>OY998177.1:76020738-77508460 GCA_963921935.1 Galeruca laticollis
TTCGAATATAAAATCATTGTCCATAACGTTAAGAAAAGATAACGATTTGATTTCCTTGAGATCTGGCAATTTTTTTATATTGGGAGCGGTTTCAGGCCATGAATTCCGGTTGTCCTGCAACCAAGACGGACCATTAAACCATAAATCGTTGTTTACTATTTGAGATGGATATAATCCACGACTTAAGTAGTCACTAGGATTATTTCTTGAGGATACATGCCTCCATTCGCAGTTAAAGGGTAAGTCCTGGGCTTCACCTACACGATTTCTTACAAAAGTTTTCAGTAATGATGGACTAGTTTTGATCCAACCGAGGACAATAGTTGAATCAGTCCAAAATGTTACATGCGAAAAGTTCACATTTAGAGATATGACAATCTTTTTAGCCAATCGACAGGCTACTATTGCGCCACACAATTCCAAGCGGGGTAATGATTGAGGCTTCAATGGAGCAACCTTTGCCTTAGCACACAAGAGTCTTACTGAGATTATATTTTGATCGTTGATAGTTCTGATGTAAGCACAGGTTCCATATGCCATTTCAGAAGCATCAGAAAAACAATGTAGCTCGGCTGATCTATACGCCTCAGAAAACGCAAGTCGTGATATTTGCAAGTCATTTAGAATTAAAAGCTCTTCGCGCAGCTTTAACCACCTATCTAGAAGACTAGAAGGTACTGGATCATCCCATGAGGTTTTTTGCAACCATAGTTCTTGTATAATTATTTTGGCGATAATAATGCAAGGTTGCAAGAGACCCAATGGATCAAAAACTTGAGCACTTTCGGAAAGAATAATTCTTTTAGTTACGATACCCCGTTCAAGAGGTTTTGATATTTTATACATTAATTTGTCAGTTGAAGGATTCCAGATTAGGCCTAGGGTTTTAGCATTGTCATTATGACCAATATCGAGCACATTGTTAGTTAGAGAAGAATCCGAGACGCTATTAAGAATCTCTGGGTCATTGGATGCCCATTTGCGTAATTCAAATTTGCCAGACCTTAGGATATTTGTGATTGCTTTGATAATGTATATTGCGTCTTCTTTAGAGTTAGTACCTGTCAATAAGTCATCGACATAGAAATCTTGCCTTATAATGGAGCTAATGAATGGGTGAGTGGATTCACATTCTTCTGCTAATTGAAAAAGACATCTGATAGCAAGAAAAGCAGATGATGCCTGGCCATATGTCACGGTGTTTAGATTGAAAACTTGAAGAGAATCACTGACAGACGAACGCCAAACTATGCGCTGCAATGGTCTTTGGTCTTCAACCACCAAGACCTGTCGGTACATTTTTGCTATATCCGCTGAAAGGACATAAATATGGGCACGGAATCGAAGAATAATTGATAGTAAATCATTCTGAATTGTAGGACCTACCATTTGGATTTGATTCAAGGATATCCCATTTGTAGAGGGAGCTGATGCGTCAAACACTACACGTAGCTTTGTAGTTAAACTATCCTCCTTTAAAACCGAATGATGAGGCATGAAGTATGAATTAATATCATGCTCGTCCTCTATTATGGGAGTCATATGATTCATTTCAATGTATTCCGCCATAAACTTTGTATACTGAATCTTCAATTCAGCATTTCGTTCGAGTTTTCTTTCCACTGAAAGGAATCTTTTGATAGCTTGTTGTTTGGAATCTCCTAAGACATCAGGTGATTGCGTTAAAGGAATAGTGACCATGAACCTTCCATCAGAGAGGCGCTTTGTATGCCTACAAAAGTGCAATTCACATTCATTTTCCTCCTTAGATTTTGCCTTGGGGTTTGAGATTTCTTCCAACTCCCAGAATTTGGAAATTTTTTCATCTAAATCAATATGAGTGCTTACATTACATTGTGTTCTTCTTGAACTATTAGAACCTATTTGGCCTGTGACTACCCAGCCAAACTGGGTCTTCTTCATTAGAGGCTTGTTGCAGCCTAAATCTATTTGACCATTGCATAGGATGTTCCAAAATAAGTCAGCACCTATCAGTATATCGATTTTATTGGGTTTGTTGAATGATGGATCTGCCAATTGAACGTTAGGAGGAATTTGCAATGAATGTTTATTTATTTGAATGATAGGAATATACTCTGTAATTTGGGGAACAATTAAGCACATCAAATTTGCCCTGTAATCGCTAAATTTCGATTTTATTTGAACAACACACTTTCCCTTGATGAGAGAAACACAATTATTTATGCCTTGAACGACGAAGTCAGTTTTTGATTCATTTAATCCTAGAGTTTCGAAAGCTTCTCTTGTAATGAAACTAGATTGACTACCGCTATCTAAAAGAGCTCTAAAAGTTTTTGGTACTTGGTTTTTGTCTGGTATATCTAACAAAACGGTTGAAAGGATAACTTGATTATCTCTTAACGATGTTGTCATAGAAATTGTTCCCGTGGTGACATCTACGTTTGGACCCGATTCGTCCAAGTCTTTGTGCAAGAGTGTGTTATGCCGGTTTCTGCATATCCTGCAGTTACCAAACTTGCAGTTCTTTTCAAAATGCCCCACCTTTAGACAATTTAGGCACAACTTGGAATTTTTTGCGAAATCAATTCTGTCTTGAGCTGACAGTTTTTTAAATCCATCACAAGAGTAAATCAAATGATTACCTTTGCAATGAGGACATTTGACATTAGTAGTATGAAAAGATTTGTAGGATTTTGACTGATTTTGCGGAGTTTTTTGATGAAAACCTTTGTCAGTTCCCTTTGATTCGATAGCCTCTAGCATATCAGCTCGACCTCTTAGAAATGTTTTCAAATCTTCCCAAGTACTAACTTCCTTTGTTGTTTTTAGTTATTCCCATTCGCGGGTTGATGTTTTGTCTAGCTTAGAAATTACCAGAAAATTTATTAGCGTATCCCAATGCTCTACAGGTTCCCCTAATTGGTGTAAAGATCTTAAATGTTTTGAGATATAATCAAGTAGCTCGCGTAGCTTTGTTGAATTTTCGGTTGGAATGGGATGTAACGAAAAAAGTGCCTTTGTATGAATGTCTTTCAAGAGTCTATTATTATTGTATCGCTCGCATAGAGATTGCCAAGCAATACTATAATTATCAGCCGAAAGATCTATAGATCGAATGACTTGAGAAGCGCCGCCTGTCAGCGACGCACGTAGATAATGGTATTTTAATATATCTGCTATCGCGTTGTTCAGATGAACTAGTGATTCGAATGTATCCCTGAACTCCAACCACTGATCAATTTGTCCCGAAAAGGTAGGCAAATTTATAACTGGAAATTTTACCCCCGATAACGATCCACTGTGATCGTTTGCGTTTCTATCCGAACCTTGATGCGATTCAGTATCTGCTTCAAAATTTACCTTTGGCCTTTGAAATTCGGAGACTAAGTGCTTTGCCGACGCCAAAGCATTATATAATTCGTTTTCGAACTCCTCTCTAGCTTGGTACTCTTGCTCGATATCGTTATCGTGAGTTAGAGCATCAATTTCGGATTGGCATTCACTATATTCGATAAAAAATTGCTCAGCCCTAATAATTCTTTCTTGTAGATTTAAAACTGATTTTTCGTTCAATACAGTTTTTTCGTGATCGCTAACATATTTTGTGAAACAAGTCAATTTGTGCTTTATTGAACCCCTTTGTCTAATTAGAATACGTTTTCTTTCATCTGCCATTGTTTGTTTGCACCAAATATGACTAATATTCCATTTATTGAATGATAAATGGTTTTACAGAATTCAGTTTTTAGATAAATAACATCAAACTCTTATTTCGATGAGTAAATTCTATTTTTGGAACTTGATTTTTAAATAAATATCAAATTTATATCTCGATAGATAAATCCTTTTTGTATTTGAGAAATAATTCCAAGTAGTATAGAATAAAATAATAGAATTGCAAATTTAATTCGTAAACCACAAATAATTATTTAGAGAATTAAATGGGTATTTTGAAAGGAAGTATAATATTTCTTATTTGTAGCAAATTTATACGTTAGAAAATGCAAGTGAAATAGTATCTCGTATATGCGTTGGAATAGACAAGAAATAGGAGTACTCACCGCTTGCCGGCAAATATTCTATTTTTAGCCACAACACCGACCGAAGTTCCAATCGCTCTTCTCGACACTCGATAACTCTTCGCACCGTTTGAATCAGAGAACCACCATTTGCCTGGACCGCTCTCCAATGTATTTTTATTATATTTGATAATTAATTGTTTTTGATTTACTGGTTATTGAATTTGAGTCGAAGGACCATGAATGTAATGTACTAAACCCTCTTGAACTTGGGTGGTTAGTAACTTGCGATTTTGAATAGTGAAATCACGTGAAATGATGGAAGCTTGATAATTGCTAACACAAATTTATTTTACTTGTTGACTCTACAATCGATCACTTAAGAGTGGTTAAAACGACAAAATATATAGTTCAGTGAAAGGGGCCGGCTCGAGAATAAAAATGCACAAACAATAGATCTTATACTATAAAAAGTGGTGTGCGTCATAGAGCGAGTCCCGTAGGTGTTACAGATTTTCTGTGGTTTCCCTGTAGCATGGTGAATTTATTCAGTAGCCAAATGGACCAACGTAGGGAACAATACAACTGCATCTGTACCCGCCCTATTTCTCGATGGTTGTTCGATAAAATCCATAAAACCCCAGCCCCCGCAAGCTTGTCTCCATATTCAAATCCACCGCCATTATCAAACACCCAATTCTATACACTTTTTAATAAGGTCTCCTAGACACTTCTCTCACAAAAATTCTAATAAACTACAAATTCCTGTTAATTCGTCTATCCCTACATTGACCAGGCGTATTTCAGTGAAAAACTACTTTAAAACTAGGAGCTTGCTGTTATGCCCCTTGTTGACAATCTTGGAAATGTGAATGTTCTTTTTGCAACTTTAGTTATAAAATATTTCACCGCTGGTCTCTAATACAAATAGTTTGAGATACAGCACTTTGCATCCTTATTTGAGGCCCAAATATATTAACATTTTTCAATTCCACATTTCGACTGATTTTAACATTGCTTAGTTACTTCGAAATCTTGAAATAATTCTAACACGTTCATTGGATATATTTTTGATCTCAGATTATGTGGCTCAATGTATATCACACTTTTTTATTTGTTTCGTGTTTATAAAAATATAAGAAAACAATTAAACCATAGGTACCTGACAATGCGATGTTTTGGTAAGTAACATCACTTACTAGCCCCGTCCCTTTTTTAGTCTTCAAATGGATTCCATATAAACCATCGGCGACTAAACAATCCGAAAAAGTGATATTTTTCATGACGTCAGTATGTGAATTTTCGTCGGAACTGCTTCCAACGGAAAAACTCAAACCATGAGAACCGTAACATTGTAAATTTCTAAATAACATATCGGATCCTGAATTAACAACCACGCAGTCGTCTTGGTTCATCACGACAGAATTTTCTATTAGGATGTTTTTACCATAACCAACCCCGAAACCGTCAGTGTTAAGACCTCCTCTCTAGAAGTAGAAAACAAGAAAAAAATTATTTAGGTATTTTTCAAGCATACAGGGTGTGAATTATACTGGTAATAGATGAATAAATAAATAAACGAATAAATGAATAAATGAATAAATGAATAAATGAATAAATGAATAAATGAATAAATGAATAAATGAATAAATGAATAAATGAATAAATGAATAAATGAATAAATGAATAAATAAATAAATAAATAAATGAATAAATAAATAAATAAATAAATAAATAAATAAATAAATAAATAAATAAATAAATAAATAAATAAATAAATAAATAAATAAATAGATAGATAGATAGATGGTTTATTGACCCCATTCACATACATAGTACATTAGAAGTCAGTGAAAGTAGTACATATGAATACATTTTACCAACTAAAAATATTAAAGATTGTATAGTGTTGTATATGACAAATTTAAAATACAATAAAAATAATAGAAAGTAAAAATTTTACATAAATACAGACATACATTTCATAAAGTAAAAATATTGATGAAAATATGACAATTTTATAATATAAAATAAGTTAAAAAATAATAGAAAGTAAAAATTAAATTAAACAAAACAAACAAACATATAAGCATTAAGCCCAAGTATTCAATTCCTCCAAAAACTCATCAACTGTATAAAAACAATAATTTAAGAGAAAAGACTTAGCAAAATGTTTAAATTGAACTCTCGTCATATCACTTATATTTATATGTTCAAAATATTTTACAAATGAATTGTACAATGTAACATCCAACTTATTGTTTTTTGTTGTTTTCAGTCTTGATTTGAGAATGACAATGTCTTTACTATTTCTAGTATCATAATTATGAACATCTGCATGTTTAGTCAGAACATATCGATTTTTATGTGTTTCAATTAACACTTCGAAAATATACAAGCACGGAAGCGGCAATATTTCAAGTTTTTTGAATATTTTTTTACAATTGGTGTTTCTTGGTGCGTTGTAAATTATTCTAACTACAGTTTTCTGTAGCACAAATACTTTGTGCACTGATGTGCTGCTGCCCCATAGCATAATACCATATGTTAAATTGCTATGAAAAAGTGAATAATATACAGACTTTAACAAATGAGTTGGTATACATGATTTTAATTGACGAATTACAAAAACTTGGCTCGCTAATTTTGAACAAAGGTAGTCAACATGAGGTGACCAACTTAAGTTTGTATCCAAATGAATGCCCAGTAATTTAACTGGCTCTGATTTTATAGCCCATTTATCTAAACTGAAAAGAATGTGTTTCGTTTTAGTGTCGTTGAGTTTCAGCTTATTTGCCAGGAACCACTGATTCAACAAAATATTATCACCAGCTTGTGTGCCATCAGATAAAGTTGTAGTATCATCAGCGAATAAAATACAAAAAGTGTCAATAGCCTCTGGTAAATCGTTAACAAATATTATAAAAAGTATTGGACCCAAAATCGAGCCCTGAGGAATGCCGTTGTCTATATTACGTAAATCAGACTGGTTGTTTCCACAAACTACATACTGTTTCCTATTACTTAAATAAGATGTCATTAATTTGTGTGCATTTCCTCTAATACCATAAAATTCCAGTTTATTTAGGAGTAAATCCGCTGGAACACAATCAAAAGCCTTCGTTAAGTCGCATAACGTGGCAACAGAGTTGACGCCTTCCTCTAGTTTCTGTACAACTTCCTCTAAGAGTCGAAGAAGAGCACGTATGCATGATTTATTTTTGCGATAGCCGAATTGAAATTCCGTTAGAAGTGACTTATCTTCCAAATAATTGATTAATTTTTCTTTGACTATCAATTCAAATATTTTGTTAATCGTCGGTAAAATTGCTATGGGTCTAAAATTTTCTGGAGAATCTATATCACCATTTTTATATAATGGAATAATTTTTGATATTTTAAAGAAGTCAGGCCAAGATCCTTCCTCTAAGCATTTATTAAATAAAATGGTCAGTGGATATGTCAATGAGTGTATACAACGTTTCAATATTTTGCTATTTATATTGTAAAAATCTAAACATGACGAATGACTTAATTTCAATATCGCCTCATGGACATCACTTTCCAAGATTGCACTCATAAAGAATGAAAATGCAGGTTTATTTAGTTTATTTAAAAAGAAACTCGACTCGCATTGAGAATCACCAAGAGATTTTAATACTATTTCCGATACCGATGTAAAAAATTCATTGAATTTTTGTGGTGATATATCGGACTGTTTGGTTTTATTAATTTTAGTTCTTCTTTCCGAATTTACGATTGTCCAACATGTTTTATTTTTATTATCCGAATCTTTAATTATCTTTGAGTAGGCTAACTTCTTTTCAGAGCGAATTGCTTTTTTATATATTTTGTTTAAATTTTTGTAATTCACCCAATCACCTTCCGAATAAGTATTCATAAATTTGTTTTTTGCTGTAATGACATTTTTTCTCATACTACGCAATGTGTTGTTGAACCATTTGATATTAGATTTATTTGTTTTAACAGTTTTTTCACAAAAACAAGTATCAGAGATATGTTTCAGCGTATTCAATATGTTTTCTGCCAAATTATCTGCACCCATATTATGAACATCCAAATCATTCCAAGAAACTTCAGAAAGTTTATCAGAAAAAGCCGTTATTGTTGCGTCGTTAATAACACGTTTAATAATAAGGACATTTTCATTCAATAGGTGATTAAAATATATGTATTGGCCGTTGTGATCAGACACTAGAGGATCTACTACTCCCACTTTAGTGAGACTAGGGTCTATGTTTGTAACTATGTTATCTAGACAGGATTGACTATTCAGGACTATTCTAGTGGGCTCCTCAATCGTATGGCGTAATCCGAAACTTGTGAAGACTGTTTTAAGATCTTTGGATTTATCGTCGTTCTTTGAAATGTCTAAATTGAAGTCCCCTACCAAGACAATGTTTTTGTATTTTCTATGAATATATTCAAGAAGTTTAATAATTTGATCTTTAAATATGGTAAAATTAAATTAAATAAATAAATAAATAAATAAATAAATAAATAAATAAATAAATAAATAAATAAATAAATAAATAAATAAATAAATAAATAAATAAATAAATAAATAAATAAATAAATAAATAAATAAATAAATAAATAAATAAATAAATAAATAAATAAATAAATAAATAAATAAATAAATAAATAGATAAATAAATAAATAAATAAATAAATAAATAAATAAATAAATAAATAAATAAGTAAATGAATAAAAAAATAAACAAGGAAGGCAAGGCAATGAAAAAGAATCAGAGAATGAAGGAATAAGTGGAAAAAATTAAAATAAATAAAATATTCGTAATAAAGGATGTTTCTAACTTCGAATCGTTTGCTGGACTGTATTAAAACAACTTTTGTTAATTTGAACTCCTCGTATTGTATAATTTCTTTTTATATTGTTAAAAGAACATTTACAAATTTTTGAGAGAAAATAATTATTCAATTATGTCTGACAGTGACAGTTAAACTCTTTTTTATATAATATTGAAACAAAACTTATTCTATGAGATTAAATAGACAGTAATCAACATCGACGTACTTTTCATGTATACATTATTGGTAGACTAATCAGTGTGACGTTAATAAAACTACACCAATTAGAAGAAGACGTCTACCTATGGCGTCAACATGCCGCCCGCCTTGATATGTACTATATAATACATTCAAACAAGAATTGAAGAATTGCAAAATTATAAAATGAATACATAAGTCTATTTATACTTTAGCCTCTATCGGAAACACACAGAGCCTGGACACAGCTCTTTTAAGTTCCTTTCCATTGGGCATTCTTAGGCTAACGACTCGGACCACTGAATCAGTCCCTGGATGAAGTTCTGTAATTCGGGCCAAGCTCCACTGGAGAGGAGGTGCATCGGCATCTCTTATCAACACCAAGTCTCCAACCTTCATTAACTTGGTGGCATTTTCTTTCCACTTCGTCCGAGACTGCAACTCGGCAATGTATTCCACATGCCATCTCTTCCAAAATGACTGTACTACTTGTTGCTGCTGCTTATAGTAAGTCAATCGATTTATTGGCTTTTATGAGTAATTTGGTTCAGGTATAGCTGTAATAAGTCTGCCAACCAAAAATGAGCAGGAGTAAGAGGAGTAAGGTCTGAAGGACTGGAAGAAAGTGGAGTAAGGGGACGGGAATTTAGTATTCCTTCAATTTGTATCGAAACAGTTAAAAAATCTTCGTATGGCAATTGTAATTTAGCAACGACCTTTTTAATGTGGTCTTTAGCGCTTTTTACGCCGGCTTCCCAAATACCCCCAAAATTTGGAGAGTAAGGTGGACTAAAATGCCACGTTATACCTTGTTCCGCCATATTCTGCAAAATTGTTTTCGAGGAATCTTCAAGAAATTTATATAGTTTGTTTAATTCAGAGCATGCCCTAACGAAATTAGACTCATTATAAGAATTAATATTTTTGGGGTTGCCCCTTCTGGCAATAAATCTTTTTAATGTGGCAAAAAATGCTTCTGTAGACAACCCTGTTACTAAATCGAGTTGTATTGCTTTAATCGACATACATATAAAAACGCAGATATAAGATTCAATAAGCTTAGCGCCCCTCAGTTTTCTGTCTTTTATAAGGATTGGTCCCTTGTATATTATTATTAGCCCTTTATAATATTGATACAGATGACACTGTACTATTGATAGAGCTCTCTTTTTTATTTGAGATCTTGCCATTCCATTAACCCTAATGATCTCTTTTAAACATCCTAGTGCTCCAAAACAAAATAAGAATCCTCAAATTCTTTTCTTTCTTTTTCTTGATCTTGTAATATATTGTCATTGTTTATTAGCTTTTGCTCAATTACTGATTCAATTTCCTCAAATTCATCTAAAAGGGGGTATGCTTTTTCTATTTTCAAGGCTATTGTACTATATAAATTACTGTCTTTTAATATTAAACCCTCTCTTAACTCTAAAACTTGAATAAAATTGTTTAGAGGAGTAATTTTTCCCCTAATCTGACCCCTCTTTAAATTTAATACTTGTAATCCTTCCTCTTCCATAATTATTTTTTACAGAATTTCTGCAGAAGTATAGTTATTGATAAATATAATCAAGTATTAATTGTATCAATTGAAGGAATACTACCTTAATGGGAAACAATTGACAGAATTCGTTGGGAACCCTAAACTTCTACGAGCTTTCTTCTAGTTTTTGCGATTTTCGCAATTTATAACCAATTTAATCGTCTAATTAAATTGAATCCAGCCACCAATGACCATGTTTCTAACTTCGAATCGTTTGTTGGACTGTATTAAAACAACTTTTGTTAATTTGAACTCCTTGTATTTTATAATTTCTTTTTATCTTGTTTAAAGAACATTTATAAATTTTTGAAAGAGAAGAATAATTCAATTATGACTGACAGTGACAGTTAAACTCTTTTTTTATATAACATTGAAACAAAACTTATTCTATGAGATTAAATAAACAGAAATCAACATCGACGTACTTTTCATGTATACATTATTGGTAGACTAATCAGTGTGACGTTAATAAAATTACACTAATTAGAAGAAGACGTCTACCTATGGCGTCAACAAAGGAATTGTTAAAATAGGTAAGTGAATAATGCCTGCCCCACAGGAAATGAAGCAAATGGGAATTGAAATAGTAGACCTAGGAAGGCACCCATTATTCAAAAGCCAGGGGAAAACAGATATTTCGGAGTAGGATTTTTAGTAGCTATAGAGCTATGAAAAGGAAAGTAGTAGATTTCAAAGCGATAGCAGAAAGAATATGTTACATAATTGAGGCTGAGTGCATTAGTGGACTAACCCATATTAAGGTTAACAGAAGATAAATAAATGTTGTATAAAATTTGTCTGTGATGTACTGATCTTAGTTTTAAGTATTTTGTATCAAATCAATTTCAGATCGCGAAATAGTATTGAAAATGAGATACAATATAAGATATCTTATATATTGACAAGGTATCGACATTTGAATATGGCTTAGTCCACTTTGCTTAATTGTTTTTTCGACTTAATTCCGATTTTAGAATCAAACAACAATAGAAATTTTGATAGTATTTTTAATATCTAAACACAAATAATTTTTCAATTGGCAGCAAAAAAACAAACATACTTCTCTATGACATAACTGAGTTGAAGAAAGTCTTTTAATTGACGTTTTATCTTAATCTATTCTTTCAACGATCCAATTATATCTCTGCCTGATGACTGAGTCAAGGACTTCAAATTTTCATAAAACTTGTGATGCATAGTAGGGATAAGTTCCATGAGTTGAAAAAAATCCTCCTTTTTCGCCTCATTTATTACATTGGCGTTGGGGTAGAATAGTGGAAGTGCATATTGAGTCAATACCTTTTTTTTCTTTTGCTGATGTCAACCTTTTCAAAATAATGATCCTCTTCGTTTGAGTATTTATACTGGATTGTATCAGGATATTTTCTTTCAAATCGCAACTATTGTATTTTCAGCCATTCCACTTTGTTCTTGGCGTCAGAAATTTTTCGGTTCGTGATGTTGTCCTCGAGCACCTTGGTCGAATAGATATTGTGTTTTCCCATTTCGATTACTGTAGAGGGATTTTTTTTCTTCCCATTCCTAATTACGATATGCCAATCTTTAGGAATAAAAATATTAGGATGAAACTTTTTTTCCTTTTCTATTAGGCCAAAATCCTGATCACTGGGAAGATACGAGTGACCACTGGCTAAAAACTTGTGGTCAATTGCTTCCACAGTTTAATTTGGTGACGCAGTGATGTAATTACAGAGCACAAACATTTTTATATTTCGGTTCTGGCCTACGCATTGATCGGAGTACATTATAAGTTTTTTTTTAAGTAACAAAATTCTTGATGTAGTATAAAAGGCAAGAGCCTATTTCTTGGGGACCTCTTGAGGCAACTGTTTCATCCCATACAAACATGAGAGAACCATCTGTTCCCATATCATGAATACCGAAGCAGTAAGTCCATAGTTGTCTTTTATAATAGCATGTTACTGTTGTTAGTACCGGTATTGGCAGAGTTTTCATCAAATCAAAACATATTACGGAGATCTCTCCATTTCTCGAAATCTCAGTATCAGTTTTGAGTCCTCTCTGGCACTTTCAGCTTTCCTCTGATGTAATTCTCTGTAAATTTCCAATTGTCTTTTTTGTGTTTAATCCCCTACCTGGATTTTTATATTAAAAAGATCACACTTCTTACAAGAATCTGTAATTGGGGGATGGACGTGTAAATTGAATTCAGTATTTGAATATATTTCGGTAAATGAAATAAGATAGCGGATTTATTGTGTCAGCCTTATACAGCTCAAAAATTTTGTCAATGCTTAAATCTGGTGAAAAATATTTTCTATGTTTACTCTTTTCCCTGCTATAGTGGGATTCATAGCAGGGGAACTTCTCGATGAAATCTTTCACCCCCTTTCTATTTTCATCGCTTGTTGTATTGGCTGGTGCATGTTTTCCTCGACGGTCGCATGGAGGAGGTGTTCCAACTGAGTTGTTCTGTAGTAGTATGTCAAGCCTGCCAGCAGAAACCCGGAATGGAAAAAATAGAAAATTATTCCGCAAAAAACATCGAAATAAAATACAAACCTGTAGAACATCTTTGAAGAATGACTTGCAAACCTTTTGCTCTATACCATTTACGTCCGGCTAATAATAGATTTTAGTTTGCTGTCTTCTATTGTCTGGATTTGGAGTGTATATACGTAGTTTTTTCACAACTTTTATCAAAGAGAATAAGTAAGAAGTGTGTAAGTTGAAGGTTTTCATAGAATAAAAATTCGAATGTAGCTCAGTTTGCCGTTCTTAAGGAATCTTAACAGAGCATTTATTTTTGCAAGAACATACAATTGGACTCAATTGTTTTGCTGGAACAATTTTCCAGGTTTTGTTTTATATTCCTCACCGGCATTTAAACAAAGAACTGATATTCAGAATCTAAATTCAATTTATAGTTATTTATTATCATTCGACAAAAAAGATAATAATGAAGATCAAGGCGTTATAGAGGATAATTCTGTTTATTGATTTACTTATATTTCATTTAAATATAATAAGAGTATAGTAAACATTTTATTATATACTATACTAATGTACTGAATATATATATATATATATATATATATATATATATATATATATATATATAAAATGTTTTCTATGACAACATCAACTTGTCACAAATTGTCATCAATTTGATAACATGCCAATTTAATATTTTAACGATTAAATTGTACAATGATGTTTCTTCATATAAATAGATATTATATTATTTTGAACAACCTCAATTAGTGTAAGTAAAAAATATTTTTACTTTAAGAAAATATTTTAAATTTATATAATATTTATTTTGTAGATTCTTTGATAATGATAATAATAAATTATCGAAAGCTTAGGATTAACTAAACAGAGTTTTCTTTATCACATTGCCGCATTCCCCAATAAAAAAGTTACCCTAACTAGTTTCGGCAACGAACTACTTTCGTCTATATATATATATATATATATATATATATATATATATATATATATATATATATATATATATACATATATATATATATACATATATATATATATATATATATATACATACATATATATATATATATATATATTTATATATATATATATATATATATATATATATATATATATATATTAAATCAGAAAATCAAAACAGATGATTATTCTGTGGTAATTATCGACCGTACTATTTTTATAAGCAAAAGGTGATGATTGTCAGGTATGCGGTCAGTATAAGAAATAAAACTCTATATTCTCATTCTCAATATTTCGCTATTGTTCAATAGCATCATCAGGAGACAAGATGTTAAGAGTCAGTAAGAGTTGATGTACATCACATTAAGGTACTAACAGTCTAGTTAGTACCTTAGATACAGTGTACACTTACGGGCATACAGATTGAAACAACCAGATAAATTCCATTACGCAAAACATCTACTTGATACCAACCATTCATTGGCACCAAACACAGAACTAGAAGTACTACATATTTGTGATAAGAAACAAGAACTGGATTTCCTTGAAGAGTTGGAAATTAGAAGACACTGAACAAACCCACAATATGAAGTCGTCAATGAACAGATGAATCTAGGGAGTTCTCCACTATTAAACTGTCTTCTTAAGTGATAATTGTAAAGATCAGCAGATATAGTTTTCCTGGTTTTCTATATTATTGCACAGTTATACTGATCTTAATTGGAAAAATGATATCCAGGATATCACCATAGGGCTAATAATATCTAAGCTTCAATATTTGTAATATCACATCTTCTTCTTTTTTTTATTAACATATATTAATCACAAGGTAGGTCATTTCTTGGTCTAGCCAAAAATAACTACTAAACATCAGGTGAGCATAATATGAAATGTAACTTCTGTCATTCTGACGATGATATTCAGTTATCGAACCAATTGTCAATTTTTTAGAATTTCTAATATTTTTCATTATATTGTGGAATTAGTTAGAAACGTTGAGTTTCATTTGAAATACTAAATTCATATATATTTGTCGTCGGAGGATCATTTGCGATGTCTGTAACATTGCTAAGAATTCTGATCGATAAATTTGCCAAAATTAAATGCAATTGGTTTTTGTCAGATGTTATTTTATTAACCACAAATTGACTTTCAGCCTAAAGAAGCAATAACTCAGGGTTAATAATATGGAAAGGAGTCAATTTAATTTGTTTTATATCATCAATATTAGAATTTTCTGTCATGCTTTAAAATTTTAGAAATATTTCCTTCAGCCCAAAAAATGACAAAATGGTATAATATAAAAATTGACTGTTACTGCTGAATAAACCACAGCTTAAACACCGCTCACGTGGCTCATGATAGCGACTATACTGCTCATTGTGGATACTTGTATACTAAAACCCAAAAGTTTGAAACGCGCAATGACCTCCGCCTGTACCAATGTTGGGCTTGCACAGTGGCGTGAACGTTTTTTTGCGAAGTTAAAAATAGCATTGTTACATTTTCCTAAACTATTTTTTCGACGTGTGAAACATTTATAGAATAAAGACAATTCTTCAACTAAAATAAAAGAATTTCCTTTCAATAAAGGAAATCATAGGTACTAAAATAAGAATTACAAAAATAAAACTCGTAACAACGAAAAACAATGTTAGAACTTACCCTTTGTCATTTTCCGATTTTCCATTATCAATATCACTATTACTATCACCGATATTGATAATAATATCATCGATAACTTTATCAGCCATTTTATCTATATCCCATATTTTCTTTTCTTCGTTTTGAGCATGAGCAATACACTTGCTCCAGTTTTCTGTTGTCACTCGTTGCAATGATTTCTTAAGAAGGAGCTCTACATCGGCTAACTTAACGTTCGATTTTCCCGTGCCACACCCCCTTCAACTTATCCTCAAATTAATCTATTTAAATTCAACTCATAATGATAGGGGGTAACCTGAATATAGTAATTCCATGCCTCAATGCTAATTCATCCACAGCACGTTTCTTATATTTGTAGGCACGTATCTTCACAATTTGAAGCAATTCGTTCTTTACATTGCTTTCATCGTAAGGGACGCTTTTATCCCGTAACCATTCTTGAATTTAGGCTTTTCTCCATGCCGGCTGTGGCAGTTTTTCGTAGTGTCGACTGTGGTAGGGAGCATTGTCCATAACGACGACAGATCCTGGTTCCAAATTTTCAGTAATGCGTCCAAAACACCTCCGCGTTCATCTCTTCATGGTAGTGTCTCATTTTCTTGGACCTAAATATTCATTCACCATTTAATACAAATCCGCTATCACTTCCCATATGTGTAATTATCAAATGACGGCTTTTTCCAGATGGCATTTTCAAACCGACCGACCAGACTTCAATAGCTGCTTGTCGTTCACTTTTTTTATGTCTTGCCATACTTTTTACACAGTGTGCCTCTCGTTGATCCATGTTTCATCCATATAATACATATTTCTTCCTTACTTCCGAAACTCGGTAATTTTTCTTAGATACTTTCCTCTCCTCAACTCTATTTCAGATCTTTCAATAACAACACTCTTTCTATTTATTTTCTCATAACTAAAATTCAAACCATATAAGATTTTCCTCAACGTCTCCTCGCCCATTTTAGGGATGATCTCGTTTTCACTAGCAGCTTGTAGCACGTTCTTTAATGTTGGTACTTCATTTTTCATAAAAAAACGTACGGACAGTTCTTCGTATAGCATATTTCACATCTTCGTCGACTTTTATTTTTGTCCGCCCGCTCTTTCTTTTTGGTGCCTGTACTTCTCCATGTACTTTCTATCAGATACAAAGGTGGATGGAATAAGAATTCAACAGCTTGTCAGTTTAGATGATAATACAAGATCATTAGTTTGTAGTGGAGGCGTTGGTAATTGTACACATTTGGAACAAATTCCTATTTTAGTTGTGACCAGTTGACGAGCAAAAACAGATCCCGTTTGTCTGATAAACAATAGTATTTCTCAATTTGATAAAGATGAAGAGACAAGGATGACCACAATTCATGATTTATTTGAAAATATTTTTAACGTCCATGACTATCTTATGAATCCATTTATTTTGTACATGTAGTGAACAAATTATTACATATATAGTGGATTTGTTGTTTTACAATTGAGAAACACCTTGAAATGTGAAGCATGTGTTGGGGCATTAACTGGACTTTAAGCAAATTTGATTAATTCTTTGATTGTCCATAAAAGTAAAGTAGAATTAACATGTCTTTCAAATGATGTTAAACACATTTGTAAAATTTCTGTTAGTGTTATAAGAATTCTTGAACAAAATCTGCACAGGAAAAAGTCCTTTGAATTGTTAATTAACACATTTATGAACAAAGCTCTAGCAATGGAATGGAAGCTGAAGGTTTGAATAAGCTTGTGCTGGAAAATGATGTTAATCACATTTACCTGATGTTTAATTATTTTTGGCAAGTCCAAGAAGTGATTAACTTAATATACTCTATAGTTACGGATATACATCTAAATATTCAATTACAAATTCAATAGACTAATCAAAAAATTAAAAGTATTCAACTTGCTTATTTCATTTGATGTTACCAATATGGTCACTAAAATTCCTCCTAAAGAATGTCTAATACTTGTGTAAGAAAGGTACTAGAAGATAAAAATATTAATCTAGGAACAACATCAGATATACTTAATTCATTTGATGTACGTATTAATCAGAATTATTTCACTTTTGACAATAAGATATATATTCGAAATGGAGGTTTACCAATGGGAAGCCCTATAACGCCAATTTTGGCAAACATTTCACATAAACTGGCGGCATATAATTCAATGATACATAGAGCATTTTCAGTTCCTATGAACAAATGAAATTTTGATAGACAGAATAACACAATTAAACAAATAGCAACATCCAACGGTTACCCATTACATATGATAAATGAACTCATTACTAAAAAGAGAGGAAAAAGTGGCATTACAACTAATATTTCCTAAACAAACCAAAGAAATAAAAGATTATAAAACCATTACATATGCTGAAAATATTTCTAATAATATTTCATTCAGTAAAAAATACAACGATTTCTTTTAAAACAGGAAGTAACATAAGTACAAAATTGTTAAATGTAAAAACAAAAATATCACCTATAAAGAAATCTGGTATATAAACTTAAATGTCCAGAATGTAATGCTGTCGATTTGGGTCAGACCCTCAGAAATTTTGAAATCCGATACAGTGAACACTTACGAGCATGCAGATTAAAGCAACCAGAGAAATCCCACTACGCCAGACATCTACTTGACACCAATCATTCATTGACACCTAACACTGAACTAGAAGTACTACATAGTTGTGATAGGAAACAAGAACTGGATTTCCTTGAAGAATTGGAAATTAGAAGACACTTAAGAAACCCAAAATATATAATCGTCAGATAAATTTAGTGAGTTCTCCACTATTAAACTGCCTTCTTAAGTGATAATTGTAAAGATCAGCAGATATAGTTTTCCTGGTTTTCTATATCATTGCACAGTTATACTGATCTTAATTGGAAAAATGATATCCAGGATATCCCCACATGGCTAATATTATTCCAGCTTCAATATTTGTAGTATCATATCTTTTTTCCTATTAAAATATATTAAGTCAATCACACGGTAGGTCACTTCTTGGACTAGCCAAAAATAATTAAACATCAGGTAGGCATTAAATGGAATGTAACTTCTGTCATTCTGACTATCATATTTAGGTAATATCGAAACAATTGTCAATTTTTTAGAATTTTCAACATTTTTTTTATATATTGTGGAGTTAGCTAGAAACAGTAAGTTTCATTTAAAACAGTAACCTGTTATGGCGACTCCAGAAAATAAAGTTGTTCAGAAAACTTGAGTGAGCAGTCCCGTGAAATAATTATGTACGTTTTAAATTTCATGACTGAAGAGGCAAACAATGGCAAGTCGACAATTCCATTAACAAAGGTCACTTTTAATTATTGCAATAAAATTTTTGAACCAAAGTAATTATTTAGCAAATCTACACCCGATAGTAAATATTTTAAATCTATTTAAAAAAGCGGCGTTAGGGTGAGACAAAGTATTTTATGCACTCATGTGTCAATTTTTTGCACCGGTTTGTCATCATGCCAAACAAATCGACGCCATTTTTAGTCCATTTAGAGGAACCTAAATGAGACATTTTTTTAATTTTGGCATGCCTGCGGCTCATGCGTGAATTTTTCCATTCGTGGAAAAAAGCTCCACTTTATGCACTTGTTGCACAAATAACTATTCTGTTTCTGTCTACAAGAGAATATAAAACGGCACATGTTTATTTTGTGTAAGATACCTATTTAAATGTAATAGGTTTATTAGCTTATAATTATAATTGATATACACATTTCATACCTATCTCTATTACGTTTCGGTTTTATTATTTGTTATGAACCATCTTCCGATTTCAGTAAATTTGCGGTTTGGTCATATTAAAATATGTTTCAACTAAAATCTGAAGATCGTTTAAAACAACTAATGAACTGAAACGTACTATAGTATTTTTGAATTTAATACTTCATTCAAATGGCCGAAAACCCGACAAAAATTTTTATTTCATTGAACGGCCACTGAAATAAATTTAACTACTTCCTCATTTTATTTGTATAAAAATATACATGAGTAAATTTTTTAAAACAACATTTATATGGACTTATTCTATTGTCAGGTCATTGAACGAGTTACTGCTGTTATGAAAGTTAGCCAAAGAACGCTTTCCCGTATTAAAAAAGAAGCTCTGGCAGGAGGTAAAGCTGACACTGATGTGCCTACTAAAAAACAAATAACGTCCAGTATCCGTATGGATCAATTCGATGAAACTGTGCTTAGAAGGTGCATAATAAATTATCACATATCCGAGAAGAAAGTACACACGTTAAGAAATGTACACCAAACATATGCAGATAGTTATGGCTTCGCAGGAAGTCGCGAAATTCTGCAGAAACAAATATATTCTTTGGGGTTTCGTTGGACCAACATGAAAAACAACAGAAGTTTGTTAATGGAACGTCACGAAATCAGACATTTAGGCCTACTGTATTTAAGAAACATAAAAAAGTGCAGAGAACAGAACAAACCTATCATTTATATGGATGAAACATACATTCATTCATGTCACACGCACCTTAATGGATGGAGCGACAAGAGTAACGAAGGATTAAGATAACCCGTTTCAAAAGGTAATAGGCTCATCCTTGTGCATGCAGGAAGTGAAAATGGTTTTGCACCTAATGCTGGTATTATGTGGAACTCCCAGTCAAGAACAGTAGATTATCATAATGAAATTTCGTACGAAAATTATGAGAAGTGGGTGCAAGAAAAACGTATTCCAAACCTACCAAAAAACGCTGTTGTGGTATTTGATAACGCCCCATATCACAATGAAAAATTACCTACGACTGCTTGGGCTAAGCAACAATTAAAAAACTGGTTTTCTGAAAGAAACATATTTAACAGTGAACCAATGTTAAAACCGGATCTTTGAAACGTTGCAAAAATGTACAAACTGCAATATGAAACTTATGAACTTGATGAACTGTTTATTCGACATGGATTGCAAGTTTTAAGGCTACCCCCTTATCACTAGGACTTAAATCCGATCGAAAGTGTTTGGGCGGCACTTAAAGAATATGTGGCCAAACGAAATGTTACCTTCAATTTTACAAAGGTTAAAGAATTTTTTGACACATTTTCTGCAAATGATTGGAAAGTTAGATGTGACTATGTTGAAAAGATTGAAGATGAATTTATGAACAATGAACCACTTTTAGATACTGTTGTAAAAATATTATTATTAATAGCGAGGATGATGAAGTTGATATAGAAAATTATTTTGAAGAATCATTTGTAGATGCAAATCATTATTTTACTGTTGATGATCCCTGTACATCTAAAATATATTTTTCATTATAGTGTTTATTTGTAGGTGGTATGACTGAATACATTATTCGCAACAAATGTAAATAGGTGTTATAAAAGTGTAGATATTAAGGAGGAATTCCACTAGAGTAATATAATATTTGTAGCACATCTGTATATAGTCCTGAACAAACAGTAATTGACGGCACCCAGGACCATGCTTTTTTCGTTTTGACAGTCCTAGCTCTGTAAAAAGTGTGAAGGGATGTTCTAATTCCATAGTCAATATTTGCAAAAACCCAAAAATGTCCATATTATTACTATACTTACTAGACCATCTCTAAAGGCGATTTCAACAATTTGTTTTTTAAATTTTATGTATAAACCCGAATTTTTACATTACTTTCTACTACATATTATTTAGAACAACAATTTTATAAAGAGTAACAGATAGGTATGTCATTAACTATTACTATGAACAGATGAGAAAAATTAATGGCATTGTTAGATTTAGAAAGTCGTTTAACAATCCTTATCGTATTCTACGGTTTATCTACAAAATCTATCTGACTTCCAATTTATATACAAATGACGATTATTATGAAGGGATCACTTAAAAGACATTGATTTGAAGTAAAGGTGAAAGTTTATGTCTCTTGGAATCTATTATTATTTACATCACATAAAATAATGAAGGGTAATTATAGAATTCCCCGTATGGTTTTTGAAGCAATAAATAATTATGTCTGTACAAGAAAAACCCCAATTTTAGTAGAAAAATCTAATGGTTTTTATTTCCTTATTCATTTAATTATTAATAATGAACACAATAATAGTATTTTGTTTCGTAAACTCGATTTTATATACCATTACACATGTTCCACAATTTATTATTTTTAAATCCAAATTCAAAATATTGTGTTACCCTTGTACGTATTAGCAGCCTTACAACCTTTTAAACTTTACACGCGGAAAGTGCGTCGCCTGCTCTTCCCGGTAACTGCGTTTACAACTTTGTCAAGTTGTATGGCTTTCTCGCGCATCGTCCACTGCCAAAATTAATTTGCCAACCTGTACTCTACAATGTTGAGAAAAATAAAGGACGCTTTGAATTTAAACTGTCCTTACCGTATTCCCAGCCACTACGTCAATTGTCCATCCTGTAATTTTGAGATCAGAAGCGTGTATTCCTACACAAAAATGTGCGCAATTCAGCAAATATATATTTTTAAAAATGGACCCTCCAGTTGTTGTAATCTGGAAAAATTTCGGTTTCGTAACTCCACCATTTCCACCCTGACCATCCCAATATTTTTCACCTTGGGCGTATAAAATGCTACCTAAAAAATGAGAATATTATAAATATTCAATTCAGAAATTGACAAGAAAATTAAGCTTTTCTTGACGCAGCTTTAAACGTAGCCTTCAATGTAGACTTGTAAACGTGACCATTGTTCCTCCTAATATTAAAATTTTTATATTTGTAACGTGTTATGGAAAAGTTTATATTTGTAACGTGTTATGAAATTATTATGAAATAAACATTAGAAGATCTCAACGACAATCTTTTATTGGAGATATTATAGATAATGTCAATGTTATTGTCAATAAACGAGCAGAAAACCCAAAAGCATCAGTATCCTTACAAAATCGGTGTTTATAGAAGTCCAAGTGTCTTCTTATTCACATCACCAGTTTCCCTGAAGTTGTTTACACAAAAAAACTGACAGTCCACTCCAGAATGTTATTTTGAATAAGCGGCATAAAATTTTATGCAACTGCATCTACCACCCTTCCCCTCCCCTCCTTTCTTTCCGAGAAACTTTCGCGTCGCGTGTGTTATATAATGTTTAACGTGTAACCCGAAATAGGTTTTATTATACAAAAATTAACATGAACTTTTGAAAAAAATAGTTTTGAAAATAGTGACAACTGACTGACAAAAATGAAGGTATACAATAAATACAATAATTAAATTTGTTCAATAAATTTCGTGTTACTTTTTAATTTAATTTTTATTCATTATATATTATACCTGTATACAACACGACAATTGAAAATTCTCGGCACACTTGACGAGTTGCCTTTAGAAAATACCACTTTAGCTTCGGTCTCGTTACAATACGTCAAAGATTATATACACACACGAATAGAGCTGACCCACTGTTCAAAAATTTGACGACACATTTGAATCCCAGCGCCATCTAGATTCACGTCCGTGTACTAATTTTTTAGGCTTAGTTCAGAATGAAATAGGACTATTGTAGAGAGTAAATTTATATATATATATATATATATATATATATATATATGGGAGGAATTTTCTTGAATGAAGGTCCTGACTTTTTAATAATTTGTTTCGACTTGTTAAGTCATCTTCTGTTACGGCTAGAATGTTACAATATGATTTATACATAATACATAAGTTAAAAAAGGACGTTACAAATTTTTGTATATAACATAATAAAACAATTACCTTAATAACAGTATCAAAACATAGAAGGTTCAAAATTAAAACTAAAATGCTGTGTACATTTTGTAGCTGTTGTCAGTAAACTTTTGAAATGTTTTATTTAGTTTGAAGGTGTTTTTTCTCTTGGTTTTACTAATACGATGTGGTGTTAGTCTGGGCGCATTTGCGGCTAACACCACATAGTATTAGTAAAACAAAGAGAAGAAATTTTTTTCTAAAACGTACATGAAAACTTTTATTTAAGAAAATTTAAATTTTGTTTTTTTTGTTTTGAATCTGATGATAAAACTTTACTGAAATAAGCCGTCCAATTGGTCTTGTGCCATTGGGATTTTAATTGTAAAAAGGTTCAAATCCTTGCTAACGCAGTGTATGCGCGGGATATTTGAAAATTGACTTGAGCGGGAAATTTTAAAATTGACATATGGTTGCGCGGGAAATTTAAAAATAAAGTTACCTGCGAAATTTAAGTGATCGAAGCTAGTCGTCACCTCAAATTGTAAATAAAACAAAAGTATTTTGTGAAATACTTCTTTTTTGCTAGTATTCCAAATTCAAAAGTTGCTGTTAACAATAAAATGTTATAAAATTAAATACTATAAAAGAAGAAGTATTTCACAAAATGCTTTTGTTTCATTTACAATTTGAGATGACAACTAGCTTTGATCATTTAAATTTCTAGGAAAAATGATGACAATGTAAAATTTTGGAAGAAGTATGGGTAAATGGAATATTAAAACACAGAATGAGCATTAATATCATTTTTATTATGTGTTTGATTGATGGTGTTTTCTTAATTACATCTCTATTGACATATGTGGATGGTTCACATAAAAGCTTACTCGAGTAGCTACCTACAAATCATATAAATACATTTATTACTTTATTATTTCCAATACAATTATAATTCAGATTAAGTAGAAACAAATTTTTTTATAGTTGTTAATTATAAGTAGTACGTTATAGTCTATGAATTATTATCCTGTGGCATCTATTATTTCGTTAAATACAAGATTTGTACTTTTAAGGTCATGTTTTCTTAGTTTCAAGAGATGAAAAGAAAGGAAATAATTAAGATAATAATTTTCTTCAAATTGTGCCATAGTGCGATAAACTGATCTGGAAAAATGACAAATTCATCAATACACAGTGACAAACAACAAACTATACCTTTTAGCTTTTTGGGAATTGAAAATGGGAGCTGCTGTTCCTGTGCCCAAGAAATATAAACTACACATTTTGGTAACCTAAAAACCAAAATAACAATTCTTTTTATCTGCATAACTTTTCACAAATATCCCCCATGGTTTTATTATAGCTCCAACGAGTAGTATTGCCACAGTAAACATAGAGACGAGTACTTACTATGTGAATATTGCGTTGGCAGTAACAACTTCATTAATCTGCCATTAGGGTCTTTGGAAGTTGGAAGTATTAGTATAAAATGTAATGTTACTTCACTTACTAATGTTTAATAGTTGTAGTATCATTTTGAAATTACATTTTCCTACTTTTTGCTGTTATGGAGTTAGTCAAGTTTTTATTCTGCACAAGCAATTGAATATTTTTATTCTTATAGTATAGTATAGTAAGGTACTGTTTTTAAATTCAATTTTTGTATAAGGCCCGTTTTTCGTTTAGCTGAAGTCAGTTATGGAAAAACTGTTATCATGGCAACGATTGCTATGATAAGTAATACATGAAAACCCAAATCATATGGCGAGGAAGTGCGCGGTTACAGAATTGACCATTTTGGTTAAGGTGAAATCAGTTATGGGAAAACCGTTGTCGACTCTGCGCACTCGCTTTGCCTGTGATCTCAATCCACATTATTTTGAAATCGGTATACTACATACGATATCAGGAATACATGCACATGAATGAATGAATTATGGGTTTAAATAGGGCTTAAATAGGTAGGTATAACACATAGGTTATTAGGAATATATGCACAATTTGTAAGGAAAAAAAATCACGAACAGCTATCAATAGTTTGCAAAAAAGTGATGCAACCATTCTCCTCTATCTCATGCGTGAATTGGAGCTTGGAATTAAAGTTATTAAATTCTTGAAGTATCTTGCTTTTTTCTAGATTTGACACTAATTAGAAACCAAAACAATGATAACATAAAAACTAAACTTTACAACAAATATACATGGTCAGGGCCATAAATCTAACTTCTCCTGATTATCGTTCAGAAATTTCAGAAAAAGTGGGAGAAATATTCGTACAAAATGGTTATTGTCAAAATCTCATTAGAAAAATTGAAAGGCAACGAACAATAAATTATTCCAATAATTTGAAATTTAAAACAAAATAGACACTACCCCACAAACATATATAGCATTGCCTTACGCAAATGGACTATCAGAAAAATTAAAATACATCCTATAAAAACAATATATTAAAGTATGCCATAAGTAACACTATCGTATATCAACAGCCTTCACATGTTTGAAATGCAAACACTCAACTAAAAAACAGTCAAACTTGGTATACTCGGTCTCTTCTCTTAATTTTCCGAAAAATTATATAGGAATGACAACACAATACTTCGAAAATAGAATAAACGGTCACAAATACACGAAAAATGCGTCGACTGCACTCCATAAGCACGAAATAAACAAAAAACATGAATTCGATTTTCCAAACACAAAAATTATATATAAAGACCAGAATATTACGAAACCTAAAATCAAAGAAATGATTGCCATTAAGAATGAACCCGAAGGAATAAATGACAAGAAAGACATCGAGAACTTGAGTAAAATTTACCATAACCTTTTACATGCATGCATTGATTTGTGCATAATAAACTAACAAAAAAAATTAATATGTCTCCGTTGATATTATCGGACACCCTGTATATTGACAATACTCAAACAATGCCAAGACACAGTGTATAAAATTAACTTAAACTCCAATTAGCTGTTATCAGTGAATATAATAAAAAAACAAAAAAAAGTCAAATACTTGAACCAAACAATGATGATCGATCAAAGAAGATGGTTGTCAAGGTACGTACTCTTTTATATTCACATGTACCCTTACTTTTGTGTGCTATTTTCAATGTAAATTGTTTGTCTGTGTTATCCAATGTTGTATTTTTATTGTAGAGTGAGATTAAAATCTTTTGATAAAGCATTGTAGTTAAGGTGAAACGTCAAGAATGACTAATGAAGAGTGAATCAATGAACCTATCCCAAGAAAATTACATTATATATATAATATATATATATATATATATATATATATATATATATATATATATATATATATATATATATAATAAGCAACGAATAGATTAGTGGGTATTGCACGCAAATAAAAGAAGGGGCTACTGAAAAGAGTGGTAACCGCAGACATGCATGTTTCTAGCTCATTAGCCGTCATCGGTACGGTACAACCAAGAAAAGATGTGAAACATGAGAGCAAAGGTGTTGAATGAAACATGAGAAAATATAACAGAATTCAGCAGGATAGTCAAACACAACATTTGTGTCAGTAATATTAGAAGATCTCGAATATTCGAGACAACAACCAACATAGACACGGAGGTGCATATAACACTCCCGTCTGAAACTTCCGACCCAGATTAATGAAATAATAACAAGATGTACGAATAGTGCGTGACATATGAACAATAAGCAACGAATAGATTAGTGGGTATTGCACGCAAATAAAAGAAGGGGCTACTGACAAGAGTGGTAACCGCAGACATGCATGTTTCTAGCTCATTAGCCGTCATCGGTACGGTACAACCAAGAAAAGATGTGAAACATGAGAGCAAAGGTGTTGAATGAAACATGAGAAAATATAACAGAATTCAGCAGGATAGTCAAACACAACATTTGTGTCAGTAATATTAGAAGATCTCGAATATTCGAGACAACAACCAACATAGACACGGAGTACTGACACAAATGTTGTGTTTGACTATCCTGCTGAATTCTGTTATATTTTCTCATGTTTCATTCAACACCTTTGCTCTCATGTTTC
Source organism: Galeruca laticollis (assembly GCA_963921935.1). Classification (NCBI taxonomy): domain Eukaryota; kingdom Metazoa; phylum Arthropoda; class Insecta; order Coleoptera; family Chrysomelidae; genus Galeruca; species Galeruca laticollis. The sequence goes on from OY998177.1 coordinate 76,048,155, forward strand.
ACATCTTTTCTTGGTTGTACCGTACCGATGACGGCTAATGAGCTAGAAACATGCATGTCTGCGGTTACCACTCTTTTCAGTAGCCCCTTCTTTTATTTGCGTGCAATACCCACTAATCTATTCGTTGCTTATTGTTCATATGTCACGCACTATTCGTTCATCTTATATATATATATATATATATATATATATATATATATATATAATGAACTAGTCCTCTAATATATTAAAATAATTAACAAAAGTGACTAGATATAAAGATGATGTATTAATACGTAGGGTGTACCAGTCGACACAACCAACTTAAAAAACTAATAGTTTATATAAACACATTGAATGAATTGAGCAAATATATTATCACATATTAAGAAAAACAGTTACTTCAATGAATTAAAGGATGATGCATAAAAAATCTAATAATATCATTGTTTAAATAAGTACATATTTTACCTTAACAAATAATCCAAGTTAAAGTCACTGTCAACATGTATCAAAATATTCTGAACACTGCCATGTAAATATCCGGGTAATTATAATGTAGTATCACTTGAAACCTGGAATAAAATGAATTAGTAGGTACTCAAGTCAATAATTAGTTATCAATATTTACAAACAAAAATAGAAAGGGTTAAATTTGTAAAATAGTTTGAAATACTTCATAGTAGGTTGACATACGAAACAGAGCCTAGCTATCTGTCAAGGAAGTATTGCAATCAAGAAGTTTAATAAACAGAAAGTAATAAAAATTAGTGACTTTATTGCCAACTTAAATTTGTTGGTTACTAAGAGAATATTGAATATTGAAGGCAAATTTGAGAATAACTTAGAGTTTATATATGATTAAATTAACAAAAAATTCAAAATTTAAAACTAGACAGTTGCATATATATTAATAAATATTTTAGGTTGTAGATTTTATAAAATTTAATGTAAACAAGAATACCTTAAAAAGGGAGAATTAACAAAATAAGAGATTGTTACAAGTGAAAAAGACATTTTATGGAATCTTTAAGACTATACACATATATACAAATAAGTGTTGATATCCTCCAGGACTGTTAAAAGAGCTCTTTTCACATTTCACACTCAAATCAACAATTATTTTGTAACATATGGTAAAAAGAAGGCTTTGCATTTGACGATGGAAAAAGTTTGTTGATTTGTAAAACAATGGAAGGTAGCGCGTGGGTATTTAAAATGGAAGCATCTAGGTAAAAGTCCTCTAAAAAAATTTTAATAAAAAATGAAATAAATTTTGATTTTGAAGCTGAAAGTTATTGAATAATAATATTAGAAGTCATTAAAGTGAGAACGAGAGGTGACCAGAAGGAGCATTTCTCTCGTTAAGAAATCTGCAAGAATTGGGAAGACGCCAGCAGCAGTAACGAGTATAGCTATACTGAAGAATAAATTAAGGTCGGTGATATTTAAATATTAATTTCGGAATTCAAAATAGTAAACAGTGAACAATAAATTATATTTTCTACATATCAATAAAATTTTCATAAAAAGGCCTAAGCATTTTAAGATGCTAGATATAATATCACATATATGGATATCCATGAATTTTAAGCTATAGATATGAATTTGTACTTACTTGTAAGAATTAATTTGTTTCATCATTGTTCACACTGTATGTAAATCATTATTTATCTTCCTTTTCTGTTTCTTCATGCATGCTTAATAAATTTCTATCTATCACTATTCTAAATTCTCATCACTCATATTTCCTTGTATATATATGCAATTGTACGTTAGTTTTGAATAGTATATCGACAATTCCAAAGTATATATAAACGTTAAAATCTTGTAAATATCTCGTGAATGAACCATAAACAGTGAATACTGTGTCGTTTCGCTTTGGACTCGATATAAGCGCATGATTCCTAAACGCGCCGACGCGGTGGAGTTTATGCTCAATAGCATTTAGTGCGCATGGCTGTATAGAATACAGCGGAGCCTTCAGAAAATTTTGGAGTTATAATAATTTTGAATTTTGATCTATAATTTTTATTAAAATATTTTCTGTGAAGTGTTTTGTATTTTCATTTAACATCCATGATAGATTTATTAAAATTTGCTCACTTCATTCATTCTGTGGAATAATATCTTGAGACATTATAGTAAGAGGTGTATTTTCAGAAAATATTTAATTTCCGCATATAGCTAATTATAAAATTTGAGAATTAAAGAATCAAGTTTAAAATGCATTTATTTATGTGCGTCCTGAACCCAAAGGGAGGAGTCTACATGACGCCGACTATTAAATAAAATAAAAACAATAATAACATATAATTATAATAAATTAAGAGAGCTAGACGACGGTAAGTCAAGTCAATACACGAGAACGACTAATAACTAAATCTAATAAATAGTAACATATAAGAAATTAAATTAATAAACAAAATTGAAAATATCACGGGGATTGCAGCCTAAATAATATTAAATATTCTTGTTATACAAAACCGAGCGCTTTCGAAAGACTATTTCTTTCTTTTTCAAGGTTGCATGTTAGAATTATAAGAAATCAAAGAAAACAGGATACATAGTAATCACCTCCGATTTAAGTTAAAGTTAAAATCAATGCCTCAACATTGAATTAAAATGCAATAGGAAACCAAAAAATTGAAAAAGTGAACAAGTAAAAAATTGAAAAATTGAAACACTGAAAAATTGACAAATTGCAAAATTGAGTTTAAATTAACAACATAAATTAATACTTAGCTAAAATCCCTCCCGAAGGAACACATTTTGGTTTTTAAACTTCACCACTACTACATTTTGACAGAGAATATTTAAAACTGATTCGGTTGTTTCAAGTGTATCTAGTTTTTGGATAGACAGTAATGTTTTTTACTTTACCATACCTGCTTTCAGTCGTATTCTCTTCAAACGAGTTTGTTTTATTATATGTCAAACATACCAGGGTAGTTAGGAAATTGCAAAGTGGGATACCAAATGTTGCACCAAAACTAGCAATGAGATTAATATTTAAAATTTTGGATCTTGATGTCCAATTACTGTTAAAAATTTTTTCTTCTTGCAAAAAAATTCTTTTTCTTTCATATAACAGTTGCCTGCTGTTATCATTTGGTAGGTTATTTATAACAAGGAGTTGAATATGCTCAGAGCCACCAAACAGCATGAACTCTCACTTCATCCGTCCCGCGGCTGTGAACACATCCAGGCAGTTATCGCGTGTAAAAAAGCACAGGCTTAAAGAGGACAACACCAATAGGTGGTAAGTTTTATTATCACAAGAGGTTTCCTTACAGAAAAGAAAAAAATTAATCAAAGTCCAGTCTCTCACCCTGGAATTTAAGATTCTGAAATTGCCAACTTCAGAGGCTGTCACCCTCTGAGTAGCAAGAGCTTTTTTATATTTTAAATTTTTTAATTTAATTATACAACAAACTTCAAAGAGGGAAATGGCAAACCCCACACCCTGTCAAGCTTGTCAGTCCCGACAGAGGTTGGAACTCACCACAAACCTCCCCGAAATGCTGTTGGTTCAAGTTAGTACTCTCAATGCCTGGTGTTATTTGATTCAACATACTATACTATTACTTTTTTGTAAATTATGTTATAGTGTGAAAAAATGTTCATAGCGGAGTTAGCTGATAGTGCAACGCCCGTGAAAGAAACGCCACAATTTCTCCACAGACATCACACGGCAACTAACTAAGGGAAGAATCGTCACTGCTAGCTGGGTTGACATTTGTAAAATTTAACAAATATGTATAAATCTTACTTATATCATCGATGTCAGATTTTTTATTCATAGTTAGGTCTTAGAAATGTACCACATCCAAGTTAATGACCAATGTTTGACATATAATAAAACAAACTCGTTTGAAGAGAATACGACTGAAAGCAGGTATGGTAAAGTAAAAAACATTACTGTCTATCCAAAAACTAGATACACTTGAAACAACCGAATCAGTTTTAAATATTCTCTGTCAAAATGTAGTAGTGGTGAAGTTAAAAAACCAAAATGTGTTCCTTCAGGAGGGATTTTAGCTAAGTATTAATTTATGTTGTTAATTTAAACTCAATTTTGCAATTTGTCAATTTTTCAGTGTTTCAATTTTTTACTTGTTCACTTTTTCAATTTTTTTGTTTCCTATTGCATTTTAATTCAATGTTGAGGCATTGATTTTAACTTTAACTTAAATCGGAGGTGATTACTATGTATCCTGTTTTCTTTGATTTCTTATAATTCTAACATGCAACCTTGAAAAAGAAAGAAATAGTCTTTCGAAAGCGCTCGGTTTTGTATAACAAGAATATTTAATATTATTTAGGCTGCAATCCCCGTGATATTTTCAATTTATATATATATATATATATATATATATATATATATATATATATATAAATAAATATATATATATATATATATATACATATATAGATTATTCATTGATAAATTGACTGTATCGACCCTTACTTCGTGGAATATGCTCATATTAGTGTTTTTAAATGAAACTCAAGGTCTCTAGTTAATTCCACAATATAATACAAGTTATTGAAAATTCTAAAAAATTGACAATTGTTTCGATAAATCAATATCATCGTCAGAATGACAGAAGTTACATTTCATTTTATGCCTACCTGATGTTTGGTAGTTATTTTTGGATAGACCAAGAAGTAACCTAACTTGTGATTGGCTTAATATATGTTTATAGAACAAAGAAGAAGATGTGATATTACAAATATTGAAGCTTAGATATTATTAGCCCTATGGTGATATCCTGGATATCATTTTTCCAATTAAGATCAGTATAACTGTGCAATGATATAGAAAACCAGGAAAACTATATCTGCTGATCTTTACAATTATCACTTAAGAAGACAGTTTATTAGTGGAGAATTCCCTAGATTTAACTGTTCATTGACAACTTCATATTGTGGGTTTCTTAAATGTCTTCTAATTTCCAGTTCTTCAAGGAAATCCAGTTCTTGTTTCTTTTCACAAATATGCAGTACTTCTAGTTCTGTGTTAGGTGTCAATGAATGATTGGTGTCAAGTATAGTATGTACAAAAAGTACGAGGAGTAATAAACCCTAATTAAGTATGCAAAACCTTTACAGGGAGCACCATGAAATTTTTGATAAATCTCTTACTTTAAATTACATTTCTTCCGTAAATCCAAAAACCAGGTAGATCGACCCCGTATTTGTTTCAGTTGTAGCAAAGTTTAGGGTTTATTAATTGTTAAAGGATTAGCAGATAAGCAATAACGCAATGCAGGGGTGTGTATTTTGGGAAAAAAATACGTTTTAAATTATAATATAATAAAAAATGAAAAGAAATAATTATTGGAATACATTTATTACTTACATTTTATTCTATATCCGACTCGGAAGAGGAAGAATCGTTGTTGACATTAATAATAATAGGGTCGATTAAATCATCACAAATATTGTCAATTTTCCACATATTTGCCTCTACTTTGATAACATGCTCGATACAGTTTGTCCAATTTCCCTTACTCACATGACTTACAGCACTCTCAAACAATTTCACAACATCGTTTATTTTAAAAGTAGTATTTTTTTTCCAACTTCCCCCTTTACCTGAGCCCATATTAATTCTTTGGGATTAAGTTCACAATGATAAGGGGGAAGTCGAAGAACTGATATACCACGAGAAGAAGCTATTTCTTCTACAATGTAGGTTTTGTATTTATTCTTGTTCATTTTTGCAATTCTGTAAAGTTCTTTCCTTAGTGGATCTTTTGGAAACTTAATATTTTTCGAAATAAGCCACTCCAAAAGCTCTGCTTTACGCCAACGACTTGTGGGCAATGCTTCTCGTAACCGTGAATGGTAACTTGCGTTGTCCATAACAATAACAGCCCCTTTTGGAATCAGATCCAATATTTGAACAAACCATTCCTCGAAGACATCCCCATTCATATCTTCGTGATAGTCCCCCGTGCGTTTTGAAATAAACGTTAATAATCTACCATCAAACAAAACCTTCAGAACTTCCAACATGGACAATGATAAGTCTTTTTCCTTTTCCAGATGGTGGCTGCAAACCTAACGACAAACCTTCCACGAATGCCTGCCTTCCGCTTTTAATGTTTTCATCTTGCCAAGATTTGGAAACTGTATATCCAGCATTTATCCATGTTTCGTCTAAGTAGAAGATTTTCAAATTTTGTGCTCTGGCATGTCGAATGCTTCTTAAATAGTCTCTTCTCCAAAAAACTATTTCCGGTTTATCTATCAAGAGAGATTTTCTATTATGTTTTGTATATCTGAAACCCACATCTTTCAAAAGTTTGCATAATGCCATTCTGGAGAATTTTGGATAGTCCGTATCTTCTTGCACTGATGTCATAATTTTGTCAAGTGTTGGAATTTCCTTTCGTAAGTAAAATCCATGGACTTTGTTTTAATGACTCATCGATCTCAATTGGTTTTTGGCCTGAAGGAGTTTTAGGGGATTGAAGAGTTCCATTCTTGCTTTCTTTTAGTAATCTATAAATTGTTGATTTAGCAACACACAACATAGCAGCCGGTAATTCCACAATATCATCAACACTTGCACTTGGATCCTTGTTTTTCAATGATATATAACAATTCAATATCAGAGTTTTTTCATTTAAAGATGATGGACTGTTTTTGGTCGTTTAGATGGTCCTTGGCTTATCGACATTGTTTGGTACTTGCACAATTAACATTCAACAAATGTTTTAAATATATTCCAACTGTTTACAATATTATGACAACCATACAACTTCATACAACTTTACTCAAAGAACTAATACTAAGTACTGATTTAATGTACCTACTTTCTTTTAAAATAATATTTCCGATAATGTTTCTAAGAAAACTGGGTTGTTTGGAAAATCCCTCTCAATAATCGAATAATCTGTAAATAGGTGTAATCGTATTAAGCCGATTACAGTAGGCCACTTGCCATTTAAAATTTCTGAGGAAAATTCCTCAAACACTACATATAGGAGTAATACAAATAAAAAATATTATGAATAAACGGGCATATCCGAACTCTGCCACAAAATAAAATTTTACCTGACTTGTATCAATTTGAGGATTACTGAAATGTTCGAACTGTGCCGCAACCATTTAGTTTAATCCTATTAGAGTCATAAGGGTTTATAATAGATAAAATTTCATCTCTGTCAAGCTTGGTTTCGTAAGATTCAGGAGTTTCATTTGGTACAAGAGTACAGACAGAAAGGTTCTGTAATTGGCGAATACTTAAAAGTACATTTCGGTATTATGTATCTTAGTCCTGAGGAAGTTGTAGAACTTTTTTATAATGAACTACATTTTTTGCTTCCGAATGACGAAAGAGTTATAGAATTCCGAAATTATGTCAATAAAACATATATAACGCAAAATTCGATATTTCCACCACTTATTTGGGCAAATAATGCATCCTTTTTTAAGAGAACAACGAATTCTTGTGAGAGTTTTCATTCGCATTTCGGTGCTTCTTTTTACAAAGCACATCCAAACATTGTTCAATTTACTAGTGTGTTATTGGATTTACAAACGGAGGTATACGCGAAAATTCGTTCGGCAAACCAAAGCCAGAAAAAAACCAAAAAAACTATTAATGTTAAAATTGATTTCATCAATGATCATTTGGATCAATATAAGAAAAATGTTATTTCTCGCTTTATGTTTGTGAAAACGGTTGCATGTTTTTGTTTTTTTTATATGTTTATGTATATTGAATATATTTTATTGTAATGTAGATGTAATTTTTTAGAAGTGGCAAATATACGTTGAAAATATATGAATGTTATTAATATTTTCTTATATTGAATTTGAGTACCTAAAGTTCAAGGTAAATTGTTAAATCGGATTAGGCTATTAGACCCCTACTGGTTTGGTAGTTAATCTCCAAAATTTTAAACACTGGCAGAGTTCGAACAACCCGTAATGACTACCTGCATTTTGTGGCAGAGTTCAGATACTCCGGAATAAACTGTGTTGCCTTTCTTTATCAAACTTACTAAAATTTATGTACCTCTATCACTTTTTTTTATTAAAATTAGTACATCCCGTTACCTCTGACCTAAATCGTATATTCTTCAGCATAGCTGCAACTCATTCGTTCAATACAAAATGTACCTTACGGTATACCCTCTTAAAATATATTTTGGTACGTCTATGAAATCCACTTAAATGAATGATTTATTACTCCTTGTCCTTTCTATATAGACTATAGATGTTTTACGGTATAATCTTGAATCACTCTTATGTAGAGCTAAGCGCTTAGTAATTTTTTGAGAAGTCTGACCCAGAACGTTCAGCATTAGCAGAACACGTTTTCTCAACAAAACATATAATTGATTATAAAAACTTCAAAGATTTGTGTAAAGAAGACAATTACTCTAAAAGGATTTTCCTGGAAATGACATTCATTGCTCAAGAGAATAATTGTTTAAATAAAAGAACTGATATTCAGAATCTAAATTCAATTTATAGTTATTTATTATCATTCGACAAAAAAGATAATAATGAAGATCAAGGCGTCATAGACATTTTATTATATACTATACTGATGTACTGAATATATATATAAAAAAAATGTTTTCTATGACAACATCAACTTGTCAAAAATTGTCATCAATTTGATAACATGCGAATTTGAATATTTTAACGATTAAATTGTACAATGATATTTCTTCATATATATAGATATTATATTATTGTGAACAACCTCAATTAGTGTAAGTAAAAAAATTTTTTTAATTTAAAAAATATTTTAAATTTATATAATATTTATTTTGTAGATTCTTTGATAATGATAATAATAAATTATCGGAAGCTTAGGATTAACTAAACAGAGTTTTCTTTATCACATTGCCGCATTCCCCAATAAAAAAGTTACCCTAACTAGTTTCGGCAACGAACTACTTTCGTCTATATATATATATATATATATATATATTTTCTTTCTTGCAAAAAGTCAATATAAATTGATAAATTATTTGAAAAGTCTAGATTTTTAAATTTAATCATCTTTTTCACAAATATCAAAACCCCACCATGAATTCTGTTGATACGATTGAAATGAGTAGCCAACATATAATCGTTAAATCTCACTTGATCAATATTATCATTATTACACCAGCTTTCGGAAAGGCACAAAATATAAGGTTTGTTACATTCCAATATTAAATCAATTCTATTGGTCTTATTAGTCAGGGATTGACAATTTACATTTATGATTTGAAAGGTTTTAGTGGATTTTTCTGTATTAGTACACTTACATACATTTCCACATATATAACTTTGAGAATACACTGGAGTTAGATTTTCTAGACTTTGAGAGGTCTACTAAATTTGTTGATGATGAAGGTACAGGTCCTTTGAAGTCCTTATTTAACCTTCCAAAAGATTGAGTCGTTTTGATAAGTTGGCCCCCTTAGTTATGTCAAAACGTGATATTTATTGAGCACAGATATAACAAGAAGATACTATTCTTCTGATATATTCTTGAGAAAATCGAGATTTTTAACTTAGTACCCAATGGTACATCCTTGTTTCACCAGTATGACACAGAGCCTCGAGTAGGGAAATTAACTAGGATAAATGTCCTCCAGTTGATGAGAATATACTCGATAAATTATCGGCTGTCAGATTGTGATTTCCAGGCCTATCAATTATTTTATAGTTAAAATGAAATCAACTGTCTCGCCCCTCAATTCTTGGAATCTTCTCATATTACTGTTTTTGAATGAAACTTACTGTTTCTAAATAATTCCACAATATATTGATTAAAAAGTTAAAAATTCTAAGAAATTTGTTTCGATATTAAATATCATCGAAACAATTGTCAAATTTTTATTTCATAGTTGTATTTTATAAGTTGTAGTCTCCAACGCATAGTTTTTTCATTCTTCATTTTTCTTGGATGAGCCCCATCAAACATAAAGAAAACAGACGTTGATCTAAAATGTTTACCAACAAAAGAATGTCTCCATTTTCGTAAAGCTTCAATAATAGCATACGCTCCCTTTTCTGTTGAGCAATGAAAAGAAAGCAACTGGCTGACTGCTTTGAGAGAAAAATGCTCCGATAGCGTAATCCAAAGCATCTGTTTCTACCGTAAAAGTAGCTTCATTATTGATGGATGCAACAATAGCACTCTGATTGTCTGACTCCAACAAGTAAAAAGAAAAATATAAACATTTTATGGATTGCCAATTTTTATGACTCATTCATCTCATAATAATAAACGATACAGTCAAAATATTTACCACCTTTCTTTTTGTCATTGTAGAATCTAATCAGTTTATGTGTAGGATAAAAACTATTGTGTGTTTCACGTCGCGAAAGTGGTTTTCCACGTCTCGGCCTCCGCTACACCTCGCCTGGCTATTACTTCTGTCGGCACGGAAAACTACCACTTTCGCGCCTAGGTACAAAAATAGCTATTTCTTGCCATATTATTTTTTAGATCAGCTTAAAATTTGTTGGAGAATAACTATGTGTATATAAAAATTGTATCTGAATACATTCCAGTCAATTAATTGAGAATTATTTGGAAGAATGTTTCTTTGTAAGTATCAATTGAAAATAGAAAAAGGTGGATAAATTTATTATACGACATGGTATTTTACGTGATTTCAAAATTTTTTGTGTTTTTAATTTAGTTAGGTATTTTAATTATAGTCCGTCTAGAAAGTATCCGGAAAACAGAAGGCACAATTATAATGTTTCGGTATATATTTTTATTACTTACATTTAAACAATTATAACAAATAATTCTTCTTATTTACTTGTACAACCTCCACTTAACTCTAAACACTTAATTAATCGTTCAGGCAAACCCGAAACTAGGTCAACGCTATAATGTTCGGTGATGGTGGTCCAGGCTTGTAAAACTAAGCATAAAACATTTTTTTTATTGCGTGGCGTTGCTCGTTTCACTTCGATCTTCATTAGTCCCCATATGTTTTCAATGGGGCAAAGATCTGGTGAAGCTGTTGGCCATGAAATTGTTATCATGTTTTGTTCTTGCATCCAAAAGCTGCAGTATATGCAGAAGTATGGCATCTTGCATTATCCTGCTGTAACGGCCAGGATATAAAGCATGAGCCGTTTCAAGAAGAAAACCAACTACTTATATAAAGAGGTGTAGCACCAGGCACAGATATTTCCCCAAACCATTATTTTAGTGAAAATTTGAAAGATTTGACAGTATTTCCAGGTGATTTGGACCAAGCTGGAAACAACTTTCGTCGGATATAAAAACATTGACAAAAATATATTCTTCATTGCAGGGTTTTTCTTTGGTTGCCTTGATATGTAGCCATGTTTTTGCAGTAACTTACGGACAGTTTCTGGACTCACGTTTATTTTTCGTTGATTTTTAAATCTGTTAGCCAATTTTCGAAACCCTTTGCGCGGATTTTGTCTTCCCAAAACTGGTCCATTCCTTACATCTCTCCAATTTTTAATCCTCTTTATTATCTCATATACAGGACATTTTCCGAGATCCGTCAACTCCACTAACTCTTCAACGTTTTGAACACCTTTCTATATAAATATTTCACAAATTTCCTTTTTTCTAGTTGTGACATTATCACCCAAAACTTAAACCTGCTAGCAATCAACATAACGTGACAGATGGTATTGTTATGTAATTTTGGCCATGGCCTACTTACTACCAGCAGGATGTTGCAAAAAAGAAATATGATAAAATTAGGAGAAAGATTAAATTCCAGATACTTTCTAGACGGAGTATATTTATTAAATGGAAATTTTATTATTTATAGAGTCATTACAGTCATTAATACAAAGGCCGGAGAATTGGAACTATGCCAAAAAAATCACAGGTAGTATATGAAAAGGCCTACATTGCATATAAAAAATTGTGCGATGAGAAAAATGTATTAAAAACGTCAGAAAATGTATTGCTAGTCTACTTTCAAGAACTAGCCCAAACGAATAATGCTTTCTGGTCCAAATATTCGATGATAAAATCCGGGCTCAACATTAAAGAAAATATTCATATTTTTAATTATTTTATAGTTGTCGCATTTTTGAGAAGGGAAAATTCTTCTTACGAACTCAAAAAGCATCTATTTTTTCGAGCGATGACATAACAAAATTTATTTTGGAAGCACCAAATGAATTGTATTTGTCGAAAAAGGTACTTTTAGTTCATATGAAAATTAAATATATTTTACTATTTTCCAAATAAAATTTGAATCATTTCTTTTTGTGGCGGTTTTGTGACGATATCAAATATACAAGAATACTTCCGAATAAAAATGAGGGAAGAACATGAATGGAATATTCACACTGGTCCTAAAATACTATTAGGAATCATTATAAGTCAAGGCTAGTCTTGACTAGACGTGTGTTTATCGCTCCGAGTTACATGCTTAGTTTTGTTCTAATTTTTGGTCGAAGAATTTCGTTTTTTTCGCGTGCCGTTGGCTACGATCTTATTGTTACTTTTCAACTACTTTGTGAAATGATATCAATGCAAGCTTCACGTGAAATTTGATTTATTCAATTTTCAATCGGTTTAGACTCATAAAATAGTTAATTGCTTCCAGTGAAAAAACTCGTTGCCTGCATTATACCATTAGTCTGGGAGCCAGAATGGTAGTTTGTAGCAAATGTTAGACCTCCATTAATAATAAAACGCCCGGGCTGAAATGTGCTGGTCGGTGTTCGAAATCTTTCCACGGCAAGTGCGTGGGTTTGAGCAGGCAGGAGGTTTCGGGCTTTCAAGTTGATGGTGCTGCATAGTATTGTTCTGTATGCAGATCCACTGGCGAAAGCAAACGAACATCGTTACTGGCGCTTAACAACGATATTGATAATGATTATAGTGATGTATCTGGGAAGAATCTACATCAAAATGTACTTTAAAGATTGTTAAGAGTATTCAGTTAGCTATGAACGAACTAAACAAACAACACAATGAAGTGCTGAAGTCAGTCAATTTCTGCAGCGACAAAGTATCTGATTTTGAAGCTCTAATTAATAAAATGAACGAGAGGCTGGATTCAATCGAAGAGTTATCAAAAGAAAACGCCCTACTGAAAAAAGAAGTGCAATCCCTCTCTTCTCGTGTAGAAACACTCGAACAGAACCTACGTTCTAAAAATGCTGAAATACAAGGAATTGAAGAGAAAAGTAATAAAAATTTACTACATTTTATTCAGAAGGTAGGTGAACATATTGAATACCCTATTACTGCTGATGATATAGATACTATTTTTAGAGCAAACTCTCGAGTTCCCAACAAACCTAAACCAATTATTATTCAATTACTGCATAAAAAGAAAAGAGATGACTTTATAGCCGCAGCCAAAATAAAGCGTCGTCAATCTGGCAGCTCGACCCCTGGACTAAGAGTGGATCAGATTTCAAACCAGTTGTTCGTAAACCAACACCTTACTAATTATTCAAAAATGTTACTGAAAAAGGCGAAAGAAATAGCACAGCTGAAACATTTCAAATATGTTTGGATTAGAAATGGTGGCCTGTTTATGCGGAAGAATGATAAGAGTCATGTAAAGAGACATTTTTCTGAACACGACTTGAACAATCTGTAATCAACTATTTGTTTCTTTTCACCTGTTAATTATAATTAACTGTTTTTGTAATGGCTCTCTCGGTTTCTTACCAAAACGTTCGAGGTTTAAAATCTAAACTAACGACTATTTTTAAAAACTCTTTAAATTGTGACCAAGATATTATATGCTTAAACAGAGACTTGGCTTAATAAGACAATTGCTTCTTCCGAAGTATTGAATGACTCTTTCGCAATCTTTAGACGTGACCGGGAAGATTCTGGATATGCCCATAAAAAGTCCTAATTGGAGTGAGAAATAGCTTCCATAGTGTAGTGCGTGGTGAGTGGATGTCTGACGCTGAAGATCTGTGGGTAACTGTCACTTCTCAATCTTTCAAATTTAATATTTGCTGTACCTATATATATTCCTCCAGGCTTTGAACTTGTTTTATACCAAGCTTCATGCTATTATTGAGGAAAATCCTGAAGATACATTTTTAATATGCGGTGATTTTAACTTGCCCTGCATAAAATGGCCGCTAGACCCTATAAACAGTTACTGTACACCCTCACATTTTTTAGATATTAATTCTAATCTGTTCATTGATACAATTTCTTGTTGCAGTTTTTATCAATTTGAGAATTTTACCAATAAATCAAAAAACACACTTGACTTAATTTTGAATAATTATTTTATAATCGAAAATATCATTGAAAGTGAGTTTCCCCTTGTTTCTGAAGATCATTTCCACACAACATTGGAGTTTAACATGAAATTTTGGAATTTCACACGCGACAATCAGAAGATCAATTCGGATGTCGGATTTAATTATAACAAGGCAAATTTTGACTCAATTATAAATAATTTATCTTCTATTGACTGGAACAGTGAATTTCTTAATTTATGTACTTGTGATAGCACTAATAAGTTTTACTGCCATTTGGAGAATATTATTAACAAACATGTTCCAAAATACCCTAAATATAAGTCAAAATACCCGCATTGGTTTAGTCTAAGCACCATCAAAGTTGTTAAAGAAAAGAAAAAATTTCATGTTAAATGGAAAAAGTACTCTAATAACTTGGATTATTTAACATTCAAGCTTTTGAGAGGTAGGGCAAAGTATTTAATTAACCTAGATTTTGATAATTATATAAATAATAGTGAATCTCAAATAACTACAAACCCAAAGCACATTTGACAGTTTATAAAGTCTAAAAAAGGCAATTCTGGTACTATCGATGCCATTAGGGATAGTAATAAGAGTCTGATTACTGATGGCCAATTAATTTCCAATACCTTCTCAAATTACTTTAGTTCAGTCTTTAACCCTCCTCACCCTAACTCAAGCAAAACAATTTCAAATGATGATATAAATATTAATTACATATCTTCGTATCACATCCCCTCACACAAAATTGTCGATCAAATTGGCAACCTTCCGGATAAACCCGCTGGTGCGGATAAAATACCGACCCTATTCATTAAAAATTGCGTTAACGAAATAGCCCCTCCATGGTGTATATTATTTAATAAATCTATAACAGTCCCTAGTATATGGAAAACAGCCTCAATAATTCCAATTATTAAATCCGGTAGTAGATATTTAATCGAAAATTATCGTCCTATATCTAAACTTTCTATTATTGCCAAATTATTCGAATCAATTATTTTTGATTATTTATTTTGAGATGTTAAATACATTATTGATGAGGAGCAACATGGTTTAATGAAAAAACGTTCTGTTGAAACGAACCTCTTTAGTTATAGTGAATATTTATTAGAATACATGCATGAAGGATTTCAGGTGGGTGCTGTGTATACCGACTTCAGCAGGGCCTTTGACAAAATTAATCATTCTACTTTGCTGGATAAACTTGGTGCAGTCGGTATATATGCTAATCTACTCAGATGGTTCAAATCTTACATAAGTAGCAGGTCACAGGCAGTAGTCATAGGCAAATATGTATCACCCTTCAGTGATATAACTTCAGGGGTACCTCAAGGATTCCACTTGGGACCGTTATTATTTAATATCTACACCAACGACATATCTCAATGTTTCAAATTTTCTAAGTACAAAAAATATGCGGATGATTTAAAAATGTACCTCAAAGTGGGTAGTGCTGGGGATTCTCAATTGATACAAAGTGACTTAAACAGACTTGTTGCGTATTGCAAAAAAAACTTTCTTCTCTCGAGTTTAAATAAAAAATGCTTCGCGATCACTTTCTCTAGAAAACGATGCATACTTGATTATCAATATTTTATTGAAAACCATCAGATAGAAAAGATATCACAGATATAAGATCTAGGAATTAATTTTGGTTCAAAACTTATTTTCGACCAGCATACCAATTATATATCAATCGGGCGTTGGGGTTTATTATCAGGACTTGTCATGACTTTAAGACCTCACATTCATTACGAACTCTATTTGTGGCCTATGTAAATAGTGTCTTGAGCTTCGGATCAATAATTTGGAATCTACAGTATATTGTTTACATCGATAGACTGTACCATATATTTATAAAGTACTGCAAGAAGAAGTTGTTTCCTAAGGATAATATTGTTTCAGTTAGGCGGAACTTGAGTTTAATTCCCCTGAAAGATAGACGTCAAATAAACGATGTTAAATTTGTATATAAAATTGTTAATAATCTTATTGACTCAAACGATATTACCAGCCTCATTAGATTTAATGTTCCGGCCTATGATACAAGAGGTTTTAAACTTTTTTATATTAATTTCAGTGGTAAAAATTATTATCTAAACTCTCCTCTCCATAGGTGCTGTAAATCATTTAACTCAGTTTGTAACCACGCTGATATTGATATATTTCATGATAAATTTTTAAATTTTTGTAGTAAGCTAAAAAGCTGTATTTGAGTGATGAACTGCGTTTTAATTTCATAGTGATAATGATTTAATATTTACAATTATCAGTCTGCATTTTATTAATTATATACTTGTGAATACTGTATTTGGGTTCGTCCCGTTTGTATTCCATGTCATAAATAAATAAATAAATTAGGCAACAATATTGGTTGATAAAGTGTAGAAAGACAGTGAATTCTATAATCCAAAAGTATGTTAGGTGTAAAAAGCAAAACTGTAGACCAATTGGAACATCTTCTGCCACCAGAAAATCGAATCAATGACGCTGGACTGTTTGAAATTACAGGTATCGATCTGACTGGACTTCTGTATTTGAAAGAAGAACAAATCGTGGATTGTATTATTCACATGTGCGGATTACAGAACCATACATTTAGAATTGGTAAAGTGTCTCTCGACTGAAGCATTTTTCCAGATTAAATTTATAGGAAATTGAAATTAATTTCGGGAATGAAAAGAATAAAATGGATATTTAATCAACCTTCCGCTGCCTGTTGGGGCGGATTGTGGGAAAGGTTAGTTAGTAAGGGTTATAAAAGAACTTTTACGTCGAAATTTGAGAAAAGGATCATTATATTACGTAGAGTTGTATACAATATTATGTGATATTGAATCAATAATAAAGGAAATACCAGTTACTTATGTTTCCGATGTTGATGAATGGGAGATTTTGAGTCCTTCAAGATTTATAAATCCACTGCATACTGTTTCTGATGAAATTGCTGATTTAGGAGGTACATTTTTTATTTGCAAAATTTAATAAAATTGTTGAGGGATAGACTCAAAAGAGAATATCTTGCAGAATTGGTTAACACATGCAACAGGCGGATTATCGAAAGGGATCACACAAAAAGAGTTACTTGGTCCATGGGAGGTTTTTAGAAATACATAGCGAAAGAGACGGTATGAAGCGAGTAGCATAAGTGAGAACAAAATCTGAGGAGCTGGTTCAACAATTTCAACGTTTCTATCCATTAGAGCTGCCCTACAATATAAATGAGAAGGATAATCTTAATCACAAGGATGACGTTGCGCAAGCGACAGTTATGGAAGACAATGCAGACCTACAGAGGAAAGATGGAAGTCAAGTAAGAAGATCAAGATATGGGAGAGTATTGAAATCGCTAACACGATTTTCCCATGTCTGAGCCCTGGGGCCGGAGAATATTGGGAATAAAATAATGAATTTGTATTATTTCCTTGATTTTAAATATGTTAAAAAAGTTGTTGTTAAAGAAAATAATAATAACCGTCAATAAGTTTAATACATTCCGTCAAAAAACTACTTTCCTATTAATTGAATATTCTGGCTATATCGGTTCCAATTCTTCAATTCTACATATTCAGCTTATGTCTTGCGAAAACTTCATTAAAATGTTTTAAGAAGATCTGTTTCAAAACACGGCGTTATTGTAACTACCTCACTGACTCACATACTCGTGAACATATCGAAAAACAAAGTTAATCAGAACATTGAGTTTCTGCGTTTCTTCCATATCCAGCGAATTCATACAATTCTGGAATGTTTTATACCAGTGACTCCATTCCTGAGCTGCATTCACATCTTCTGGGTTCGGACAAGTCGCTCCTATCATAAAATGCGATCCATAATTTTGTATAATACATCATTATATAACTTATAACATGTAAGCCGAACTAGGATCTATTATACAAAAATTAACATGAATGAAAATGACTGACAACACTAAATATGATCGAATAGATTTATTAACGAAGTAGTATTAGAGAATAATACGACAGGGTGCGTTAAATTCAAATAAGCAACACACCAGGGTGGTAGAAAAGTTTCATAAATCAAGCGAATAAATTATTTTTCGAACAAAAAACTTAATGATATATTGATTTCAATTTATTTTTCTCCATACACGGAAATGACATTTTTATTTACTTGATCTGCACCTAATAGAATCTTATTTCATTGTCATCTAGTTACAGACCTCTAAATGAATTCATATAAAATTCAAAAGATAAATATTTTGAAACCACTTGAAACGTTTGAAGTTGAAATATTTAAAATTAACATATTATTTAGATAAAATCGTTGATACGCATATATATTTAATTCGTTAAGGTTTTTGTTGCTATTTCAATTTTATTTCATTAAAGTATAGCTATGATAATACATCGACTTTCATAGTATTTAATTAGCTTCATAGTTAAAATTGCGTTGCCAAATGTATTCTAGAAATGAATAATTCAATAGACAAATATAAATGGGCTTGCTTGAAGCGAGGAAGAAGAAGGTAATATCGTGGCATCTAGATCAATGACATAGATTATGGACTGGGCTTTATCCTCAC
Organism: Galeruca laticollis; assembly: GCA_963921935.1. NCBI lineage: Eukaryota > Metazoa > Arthropoda > Insecta > Coleoptera > Chrysomelidae > Galeruca > Galeruca laticollis. The sequence goes on from OY998177.1 coordinate 76,066,906, forward strand.
AAAAGTAACCACCCTCTAGAAAGAGACAATGTGACTGTGCTGCCAATACCTTCTCTCTTCTACGAGCCTGTAATGACAAAAGCCAGTGACGTGGACGAATCGGAATACTAGAAACACAACTATCTGCACATCATCAATGTATATCGTAGAAATCAATGAAAAATTTCAATTACCTTTGGCGAATTGGCAAACCAGCAAACAGGGATACCAATTGCCATAATTACATGATGTGTATCAATTGCTATAGTGAAATACCTATATAAAATTATATCCAGAGCTCACTTCAAATTAATTTATTATGGTAGGCAGTATAAACGTTTACCTGGTGCTCCTTCTACGAGTACACTTTCTCCCGAAACTTGTACCAGAAATCCTTCCCAATAAGCAACTTCAAAAATAATAACACCTCCGAAAGTCAGCCTTGTTTTTTTCTGCAGATTCAGTTGTAAGGACTCTCCCGCTGGAACTGTTAGATCCGAAATTAGGATGTCAGTACATCTATCGACGATTTCGGAAACTTGAGAAAACTGTGTGATAGTACAGTTGTCTTGTAGTTGAAAACTATATGTTGGAAATGAAGATAATGTAAATATAATTGATGAAAACACCAATTTAGTTACAAAATTAAACATATTTGAAGTGATTGTGTTGAATTTAAGTAGCAACTATAGAATGGATAAACGAATGATAGTGTAATCAATTAATTTTCTTATTAAGTTTGATAAGACTATCAGATGCAGATAATGGGAATCAGTGACGTAACTGTACTGTCTGAGTCCATGGCAAATTTATTGGAATGGGGTCCTCCAGACAAACATTTAAAGGCATTTCAGAGATCGGTGGCTTTAGACCTAAGTATTTTACAGCTAGCTATAAAACGCCACAAAGCAAACAAAAACGCCTCGATGCTGAGGGAGGTTACAACTTTGAGGTGTAGTGGCCCTGTAGACTGAATGGCGCTATCCAAACTTTTTGTCCGTCGAAAAGAGTCAAGGGTCCAGTATAATCCACGCCACAGACCTCGAAAACGGAATCATCAGTCACTCTGGTTGGCGACAGCGGTGGAGATTTCAGTGAAAACGACAATAAACAATATATTTTCGTACGACTTTGCGATACAGCTGTCGTGATTTCAGAACCCAAAAATGTTCGCGCATATGGGTCCATAATGTTTACGCGCCAGCGTGACAGAGCCGCTTATGATGGTCAACAACCATTCCTTCCACTACAGGATGGTCGTGAGGGGGTAAAATAGGAGTGGTGAACGACTTGAAATCTTCTCGTTCGGCGAATTTGTCTTCTCCCTTATGACATCCGTTTCATCCTTAAAATAGCAAAGGGCGCAAATCATTTTTGTCCTTCAAAGAATCGAATGCTTCGTCTTGTACTAGTTTCCAAACAACATTTTCAGCAGCTAAGAGCTGTTCATCACAGAGGTCTCCGCGTTTCATCTGACCATTGCGTTTGTTGCGACAGTTGTATACAAATCTTTTGATGGAGGAAGCCATTCGTACGATTAGTTCGAATTCTGAGAAATATTCATACAGCCAGGGATTATCCAGTCAAGAAACTGTAGCTTTCCTCAAAATTATTTCTGATGCGACCTCCACTTCAGTGTACATACAATTTGAATGAGGCCAGGCGCCTTCATCATTATACAGGCACGATGGGCCTTCCCACCATCGCATTTCTAGAAGCTGCTTGACGGTACAACCTCTTGAAATAAGTTCAGCTGGATTTAGTTGGCCAGGTATGTGACGCCATACTAAACAAGAGCCGAGCTCTTCAATTTCGCTGACCCGGTTCCGGACAAAGATTCTCCATCACTCTTGACGGTGTACTCACGCGAGTGCTGTGCTAGAATCGTACCAACCATACACTGGAACATCCTCGCAATCAAGAGCATCGCGTACCGACTTAAAAAACTGTCTCCCATCACAACTCCCATCAACTCGAGTCGAGGCATACTTGGCCGAGCGTTGACGTCCACAATCTCTTACATCGCCTGAACAAGGTTGACTGAAACATTGCCGTCGTCAGTTTCGCTACCAATAAATATGCATGGTGCATAAGCCTTCGCACTTGCATCGCCAAACAAATGTATGGACCTTGTAACATGTCGCTGAGACATGTTTCTACTTTCATTAATTATTTTGGAGCGTCACTCATTCGTCGGCTACTCCCACCTCTAATTCTAAATCCTTTTATTTCAAATATTAAGAACGCGTCGGTGATCGTTTTTACCATCGTAAAATATCTATTGAAACGTCTATTGAAGTCGAATCGGAACTTGTTCATTCTTCGCTGAGAAGCAATTTCAGCATTCAGTTTCTGAATAATACTTTGTCTGTGATTTTAATTTTCTTTGCTGGTAAGTTATCTATATATTTTCAAATTGTAATTGTATGTTTACTAATCATTCTATTTTGGTTTTTGTATATTCTGTGTGTGTTATCGCAGTTTCTCTAAATTTTGCTCGAGACATTCCGTTGAGAGGACATTTTTACGGTGCAATTTCTGAATTATGTTCTTTCATCAAAATCTAACAATTTTGCAGCTACATTTGCTCCTAAGTACGTACCTTGTATTGTCATCAAAGTGATCTCTAAATTAGTGTATAATTTAAAAGACTTTTCCGGTAATGATTTAGGTAACTGGCATGTTACAGATTTAAAAAATCAGTTTATTGACGTAGATGAAAATCTTCCTGATGGTGAGTTTTGTGATCAACATTCTGTTGATTCGAATTTATCTGGGCATAATTATAATTTGCGAATCAAATCGGATAGTGATTCAGATTATTATAGTAATTTATCCCGTATTTATATATAAAGTTGTTTTGGATTGAAATTTCTCAACGTGACTATTTTCTTTTTATCTTAATTTTGATTTAATATCAAAATATTTCTTGAGTATTTCGTACCTTTTGTTGTCAACAATTGTGTTAGGTTAGGTTACAAATACATGTTGTCTCGTTATCTAGTAGAATTTGCTTTTCTACTATCGTAAATGTCGTAGTACGTCTACACTATCTTTTGTGTTTATCTTTACCGTTCTGTAAAAGCTTTATTATCTTTATTTTTCGTATGCCTTATGTTCTCTCTTGATGTATCTAGAGTACATTATTATGAATCCTTGCCCACGTTGGGCACCAGAGCAGGTTAGGAGCTTATACTCCAATACATATATAAATTGAATTCAATTTTCAAAATAAAACCACAGAAATCTGTTTATTTTTATCCGTCTTGTTACCAAAATAATCAGAAAAAGCAAATTTAAATCAGTGGGAAATAACCATAGAGAATCTGTTATAAATTCGCTTCATAAAATAAATTTAGACGCCACCAGATTTTTAAAGATAATAACGACGGAAAAACTGGAAACACTATAACAAAAATATTGTTTTTTTATAGAAAAGAAATATTTTAAATAAATAGAAAAATCGAAATGGAATGATTTGTAAGCACACAATTACAATTTGAAAAGATATAGAGAAGGAAAATTAAAATCACACACAAAGTATTATTTAGAAACTGAATGCTGAATTTGCTTCTCAGCGAAGAATGAACAAGCCTCGATTCGACTTGAATCGTCGTTTAAATAGATATTTTACGATGGTAAAAACGATTACCGACGCGTTCTTAATATTTCAAATAGAAACATTTGGAATTACAGGTGGGAGTAGCCAACGAATAAGTAACGCTTCAAAATAATTAATGAAAATAGAAACATGTCTCAGCGACATATTACAACCTATTGCGAGTTCCACCAAAACAACGGTGAACAGACACTTCCCGCAATAGATGGGAGTTTTGGAAGACTCCACCAAAAGCTTACATCATACTTCATTAGGTTTATCATTCCACTGAAGTTTCTGTTCCCACAATTAGGCGCTTCATATTTACAGTAACTGTAGAGCAAAACCCAACAGAAGCATAGACCTTTTGAACCATGGAATAAACACTCCTCTTGGTCAGTCCCTCCGTCTCACTCTAACTAATCCACCAGTACATATCCAAAGTAAGGACGTTTCGTTGTCGATCCCACTTCAGTCCAAGAACTGAGGTTGAGGAATCGCTGGCGCCATCTTGAGTGTACTCTCATCCTCTCAGGCTGAACCCAGATGCGGCCAATGTCTCTGAGATGGAACTCAAGAGCCTCTGGTAGGGTGTCCAAACTGCAGACCAGGCTGTCGATATAAAAACTTCTCCTCATTCGTTGAAGTCATTCTACCACAACAGAAGCCGCTTTTTCAGTAATCCTGTCAATGTGATGATCAATATCTGCAGCCAAAAAGAAGGGACAGTAGGTCGCACCAAAAACAACTCTATGATGTCTCATTGTCAGATGATCAAATGTTTTCCAGAGGAACTTTAAATATTCCCACTCATGTCAATTTTTAGGAACGCCGTCTCAATGTCGGCTGTTACCCCAACTTTATGCTTTCTGAAGCCAATCAGAATATCGGGAATAAGCTCAATGATGTTTGACCCAGAATTCAAACAGTTATTCCCTCCCTGTCACCCTAATAGAAACATCAAAGACTGGATGTACCTTCGTCGTAGATATTGACTACTTTACCTCTGATCGATGGTAGGAAGTGGTCACTACTGCTGTCTGACGTCACTTCAATGATCTAACCCTTTAAAACCTGGAACAGTTTGTGATAATCAGCCAACTTACACATTATCACAGTAAGGCATTTTTCAGCCAACCGGCGGTTAGAAGGGGGCTCCAACATCATCTCGTTTCATGAAAATCTCACCCTGTACCTCCCGTTGCCAAATTCTACCGTATTCTTGAAGTGCTCTAGTGCATCAAGTCGACACTTATCACGTTGACTCTTTTCAATCGGATCGTAAATACCTATTACCTCGAATGTTGTTTTTATAGATTTTTCGCAATTATAAATATTAAATTTAGGGTTAATATTAAAAATAAATATTGCACATATATTTTCAACAGCTCTTCAGGCCCTATAAACCCAGGGCTTTAAACTTCTTCTATAAGTTTTTTCCACCTTTTTCTATCAGAAGCGCTGCTCACCAGTTCGTCACCTCCATTCTTCGTAGATCCTCCTCACAGGCTTGAATCCACTTCATTCTGAGTATACCTCTTCTTTTGTGGCCTCTTCCTCTCTCAAGTACATGTTTGACCTATTTTGCATCAGGCATTATTACAACATGGCCCAACCACCGTAGTCTAGCTTCTAGACGGCCAATTTCTGGTTTCCCATATAATTTAGTTAACTCAGTATTCACTCTTCTTCTTCAGCCTTCACCCTTCCGAATATTTTCCTGAGCACTTTTCATTCCCATCTGTTTATTTTGTCCTCTTACTTTCTATTAAATATCCAACTTACGTATGCATACAGTACTGTAGGCTGGATTACCGTCCTGTACAGTCTGACCTTAGCAGCTCACGATATTTTCTTATACTTTCATATTTTCTCCATGGCTCCCATTGCTCGACTTCCTTTCGCTAACTATTTGTCCACTTTCTCCACCTGGTCTCCCTGAGTCGTCATAGTCACTCCCAAATATTCGAATTCCTCAACTTTCTTGATGATGTACTCTCTGCGTTGTTCAGTTTTGATTTTTATGGTTTGATGAGTGCTCGCTTCAGATCCCATTCCCATATACTTAGTCTTTTGCAGGTTAATGTCAATCCGAACAGATTTTTTTTACTTTCAGACACCAAAAAATATTTTAACAATTCTTACTTTCATCTTGCCCTGAGCACTACATCGTCTGCATATGCCAAGATCTGGCTTATATTATGATAGATTGTCCCTCTCCTCCTTATTCCACTCTCTCTAAATATATCTTCTAAGATTGAACAATATTGTTTACTTCTTTACTTTAAACTTTTTTGACTTGTTTTCCTCTAGCACCACCCTACTGTGTGTTTTTATTAGGATCATCTGAACAAGCTTTATCAACCTAGTTAGGAATTCCGAGTTTTATTAACGCCTGTTGCTCTTAAGTACTACTTTGAATCATTTTCAGTACAAAAATTTGGTTTATAATCAGTTGCACTTTTTTAAAACCTTCTTAATACCCTCCTACTTGCTGATTCGCATAATATTCTAACCGTTTTCTTATTACTCTTGCTAGAACCTTATACGCCACATCCAGCAAGGATATGCATTCTTAGTTTGCGTATTCCAATCTGTCCTCTGTTTTTATATATCGGACAAATTATTAGTTGATTCCATTGATCGGGTGTTCTTTCTTCAACCCAAATTTTCCTTATTACATCGCTGATGCGGTTTCTCAGTGCCTTATCACCTGTTTTTATGACTTCGGCCGATATTCCGCTGTAGCCACCGCTTTTGTTGCTCTTCGAGTTTCTCATTACTTTCCGTATTTATTCGATTGCCGGGAGTACAACGAAATAATTCTGAGAATTCCCCTTTACCTCTATCTTTAAGATGCTATTTTCGGTTTCTCCTGACTTATCATACCACAGTTCTTCAAAATACTCCCTCCATCTGCTCAATTTCAATTGGCTGTCACTTATCAATTGACCATTTTAATTCTTGTAAAATTTTTGTCTGGTTCTGTAGGGTTCTTTTTTTTCTCTTGGCTTCCTGGTAGAAGTTTCTGATATCTTTATCAGCATAGCGCTCTTCAATTTATTTAACTTCTTTATCTACATACTCCCGTTCATTTCTTATACAGATCCTCATGGTTCCTATTCTTTCCAAGACGTGTCGTCTTTTGACATCCTCCTGCGGATCTTCCAACAATTTCTGTCTAATAAAAGTCCTTCTTTCCATCGCCATTTGCAGCCTTCGTCAAACTAGTCTTACCTACGTTTTCTTATAGCCTATCCTAGGCATTTCAGGGCTACCTCTTTCATTTTTTCCTCAATATCCTCCCATTTCATTTCTATGTTTTCTTGTTTTAACTGTGTTCCAGGTTTTTTTCGATTTATCATAAAAACTGATGCATTGAAGGTTCAGTCTGAAGTTTAGTTACATCCTATTTTGTGATTTTTTCTTTTATCCTCTTCTTTGACGGTATTTCCTCCCTGACTTTGGTAATTGTCAATATATGATTCGAATCCGCATCCGCACTACGATAGCTTCTAACGACTGTCATTAACCTTCCATGCTTCTTCTCTAGCATCACAATTTGATTCCTCGTTGTACCATCGGGATTTATTCAAGTTTCTTTGCGAACTACATTATGATCCAAACATGTGGTCATTATTCTCGTGTCATTCTTCCCGGCAAAATTTATCAGAAATTTGCCATTGTCACTGCTTACTTCATGTTTGCTTTTGGCTCCTATTGTTTTCATGTATACTATTCCGTTCCCTATATTGACATTTAAATAATCTAAAATCAATTTATCATTATACTTGGGAATTCTGTTATATAACCCGTCATCTTTCTTGTAAAATTCATTCTAATTTTTGCGGTTTTGTCCTTCGATGGTGCCTGCTTATTTAGTAAACTTAGTTAAACGTACCTCTTATTCTTCGTCGACAAATTCTCTTCGAGATGGCTTCAAAGGCAACCACCAAATGCTGCATCTTTATGTTTACTAAAAAGCTCGTACCCACATCCTGCCTGTTCCTCCACTGTTGAAGAAGGAATAGCCGTCTATGTCTATGATTTATTTGCCTTTGTTTAGTTTAATTCAAGGCCAAGCCATCTATTTTATATTGCTTCATGATGTTAACTCAGTTTTTTAGGGATCCAATTTCAAAGCTAACTCTTCCAATTTTAGTTTTATTCTTGTCATTTTTGTCGTTCATCTTGTCTGTTACCTTATGTATAGCTTTTGTTACGTCATCATTAGACCCTTCAACCTGTACTAATACTAGTTCGTTTGCAGCTCCAATTTCCCCTCCTTCCTATTCCACCTCCATGTTTCGGAATCTATCACCTGTTTCCGGAATCCCTCTTTGACTGCCTTACATTCACTCCTTGCTTACTGTGTTTTTTATTTCTTCCTGCGTTTTCATTTCCGTTGACGTTAGATCCTCTCTGGAAATTCTTCCTTTATAATTCTTCAGTTTAGACTTGTTTTGCATGATTTTCTTCCTTGATTTCCAGTTCAAGTTGATATGTTTTCCCTCCTAATTTCGCTGCTGTTCTAATTCCTATTCGAATTTCCAAAGTTTGTTCCAATATTTTTTTCATTTTTTGTTTAATAACTTCTGGATCATATGTACCGATTTTTTGTCCTGTGGTTACTACATTATTTTTCTTCCTTTCTTTTTCTAATCAGTCTACCCTGAATTTAAGTTCCAGTATCTCTTACTTCGATTGTTAGTGTGCCTTTCTTATCGCCTTGTTCGCTTTCCTTAGTTTCTCGTTTTAAAGTGGATATTGCACATTTCAAATTTATTATAATTTACAATTTTTTTTCAGATATATCAATTTTTCTATTATTTATTATTTAAAGTTTAAATCATCGCCCCTTACCTTTTATCCGCCGTAATATCATTTGTGAAAAAATATAAATGTAAAATTTATAGCTCTACAACTTTTTTATGTAACTCCAAGCGTTTTTGGGTAATTTAAAAAAACACTTTATTTAATTTTTTCAATCCCTTTCCGGGGTTTGAAGCAAAATCACATGTATGTTTCGTTTAAAGATACATCAAAGTAAATTGTGTCAAAGATTCAAGACCTCCGCTCAAAATTTTGATTTAATCGACTTTTTTCTTGGACTAATAGGTATGTGAATTATCAAGTTATCATTTCAATCGTTAATTTCTATCCTATAACTACTTATACTACTACTTATAACTTTAAAAAAATATCATATTACAAACAAATGAATTCATTAATATTCTACCATTCAAAAATTCAGCTTTTTAAAACTAATTTGGCAAGACTATCATTTCGACATATTAATCATTTTATTTCCCATTTAATGATTAGATTAATTATTATTATCTACACAAATAAATTTATAAAAATAATGTATGCAAATAAACTAGAAAAAAAAACGGGAAATTTTGACGATCGCAGTGTATGTTAAATTAGGCGAGCTGATCCGAAGTCCACTGGTGAAATATTTATGTAAATAAGCCGCATGCTTCAGAGATTGTTCACATTGTTTTTAGCTTCTGTTCATCGATGGAAAATTCTAACCGATCATTTGGGATTTCTTACTATAAAATAGCTCAGTAGTACAAATTATTATCAAGAATAAGCATTATTAAAGCAGTCCGTTATCGAATTCGTGCCATGCATAGAGAAATATATTATTAGAGTTGCCGTTCCTGTATAAACAGTTGGCATCACGTTGACAGAACTAATTTTTGAAGGGATATTGAAATTCGGTAGTTTGGATTATGGGTAGGGAAATTTTACAACTCAGTTGCATTCTAAATTATTATTTGTAGATTCTTGTAACTTGGTTAGTTGACAGATCAACTACACCAAGCGATTAAGTCAGCAGTCAATAAAATGTGTATGTCAGAGTCGTTAATTACCGAGCTAACTAACTCTATTTTTGAGAAAATTAGTGGAAATATTGAAATGGAGTTGGAGTCATTGAAGAAGAGAACTAGTGAGTTAGAAAAATTAGTCCAAAAACAAGAAGATGCCATTGAGTTGATGGTTAAAAATAATGTGAAATATGAGAAATGGATCCGTAAAAACAATATTATAGTCTATGGATTGGAAGAGATACATGATGAGAGTATACTAGATCAAGTGCTACTCATTTTCAATACGAATATGAACTTAAATATTAAACAATCTGATATTGGAAGCTGTTATAGACTAGGAAAACCTAATGCAAGGAAATCGCGATCAATGCTGGTAAATTTCTTTAATGGATATACCAGACAAAATATTTTTTCTAACAGAAACTACCTTAATGGTACTTAATATGTGATCAAAGAAGATTTAACGAAAGATCAATCAACATTGTATAGGATGGTAATTCAAAAAGCTGGAAAATAAGGTAAAGTCTGGATACATTCAGGTATCGTCTTCTTGAAATTAGCTGATAACAAGATTACCTCCATTGATGACATTGATAAACTTTGATTATGCTAAAATATAAAATTTGTTCTTAATTTATTTGATATGTGTCAGATTAATAGTCTGTGTTATTTTTATGAAATCATTTATTAAATAACTATTCAAATACAGAAATTTCAAAAGACTAAAAAGTGGCACATGAGTGCAGATGTGTTCAAGTCTCTATTGAATCGTAGTTAATTACAACTTATTTCAAGTTTTTTTGAATATCTATTTTATTTTATTTTGAAATACTTTTGAATTATAAGGGATAAATGCTCGGTAATTTATTTATAGGTTGTCTTAATGCAAGGTCTCTTCTGCCTTCTTTGCAGCATGTTAAGTTAATTGTAAATGAACATCATATATTTTTTATTTGTGAAACATGGTTAAATGAAAATGTAAATAGTGACCTAATTAATTTTGATGGGTATATTTTATATAGAAAGGACAGAGGTACCTTAGGAGCAGGTTTGTGTATTTACGTAAATAATAAGATATATAGTGAAGAACTGAATTATCATGGAACGGTATCGGAACAACTTTGGGTAAATATAAAAATTAGAAGTAAAATGATTGCTCTTTGTGCAGTATACAAGCCTCCTAAAATAAATAAGAATTCTTTTATTTCTGAAATGGAAGATACCCTGAGTCTAATTCATCCCACTGTAGATGAGATTATATGCGCTGGACATTTTAACATAGATTTTTCAAATGCCGATGATATTTATGTAGCTAAAATATCATCTGTGTTAGAATGCTTTGGTATTGAAAGAATCATAGACACTCCTACAAGAATTACAGCTACTACTGCTACCTTACTGAATGGTATTGTAACATCATCTGACTGGGTTATTGACAGGATAGTTATTCACGCAACAGGTGTCATTTATGATCATGATATAGCTACATGTAAAGTAAAACTGAGTGTTGAGAAACATGGCTCCAGAATGATTACGTATAGGTCTTTTAAATATTTCAATGAAGAAGATTTATATAATACTCCATTTTTTGGAATATATGATCAGGAAGGGGCTGATGAAAAAATAACGTTTTTGATCAACTGTCTGATGAACCTGTTCGACAGGCATGTGCCGTTAATAACATCGCGTGTATCTAAGCCTCGAGCACCTTGGTTAACTGGCGCTATCAAAGAAATGGTGAGAATACGAGATAAAGCGCTGCACAAGTATAAGAAAACTAAACTGGACCACAATTTTCAGTTTTATAAAGGCATGAGGAACCACACAAATTCTGCGATTAAAAGTGAGAAAGCATTTTTTACATACGAACTTAGTAACAAGATTCTAAAACTCTTTGGAAAACTCTAAAAACGTATAGTATTATACCTACCAAATCAAGCACAATAGCGGACAATTTGAAAAGTCCTGCTGAAATAAATGAATTCTTTATCAACTCATGTTATATGAGAAAACCTCCTGAAGAATTACTTTCGTCGTACAAACTAAAAAAATAATAGATTCGGATTTTGAATTTCAGGAGGTGAATGATTTGTTTATTTACCAAATAATAAATGGTATAAAGACAAATGCTGCCGGTGAAGGCAAATCAAATTTGAGACTATTAAACTTATGTTGTCCATATATAATTCCTTACATCACACACATTATTAACTTTTGCCTGAGTCATAATATCTTTCCTGAACTGTGGAAAAGAGCCTTTGTAAAAGTATTGCCTGAAAAGACAAATCCGCTTGAAATTAAGGACTTGCGCCCAATTAGTATACTGCCAACTTTATCTAAGGTACTCGAAACAGCTATCGGAGTACAACTGAAGAAATATGTTGATCAGTATTCATTATTACCTAATACTTCATTGCTACTAGTGGAAAAACATTATTAATCTACAATTATTATAACTCTATTTGAGTAGTGTTAACTTAGATGTTTAGTAGTGTCTATATATATTTAGTCAATTACGTTATTTGATATGTGCTATTCATTTCAATATTTATATAATAAATACCTATATTAAAATTACAAATTATTTCAAACTATTATTTACAAGGCACACACATTGGAATTCGTGCACATAATGCCTCTCTAGGAAATCTATGTTTATGCTCAATCTTTTTAATTTCAATATTTTGAACTTTGGTAACTATATGTACTGTATTAGCAATAAACATCATTATTAAAAGTTTGCTTTTAGTATTTTCAACTTCATTTCTTTTTTGTTTGACGTATTCATTTTTATTTATTTTACCTAGTACGTAAACCTTCATATTTTCATTACTCAAATTGGCCATTGTATTTTTATTATTAGAATTTGTTTTTACATTCCCTGCTATATCTATATTTATTACAACTATAATTACAACTACTGTTACCATTCCCATCATTACTACTATAATTACTAATATTAATCTTATAACTAATTTTGGTGTACTTTTTTGCATCATTTTCTTCTTTGTCGACTTGTTTACCCAACTGATTCATATCTTTTTTGAAATTGATTCAGTTTGACTGTTATTTCTTGATAATTTCTTGTACCTTTCTACTGATCTTCTGCTTCTGGCGATCTTTCACTGAATGTTCTTGTTTCTTTTCTCTGCGGTGTACGTTTTTTGTTAAAGTGTGCTTCTCCTTCAGTTATATTACCTAAGTTTTTTACCGTGTATGTTGCTCCGTCTAACTTTAACTTGTGATATGTAATATACGCACTGTGACAATTTTCTTTTGCTTGTTTCCTATGTGTTTTTAATATTTTTCTCTGGTTCAGTATTCCTCTGGAGTAATTCTCATCTATAGATATGTTGATATACTTAAATTTGTTGGTTAACCCCAGTATTTCTTGTTTTTTATTCCACTCGTTTATTTCTATTAACATAGGCCTTGTCTTTTCTTTCCTCTCTTTCTTCCTGTATCCTAACTACTATGCTTTTACTTTTTCGTGTTTCTCTATCCAATTGTGTCATTCTTTTATACTGTTCTGACAATATTTTTCTTAATTCAGTATTTCCTTCCTTTAAGATTTGGTTTTCCAAAAGATATGAAAGTGATAATCAGAAATAAATTAATGTGCTTTTTTGAAAACCGGTTGCGATTATGCATCGGCGTAAACGGAGGCCATTTTGAACACTTATTGAAGATTTAATTTTTTGGCAATAATTTCGAGATCCTCTCCATTCTATTAATTCTACGTTAATGTTGAACGTTACTTTAATTTCACGTTTATTTCATAATAGTATAAAAGTTGTATATGATTATTAATTATTTAGATTTTGCCTAATGGCCATAGCTAACTGTTTTTATCAACTTTTTATACAATCTTAACTATTAAGATATTTTGATATTTGATATTTTTTTAAGAAAAATCTATATTGAAGAATTCCACGGTCAACACTATAAAATTTCATCTATTTTTTTATCCAAATAATATTTGACTGAAAAAATCGCGAATAACTGGGAAATTAACACTTCTAGGTATAATGCTTAAGAAATAATAAAGTACCATAAAATAGGATATTATTAGAATAATGAAATACATGATGTTTCATTTAAGAAATGTGAGAAAATAATAGATCCGGGTTGCTACTCACACAGCACCCAAAAACGAAGTTTTTCGATGCATTAACAATTTAAAAAAACAATAGGCCATATTAAAATTTCTTCTTGTGTGAATATATTTTTTTATACCAAATGTCTACAATGTTGCTGCGAAATTAATATGAAATTGCCTATATCTTCTAAACTACCATGTATAATATTGCAAAATCCTATATTATAGAAACGAGAATAAGGAAAAGAGTCTACAAATGTCAAAATATCAGTGTCAATTCAATTGATATTTTTTATAATCTCTCTGAATATTGCAAAGAAATGAAGTTCATCTTAATATTATTCCAAATAGTTATTTTCTCATTGTATAAACCAACAGGTTATGGGCCCAGACCGTCATCAGTGATATCGTAACTGAAAAATAGTTTACGTTGATAATGGCCACATCACTTATACAAGAGGAGAAACTAGGTAAAGAAAGTTACGATGCCTGGAAGATGCAGCTGGAACCTATTATAGTAAAGAATGATTACTGGGCCTTTGTAAAAGGGGATTGTTGTAAGTCACACAATGCAGCAGATGCCAAAGCATCGCCAAAACAAGGTCAAAAGGCTAAAGCGGATACAATTTTGTCTATTTAACCTTCAGAACTGTGTAATGTTAAACATTGAACAACTTCAAATGAAGTATGGAAGAAACTACAAGGGACTTGTCAATCCAGTGGTCCAGCTAGGAAAGCTACTTTGTTGAAGAAACTTTTCTTAACAAATATGTCGGATAATGGCAGAACACGTTAATTAATGTTTCAATGTGGTAGATATACTGACCGAGATAAAAATTCACGTAGCTGAAGATCTCCTGACTATCTTACTTTTATACAGCATTCCCAGTAAGTACGAAACGTTGAAAATAAAACTCCTTAATGAATTCAACGCCAGATAGAGTTCAGCATATCATGATGACAACTTCAACTAGAAGAAACAATAACGTTTTAAAGAAGCGAGAAATCTTTCGAATTTTGACCGCTTAAACTAGTCAACAAAAGTCAAGAAATTTCTTTACAAATGTAATTTTTGCAATAACGTCGGCCATTAAGGTTCAGAATGTAGGAATAAAACAGGCAGCAAACATCAGAAATAACCGAAAGTTCCTACGACTGAACAGGAAACGTTTATAATTGAAGCAATATCAGTTATAGTCCAGGCGAGATAGCCCAAAAATCATCATTTTGCGTAGTTTTCCACGATCAGTATGAAACTTTGTATTTAGGTGGTGGATAGCGTGTACAATGACATATCTTTATCCGTGGTCTGAGAAATTTTTTTGTCATTGTCAAAAGCACCGATATATGTCGAATTTTAAGGAAATTTCTCATTTTTTGCTTATAACTTCATTGCTAGTGGCTTTACCAAAAAAAAGTTAAATTCTTTTTTTTTTGTCATTAAAAGACCTACAAAAGTAGACGTCACGCGTTGAAAAATATTAATTTGTTAAAGAGATACAGTAAAACACAATAATAATTATTATTTTTATATAAACAATGATAAAGTAGCTTAATAATTGTCATTGGTTCTTGTAATTGTGCAAAAATACTCTGAATTATCAATAAATGACGTGTGCAAAAGCTGGAGATTGTACGTTTAATGGTTCATGAGTTATGGCCTTATAAACAAATTAACAGCAATAACAAATAACTTGGTCTGTGCGTTGAATGTGGTTGTGCTGATTTTTTTATGAGTAGATTTCATTATTTTATGTAGGAAGTCGACGTTCATTTAAAAAAAAATTGAATTTTGCAATCAAGGGAATTTATTTTTGAAATCCCCTTAGTTGCAAAATGAAATCTCGTGCGGATTCGTCTTTTTTTCATAATTTTTTTTGACGTAGATCGAAAGTGCATAAAAATAGCTTTCATTTAAAAAAAAAAATTGAGTTTCGTTGGAAAACCACGGAGATACAGACCGGGAAAGTGAAATCCGCTATCCCCACCACTCCGCCTCGCTCGCCGCCGCGCGCGATCAAGGAAAACCGAGCGCTCCGCTGACATTCGTTAATTTTTTTTGCAGGGAGAAATTTCCACGAGATACGTGATTTTTCATGTAAAGACAATACTGTAAATAACAAATTATGAGGGATTTTTTTTCGTCAACTCGCTAAATTTGTTGTACAGTTAATTTTTCACTTTCCCGGTCTGTATCTCCGTGGTTTTCCAACGTCTACTTTTGTAGGTCTTTTAATGACAAAAAAAAAAGAATTTAACTTTTTTTTGGTAAAGCCACTAGCAATGAAGTTATAAGCAAAAAATGAGAAATTTCCTTAAAATTCGACATATATCGGTGCTTTTGACAATGACAAAAAAATTTTTCAGACCACGGATAAAGATATGTCATTGTACACACTTTCCACCATCTAAATACAAAGTTTCATACTGATCGTGGAAAACTAAGCGATTTTTCCTAAATTGCCTGGACTATTAATGATAATGAACATGTCATGACTGCATACTGTGCAGAGTTAATTTCTGAAGAAGAATGACGCTTGGACAGTGGTGCTATTTCCCATATGTGTTATGATATAAATATGTTTTTAGACTTTGTTCCAATAAACAATCAAAACGTTTGTCTAGCAATTGTTAATACAACCGATATTCTGGGAAAAGGTACAGTAAAAACAGGGTGAAAAATAGTGCATCCGAAATAAAACTCATTACTTTAGAAAATACTTTCTATGTACCTGACATTAAAACAAATCTCATATCGATTTTCAAAGCTGGAATAATGCCAGACAGACAAATTTCTCAGAAAATTACGGTGAATGTATCAACCCGAAAGGGGCAATTATTATGAGAGCTCAGCGGTTAGGTGAACTTTATCATATCAAACCAGTAGGGGAATCCCTAGCTTTGGTTGAGACGAAACCAAGAAAATTATTGAAATGGTAACAACGATATGGTCACCTCAATAAAGAGGACCTGAAAATGATGATGTCCAAGAATTTGGTGGAAGAAATTATGTTCAGACCTTCTGAAAATATTTCTACTTGTTATATATGCAACCGAAGCAAATAAACAGTTGCCATATTCCCTCAAAATGGGAACTCAAGAGCTGAAGATGTTTTGGTCTTCATTCATTCAGACATATGTGGACCGATGAGAACATAATTTTTTGGTGCTGTATGTTATTTTGCGAAGTTCGTCGATGATACATCGAAATATATTCAAGTTTATTTCTTGAAGTTGAAAGATGAAGTGCAAGAAGCATTCCTGAAATTCAAAGCACAGGTTGAAGACAAGACATGAATGAGGATACAGGTGTTGAGAATTGATAACGGTTTAGAATTCACTGACAAAGCGTTCACTGATATTTTGGAGCAATGTGGTATAGAACGACAATATTCAGCTCTCTATGCACCACAACAAAACGGTGTAGTGGAATGCCTGAATCGTACACTAGTTGAAATGTCAAGATGTATATTACAGCAATCCGAACTTCCGCAAAGATTTTGGGCTGAAGCTATATCCACTGCAACAGATGTGTTTCCCGTTGCTTGTGCAATACTACTCCGGTTGGAGAAAAGATAACCGATAATATTTCATCTAAGAATTTTTGGATATAAGGCATTTGCATTAATCAAAACACCAAGTAGAGGAAAGTTTGATGCGATGCCTGGAGAATGTATTTTTGTTTGTTATTCAACAATAATAACAAGCAGAGATGTGAAATTTGTTGAGAAATTAAATTTTACAGAGATAGAAAACGAGAGAGACTTAAAATTTAGAAGAGAAGGACTCGAATGGAGATGAGGAAGAGGAGGATGTTAACCCAGAAAATGAACAGACTTCTTCAGACAATCAACTGTTACCTATGATACTCAAAAGAGGACCCGAAAAAAAACCATCAATCACACGGGATGGTTGAAAAAAAAGACTAAAGAAAAATATAATTTGATAGAGGAAACACACGAAGTCAGTCGAAGAACTAGACAGTCCCAGCATTGGTTTATATTTTGTTCTAAAAACCCTTCTGCAACCTATGATCCTTCTGTTCTGTGGTATATCTGTTAAGACCCATGCATTACTACGAATAATTGCTATAAATCCGTCTCCATAGCGTTTCGCCATTCTTCTGCACTATCGCCTACAAGAGCCTCGTCTATACTGTCTGGTTCACCGACTGACATTTGAACTTTTGTGGTTCCCCTTTCAAATTATATTTTATCCTTGGTCTTCCTTTTGAACCAACTATCCCTTATGATTGATGATCTTCCGGGTCCTGTTTTGAGTAACAAAGCTTACAGTTCGTTTTCTGTTTCTGTAAAATTTGGTTAGAGTTCCGAGATTTTTTATTTAAAATTTTTCAATCAGATCTTACTTCAACTTCAGGTACGTATCATCTGAATTTGTGTCAATAATTAAATCATCCACTTATATTGCCATGACAAGAATCAGATTCTCATTGTGCAAAAGATAAACATCTTTATCACAATTTAATTGTTTCAGTCCAGCTTACACTGATAACCTGCTGCTTGTCGCGGGAGCAGACAACCCTAGAGATCTGGAGGCAAAGGCAAACACATTCATGGTACTAGTAGCGAGATGGTGCAATGAAGTTAAGTTAATTGTATCCACGAAAAAAGCATACAGTTTAGTAAAAGGGCAACTCGCAAGAGACTTTCACATAAGGCTTGACAATAAAATAATAAGGAGATCTAGTAAATCAAAGTATCTGGGAATCATCATGGATGAATCAGGACTGTTCAGTCACCACATCACAAATATCTGTGAGAAAACGACAATGGTAATGCATAAACTCTCCAGCCTTGCGCAGAGCGAATATAAACTACCATTTAATTATGCTAAAAAATAAAGAAGAACTAGATAGGGCACAAAGAGGGTTCTTGGTCAGATCGACTGGGGCGTTTGGTACCACTCCAACTCAGGCACTAACAATACTGGTAGGTGTGGTGCCACTCAGCTTGGAAGCTAGGCGAAGAGCTGCTCTCTATTGGGACAGAAGATCAAAACCCAACAATATCACGGCAGTACTAGAACAAGAAGGTATACTCACGAAAAGAAACATCAATCAGCACATAAAAGAAAATTGGCAATTGGAGTGGGAGACTGGAAAAACAGGGAGAAGACTACCAATTTGTGCCAGTCATCGAGGCCAAATTGGGACAAAACTACTTCAACCTAACACCGGGACTTATACACTTCCTCACTGGTCACGGGTCATATCTAACGTACCTGAAAAAAGGCAACTTTGAAGGAACAGACATATGTGGAGAAGAGGAAACTCCAGAACATGTCGTGATATAATGCCAACAGTATCCAGACCCAGAGAAGATCTTAAAGACAAAACGATGAGACAAATCTTAAATACGCCAGAACTGTTAGACAAACTGGATGCAAAAGTCTCGAAATACCATCAAAATATTTACAATATTCAAAACCCGTAGTAGACGCAGTGGTTGTCTTCTGGACAAATCCTGGACTGAGGGTCAAAAGCTTCCCGGATTTGCCGAGGATACCCCCATTAAATAATAAGTAGTTAGATTTAGAATTAACAAAGCATGTATAGTAGTAGTAGTATTTTGATTGGAAAAATTAATATTAGGTTAAGAAAGGATGTTAGTATTAGGATTGCATGTTAAAATAAGCACTAGTAGATTTAGCAATTAATGAAATTGACTGTCTCGACCCTTACTTCGTGGAATATGCTCATATTAGTATTTTTAAATGAAACTCAAGGTCTCTAGTTAATTCCACAATATAATACAAGTTATTGAAAATTCTAAAAAATTGACAATTGTTTCGATAAATCAATATCATCGTCAGAATGACAGAAGTTACATTTCATTTTATGCCTACCTGATGTTTAGTAGTTATATTTTTGGCTAGACCAAGAAGTAACCTAACTTGTGATTGGCTTAATATATGTTTATAGAAAAAAGAAGAAGATGTGATATTACAAATATTGAAGCTTAGATATTATTAGCCCTATGGTGATATCCTGGATATCATTTTTCCAATTAAGATCAGTATAACTGTGCAATGATATAGAAAACCAGGAAAACTATATCTGCTGATCTTTACAATTATCACTTAAGAAGACAGTTTATTAGTGGAGAATTCCCTAGATTTAACTGTTCATTGACAACTTCATATTGTGGGTTTCTTAAATGTCTTCGAATTTCCAGTTCTTCAAGGAAATCCAGTTCTTGTTTCTTTTCACAAATATGCAGCACTTCTAGTTCTGTGTTAGGTGTCAATGAATGATTGGTGTCAAGTAGATGTTTTGCGTAGTGGGATTTATCTGGTTGTTTTAATCTGTAAGCTCGTAAGTGCTCACTGTATCGTATTCCAAAATTCCTAAGGGTCTGACCCAAATAGACAGCATTACATTCTGGACATTTGAGTTTATATATACCTGACTTCTTTAATAGTGGTATTTTTGTTTTCACATTTAACAATTTTGTACTAACGTTACTTTCTGTTTTAAAAGAAATTGTTGCATTCGTTGCTGAAGATATTATCTTTGAAATATTATTAGAAATATTTATATGTCTTCTCACTTGAATTAAGTGGTATTTCTTTTCTGGGATGACAGGTTGTACCAGGTCATCTCAGAGTCTATTGCTTGAATTGAGGAAAGATCGCACAATATTACATGTTTTCAGGATGACAGACTTTTGTATGTTTGTATGGGTATTTGGGTGAAGACCTAGTTGTTCAAGGTGTGAGTTAAAGGCGTGTGGGGTGATGCTTGTGGTTGAAATGATGAACGGTATGGTTTCTACTCTTTTCTGTTACCAAAGTGTCTGAACTTCTATGGCTAATTCAGTATACTTTGCTATTTTTTCTCTGTATTTTACTTGGATGTTGGGGTCGTTAGGAATAATAATATTTTATATGAGATGACTATAAACGTGCCCTGTATGTAAAATGGTCAATAAACGAATATATATATATATATATATATATATATATATATATATATATATATATATATATATATATATATTATTATTCTCTATTTCTCACAATTGTGGTTTCTTATAAATAGCAGGCGGAGTTTGCACTCAAGTCTACTTTTACTCTATCTTTGGTTTAGAAATGATCTGGTAATATTGCATGTGTGTAGGATGACTGCTTTTTGTATCTGGATGTGGGTGTAATGTGGAAGATTTGACTGCGTGAGGTGTGTGATGAATGTTTTTGGGGTAATTCCTGTAACAGATATTATAAAAGGTATTACAATTACTTGTTTCTGTTTCCATATACGTTCTATTTCTATTGCTAACTGCTGGTATTTATCTTTCTTTTCTCTATATTTGTTATTTATATTATTGTCAGATGGAACAGCAATATCAATAATGTAGGTGATCTTCTCTTTTTTGATCTGTAATGTTATATCCGGTCTATTGTGCATTACTGTTTTGTCTGTATGAATGGTAATATCCCAATATAACTTGTATTCCTGGTTTTCCAATATCGTTTGTGGTGTGTATGTGTAATATGGTTGTGTTTCTGTGATGAGTTTATGTTGTAGTGCAAGCTGCTGGTGTATTATCTTTGCCGCTGTATTATGTCTGTTAATATATTCAGATCCAGCCATCAACTTACATCCTGCCGTAATGTGGTCGATTGTTTCAGGAAATTGGTGGCATTTTCTGCATTTGTCGTCTGTGGTGTTAGGGTCTTTCATTATGTATTTTTGGTAATTTCTTGTAGCAATAACCTGATCCTGGATCGCTAATGTGAAGCCTTCTGTTTCAGGATACAGTTCACCAATATTATTATTATTATGTTTATTATTATTATTATTATCATTATTATTATCATTATTATTATTATTATTATTATTGTCATATGTTCATCAATATTTTTACTTTATGAAATGTATGTCTGTATTTATGTAAAATTTTTACTTTCTATTATTTTTATCATATTTCAAATTTGTCATATACAACACTATACAATCTTTAATATTTTTAGTTGGTAAAATGTATTCATATGTACTACTTTCACTGACTTCTAATGTACTATGTATGTGAATGGGGTCAATAAACCATCTATCTATCTATCTATTATTATTATTTTTAGGATTATAGAGCGTCGACTGCTAAAGCCATTCGCTCTTTTCATAAGGTGGCAGGGGGAAAACTCGTGTTTACTCATGACAGTAGTGTTGGACTTCATTCACATGACCTACCAACCAAAACTCCCTGTGTAAGTTATATCGTTTCTTCTTCTTCGAGTGCCGTCCCCATTTAACGGAGGTTGGCGACCACTCTCTTAAAAGCATCTCTGTCCTTAGCAATATGAAAAAGATCCTCAACGCCCATGTCTGTCCATTCTCGGATATTCCTCAGCCATGATTTCTTCTTTCTCCCAATTCCCTTCTTTCCTTCAACTCTGCCCTGCATAATCACTTGTAACAGAGAGTATTTATCATGTCGTAATACGTGACCGAGATATGCTGTCTTACGTATTTTTATTATTTTTAGTAGTTTTCATTCGTTTAGAATATTTAATTTATTTACTATATTTTATTTAACTTATTAATTATTTTGAGATAAAGTAGAACTTGTTTTGTATGCCTTCTACTATTTAACGTTGTGATTATATCTGACTTTATCCCGACGATGTTTCTTTGCCACGTATAATAGTCGCATGAAAACAGGTGTTCTACGGACAGATGACGGTTGCAGTATTCACAACGTAGGCGCCGATTGCCACAAAGAAGGTAGGAATGTGTCAAGTGAGTATGTCCTATGCTTAGCCCACATACCTTTACTTGTTTATATCAGCTCAGATTTTCGGAGTATAACCACTTGTCAACCGATGGTTTAATAAGTCGTAATTGCCCTGTGAAGTGATTTCAGCTTTGTTGTCATTTAAGTTAAGTTTAAAATTTATAATTGGATGGTCCGATGGGGACTAGAAATCCCTTAGACGGGTTATTATTACTATTATTATTATTATTTTTTTTTGTAAGGCGTCGACTGCTATGGTCATTAGCCTTTTCTCTGTCCATACTTTGAAACTCTTCTGTTAGAAATCCTCATATAACAAAACTTCTAAACTTCTGGAACTTAGGCCTTAAGTAAAGTTGACTATTTTTTCATATTTTTAAATAATGATTAGTCATTATCAAAAAATCTATAACTTCCTTCTGATCGATAGGTGTAGAAAAACAGGTGTTCATTTCCCAACCCGGGCATTTGACGAGCTCCATCAAGACGTGTACAGTCAAACAACTGTTAATCGAATTCCACACTCACAAATTGGTGGTTTTTTTCCCAGAAGAAGGTATGATGATGTTGCGAGTGGCTTAGGCGAAGTCTTGATAGTACGACTTGTTCTTTTCGTTTTTTCAAATTGTAAGCAATTTGAAAAATTGACTGTCTCGACCCTGGAATATGCTCATATTCAAAGAGTTAATAATGTACTTGATTATTCAATTTACCGAAAACCAACACAAACTGATGTGACAATTCCATTCAATTCTAACCACCCTGTGTCACACAGACTAGCAGCATATAATTCAATGATACATAGAGCTTTTTCAGTTCCTATGAATAAATGTAATTTTGATAGAGAGATTAATACAATTAGACAAATAGCAACATCTAACGGTTATCCATTAGATATGATAAATAAGCTAATTAGTAAAAAAGAGGAAAAAGTGGCATTACAACTAATATATCCTAAACAAGCTGATGAAATTAAAACTTATAAAACCATCACATATGCAGGAAATATTTCTAATAATATTTCAAAGATAATATCTTCAGCAACGAATACAACAATTTCTTTTAAAACAGAAAGTAACGTTAGTACAAAATTGTTAAATGTAAAAACAAAAATACCACTATTAAAGAAGTCAGGTATATATAAACTCAAATGTCCAGAATGTAAAGCTGTCTATTTGGGTCAGACCCTTAGGAATTTTGAAATACGATACAGTGAGCACTTACGAGCATACAGATTAAAACAACCAGATAAATCCCACTACGCAAAACATCTACTTGACACCAATCATTCATTGACACCTAACACAAAACTAGAAGTACTACATATTTGTGAAAAGAAACAAGAACTGGATTTCCTTGAAGAACTGGAAATTAGAAGACATTTAAGAAACCCACAATATGAAGTTGTCAATGAACAGTTAAATCTAGGGAATTCTCCACTAATAAACTGTCTTCTTAAGTGATAATTGTAAAGATCAGCAGATATAGTTTTCCTGGTTTTCTATATCATTGCACAGTTATACTGATCTTAATTGGAAAAATGATATCCAGGATATCACCATAGGGCTAATAATATCTAAGCTTCAATATTTGTAATATCACATCTTCTTTTTTCTATAAACATATATTAAGCCAATCACAAGTTAGGTTACTTCTTGGTCTAGCCAAATATAACTACTAAACATCAGGTAGGCATAAAATGAAATGTAACTTCTGTCATTCTGACGATGATATTGATTTATCGAAACAATTGTCAATTTTTTAGAATTTTCAATAACTTGTATTATATTGTGGAATTAACTAGAGACCTTGAGTTTCATTTAAAAACACTAATGTAAGCAATTTGTTTAAGTTGAACTCTTGGTTGTGTTATTTTTAAAAATTTGTGATCGAGTTGCCAGTCTATCTGCCATTTATTAATAATTTTCTGTTTGATGTCTATTTTAAAATCTTCCAAGTTTTGTATGGAGGCAAGTTCTTCTGCATGTATTGCCCTTTTTGCCGCCAAGTCAGCTCTTTCATTACCTGTTATCCCAATGTGACTAGGAATCCAGATAAAAATTATGTCGATTTGTTGTTGTTGAAGGTTGTATAAAATGCTTTGCATGTAGCTGGTTAATGTGTCGGTTGTTTCCTTATTAGTTATTGCTTTTAAGACACTAAGAGAGTCAGAACATATTGCTGCATTCGTTATATTATTATTTTCTATATATTTAATCGACTCCAAAATTGCATATTGTTCGGCGAATTATATACTTGTCCAAGAGGGGTGTTTCTAATGAAAGGCCTGTTCTTTTACAAATATAGCACTTCCTACTCCTTGATCGGTTTTAGAACCGTCGGTATATATCTCAAGAGGGTTATCATGATCTTGTAAAATATGTTTTATTTCATTGATGAACGTATTAACTGGCGAACTGATTCTATCATACTTTAGACAGTTTTGGTGAAACACTGGATTTTTAAATCTCCATTGGGGATACGAAATATGTTGGAGAAATTGCTGAACCGGCATGTCATGTTCTAATCCTAGCACCATCCGTTTTACCCGGATAGGGAAAGGGATAGTATTAGTATGCCTAGATTGAAACGAATCTGTTTCCTCCTCACTAAAAATATTAGTTATAAGTGGATTATAGGGTGTGGAGTATTTTTTGCAGAAGTAATTTGCCATTAGAAATTGTCTTCTATACTTAAGGGGAGGAATACCAGCCTCGCAGCATAAAGAGGAGTAAGGGCTTGTTCTAAATGCTTCCAAAGCTAGTCTGACGCTAGTGGCTTGAATAAACTCTAATGTTCTGAGGTTTGATTGACTAGCAGAGCTATAAACAATAGCCCCATAATCCATTTTAGACATAATAAACGATTTATATATAAATGAAAGCAGCTGTCTCGAACCTTACTCCATGGAATATGCTCATATTAGTGTTTTTAAATGAAACTGAAACCCCAGTTTATATTTGATAGCCTTCTTAAAATGTTTAGCCTTTTCTTATATTTTGTTGCTAGATATTCAATGTGTTCTTTCCATAATAATTTTCTATCGAAAACAATACCTAGGAATTTAATAGACGGAGTCATTTCAATAGGGTGTCCATGAAGATTGATATTCGGTTCTGGATGATCCTTTCTTAACCTACAAAAGTGAATACACTGAGTTTTGGTTGTCGATATTCTAAAACCGCGCTATTCCACATACTCAACTATTCGATCAACAGTGTTCTGTAGAGTTTGAACTAAATTTTTCATATCTAGGGATGTGTAGTTAATAGCTAGATCACCTACATATAAACTTTTCTGAACCTCCACCGGAATGACATCCACTATACCATTAATTGCTACAAGGAATAATAAAACGCTAGGGTTTGAGCCTTGAGGTACACCATTTTCTGGAAAATGGGTTTGAGATGACTCATTGTTCACCCGCACTCGGAATGTTCTATTACATAAGAAATTTTGAACGAACCGAGGTAAGTAACCTCTCAAACCCCATTTGTACAAATTATCCATTATTCCAAATCTCCAGGTTGTATCAAAAGCCTTTTCAATGTCGAAGAGAATGGCAACAGTGTGAGATCTATTTGAAAAGCTGTTTTTAATATAATTATCCAATAGAACAAGGTGGTCGGTTGTTGACTTTCCTCTTCTAAAGCCCATTTGAAAGTCAGAAAGGAGTTTTTATTCTCGAAATATCGTCGTTTTTTTTATTTTGCTTCCAATTACGTTGTTTATTTGGTTGATAATCTTGTTAGTTTCTGGGTTCATTATTGTTTTAAGTTTTGGGGCTTAGGTCTTAGGTTCGGCATTGTTCCGTATTGTAGCATAAAGGATTCTTCGAAGTAGTTCTGTATCTGTCCCTCTTCTGCATTTTTAGGTTCTTCTGTTTGCTCGTTTATTGTTTTATTTGTATTTCTTGATAGTGTTATGTTTAGTCCTAATTCTTGTTGAGCTTCTTTTTTTATTCGGTCTTTTGTTTCCGGGTGAATTTTGTCTGCCGATAAAATGGTTCGTATGTGGTGTATGAGATTTGGTATTGTTTTTGTCTCTAAGTTCTGGGAACTTTCTTAAAACTTGTGCATGTAGATCCTTACTATATCTCCTGTAGTTTCAGTTTCCATCTTGGTTAAAATAAAAAAGCTGCGGTAGATGTACTGATTCATGTCGTTTGTCCATTTTGTTCTTTGTCGCAGCTTGCCCTGTAGAGTGGTTGGATGTCTTTGACCTATCAAAACATCTCTTCCGTGTGGAGTTTTTCTGTTCCTTTTCATTGCGTCGGTGTTTGCCATTTGCAGGACAGCGGCACCGATTCCACTGGATCCTGCAACCGACTGGTCATTAGGACGGTTCCGAGTGAGTCTGGGTCTAATAAGGGATCAAGAATGGAGCCTTGTGGGACACCATTTTTACAGTTGCCATATCAGAAGACTTTCCATTGAAATATACCCTTTGCTTCCTATTCCTTACTAGTTCAACAGCACTTATGTCATTCCCAAAGAAGTGGAGTAATCTTATCAAACGTAGTAAATAAAAACATATACGAGTACAATTCTATGAATTGAAGAAAACTATTTTTTTCCACTTTGTATGAAATCTTTTTGACATAATAATTAAAAAATAAATTCATTTTATCATGTTTACCGTATCAATTATTATTTCTGGTGTGGAAAATAAAATGTATAAATAATAATGTCCTCAATAATGTGAATGAATTCGTCGTTATTAACAAATTTACTCGTTATTATTAATGGCTGAGCGCGTTGTTTAACTCTCCATATTAGGCATTAGTTCCGCTTAAATAATTCGTTTCCAAATTGGGTTTATGTAACAAAAAATCTATTTCAAACACCACCAGCTGGAAATCCCCTCCCCCTCTCGTATCTAATGGAATTTCGAGTGGTTAACTGGTGACGTAATAGTATTTGATTGCGTCACATCATGACCAATTATGTTTAATACGGGACAATACCTTACGAATAGTGACATATCATCTGAAAGGTATTTCAATACCTACTCAGTAATATTAATTTTGTTTGGGCTTAGGGTACTTTAAAACGTCAATTTTGTCAAGTACCGTAACGTGAACTTTGGATTTCAAATATACCTTTAATACCAGGAAATCTAACAAACACAAATTCTGCATTTTTCAGCTCCGAAAACAAAAGTTTTACACGAATCGTGACAGATAACTTGATAAATTTTCACATTCACAAATGTTTCTCATAATTTACATAAAATAGGATATGAATCTACCTCATCACAAGAATCTAAAAAGAATTCTCCAGGTAGTCTTAATGGTTGTTCATAGACTAACTCGGCTGAACGGCACTTGAGATCTTCTTTTACTATTGCACTAATACCTAACAATATTAAAGGGAGTTCATCTTTCCAATTTTTATTATTCCTAGCCATAATTGCCGACTTAAGAGTACGATTAAATCTTTCTATAATACCGTTAACCTCTTAATGATGCGCATTTTGTTACTTACGACTAAAACTATGTGACTGTCTTCCTTGATCATGTGTAATTGAAAAATATACCCCAAATCTAGGAATATACTGATTCAATAAAACATTATGTAATCTATCAATAATAAATGAAACGGAATTTAACAACAAAAGAGCTTAATAATTAAATTTTGTCAAACGTATTCGCTAATAGTTGAAACTTATCTGCCTTTACAGTTTAGTGTAAAAAAAAAGTATTTCCACATTCCTCTGTTGTGATTCAATGCTCCGAATCACGCGACGTAGTATATTATGGTTGTACATATTCCTTTATTAGAAATCTGTATATATACCCAGACAACATGGGATATTCATAGAATAATCTTTAAATACACCAAAAAGTATGATAATATTCCGAATAATCTAAGAATATTCTTATAATATCAATATTATTTTTGAATATTCTATTAATATTCCTTAGTGAATATTCACGGAACAAGCCTGATGAATATACTTAAAATATTCATTTTAAAATATTATCAAATTGCATATTCTTGAAATATTCACTTTAGAATATTACCAAACTGAATGTTAGGAATTCAATGCTGCCTATAACCTTTTCCCTAATAGGACATTATTTTATTTCTTTTTGTAATTAAAATTTAGAAATAAATCTAAATTTAGCGCGCCTATGGCCATTTTAATGAATTATTCCTCACTATTAAATGCACAGATGGAAAAGGACTGAGCGAAAACCTGTAATCTCCCGTAAAAAGCTGGAGCAATTAATGAACCAAATGACTTGCCGGTAAATATTCGTCGTGTTGTCATCGAAAGTTACGAGTAGTGCGAATTCATTGTTTTCACCTTTGTTTTTGTAAAGAAGATCAAAATTGCCTTTAATCTTGGTGAGCGTAGCACATCGGAGCATCTGGGGCCCCAAGGAAGCAGTAGAGGATCGGCAGGTGAGCTCATTTTCAATTCTTCCTGTGCTATACGTAAGATGAAATTTTGATTGATATATGTTTTCATATATTCCGCATTCACTGAACATTTCTAGAATATTATTTTAATCATATTTACTTATAATTAAAGAAAATTAATATTTTTTCCACTTAGGACGAAAGTTATAGTTCATACATTTATCCGGATATTAAACCCTAATGTAGTTGTAAATAGGTAAAATAACCTTCATAGAAATAATAATAATAAGTATAATATAACAAATAATAAAATATTAACCATATATTATGATTATGTAGTTAAAATATATTTTTTCATATGTCTAACCAGAATTAAGCACTATTGTTATTGGCCTCATGTTTTGAATTCTAATTTGTGCCTGTGCCACTTGATTCACTTTAGAAGCCACCATCCAGTGAATAGTCGAGTATGGAATTCACTCAGTCTATAAAAATTTATTGATTTATAGGAATTAAATGTATTGTTCTGAACATTCTGAGGATATTCCTGCAATATTCTGAATATACAAAGAATATCCCCTGAATATACAATTTGAAATAATTCTACAAAATTCCAAATAAATCTACCACGAATATTCGTATTATATATTGAATGATATGGAAACATTCATTGAAGAACATTCTTAGATAAATGCTTTTCTGAATATTCTCAGAATAATCCTAGCTTATTTATAATAAGAAAAAGAATATTCATTTGGGAATATTCTCTGAATATTTAGGATATTACCATTTTCACTTTCTAGGAATATTCCAATAAGCAAAAATGAATATTCCACGAATATTTATAAAATATCTAATGTTGACGTTGACCTGATTTCTCTTCATGCCCTCGTGAAGGCAAGTTTAGCTGAAACAAAACAGAAAACTTCCACTTTAGACTATAACATACTAAACATTATATAAGAACGAATTTTTCTATTTCCTTTTTTTTATTCGTTCTCATAGTTACTAGTTTCACTATATATAACCCTCGTAACAAAAGGTTTCAATTTATCTGAAAGACATATGCCCGTTTAAGCAGTCCTAGTTCGTTTTGACCCTGGTAGTTCTGTAACCACGTAACGGTCCTTATTTAACACCTCAGCAACTACGAAGGGTCTCTTATATTTCGGATCAAGATTTCTGCTCTGTTCATCATTAGAGCCTTTAGTCGCTTTACCAGTACATGTTGGCTAACCGTAAACTGCTTTAAAGGAGCATGTGGTTTATCGTAATATTGCTTTTGCCGGCGTTGTTGGTTTTCCGTGACTTTAGAGACGTTATCTCTCAATGACTCGAGGTTCCAGCCGTTCACTGCTTACGACCGCGGATGTAATGAATGCATCGTTCACCCCAAAGAATACCTCGTAAGGTGTCTTACCAGTAGTAGAATTAACCATTGAGGTAATTCCCCACTTAACTTTACTCACCGTTTCGTCCCATCGAGTCACATCTACCGTTGAAGCTGTTATAGATGATAGGATGGAATGGCTCATTTGCTCGACTTGTCCGTTTTTGTACGGGAGGTAGCGTTGTGTTTTTTTTAGGAATTTTATACTGAATGAATTTTACTTCAAATAGATGTTTCATGTTAGGAAATCAGTAAAGTGAGCGTCAGTTGTCGCACTAGTGGTGGAGCTACAAGAGACAGCATGAAAAAGTCATTGGAAAAAAATCTGCTCCGATGATTTTTATACCAAGCGAACCTGTATTAAATTATTATTTTAATCATATTTTTTTCAAAAAAATATCGTCAGCTGTATTGACAAGGGGGGTTCAATGTCAGTTACGTGCATAAACCTTATTAAAAATTTGACAAATAAATTTATTTTATACCTTATGAAATTTATATATCTCAATTTTCATACTTTTAAAATAATAATGAAAATGGTCAGCTGTACTTTTGACGGGGGTAACACCGTCAGTCAGCGTGATAAACATGTCGCGCGCTCGACACATTCAAGCGTTGCATAGTATCTGTGGAACATAAACTGACGATCATTACGCCCACAAACAATCAGCTGACAACGATTATTTGTTTCTTTAATATTTAAATTATCTTATACTTAAAATTCAATAAGTATAACATCAATTTCATATAAATAACACCACAGTATATTTATTTATTCCGTGTAGGTTCCAAATTACATACCGAAATATTTATTTATTAGAAGCAAAATAATATGTACTTGAAGAAATTTTTTTTGTAATGAATTTAAATATGCATCTTCTGCTGTGTCTGTGTCGTTTCCATCACTTTCCTCACAACTATCATCGGAGCTGTCGAGGATAAGATTTCGCTCTTCTTCTAATTCTTCTGCACCATCTTCTTGCATATTTTCTGATGTTTCAACAACATCACTCTTGACGTTTTCTGTAAAGAAAGTGTAAATTTCATATGTTTAACGAAATTACATTTATTTAACTTCAGTGTGTTGTAAAAACTATAGATAAATGTCTGCAGGATTTTCATCGAAAATTAAAATTCCAGTTACTGATGGAACTTGGTCACCGTCGAACCACTTGAATGTGTATTTATTATCTTCTTCCTGCCATCCGTAGTGTAACGGTGATGATACTAATGGAACTGACCGATGAGCATGACTCCAAAGATGCGCTATATAGGCTTCTTCTCTTCTTCTTCATATATATATATATATATATATATATATATATATATATATATATATATATATATATATATATATATATATATATGCATGGGCCTGTCTTATACCGATTAGTGTTACAATCTTATTTGGGATGTCGATTGCCAGCTGTCTCGCCATCTTTTAAAGGGCCTTCCTGTTGGTCTGGTGCTATATGCTTTTAGATCTCTTGCTGTTCGGGCTATCCTATCTGCGCTCATTCGTGTAACATGCTGGTTCCACTCCCGTCTTCTCTGTCTTCCCATCGTACAACATCTTGTACATTGCATAGTTCTCTTATTTGATTGTTTGGAATTCTATCTTTCAATGTTTTGCCAGCGATTGATCTTAAAGTTTTCATTTCTGTTGTTCTCACTATTCTTTTTGTTTCCGCTGTGTCGGCTCTCATTTCTATTTCATATGTCAATATTGGTCTAACACATATATACGAACTTTCCCATCCAGTCTCATGTCTTTGTTCTTCCAAATAACATCCCTCAGACGATCTGATATGTAAGATGCCTTATTTGCTTGTTTTCGTACACTTTGTTTTAGCTCTCCGTAGCTGGATATATCTATACCCAGGTATTCGAACCTTGTAACCTGCTCTATTATTTCATCGTCAATTACAATTTTGCATGGTCTGGATTCTCTTGCCGTTACCATAGTTTTGGTCTTAGTGGTTGATATTTGCATGTTATATTTTTCCGCCGATGTTCTGAAGACATTTACCATACGTTGTAGGTTGACCTTGTTGTCTGATATCGGAATTGCGTCGTCTGCATAGCAAAAAAGTTTTATTTGTTTTCCTCCAAGCCTGTATCCGTGTCCCACGTTTTTTACTTCTAATATTTTATCTATTACTAGATTGAATAGTAATGGGCTTAAACTATCTCCCTGTCGATTTCCTGATGTAATATTTACCTCCGATGTTAATTCATTCTCGACATTAGTTTTAGTTTTGTTGTTTGTAATCACGAGTTTAATTATCTTTACCATTGTATTGGATTGGTTTTCTGCTTTTAGTAATTTTAGCACATCTAATTTGACACGGTCAAAGGCCTTGGTCAGGTCTATGAAGCACATATATACAGGATTATTATATTCGATTGCTTTCTCAACTATTTATCTGACTATGAAAATGGCATATATTGTTGATCTGTTTTGTCAGAAGCCCTGTTGCTCTTCTGATATCGTATATTCTTTATTGATCTTATTAGCGAGTATTTTCATGAATAGCTTGAGTGTTGTGTTTAGCAAGGTAATGGTTCGATAATTGCTAGGTTTATTCTTGTTTTTTTTTTATATATTGGTATTGTAATGCTATTTTTCCATTGTTCTGGTACCTTCTTGCTGTCTAAGATTTTTTGAAAAAGTGTACTTATGTTTTCCATTATCGTTTCTCCTCCGTATTTCAATAGCTCGTTCGGTATACCATCGGGTCCTGGGGCTTCTCTATTTTTTAATTTTTCTATGCCATTTTTAAGTTCTTCCTTTGTTATTTCTATGTTTTGTTCATCCTCGACATCGTCTTCTTCCTCTGTATATTCATTTCTAGGTATATTCGTTTCGGGATTCTAAAGCTCTCTAATATATGCTGTCCATTTTTCTCCTTCTATCTTATTAAGATTTTTATATTCATTTATTGGTTTTTTTCTGCCTTTAATGACTTTCCACACTTTACGTTGCGATGTCTCTTTTCAAAATTCTTATCTTAGAGTTTACATCGTTTCTTATGTTTTTGTATTGTTGATAGCTGTCGGCTGTCTTGTTACTGCCATATTGCAGATATGCTTTTCTTTTTCCATATGATAGATCTCTAATTTCTTCAGTGAACCATGGTTTCGATGTTTTTGTTGAGTTGACATTAATTTTTCTGACTCCTATACTTTCTTTTGCAGCTTGCAATATGTTAGATTCCATTTTGGCCCAAATCTCATTTAAATTTTCCTCGTTTGTTACTGGGTGTGTCTCAAATCTTTCTTTTAATCTTTTCTGATATAGCCATTTCGTGGTCTGGTTCTCCAGTAACTCTATGTTTATCTTTTCCATGTATTTGGGTGGTTCTCTCTTGTTTAATGGAATGTTAATTGAGAATTTCCCCAGTATCAATTTGTGATCGGACCTTACATTGGGCGATGTTAATGCTCTTACATCAAGTATTTGCTTAGGTAAGATCTCTCTATTAGTTATTATGTAATCAATCGTTGATTGCTGTCTCTCTGTATTTTGCCAAGTGTACTTGTGTTGGGTTTTATGGGGGAAAAATGTGTTGATATTCTTAAAATATTATGCGCGCAGAAGTCAATAAGGTGCTCTCCATTCCTATTTATTGTTTCTTCGTTGAATCGTTGTTTGATATTATCTACGATATTATTCCCAATTCTTGCATTAAGGTCTCCAAGGATCATGAGTTTATCGTTCTGTTGTAGCTTGTCCAGCACATCTTGTAGCGTGTTATAGAAATCGTCCGCTTCATTTTCCGGTTTGCTTATGTCTGAGGCATAGACAGATATAATATGAAGTTTACAGTTTGCTAGTTTCAAGGTTGTCTTCAAGATTCGGTGATTGATATATTCGATATCCTCTATATCATTCTCAAATTTTTCCTGCAACAGGAGTCCGACGCCTGAGCTTGCATAGTCTCCTCTGTCCATTCCGCTATATATAAGTAGATAGTTCTGGTATTTTGATGTTCCTTTTCCCTTCTTCCTGGTTTCCGCTATATAGGCTGTACGTAGTATATGCTGGTATAATTCTGATTGACATGGAGGGAATATTGCACCGTAAATTGTATGTTTAAGGGTGAATTTATCTTTTTAGTCATTCATTTTATAGGCTTTCATGAACGTTGCTACTCGTGCTGTATTGACATTACCGAATGATTTCAGACCATACATTCGGCATACAAATTCTTCGATATTTTTTTGAAGTTGATGTATGTTAGAGTCGTCTATATTTGCTATATCTGTAAATACTTTTATAAATGATTCTGATTGTCTTAAAATTTCCCTCTTCTATAGAAAGCGGGTTTAAAGTCGCATCCTGTGAATGCATGAAATCCTGGCAACGGTGGGTACAGACATAGAACAAATCTTCGTATCGTAACTCCGTCGCGCAACAATTGTTTGTTACGCATCGAATATACGGCGTATCAACAAATATAGCGTATCAATACATCATCGCGTATCTTATAAACGGGACATTTTGCCGTTCCGTCTTTACTAAAACAGAAGAATTAAATTAGTCTTTTTCTTGTGTGCAATGGAGGTTGTTGCAGCAGCTTATATATACATGCATTACTTAGTTGAAAAAAATAAAAAAAGACGCGCAGAAAGACGCTGGTGGCAGACCCGGTTGTATACTAATAGGAGTGTGTACAGCGAAAATCGGGCAACTAGTGGCCTTTACAAAAATTTTACTAGAATGTCTCCAACAGACTTCGATTACTTGATCAACTTAATTGGACCCAAAATAGCAAGAAAATATACTAGATGGAGAACGGCAATTTCTGTTCAAGAAAGGTTGGCAGTAACAATTATGTTTCTGGCGACTGGTGACTCTATCACCAGTCTACAATACCTTTTTAAAATTTTTAAACAATCGATAAGTGCTATAGTTCCTGAAGTGTGCGAGGCCATTATAGAAGGATTAAAAAAAAATATACAGGTAAGAAATTGTTTTATTAAAGAAGTATAATAAACACACATAAAACAAAACAAATGTTTATCTTAAATTCTCTAATTCAATATCGGGCATATGCAATTGTTGGCGTGGTAAATAATTGACTGGAGTACTGCGACTTGAATGATCCGAAATACTAGAATTAGCATGATTATATGCTGGAGATGGTACCTGTGAATGATGTTGAGTGAAAGTGGAAGCTTGGGTATCCTCATACTGTTCAAATTGAGAATGTTGTGGCACAGAATTTGCAAAGAATGACTGAAGAGTATGAGTACGATATGATTGCGAATGATAAAAATTGGTTGAACTTTGTTCAAGATGGGTCTTGTCTGCTTTAAACAAAATTAACATAATATCTTGTTGTACAGTACTTTGTAATTCAAGAGAATATTTGGCCAGTTTTTTAGCCACAAGATTTCCAAATATTTGACATTCGTTTTGCTCCTGTGGGTTTCTAGCGTTTGCTGATGCTTCTGACAGTATTTTACAAGCTTTATCTAATTTCTCAGAGTCTTCATTCCTCTTTTGGCGTTTCCTACTAGGTGTCGCTTCATTGCTTTTCTTTTCGGTACTAGGTGTTGCTTTTCTTTTCGGTACATTTTCTATACTTTCCCGATTCTATTGTACAGCAGAATTTTTATCGTTATCTGCTAATGTTCCTTCATCACCCGATATTTCATTTTCATCATTATCTTCTACTTCGTGTACAATCTAAAATTAAAAATAATTTAAAAGTATTTAATAAACAAGCGTATTTAGAAAATAAAAATATGTCCTATTCTTGGCGCACTGTATAATTTGTTTTAACGAAATTTGTTTTAATTTTTACAGATACCTTCAACACCAGAAAGATGGTTAGAAGTGGCAAAACAGTTTGAGGACACCTAGAACTTTCCACATTGTCTAGTTGCTTTAGATGGGAAGCATGTTGTTCTACAAGCTCCAATTAACACCGGAAGCGAGTTCTTTAATTACAAATCAACATTTAGTGTAGTTTTTTTTGCCCTAGTGGATGCTAATTATAACTTTTTGTATGTTGATTCTGGAGGCGAAGGAAGAATTTCAGATGGTGGTATCTTTAAAAACTGCTCGCTTTACAAAAAATTAGAGCGAAATGACTTAAATTTACCTGAACCAGAAGCTTTTCATGGCAGGCAACAGTAAATTCCCCATTTTTTTATGGGAGACGAGGCATTTGCCTTAACTGAGTCGTTAATAAAACCGTTTTCAGGAATACATCCTAGAGGATCATTGCAAAGAGTGTTTAACTACAGATTATCTCGCGCACGAAGAATTGTAGAAAATGTATTTGGCATCGCCTCAGAGTACTTCGTTAACCGATGTTACTTGAACCCAGAAAACCTGAATTAGTTATAATGGCAGTAGCTCATCTACATAATTTTTTACGAGAAAGTTCCACATCTTGTGCTTTGTATACGCCACATGGAACCTTCGATACAGAAATTGATGGAAAGCTTGTAGAAGTAAAGTATAAAACTATAACATATGAACCAATGTCTTCTTTATTTCCAATTAGAAATATTCCCAGAAGACCAACAGAAAATGCAATACGAATTAGAGACGAATTGTCATCGTACTTCCAAAACGAAAATCGACTTTTGTGGTAAGATAATTATACGTAATTCGTTTTATACTTACGGTGCCTTCTGTTTCCCGAACCTTGTTTTGTCCCAAAGGAATAACAAACTTTTAAAGGCAAACCAACTACTTTCATAGATATCTAAAAGCCCTGTAATAAATAAAAATAAAATTTGTAATTGTAAAGTAAATAAACAAAATAGAAAAGAAATTAATTTTCAATTATTCAAACTTACCTCTACCCGTACCGTGGCTCTTTTTAATTTTTGCTTACTCTCGCCTAAGTCCTCACAGAAGAACATTATTTTTTTTAGCATTCATCTACTGTTGTCCAAAATTCTACAGCAAGTTCTTCTGAAGCATCATGCTTCTTTATTTTTTTATAGTATTTGGGATGTTTTGCATCCCACAAAATTTCTTTATTACGATAACTATTTATGAAATCCAGGGTAGATTCCTTTGTCCACTCCATGTTTTCAACTGAATAGAGAAAACGAAAAATAAATCGCAACTGTCTACCACAGACCTGTCCAGACATGCTAACAAGTGCTGCAACATCAGTGCGTATCATTTCTTTGAGGCGTCAAAAAACCGACAACCGATGGAACGCCGAGATGTTACTATGTTCTGGTGTTACGGTGTTAGGCAGTGCCGTCCACACTTGTTACGCGACGGCGTTACGATACGAAGTTTTGTTATATGTCTGTACGCACCTTAACAAATGAATTTTTAGGCTGCTGTGAATATGATTCATATTCCCCAAGAGAATATCTGTATCAGAAAATCTTATCACTACGTTAACATCGGTATTTAATTGAAAAATGTGGAAAACTATCTTTGTATCCGGTTCTTCATGAGCTGTACAATTTAAATCCTGCTCTACGCGTCTCTCTATTTTTTCATTTTGTTTTTCATATTTGTAGCATACGTCGTGATTAATATAAATTGTTCGTTTTCCTATAAATAGCACAATATAATCATTTTTCCAATCTGGACAAATAAATTGAATCAAAGCCTCTTTAAAATATGTACTTTTTAATTCATGGGAGAAATCAGCCAGTCGTAATTGATCAGAACTGTGAATATGATAATTCTGACCCTCTGTTCTGCCTCTCAAGGTGTACTCGTGGTCTTTTATTGATGGAACGAAGTAGTGATCAAATGCGATGATAACTTTGCGTGCAGCCGATGATGTAACCGTTGTGATTAATTTCTTTGAAATATTTCCAAATGATAATGGAACTTCTGTCATTGAATGTAAAAGAAAGAATCCGTCATAAACTCATCATGCATCATACCATGCTGGAGGAGAACTGACTAGCTGATTGTTTGTGTGTGTAAAGATCGTCAGTTTGTGTTACAGAGATAATAGATATATCGGCGAAATGAATTGCGCATGTGAACGTTATTAACGTACTGCCGTATTGGTTTTACGTCAAGCGGCATTTCAATTTTATTTAACAGTTATCGAAAGCGACGCTTTACCCGCGCTATGCGGTATTCGATAATGTGACTTAACCTAGCTTTATTGCATAGTATGTAGATAACCTTGCATTATTAGGCAATCCAACGATCAATATGGCGGTGACGGTGAAATAAATAAAGGTTACTGTAGAGTGTGATTGTTTAACCCACGTTAAATTGATTTTCTTTCTATTTATTGGCTGTAAATTGTGGTTTTTAAATAGTGTAGTGTTTGTCTTCGATACGTATTAAAGTTGGTTGTGGATGCCGTTCTAATCGTGATGAAGTTTCGTTTTGTTACCGCAGAGACAAAACACAGGTTTCTAACGAAGAAAAACCTTTTAACCAAACTTCGCAAGGCTGCATGGATATCTGTGGCATGAATTGCAGCGATAAAGAAAGACAATCAGACCGAATCTATATTGAAACACCAGAAAGTTTGCTGTACACTTTATAACTGGTAGGCTTCTTATCAAATATATCAACTCTACTAGCTCCTAGTTTACGTAGTTTGTACTCAAGTAGGTATTAACTCCTTTTAGGCAAACTGACTGGGTACCATCTCAACATATGGGACATGTGACTCAGAAAGTAAAAAAAAGGGCTGCAGATGTTGACCGAAAGAATCGCAGAGATTAAAGGACAAAACTAACTGACACGAAGGTAAAAAATAATTAATAGTTGTCCTTTATTATGTAAATTGTCTCAAGAGCTAAATGACAATTGATTGGGATATGTGTAACTGATCGTCCTGGTCAAGAAAAGATACTAGATTAACATGTTTTCCACACTTTATTTTGATAGAAAGAATGTTAATTTTTAGTAACGGCAATGTTAAGTTATGTATTAATATTTGCTGAAAATTGTTAAAATTAATCACTTTGTCAACAGGTCCTGGATATTGATGAAATGCCTCAACAGTTCCAGGATGATCAAATTGAATTTATGAAGACGGTAGTGTCTATGATGCTTAAGTATTTATGTTTGAGTTTTGAAGCTAAACATTTAGTAAATATTACTTTGCAACTTTTATTATTTCTCAACATTTAATGAATGTTTTATTTTGATTTGTACTTAAATTAGTAATTATTCTTGTCTCTTCATATTACGTATAACGTTTATGTACTAAGTGTTATTATAGTAATATATTTTTACATAGCTTTGTCAATAAAATCAAAATCTTGAATAATGCGGCTGAAGTTCATTGTTTGTCTAATGCATTAAATGTCACACACTTTAGGGACCATAAAAAAACAAAACCCTTATATAACAGTTTTTTTCCAAAAACAAAAAAAACTGTATAATAAAACCCCTAGAAACTATTTCACAAGCCAACATGGACAAAAAACAATAGTTTATAAACTCTTTACATGACTACAAATACATATATAATTCCTTACAATCAATGAAAGGCTAACTTAGTTCTACATTTATTCACAAAAAATAAAATACAACACTGATTTAATAGCAGAAGGTTACACATAATATATCTATTAGCTAAACTATTTATGTTTCTCCAACATCTGGATTTTACACTAATAACGATTTAAAATAAGCACTCTCCATCTTAAAATAGGAAAATTGTCCTTTTCTACAAAACACCTTAAAACCCCACAAAATACAGAATTAACCGTTTTATAACTATAAAACTCTGCAGCTTATAAACATAAATGAATGTACTGAACCCAATGTTTGACCGTCACCGCCATATTGACAGCTAAAAAGTCAAGTGGTTTGAATTGCCTAATTGTTATTGTTTGTTATTGTATACTAAGTTCGGACTTATCATTTGAAATTCCTACTTCATTTTCTATTATAGGAATTACCAAAAAAAATAAATAAATAAAACGTGTATTCCATAAAGTCATAAACATATTTTGATATAACTGTTAAGAATCTTGAATAATCATTATTTGATCATAAACTAACTTGTAATTTTATTTTAAAATTCAAAATTTTATTTTGGTGTCTCTAATAATAGATACAAAAAAAACTTAGAATAAGATTTAAATCTGCGGTCTACTGTTGCATTTACAGTAATAATCATGATCACAAGAAGAAGAAGGGGCATTCTCATTATTTTCAGGCTCAGTACATACATTCTTTTGCTCCAAACTCAGAGTTCTAGCACACTCATCTCTTGCTGGTATTCCTAGTTCCTGAATTTGTTTTTCTTTGCTAATTTTTCTTTTTTTTTGTAATAGGCTTAGCATTATTACAAAGATCACTTCTTGTAGAAGCTGGTCTCTCTCACAAAATATTTCTTCCACTCCAGGCCTACACATAAAAAATTAATAGGCATATGAGAATGAATAATACTATTATAAGTATATAATTATTCATGAAAATTATTTGTATACCTACATTATCTGGTTCCCTTTGTCTTTCTTCAAGCACGTTTCTAATAAACGGAACAAATGATCTTTTTCTACATTCATGCAAAAAACAACACTTTTGTGAAACACATTTGATAGAAAAAGTGGTTCTTTTTTGCACTAGTGCAACAAAAATTTTGTTGCACTCATCTGTCGTTCTTGTTAGTTTTGTGATGCTTAATGGCAAACATAAACATTAAAATAAAATAAAAATCCAGAGCAAGTGTCTGATCCTGCTCTAATACAGCAATATATATATATATATATATATATATATAAGATGTACGAATAGTGCGTGACATATGAACAATAAGCAACGAATAGATTAGTGGGCACTGCACGCAAATAGAAGAAGGGGCTACTGCAGTAGCCCCTTCTTCTATTTGCGTGCAGTGCCCACTAATCTATTCGTTGCTTATTATATATATATATATATATATATATATATATATATATATATATATATATATATATATGTATATCTTACTACTTAGTCTCAACGAGTTACAATTATTGCAAAAATCTTTGATTATTTATAATTTAAATGGT
Source organism: Galeruca laticollis (assembly GCA_963921935.1). Lineage (NCBI taxonomy): Eukaryota > Metazoa > Arthropoda > Insecta > Coleoptera > Chrysomelidae > Galeruca > Galeruca laticollis. The sequence goes on from OY998177.1 coordinate 76,107,907, forward strand.
CAAAGCGAAAACCAGCTATCATTAAGTACTGATAAGTTGGAGGCCATAAAGATACAAAAATAAGAAGAACGGTTAAAATACATTCTGAGTAACATATTATATTCTAATTTTCCAGTTTTTGCATGAATGTAGAAAAAATATTGTATGCAACTCGTGCAAAACGTGTTTTCTGCACTCGACGTGTTGTCTAACTCGGCCTAAAGGCCTCGTTGGACAATTTCACGTCGCGTGCAAAAACACTCACTTCTTGCACTTGTTGCATAAATAACTATTTAGAGCTCTTATTAACAACTATTTTCTAGTTATGAGGTCTATGTTGGATTGGATTATTTCCCATTTTTCGGGGTCTCGCGCATACGTCAAATGTCAAAATAATATATGCACTAATATGGTCTGACGTTATTTGGGTTACCAACAACTCTCTATTATGCAACGCTCGAATTCGTTGAGCGCGCGAAAGGCTTATGCACGTGATTGACATTGAACCCCCCTCCTCAATACAGCTGACGATAATTTTTTGAAAAAAAATGATTGAAACAATAATTTAATACAGTTTCGCTTCGTATAAAAATCATCGTATCAGATTTTTTCCAATGCCTTTTTCATGCTGTCTCCTTTAGCTCCACCGCTATCTGAGCAGCTGATGTTCAGAGCTGTTATGTGTTCAGGGCCGGCGAAACGCTTGTTTAGCGCCCGTGCGAAAGGCAAATTTTCCGCCCCCTCCCTCCTCGATTTGATGAAACACATATTTTACAATAACTGTTATGTGGAATCAATTTACAAAGTTAAAATAAAATTACTCAAAGAAAAACTAATACGTTACTATATTCTCTTTCATAATCGTGAATCGTGTGTAAATCAAAATACAAAAGAATAGAAGGAAATTATTTATTAAATATTAAAAAAACTAATAATGACACTCCAAGTTATAAACATCTAAAACATTATATTATAAAAATAAACATAATAAAAATAATTTCTCAAAAAAACATAAATATTATATTATTCTACTAAATACGAACTAAATTGATTTAAAATTAACTTTTCTGGCTTATGTTTGCGAAAAATCCTTAAGTATATTGTCAATATTAATATTCATAATTTGATCAAATTCTATGCTCAACATAGTCAGATTAACTAGGCGCTCTTGAGAAATACTTGAAGGTAAATAATTTTTAATATTGAGAAACTTCTTTCATCTGTTGCCACAGTAATAGGAAGAGTTAATAAAATACGCAAAGTTACAACAACATTTGGAAAATTTTCAGACAAATAATTTTTAAACACGAAATTTAAAACTTCTACTGACGAACTGTCTGAAGGAACAATTGATGACAAAACACTTAATTCCTGGTGTAATTCTGTACCATTAATATCAGCATTATCTCCGTCTGTAAGACATAACTCGCAATGTTGACACTTTTCTAAAATCTCTTTACTATCCATATTACAAATACCGCTTATATTATGCAAAAAATAAAAGATTTTATTGTGATTACGCAATAGTTCAAATCTTTCTTCCAGGGAATTTATAGTTTTATCCACAATCAAATAAAAAAAGTTTATTTTAAATGATCGTGCTGGATCGTCCACGGGTTCATCTCTACTTTCATACGTAAATTGACGTTTGATTTTTCTAGGTCGGATTGCTGCAATTTCTTCAAAATTAACTTTTACTTCTAAAGTATCAGCCAATTCTCTAGCATCTACAAGTACTTCTTCAAATCCCCTGTCACACCTTATATTCTTCAAATATTTTACGGTTTTTGAAAGTAAATCATTTGAGGTTAGTATATTAACTGCTTTCTGTTGAAGAATTTTGCTGATTATATTAATTCTGTATAATATGTTATACCAGATTACGGTGTAACATATAGAATTAATTTTTTTAATGGTTCTTAACAAATTCGAAGCTGTATCTTTTCCAAATGCATAAATTTTGTCGTCAGTATACGCCTGATATAAAACATCATATATGTTTCCAATTTCATAACGAAATGACGTTATCGCGTCGATGCGACTTTCCCACCGAGTTTGGCTTAGCGGCTTCAAAGTCAAATTTGTGATGTTGTTTTTTAAAATACTCCATCTATGTGTCGAACCCCCAAAAAAATTGTAAATTTCCCGAATTATTCCAAAATATGACACTGCCTGGACACACGTAATAGCTGCATCGTTAACAACTAAATTTAAAGAATGTGCACTGCAAGGAACAAAAAAAGCTCTATGATTTACATCTAGTATACGTTTTTGCACTCCTACATGTTTCCCACGCTTATTAGCCCCATTATCGTATCCTTGTCCTCTCATATTTATTAAAGGAATATCAAGCCTGTTGAGTTCTTCTAATATATATTCTGTTAAACCTTCTCCAGTTAAAGTAAACAGGTATAAAGCCCAAAAAAGATTCCTGAATTGTTACTTCTTTTCCAGATTCTATATTTACATATGAGGCGTGCAATCCAGCACAATAGAATGATATTTATATTTAATTTTATGTGGTTTACTATTTTTGTTTTTATGCTAGATCCAATTATATTAATTATTTCATTTTGAATATCCTTTCCTAAGTAATGAACGTACATTTCTTTGGAAGTTTCACGCCGCAGATGGTCAGCCATTATACTATCGTAAGTACTAATAAACTCTGATAGTTTCAAAAAATTACCATTGCTTCTTTCGTACAATTTATCAGTACTTCCTCGAAATGCCATTTTTTGACAACCAAGAAATTATATAGCTGCAACTAAACGTTTAAATACTTCAGTCGTCCGTTTAGCTTCAGTATTTATAATTTTTTTATGTTCAGCATCAATTGTTTTGCCCACTTGTAATCTCTGCTGGAATTCACACCAACAACTGAAAAGCTTTCATGTGATTGGGTGATTTCTCATGCTCAGACAAATACTCTGACATCTGACGCCAATCTGGAAATCCTGCACTGGTTGATGAAGTAATAAAGGCCGTACCAAAAACACGACAAAAAATAAACAAAATATTGAGTCCTTATTGCGTGAATAAATAAGCCAAATACGTGAAACTTCTTCTCCATTACGTAATCGCCTTTTATAATTATTACCAGGAAACCGACGACCCGCTTTGTTCACGGGATAATCAAAATTTTTAATTTGTAATTGTGGAGGTCCACGTATAACCAAAATCTGGCGTTCTTGATAACGTATAATTTCTGGCCACTCTCCTGGATCATATGATAAAATCACACTCGATTCCGACTCAACCTTTGAATCCTGCAATTGACACAAAACTTCAGTTTGATACCAATAGTTTTTGCCTCATTTTTTATTTATATTATATCTTAATGGAAAACTAGTTGTTTTCCATCTACTTGTTAATAAAACAACGTTTTCCAACTATTTTAGATAAATATAAATAATTTTTAATACCTACACGTGTTTTTAAAATTAATTAAATTTGTCTAAAATAGTTGGAAAACGATGTTTTATTATATATAACTATAATCTTACGTTTTGATGGCCTAGTTAAAAATATATAATTTAAATATGCATACCTCTTGCAATTCGTCATTTGTTTTAATCTGCTTTATATTATTTTCTGTTTGTTCTTCAATTTCGACTTCTAAATGTGATTCACCAGATTACGCTGTGTAAGTTTTTGTTTCAGGCATAGTATTGGGAACAGATATAACAGATGTCCCTTCTTGCTCCTGAGTTTGTTCTCTATTAGATGTGGAAGGGGTTTCCAAAAGCATTTTTAAAAATTTTGCTTGTGGTTTATTTTCAGCTTCTATTTTTGCTTTTCTTTTTCTGTAATACGCTCCTGGCTGTTTTTTGTCTGGCATTGCAGTAATTTAAGCAATAGGTTAACCCTCTCTTGATTCGGCGCTCCTAGTTGTTGGCGCCCGTGCGGGCGCACGGTTCGCACGGGCCTTCCGCCGGTCCTGTATGTGTTAGGGGAAAACTATTTTTGTTATGATTTTCAGCCGGTATGAAATGACTTGGTCCACTATAGCGCTACCTTTCGGACTATTTGCTCCTCGAGGAGTAGTGCTGGCGCAGAGTACCCGTTCAATGTTTAGACTTCAACAAAAGTCTGTGAAAGCCTTGCTGATGAAAGATGTTCCCCGATCGCATATTAGTCGACGAGGTACACCAAATGTCTCCATAATTTCTTCTAGATATCGTATAACAGTGTGAGTTTTGGTGTTTGGTACTGCTTTCGTGAATAAAAATTCGTAAAACCGTCGACCACTACCACTAAGTAGGCGTTTTTTTTACACTCGTAATAAATGGACCCAAATGATCGATGCGCAACGTGACATAGGAACCTTTTGTTTTTCTATTGGATTCAGCCGTTCTGATTACTTTCCTGAGGGTGCTTTGTTGTAAAGACAACCTAAACACGACCAAATATAGTTTTAACGTATGTTCTCATGGCGGGGAACCATTAGTTAGAGCTTATTACTTTTAGGGTTTTATCGACGGCGTCTTACAGTTTTAGGAATAATCCATTTCTTTCCTGTATTGGTATTGCGGTATAGGCGATTGTTTATTAGGCAGTAATTAGAATGTAAGTCTCTTGACTCCCATTGTTTGCTGGTCGTAACAGCGTTTCAATTATGTTTCGGCAATGTTCGTCTTGCAACTGAGCTGAGAGTGTCAAGTCTTCCTTGGTAACATTTACAGGCATAACTTCAACAGGTCCTCGACTTCTGTGTCAAAATCGTATTCTGGGAATTAGGTTCCTCTTCATCATAGTGTGTTTTAGCGAATTGTAGTCAGGAACGACTTTGAATTTTATTCCAATGAGGTACACGAGATACTTTTTTAAAGCTTCCACCACAGCTAAAGTTTAAAATTAAAATAGGTGTGTTTTATTTCAATATATTTTACTAACAATATTTTGACTAGTACACGATCTTCTAAGCAGAAATGTAGGTCAAACTAACGCATAACGCAAAATGGTAAGCTGGCGAATGGACTATCGCATAATTTTGTTTAGACTTCTGAATATGTATTCACAGGGTGTTTCTGGATTTATTAATATAGAGAATTATTTTCTTTCAATTTTTTCATAGTCGTACTTATTACATTACGTACTTACATCATTGAAACTGTTTTTATGTATTGTTGGTTTTGGTTAATTTTATTTGAAATAATTTCACTGGAGTTGTAGTTTTCTGTTGGCGTAATCATCTGAATGCCATTAATTTGTATGAAATTTGTTTTTGAACAACACTTTATATACTAAAAAATTAACTGTCTCGACCCTTACTTCGTGGAATATACTCATATTAGTGTTTTAAATGGAACTCAACGTGTCTAGCTAATTCCACAATATAATAAAAAATGTTGAAAATTCTAAAAAGTTGACAATTATTTTGATAACTGAATATCATCGTCAGAATTACAGACGTTATATTTCATTTGATGCCTACCTGATGATTAGTAGTTATTTTCGGCTAGACCAAGAAGTGAATTATTTAATATATGTTAATAGTAAAAAGGAAGAAGATGTGATATGACAAATATTGAAGCTTAGATATTATTAGCCCTATGGTGATATCCTGGATATCATTTTACCAGTTAAGATCAGTATAACTGTGCAATGATATAGAAAACCAGGTAAAGTATATTTGCTGATCTTTACAATTATCACTTAAGAAGACAGTTTAATAGTGGAGAACTCCCTAGATTTATCTGTTCATTGACGACTTCATATTGTGGGTTTCTTAAGTGTCTTCTAATTTCCAACTCTTCAAGGAAATCCAGTTCTTGTTTCTTATCACAAATATGTAGTACTTCTAGTTCTGTGTTGGGTGTCAATGAATGGTTGGTATCAAGTAGATGTTTTGCGTAATATTATTTATCTGGTTGTTTTAATCTGTATGCGCGTAAGTGTTCACTGTATCGGATTTCAAAATGTCTAAGGGTCTGACCCAAATAGACAGCATTACATTCTGAACATTTGAGTTTATATATACCTGATTTCTTTAATGTTGGTATTTTTGTTTTAACATTTAACAATTTTGTACTTACGTTACTTTCTGTTTTAAAAGTTAGTATTTTATTTGTTGCTAAATATATTATCTTTGAAATATTATTAGAAATATTTTCTGTATATATGATGGTTTTATAAGTTTTTATTTCTTCAGTTGGTTTAGGAAATATCAGTTGTAATGCCACTTTTTCCTCTTTTTTATTAATTAGCTTATTTATCATATGTAATGGTTAACCGTTGGATGTTGCTATTTGTCTAATTGTATTAATCTCTCTATCAAAATTACATTTGTTCATAGGAACTGAAAATGCTCTATGTATCATTGAATTGTATGCCGCTAGCTTATGTGACATTGGGTGATTGGAATTATATGGAATTGTGATATCAGTGTGTGTTGGTTTTCGGTAAATTGCATAATCAAGTACATTATTAACTCTTTGAATTTTCAAATCAAAAAAATTGATTAAGTTATTTTCTTCAACTTCTAATGTAAATTTAATTTTTGGGTGTAAATTATTAATGGGGTTGAAAAATATATCTAATTGTCGTTCACTACCTATAAAACAAGCTAATATGTCATCTACATATCTATACCAAAATAAAATGTTTTTTGAAATATCACTTTCAAAGATTTTTCTTTCTAAACTGTCCATAAAAATGTTTTCCAAAATACGTGATATAGGGCTTCCCATTGGTATACCTTAATTTTGAATATATATGTTATTGTCAAAAGTGGAATAATTCTGATTAATACAAACATCAAGCAAATTGAGTATATCTGATTTTATTCCTGGATTAATATTTTTATCTTCTCGAATTTTTTAAGAAAGAAAAGTCAAGCGAGAATTTATAAATTGAAAACATTTTTATAAGAATATAACATATAAGAATATAAGAATAATATAGTTAGATTCAAACGAGAAGCAAGTTAATAAGTATAAGAATTTCGACATATTAAACTGGAATAAAAGAGTATTCGTAAGGTAGGAGCCGAGATCAGCAAGTGAACTATAGTTAGATTCAAACCAGAAGCAAATATATAAGTATGAGAATATCTACATATTAAACTGGAAAGATAAAATAGAAAATTGTTAGGGAGATTTAAAAGTTGAGAAGAATTCAGGAGCAGGAACCAACAAGTTGAACATAGAACAAACAAAATGGGGTCGAATAAAGAAATAATTTGAGAACGTAGTTGCAGGAGGGGATTTGAAAATTTATTTTTATAGAATTATAAAAAAAGTGGTAAACCAAAAATCTTTGGGGTAAGTTTTTATTATTGTTGAATTAATTAGAAATATATCAAAATTTGTGAAGATTTGAAAATAATAAATTGTTAATTCAGTAATTATATACATAATACATGATAGAAAAGGAATTCACCACAACAATAATACTTGTAAGAAAATTACTAGAAGATAAAAATATTAATCCAGGAATAATATCAGATATAGGTACTCAATTTGTTTGATGTGATGTATTAATCAGAATTATTTCACTTTTGACAATAACATATATATTTAAAATGAAGGTTTACCAATGGGAAACCCTATATCACCTATTTTGGCAAACATTTTTAGGGACAGTTTAGAAAGAAAAATCTTTGAAAGTAATATTTCAAAAAACGTTTTATTTTGGTATAGATATGTAAATGATATATTAGCTTGTTCTATAGGTAGTGAACGACAATTAGATATATTTTTCAACCACATTAATAATTTACACCCAAAAATTAAATTTACATTAGAAGTTGAAGGAAATAAATAAATCAATTTTCTTGATTTGAAAATTCAAAGAGTTAATAATGTACTTGATTATGCAATTTACCGAAAACCAACACACACAGATGTCACAATTCCATATAATTTCAATCACCTAATGTCACATAAGCTAGCGGCATACAATTCAATGATACATAGAGCATTTTCAGTTCCTATGAACAAATGTATTTTGATAGAGAGATTAATACAATTAGACAAATAGCAACATCCAACGGTTATCCATTACATAAAATAAATAAACTAATTAATAAAAAAGAGAAAAAGTGGCGTTACAACTAATATTTCGTAAACAAACTGAAGAAATAAAAACTTATAAAACCATCACATATACAGGAAATATTTCTAATAACATTTCAAAGATAATATATTTAGCAACAAATACAATAATATCTTTTAAAACAGAAAGTAACGTAAGTACAAAACTGTTAAATGTTGAAACAAAAATACCAACATTAAAGAAATAAGGTATATATAAACACAAATGTCCAGAATGTAATGCTGTCTATTTGGGTCAGACCCTTAGAAATTTTGAAATCCGATATAGTGAACACTTACGAGCATACGGATTGAAAAACCAGATAAATCCCATTACGCAAAACATCTACTTGACACCAACCATTCATTGACACCTAACACAGAACTAGAAGTGCTACATATTTGTGATAAGAAACAAGAACTGGATTCCCTTGAAGAGTTGGAAATTAGAAGACACTTAAGAAACCCACAATATGAAGTCGTCAATGAACAGATAAATCTAGGGAGTTCTCCACTATTAAACGGTCTTCTTAAGTGATGATTGTAAGATCAGCAAATATAGTTTTCCTGGTTTTCTATATCATTGCACAGTTATACTGATCTTAATTGGAAAAATGATATCCAGGATATCACCATAGGGCTAATAATATCTAAGCTTAAATATTTGTAATATCACATCTTCTTCCTTTTTACTATTAACATATATTAAGTCAATCACAAGGTAGGTCACGTCTTGGTCTAGCCAAAAATAACTACTAATCATCAGGTATGCATCAAATGAAATGTAACTTCTGTCATTCTGACGATTATATTCAGTTATCGAAACAATTGTCAATTTTTTAGAATTTTCAACATTTTTCATTATATTGTGGAATTAGCTAGAAACGTTGAGTTTCATTTAAAACACTAATACTCTATATACTGTTCATCGTGTAGTAATTCCACAGAGCCGCAACTTATCTGTAATAGTAGTAGGCTTTACTATCATTTCTGCGTTTATAGGTCCGCCAGATCATTTGGTAACTATCTGTTGCTTCAAACTTCTGTGGAAGCTCCATTAACTCATTTCAACAAAATTATTATTTAGATGATTTAAATAAAAAAAAAATTGTCTATCTACTTTTTTTAATTTATTAATTCATACATTATTTATTTTGAATTCAATTTTTTGAAAGTTGTATCGACATCATTTTTTAGAATTTTCTGGGGTATATTCACTACGGTTATATCCTACACTTCCACTTGCAGAAAATCCTCCAGAAATCTGACCTGTAGCAAAATATGTTTCATTGGAAATTACTTGTGGTATAGCCTCTACACCTTCGTTTGATAACTATAAAAGACAAAAAAATTAATATTCAACAACTGATTCGACCTATAAAACAAGATTAGAAGCGGTAATAAGGATTGAGATTACAAGAATAGTTGAAAATATAAGACATTTTTTTAATTGAAATTCACGTGTCTCGACAACTAAAGGTCATTGACCCGAGAACAAAATACGGTATAGTAAGGTAGACCAGGGGTAAAAAGTTTCAACCGTCGCTATTTTGCAAATTCAATAATATTTATCCAATACGGCAACCATGGAACAAGTAAGACATGCTGCGTATCAAAGCGAGGTTTTTATTTTTTAATACTCAAACCATTCCCATTTCATCTTATTTGGTTGCAATCCAGGAGAATTAGACTCAAAACCTATCAGATATGGTTGTGTCGTTACGCAACTCAGATATTCTCAAGATTGATCGGAAATGATATATACAATCATATTATAAGTATGCGCTAGCTCAGAAAGTTGTGCTATTTGCAAAAAAAATGAGAACTGCAAAAATGCACGAAAACGTCGCTTTTTCTATCCCTATTTTCAATATAACTCTGTACGTATTGCTAATCGATGATTATGCGATGCACACCCGTCATGTTGGTACCAAATATCGTTGAAGTTGACAGCTAACTGTACGAGGGCAGAAGTAATTTGGTTTTGTAGTATATTCAAATATTTTTGTCCGGGTAAATTGTCGTGGTCCAATTAAATGTTTACCTAAGATTCCAGCTCAAACAATTAACTTTTGGGAATATTGAGTTCTACTATTGTAGGTTTGTCCTGGATCTATATCGCATAACGGATAAATCATGTGCACCTTGTATGGGAAAAGTCGATTCACCTGTGAACAAAATATTTTTTGAAAAGTTTGCATCCTATTGTATTTTTTCCATAACTATTTCACAAACTTCCATTTTACGAAATTGATGGTCTGGAAATATTTCATGACACTTTTTCAGTTTAAAACTACGATAGCCATTTTTTCGGATCAACAACAAAATCCTTAGCTTAATGAGTGGACGACTGTAGAGGTTCATTTCCCACACTTGCACAGATTAAAATATCTGGTTCGTCTTTTTCGGGTTGGATTCGATGATTTTGTGTACGCGGTCAATGTTTTGTAGGAGTTGCACATCCATATTCTTCAACATATTTTATAGCCGTTCTCACTTGTTTCTTGCTAATTGGTTGGGTATTTTCGAATGCTGCAATAAACAAATTTTCTGCTATTTCTCAATATGAATTACCCTGGTAATACCATTTTACAATTTGCACTTTTTGGTGTATCTGCATACTCACTTTCACAAGATTTTTTCTACGATCATCTTATTTTCAGACAAATAATTAAAAAAAAAAACATGAAAAAGCCTTTGACTGCGTCCCAAAGCTCTTCGTGTTCTAAATAATTATGTACCGCAAATTTCCACGTACCATGGTTCTCGTGCTCTTTTAGAATATCGATCAGAGGAAGCTGGCTCATGATATCACTTATTAACACAAAAATTCAACAAATTACAAACTCCAGAAGCTTCAATGGTGTCTTACGCGTGTCCTGTGTCCATAACCTCCTGCAATTTGATGTTTTGAGTCAAGGTTTCGAGAAGAAAAGTAACTTAATCTATCAAAAACAGCGTGTAAGCAACTAATGACAATTTAAAACTTACAAAAGCAGTAAACAACATTAAGATGACATTTACAAGGTTAAACAAATTGAGTTTCGAAAAATATTGGGAGTAATTATTTATACACTTTGAATATTTTTAAATATTAACTACAACTATTACATAGGTGTTTTGGATGGGTTTATAAGATAGAAAATAATAATTAAAATGACGTTTGAATCGGTCTAATCTGTAAGGGCTTATAACACTGCGCCGTCGTGCTCGAAAAATCGCTCGTGTTTGAAAGACCAGTTTTCCACAAATACTTTCATTTCATTTCATAAAAGTGCATCCTCGATGCCCAGCCAAGTTTCGTAAAAGTCCATCCTAAGTAGTATTTATTTTTATTAAAAATGTATATGGATTGATTCCCTCGGGGATTAAATGGGTGTCATCCGCGGGATTAAATGGGTCACTTCAGTCGCTTGGTGTATAAGGTACTATTAATATACCTATTATTTACTAACTTTCTTTAGTTCATTGTAAATGCAAACATTCGAGTGGAAAAGTGCGCTCTAGAGCGGGAATAATGTCAAATTATGACAGATGACGGAAAAAATCAACTTTGCGGTTAGATTTGGGTGTGCAAAAGCCTAATTTGGGTAGTGATCGTAGAAAAAAATATTAATTGGTGTTCTGTTTGTTATGAGCTCTACAAAACTGCCGAAAATTAGAATGTTCTGGTTGAGAAAGTATGGAATTCCAATTATCAGAAATGCTATGACGCGAGTCCGATTTTTTATTATTAGATCATCTCTAAAATTCGTTTATGATCCCGACGTAACTGAGGCAGAAAAAGTAAACAAGATCTGGAAAGTTATGCCTCTGTTTAGAAGTATACTAAAGGGGTGTCATACTCAAATAAGATCTGATAACATCAGCATTGACGAAATGATAATACCGTTCACTGTCCATTGTGGAATTCATCAGTACTGCCCAGGTAAATTTTCGCCTCGTTATGTCGAACCTTTCTATATTAAAAAACGCATATCGTCGTGGACTTACGAACTTAGAGAAGAGAATGGGAAGTCAGCTGGGGTCTGGAATATCAAAGACTTAAAGCCTTCTTTCGATGTTGCCTCAGACCAGGTATAATTCAATTTATTTTTTTCTTGTAGAGAAATGTTCTGGGAAAATTTCTTCGGGATTTATTTTTAATCGAGACTGGTGATTGCCGCTATATTTTTGGTGTGTCAGACTTATAAACCTGTTTTAAGGGATTTTGGATATCTACTTTTTCAACCACCATTTTGGATCAGAACTGTTCATAATAGGTATGTACTGGTTGTCTTATTATTTTTTCCTGCTACCAAAACTATCTTTCTTTGGCTATAAAGTTTATTACTAACTCTAGAAAAATTGTTCGGTTCATTTTTCTATTTTTTTATCACAAATAGATTCTCTAAAGGAGCGAACGGTCTTTGAAGTATAGTAGTCTCTGTCAGTTACATCAGACCTGGTAATTGGAGTCGCTTTAGATTGTCTTACACAAGTAACCCCAACGATTTTAAGTGATATTTATTTTCATTTGTACTTAGATTTAAACACTGGGAGAAGTTAGCAAAGTTTCACATTAATTTTGATATAATTTTAACATTTTAGTTATTCATAAGTAATTAGTAAACAATTATTCTAGATTTAGGGTTTAATGACGTAGCATAAAGTGCTAGCTAATTGTCAAACTGGGAATTATAATTTTTGTTGTTGTCTTTTGAATACCTGAAAAAAATAAAACATTTTCTTTAGGGTTCATATGAGAAGCTGTTCCTCTTGGCATACCTAGTTCTTACTATTTGAAAAGGTGTTCCAAAGGTTGGAAGTTGAACACGAGGAATCAGTAGCGTACTTCGTCAGGGATCATCATTACGCAATTTTTCATTATTTTCTTTTATTACCAAGCATAGTACGGTCAATTTTTTTATTTGATTAAACTAAACTATCAAAAGAAACTCCTAATTCCATGAAATAAACATGTAGGTGTTTAATTATTTCTGCGTTTTAGGGTGTATACTTTTATTAATTGTTAAGCGTTAATTAATGCTACGGATTTATTTTCTAATCAATTAAAATATTACTCCACATACCGGTGATTACATAGATTTTCCGCATTCGCCTGAGCTCAAGCTACATTGTTTTATTGTTTTATTTTTTTTTAGGTATTCAAAAGACAACAACAAAAATTATAATTCCCAGTTTGACAATTAGCTAGCACTTTATGCTACGCCATTAAAGCCTAAATCTAGAATGAATATTTACTAATTACTTATCAATAACTGAAATGTTAAAATTATATCAAAATTAATGTGAAACTTTGCTAACTTCTCCCATTGTTTAAATCTAAGTACAAATGAAAATAAATATCACTTAAAATCGAATTAAACTCTAATTAAACGCATGGATTGACATTCTTTTCCTATTTTTAACTCAATATGAATGTAAAAAAAGGATAGGAAAAAAACTGATAACAACAAAACATGTATTTGCTATTGAAACGAAATATATGAATAATAAACAATCACTTACCCTTATGCACGGGGTTACTTGTGTAAGACAATCTAAAGTGACTCCAATTACCAGGTCTGATGTAACTGACAGAGACTACTATACTTCAAAGACCGTTCGCTCCTTTAGAGAATCTATTTGTGATAAAAAAAATAGAGTTAGTAATAAACTTTATAGCCAAAGAAAGATAGTTTTGGTAGCAGGAAAAAAGAATAAGCCAACCAGTTTATACCTATTATGAACAGTTCTGATCCAAATGGTGGTTGAAAAAGTAGATATCCAAAATCCCTTAAAACAGGATTATAAGTCTGACACACCAAAAATATACAATTTATCGAAAACTACGATGGTCAGACTTATCAAGGTGGTTTCAAAACAATTCCCACGAATGGATAATTCTTCAAAATCAAAAGTTTAAAACCAAAACGGGTGTTACACTCCATCTACTCCCAGACTACCATTGAGAATGCGTCACGGATGGGAGTCTTCTGCCATCACGCGAAAGAGTTGGTAGGTACTGCCTAGTATTATGCTTCGAGGTAGCTACAAGCGAGCTTCCAGTATTAGTAAATCGATTCTACTAATTAGGTACCTTGGTCCAAGGTGGCATTGGATGTACCAAATTTAATACTAGCATATAAGAATAAAGGTCAGATAGGTCATATGGAATGTCCCAAGAGAATTATTTTACGGAAATATCAGTTCTTACGTAGTAAGTATAGGAAAAATAAATAAATGATAATAACTAAATTACAATATTTATAACAATTTAGGATAATTTAATATTTGTTACCAAAGAAAGGTCTCGATTAAAAATAAACCGTTGCACAGATCCTGTGGGTATTAAAATTTTTGTTCTTGCCAATCCTATTGGGATAATTTGCGATATGACAGTATATCAGGGCGATTCAACGTTGTCTGCAGACCTTCAAGAACAAAAATGTACCTTACGTGAAGCAGTTTATGTGAGACTCTTGTACCCGACCATCTTTGATCGTTATGAACCGATCAGATTTGAGGATCGAGGTAATAAAAAAAATTAAACAGACGAAAATGGAATTGACGAAGAAAACATTGAAATGTTCGAAGAGTAGTCAGACGCGCATACATCAACCAACGACGATGATGAAGACACTATGGAAGTAATCGAAGAAGAGGCAGAAGCAGGCAAATGTGTACCTGAACCTAATGACGAATTCAGCCCATATGATCTAGAAGAAGGAACGTATATTGTTGTTTGTTTTGCAACAGAAAAGACCATGAAGCACTTGGAAGATTCAAAGTTTAGATTGAATATCACTTAAGAAAAATATTTTTATTTTGTAAATTTTTTTAAGTAATAATTTTTTTAACAGCGAAACTGTAACCTAGTTTTAAGTTTTTCTATGAAAAAACCTATTAATGTATTCAGTTTTCATGGCATTTTTTCATTTTTGTAATAAAAAATTTATTTTCAAACATATTCGTTTGTTTTCTCAATTCTCATACATGCAGAAATCTTTTTAAAAACATTATCTGTGGGCAAAGTTGACTATTAACGCGGTTAACATTGCTTTTTAGTAATTTTAAGTGGAAATTATTGCTTACAACTTTGGTCACTTACATTTTATTTTTGTTTCGGGTACTTCTCGGAAGTTAGCCCAACAACTCTGTAGCTAACGATTTGTGAAGCTAAAACAAAACTTTTGGCATGAACGCATTTTGCAAATAAAAATTTCCCAAAACGATATTAGTCAAAAACAAGAATTTCCTGGGTAAAGTTGTAAGGTTTTACGGTATGCTTTTTGTTGCATTGTTTTGTTGTCTCTGTTAGATTAGCTTCTTCAGAGGAGCTCAACCTTGCTCTCTTATTTTTTTTCTTCTGAGTGTCTGAGAAAGGTTTTGAACGAGGAAGCATTTCTTCAGCATTAGGTGCACTGGCTTTGTCATTTGAAATTTTGGAGCGGCTAAGTTTTCCTGCAATAAATGGAGCCTGATTGGATTGGGTTGTATCTTTGTTCGAAAGAGCTTTGCTCTTAGATGATTGACTGCTTGATGGGAGTAAATAATCACTTGTTTCTGTGTATTGGTAGTTTCAGGTGTAGGATGTGTAGACTTTGATGTATCGCCAATGGGCGGATTTGGGCAATTAATTAAATCAGTTGATATGAAGATTCTGTTTTCGTTACCATCAAATGAAATGACTAGAAGATTGGATTCGAAGTTGTCAGAGGGGCCTTGACATCTGAAAAGGAGAATATGAGCATATTCCACGTATTCCCGCCTTTAGAAATCGAAGATGCCAACTGTAGTCAAAGATTTTTTATTGTATTTTCGACCTATTCGTGAGAAATGTCGAGGGAAATATTGGATATGATGATCCTTTTAGTTGGAGAAACGAATCAACGAATGTTTATGGCAGTGTTATTTATTGTTATGACAGGAGGTTATTTACAAGACCGGAGGTAACAAGATATATAGAAATTGGGTTGTTTGAAATTTTGGATGCAAACAGATATTTTTTGGACCAATAACATTCCTTGAACGTAGTCGAATAACTTTAAATTGTCTGCTGCATGCAATATCACAGTAGCTAACCTTTTTTGAAAAGCATTGTTTAGGTGTTGTCTTTACGGCTGATACGATGTTTGAACTGAATTGTAGAGTGGCGGTTTAGAAAAGCTTGAATAGTTCAGCCTTTGTACTCAAAAGCAGTATATTATGTGGATTCGTAGGATCATATATTACCCATAACGAAAAATATGTACACCTACGTCCTTTTAAGAGGAGAAAGCTTGAACCTCGCATTTAGCAATGTAAATAAACTGTTGGGTGAAAGATAGTTTGTTACAAACTGAATCAAAAGTCTACTGATAAAAATACATAGATATGTAGTCAATAGCACCAAAGTAAAAACCAAACTCACTTATTTATCACGAGAATAGAAGAGCAAAATAGAGGCGATGTTACTCGTGCAAGCACATGTACGCGTATCCATAAACTATTTAAACACTGTTCAAACTGTCTTAAAATTGAATACACCAGAAAAAATATTATTTCTTTCTATCGTCGTTTACAGGAGTTAGGTTGTGAATTGTGACAGCAACTTTCTGGTAATAGTTGTCGTCCACAAGTGATTGCAAACATTGAAAAAAATTAAAAGCACTAGAAGCAGAAAAGATTGGAAAATATGCTCAATTAGATCTTCATATAACAACTGGAAAAAATAAAGTTACTGGAAACTTTTGTTTGGACACCTAGATGTTTAGATCTTAACCCAATTGTTTTCGCTTCTAAAATTCAATTGAAGAGAAAAAAAATGGTAAAATACGATATCAATTCTAATATGAATGACTTATCATACGCCATGTCAAAATGTATTTATTTGTGTGCTACTCACCAAAAATATCATTGTTGAAATTAGTAAAAAACACAGTTTCATTGTTAGAGTACGATGAAAATATATAATAAGAATGATCATTTGATCGGTGAACATACACTTTTTGTATAGGTAACAACCAGGATGTTCACGTCATATAAATTGATTTAAATATTTTTCTATTCATTTTTTTTAATAATAATTATAATAGTGCACTGAAATTTAGGATAATTTTTCTCTGTGGACACTAGATTTTTATACACTGTGTCAATTTACTCTTTTTATAATAATGAGCTATGATACAGGGTGAATAACTTTTGAGGGATGACGTTAGAACAGATTTTTCAAATGAAACACCTCCACTTTTTTCAATTTGCGGATTCCCCTTGCTGAGCTGATTCCAAAAATGTATCACAAGTTGATTCAAATTGGTACAGGGTGGACAAATACCAAAAGTTGTTTGTTATTTCAACAGGGTATCTATCCATTTTCATAAGTAATACTTGCCACTGAACTAAATAGAAAAAGCTTAAAAGTATGTCTTGCCATTTGTTTTTTAAATCGACATTAAAAACTGTCAAAAATATCCAAGTACAATTCCGTATTACTAATCTAATTTATCAAATAACCGTATTTAAGAAACAGTTTTGGTAAAATACCATTCACGGAAAGTGAGCGAATTGAAGAATATCCAGGAGGTTTCAGACGAGGAATATCAGACCAGATATTCGACATTAAAATGATACAAAATCATAGCTATGAACAACATTTAGGACTACACTTATTGTTTATCAACTGTAATCAGTCTAATGACTCAATTTAAAATCGAAATTGTGTGAGGAGTCATTGGGAAATCTGGGTGTTCTACAAAAACTAGTTGTTGATAAAACTAACCCTCGAAAAATCAGCATCGAAAGTATTGGTAGAAGGAAAGGTCTCAAAAAGCTTGATTTCAAGAAAAGAACAAAAAAGGGAGATCGCTTATCTAGGACTTTATTTAATTTGGGTGCTAGAAGGTATTCTAAGAAAAGCTGAACTTCACACCAAAGGAATGTAAACATCAGCTAATTGCATATGCCGATGATGATACTTTGATTACTATTTTAAAAATTAGCTGGAAATAGTACTTAATTAATTTGGAAAAATAGCAAAAACATATGGCCGTACAACAAACAATATATATATATATATATATATATATATATATATATATATATATATATATATATATATATATATATAGAAGATGTAGGAATATCGCGTGATATGTTAACAACAACAACAAAGAGATTCATGGGTAATTCACGCAAAATAAAGGGCTACTGAAACAGAGTGGTAACCGCGGACATGCATGTTTCTAGCTCATTCGCCTTCGTCAGCACGGTATAACCAAATAAGGATGTGGAATTTGGGAGCAAAGATGTTAATTGGAACATGAGAAAACACAAAACAACGGATTTCAGCAGGGAAACCAAACGCTCATTTGTGCCTTCAATTGGAAGATCCCGAGTTTTCAGGACAACAACCAAGATCAACACGGAGGCGCATATAGCCCCCCCGCCATGAACCTTCCGACCCATAGTAAATAACAAAGAAGATGTAGGAATATCGCGTGATACGTTAACAACAACAACAAAGAGATTCATGGGTAATTCACGCAAAATAAAAGGCTACTGAAACAGAGTGGTAACCGCGGACATGCATGTTTCTAGCTCATTTGCCTTCTTCAGCACGGTATAACCAAATAAGGATGTGGAATTTGGGAGCAAAGATGTTAATTGAAACATGGGAAAACACAAAACAACGGATTTCAGCAGGGACACCAAACGCTCATTTGTGCCTTCAATTGGAAGATCCCGAGTTTTCAGGACAACAACCAAGATCGACACGGAGGCGCTTATAGCCCCCCCGCCAAGAACCTTCCGACCCATAGTAAATAACAAAGAAGATGTAGGAATATCGCGTGATATGTTAACAACAACAACAAAGAGATTCATGGGTAATTCACGCAAAATAAAGGGCTACTGGAACAGAGTGGTAACTGCGGACATGCATGTTTCTAGCTCATTTGCCTTCGTCAGCACGGTATAACCAAATAAGGATGTGGAATTTGGGAGCAAAGATGTTAATTGAAACATGGGAAACCACAAAACAACGGATTATATATATATATATATATATATATATATATATATATATATATATATATAATAAGCAACGAATAGATTAGTGGGTATTGCACGCAAATAGAAGAAGGGGCTACTGAAAAGAGTGGTAACCGCAGACATGCATGTTTCTAGCTCATTAGCCGTCATCGGTACGGTACAACCAAGAAAAGATGTGAAACATGAGAGTAAAGGTGTTGAATGAAACATGAGAAAATATAACAGAATTCAGCAGGATAGTCAAACACAACATTTGTGTCAGTAATATTAGAAGATCTCGAATATTCGAGACAACAACCAACATAGACACGGAGGTGCATATAACACTCCCGTCTGAAACTTTCGACTAATGAGCTAGAAACATGCATGTCTGCGGTTACCACTCTTTTCAGTAGCCCCTTCTTCTATTTGCGTGCAATACCCACTAACCTATTCGTTGCTTATTGTTCATATGTCACGCACTATTCGTACATCTTGTTATTATTTCATTAATCTGGGTCGGAAGTTTCAGACGGGAGTGTTATATGCACCTCCGTGTCTATGTTGGTTGTTGTCTCGAATATTCGAGATCTTCTAATATTACTGACACAAATGTTGTGTTTGACTATCCTGCTGAATTCTGTTATATTTTCTCATGTTTCATTCAACACCTTTACTCTCATGTTTCACATCTTTTCTTGGTTGTACCGTACCGATGAGGGCTAATGAGCTAGAAACATGCATGTCTGCGGTTACCACTCTTTTCAGTAGCCCCTTCTTCTATTTGCGTGCAATACCCACTAATCTATTCGTTGCTTATTGTTCATATGTCACGCACTATTCGTACATCTTGTTATATATATATATATATATATATATATATTTAAGAATATGTCTTGGGTTTTAGTCGAATAAAAACAGTATTGAACTGATTAAAAAGTCATTTTAATAAAACTAGTACAGCAATTGTGACGTTTCGGTCTGAATGTTGGACCTTTTTCAAACTAAAAGAATCTGAATAGTGATGGATAAAAATAATTGAAATTACAAAAAAACTCACCTCGACGTGTAGTATTCCGAAACATTATTAACATTTATCCCATATTGTATCCTTAACATCCACAACACAAATTTTAAAATATTTTTGCTAAGCCTTTATTTAAAAACATATACTTTAAAAAGACAATAACAGAACGTATATATCGTTATAAATATCACTTGGTGGCATGGTTTCGTTTTATAGTGAGACTAATTATTTAATTTATCATAGGAGTGGAATGTAAGTTGTATTCAGTTTGTCTATATCTTTTTTGTCGTTTATACAGTAGGAGGATTTTTGAATAGCTACCATTTCATAGAACTCTCGTTTCTTAAGATTATTCTCTGTTTTTAGAATTTTAGTCTCTGTATAATTGAACTTATGGTTTGTATTCCTTTCGTGGTTAGTTAGTGCTGTAACAGTTTTTTTGTCATATTTATGGCTCTTTATTCGGTTTTCCAAGTATTGTGATGATTGGCCAATATAAGTAGCTTCGCAGTTATTGCATGGAATCTCATAAACAATATTACTTTTTTTTAATTTCGGAGTTTTTGATTTTAGCATAGAGCAATGTTTCGATAACAGATTATAAGGTTTACGACATATTTATAAGTTTTGTTTAATAAATAAATGTTGTGACAATCCGTTAACGAAGGGAATAGAAATAAAATGTTGATTGATATTACTATTTTATTTTTTATTTTTTGAGTTGTAAAAATTATGTACTCTGTTTTTAAAAATTGTATTAATTAGTGTTTTTGGATAATCATTCATCCTTAATGCATTTTTCGCTTTAATAATACTTGTTTTTCGGAACTCCGAATCGGAAAGTTTTATTGCACGATCTGCAAGGCCAATCACTACTGATTTCTCTTGAGAAGAAGGATGGTTTGAATTGAAATTGATATACCTCGAAGACCATATGTCTTTAGTGAACATCTCTGTTCTTATACCATTATTTATATGATGTAGGGTAGTGTCCAAAAAATTTATTTTGTTGTTTTCTTCTATTTCTTTTGTAAATTGTAATTTTTTATGAAATTAAATTGTTTTAAAATACATTGCGCCGCAAAATTAACGCTTAATTTAAAAATTATATCAAAACTATCTTTAACTCAGTGATTTTCACAATTTTTTGAAGGGCAGTTATTATTTTGGTTTTTTACAATTTTTTCAATTACCGAAGCGTATGAATAAATATACGGGGATAATAAAAAAAGGAACCAAATTTTTTTATTAGTATAAAGAAATATGAAATTACAATATTTAATATCTTGTGTTGCCCCCCTTGCCCTAATTACGGCTTCACATCTCCTCGGCATGCTTAAAATTAAATTTTGAATATCAATTTGATCAATCTGCTCCCATATTTCAGTGAGCTTAATGACAGGTCATTCAGGTTCTCAGGTGGAGGCAATAAGGCTCTAACACTTCGACCCATGTTGTCGCATAAGTGCTCTATGGGGCTTAGGTCAGGAAATCTAGGTGGCCACGGCAAATTTGAAATTTCGACTTCCTGGAGGTAATTTTGTACCACTCTTGCCACATGCGGACATGCATTATCGTGCATTAATAAAAAAGATTCTCCAATAAATGGGACGTATGGTACCACATGCGTTTCTAAAATGTCTGTTTTGTATCGGTCAGCAGTCAAACGACCTCCCTGAATCATAACCAGCTCCGTATGGGCCTCCAAACTAATGCCACCCCGTACCATTACAGACCCCTCTCCATAGTTTACTGTTTTTACAATGTTGCATTGGGCGTATCGCTCTCCAGGGCGTCGGTACACTCTTCTACGTCGATCATTACTAAAACGACAAAATCTGGACTCATCGCTAAACAATACATTGCCCCATTCATGATTGCACCAGTGCTGGTGTTCTTGGGCAAGCTGGAGTCGCAGCCTTCGATGGTTTGCGGTTACAAGAGGACCAGTTGCAGCACGATAGGGGGTAATTTCGGCTTCTGTCAACCTTCTTCGCACGGTATCTTGGCTAATTTGGTTATTATACCGACGAGAAAATTCTTGCTGCAGTGAAGTGCTTGCAACAAATCGAGTTCTTAATGCTTGCAATCCCAAAAATCTATCTTGATTGTTATTTGTGACCCTATTCCGTCCTTGTCCAAGTCTTCTTTCGTTACTACCGGTCTCCCTAAATCGTGCTATAGCCCTGGATATGGTAGATTGTGTCACTCCTAGACATTGTGCCATTTCAACTTGTGGCAAGCCCTCTCCCACAAGTGCTACGGCAGTAGCACATTCCTCACGCGAGAGATTTTTCATCTCACCATCGTTTTGGGCCATTTTGTGTTCTAATGCAGTTATAAAATTTGAATATTGCCTATACAAGTGTGAAAAACAATCTAACAGCAAATAAGCGACTAAACTTAATATCTAAGGAATTTTGTTAAATGTCTGTTTTGTAGTTATGTCAAAAAAAATTTGCTTTTTATGTATTCGACACAAAAACGATATCTTGAAATGTTTATCCCATTTATGCCTAACGGGTCGAAAACGACCCACTGCCTTATATATATGCACCTATTCATATCGCTGTATTGAATGTGTTGCCTATAGTGGCATTCGCATGTTAAAACTGCATATTCTGTTGTAGTGTCAGTGAAAAAGCACGTTCGACAGTGAGTTGTTCGTATTTGTAACAAATCAATGTGTAATATTTCTTTGGGTGACATGGCTGAAAGTTATTACTGGTAAGTATTTCAGTTTTTCAAAGAATATAATCAATTGATAATATATTGTTGTTTATTCTTCAAAGTTCATGGTACGTTCCCATTTATGAGGGCAGGCTTGGACACTTCGACTAAAATTGAAGTATAATTTGGTTGGGTCGCTAACGACCCGTTGGGCAGATATGTGATATATTTTTTTCATATTCAGGAAAACACCACTAACAACAGCCGAGCTGTTAGATGAAATAGAAAGACTAGACGAAGACGATCCTAATATTCCTGATGCTATATATATATATATTACTCCGCCGGATGACAACGATTTTGATAGTGGTGAGGATTCTGGGGACGAGGACTGCAATGATCCGAACAGGCTAAATCCCAGGCAGCTACAAGCAGAAGCAGAAAGCAACAGGCTAGAAGAAGACAATAGCGACAATGAGGAGGAAACTCAAATACAAGAGAAAAGTGGCCCATCTAGGAAAAATAAGTTTCCAAAAAAGCGTAACTGGTCAAAGGGTGATTTGGATAAGACAACGTCTCAATCATCTACTGCAAAATTTCCTATGGTTGATATATTACCTGTACTCACGCTAAGCGATAAAAGTGAACCTTCAGAATTTTTAGAACTATTTCTAAATGCAGATGTACTCGAAGTTCTTGTAAAATATACTGTTTTGTATGCAAATAGCAAAAACTGTCGATTAGAACTAGGCAACGATGAACTACTCGTTTTCATAGCAATATTATACTTGAGCGGTTATGTTCCACTTCCACATCGAAGAATGTTTTGGGAAGGGCGAGACGACACTCGAAATTTTCTGGTGTATAACTCCATGCGTCGAAATAGATTTGAGGAAATATTCAGATTCCTACATGCAGCAAACAACAATAACTTGGCAGAAAATGATAAAATGGCTAAGTTACGTCCTCTGATAGAAAAAATTAATGAAAATTTTGTATAATATGTACCTTGCAACTCGGAATTGTCAATCGACGAGTCTATGATCCCGTACTTTGGCCGAAACGGGTGTAAGCAATTCATAAGAGGAAAGCCAATTCGTTTTGGCTACAAAGCATGGGTTCTTGCTCTATCGTCTGGGTACTGTGTGAATTTTGATATATACCAAGGGAGGAGAATGAACACAGAAGAGAAGAAGATGGGCCTTGGAGAGTCTGTGGTTACAACGTTTGCCAACTTGCTCCAAAATCAATTTCCCGATAATAAATTTTCTCTGTACTTTGACAATTTTTTTACAAGTGCTTCACTTGTAAGTAAACTCAGGAAAATGGGTTTTGATGCAACTGGTACCGTTCGAGAAAATCGAACAGATAAATGTACCCTCTTGAAAATTCGGCTGTAATGAAAAAGAAAGATCGAGGGTCTACGATAGTGCAGTTGACAAAGATGAAAACATTGTTTGTGTAAGATGGAAAGACAACAGTGTTGTGACTTTGTTGTCAAATGAATATGGTTTATGCCCAATCCAAAAAGCAATAAGATATTCATCAACAAATAAAAAAAAAGTAGATATACAGCAACCATACGTCGTGCAATATTATAATAGATATATGGGAGGGGTAGATCAGATGGACAATAATATTGCAAATTATCGTATAGGTCTGCGAGGAAAAAAATGGTATATTCCTATTTTATTTTGGATGTTCGACATATGTATGAGTAATTCCTGGGTTTTGTCACGCAAATTTGGTTTGAAGTTGGACAATTTGGAATTTCGCAGAAGAGCTGTAATCGCTATATTACAAAAATATGGAAAACCTCCTTTGGCCACAGGTCCAACATTCCATTCTGTAAGTCCAGCGGCACGTCGACAGGGTCAGCATCTGGTTGTGATCAGCCAAACACGGCGAAGATGTGCTTTTTGTAAAAATAAAACAACCAAGGCCTGCAATCAATGTAAAGTTGCCCTTCATGATAAATGTTTTCTAGATTATCATAAATAATGAAATTTTCAAGTTTCTGTTGTAAAATATAGAGTTCAATAACAGTTAGCTTTTATTTTCATATATTACCATAAATCAACATCCAGAAAATGCACTCTAAATGTAAATTATCAAACAAACAAAAAAGTACATTAATTTGCCCAAGTGGGTCGAAAATGACCCACATCATATTTCAAAAACTGACCTTTACATTTTTATTTTTAGTATCAACCCATCATAAAAATGTCATTTTTCACAACATGTACAAGTTTCATAAGGAAAATGCAAAAAAAAATTCTGGGCATAAATGGGTTAAAGAACATCATAAATAAATATTTTCCAACCAGTGGCGGCATTTAAAAAAACGTTTTAAGGTCATTGTTTCAATTTTTAAAATTATGCGTTAATTTTGCGGCGCAGTGTATTATCTTTTTCTACTTTAGGAATTGCTGTTATGCAATCATCTACGTATCTATAAAAAAAAGGAATTTCATATTCAAGTTTTTTAATTGTTTGCTCTTCGAGTTCTTCCATAACTATTTGTGCTATGATACTGGAGATTGATGATCCCATGGCACATCCTTCTATTTGTTTATAAATCTGATTTTCATATAAAAAATAAGTCGAATTAAGTGTTAGCTCAAAAGCATAAATAAATTCATCTTGGGGGATATCTGTATATTTTTTTATTTCATTCCATTTTGTTTTAATAATTTCTGTAGCTAACGAAATTGGAATATTGGTATACAATGATACTACATCAAGTGAAATTAATATATAGTTGTCAGGAATTTGTATATTCTTTATTTTTTCTTTAAAATGGAAAGAATCTTTTATATAGTGATGCTTTTTATTCGCAATGTTCTTTAAAATGCTGGATAAATATTTTGAGAGGGGGATTCGACACATGAGACTATTGGTCTGAGAGGTACACTTTCCTTATGCAGTTTTGGTAAACCATAAATTTTTGGTGGCAATGCATTACGGATTTTCAGTTTTTTCGCAATGTCTGGTGATATATATATATATATATATATATATATATATATATATAATATATATATATATATATATCTTTTTCTCCCATGAATCTATTAGTTCATTATTCTTTTGTTGATGTTGATTTGTTGGATCTAATTTTATTTGTTTGTACGTTTTTTTATCATTGAGCAGGTCCTTCATTTTTTGGTCATACTCTCCAGCTTGCATCCAAACAGTCTTATTTGTTTTATCTGCTATTAAAACTTTAACCTGGTCGTTTTGTTTTAAGAATTTTCTTGTTTTTCTGGAGTTACGTTTAGGAGTAGTAATTTTCTTATTATTTTGAGATTTAATTTTATTTTTAAAATTTTTTAAAATATTGCTAGTTTTATGACGTATATTATTTTTTTCCTCGATTTTCAAATCTCTGATGCCATTTTCGATGTTACATAGAATGTCGTGAACAGGAATGTCTGTTTCTTTCTCTATATTCGGGGGTAATACCACAAGAGCTCAGATTTAGCCAGATATTTTTTGTGGTTGTTTTCGAATACTTACTTTCATTGGCAATTTAACGAGAGCCGTTCTGGCAAAATCACGAGAGCGTAGCTCGAGTGATTTTGCCTGAACAGATCGAGTTAAATTGCCAATGAAAGTAAGTATGAGAAAACCACCGGAAAAAATATCCTGCTAAATCTGAGCTCGCGTGGTATTTGGTAAGACAATCCCATGAATAAAAAACTCAATTCAATTAAACTTTATTTAACAAACTAAATGAACAATGAGTTGATTTTTCAATCTCCCTTACTATTTCTGCCTTGCAAATATTTCCAAATCTCGACATACTTTTTGGAATTGTTATATGCTGTTTAATTCATTCTGTTTTTGACATTCATAATTGTCAAATTGACGTGCATTGCTTGGTAAACAGACAGTACCTAAATGCTAGGGTTGCTACGGTAACGTAATTTATCCGATATTTTTATCCACTTGCAAACTCTCTTCCTTCCTATTTAGCCGACAGCAAACTACGATTTTTGTATTCACAAATGGGAATTATTATACATGAATGGGATTGTCACTGCAAAATTTGAACCTAAGCTTAAAGTTTCTGCTACATATTCAGGAATTTCTTCATTTGTGAGATTTTCCAGCCACAAGGATGACCTCAATTGTCTATTATTTAGTTGTTTCTGTTTTTGTATCAAAATGTTTTTTTTATTTATGTTTTTTTGTTTTCTTTTATTAAAAAGGTATTCCTTTATTTTACAATGATCAAAAAATTTATCTACTAGGTTTTTTGGAAGCTCTTGTGAAATGATAATTTTGTTTTGATTCAGTTTACTTGCAATTTTTTTCAAAATAATTGTTGTGTCTGTTATAAGAATGTTAAGGGTATTCTTAATGACTAAACCCCAAGACATATTCTTGAAAAATATAACTATAGTCAAAGAACCTCAAAAAACTTAAGTATATATATATATATATATATATATATATATATATATATATATATATATATGAACGATAAAAATAAAACAATTTAATTTGTTTAAAACTTCATTAATTTGAACTGATGTTCAATTTAAACTGGTTGACGCGCTTCACTAATACAGTAGCTTTCTCAAAACGAATGAAGGTATCATTTAAAAATGTTCTAATATAAACCGTGCATAAATACAGAATTCTCTTATACTAAAATTAAAAAAAGAAAGAAATTACCTGAAAATTCATTCACTACAAACATTCCTAAGCTATCTTCTAGGTAAAAAGTTTGAATAAATATCTATTTGGTCATAAATAAAAAGATACAAAAACAGACTTTAGAACAAGTATTCCGTTCTGATAAAAATAATAATAAACAATTTAAAAGCTTAACATAGTTTGGAACCTCATTTTTAGAAACTTTAGACAAGAATATTTGCTTTAAAACTGATTACAATTTATCCAAACTCATTAAAAATAACAAATTAGGAGTTTATAAATTAAAATGTGATAATGACAACTCTGATAAAATTTATATCGGTAAAACTTATTGAAATTTTAAAACTAGAATTTCGGAACAAATGATTTATTAGAAACTCAACACATTTTCGACCCAAATTTTGAAATTTTATATGTAGTCGGTAAATCCTTTAGTTTAAATTTATTAGAGGCTCTTGAGATAAACAATTATAAATATTCAGGTAACCTTCTTAACGACCAAACAGATATCAATCACTCTCCTTTATTAAACCTTTTTACCTAGAAGATAGCTTAGGAAGGAATGCTGAGGGGTAGAAAAAAGCTGCAAAGAGAACCATCAACAACGTCCAAGAAAACAAAAGGAATAACAGTAAGCGAGAGATCTCCAGCATCCGAAGATGCAACTACTAAAAATTATTTAAAAAACCCGAAACTTGCATAAGAGCAACCAAACCAAACCAAACAAAATATAATGATTCAAATAACTTGCGGGCTCTTGGGCTGCTCATCTGGAAAAAAATCATAAGCGCCAATATAATAAAACACAGTCTTATTTAGAATTTTAATATTGTCTTATATGTAGTTGTGTTGAAATCAATATTAACAATGCAGTCGTTCATGCGTGTTAAAAGAAGGTGTCTATAAACAGTTCAATTACTGTCATTTAAATTGCAATGGTAGTTAGATTCAACTACCATTGGAACATGGCGCTTGTGACAAACACACTTTCAATATTCGAATTGACACAAACGCCACTTGATTTGAATTGTAATAAGTTATTAGCTAATTGTTTGTTTACCAATAAAAATGATAAATTTCGTACCAACAAGATAGTGGACTCAGATAAAACATAATTTAACTTACCTTTGCAGATAGTAACACACACAAAACGCCCGTAACCTTACCGTGCCAAAGGCAATAAGCAAATGCCATTTGTGTCGTCCAGTACCGTTAGAAGCCGAACATTTGTCACTTGTGTTAAATTTAATTCGAAATTACGCGGGAACGAATATTTTAGTGTATATGTCATTAACACAGTTCGATGCAGAATTTAAAACTCTATAATCAGTATCAAAAAAGTAGGTTAGGTTAGGTGCTTATGCCGTTCTACCTTAAACGCGTCGAGTTTTTTTAGGGTTACTGATATCATAAATCACCCAAAATAAATCAATAATTGGAGAGGAGTTCAATACTTTTTATAAAAGAATCGGAGATACTCGTTAAAGGACACGTTTTTACAGTTGAACAAAGGAAGTTTATAAATAAAGTAAGTACAGTCAATTCCCCAAATAACATGAATGCTTCTACAACAAGCAACTCGAAAAATGGGAACAATAAAATTAAAGCCAACAATAAGAAAGGGGAAAACGTCCAAGCAGCTGTACCTGAAATTGAAGAATAATATGATAATAGAGAAGTATAAGATAATGAAATTAAATCAAACCTTTTTTCCACTATTAGCTATGAAGTTGACAATTAATGCGTCTTCTAGCCAACTGAGAAGTTGAATTTCTCTATTAGTGGTTAACAATTTTTTTATTGTTAACCTAGGTCGATAATGGATAAATTCAAATGTTTTTAGAATCCAGGGATAGTAGTTTAACAAAAACTTCTGCAACATAATTTTGGGTACCCAGGAGATTTTCTTTAACGTATTTGCTTTTTGAAATTACGTAATACGATAAAATTATTTGAATAAAAATGCCATTAGTTTAAAATTCGCGCTCAACCAATAATAACTGATGTCATCCCGTAACTACAACAAAGCAACGTTGGGTGTGTTCAGAAAACACAACAGTTGCGTGAATGTTCTGTGAACGCACTTTGATACATAAAATTATACGCTGGAATTGTTTCATCATAATAATTCCTCATTTTTTCACGACTACCACGTCTTCTTACATTATAATTATGTGGTAATGGTTCCTGCAAATCTTCTATTGCATAGGTTATAATATTTCTGTTTGTATCAATTTATTACCATCATCTAATAACGCAAGAATTAGATTGTATATGACCATAATTTCAATATTAATGTTTTCCAAAAAAGTTATTGTTCAGCAGACACACGGCAACCATTATTATTTGTTGCTCAGTGAGCGGTTGAGTTATAAGTTATGTTTTATGAACGCACCTGTTGTTTACAAATAAGTTATACTGGTGGAAATGTCAATCTGTGCAAGACTACTTGATTATTGTTTTATTAGTGGAAAGGCGAATTTACATTCCTGTGCTACTCGATTTATACAAGATTTTTTTTTAATTTGGCTAGTAGTGGAGAAAATTGTATATACACCACTGTGATGACATTTATAGGCCTCGCACCTCATTCCGCTCGGGGCAAAGCCCCTCGCGAAATAATCTTGGTGCTCGTCAATAATAACAGTCTTCACCACCTTGGTGTATAATATACTATTTTCAAGTTGCAGCATTTTATAATATAGTATATTAAAGTATAAGTGGATAAAGAAGTCTTTCAAACACGCGCTATTTTTCGAGTACGACGGCGCAGCCGGAGTGCTCGAAATAGAGCAATTGTTTGAAAGGCCAGTTATCCACGAATACTTTACGCTATTTTTTTCATTGGTGCACTTGGAAACCATAAAATATTATTATTATATTATTACTACAAAAAAATGGAAGTCCGTCCTCGATGCACAGCCAAGTTTCATTTCATAAATGTCCGTCTTCGATGCCCAGCCAAGTTTCGTGAAAGTCCATTCTAAATAGTATTTATTTTTATTTGACGTTACGAGGTACTGCTGTCAGATCAATAATCAAAAAGTTTCTTTATTTATATTTGAAAGGATACAATGTATATATGAATACATAAATAAATTTTGCAGAAACACCAAATAAGACATTGGTTCACAATGAAAATATACAATTTAGAAACTAATAAAAAAAGTTGTCATTAATACTTACGTTTCTCGAGTTGTTCTTGTTACCATAGGGACTTTAAAAAACGCGCGTGTTTGAAAGTTCGATTTAAACACGCTGAGGCGTGTTTTAAATAGGTAATATGAGGCATCAATAAAAAAAAATATTTTATTTATACTGGTATCGTAGTTTTCAAGGTATTTTAAATTTTGTTCTTGAAATGTAGTTATCTTAAAATCAAATGCATGTAACACCTTTTATTCCCTCAATTGGTTTGCTATATTTATTCGATTTTATATCAATATGCTATAGAATCGTGTTAAAAAGCATTAACTTTTATAATTCCATCATCAAGATCACCAGAATTGATATGAAAATAATTTAGAACATCGAATATAAAAGAAATTGAATTAAATTAGTGATAATTATGTTATTATGTATATATGATACCACCGGAACTCCGGTTTTATCTTCCCTATAAAACAGGAGATTTTCATATCTCAGAGCATTCATTTGTCCAAAAGTCAACAGAAACATGAAATATTTCGTTGTTATCGCCATGTTCTGCATGTTTGTGGTAAGTGAATCGTCATTTGAATTAATATAAATAAAATTAATTTTTATTAGTATTTTCGATTGGAAAATACATTTTATTTAACTTTAATAATAAATAGCGGCAAAAAATATAGAAAATATTCTTTTTTGGTAAATAATAACATTCAAATCTTTCCATCTATATCAAAGTTTATAGTTTATCATGGAGAAGCTCAATATTTAATATCCCCGTGTATGTAGTTCTTGGATAAGAATCCTTTCAAATTCCTAATAATGAATGTTTTAATTTGATTCTATTTGTTTGCAGTCCAACGAATTTGTCCACGGACAAGGGGGAGATATGGGACAACTAGCATCAGCAGGAATTAATGCAGCAGGTGAGATGGCGAAAGTTCCTTTGGATACAATGAGTAATGCGATGAAATCTGCTAGCGACATGGCATCCATACCTTCACAAGCTATGAGCAGTTTTGGTAAAAAGAAGTAAACTGACATTTATCAACATATAAATTGTGATTATATCTTACAAATTATATAAACTGGATCTACCTATATGCTTTTTTGGTTATTGTCCTCACACTTGTAAAGAAAGGAAAAGTACTTTTTTGTCGCGAAAAGTTTGGAGCAAAACAAAACACGGAAAATACGGAAATAAAAGTAAAGAATTTTAATTATTTTTATTAAACTAAGCACTTGAGTCGTCTGGTTTCAAAGCACCCTAACTCAGTTTATAGTTCTGAGTCAAGTACAAATAACTGTTTGAGTATGATTTCTTAACGTATAATACAAAAAAATATATGCTTTTAAGTTTGTGTCGGTACACACCTCAAAAGTAGAAGAACAACGATTCAGATTGATGGAAGTGGAAGATATTTAAACATAAAGGTTGTGGTTGGTGGCGTTTGCTGGCAAACTATGGATTGTTTAGGGGGATTTTGAGTAGTTCTGATGGTAGTGTTATTTCCTTCCCAAAATGCTTCTGTCTGAGTCCTTGTAAGTTCTATAACGAAAAAACGCTACCCTTCAGTGCCCGTTATAGATGTACGGGTTGTCTCTCGTAGTACAACCCGTGCTCGCCAGTCGACTAGCTTCGAGTCGAAGAAGGGGTGGATTCTTCAAAATTTAGCAGTTTACTAATAAGGGCCCCAGAGAAGTTTGGCAAGCATTCAAGACTTCTTAAGTTAGCCCACAACTCCTCAGTGGGTAAACAGCACTAATTATACACTCCGAAAGGTTAAACTAATAGGAGAGTTATCATTAAAAATAAAAGTCAGCAAATATCCCCTGACTGAAGTTTATTAATATCGTTGAACCGTATGTCTCATTTCAAAATGTGATTATTACAGGCTCACAACAAAAAAGAATGACACTATTAACACTTGAATACAGCTGAATGCTGTAGATTCAGTATGCAGTTAGGCTGAAGGCCGAAATCTGCATAAAAACTTAAATCGCAAACTAATTTACCAGATCCAGCGAAACTCTAAGTTACTGTCTGAATAATTGACAAGCAGGTCCTATAATACCTAAGTAGAACTGAAGGCTACTAACACAGGGTGCAAAAGAGC
Organism: Galeruca laticollis; assembly: GCA_963921935.1. NCBI lineage: Eukaryota > Metazoa > Arthropoda > Insecta > Coleoptera > Chrysomelidae > Galeruca > Galeruca laticollis. The sequence continues at coordinate 76,140,540 of OY998177.1, forward strand.
TGAGGGCCCCAATCTACACAGATGTCCACCACGTGTGTACTTACCTCCGAAGTGAGGTTAGACTCCATAAAGTTGTAAATTCGTAGAATACAGATAGTAAATTGTGAAAAGTTCAACAGGTATTGAGTTAACGGACGGGCAAACCAACCGCATCACAGCACCAATTAAAAATGTCGCAACATATTATAAAATAAAATAAATAATTTCATCTTCATGTGTAACCATGCTGAACGCCGGCAAGGAAATGATATAGTTTGCCTCCAAATGGGATGTAACAAGAGACAACCAGTGCTACCAACATGTTACATCCCATTTGGAGGCAAACTATATAATTTCCTTGCCGGCGTTCAACATGGTTACACATGAAGATGAAATTATTTATTTTATTTCATAAAATGTTGCGACATTTTCAATTGGTGCTGTGATGCGGTTGGTTTGCCCGTCCGTTAACTCAATTCCTGTTGAACATTTCACAATTTACGATCTGTAGTTTACGAATTTACAACTTTATGGAGTCTAATCTCACTTCGGAGATATATATATATATATATATATATATATATATATATATATATATATATATATATACTGAAACCATCTAAAGTTGGTAAGTCCAATTGGAGGTTACATAACTAAAAAAAGGATATAAGTAATAAGTTTATTATTATGTTTTCGTTACAGAATATTAGAATAATTATTGATTTTGGGACACACTATATAGTATAGATATAAGTCTAACAATATTTAAAAATGAAAAGGACAAAAATTTAGAAGCAATAGGATATGGAATATCAGAATTATCTTTATAAACCTATACAAATAGTTTAAATTTTAATACACGGTTTGCATATAGTGTAAATAATCTTTGTATCTAAACAAATAAATTCTTAATTTTAATTGGTGAAGTGATAGATAGTAGCCGCGAATAAACATGTGACATTATCTTTACAATGACAGAAATAAAACACAAATGTTTGTTGACAAAAAAATTGAGAAAAGGCGTTGTTGGGGGAGGATGAGATGGAAAGACAGCAGAAGAAGTCATTAAATTGGATTTTTTCTAAAAAGTAGTAAATTAAAAAATGAAAAGTTAAAAATACAACCAGATATTAGTATAGTGGAGAAAACTAACCTGTGAGAGACATCCTATGTAATTTTAAACCAGAAAGTGGTAAGATATTTATCATATTTATTGACTGGAAATTATATCAACTGCCATATTACTTATTCCAAGTAAAGAAAGAAACATTTCATTTCCTACCGAAGTGTATATAACAGCTGTGTGCAGCTGTGATGTTATTTTATGTCCCATACAAAGACTTTGTGAATTTTATTTATATTATGAATCAAGATAACCTACAAATGAACACTCATAAATCAACTGATTCATCATTTATTTGTTAGTCATAATTATTAGTCTTAAGGGTTTTTATATATTTAGATAGGGTTGTTGAAATTAGTATAAAAAAGGAAGCTTACCTTATATAATATTCCAAACAGCACAATATTAATCCATATAGAAAAATACATAACAAACATTTAGAATTTAGAAGCATATGTTACATGTTGACATCATAATCCTTAGAATTAGAGAGAGAGAAGCTACCAACGCGCATGTTCATCATTCCTCTTTGTCGAGTCGAGATGTAGAAATTTTACTTGTAATACAGGGTCAGTACGGTAAGTAATTCACTTTAAAGAAATCAACTTGAGGATAATAAAATTAGTATTTATTGAATATTTACAAATAACATCTAAATGGTAATTAATATTGAGTTGCAGAGGAATACTGATAATATATTGAGGTGAGGTTCATAAAGTTTAATTTATATATTGACAGTTTGCGTTTGATATATTAAAATCATTCATACAAATTTTTTTATTTTAATGATAAATGTTACATTGAGGGAACCGCAACCTGAGCATAAGAATCTTAATAATAATTATAGCTAGCCGGATAAGAAAATTATAAAACATAATAAATAAATATACAAGGAGATTCGTAGGAGCTTAAAAAAATGGATAGAGGTAAAATTTAAAATTATACATAAAAACATAGAACATACATAATATACATATATATATATATATATATATATATATATATATATATATTTATGTGTGGGATACTTTCTTTGACCTTTTATAGTATATATACATATATCTAAAGTTTTTCTTGGTTTTAGGTCGTTTTTATAAAATATAAACACAAAAAGACGGTTTAAGTTGGGATTACCATCATATATTAACGTTTTGGCTCACTCAAGCCTTTTTCAAAATATATCTACATCTAAAATAAAATGATTTCTTCATCAAGAGATACAATACAACGAAAATATTTTTAACTTACCTCAAACGTAGAATAATTGATGACATATACATTAAAAATTCACACCATCCAATCAATCAAAAAAGATCTGTTGTCATTGGACTGGCTGATCGTGCAATTCAACTATCAGACCCGGAATACAGAAGTGTTGCTATCACCAAAGCCAAAGAAACCTTAACAGCTACCCTTCAGAATTTGTTAACAAATTATTTAAAACACGTATAAATAAATTCTATAATTCAACGAAAAATATAGAACAAAACAATAACAGTAATAGAAAATATATTTCCATGCCATTTATAAACGGATTATCGCAACAAAAACAAGGGCTGTTTAGTAAACACAATATTACCATATGCCATAAAGCAAATAAAACTCTATCCAACAATTTTTCAAAATTAAAATCAAAAACGCCGAAAAATAAATAAAGTAATATAATTTATCAAATTCCGTGTAACGATTGCAATGGTGTTTACATTGGACAAACCAGCCAGTATTTGGAAAATCACATAAAAGGACATAAATACGACAAAAAAAATACAACAGCTCTAACTTTCCACGAAAACTCAAAAAAACATACATTTAATTATGAAAACACTAAAATTATAGGGTCGGAACACAATACAAAAAAGAGGGAAATTTTAGAATCAATAGCTATCCAAAAAAACCAGCATGCCATTAACAATAAAAAAGATTTAAACAACATCAGTAAGATATATCTATCAGTACTGTAAATAGTTTTAATGTGTATGTACGTTATGGATTATTTGTTGTGAATACTAGTTTTCGTAGAGTAAAAATAATATTTTATGTTTTTAACGATATTTGTAAATGGATATTTTAATGTATATGTCATCAATTATTCTACGTTTGAGGTAAGTGAAAAATATTTTCGTTGTATTGTATCTCTTGGTGAAGAAATCATTTTATTTTAGATGTAGATATATTTTGAAAAAGGCTTGAGTGAGCCGAAACTTAATATATGATGGTAATCCCAACTTAAACCGTCTTTTTGTGTTTATATTTTATAAAAACGACCTAAAACCAAGAATAACAGATATATATATATATATATATATATATATATATATATATATATATATATATATATATATATATATAGAAGATAGTGTTTGCCGACTAATTAGGTATAAAACCACGAATATTGGGGTAACGGCAAGTTAATTAAAGGAAACTCTTGTTACTGTTTTTCTTCCAAGCTTTCGGAAACGTTTATTTCCATTATCAAGGATAAGTAAATTGAGATTGTTATAAATTGGTAAATATAATTATATTTGAATTTTTAACAAAAAATGTTTCCAATCATAAATCATTTTGACATTTTGACAGATTCATGAATGTAAACATTTTCTTTATATGCTAAAATGTTATTAAAAACAAAAGGAGAAAATTGGTTATATTTGTAATATAGGTTAATAGTTATTCAAATATTCTTCTTTTATTATATAAAATTCAACCTCAAATTATTATAGATGTCATCATGTCATCTTATTAATTTAAAAGTATTGAAAAAATTTTTAAAATCATTTACCTAAAATGAAATTATTTCTAAAAATCATCAAATTTTATTTATATAGCTTTAATTATGTATAAGAATTTGAAATTTAGTTATTTTTATTATCAATTGTTAGTAGATAATAATAAATATCACTCAGATTATTATGGTCACTTTTTTTGTTGATAGTATTAGGTTCTTGAAATATATGAGCCATTTCTAAGAAAAGTCTTTTTTTGGTATTTGATTGTATGTCCAAAATATTAACAGATTCAAAATCCATAAAGTGATCATTATCAATTACATGTTCAGATAAAGCACATCTTTCAGGATGTAACTTACAATCGCTCTTATGGAGACTTATACGGTTCTTTAATTTCTGACCAGTGTGACCAACATATTTTTTATCACAATTTTTGCATGGAAAAATCATAATATAATTATATTTACCAATTTATATCAATCTCAATTTACTTATCCTTGATAATGGAAATAAACGTTTCCGAAAGCTTGGAAGAAAAACAGTAACAAGAGTTTTCTTTAATTAACTTGCCGTTACCCCAATATTCGTGGTTTTATACATATATATATATATATATATATATATATATATATATATATATATATATATATATACATACATATATATATATATATATATATATATATATATATATATATATATATATATGGATATATATATATAAATATATATATATATATATAAATATATATATATATATATATATATATATATATATATATAATACACTACTCCAAGAATTTAACGCACCACCAAAAAATAACCAAAAATTTAAAGTAAATTTTTGTCTAAACTGCTTGTCCGATTCGAATGAATTTTTTTTTGAATGACAGGTTGACACTTCCAGAGAGATGGTGTACTACTGTGTTTGCAAACAAACTTATTTTTGTATAAATACGGGGTGTTGCAATGATAACCTGATTTTTTCATAAAATTTGTAACACCCTGTGGAGTTCAACAGTAACAATATCAACTTAAAATTAAAATCAAACTGTAGCTTTATCTTTTTGTAACATTTTGTTTTTTGATTTACTCTATTATCTTGGCCACGACAAGAGAAAATCAATTTTATAGCATAACATGTTTTTTATTAAAATTTATAATAATAAAAGTGAGTAGCAGGCTATGAAAAACAATAAGTTACAGTAAATTGTCATTAGCTAAATACAGGTGTCAAAAAGTATTTCATAGAAGTGTACTTTTAGTGTTAGCCCTTACGTTTTTTTATAAAAACCTTTATTTTAATTAATATGCAACGTGAAACACGAAATCTTACTGGCGAAGAATGTGCTCAAGCATTAATATTGTTCGAGGAAGGCTGGAATTACCGAAGAATTGGTAGACGATTTAATGTATCCCATACAACCGTTTCACGAGTTATACAAAGATATAGAGACACTGGAAGTCATGGTCGTAGACCGGGACAAGGAAGGAATCGAATAACAACCCCTAATCAGGACCGTTTTTTAAGATTATCAGCATTAAGACAACGTTTTGTAACAGCCCGGACCCTTCAAACCCAGCTTCGAGATGCTACTGGTGTACAAATTTGTGGTGAAACAGCTCGTCAGCGACTACGAGAACACAATTTGAGACCTAGAATTGCTGCTCGGGGGCCAGCTCTAACTAGAGATCATCGAAGAGCGAGGCTGAATTTTGCCATGGAACATCGTAACTGGTTAGAAGCGGCATGGCAACAGGTATTATTTACGGATGAGTCAAGATTTTGTTTGTACAATAATGACAGGCGCATACGTGTATATCGACGCCCTAACGAACGATATGCTCAGTGTAATTTCTCAAATAACACATTATTTGGAGGAGGATCTGTGATGGTCTGGGGAGGTATTTCTTTGACTGGTCGCACAGAACTTGTGGTCATAAATAATGGAAGCCTTACAGCTGAAAGGTACATATTGGAGGTTTTAGACCAACATGTAATGCCATATGCGCCATATATAGGGCAAGGATTTATGTTGATGCACGATAATGCCAGGCCTCATGTTGCTGGAGTTGTGAGGAATTATCTAGAGGAAGTTGGCATCGATATCATGGCATGGCCAGCTAGAAGCCCTGATTTAAATCCCATAGAGAATCTTTGGGAAACTCTTGGGAGGAGGTTACGAGAGGAACGGAACTTGAACACCTTGGAAGACGAGGGGAGGCGACTGATTGAAATATGGGAAGAAATTGACCAAAATGATATACGGTCGCTTATTTTAAGTATGGGCCGTCGGTGCCAAGCAGTTATTTCTGCCAGAGGCGGAAATACTCGCTACTGACTTTTGTTTACGTTTTGTTTCTTTGTTTTTCGTTGTTAAAGTTGAATAATAAATTTTAATAAAAAACATGTTATGCTATAAAATTGATTTTCTCTTGTTGTGGCCAAGATAATAGAGTAAATCAAAAAACAAAATGTTACAAAAAGATAAAGCTACAGTTTGATTTTAATTTTAAGTTGATATTGTGACTGTTGAACTCCACAAGGTGTTACAAATTTTATGAAAAAATCAGGTTGTCATTGCAACACCCCGTATTTTTACAAAAATAAGTTTGTATGCAAATACAGTAGTACACTAACTCTCTGGAAGTGTCAACCTGTCATTCAAAAAAAAATTCATTCAAATCCGACAAGCAGTTTAGACAAAAATTTACTTTAAACTTTTGGTTATTTTTTGGTGGTGCGTTAAATTCTTGGAGTAGTGTATATATATATATATATATATATATATATATATATATATATATATATATATATATATATATGAATATACATATATAAAAGCATAAGCCTAACATTAAATAAGTATGCGAGCATAACAATTTTAAAAAAAAAATTTTTTCTATTCAATTTAACGTGCTTGAGATAGCTATGGCCATTAGCACAAGGTACAGTAATTTTCAATAGATTATAAATACATTATGTGGAAATAATTACAAATAATAATGAACTGTCTTTAAATTTTACTTTGTAGGTTCTCTTCTTTTAGAAACTGGATAGCTATAGTGATTTGGTGTGTACTAGTAAGGATATTCTTAATGTCTGTTTCCATTTCAAGCTGCTGACTTCTTTCGGTATAGTAGGGGCAGTCCACGAGAATGTGTTGAATGTCAAGTAGAGATTGGCAGTGTTGGCAGTTTGGCTGGGGGGAAGAGGTCATAAGGTGGCCATGAGTGAGTCGGGTGTGACCAATACGCAGTCTTCTTGCTACAACCTTCTCGTTTCTCAGTAGATCGGGGATATCAAACTGTTCAATATTTGGATGTATTTTCCTTAAGAATGTTGTAGAATGGTTCCAGTCGTTCAGCCATTTCTTCCGTATACGTTTCTTCATAGCGAATTTTAGTTCTCTAGAAATTTGCAGAGTTATAGGTGTAGTGGTGGATGAGACAGCTTCTTTAGCAAGGCGATCGGCGTTTCCATTACCAGTTATACGAATGTGTGAGGGAATCCATATAATAGTGATAGTTACGTCATGAGAAGTAAGGATTTGATATGTGTCGTGGATGCGTTGAACGAGGGGATGATTTGTGAATAAATTGTTGATGGATTGAATAGATGAGAGAGAGTCTGTACAAATAGCATTTTGTTGATGGGGAATTAAGCAGAGATTGAAGGCTTGTAAAATGGCGAATAGTTCACCGGTGTGAACGCTACAAGAGGCTGGGATCGGGTAGGACTCCACGGCTGTTTGCGTAGTGGTAACAGCTCATCCGACACCAGTCTCGTTTTTTGAGGCGTCAGTGAAGAGGATCCGGTCGTATTTATTCGAGATTAGGATTTGTAAGAAGGATTTCTTTAAGAGTTCGTGACTGGTTTCTTCCTTGCTGAACATGGTGAGTGAGGTGTTACATCTTGGGAGTGTTTTGGTCCAGGGTGTTATGTGGGATGAGGATAGGGCTGGTTAGGGATAATTGAGTATCATGTATTAATTTTTGAAGAAGGAGGGAAATGGTATGTATGCGCGGGTTGGGTGGAGGGGGCAGAGAACGTGAGGTATTCTGGTTATTAAAGAGGAAACTGGATTAGAGGGGTTGGATGAAGTCGTGGCTGCATAAGAAAGGAGGAGATATTGACGTCTGAGCCAGAGTGGAGGTTCATTGGCTGGACTAGAGCGAAATGCGCCTAAACAAAGTCAGATGGCAGTATTGTGTACAGAGTTTAGTGTTTTCAGGACGTTTTTGGACACTGACATATATGCTATACTGCAATAATCTAGTTTGGATCGAATGAGAGCTCGGTATACTTTCAGGAGGGTAAATTCGCTAGCTCCCCACTGATAGTGGGAGAGGGTTTTGGTGATATTCAAGAGTTTTAGGCAGTATCCTCTGGTTTCTTGGATGCGTTGTTTCCAAGAAAGGCGGGAGTCGACCGTCACTCCCAGAATTTTGCAGTGCTCGACGACTGGGAGAGGGCGGTTGGTCACTAAAATTTCAGGGTGAGGGGATGGAGCTTTTCAGCCGAATGTTATGAGCTTTGATTTTGTAAGGGGGAGGGAAAGGCCAAGTGAAGATATTCTACCATGTAATAGGTTCACAGCAGATTGGAGGAGTTTGAATGTAGTAGGAGTCGACGCGCCGTGACAGTAGATAACAAGGTCGTCTGCATACGCAGCAGATTTAACAGGGGCGGGAAGATTGTTACATACATGACTAATAGAATGAATAATGTAGTTCTAAGAATAGATCCCTGGGACACACCGTCTTGTTGGACGTGAGTTAATGATAGGCAGCCATTCACTGAGACCATAAAGGATCTATTACTGAGAAAGTGTTTGATAAATGAGAAAATGTTACCATTGAGGTCATAAAATGAAAGTTTATCAATAATCGTCTGCCTTGGTTAGGTGTCAAATGCAGCTTCAATGTCAAAGTCAGATGCTAACACCTCTTGTTTACGATTTATAGCATCGGCATTGTCGGTTTGTAAGATTGTGAGGTTATCTCTTGTGGAACGGTGACGACGGAAACCGGATTGTTCTTTTGGTAAAATTTGATGTTTTTCGATGAACCACAACAGTCGTCTGTTTATCATCTTTTCCATTAATTAGCATGTAGTACATGTAAGAGAAATCGGTCTATAGGACTGTAGTAATGTGACGGTTTTAGGACGAGAACGATAATGGATGTGTGGGTATAATTGAGAAGACCAAATGGTGTTATAAATGTTTAATAGTTCAGTAAAACTATAGGTGGATAAATTTTTAAGAGAAATGTAAGAGATATCGTCAGGATCAGCGGCAGAATTCTTACATGAATATAAGGCAGTTGTTAGTTCAGTGAATGAAAAAGGTAAATTAATATCGTCAATATCTTGTAGGTGAGGTAAAGTGAGTTTGGTGTAGGCAGATTCATGAGAAGTTGTTGTAAAGAGGGGCTTGAGTTTGTTTTGAAATATTCCATCAAATTTATCAGCAAAGATGTTAGAAATAGTTTGGCTATTGCTGGAGGAAGTGCCATTATAAAAAAGATGGCTAATTTTGGTGTTAGTTTTGTGACCTTGGACCTGTCGAATTTTTTTACATGTTTGGGAAGGGTTGGAATTATTATTAAAGGTTGTCACATAATTATGCCAGGAGTTTTTTTTGCTCTGTTTGATTACATATTTGGCTTTTGCTTTAAGTCTTTTAAATTTAACTAGGTTTTCGGGACTTTTGTGTTTGCGGAAAAAGTTGAGGGCAGTTTTGGATTGTCGCACTGCTTATTCGCATTGAGGGTTCCACCAAGAAACGATTTTGTGACGGGGGGTATGAGTGGTTTTGCCAATGTGAAAGAATGCTGCTGTAATGATGGCATCCGAGAAAAGCTTGATAGAATCATCAATATCATTGGTGGCACGTAATTCACCCAGGAGAAATTCAGCCTCCCGAGAGAATTCCGGCCATTTCGCTTCCTTGAGGCGCCAATAAGTTCTCACGTGAGCTTGTTCATTTGAGTTGTCACTTATAATTATGGGGTAATGATTGCTATCAAATAAATCATCAGCAGTTCGCCAGGTTAAGTTAGGGGCAGTTTGGGGATCACAAATGCTTAGATCAATGGCAGAAAAGGTACAAGAAGCGATATTTAAGTGGGTACACGATCCCGTATTGAGGAGGCATGAATTAGTAAAATTTAGTATATTCTCAATAACTTTACCTCGACCAAATGTGCGTGAGGAACCCCACATACTGTTGTGGGCGTTGAAGTAACCCACAAGTACAAAGGGCTGGGGGAGTACGTAAACCAAGTCAAGTAGCTCTTCTTCATTTAGTTTGTGGTCGGGGGGAATGTATATAGAGCAAATGGTTAATTTTTGGGGACAGTAGGCTGTTATGGCAATGGCTTCAAGATTAGTAGTAAGGGGCAGGTGAGTTGAGTAAAGATCTTTGGATACAAATATGGATACTCCACCACTGGCTCTGGAGAAGATAGTTCGGATGTAATGATATCCTTCGAATTCCTTTGGTGTAGGGATATTGGAGGACGTAAAATTAGTTTTCTGAAGACATAGGAAATCAGGGTGGTAGAGGGAAATCAGTTGTTGAAGACGTTCAAGGCGAGGATAGTATCCGTCGCAATTCCACTGAATTATCGTGAATTTTTTAGTAATATCAAAAGAGGTCGGTATCGTCACAATTGGATTCACTATCACTAGAGCTAAAAGATGTTAGGCTAGTAGAATTGATTGCATCGTTGGGATTCATGGTACTTTGTATTTTCTTTCTTAGACGAGTAATGCGATTTTTGAGTGTTCTATCGGAGATGGCATGATATATTTGACGAAGATCTGCAAGGAGGGATTTAATGTTTGAAGTAAATTGGTAAGCTCCAGCTAATGTAACTTCTGTCATTCTGACGATGATATTGATTTATCGAAACAATTGTCAATTTTTTAGAATTTTCAATAACTTGTATTATATTGTGGAATTAACTAGAGACCTTGAGTTTCATTTAAAAACACTAATGGATCGTTGCTTCCGAAAGCATTTTCCATAATTGCTATTAATTGTTCGGAAGTAATTGAGAAAGATATAGGGTCTTTTTTGTTAAATCTTCAATAATTGAGCGTGCAGAGGGGCTGATAGTTGTTGTTAGAGTGTTAGACTCTTTTTTCTTTCTGGAGGCAGGCTTGGGGGTACGAAAGGCGTTATCAGATAGTGAATCTGTTTTATCTTGGCTGAGTGTGAGGGGAATAGACGTGATAATTACATGAGGTGATTCGAGGCTAGAGTCAGTAAAATGAAGTCGTTTGAGACCAGAAATACTAGGAGCAGGTTGGTCTAAAGGAGGGACTGTGTTGGTGGAATGATTGTCGGTGGAGGATATAGGGGCAGGGGTAGTAGAGAAAGTAGGATCAGTGGAAGTATGATCATTAGAAATATTATCGTTGGAATCATTCTGGATAGGGGTAGTTTTGGAGAGGGAGGAAGTGTCAAGAGAATTTTGACAGGTATCAGTAGTATATCCAGATTGTTTGCAGAGGAAACACTCCAATTTATCTGAGGTAACGAAGATCCGCAAAGCAGTATTTTCGAAATAAATTAAAACAGAAGTTTCCATATAAACGTTTTCTTTATCTGGTATGACATAGATGGACCGACGAAAGCTTAGAATATGGGAATAATCTTCTTCAGGTGAGCCAGTACGAATATAGGTGATGGGTGATGCAAGTTGAAGCCCGAGATCGTTTTTTAGTGCCTGTTCGATGAGTAGATTAGGAATTGAGGGACATACGTTAAATATTAGTAATCTTTTAGAGGGGCTGATAAGTCTGCATATGGGGACGATTTCTTATTTAACGGTAACTGAAGAGTGGTTTTTAAGGAGGTTATCAACGACTGAAGTAGAAACGAGGAATATGCAAATACGTTGATTAGATAAACGGGAAGCATGTGTGATTCCTTTTGGTGTCACAATTTCACTTATTGCCTTGATGTAATCGAAGAGAACTGTATCCGGAAGCGCATTTATTACGATAGCTTGATTTCTACTAGGATATGCTGTAGGTGTCAAAGTTGATTTTCTTGAAGTTGATTTAGTAAGAGCAGCAAAGCTTCGTTCAGTGGGTTGAGTTGACATGTTAAAATATTTTGGATGCCAAAATATTTAATAAACTATATAGACCAAGCAACTGGCATATAGAAGAATTAATTTTAAGTATCAAACAGTGTGATTAGTGTAAGTAAATACATACCAATATGGGCCAGCAAATATTTTACACAAAAAACTAATCACTTGTGTTGATAACGTTAATGAGCACTCGAACGAAAAATAATACCTTCACGTTCGGAGGCCACACGTGGAAAAATGAATAAAAAAATTGAAATTATGTACAGTGCAAAATTAGTTACATAAAAAATATCTAAATAGCGCAGCACCCAGGTACGTACCGTGGTATACCTAGCGTTCAGAGCCAACAATTTAATATTTAACAGAAATATTTCAAAATTTTATACTGGAAAAGTAAAATAATAATTAATTACCACAAACAAATAGAAAAAAAAATAATACATAAAAAATTTCGTGAAATTTTAACTGATAATCGTGAATAGAAAATGTATGAAATTAATAAGGGAAATGATTGTTACGAGTGATTCTCCTTCCTCAGAACAGCAATCGGAGTCGACGCTTCAAAATGTTCCAGCCCTCCTGGTTACTGGTTCAGGTGATTGGTCTGGCTGATTTCGCTCTCCTCAATCTGAGTATAAAATCCAAAATGAACCTCCCCCCCCCTAGAATAGAGAAACGTAAGATTTTTATTTTACCCATGTTAAATTTCGGACGTCCCCCGTACCATTCCATTATATCTATTACATTATAATCATCCGAAACCCGCAAATAATTATACAACCTGACTTTTAACAGTATAAAAGCCAGCTACACTAATAGCAAAAAAACTGCATGACTGGTCTTTTTTGATTAGTAAAAAAACTATATTATCAAAAAAACTAAAAGAAACCCCGGTTTTCTACACATCCCTGACGATTAATCAGCCTAATTTCAAAAATGTACGAAACAATAATGATATAATTTAGGAACTGTATCAGAACTATTTCATACAATAGGTTCTTCTTCTTCACGCGCCGTCTCCTTTAAGAAGGTTGGCTATCATCATGGCGATTTTTATCTTTGAAGCTGCGGATCTGAACAAATCAACAGAGCTACTGTTCTACCACTGCCTTAGGTTGTTCAACCAGGAGATGCGTCTTGTTCCTATACTTCTTTTACCCTGTATTTTTCCTTGTATAATAGTTTGCAACAGTGTATACCTCTTCCCTCTCATCACGTGGCCCAGATATTGCAATTTTCTGATTTTGATTGTGTTGATTATTTCCTTCTCCTTTCCCATTCTTCTCAATACCTCCTTGTTCGTTGTTCTGCACAACCAGCTTATTCTGAGGATTCTTCGATATGCCCACATCTCGAATGCTTCCAGCCGGTCAGTGTCGCACTTCTTAAGCGTCCACGCTTCCATTCCATATAATAGTACTGGAAATATGTAGCATTTAAGCATTCAACAATAGGTTACATACTTCAATAAACTACGAAAATTACTTCAAACGTTAAATTACTACTTTAACTGCCTACACAATTGTTAACATCGAAAAAGTGTGCAGGTATTTACCTAGATAACGAGTTCTTCTGGCCTGGTCGTCAATCGAAATACCCACGACGTTGGTGAAATTTTAAGAATCGGATGTAACGGCTACCAGAGCACACAAAAATTTTAATTACTAGTCAGCGTTCACTTCAACGACCCATGGAGAACTGACTCGCTCGTATTGAAATGGTCTGTCACAATTTCCCATCGGCATGCCAAAATTATATTATCGACGGGCGGGCGATTTTTCGCGTTACAGTTCTTACATAAGCAGAGTATGTCAGTAAGTGTTTCATCACTTCACATTTCCTACAGATAGGTTCACTAGCGTTTCTCTTTTTGTATAGATGTTTCCTTAGGGTACAGTGTCCAGTAACCAAATCGGTAACTGTATTCAAATGTCTCTTGCTCAATTTCAATAACCTGATTGAGAGCTCTTTGTTCACTTCGTCAGTAAGCTTTTTGTGTAAAGGTGACCCACTGTCAGCCTCCATTTGATTTAGTGTTCCCTATGTTGCCGGTTCCCGATTTCCCCTCTTATGCACTCCTTTGTGATTCCGCAGAACGATTCCGGACCTATGAAGTCTCCTTTAGAGCCCTGTTTAGCCTGTTCACCAATTAATTGCCTGCGATCCTTTTATGTATTGGCACCTACACTGTACTGTCTCTTGCCAGCTTATCAAGGGACTCTTTACAGTTTTTTACAAGTCTAAATTTAGTGGTTCAATTCCTGATAGCTTTAATCGACCAAGGCTGAACAACATTCTCTTCCTAGGACCATTTATACCAGCTCCAGTGCTGGGGTTCGTTTTAGGGCCATCGGTGAACTAGATGATGTCTTCAGGATTACCCAAGTACATCACCTGTTCCTTAGATGGGATAATGATATTCACTCGCTCGTATGATACTATCCAAACACAATTGAAAGTTGGGTTCATCTAGTATTATCCCAGTTGAATAGGTATGTCCTTACGAACACTGTTCGGAATCCATATACCCCTCGATTTCAGTTTGAGGATCGCCATCATTGCCTCTATCCTAACAAAAGGTTCTAGAGTAGGAAGATCAACAAGGCCTTCCATTGATGCCATCCCCGTGCTGTTCTTTGCCCGGTAATCCCGAGGAGATCCTATCTTTGAATTGTAGTTAATTTATTCTATACTGAGAACACTTCTGTTCTTCTCCACCAGACTATCGTTCCATAGGTTCCATCTGCATTGCCAGAAGAGCCTGGTTGCACTTATAGTAGTTTTTTCCAGGTGTTCCCTCCAATTCAATCAGGAATCAATTGTCACTCCCAAATATTTCACCTCTTTAGATATTTCTAGTTTTTCTCCTAACAGTTGTACTCTGCACTGCGGAAGAGCTCTTCTATTCGTAAAAGCAACTAGTTTGGTTTTATTTGGGTTGACTGAAAGTACTTAAGGTACCAGTAGTCCACAGTTCGTAGTGTTTCTTGGAAGACATTCGCGACTGTTTCCGGAAATTTCCTCCTAGTGACAATTACTAGGTCGTTCGAGAAACTCTGCGTAGTACATACATAGTCAAATAGTTTCTTACCTCTAGTGTTGTGCTTGCTACCCCAGCTGAAGTGGTGTGCGTTGGTATCAGCCCCTACAACAACATCCAGTTTGTATCGACTAGCGCAGTCCATTTCATTGACTCCTCATCAATCCCGAGATTCACATGCAGTTCCCTATCGGATGATTTGTAGCCGAATATCATCCAACGATCAACCTCGAACCCTGGATTTTGTTTTTCCAGTCTCTTAAGCCCTTTCGGTAATTGTTTTTCATTTATTAATTTAAAAATATGAAATTGCATTTATATCAATGTTTATTTTTTTGCAATTTTTTGGTACTATACTCAAGTTGCTACTATTGCTAGTTTTTGTTCTATAGTTTGTACTAAATTTAGGACATTATGACTCAACGATGAAAAATAAATAAGAAAATAACAATGTGCAATTTGAGAAAATTTTATTGCTAAATCTTACAAACGATCTTATGGTATGGTATTTAAAAAAACAATTATCTTTTTTTTTTATAAGCATAAATTTATGTTACACTTAGAATACCTAAAACAATAAGTGTTTCAAATGAAACTCACGGTTTCTAGTTAATTCCACAATATAATAAAAGTTATTGAAAATTCTAAAAAATTGACAATTGTTTCGATAAATCAATATCATAGCCAAAAATAACTACTAAACATCAGGTAGGCATCAAATGAAATGTAACTTCTGTCATTCTAACGATGATATTGATTTATCGAAACAATTGTCAATTTTTTAGAATTTTCAATAACTTTTATTATATTGTGGAATTAACTAGAAACCGTGAGTTTCATTTACAACACTAATATGAGCAGATTCCACGAAGTAAGGGTCGAGACAGTTAATTTCACCTAAAACAAGTTTTGCATTTGCAATTTGGTAATTTACAGCAGTTTGCGTAACTTTGATCTACCTGAGGTAAGTGGTCCACTTCATCTAGACGTACCTCTGCCAAACCAAACAGTTGGTTCTTTGGCCTTCTTCGAGGGGGGGGTTGCCTCTGCATTTACTATATCTGCTGGAGGTCGCCCCTTTTTTTGTTATGGTTTTGTCGGATTTTATCAGAACTTCCGCAATGTAACTGCGAAAGTGGAGAAGTTCAAGAACCTGTTTTTTGGGAACTCCTAAAGCTGAAGCATTCTTTATATTCTCTCCAAAAATGCACACATGCTATGTCAATAGCATGGGTGAACATGCACAGTGTCCATTTTTTCGAACGTATAAATGTTCTGTAAAGTGTAATCAAGAAATCCATTTTGTCAACTCATCCCATGCTTATATTGTAATTTTAAATTACCTCGGGACGGGCTACTTGTGAAAAATCTTTCTTTTGCCTGTCCCACCTGCGGTACTTATTCTGATCACCTATTCCCATGAAGTTTGACGCCATGTTGACTGATTTATTGTCAAACCATCTAGTAATTACAACTTCTCCATCACTCTGACTAGTTGCTTCATCGTTCCCTTTCCGGATTTTCGCATGTCGTTATCGGAAGTATTTGGCGGTTTGTGAAACCTGTCAAGTCTCGCGGTGCATGTTACAAATATATTCTTATGACGCAAATACTGCAGCAGATTGTAGTTACTGAAATAGTTGTCACAATATAACTGGACGTTTTCTTTATTTATGCATTCAGCTAGTTTTAAAACTACTGCGGCCCCTTGTCTGAATACTTCCAATTGTTGTTTGCAGAGTTCTGTCGTTGACCATTGGTAGATGATTAAGTCAAACATTTACCCACTGACACCACAGATAGCAAATATTTTGAGACCCCACGGTTTAGGTTTGTTCGGCACATACTGCTTCACGTTTAGTTTACCTTTGAATGGTACCATCTGCTCATCTACGCTGAGGCACGTTTCTAAATGCATAGATAAACATCCTGCTCTAAGGGTATCGTATTATGGGCGAATTTTCCAGAATCTGTCGCCAGCAATAATTTCTGTGGTTACATCAACAAAATGTAGGTTTTGCCTTAGAGAATAAAAACTGTTTATTGGCATCGTGATATATTCGGAATATTGAGTGCAGAGTCCCAATAACAGCGTATTCGCGGATAATGAAGATTGCCCATTAGAATATGCATGCCAACGAAAGCTTTGAGCTCTTCTGTATATGTGGGAGTAAATCTCTTACCTTGTTGCACAGCCCATAAATTGGTTTTTTCAACCATCATTTCGAATAAATGTTCTGTAAAACATTGACTGAAGAAATATGCAGGACTTTCTAAATTTGTAGTATTCTGGATTACCTCTGTATACCAACGTAGTGTGCGTGGAGTTTCGTATTTTTCAATTTTTTTCCAAGTGATCTTAGATTTTTCAGTAAGTTGATTATTTTTTATAAAAATACGAGCTTCTTCCTTCTTTGTACCTCACTGTTCACGGCTGGTTCCAAGCTGCGTACTAATTTCACATGGAGTATCTATTTTTTCTATTTCCTCAATATTTTCTTCTTCAGTTCTATGCTCTTCTTATTCTTCTGCATTAGACAAGTCACTATCATTTTCCGTTTCTAAAATATAAAAACCACTTCTTATACAACTACCTCAAACATTTTATTTATAATCCTACCTCGGTCGCTTTCCCATCCATAATCGTCATCATCATCATTATCATCACTCACGTATTCAATGTCCGACGGTCCTTATTCTATGAGTTCAAATAGTTGTTCTTCTGTTATATATCTCTTACGATTCATTTTTTGTTAATCCTAGAAACCACTCTCCTGTATAATTAATATAATAATAATATGAAAGCGGTATTTCATTTACCACTTCGTTTGGTCACGATGTCCTAAATTTATTATTTTTTATTTACCCCTTGAATCACAACGTCCTAAATTTAGTACAGTCCTTCAACATCCAATAAGCGCGTAAGCAAAATAAAAAATCGAGAGATGCACCACGTTATCGTTTAAACACAGTATTGCTAACATTAAATAAATTTTTACCTGCACTTAGTCCAGCCAGATCAAGAATAACTGACAAGTAATTACAGCGTTGCCATTTAAGCTCCTCGAAGACACCGCCCCGCACTAGAGTTAAGGTGTTTAAAAATTTATTCAGATATGTAAAGGACAACAGACCATTTGACTATGGAGGATAAGTCTTCTAAATTTAGTACAACATGAACAGACGGATAAAACAGTCTCCCAGAGTAAATTGCAATGAATAATAAATCGGGTACTTAATTTAGGGCGCCATGAGAGAAATGGTTGGACCCGCTTTCAGATCCTCTTTTTTTAGTCTCTGGAAGTAGGGCGAGGACTCTTTGATATATTGACAGTTCAGCACTCTTGATGAACTTCCATTCAGTTTTACTTGCCAGATAGTCCCTCGTTATGTTGAAGGACTCCTTATTGGCACATATCAGCTCATAATATCTGTCTATGTATCGACTGGCTTCAAACCTGGGCGCTTTCTGAACCTCGTAGATCATTTTGGTCACGACTTCTTCAATAGTCCCACTTGATCTTCCGAGATAAGTGTCTCTGGGATGTTATTGGGGACCGCAGTTGCCTTGATCACTTTGAGCGCCACACTGTACTTTATATCACTAGTAGTACTAGCAACAGCGGTAAATTTGGCCCTCTTATATTTCCTGTCCTGGTTTCAATGCTTTGTTCCCTCATTCTTTTAAGCCTATTTCTCTAGACAGCTGAAAGTTTCCCACTTAGAGCTTTCTGATCCACAGGATGCGCTGTAGCGTCTTACTGTAGTGTTGTTGTTTCTAGGGCATCGGAGGTATTTGGCTGCGCTGAAGGCTCTGTAGTATGTATCCTCCAAATTCCTTTTACTAAGAGTCTTTATAAGCTCCTTAGAAGGTTTGTTATTCCCTTGGTTGATATCTGCTCTCACGAGTATAGAAGAAAAGAGGTCGATACCTGCAGAGCTTTTTATACAAGTGCAAGGATACGTACAACGGAGTGCACCAGGTACCTCGGGGTTAGAGGTTGTAACAACTGCCTGTTGTTTTGATTATTTGTTCACCTTTGTTTTTGCAACGTTTGCTGTCACCAGTGCCGTAGGGCACAATAGAGCCGGAAATCCCCTGTTAAAGAACCTCGGGGGAGGGTAGTTTCCTGGCTCGAGCGGGAGGGTATCGTGAGCCCCCTTGGGCTTAAACGATGTGCCAAGCCTGAGCTCTAAGGTTCGGCGTGTCGTCCAGCTGCCTGTACGTCCCCGGGGTCCAGTCCACCTGCGTCTGGGGAGGGATTTGTTGGGGGTACAGGAAACAGACTAGGTAGATAACATATAAATGGGCCTATATTACTAACAAAAAATAAAGTTACCAACAAAAACAATGAACTAACTCTAGGGTACACTTTCGATGCCTACGGTATACGATGAAAGCATAATACAATAATAATGCTATTTGTCCGGCGCGTGGAAAAATAGCTAGGGTTCCTTAATATATTCACCCTCTCTTCCAGTTAGCGTTCAGTAATGACAACGAAGACCATTTCGTCAGTGAAAAGTGGCCGGGGTTTTCTCATGAAAAAAATATCTAGCGTCTCCTTACTAAAATATAAAATCTTGACCTAGAGAATGGTTACTTCAGTGACTTTCATAACATTGAAATTACTTACTGCAAAAAAATGATTTTTTAACCGGACTTTTTGCTGACCAGGGTGACCTTCGGTGCCCGATAAAATTTTAACTGAATAATGAAATCTTAATGTTCGAAGCGAATACAATTTATGCTATTAATAATATATGGTCATTGGCGTCTTTCATATACCAGGGGTAGAAACTGGTATTGAAAATATTTTTCCCTAATTACAGTGTAAACAGTCGATTAACATGAATAAATATCCTAAGAATAAAACTTTATAATAATTGATACGACACTTTTCTCAGACACGGATAGTCAGACAAACAAAACAAAGAAACAATACCAATATGATTTTCCCAAAGAAATAATGAAAAAAGGTTCTCAGATTCAAAAACTTACGGTTTGGTAAATCCTGGTTGAACGTCACAAAAAAACGGCGTCTGTATTCTATTCTCGATCGGTCGACGGGAGATGAGCTCTGATCGGCTATCTCTGATTTAAGCACTACGCAACAATCACTAAAACTCACTGTCAAAACGCGGGCTGTTGTAAGTCGACAAACGCCAGAAGTACTGGACTGCACTGTTGCTGTTCGACTGCCCTCGTCGTCCTTTCTCCCCCTATGCATTTCGAGTTTTTTGGGACGAGTTGGTTTTGCCAAAGCAGCAAACGTATCTGTATTTTGATGCGTCAATTACTCGTCCTTGCCTCTATGTGAGTTTTTGTTTTCGTTGTTGAAGGTTAACTTTAACTTCTGTTCTAAATTTCTCTATGCTAATTGCATAATTCGTCTGTATTTTTATGATATTCAAAACAACGGTGTTTTGGTGTTCGACATTTATGCGTGATAACCTTGGGTTAATTTGTTGATCTTTCATAATTGTTTAATTAAGTTTTGCTGCCTCTGATAACCGAATCTAAGACGTTTTTCTTTAAGACTTTTTATATTCGATTCAAATTGTATTTGATTTAAAAAAAAATTATATATATAGGGTGTTCCTAAATTCCCTTGCCATATTTGTGCTTATTACAAGGTCTAGGGACCGACTGACTACGGCCATCCATCCTTTCGGTGACTACTCGCCCTTAGGATTTGGAAAATTTTTACAGTGATCCTCTTCCACGCAGGTCGGGGGATCAAACCAAGCCTCCCGATCCATATGGCTCGGTATACACCTAACAGGCCCTACCCTAGTGAGGGGTTCGTTGCAATATCATGCGGTTTGCGATTTGTGTCGCGAGCTTGTCAGCGATTGGATATTCGGAAAGTGCACTGTTGGGCGTTTATAACCCTCATCCCTTCATTTCCCAATAGACCAGTTCTTTTCTGTACATACATACGGAACGTTTCTGGCCGTCCCCTATCCGCCGCCCAGGGACGTTCCCGATCAACTCATTACCCTCCGATACCGAAGGCATTACTCTCCGGTATCGAAGGGTAAATGCTCAGAAAGTGGAAATCCATGGACAAGCTGTAGCATGTCCTCGAAAAATTAATTAGTACGGGTGGACCCAGTGAATACAACTAAATTGTATCAACCTTTCAAGTCTGGTATTTCGGCGTTTTTTCTCAGAAACTATTTTTTTCATTTTCGTGGGATTCCTCTAAGGGTTCTTGAGAACTATTTTTTACTACAACTTGTGGGTCAATATATTTCCAATACTTTTTATAAAAGTTCAATGAATCCAGATATTTCCACTCAGTTCCAAAATGTTTACTCACGCAACTTCAAAACATTAGGTTGCACACCTGTAATAATTTGTTTAGTGATAAAAACCGATTTTCAAATAAATCAAACTGTTGCAATGAAATTTACAAAATTCGAATTCTCCCATTTTGTACCTCTCACCGAACCCAAAAAATGACTAACCAAATATCCCAGCAAATTTCTTCGGCGTGACTAACATTCTTGTGACCAGCCATCTTAGAATCTAAGCGTCCCACTGGGACAAAAATAAAGTGACTTCGTTAGTGGCTGTTTTTTTACATTAGGTTGAATATCAATTTTCAGTTGCATGTTTTTGAAAACACCATCTTATACTCCAGTGTCTGAACGATAAGATAGCTCACCTTTTTCAAAAATTATTATTTTATACCCAATTATCCACATTTTTTGTGGTCTATACATGTTAGAGAATATATTTTTCTCTCTGATAACTTTTCTTTTGTATCGAACTTGCAACCCTTTGTCACAAGAATAAATATGTGCATGCCATTCGTAGAAGCTAATGCTTACAAAAAACTTGGAGATCCTCTTTTAATAGCAAAACGTAGATTCGATTCACTGGACTGAAAATTTATTCACAACCCAGTGCTTTTCTCAGAATACAAACAATTTATCGATGAATACATTTCTCTCGGGCATGGCGAATTTGCTCCTTTCTCCTCCAACGAAAATAAGTATTTTGTACCCCACCTATGTGTTCTGAGAGAACACAGTGAAACCATCAAATTGCGAGTGGTCTTCGATTTCTCCTGTAAAACGACTTCCTCTTTCTCTTTTAATGAGATATCTCTCAAAGGTCCTCAGGTGCAGTCCAAATAATTCGACATGATATGTCGCTTTCGCTCTTCTAAATACGTATTGACAGCGGATATACAAAAAATGTACAGACAGATCTACACAAACACTGATCAAATTTTTTTATAAAATATATGATGGAGAGATTCTCCCAGTGATCATTATGCACTCATGCATCGAATGAACTTGTATGTCATTTGGATAAAAATGTGCTCTCTATCTCGCATGTCGAGTACTTCAAGATATTGCACAACGACATACGGATTTATCTCTTACTTCAGATGCATTATTATATCAGACGTATGTGGATGACATACTGTCAGGTGCTAACTCCCTGTCCAAACTCAGACTATTGCAAACCGATCTAAACATGTCTTAATGTCTGAAAATATATTTTTCTATGTGATAAATTCTGTATGTACCGAATTTACCACCATTTGTCACAAGAATAACAGTTATTTATATACTCTTATGCTTCTGTGCTGCGACATAATGCACAACCCCCTTTTGTATTTTAAAAACGATTGTCCTCGCGGCATGAACCACTGCGATCCCTATCATAATATACAAGGTTTATTGGCAACGTTCGAAATATACTCTGACGCATTTTTCTCATAAAAAACTTGTGAAGATATCTATTCTCTTTTTATTGCGGCATTATAGTACTACCTACAAAAGTCTGGGCCGCAAATATCTCTTCTTTTTGTAAGATTTTCACGTGTTTTATGGGGACATACGATCTTTCTTGCAAGAAGATATTATTTTTAACCCTGTCGTAAATGTTTCGTTAAGTGAATCAGTTCATCTCCAGCTTTGAGTCAAGCAAAAGTTGTATTTCAGTAGTTTACTGAAGTAACTCTTGTAACTTATTGTATCATTCTTACGCTTCTCTTTCTCTGAATAACTCTTGAGTTTCTCTATTTGAGCTACACATTCTCAAGCAAATTTCGCAATTCTACGTGCAGATACGTACACATGTTTTAACCAAATTCTGAATAATCATGTATAGTACATTCTACCTAGTCCCTAACAAAAAAATAGTTAAGTAATCAAGTTAAGTACGTCATAGATGACGGGTTTCTTGTACTTAAGCTATTATGGACCATGAATCAGCTATTTTCTTCTATCTGCGACAATTATGTCATTTCGAAATATCAATCACACGCAGTAGTATTTTTGATCGGTACCCTGATAGCGTAGACTGCGATACAAAAAGTGCATAGCGTATTAAGCGATTAAAAAAACTGTCTTCAGCTGACATACTGTTTGATGACACAATGATACCAACAATGCGAAAAGAGAGATTTCATGGTAACATCAGAAATAAAATTCGGTCCATATCAATGCTTATTACGAGATTATCTTCGGCGGGAATCACTTGCAAGCAGGTGAAAGATACCACCTTGATAGTTAACATAGCTTTGGAATTGGCTTCAACCAATAAGACGGGGATTACAGTTGGTGACGATATTGACCTATTGGTTATGTTGATAAGTCTCTACAAACACTCAAATGTTGTCTTTTTCAAAACTGGGAAGGCCGCAGTCTCTGCAGCTAAATTCTTTCCTAGTGAAGCTTAAAGTAACAAAATAATGGCTGATATTATCCTGTTCTTGTAAGCAATGAGAGGTTATGATACAACATTGGCATTATACAATCAAGAAAAACCAAAGTTCCTTCAGACCCTAAGGAAAAGCCTCATGTTGCTGAGAAAATCAAAGTTTTCTAAGACTCCAATGCTATTCAGGATATGGTTGCTGATGCTGGTGAACGTTTCTTGGTTTCACTTTACGAATACACTAGTAAAAATGTAATTCTGCTTACAAGAACAAGGCGAACGTTGCATCACTATCACCATCTGCAGCTGCAGCTGCAGCACGAAAACACTCACTAAGAGTTTATTATCATCTCTAGCGATGGTTATGTGTCGAAAAAAAGTCAGAAGAGTGGGGATGGACAAGATCACAAACTTATCTTACCCTTGTAACTAGCTTGCTATCACCTGCTCCCCACCTGCACGACAAATTGCCAAATAAGTTGTTACTATAAGAAAACTGCTACAACTTGTGCGGGAACTCTGAAACAGTTGCAACAAGACGGCGGCAATCATTCTTGAAGACCCGGAAGATGCGCTGGAAATGCCGAACGAACTGATGGATTTCTTAGTCACTTAACTTTCCAACCCAATGAAAGCAGATGAGGAAATTATACACGGTATCAATTGAAACTAACCACTAACAAGCTTCTGATTCCATTTTCGTCTCTTTTTATATTGTAGATGACGATGAAAAGTAGGAGCCCTCAATAAAGAATAGACTGAAGATCGATTTCTCGGTAATTGAATCTACCTATTGAATGAAAAAAGACGAGAAAATTCTACAAGGTATCAATTTAAACTAAGTATACACCAACAACATTATACTAATTCAGTTTGTCTCTCTTTATATTGTAGATGCCGATGAGAAGCCGGCGCCTTTAAGAAAAAGGATACGTCGGTGAAGATAAACATAATTTTGCAGCTCTCTTGCGGCTTAACCGTTGATTCTAGAAAAAAATCGGAAAAAAATGTATACTCGTTCATTTCATGTATCATCAATATTAATTAAAAACAGATATTTATTAAAAATTAAAAAAGCAAATCCTTTTTTAGGGTTTTTCCTTAAAAAAGCATTTCCGGTAAAAATTCGTGTTGACACACTTGATATTTGTGTAAAACAATGCAAAAAATATATACAAATTGAATTTCAAAACTCCACCAAAAGTTTCCCGTTTTATAGCAGCTGATTAGACTACTTGCCAAGTGGATATTTTACGGTGTCGTTATTGTTAATGCAAGTCCAGAAAACGTAGGTATCGATGGGATAGCTCTTATTTGGATGATAGACTATTTAAACGACAACAAAATATTTTAGCTTTTATTCAAAACTTTCTGAAAAATCGACTTTTCCAAGTAAGAAGCAATGGTACATTATCCAGCACCAAACAACAGGTGAATGGAACCCCACAACGGTCAATAATGAGTCCCACACTATTTCTAATTGCAATTAACGACATACTCAAAACAATTCACAAACCGGTCCAAGTTAGGTTATTTTTCGATGACTTAATTATATTTATGAAAGACATCCAATAGTAAATTTAATAAGGAAAGAATTAGAACAATTGTACAACCATCACCAAGATATCAGATTCATTTGGATTCCATCGCATGTGGGAATCAAAGGTAATGAGGGAGCAGACGAGAAAGCACAAGCGGCGAGTTATCAAAACAGTCTAGCTTGTAATCTATCGACATCAACTGATTTGAAATCATACTTCAAGGACAAAATCATAAAACGCTGGAACACTTTTTGGCAAGAATCCGAATCTAAATTAAAACACTTAAAATCTAACTTCGGCCCTTGGCATATACCAACAGAAAACAGAAGGAACCAGGTAATCATCACCCGGCTACGTCTAAGACACACCAGATATACGCATGAATCGATTGTCCGAT
This sequence comes from Galeruca laticollis, assembly GCA_963921935.1. Classification (NCBI taxonomy): domain Eukaryota; kingdom Metazoa; phylum Arthropoda; class Insecta; order Coleoptera; family Chrysomelidae; genus Galeruca; species Galeruca laticollis. The sequence continues at coordinate 76,166,141 of OY998177.1, forward strand.
ATATGATCTACTACGAAAAACCTACAAGATCCCACGAAATATTAAGCAAATCTTAGAAAATGCCTCAGACCCATCAAGTTTTATAGCTTTTCTGAAAAATGCAAATATGTTACATATGATATAACTATTCTACCGTCACACACTATACCTGAACTAAACGTTAATACTGCACTGAGACACCTGTTTTCTGTTGTTCATTCTATTAATTATGAATTATGTACGATATACCGCTAATGTATTTTTATTTGTTTCAATATCTACCATGTAACTGTGAATTTATTTTGTATTAAGAAATGTAAACTATGTAAACCGCTAATGACCTTGTAGGCGCGTTTTTACAGTTGAACAAAGGTAATTTATAAATAAAGTAAGTACAGTCAATTCCCCAAAATAACATGAATGCTTCTACAACTAGCAACTCAAGAAAAACGAGAAAAACGGAAACAATAAAATTTAAGCCAACAATAAGAAAAGGCAAAGCAGCTGTACCTAAAATTGAACAATAATACAATAACAGAGTAGTATAAGATAACGAAATTGTATTCATAAAAAATATTTTATTAATACTGGCATATTAAAATTATTCATTTATTAAGTGAATGTAAAATACATATTCCAGCTTTTTTCAAGATTTTTAAATTTGGTTGTTTAACCCTGGTGAAAATTTTTTGCATCATCATCCAGGTGGTGTCTGATGGACCCTGACTTTAAGATTTTAAAAAATATATGTTTTTCATTTTTTATTGACATTTTTGAGCAAAAGTGTTATTTTCATACTCATAACTTGAAAGAAAAATACGTAAACTTCATAAGAATTATAAATTATGCCATTACCGTCTTTGTTTTTATTTCATACTCTAAATGAAATTCATGGGAAACAGTCAATGTTGTCTAGAAATTCAGATATACACGACTACAACACTCGTAATGCTCATCATATCAGATGCAGGTACTTTCGGCTAAATAAGATGCAATCAAATTCAGCAAACTATAGGCTTTTTAATATTTTGCCATCAATTGTAAAAACCTTGGACTCCAATGCTTTTAAAAAATATTTAAAAAACTTTTTCCTTAAATATTGTTTCTACTCTGTTGATGATTACATTGTGCATTGTCGAGGCAATATCAACACCGTATCTCTGCTGTGACATTTTACTCTGTTTTTATCTTAAGATATATTTGTATACTTCTTTTGTATGTATTTTCTTGTTGACGTGCTACACACATTTTATTGTAGGGTGGACTGTCCAACAGTGAGCCATGTCCCACCTGTCAAGTACAATGCGCGGTTGCCTACATTAGAAACAAAACGATCGGTGTGTTTGAAGCGTCTTTCACTGCACTACCCATCATCTGATCAGTGCCGCTCGAACATTAAACTGAGTAGGTTGTATAGCAGATTTAGTGATTTAGCCAGGTACGTAAAATAAAACATTCCCTCCATATTTTTGTTCCAGTAAGATAACTACACTTGGTAATCGTGAAATTAAATTTTCATTGTGATGAATGATCTATGTAGGATATTAATCGATAGCAAATGCCTGATTAAACAAATGATTAGTTCTCATTTCTTACCTTCAAACGATTCTGTACCTCATATCCAACAGTGAACCAAGTCGAGGGTTACACAGTGAATCATTGGTTCACTGTGTACTACTTTACTCCAGAAATTGTAAATAATGTTTAAATTTTTTTACAGCATGGCTCGCAGAAAACTGCCTCGTAAAATAGGAGCTCACACAGAAGAAAACATGAGGGCAGCTGTTAAACTTATTACCGCGGGGAAAAAATAAGAAAAGCAGCTAAACTTAAAGAACTTCCTTACGCAACCTTGAAAAGATATTATTGAAAAACAAAAAATGCAAGAGAAGGTCTGAATGTCAGATTAGTTCCTAACTATAACGTTAATCAGATTTTCAATTCGGAGCAGGAAGAGGCATTGAAAAAATATCTCAAAAATTGTGCATAACTCTTCTATGGTTTAACAAATAGATATTACCGCATGTTGGCGTACGAGACATCAATCATCAATAAAATACGCATTCCAGAATCCTGGAAAAAAAATAAAATGGTAGGCTTGGAATGGCTCCGATCTTTTCGTGTTCGTCATCCAGATGTGACTCTCCGAGCACCAGAAAGTTGGCTCGAGCTACAGGTTTCAATCGTCATAACATTGACAAATATTTCCAAAATCTAGATGTTTTGAAGCGCCATCAGTGGTGGAGCTATGACAGATGAATTTGATGAAAATTCAGATGGAGACGATCCCTGTTGCAAAAAAACAGTTAGGAAATCTTACCAGAGATCCTGTCGAAGGGGAATTTGTTCTGGTTGAGTTCCAAGGAAAAAAAAAGAAAATTTACTACCTAGCTAAAATTTTAGCTGTCCAAAAAGGTGAATATGATGTGAGTTTCTTGCGGAAAAAATCTCGAACACAATATGTGTTCTCCATTAATGACATACCCGATTTATCTACAGTTTCAAAATCGGATATCAAAATTATTATACAGAAACCATTAGACCATGGCTCCACCTCCAGGTGCTCAAATTCCTTCTACTCTTTCAACATGGACATTTGAGGTCTCGATATTCGCTAGTTATTGAAATGTTCCCCAATTTTATTTGTCTCCTGTGTTTATGTCATCTCTTTTTTATATTTTTCAGAGATGAAAATGACTATAGGTTTACTAGTCTCATTGTTTCCCAAATAATATTTTAAGGAGTTTGTTGTTGGTTTTGGTTGAAAACAAAATATCTAGTTCTGTTTCCACATTTTTGAAGATTTTTTTAAATTAGAAATCAACCAATTTTTATACTTGCATCTAGTACCTATATCAAGAATGTTGTATTTTATTTTTTATGTTCAGTCATGAGATATCAATAAAGTTTTTGAATAACGTCTTCGTTTTATTTGAATTATGAACTATGATTCACTGTGTACTGGCTGGTGGTTCACTGTATACACATCATCGTACACAGTGAACCATATGTCATAGTTTTTAAAAAAATTCGAAACTATATCGAAAAATCAAATGAGTACCCATATGATTACACAGATAACGTATCAAAACAGGGAGTGCTCATTCGATATGTTTTCTAAGGTATTTTCATCAAAAAGAAAAAGTAGTGACCCTATATATGAAAATTGGTTCACTGTGGGACAGTTTACCCTAATTAATTATAATATTTTCAAAAAACAAAATATATCAAAATGTTGCTCCGTGAAAACCACACATGTACTAAAAATTGAGGAACTGAAAAAATTATTATCAAAAATAACAACAAACTGTAAAAATAATAATAAAAATATTCCCTCTTAAAGAAATTAATTTCGTGTGGTAGAAAGAAGAGAAATATTAAAACAAGCCGTCAGACAATTGCCTGCAATTTTTACACAAAAAATGCATATGTTCTAAACACAAAAATGTTCCGCACTGCTCACAAGAATATTTTGATTTTCTGTCTTTGTTTCTGGGAAACTCCTGACATCTATCGGGTACTATTCTTTGTATTTTACGTGGAGGAGATTGTCTCTTACCTAGCATATTAGCTATTTTCGATCGAAGTTCTCTGGTCAGTCTGGGATTATTTTTTCTGCATAGTAGGGCCAGCTCCTTTAAAAAAATTCGACGTTTTTTAAAATTGTCATTAGTGTTAGCCATGTATTAATCCTTGCTTTATCCATTACCGAAAAAATATTCTCAATGGCCATTTTCTGCAATTCCGAGCTACACTGTAACTTCATGACATTTCATCGACATCTACGCCTTCCTTGGTAAAATTGTAAAAGCTTATTTTATGTCGACCATGTCATCATAATGAAGATAAAAGAGTAAAATCATATTTTTACCCTTTATTCCTCCTCGTCGTTCTCGCATTCCTCCCAAAACGCCATACGTTTTGTTTGTTATTTTTTGTATTGGGACACGCTGTAAATAAAATATATGATTGGAAATGGTATATTCTTAACATAAATTAACGTATCCACTCGTCTTACTGTGTACACTAGCAGTTTCACAACCTAATAAATGTTCTATTTCAAAATGTTAAACTTATACGTTACAACCCATGTGGGGTCCGTCAAATTTCGATTCTACTTCTCGATTGATAACCAACTTGACACTAAAAGCGGACATTGTTCATCTTCGTATACATATTTTAGGAAGCTATGGGCAACCAGAATAACATTCCTGATATAAAACAAACGTTACACCTTAAATTAAGTTTACGGGTAGCGCGGTAGACCCCACCTGGGTGATGCCGCGTTAAATGTAGTTATCTTAAAATGCAGTCAAATACACGTAACACCTTTTATTCCCTCAATTATTGTGCTATATTGATTCGATTTTATATCAATATGCGTAAAAAAACATTAACTTTTATAATTTCATCATCAAGATCATCAGAATTGATGTGAAAATAATTTAGTACATCGAATATAAAAGAAATTGAATCAAATTAGGGATAATTATGTTATTATGTTTATATGATACCACCGGAACTTAATGGTTTTATCTTCCCTATAAAACAGGAAATTTCCATATCTCAGAGCATTGATTTGTCCAAAAGTCAACGGAAACATGAAATATTTCGTTGTTATCGCTATTTTCTGCATTTTTGTGGTAAGTGAATCGTCAATTGAATTAATATAAATAAAATTGATTTTTATTAGTATTTTCCATCGCAAAATACATTTTATTTAACTTTAATAATAAATAGCGGCAAAAAATATCGAAAATAATATTTTTTGGTACTTAATAACATTGAAATTTTTCCATCTCTATACAAGCTTGTAGTTTATCATGAAAAAGCTAAATATTTAATATCCCCGTATTTGTAATTCTTGGATAAGAATCCTTTCAAATGTCTAATATTAAATGTTTTAATTTGATTCTATTTGTTTGCAGTCCAACGAATTTGTCCACGGACAAGGGGGAGATATGGGACAACTAGCATCAGCGGGAATTAATGCAGCAGGTGAGATGGCGAAAGTTCCCATGGATACAATGAGTAATGCGATGAAATCAGCTAGCGACATGGCATCCATACCTTCACAAGCTATGAGCAGTTTTGGTAAAAAGAAATGAACTGTCATTTATCAAGTTATAAAATGTGATTGTATCTTACAAATTATATAAACTGGATCTACCTGTATGCTTTCTTGGTTATTGTCCTCACACTTGAAAGTACTAAGGCACTCATTGTTTTTCGAGAAAAGTGTGGAGCAAAAGAAAACACGGAGAATACGGAAATAAAAGTGAAGAATTTTAATTATTTTTATAAAGCTAAGCACTTGAGTCGTCTGGTTTCAAAGCACCCTAACTCAGTTTATAGTTCTGAGTCAAGTACAAATAATTGTTTGAGTATGATTTCTTAACGTATTCTACAAAAAAATATATACTTTTAAGTTTGTGTCGGTACACACTTCAAAAGTAAAAGAACAACGACTCAGATTGATGAAAGTGGAAGATATTTAAACATAAAGGGGGTGGTTGGTGGCGTTTGCTGCCAAACTATAGATTTAGAGTGATTTGAAAGAATAATTTCAAAAATTATCGGTTAGTTTCAAAAACCTTCATGATTTTGGAAATAAACTTTATTTCAAAAAACATCTTTAGACAATTTAATTCATTCATACGTTTGGGTTGTGCTCAACAGACGGGGCACTTGACCTAAGTCATTGCACCATTCCCAATATTATCTACTTCCACTCCAGAAGCTTCGTGTCCTCGATATAGGTCACTAGCTTGATTGGAGGGATTTGGAGTAGTTCTCATGATTGCATTATTTCTTTTCCAAAATGCTTCTGCCTGCGTCCTTGTACGTTCTTCCATAAGAAAAGTATGTAAGTAGGAGTTTCAACCCATCATATTACATACAGATAGGTTTACTAGCGTTTCCCATTTCGTATATATGTTTCCTTAGGGTACAATGTCCAGTAATCAAATCGGCAACTGCTCAGTTTCAATAACCTGATTGAGAGTCCTTTATTTCCTTTTTCAAATAGCTTTTTGGGTAAAGATGACATTCTGTTAGCCTCCATTTGATTTGGTGTTCCCCGGTAATTTCAAGGAAAGCTTGTTTTTGGATTGTAGTTAACTTATTCTCTTCTGAGGACACTTGTCCTTCTCCGCCAGTGTAGCACCTCAGGTCGTGTTCCCCAGGCTTTGTCCATAACTTTTATGCATTGCCAGAAGAGCCTGGTTGCCCTGATAGTAGTTTTTCCAGGTGTGCCCACCAATTCAATTTGGAATCAAGTTTCACTCCCAGATATTTATTTTGATGATGACATCTATGTCTTATTTAGGTAACCTTAGATGCCAAAAATGCTTCAAGGGCTATTTCTTCTTTATTCAGACTCCTTTCGAGCCCCGAGACCAAATTATGTAAATCAGCTTCTCCTGATTTCCCCGCTTGATGAGCCCATTGTAACCTGTGTAGAGGGATGATCTTAAACACTTCTTGCAAATGTATTTGTATTACCTTTTAAATAGTTTTCACCATGAATGATAGGTCTGTGGGATTTAGCCTGAGTGTACTTTCTTTCCCTGGTTTGGCGATAAACACCACCTTTGTCTCTTTCCATGAAATTGGTATATACCCTAAAGCAAGGCTAATGCGTAATATCAGAGCTAATAGACCCATTATGATGTCATTTCCCTTTTGCAGGAGGTTGGGAAATATGCGATCTGGTCCTGAAGTTTTGTAAGGGACAAATGATGGTGTCTGGTGATGTGGGGTCTGAAGATCTCATTTGTTAGTTTCCATTCCACTTTGGTAACCCTTGTGTTGGATACCGGTTATCGAAATTTTAATCTATCTCTGCCGAACATGGAATGTGCACAATATGGAGGTGCCTCGTTCTCAGTGTTTATGAACTCTCCGCTGAGCAGATGAATAGAAACCAGTTTATTAGAAGTGTCCCTTTTGAGACAATTGTTAATTCTGACCCTGTCAGAGACACCTTGTATGTCCTCACAAAATTCCTTCTTTGAATCTTTTATTTTTCATTATATGCACCTAATTTAGCCTTATATGCTCCCCAGTTGCCCGTCTCTTTCCCTTTAAACAAAATACGTCTTGTTTCTTTCCTCACTGTTGTCAGCGCTTTGTTCCACCAGATGGATTGTCTGGAAGAGCGATTCTCCATTATCGGACAGTTATTGTGGTCACTATGGTCTGTTGGAACGAAGCAGTTGTTTCCTCTAACTCCTCAGCAATTTTAGGTCTGCCTAGGGGGTGCGGATTTTAGAAAGCAGGTCCTTTTTGTAAGATCCCCAATCAGTACTCTTCGGATCCCTGTATGTTCCACATCTATTTCGAATTATATTCGGGCATAGTCAGACAAAGACGATTCATCCGACACACGTCAATACCTCATCATCAGTACTTGTTCGACTGTCGTATCGATCGGTTGTATTTGTTTTGTATTATTTTCGCAGTCCGACTATTACTCAATACGTGTGTTTGTTTTGATTTTCGTTACTTTTGTTACTGTTAACTAGCATAAGTTCGTTCTTGTTTAGTATGGACAGTGACCTTGATGTAGATATGGCCGGGTACAAATGTGACAATTGCTGTGAGGAATTTTTAGAAGAAGATAAATATAATAAGCTTCGATGCAGGGGTGAATGTCGACGCTATTTCTTCATGAGCTGTACAGGACTTGATAAAGCTACTACAAAAATTCTACTTTTCCAGAAGTTCAACAACTTGCATATTTTTTTGTATACTCTGCGGTTCTCCTATTTGAGATACATTAATAATAAAGTTTCTGATTTAACCAAGAATCAGATTCCCCATGAAATATTTGACTCGCTAGGAAATCGTATAAATCTGTTAACCGACAGCGTACCAACCATCACTGAGATATACGGTGTTATCAAAAAATGAATGTAAATGGAATCTTATGGAAAAGAATATAGATTATATCAATAAAATAGCCGACATATTCACTGTCTCTAAGCCAGGTTTGTTGTTTAAATCATTAAGGGATATGGAACATAATCTATTCAATATATCTTCAATGTGTTTCAACCAATCCCGAGAAACAACGAAAATTCATATCCGTGGAGATAGAAGGATATTTGTCTAATTTGAAAAGTGATTTAACCTATATATCTAGTTAAGTGAAAGAGATGAACACCGGCGGTACAAAAAGTGCAGAGCGTATTAACCGATTAAAAAAACTAGCTTCAGCTGACATACTGTTTGATGACACAATGATGCCAACAATGCGAAAAGATAGATTTCAAGGTACAATGAAAAACAAAATTCGGTCCATATCAATGCTTATTACGAGATTATCTTCAGCACTAATCACTTGCAAGCAGGCGAAAGAAGATGCCGGCACCTTGATAGTTAACACAGCTTTGGAATTGGCTCCAACCAATAAAAGGGGGATTATAGTTGGTGACGATATTGACCTATTAGTAATGTTAATAGGTCTCTACAAACACTCAAATGTTTACACAGGCCACAGTCTCAGCAGCTAAATTATCTCCTAGTGAATCTTAAAGTAACAAAATATTCGCTGATAATATCCTTGTATCTTGTAAGCCATGAGTTGTTATGATACAACGTTGGTATTATACAATCAAGGAAAACCAAAGTTCCTTCAGGCTCTAAGAAAAAGCCTCATCTTGCTGATAAAATCAAAGTTTTCTAAGACTCCAATGCTACTCAGGATATGGTTGCTGATGCTGGTGAACGTTTCTTGGTTTCACTATACGAATACACTGGTAAAAATGAACCTTCACTGAATCACTTGCGGATATATTTTTTACATTAAATCTGCTTAGAACAAGGCGAACGTTGCATCACTATCACCATCTACAGCTGCAGCACGAAGAGTTTATTATCATCTCTAGCAATGGTTATGTGTCTAAAAATAATCAGAAGAGTGGGGATGGAAAATATCACAAACTGATCTAATCCTTGTAACAAGCTTGCTACCACCTGCTCCCCACCTGCACGACAAATTGCCAAATAAGTTGTTACTGTAAGAAAACAGGGCTTATCTGCTTCAACTTGTGCTTGAACTGTGAAAACAGTAGCAACAAGAGGGCGTCAATCATTCTTGAAGACCCGGAAGATGAGCTGGAAATGCTGAACGAACTGGAGATAGGTTTCTTAGTCACTTAACCTTCCAACCCAAGGATAGCAGATGAGGAAATTATCCAAGGTATCAATTGAAACTAGGCACTAACAAACATCTAATTCCATTTTCGTCTCTTTTTATATTGTAGATGACGATGAAAAGCAGGAGCCCTCAGTAAAGAATAGAGTGAAGGTCGATTTCTCAGTCATTGAATCTACCTATCGAATGGAAAAAACGAGAAAATTCGACAAGGTATCAATTTAAACTAAGTATTGACCAACAACAATATACTAATTCAACTTGTCTCTCTTTATATTGTCGGTGAAGATAAACATAATTTTGCAGCACTCTTGCGGCTTAACCGTTGATTCTAGAAAAAAATCGGAAAAGAATTTTATACTCGTTCATTTCATGTATCAGCAATATTAATTAAAAACAAATAATTCTCCAGATATTTATTTAAAATTAAAAAATCATATCCTTTTATAGGCTTTTCCCTCAAAAAAGCGTTTCCGGTAAAAATTCGTGTTGACACACTTGATATTTGTGTAAAACAACCCAAAAAATATATGCGAAATAAATTTGAAAACTCAAAACTACTTGCCAAGTGGATATATTACGGTATTGTTATTGTTAATGGAAGTCCAAAAAACGTAGGTATTGACGGGACAGTTCATATTTGGGTGATAGACTATTTCAACGACAACAAAAGGTAAACTTAACAACATACTCTCTAGCAAGTTATGCAATGATGTGTATGTACTACAGGGTAGTGTTTTGGGACCTCTGTTGTTTTTAATTTATTTAAATGACATTGTGGATATTGCAGGGGAGTGCAAAATTTATTTATTTGCTTATGATACTCTGCTGTATTTCTGTGGTGGATATCTTGAGAAGTGTATAAGAAGTATAAATCAGGCCTTGAAGAGAGGGCATATATATTGCTGTGCAAATTTGTTAAGAATTAACATTCTGAAAACTAAATATATAATATTTGGCATAAAAAATAGCCATAGGGAAGATAGTTCAAATATAATTTTGGGTGATGAAAATTTTGAAATTGTAGAAACATTTATTTATTTAGGAGTAACTATTGACAATAATTTAAAATCAAGTCATCAAAACTATAGCCGACAAAATTAATTATTTAAGAAGTTGTTCGTCACATCTCAGCCAATGGTCAAAGTTGACAATCTTCCTTACGATAATATTACCACATTTCAATTATTGTTCTCCAATTACTTATTCACTTAACCAAAATGGAATAAATCGTCTCCAGAAGATGCAGAACCGAGCCATTCGAATAATATTAAAGTGTTCGAGGTTCACTCCTATAAGCAGTATGTTAAATGAATTAAAGTGACTTCCAATAATAAAATTGGTTCTATTCCACATAATAATTTTTATTTTCAAAGTTATAATTGGGCATGGACCAGTGTATCTACAAGATAAGCTCACCGATAATCTTGATGTGCATAATTATGGTACAAGAAATAGGGGGCATTACATTTAACTCTGTATTTCACAAAGGCATAAATTCTTTTAATACTTTGCCAGAATATAATTAGAGGAGTTCCACGAAGGATTCTTTTAAAATATCCCTAATGTTCATGTAAGTTTATGTTGCTCTAGTTTTATTGTATTACTGTACAATTTTTATTATTTTGTATGCTTTATTTAAATGTAATGAATTAGTTTATTTGTCTAAATAAAGATATATATATATATATATATATATATATATATATATATATATATATATATATATATATATATAAAGGAAGATAGTCTTTATTGACTGTTAGAATTAAAACTATATATATATATATATATATATATATATATATATATATATATATTAATACAGTTCTATTATTCTAAAATTTTAAAGAATTCAATTTATGCAATACTTCCGGAAAACCCTACATTGTCTATAAATCAATATAGTTGAAAAACCCTGTATTTGTATGATTTGGCAGATCATTTAATTTCTGATGACATTTATTTGTCACAATTGAATAATGCATTCAAGGTTAAAGAAATTAGAAGTGTTTAGTGATAATAAAAGTATTCCAAATCTTTGATATAAAAAAATAACAAATTTGTTTTTTTTCCAGAAAAAAGGAAAGTTTGTAACCACAGTAGAATGTGGTTATTTGTTTCAATAAAATCGGTAGTTGAATTTGAGAATCCGAACGGGGAACAACTCCAGTGAGATCTCTCCAAAAATTTTGTAAAATTAGTATTTGAACATTGTAATTAATTAATATAAGGTATTATTCGGAAAATTCAAAATTAAATTCAGTGCGTGTTTTGTTTCGGAAATCAGTGTTGCAGTTGAACGAGCTTGGCAGTTTCTTCTCTACATCCAGATTTCTGGTGAGTTCCCTCCAGAATTATTCTTACATTATTGAACATCAGGCCTTGATACAAAATTAAATTAAAAGTAGATGCATATAAATAATGAGATTATATATTGAATTCAATTAACTACGAAAAATAAGTATTCTTATCGACCAATTTAATAGTGGAAGAAATTAGTAGAAAATATCGTGCATTCGACATTCACCAAGCAACTGAGTGACAATTCAAAATTCGAAATTTTTTGAAAATGAATTAGAAACTTTTTAAATTAGTTGAGGGGGTTATTTGGTTTGTAGGTTGTTTTAATGTTAATTTAGTCGTTAAAATTACGATAACATTATTTGTTCTAGGAAGAAAGTTAAATTTGGTATTTGCCTATTTGAGTAAATTTACAATTGTTTAAACGTATTTTGATTCTAAATTTTTTACATCATATAGGAATAGATATTGTATTTGAACATTGAAACTTAGTGAATCATTGGTGACAGACAAGTCATTCATTGATAATAAGTGTCAGAAATCAATTGAGTGATATTTCCAATTTTAAATACACATTCACAGGAGAGAATATTGAACCAAATTAATCTCATAAATATTTAATTCAGAAAATAATTTCAAAAAATTATTACAAACTGTTATATTAGAGCGTATTGAACCCACCTGAGAATAGACTCAAGTAATTCAAGATAAAATAAACTCATCTTTCAATATTGTAAATAATTTTCGTTATTCTGCTAGCTGGAAAATTTTAACTGTCAACTTTGAAATATATATCATACGGTGCTTAAGCTGTCTGTGGAATATTGTCGCTACAATCAGGGATTGTACAATTTTGTTTGTTAATCGTGGACAAATAAAAAATTGTATTGGTAATATTCATTAAATTAAAGGTATAGTAAATTGTACCAAATTGTCACCCAACGTGGGGCAATTACAATTATAAGATTGTATATATAACAAATTGTCCCATTGTCCCAGCGCGGGGCAATTACAATTATAAGACTGCATATATAACAAAATTAGCGACCCAACGTGAGGCGAATTGAAATTTATCTTGATAAGAAGGTTTAAAAAGATTAAAATTAAACAATTAAAATTCCTCACATCATATTAGAGTGTGTAACAATATATATATATATATATATATATATATATATATATATATATATATATATATGTGTATGTGTGTGTGTGTGTGTGTGGGATACTTTCTTTGACCTTTTTAGTATATATACATATATCTTAAGTTTTTCTTGGTTTTAGGTCATTTTTTTTAAATATAAATACAAAAAGACGGTTTAAGTTGTTAATATTACCATCATTTATCAACGTTTTGGCTTATTCAGCATTTTTCAAAATAAATCTACATCTAAAATAAAATGATTTTCTCACTAAGAGATACAATACAACAAAAAATCATTTTTACTTGCCCCAAACGTAGAATAACAGTGGATAATATACATTAAAATGTCCAGTCAAGAACTTCGTCAAAACATAAAATATTCTTATCACTCTTACTAAAAACAATATTCACAACAAAGAATCCACAACGTTCATACACATTCAAATTATTCACAGGACTGCTAGATATATTTTATTGAGGTTGTTTAAATCTTTTTTATTTTTAATAGCATGCTGGTTTTTTTGGATAGCTACTGATTCCGAAATTTCCCTCTTTTTTGTATTTTGTTCCGACCTTATCATTTTTGTGTTTTCAAAATTAAATGTATGTTTTTTGAGTTTTCGTGGAAAGTTAGAGCTGTTGTATTTTTTTGTCGTATTTATGACCTTTTATTCGATTTTCCAAATACTGGCTTGTTTGTCCAATGTAAACACCACTGCAGTCGTTACACGGAATTTGATAAATTATATTACTTTTTTTTATTTTTCGGCGTTTTTGATTTTAATTTTGAAAAATTGTTGGAGAGCGTTTGATTTGCTTTATGGCATATGGTAATATTGTGTTTACCAAAAATCCCTTGTATTTGTTGCGATATTCCGTTTATGGCATGGAGATATGTTTTTTATTACTAACAGGTACTTTTACAACCTGGTATAACGATACGATAATTTTTTTAATGAATGATATTGTTTATTATTATTATCGGGCTGGAAAATAATAGGTACAGTAACGTAAGGGGTAGACATCTCCCTTGTGTTAACATTTATGGTTGCTTTTAATTGTTCGAGTAAATCTACTCCTATTATTCCTTCAAAACTCTCGCTAAATTTAAAAAGATAAAATTTATGAAATTGTTTTACATTAAAAATACTAAAAACTGGTATATTAGCTACTTCGTCGTGAAAAGAAATACTATGCACCGTTTGTATATTAAATATCTCTTTGAAAATAAAAATTTTTATAATACTATACTACTAATTAAACTTTTTGTACTACCGGTGTCTATCAAGAATCTAGCATTTATTTCAAGAATTATAATATACGGCAGATTTGCTTTTAATGCATTTACTTGTATTATCTCCGACCGTCGGAGGTCGACGCCAGACAAAAATTTACATCATCGTTTTTCCCTATATTCGCACATGTTTCCGTGTAAATATTAGCTTGTTTATAAGCTTTAACATTGTTTTCTTGAAAATTGTTATCATGATAGGGGTATTGAGTTTCTGGGGAATCATCTGGGTGTAAATGTTGATAATTAAAATAATCAAGTTGATCTGGTTCGAATGGATTTTCAAATTGAACTTGGTTAACCTCTTGGTTAAATAATTCATTGGCGGTCTAATAAATGGATAGTTCCTATTTTCATTCTTATGGTGAAGCAGTGATCAACTCAGCCGATGTTGCTGACATCCCACCGCTGTGACCAGTGTAATACTTCTGACCTTTTGTAATAAATTTCTCTAGCTTCTTTGGGGTTGTATCCCGTTACCGCTGTCCCCACACTAAGAGGTCGTTGGTACATTCCAATTGGTATAGGAAACGGTATTATTTCTCTGGCTTCTTTTCCTCTGATTGTAGTGACCGGAGGAGCCCTACTGTATACTCCTATCCTAGAAATCTTTGCAGCGTGCTGTTACCAGTGCCTTACGGCACAAAATTTAGAACCAGGAATCTCCCTGCGGGTTACCTCGAGGGAGGGGTTTTCCAGGCACGAACGGTCAAGGTCTCCGTGGGGCCTCTTGGGCTTACACAATGTGCCAAGCCTGAGTTCGAATGCAGGTCGTGTCAGCCCGTTCTATTTGCTGGTACGAGGGTAAGGGTTGTTGTTAAAGGAAACAGACTGGTAGGATAAGTATATTCAAGTATATATATATATATATATATATATATATATATATTACAAAATAACAGTGAATCATACAACCCTGCTTTAGATGAAATGACAGTTACTCATGGAAACGCCCCGGTAAAAAAAACAGATAAGGAAAAACGTCTTTCCAAAATCTGAAAGTAGTTACCCGTTCCCGTGACACCCGTAAAGGATGTCTTATATAGGACTATCCCTGTATAAGAAGATGAAACCAACGAAAGCATAAGCATGACTCGGGCACAATGTCTTCCAAACTCTTGAAAGGGATCATTCCTGATTATGATGGATAAAAGGACGATATTATGTATAAATAAATATTTGGTATAATATAAGAACGAAATGATTATCGTACAACGCTTCGTAAATTTAATGGTGTGAAGGTGAAATCCCGTACCGTTGAATATCCCGTACAATTTAGTAAATAATATATCAACAAACTTTTGAAATCTAGTAGAATAATTATGATATCTCGGGTATGTGGATATCCTGTACAATATAGTAAATCATATATAACAACAAAATTTTGAAATCGAATAATGTAATTATGATATCTCGTGAATTTGGATATCCTGTACAATGTATTAAATAATATGTCAACAAACTTTTGAAATCTAGTAGAATAATTATGATATCTCGGGTATGTGGATATCCTGTACAGTACAGTAAATCATATATAAAAACAAAATTTTGAAATCGAATGAAATAATTATGATATCTCGTGAATTTGGATATCCTGTCCAATATAGTGAATCATATGTATCAACAAACTTTTAAAATCGTATAAAATACTTATGATATCTCGTGAATTTGGGTATCCTGTACCGTATAAGGTAAAACAAGACTTTTGGAATTGAATCAGAAGAAATATGATATCCTGTACAGTTGAATATCCTTGCAAAATACAGAAAACAAAATATATGGAGAGATGATCATCGTACATACGATATCTACCGTATATGCCTATAATTTTAGACTAGATCGGTCGATGAGGGGCTCAGATGTAAACAGTACACTCAATATGACTAAAAATATAGGTCTTCTTTACCTTTTGGGACACCCAGTTAAGTCAAAAAATATCAATACAGTACATAAAAAATTATTATACGTTAAAAACTTACGTTTTGGAATATCACAAATCACAACTACACAATATTACTGTCGACGATAAAGTGGCCGGCCGTACTTATACTGGTCACTTAGTGAGAGTTACTACCTCTCTCTCTGGCTTCAAAAATTCCTGCTATTTATTCCAAAACTACCTCGTCTATGTGAAGGTTACTTTTAAATTTCATTATTCTAGTTTGCAACGTATTGATTATATTTATTGATAAACAAAGCATGGCAAACCATCAGATGTAATGTTCATTGACCTTGCTAATTATAACAAAATTGTTTGTATCAATTTCTTTCCTGGAGGTAACAATTATTTTATTATTATTTATTAATTATTTCGAATTAAGAAGATTTTGTCTATATAGGGTATTCTTAAAATTTCCTATGTCATATCTCGTGTTCATTACATCACTTCCCCTCTTGTAAAAGTGTTGCGACGTTTCAGGTCCAACACCTTTTTATTCTTAACTATAATATTAACATTGTTTACCTACGAGTTCATTAACATTGTTTTTTGTTTTGTGCGCTTCGGCGTTGCGACACCTTTGGCCCCGATTTGTTTTTACGTAACGCGCACTTGACTTGACTCACGTGTTCGATTTGACTTTTACTTGAAAGTTTAACTGTTTTGTTCCTGACCTAGGTCGCGATTACTGACACTCGCGACACTGCTGCTCAGTAGATCGTTCATGGGTTGCTTTCTCTCTGTCCAATGTTGCGGTCTGGGGTGGCTCGTCTCCTGGTGCTGTGTCTGTTCCATTTCTATCGCCTCTTCGTCTTGTTTCTGGGTTCTGTTGTGGGAGTGTATTACACATGCCGTAAGAGAATCCCATATGCTGCATACTAGTGCGATGCCTCATCCTACTCCGTGAACCATTCCCAAGTGTGTTTTAGGGTGGATTCGGCTAGGTTTTTGATTTCTTTGGCATCGAAAATATCTGACACTGTGTAGCCTTGGCTGTTGGCGTTCAGTCCAGCTGCTCTGCGGGTGATTATATTTTCGACCGCCTTTCTTTCTGTTCCGAATGTGAGGGTTTTTTGCGCTGCATCAATTTCTTCTGGTGTGTACAGACCTTTTGCTCCCAATGGCTGGATGGGACCAAAGCGGAGGTCCATTTCTTCGTCTGGTTTGAGTATCTTTGGTTCATTTGCTATTGTGAGGTGCGGGTTTAGACCTAACCATTGATCTTCTATGAAGTATAGTGGTGGTATCATATTGTTACAGTTTACAGTATATTTCTTCTGCGTGATTTTGGATTATTGTAATAACACCCCCTTCCTTGGGTGGGTTTTGTTTAAATTGAAAATGGTTCGCAAACCACTGTCACCCGTGTAATGTAATCCCGACCTTAATTCAACTGTCACCTGATGTACAACTCTACCCTTTGTTACCGAGTTGATTCCTCTACAAAAAAAAATGTCACCACTCTAACAATTGCTGTCACCACCTGAAATAAAAAAGAAGGAACCCTACTTTTTGGTCACTCTGTATCGATCCCGTCCGTCGAGTCCACCAAATTCTGTCTCCAATGAGCGGCTGAGCGTGTAAGGCCAATCCAGTCCGATTTTTGAGCTAGGTTCGCCTGGTCTTAAAACGGATTAAACTTCCTTTGCCAGGACAGGGTTGTTCTCCTCGTTACTGTCACACTTCCACGGTTGTTACACTCTCCAGGGGGGAAAATTATGGGGTAGAGATGATAGGTAAAATAAGGTAGAACCACAACGTTATACAAAAATTATATAATAAAAAAAAATTTCTCTGAGTGCACATATATAGATATATATAACCATAACCCAAAAATACAATCCCGTATGACCCAAGTAACTAAAATTCCCTGGTATAAGTCTACTTATACATCTATCTATCTATAAATGGTCTTTTTAATCCTACCCCTGTATATCAAATAACTATTCAAAAAAAAAAAAGTTATGACATAGTTCTCGTTTGTGCGATGGTGCGGCAAAACTATCCCTCTTATCGGCTTGGTCTTTTTCAAAGTGTACGGGAGGCGTATGGTTTATTATTTTCGTCTCCCAAATTTCTAGTCACCGGTGTCGAGACAATAAATAAATATTATGTGTAAATACCTTTAATCGCAACAACGTTTCAAGTGACCCAAGTAACTAAAATTCCCTGGTATAAGTCTACTTATACATCTATCTATCTATAAATGGTTTTTTTAATCCTACCCCTGTATATCATATAACTATTCAAAAAAAAACAAAGTTATGACATAGTTCTCGTTTGTGCGATGGTGCGGCAAAACTATCCCTCTTATCGGCTTGGTCTTTTTCAAAGTGTACGGGAGGCTTATGGTTTATTATTTTCGTTTCCCAACTTTCTAGTCACCGGTGTCGAGACAATAAATAAATATTATGTGTAAATACCTTTAATCGCAACAACGTTTCAGCTTACGTCGTTTCAGGTCGCCATTGACCTTCAGGGAACGAAAGTGAAATTTTTGTTCTATAAAAGTCTGCTGAGCTAAGGAAAACAATTAAATTATTTATCGACACTGGCGTTACAAGTTGCGAAATTCCCCAACAATTAAATTACCTACGATAATTTATGCATTTACACTGGCAAAATAAGAAAAAGTTTTATTTTATAATCACGGCTGAACAAAAGAATGATAACAATGTTTCTCTATAATAAATTTACTTATCAGCGCAAGTTCGCTGAAACCCACGACAAATGGAAAACATACGCTCAGGCCTTTGTGTTACCAAGTACAAAATTAACCTCGCCTAACTTTCTATCTCGTTCCTGCCTACGAGGTGGATGAGAATATGTGACCCAACAAAATGATAACTCCTACTTAACAAAATGAAACCTAACTTGTGTCAGGTTGGCGAAACTCTGCAAAATTTAATTATTCCAGCACACACGGTAAATTATATATTTATCAGGACGAAAAAAACTTAACTGAGAGTGAACGGATGTGTCCAGTCTCTTTGAAAATCAACAAAAAAATCACATAAACATATTTGCTATCGCTACGCCTTGTATATAACAATTGACTTATACTCCCAAGTTCAGAATCCAGCGCAACTAATAACGAGTAAATATCTCACTAGTGAAAAAAATAATCCCAATCTAAATTTAGTTCAAAAACTTACTGCGTTGTCAAACTTCCTCCGTCTCGCCGGGATATTTCTTGATTTTCGCTATCTGCTTGTCACCACGAATCGTGCCAATAAACGGTGTCGTGTTATGTCGAAAAGAAATTAGCGTAGAGGGTAATTCTACCGTTTGTGTATCGAAACAGGAGACAGTGTTCACCGTCAAGGAATAATCTCAGTATCCTCATCGCCTCCTAACACAACGGAGAGAATTTTGACCTCTCGTGCCGCTAACACAAAGAAACCCACTAGTACCGTTCCCGTGGCAAGGGAAAGACTTTTCCCTTCGCGTGTTCGACCCCCGGGACACACTGCCGCTCCTGCTCTGTGTACACCCGTTTTTGCTTTTCCCCCGACTTCGGTTTTGGGGTTTTTGTCGAATTGCAAAAACAACTTTTTGTTTTTTGAATCGTGCTAGTTTTCGTTATCGAAATAATTGTGTTCAAAACAATTATTTTGCTTTGACCCAGTAAGATGTTTTATTTTTTCTATTCTGTTTTGACTTCGTATTATTTTATTAAACAAAATGTGGGTCACATTCCAGTTTTTATTATGATTTAAAATAAAATATGTTTTACCGTGTGTTCTGAAATTTTCTACAATAAAATTATCTCTTAGGTATTCGTATTTATTACATTACTTCCCCCTTTGTAGAAGTATTGCGACCTCCCTGGTCCAATACCTTTTCTTCAAAATCCATGTACAACTATTTTTTCCTTTAATTATATGTGGCCGTCGGTTTACAATAGTGGCCTATAATCTTAAAATTAATGTTACAGTTTTATACATTTTAGATATTTATGTTACATTTTCTCAATATTTATGATCGGCACTGTATTTGGCAATTTTTTCCGCTATTGCCCTTTTTATCCCTGACCTAGGTCGCGACCGTTTACACTCGCGACACTGCTGCTGAGTAGATCGTTTATCTGGCGACTTCTGTCTGTCCAATGCTGTGACCTCGGGTGGCTCGTCTCTTGCTGCGTTATTTGGTCCATCTCTATTGTTTCTTCCTCTGGTTTCCTCGTCTGATGTGAGTGAATTATCCATGCCGTTAGGAAGTCCCATATGCTGCCTATTAGTGCTATACTGCATCCTATTGTTTGGTGGATACGAATTCCATACAGTATGGTGCCTGCTATGTATTTAATGGTTTGGAATGTGAAGTATATTCCAATTATTCCACTTATGACTGAACCTAATTCTGTGAACCATGCCCATGTGTGTTTTAGGGTGGATTCTGCGAGGT
Organism: Galeruca laticollis; assembly: GCA_963921935.1. Taxonomy (NCBI): domain Eukaryota; kingdom Metazoa; phylum Arthropoda; class Insecta; order Coleoptera; family Chrysomelidae; genus Galeruca; species Galeruca laticollis. The sequence goes on from OY998177.1 coordinate 76,186,365, forward strand.
TCTTGATTTCTTTTGTATCAAATATGTTTGATACGGTGTAGCCTTGACTATTGGCATTCATTCCCGCTGCTCTGCGAGTAATTATGTTTTCTACTGCTTTTCTCTCTGTCCCGAACGTGAAGGCTCTTTGTGCTGCATTGACTTCTTCTTGCGTATACAGACCCTTCGCTCCTAGCGGTTGAATGGGGTCGAAATGGAGGTTTATTTCTTCTTCTACTTTTATTGTTTTTGGTTGGTTGGCTATTGTGGGAAGTGGCGTTAGACCTATCCATTGGTCATCTATAAAATAAAGTGGTGGTATCATGGTATTGCAATCTATCTCTTCTGTGTTGTTTTGTATTATTCTGGTTAGTGGAACCATAAATTTTGTTTCGTTGGTTACTTTTATTGGTAGTTCGTTGTAACATCTGTTTGTTCGTCTCATCTCGACTGTTACTGGTATGCATTTTATGATATAAAGTACTTCGCCTAATACTCTGCCTATGTGTCCAGGTTCATTTTCCATTAGTGGGCTGACTGCATTAGGTAGTGTATGTTGTAACTTTACTGTTTTTTAGTTTTTCTCTCTCTCTCTTTCTCTTTCTTTTTCACATTTTTTTTCTTTAATTAAACTTCCTTCAGATAACAGAGCCCTGAGAACTGGCTCCGTTATCTCCAATCTCTTTGTCAGTTTGGAAAGAACCTACTCTTTTTTAATACTTTCAATTATTTAAATAATTTTTACCCTGAGAGTAAGAGGTTTTTGTTTCATTGGCGCTCCAACGTGTATTAACTCTTACATGTTGTTATCTGCTATTTCTTTTTGGTAAAAAATTTTAATACTTGAAAATTTTTTTTCCTGCTATTAGGGGGGAAATATCTTTGATATAATGTTCACTGTTTAACTTTTAATTATATTTTATGCTTTCTGCTTTTATAAAACAGGTCCTGTGTAATAAATATATACACCTTTTTCGTTGTTTGAAATATTATATGATATATGTTATATTATATTTATAACTGGTGTGAAGCTTAACGATTCATATATTACCCAGTTTTTATATCAATTCATTTGTTACCTTTCAGTGACCTTCAAATTGTAAATTAATGTTGTTGAGTATTTGTTTCAAAATTTTTTTTCTATCATTAGAGTATAAAATTTTAACTTAACTTTAATTACCAAGAAAACTGTATTGAATTTAATTACAAAAATGTCTTTGCCTTATAAATTGAAGGTCGAATATTTATTATCTCATGAGCTGGAACACGAATTGGCATATAGAAATGTTGAAGTATTACCGACAGTAGCGGAGCGTAGAAAATTGTTGAGGGGTATTTTAGCTCAAGAAGCATCCGGTCGCAGTTCTATTTTATATGAGAATAGTCAATTGAATTTTGATAGTGAAATAAACGGTATAGAGTTAACTTTATCTGATTTGAGCAGAAAAATTTCAGAATTTGTAGGATCAGATAGGGACAATGAATATCTCAGATTAACATGTAGATTAGCTCATGCAAATAATCGGGTGTCTCGTTTGTCATGTAATAATGATGAGGAAGAATTAAAGAAAAAACAGTTTGCTACTCAGATTTTGTTGTTAGAGGGTGAACTTGATGGTAGATTACCGGGAACTATTCAGGCTCAATCAACTCCTGTGGGTCAGAACCAAAGCTTTACTTTCTCTAAGCCAGTACCTATATATAAATGGGGAATACATTTCTCAGGAATTGCACAAAATGAATCTTTGGCAGGATTTTTAGAACGTGTAGAGTGTTTAAAGATTTCTCGAGGGGTAACAGATAACGAATTATTTTCTAGCGCTGCAGATCTCTTCACTGATCAGGCATTTTATTGGTATTTAAATAATAGAAGTCAATTTCAAAATTGGTCAGAGTTAGTTTCTAAATTAAAGTCAGATTTTCTCCCATATAATTATCAGGAAGATTTATTGGATGAAATTAAAAATAGAAAACAAAATATTAATGAAAAAGTTACCTTATATATAAATTCTATGTGTAGTCTATTTAATCGATTAGAAATAAAACAGGATGAATCATCAAAAATTAGAATCATTAAGAGAAATTTGCTTTCTAACTATGTTCAACCGCCAGCTTTATTAGATATTACCAGTATCGAAGAGTTAACCGATAAATGTAAAAAGTTGGAAGAATCTTTTACCTACTCACAGAATTCTCAGAATTCAAGTATTAGTTCGAGCAAACCTAAAATATATCTAGAACCACAGTTAAATAATACTTTTACCTCATCTTATCGGTCTAGGAATCATAATAATTCAAGGCATCTATCTACAGTGTCTACAGTAAGTTCACATAAAGTTTGCTGGAATTGTGGTGAACAGAATCATTTTTATCCGCAATGTAAATACGCTTTAAAAGTATTCTGTTATGGATGTGGAAATCCTGGATTTATAAAATCTAAATGTCCAAATTGTTCAAAAAACGAACCAAGCGGTCAGGTCAATGCTTTGGTGACACCTACCGCTCCTCAAAATCCTTCAGGATCCACACATCCAAAGCAAAAAAAATTCAAAAAAACAATCAAAGTCAAGAACAGTTTCCGAAATAACGCCTTCAACCAGCAACCAATAAGTGAAATTTATTCCTTACCTAATCTATCTAAAAATTCAAATAAAACTAACTTATCTTATTTCAATAAAAATGATTGGTTAGCTTGGTTAAATATAGTAAGATCGTTTTACAAACCAAGCAAAGTAAATAAATTTCAGAATTCTATAAATACTCAATTATCTAGTAATTACTTTTTAGACTTGTTATATCGAAAAGATAATGATAACAGGCCTTATGTGGATATTATTATTTTTGGGAAGACATTCTCTTGTTTGATTGATACAGGAAGTAATCTGAGTGTTTTGGGTTCTCTAGGTCTTGAGTTTCTTAAGAATTTATCTATACCTATTTCTATTACCGAACAGTTTCAAGTTTCGACTGCTGATGGTACATACCATGATGTTGGTGGTTTTGTAGAAACTTATGTCACAGTGGATAAGTTATCTCGGATTTTAAAATTATATCTTTTACCTTCAGTTACTCAAACAGTTATCTTAGGAATGGATTTTTTAAAGACATTCAATATTAAAATAGATTTTTCTAAATTTACTATGAATTTAAATGCCTTATCTTTAAATGTCATCAATACTGTTAAGGACGTCACAACTTTAACAAATGATGAAAAAATTAAACTTGATGTTGTTATCGAAAAATTTAAAAGCATTAGCCCCAAGGATAAAATTGGTAGGACACATATCTTAGAGCATTTTATCGACACAGGAAATTCTCCTCCATTTAAAATAAAACAGTATCCATTGCCTCAAGCTATGGAAGTTCATGTGAATAATGAGATAGATACATTATTAAAATTAGGGGTTATTGAACCAAGTACATCTCCTTATTGTTCTCCTATCTGTTTAACTCATAAACCTGATGGTAGTATAAGGTTACTTCTTGATGCTAGATTTTTAAACAAGCAAACTAAAGCAGATTCGTATATGATTCCAAATATCGAGGTAATTCTTAGTCAACTAAGGGATACGCGATATATTTCTAGTATCGATTTAAAACATGCTTTCTATCAAATACCTTTAGAAAAGTCGTCTCGTCCAAAAACAGCTTTCGCAATACGTTCTAGAGGACTATTTCAATTTACAAGTACACCATTTGGTTTAATCTCAAGTCCAGCTACCATGTCACGATTAATGGATATGGTAATAGGTCCATCTTTAGAACCATATTGTTTTTATTATCTTGATGATATAATTGTTTGTACATCACAGTTTGATAAACATGTTGAAATTTTGTCTAAAGTTTATGAGAAATTAAAAGAGGCTAATTTAACGGTAAATATTGATAAATGTCATTTTTGTCGTCCTTCTCTTCGCTATTTAGGTTATACCTTGGATGAAAACGGGTTAAGTATTGACGGTGAAAAAACTAAAGCTATTACTAACTATCCTGTACCGAGGACAACTACAGAGGTGCGTAGATTTTTAGGTGTTGTTTCATATTATCGTCGTTTTTTAAATAATTTTTCTACTTTATCTGCTCCCATTTCTGATCTTTTATCTAATAGAAAAAAAAATCAACCAATAAGTTGGACACCGGAAGCTCAAAAAGCTTTCGATGATATAAAAACTGTCTTAACTACCGCTCCTGTACTTTGTAGTCCTGATTTTGACAAATCATTTTATCTAATGTGTGATGCAAGTGATGTAGGTATTGGAAGTGTGCTTTTTCAGTTGGAAGATGGGTTGGAACATCCAGTAGCTTATTATAGTAAAAAATTGAATAAATGTCAAAAGAAATACACAACTACTGAAAAAGAAGCCCTTGCAGTCCTATTATATATTGATCATTTTCGTTATTATCTTCTGGGACGACATTTTACTGTCATCACCGATCACTCTTCTCTTGTTTGGTTAAATAACATGAAGAAACCATCACCACGATTAGCTAGGTGGATTCTACAACTTTCACAATACAATTTTTCGATAGTCCATCGTAGAGCAACGGGTACCGTACCTGCAGATTTTCTATCAAGGGTGCCGGAAATAAATGTATTAGATTTATCTTTACTAAAACCTGATAATTGGTATAAAATTATGATAAATAAGGTTCAATCCGATCCGGATAGTTATCCTAATTTCAAGGTGGAAAATAATATCCTATATAAGCATGTCTTTAACAAGTATGCCAATATTTGCAATTTAACTGACTGGAAAATTGTAGTTCCAACGGAAAACAGACTTGAATTGTTATCGAAATTTCATGATGATCCTACTGCAGCTCATTTCGGTGTTTTCAAAACATTAGAGAGAATCTCAGAGTTATATTATTGGCCCAGAATGAGACAGAGTGTACAAAAATATGTGAGGCGCTGTAAAGTTTGTGCTGCCTGTAAGCCCACAAATTTGCCACAAGCTGGTCTCATGGGTAAATATCGTAACATAGGGTTTCCTTTCCAGTTAATTTCCTGTGATTTAATAGGCCCATATCCTAGATCTCGCCAGGGAAATACGTGTGCATTGGTCATTGTTGATTTCTTCTCTAAATTTGTTTTAATTCAACCTTTAAAACAAGCTACCTCTTCTGCGATTGTGAAATTTATTGAAAATAATGTTTTTCTAATTTTTGGAGTTCCTCAAATAGTAGCTGTAGACAATGGTGAACAGTTCACTAGTCAGTTATTTAAAAGTTTGATGTCTAAGTACAATGTCCAAAGTATTTGGTACACTGCAAATTACACTCCTCAAGCCAATCATACTGAGCGTGTGAATAAATCTATTGTCACTGCAATACGTTCATATTGTTTTTCTGATCATAGAACTTGGGATGTAGAATTACAGAAAATAGCTCAGGCAATTCGTTTGTCTAAACATGAAGTCACAGAATTTCCACCATATTTTCTTGTGTTTGCTAGAAACGTACCTGTATCAGGGTCATTCTTCGGGAATATTGCAGAAAATGCAAATAATCAGCCTGCAATTGCTGATAAAATACACCGTTTACAGGATACTCAAGAAATGCCAAAAATTTTCGAAGATGTTAGAAAAAAATTACACAAGGCTTACATAAAATCGAGTAACCGTTATAATCTTCGTAAGCGCGATATTAAATTTCATGTAGGTGATCATGTTTGGAAAAAGAATTATCAGAAATCTGATAAAGCTCAATTTATTTCTGCAAAATTTATGCCTAAATATATACATTGTACTGTTAACCGTGTTATATCTCCCTTGATTTATGAACTTAAAGATAGTAATGGCAAAAATATAGGACGATGGCATATTAAAGATCTAAAAGAATATAACTTATCTACTGATGAATCAAGTGACTCTACCGATGATGAAAATAATCCTGACTCAGTATCTTCGGATAGTGAATGAACATTTGTTAGATGAACACATTTTTACCTTATCTGCAAAAGTAATTTTACTGTAGATTTTTCTGTGTTGTGCAGAGAGTTAAAAATAATCTCTTGGCTAAATTAATTTGTTGGTAACCTAGGTTTATCTTGTAGATTATATTTTTGAAATTAGAAAGTATTAAGAAATTAATATTATTTTTGTTTACTGAATTATAGTTATGTGATGTTGGAACGGTAATTAGTATCACTAAAATTTGAATGTTCCATATTATATTTCTAATTTGTAGACTTATCTTTTCAGTCGAAATGTGTAGTTACACATACTGAAAAATATTATCTTATCTTACCGTTTTCAGTTGAATTGTGTCAAATGACACAAACTGAAATAATTTATCTTACCTAGGGTTTTTGTGTGTTAGAGAGAATGACACACAGAGCTTTATCTTTACCTTATTTTATCTCGTGTCGAAAATTTATCTTTACCTTATCTTATCTTGTGTCGCAGCAGACATAAATCGTGCGTCTTCTGTACATTTAAATATTGTCCCACCAGACATCTATTGTATAGTATATATCCAAGCTTGCTATAATAGTTATAGCAAATTTGACTCTTACCTCTTTTGGCACAGCAACACAGAAATGATCTATCTATGTTACTTAATAGTTGGTTTAATTTTATCTTAAAATTTGTATCTTTATCTTTTCTAGTTAGATTCCAAATAAATCCAGTTCATTGTAAGGAATTTAATTTTCAGTGTTCGTAGCTTAAACGCTTATCTCTATCTAACAAATAGTTATTTTCACTATTCAAAAATATCTATAATTATCTTGATATATCTTACCGTAGAAATTAAAATTTCTATCTGTCAAGAAAACATATTTTCTTTATCTTATAGTAAGGGAATTTGAGAGGATAGAACAAATAAGTTTGGAGTTTATTGCCTCACCTTTAGAATATGACATATGGTTGTTAAATATGTTAGTGCTGGAATAATCGTCCATTCCTTTGTGACAGTATTTGTATTTCCTCTAATTTACTTTCTCTCTGTTTGCTATTTAGGATTCTTATGAATTCTTATTATTATCTACATAGAAACATAAAAATATCTATTTGATATTTCTTTACCTGACTATGACTCATATACACTAGATTATAATATTAATCTAGGCATTAAAAACACAATATCTTTACCTTAATGATTCACAATATCGAAAAGTAGATACGAATAAGTTTGGAGTTGGTTACCTCACCATTAGATAATGACTTGTTGTTGTTAAATATGTTAGTGCAGGAATCATCGTCCATTCCCTTGTGACAGTATTTGTATTTTCTTTAAAGTTTACTTCTTCCCTCTTGTGAATATTGCGAAGTGTTTTTGATGTTCCTTTACCTGATTGTGACGTCTATATTCTCAATGAGAATAGTAAGTTTTTTTATTTTTTTTTCTTTTCTTTCCTTTCATTAGTTATAGGATACGACAATTAGTTATGAGTTTTATCGACCTATTTATCTGAGCCATATTATGTTATTCTTTTCTCTTCCTATTATCATTTTATTTTAACTTTTATTTTTGATTTAAAGAATTTATCTGGGGTAGTATTCTTGTGAGTTTATTCTCACCAGTGTTGCTTGCAGTTCGGTCTACGGATAACGAGGGGCAACCCTGAAATATCACTCCTGGGCAAATGTCTTTTCCTATATTCCTTACCTTCAGAACAAATATGCACTCAGTGAATAAGGTTCGTGACAAATACCTAACTTGTCTTTCATATAATGGGTGGTTAATGTTGGACCATCTTAATAAATTTCCAACTTTTAATCTTTTTCTATATCTTTTTATGTTTCTTCCCGACTTTGTCTTTTTGGTATCATTTAATAACCCTTCAGGTTATTATTTTAGCGTTAATGATATGCTAGAATATCATTGAGTGTGCAGTACTCTGAACTGGACGTTGTGTAGTGTCTTCGTTCGAGCTACATTGCGGTGTGGGGTGTTTGAAGTTGTTATGGGGCAATGTGGAAGCAGTTGAATCGGAATACGAGGCTCTCTTTGCTGCTAAGTTTGCGCAATTTCGGTCTTGTGTGATCACTTACAACTTGGCACACCTTCTGTTTCTAGATTGAGCCATGGGGATTCTCAGCATCTGACCTGACGGTGGATATCGGATGCAGACAGTGCAGAACATGTATGAGGGTGTGTTTTTTTATCTTTCATTTTTTTTTGTCTAAAATTTTCTTTTGTTATGCTGTATTTTAAGGGTTTGAGTAAGTTCAGTTACTAAACGGGTAGACTGTTCCCTTGTATCAGTACTTAAGTCCCTGAAAATGCATATCTGGGTTTTTGTTTTTCCTAATGTATATTTTTTTCATATTCGATTTAGGGTTCTATGTTGATAAGTAAGAGCAGTTACTAATTGGGTAGACTGTTCCTTTGAATAAGTACTTAATAACACAGAAGCTTAAAGTTTATGTTAGTCTCTATATGGGGATGAACTTTATTGGGGGTGTATAAATATGTACAAAATATGTATGTATATATATATATATATATATATATATATATATATATATTAATATTGACTTCATCAATGTTTTTTTTTAAAAATAGTAAGGACTTTCCTTTTTACTCATACGTGATTCTCATATTTTAAAGTTTCTATTTTAAATTTTCTTCCCTCGTTTTTTTTTGGTCTCAATAGTTTAATTATATAACAAAAAATTTTTTTTGAAAATTTTTTTTCTTGGCTGTTAGGGGTATGAAACGTTCACTTAGCAGTTAACATTTCTAATAGAGTTTTAAATAAATAATTCAGCGATGCTTGTTAAATTTATTGGTGGAATAGACCACACGTCCTTCCTTGCCAATGTTTTAAACAACTATTTAAATGTTGGTGGAATAAACTGTATAGATATCTCACAGAAAAAAAGAACCTGAATAGAAATTCGGAATGCGGCACTATACGAGAGATTGTAATAGAGAATGGTAGTCGCAGAAATCCTGATAAAAGTTTTAAATATTCTATATGGTTATTAAAAAAACTTGTTCTAAGAACAAATTCGCAGGGATTACTGGTAGGTTTTATTTTTTTTGTGTAATATTTTCGTAAATTGATAAAGGTTTTTGTCCAGGACAATTCATTAAACTAGATTGTATATCTGTAAAAAAATGATAAGTACAGTTTCATAAATGTCACTGGACAGATATCTAATTATCGTGTTAATTAAAAAAAGGTCTATCTGTAACACACTTGGTGTTCTTGTAGCGATACCGCCTGGAATAATTTAACTATTCCGGTAAATTTAACTAAAATCACCCGACGGAAGAACTAAGGTGAAGATTTGTCGGCGATTTGCATTGACTCACAAGAAATGGTGTTTCCATAAGAGCCAATTCATGATCTAGATACTCAACTATGTATTATACTGAGAATTATTTAACCTAGGAAGATTTTATGGAGAATCGACTTCTACTTGCTACTTCAAGATAAGTAAAATTATATTGTATGGCTTCACCATTCATATTTGTACAGCTTGTCTTAGTTTTTATTTATACTTTCTTTTTCTTCTCACATACACACTTTTACTAACCCATTATTGTCAAACTATGTAACACGTTTAAATATTTTTTCATTCATTATATTCATACATATTAGTAGTTTGTTGTTTTATTTATTATACAGAAAGACCTGTGAAATAGCCTTCAGTACATTTTTTTTTGCATAAGTATTGTCTAAAAACTAGCAAAGCACAGCAGGTAAGAGTTGACTGATTAAGGAGGTTGATTTCTTTCTAATTTTGTTTAGGAACAAAGTTAGTGGCGCCCTTACTATTGATGTAACTTTACTGTTTTTTAGTTTTTCTCTCTCTCTCTTTCTCTTTCTTTTTCACATTTTTTTTCTTTAATTAAACTTCCTTCAGATAACAGAGCCCTGAGAACTGGCTCCGTTATCTCCAATCTCTTTGTCAGTTTGGAAAGAACCTACTCTTTTTTAATACTTTCAATTATTTAAATAATTTTTACCCTGAGAGTAAGAGGTTTTTGTTTCAATGTGCCATTAGCAGTCTATTTTTGAGTATTTCTCGTTTTGTTAAGCGTCTTCGGTGTATTGTATCTGTGTAAAGCATGTTTACGTCTCGTTTATATGCTTGTTCAATATAGAGTAGTTTACTATTTACATAATTCATTAGATCGACATTTTGTGTTAGAATTGGCATTGTCGGATGTAATTTTTGTGTTTTTCGAAGTATTATGACAATTCGTGGGTGTTCTGTTTGCCATACTTCTATTCCATATAGTATGTTTCTTTTTTGTAATGTTAGTGCGAATACTTTGTCTTTTTCTTCAATTACTATTAGTTCTTCTCGTGTTTTTGTGTTTGTGATTTTGTTGCCTATGCCTTCGTATAACTGGCTCAGATGGTCTTCGCATGTTGTTGGCTCATAACTGGACCAGGTGGATTCTCCTACCGTGGAGTCGAAACAGAAACCATTCGTGAATTTGCAAGTTATTTCTCCTTGTAAGGGGATCTCGTTCGTTTCTAGCGTTACTCTAGCTAGATAGTCTTTGGTTGTTATTTTGGCTGTTGCTATTATTACTACGTCGTTCCAATTTCTGCCGTTTTCTTGGTATGTGATACCTTCACATGTTCCCATATTGTCGAGTGTGCCGCCTATTTTTATTGACGCTGTTGTGGTACCGTTCATTAGTATGTTGTCTATTGTTTGTTGGTACAACTTTATTATTTTATATCTGTGGGTGTTTCTGCATTCTTCTGCTCCCAATTTGTGGATGTAGGTTGATAGTCCTTCGTTGACGACTGATGTGTGGCTGTGCATTCCGCAGTAGAACATGAATTTTGTTACTCCTATTAAGCATGACCATACTTTTTGCAATTTTATTTCGTTTCGTTGAATCACTTGTATGTCTGTTTTTTCACTCGCATACGTTTTTTCTGGTTCCGGACACTTTTGAATGTCTTTTAGTGGTAACACTGTGATATTTGTGTTGGGGTGCGAACACTCATACGCGATTAGCCCAACTGCTATATGTTGCCCGCACATGACGAATGTCACCCAGGTCAGGATAGTACTTTGTCGTGCCATTTATTTGGTTTTGTTATCCTAAAATTTTTTTAAAATTTACAATTGTTACTACAACTTATCTTTCTTACAACCGTTTTTTAAACATTTCTTTGTTACAATACTATGTTACCTACAATTTTTGTCATATTTATATGACATTTCCTCATTTGACTGAGCTTCACACTTATTTAGGACTGTCAAGTGAGCTCTCTTCTTTTGAAGAGAAAAAAACTTCTTGAAATTTATGACCCGTGAGCTTGTTTCCCCATTATTTACTTCTGTATTTAAATACTTTTGTAGTCCCCTTGTATTTTTGAATTGAAAAAGAACTTACTTGCGTGAAATCATTTACTTAATCGTACTATTAGTATCCTTTGCCTATATACTTGGTTATAGTGACTTATGGTCTTTTATTTCATTATTCTGTTATGATTCCTAACTTACTTAATTATTCCTATCCCCTTACTGTGGCTTAACCTATGAATTGGACCCGTAAATCTGTTTGGATTAATAATATAACCTAATATATACATGCATGCTTGGTCTCGACGTTTTAGCTACGTCGTTTCAAGCTCATCGCTATCCATCTGGTACTTATTTTGGTCTTGTTTCTTTTATAGTTAGTCGTCTGTCTTTGTCCTGTATTCCGTGTTAGTCTCATTTAGGCATTAAATGTTTTTGTGTAACTGGGTGCACTTTGTATCCTGTTTGTCACTCTGGCAGAGCGTCTTATCTCCGGTGGAGGTCGTAGTGAGTATTGTGGTCTTTGTTCTGTTCTATTCCCTTTATGTCTGGTTTGGGATGATGGTTTGTTTTTTGGTGGTTGTAGATTCTCGTTCGTTGCCCATAATGGTAGTGCTGCTACTTTTCCTGGATCTACTTCATTTTCTTCCTGCTCGTGTATTTCCTCTAGCTCTTCTATACTCTCCAAGTTACCTATATCTTGTAGTATCTTATGTTCCTTGTCCTCTATTTTTCCTAGATATGTTTTTAATCTGTTGATGTGTACTATTTGTGTCTTCTTCCCTTTTTGTGAAATTATTTGATATGTAACCGGTCTTACCTTATCTTTTACTTCGAAAGGTCCTGTCCATTGGTTTTGTAATCTCTTTGATTTTCCTACTTTCGTGCTCATGTCGAGTAGGTATACTAAATCTCCTGGTGCAAATTCTCTTAGAGCTGTTTTTTCGTTATATCTGGCTATCCTTTCTTCTTTTTCCTTTCTCTGTGTTTTTCAGTGCTGTATTGTATACTTGACTTAATCTAGCTTCTAATTCTGACACATAATTGTTGTCGATGTCGTATTTGATTCTTTTCGGTGTGATGAATTTTTCAAATGGTAATGATTGGTCTCTTCCGTGTAGTGAAAAATATGGGCTGTATCCTGTTGAAGTGTGTACGCTTCCTCTGTATGCCATAAGTACGTATGGTATCCATTTGTCCCAATCTCGTTGATCTGGTGCTATGTAGTGTGCTAACATGTCTTTCAGTACTATGTGTAATCTTTCTATTTGACCGTTTGTCGTTGGCGCATAACTTGCAGTGTGTAGCCTCTTTATGTTTAGTAACTTGCATGTTTCCTGCATTAGTTCTGACATGAAATTTGTTCCTCTATCTGTTAACAGTTTCTGGGGTGTTCCGTGTCTTGATATTATTTGTTCAACGAATGCTCTTGCTACTGTATCTGCTTTCTGATCTGGTAACGAAATTGCTTCACAGTATTTGGTAAAATGGTCTTGAAATGTTAGTAGGTTGGTAGTGGTCCTACTATGTCCATAGAGGTTATTTCCCATGGTTCTGTGACTTTTGTAAATTTTTGTAATGGCGCTTTCTTGAAGTGAGGTGACGTCTTCCGTCTGTTGCATGCGTCGCATTGTTTGCAGTAATTTATTATGTCTGTTCTCATCGTTTGCCAAAAACAACGTCTCTTTATTGCCAATAATGTTTTCTGTTGTCCTTGATGACAGTATATGGGTGAGTCATGAAAGTCTTCTATCACTTTGGTGATATAGCTTCTCGGTATTACCAGTTGATCTCTATGTTCTTCCTGTTCTTGTCTATATAAAATACCTTCTTTGTCGATGTAGTATTTTCTATTTGATTCTTCGTCCTTGTCCATTTGTTGTAAGGTGTTGTTGCAGAATTCATCTCGTTTTTGTGCTTTTTTCAGCATGCCTTTGTCTCATATTGGCTCCCAACCTTCTTCTATTTCTATCGCGTAAATTTTTTTTGTTTCCCTTGTGTTATCTGGTCGTAGAATGATTATTTTGGTGGGTATACCGTAAAATATGAATTGGATCATTTTAGTAATTTCGTCCCAACAAAGTCCTGGAATTTGGTCTTTGCTTGCTATGAAGGTTATGCTCTCCTCTTTGTTTTCTTCGCATAGTGTCTTCAACTGTTGTATTATGCTCCACATGATTCCATACGAGGTTTCTTCTTTCACCGCTGCTCTGTTTACCCCTATGTAGAATTTTGCGTCCAACGTGTCCCATTCTTTAATTTCTTCTATTCGATTCTGTGTGACGTCCGGTATATTATATGTGGCTTCTATTTCCTTTATCAATGGATCTTGGTTTGGCTTATTTTTGGCTGTAAATAGTACTACTGCTTGTTCTTCTTGTATGTATACTAACTTTCCTTCTTTTTCTAGTATTTTGTCTTTTGCTGGTATTTCGTTCTCCGTTATGTATTGTAAGTAATCTTCGTATGACGTCTCTATGTAGGTGCACGTTTTGTCGAACATTCTGCTTAGCGCGTCTGCATTTCCGTGTTTCCGTCCTACTCTATGGATTACTTCGAAGTTGTATTCTGCTAAGGTTAAGGCCCATCGCGTTAATCTTGAATTTGGGTCCTTCAGTGTAAGTACCCATTTTAATGCTCTGTGATCTGTGATGATTGTGAATTTTGTCCCGTAAACGTAGCATCTGAATGTTTTAATGGCAAAAATCACTCCAAGAAGTTCTTTTTCAGTCGTTGAGTAATTTGTTTCTGCTCTACTTAGTGTCCTGCTTGCATACGCCATTGGTCTTTCTCTACTGTCCCTTATTTGGCTTAATATTGCTCCTACACCTATGTTCGATGCATCTGTCGATAAGATGAACGGTTTGGAGAAGTCTGGGAAGATTAGAACTTTGTCTGACGTTAGCGATTCTTTTAGTTGGTCCATTGCCTTAATTACTTCCTCTGTTATTTTGAATGGTGTCTTTTTTGGTTAGGTTTACTAATGGTGCTGCTAATTCGGTTATGTTTGATATGAACCGTCTGTACCAGTTTACTAGTCCTAAGAAACCTCTTACTCCTTTTACGTTTTTTGGTAGGGGATATTTGTGTACTACTCCTTCTTGTGAGATGCTATGTCCTAAATATTTCACTTTCTTTAACATAAAATTGCATTTCTTTGGTTTCAGTTTAATGTTTGCTTCTGTTAATCTATTGAATACTTCTTCTAATTTTTCTAAATGGTCCTTTTTTCCTGTATAGTTAAATATGATTATGTCGTCCAAATAAACCATGCACTTTATTCCCGTTAAGCCTCTTAAGGTTGCGTTCATGAATCTTTGGAAAGTTGCTGGGGCGTTTACCAGTCCAAATGGCATTTTGGTGTATTCGTAGTGCCCTTGATATGTGGTAAATCCGGTTAGTGGAATGTCTTCTTCGTTCATATCTACTTGGTGGTAAGCTTCTGCTACATCAATTACTGAGAACAAAGTTTCTCCTCCTGCTTTGTAGCCTTGTAGTAGATCCGATATGTTTGGTAGAGGGTAATATTCCTTTTTTGTTACTGCATTTAGTCCTCTGTAGTCTATGCACATTCTCACTTTCTCCTCTCCGTCGGGAGTTTGTTTTACCACTAATACGACTGGCGCTGACCATGGACTGGATGATGTCCTGATTACTTTAGCTGCTAGTAGCCTATCTATTTCTTTCTGAAGCACTTCTCTTTGGTAATATGGTATTCTGTATGGAGCTTTGCATATTGGTTGGCTTCCTGCTTCTATGGTTATGTGGTGTTTTACTTTTGTAGTGCTTATTAGAATTTCATCGTCGTCTGTGAATAAGTGATGGTACTTTTGTATTAACTTAATTAATTCTTCCTTGTACCTTGTATCTATATGACCTAGTTCGAAATTTTTTCTGATCCATTCATCTGTTCTGATGTCAAATTTCCTGATCGTGTCCTGTGTTTTTGTTTGTGGTACTGTGTCCTCTGTACATTCGTATGCTTTTCCTAGTTTGGTTCCTTTTGTTAGGTTTATTTCTTGTACTGATGTGTTTATTATTCTAATTGGAATCTCTTTTCCGTTATTTGCTATGCTATTCGTCAGTCTTATTGCTTCTGGTCTTTTGTGTTGTGTTTCACACGCAATCGTATTTCCTCTTATGATATGTTTTAGTGTCCCAATTGTGTGAACTTCTGTTAGTGCTAGTATAATTATGCTATCTTCTATGTATACATCTGTGAAGTTTCTGTTAGTTATTGTTTCTTTCATTCCTTTGTTCTTCTCCCTGGTTTCTGTTTCTCCCTTCTTTTTCCCTGTTTCTGATTCTGCACTATTCTTCTTTTGTTCTATGTGTCCGTATCTTTCTTCGTTAATTTTTGTTTCCTGACTTTTTTCTTTCTTTGTGTCGATTTTTTTCTTCACTCTGTATGGTTCTATATTTTCGTCTCAGTGGCCGTTTTGTCTTTGTTTGTCTGTTTGATTTGCTCTTGATTTATTTTCTCTTGTCATTGCCTTCTCATTTTTCTCCATTGTTCTATGTTCTGTGTCCCTTCTTTTATACACTGTTTCCACTATTCCTAGCCATTTCTGCCAATTATTCATTTCTGTAGTGTCTGGTTTTTTTCTTATTGTTGCCAGTTGGTCATTTGCTTCTGTGATTCTACCGGTATGTATTGTGCTCTCAACTTGCCTTGCGTTTATCAATGGTATTCTTCTTTCCCATATTTCTAATGAAGGTTCTCCTTTGTATGATATGATTGCTTTCTGTTCTAGAAAATCTCTTCCTAAAAGAACTGGTATTTCTCCCATTATTTCGTCTTCTGCTGCAATGGCTCTTGCGTGAATGTTGTAGTTCATTCCATTTGTGCTTATCGCCAATTTCGTCGATCCATACAGCTGTATTGTGTGTCCTGTTATCCCTTTTAGAGTTAATTCCTCTATGATTTTTGTGTCTAACTCTCAATCTGCAATTATTGACCTATTTACTAATGAGTACGCTCCCCCTGTATCTATCATACATGGTCTGTTTATACCATTCACCCTTAGCATAACTATGTATGGGGCGTCCTCGTTTGTTACTGACGTTGCATCATTGTGGTACATTGTTTCTTTTTTTCCTTTTTTTCCATTCTCGATTTATACTTATTCGTTGCTTCTTGGTTTGTTTTTTCCCATTGTGGTTTATTTAAATCTGTTTCCCCTGTTAAATTTACTCGGCCACTTGTCCGGGGACTAACTGTGGTCCTTACTAGTTTAAATGTTTCTTCCATTCTTTATTACTTGTGTGTCCTCTTTCTTCAGACTGTCCTCTTCTATCATCGTTTATTTGGCGTCTGTTTCTCTCGTAGTTCCCAAAATTATTTTGTTGAGACCTCCTCTGTGTTTCTTGTTTATGGTACTATTTCCTTTGGTTTCTGTGTCTGTTATATTCTCTGTAGTTTCCTTGTTGCGTTTACTGGTTTTCCCCGTGATACCTAGTTTTCTCCGTTTTCTATGGACTTACTTTTCCGTCGTTGTATCTGTCGTACTTCGAGGTTGTTTTATTCCGTTTGTTTGCTTCGTGGAACATTTTGTTTCTACATTCTTTTGCCCAATGTCCTTGTTTCCCACAGTAATAGCATGTATTTGTTGGTTCGTTCCCTTTCTCTCTGCAATCCGGTGCCCAGTGTCCTTGTTTCTTACAAATTTGGCATCTTGTCTCTCTTTTTGTTTCTTCTGCTTCCTTCGTCCTACAATCAATTAGCCATCCAATGCCCTTGTCTGCCACAGAATGAACATTTTGCGTTCTGCCTACATACTTCCGAAGTGTGATTCGACCTTCCGCACGTTGTGCACCTCAGTTGTTCACTCATAAATGCGACTTTCTGGCTACTGTTTCTACCGCTTGTCATAGTTACCGCTGTTTCTTGACAACTAACTATTTCTTCCGCTTCTTCTAGTGTCATGTCGTCTTTCTGTAAAATGTAAAAACCTACCTCCCTTAATAAGTCTTTTCTCAACCCTACTTTGAATTGGTTTATTAATACCGAATTATGTTTTTTTTGTATGTTTAGTATTTGTTCCCTACTTGCACCCTTTATATCCTCTTCTAGTATCTTGTTTCCAATTAATTTTAGTCTGGTACAGAACGACGCTACGTCCTCATCGTATCTTTGGTAGCATTGCACCAGTTGCATCCACCAATCTGTTATCGATTTTATTGGTACAAATTTCCGTAGTAATTTTTCTCTAAATTCTGAATATGACACTGTGTCTGACCTAGGATCCGCCTTGAAAAAATCGTGTGCTACGCCCGCTTGTTTAAATTTCAATAATGTTAGTGTTTCTGATTCCGTCCACCCGTCTAATTTAGCCCTTAATTCGAGTTTCTCTATGTATCTAGCCGCATCTCTACCTGTGAAATCGGCTTAAGTCGCCGCTATGACCCCTAATGGTTGTGCCTGTGCTACCCTCAACGCCTGAAATGGATAGCTTTTGGTGCACGGATAGGATGTTTTAAGGATGGGTTAACTTCCCCCTTTGTAAAATTGAAGCTTAAGTCTTTTGGGAGTCTGATTTATTCTAACGAATGGAACTGAAGACGAAAAGACAACACAAAAAAATCAATTGTATGACGAAGCAGTAGACCACAACTAATCTGTTTTAAAGTTATGTGTCCCGTTAATTGATGACTGTCGTACCTGTGGGTAGCTGTGATGATGGTGGGAGAGTATCGGCTAATTCTCGATATTTTCAAGCCTTTTTACCCTCCTGTATGCCACGTTAACTGCCTTTTGCAGCCCTTGGTTACAGACCGTACAGCTTTACCGTTCCCTGTATTCTCTTGTGCTGTAGCAAGATTGGCATATAATCTTGGCCTGACAGGAATATCTTGTGTGAAGATCTGGCGTCCCTGCTGACTTACCACCCTGTATTGTAGATTCGCGATTTGACGACTAATCGTTTTCTTCCTGTATATGTAAAGTCGCTTTCTGAAAAATAACCGATTCAGCCCTGTGTCGGGAAAACTGCCGTGAAACCCAGACAGATCAAACCTGTAACGAAAACCCTCTGTGACGAAGTAACCAAGCAACCCTGTATCGGACAACCGCTGTGAAGAAATTAACGGAACAACCCTGTATCGGAGAACCGCTGTCACCCGATGGGTGGGTTTTGTTTAAATTGAAAAGGGTTCGCAAACCGGTGTCACCCGTGTAATGTAATCCCGACCTTAATTCAACTGTCACCTGATGTACAACTCTACCCTTTGTTACCGAGTTGATTCTCCCACAAAAAAAAACTGTCACCACTCTAACATGTGCTGTCACCACCTGAAATAAAAAAGAAGGAACCGTACCTTTTTGGTCACTCTGTATCGATCCCGTCCGTCGAGTCCACCAAATTATGTCTCCAATGAGCGGCTGAGCGTGTAAGGCCAATCCAGTCCGATTTCTGAGCTAGGTTCGCCTGGTCTTAAAACGGATTAAACTTCCTTTGCCAGGACAGGGTTGTTCTCCTCGTTTCTGTCACACTTCCACGGTTGTTACACTCTCCGGGGGGGAAAAATTATGGGGTAGGGATGATAGGTAAAATAAGGTAGAACCACAACGTTATACAAAAATTATATAATAAAAAAATAATTTCTCTGAGTACACATATATAGATATATATATAACCATAACCCAAAAATACAATCCCGTATGACCCAAGTCACTAAAATTCACTGGTATAAGTCTACTTATACATATATCTATCTATAAATGGTTTTTTTAATCCTACCCCTGTATATCATATAACTATTCAAAAAAAACAAACAAAGTTATGACAGAGTTCTCGTTTGTGCGATGGTGCGGAAAAACTATCCCTCTTATCGGCTTGGTCTTTTTCAAAGTGTACGGGAGGCGTATGGTTTATTATTTTCGTTTCCCAACTTTCTAGTCACCGGTGTCGAGACAATAAATAAATATTATGTGTAAATACCTTTAATCGCAACAACGTTTCAGCTTACGTCGTTTTAGGTCGCCATTGACCTTCAGGGAACGAAAGTAAAATTTTTGTTCTATAAAATTCTGCTGAGCTAAGGAAAACAATTAAATTATTTATCGACACTGGCGTTACAAGTTGCGAAATTCCCCAGTAATTAAATTACCTACGATAATTTATGCATTTACACTGGCAAAATGAGAAAACGTTTTATTTTATAATCACGGCTGAACAAAAGAATGATAACAATGTTTCTCTATAATAAATTCACTTATCAGCGCAAGTTCGCTGAAACCCACGACAAATGGAAAACATACGCTCCGGCCTTTGTGTTACCAAGTACAAAATTAACCTCGCCTAACTTTCTATCTCGTTCCTGCCTACGGGGTGGATGAGAATATGTGACCCAACAAAATGATAACTCCTACTTAACAAAATGTAACCTAACTTGTGTCAGGTTGGCGAAACTCTGCAAAATTTAATTACTCCAGCACACACGGTAAATTATATATTTATATAACGGATGTGTCCAGTCTCTTTGAAAATCAACAAAAAAATCAAATAAATATATTTGCTATCGCTACGCCTTGTATATAACAATTGACTTATACTCCCAAGTTCAGAATCCAGCGCAACTAATAACGAGTAAATATCTCACTAGTGAAAGAAATAATCTCAATCTAAATTTAGTTCAAAAACTTACTGCGTTGTCAAACTTCCTCCGTCTCGCCGGGATATTACTTGATTTTCGCTATCTGCTTGTCACCACGAATCGTGCCAATAAACGGTGTCGTGTTATGTCGAAAAGAAATTAGCGTAGAGGGTAATTCTACCGTTTGTGTATCGAAACAGGAGACAGTGTTCACCGTCAAGGAATAATCTCAGTATCCCTATCGCCTCCTAACACAACGGAGAGAATTTTTACCCCTCGTACCGCTAACACTAAAAAACACACTAGTACCGGTCCCGTGGCAAGGGAAAGACTTTTCCCCTCGCGTGTTCGACCCCCGGTACACACTGCCGCTCCTGCTCTGTGTACACCCGTTTTTGCTTTTCCCCCGACTTCGGTTTTGGGGTTTTTGTCGAATTGCAAAAACAACTTTTTGTTTTTTGAATCGTGCTAGTTTTCGTTATCCAAATAATTGTATTCAAAACAATTATTTTGCTTTGACCCAGTAAGATGTTTAATTTTTTCTATTCTGTTTTGACTTCGTATTATTTTATTAAACAAAATGTGGGTCGCATTCCAGTTTTTTATTATGATTTAAAATAAAATATGTTTTACCGTGTATTCTGAAATTTTCTACAATAAAATTATCTTTTAGGTATTCGTATTTATTACATTATTCTGGTTAGTGGAGCCATGAATTTCGTTTCGTTGTTAACTTCAATCGGTAACTCGTTGTAGCATTTTCGGTTCTTCTTAGATTAACTGTAGCTGGTGTACACTTCATTATGTATAGTACTTCGCTTAGAACTCTGCCTATATGACCAGGTTCGTTCTCCATTGATTGACTAACTGCGTTTGGTAGTGTATGAGCCATTATTAGTATGTTTTTTAGTACGTCTCTCTTGTCTCTCTTTATTATGCATCTTCTATGTATTGTGTCTGTATTATAGCATGCTTACGTCACGTTTGTATGCTTGCTCTATATACAATAGTTTGCTATTTACGTAGTTCATGAGATCGACGTTTTGGGGTAGAATTGGCATTGTCGGTTGAAGGTTTTGATTGTCTTCAAGGGTAATGACAATTCTTGGGTGCTCTGTTTGCCAAACTTCGATACCGCATAGTAGGTTTCTCTTATGTAGTGTTGAGGCAAAAACTTTTTCTTTTTCTTCTATGACTATCAGTTTTTTTCTTGTGTTGTTTGTTTGTGATTATATTTCCCATGCCTTTGTATAGCTGGCTTAGGTGGTCTTCGCATGTGGTTGGCTCGTAACTGGTCCAGGTTGCTTCGCCCGTGGTTGAGTCGAAACAATACCCATTTGTAAATTTGCATGTTATGCCTTCTCTTGTTATTATTTTGACTGTGGCTATTATTACCACGTCGTTCCAACTTCTTCCATTTTCTTGGTAGGAAATCCCCTTGCATGTTCCGGTGTTGTCTAAAGTCCCGCCTATTTTGATTGATGCTGTTGTCGTACCATTCATGATTATATTGTCGATTGTTTGTTGGTACAGTTGTATTGTTTTGTATCTATGCGTGGCTCTGCATTCTTCTGTTCACAATTTATGTATGTAGGTGGACAGGCCTTCGTTGACTACGGATGTGTGACTGTGCATCCCGCAGTAAAACATGAGTCTGGTTACTTCTACTAGGCATGACCATACTTTTTGTAGTTTGCTTTCGTTGCGTTGAATCACTTGAATGTTCGTGCTTTCACTCGCGTACGTCGTCTCGGGTTCCGGGCACTTTTGGACGTCTCTCAGCGAAATCACGGTAATGTTTGTATTGGGGTTCGAACAATCGTAGACAATTTACGTAATTGCTGTCTGAAGCCCGCACATAACGAGCGTTACCCAGGTCAGGAGGGCGCTGTGTCGTTCCATGGCCGTGCACTTACAGTTCTCTACAATTAACATTCGTTAACATTTATCATTCAAAAACATAATAATTATTTATTATTGTTATTAATTTTAAAAAAAAAATAATGATTTATTTTTCCCATGTTAACGCTACATTTGCGTTCTTATCTTTAGTTTATTTTTCTCAATTGACCGAGCTGTACAATCATTTAGGACTGTCAATTGAGTTCCTTGTTTAAGGTTATGACTATTGCCTGTTTTTAAATTTCTAGTTGGTGAATAAAATATAACTTATTTGTTCCCCTTGTAGGTATTGAAATTAAGTCTTTTTAAACATACTTTGAGTTGACCTTGCAACGGTGCAAATTTTTTTAAATTGATTACCTACAATGACCTCACACTTTATTTTGTCGATGTCGTATGATTAGTAACGTAATTAATTGCATTTTTCCTTGTTTATTTTTCCTAAGTCGACAATAAAACAATATACTTATTTTATGAATTATGAAATATGACTGAATTTGTATCTCTAATCTGATTTACCTATCTTATACCTTAGAAGCTTATTGTTATTTGTTGTATATATATCTATGTATATTTATTTTTCTCTGGGCCTATTCACCCTGAAAAAAATGTGAGTGTGAACTCAGTATTTATGAAAAAATTGAGTGATTAAGCGGACATATTTGTTGTATGTTTATGGGATATTTTCGCCTGATTTTCTATGATATATGATAGCGTTTGGCTTGTTTGGTCTTGCTTCTACATAATTGTAAGGCTTCTACCCATGTCATATTAATGTAGCTGGGTGCGCTTGAGATCCGATTTCTTATCCTGGCTGATCTTCGAATTTTCGGTGGAGGTCTTAGTGGGGCCTTCCGCTCGGTTTGTCTTTCTTTTGCTTTGTTTGGGTTAGTGTCTTTTCCGTGGGTAGTTGTGTTATTTTCTCCGTTGACCATAGTGTTAATGCCGCTAACTTCCCTGGGTTTATGTCGTCTGTGGTCTTCTCTTGTGGTTCTTCCTGTTCGTCTGGTGTGTTTCCCTTATTCTGATTCGTTGTTGTCTCTATAATCTCGTGTTGCTCATCGTTCAGTTTGCCATAATATGTTTTTATTCTATTAATGTGGACAACTTGCATCTTTTTCCCTCTGTTTGACGCGATTTGGTATGTGACTGGTCCTACTTTGTTTTTTATTTCGAATGGTCCTGTCTATCGGTTTTGAAGTTTTTTGGATATTCCTGGTGTGTTACTTATGTCTAGTAGGTAAACTAGGTCTCCTGGTTTAAACTCTCTCAGGGTGGTTTTTTCATTGTATCTGTTTATCCTGTCGTCTTTTGCCTTTTCTGTGTTCTCTAGTACTCTTGTGTATATTTGGTTGAGTCTTGTCTCTAGCTCTGACACGTAGTTATCGTCTAAGTTGTATTTCAGTCTTTTTGGCTAGATGAAATTGTCGAACGGTAGTGCTTGATCTTTCCCATGTAGTAGGAAATATGGGCTGTATCCTATTGGTGTGTGTATGCTTCCCCGATATGCCATTAGTACATACGGTATCCATTTGTCCCAATCTCGTTGATTTGGGGCTATGTAGTGCGCCAACATATCTTTTAGTACTCTGTGTAGTCTTTCTATTTGCCCATTGGTTGTTGGTGCGTAGCTTGCTGTGTGTATTCTTTTTATGTTTAGTAGTTTGCATGTCTCTCTCATTAGTTCTGACACAAAATTTGTTCCTCTATCTGTTAACAATTTCTGGGGTGTTCCGTGCCTGCATATTATTTGTTCTACAAAGGCTCTTGCTACTGTATCTGCTTTCTGATCTGATGTCGGAATTGCTTCGCAGTATTTAGTAAAGTGATCTTGAAATGTTAGTAGATACTTGTTTCCTTCGTTTGACGTGGGTAGTGGACCTACTATGTCCATTGAAGTTATTTCCCAAGGCTCTGTGACCTTTGTGAATCTTTGCAGTGGTGCCTTTCTGAAGTGTGGTGAAGTATTTCGTCTGTTGCATACGTCGCATCGTTTACAGTAGTTTATTATGTCCGTTCTCATTGTTGGCCAGAAGCAACGTCTTTTTATTGCCAATAACGTCTTTAGTTGTCCTTGATGACAATAAACGGGTGAGTCGTGAAAATTTTCTATAACTTTGGTGATATAGTTTCTAGGTATTACTAGTTGGTCCCTGTTGTCTTCTTGATCTTGTCTGTATAGGAGCCCTTCTTTGTCGACGTAATTTTTTTGCTTTGATACATCCTCTTTGTTCAATTGTTGTAATGTGATGTTGCAGAAATCGTCGCGTTTTTGTTCTTTTTTCAGTAAGTCTTTGTCCCAGAGTGGTTCCCATTCTTCGTCTGCCTCGATTATTTGGATTTTTCCTGTTTCTTTGGTTGGGATCGGTTTTAGTATGCTTACTTTGGTGGTTGACCCGTAGAATGTGAATTGAATCATCTTTGTGATTTCGTCCCAGCACAGTCCTGGAATTTGTTCTTGGCTGGTTATGAAGGTTATGCGTTTTTCCGTGTTTTCTTCGCATAGTTTTTTTAACTTCTGGATAATATTCCACATTATTTCGTATGATGTGTCTTCTTTGACTGACGTCCTATTTAGTGCTACGTAGAATTTTGTATCTACTGTGACCCATTCTTTGACCGATTCTATTTGTTCTTGTGAGACGTCCGGTAGAGTGTATATCTTTTCTATCATCATTATTAGTGGTTCCTGATTGGATTTGTTCTTTGCCATTAGGAGGGCTATTGATTCTTCGTCTTGGAGGGAACCTAAGTCTCCTTCTTTCCTGCTTATTTTGTCTTTTCCTGGTAGGTCGTTTTCTGAGATATATTGTAAGTAGTCTTCGTATGTGGTTTCTACGTAATTGCATGTTTTTGTCGTACATTCTGCTCAGTGCATCCACGTTTCCGTGTCTTCTTCTTATTCTGTGTAATACTTCGAAGTCGTATTCTGCCAGTGTTAAGGCCCATCGTGTTAGTCTAGAGTTTGGGTCTTTTAGTGTCAGTGTCCATTTTAGTGCTCTATGGTCTGTTATTATGGTGAATTTTGTTCCGTAAATGTAGCATCTGAAGGTTTGAATTCCAAAAATAACGCCTAGCAATTCTTTTTCCGTAGTTGAGTACTTGGTTTCTGCCCTATTTAGTTTTCTGCTTGCATATGCCATTGGTCTTTCTCTGCCAGTCCTTATTTGACTAAATATTGCTCCTACGCCTATGTTTGATGCGTCTGTTGACAGTAGGAAGGGTTTGGTGAAGTCGGGGAATATTAAAACTTTATATGAGGTCAGTGATGTTTTTAATGGGTTCATTGCCGTTATTGCGTCTTCCGAGATTTTAAACGGTGTATCCTTTTTTGTTAAGTTTACTAATGGTGCCGTTATTTCTGTTATATTTGGTATAAAGCGTCTGTACCAGTTTCCTAAACGTAGAAATCCTCTTACTCCCTACATTCTTCGGTGGGGGATATTTGTGCACCGCCTCCAGTTTTTGTGGGTCTGGCGCTATTCCCTCTTGTGAGATAATGTGTCCCAGATATTTTACTTTCTCTAGCATGAATTTACATTTTTTCGGTTTTAGTTTAATGTTGGCTTCTGATAGTCTTTCGAACATCTCTTCTAGTTTCTCTAAATGATCCCTGCTTTCCGTGTAATTGAATATGATGATATCATCTAGATATACCATACATTTTATTCCTGTTAATCCTCTTAAGGTGGCATTCATGAATCTCTGGAACGTTGATGGTGCGTTTACTAATCCGAACGGCATTTTGGTGTATTCGTAGTGTCCTTGGTATGTGCTGAATCCTGTTAACGGGATGTCTTCTTCTCTCATGTCTACTTGGTGGTATCCTTCAGCTACGTCGATTACTGAAAATAATGTTTCGCCTCCCGCTTTGTATCCCTGTAGTAGGTCTAATACGTTACGTAGTGGATAGTATTCTTTCTTGGTCACCGCGTTCAGTGCTCTATAGTCTATACACATTTTTACTTTTTCCTCTCCTTCCGGGGTCTGCTTTACTACTAAGACTACCGGTGCTGACCATGGGCTGGAAGATGTTCTGATTACATTGGATGCAAGTAGCCTATCGATTTCTTTTTGCAGTGTCTCTCGTTGATGGTAGGGTATCCTATATGGAGCCTCGCATATTGGCTGAGAGCCTAGTTCCAGAGTTATGTGGTGTTTGACTTTTGTGGTGCTAGTCAGAGTTCCGGCGTCATCCGTTAATAGATGGTGGTACTTTTGTATTAGCTTGACTAGTTCTTCTTTGCTTTTTGTGTCTATGTGGTATAATTCGAAGTTATTTCGGATCCAGTCGTCTGTTTTATTGTCGAATTTTCCGATTGTACCCTGTATATTGGTGTTTAGTCGATTCTCTTCTGAGCATTCGTAAGCTTTCCCTATATTAGTGCCTTCTGGGAGATTTATTTCCTGCGCCGATCTATTGATTATCCTTACGGGAATTTGTCTTTGGTTTTTTGATATGCTGTTTGCCAATCTGATTGTATGTTGTCCGTTTTTTTGGGTTTCGCATACGACTGTATTTCCCTTTATTTCATGTTTCAGATGGTGGTACTTTTGTATTAGCTTGACAGTTCTTCTTTGCTTTTTGTGTCTATGTGGTCTAATTCGAAGTTATTTCGGA
Organism: Galeruca laticollis; assembly: GCA_963921935.1. Taxonomy (NCBI): domain Eukaryota; kingdom Metazoa; phylum Arthropoda; class Insecta; order Coleoptera; family Chrysomelidae; genus Galeruca; species Galeruca laticollis. The sequence continues at coordinate 76,212,690 of OY998177.1, forward strand.
TCCAGTCGTCTGTTTTATTGTCGAATTTTCCGATTGTACCCTGTATATTAGTGTTTAGTCCATTCTCTTCTGAGCATTCATTCGTAAGCTTTTCTATATTAGTGCCTTCTGGGAGATTGATTTCCTGCGCCGATGTATTGATTATCCTTACGGGAATTTGTCTTTGGTTTTTTGATATGCTGTTTGCCAATCTGATTGTATATTGTCCGCTTTTTTGGGTTTCGCATACGACTGTATTTCCCTTTATTTCATGTTTCAGGGTCCCGATTGTGTGAACCTCAGTTAGCGCTGGTATGGTCAAACTATCCTCTGTGTATATATCTGTGCTGGTTCTTATGTAGTCAGTTTCTTCTCTGCTATTCCTGATATCTTCGGTTGTTTTATTTCTTCCGTTTTCCTTCTTATGTTCTGTGTCTGTGCGCCCTTTTCCGTTGATTATGGGTTTTTGGTTTGTGTATGTAGTTTCTCTTTCTCCTGTTTTATCCCTGCCTGTAGTTTCCTTTATTTTTTCTACCGAACTATTTATGTCTCTTCCTGGTTTGGTTGTTTCTTGTTGTGGTGTGTTTATTCTGCGTTCTCTGATTTCCTTTTGTCTGTACATTGATTCCACTGTTTTTAGCCATTTCTTCCACGCGTCTTTCTCTCTTGGAATTTCTTGTTCCCTTGCTGCCGCAGCTTGTTCGTATGTTTCTGTCTGTAATTGTCTATGATTATTCAGCAAGTGATTGTTGCCTCCTGTTCTTCTAGAAAATCTCTTCCTAATAATACTGCTGTGTCTCCCATTATACCGTCCTTGGCTGCGATTACTTCGGTGTAGATATTATAGTCCATTTCTGTTGTCGCTATGGCTAGTTGTGTCGAACCGTAAAGGTGGATTGTGTGTCCCGTTATGCCTTTTAAGGTTAATTGTTCCGTGATCCGCGTGTCTAATTCCTTGTCTGCTATTATGGATTTACTTATTAGCGAGTATGCTCCGCCTGTGTCTATCATACAAGGTTCGTTCTTTCCGTTTATTCTTAAGAGTACTATATATGGGGGTTTTCGCTTTTATTTATCGTCGGTCCGTTATGATACATTGTTTCTACCTGTTTTTTTCTTGTTTTCTTCCTTGTTTTCCTTTTGTGTTGCCGGTTGATATCCGTCTTTGCTTTTGTGAGTCCATTTTCCCCTAGTTTCCGTTTGACCACTTGTTTGGGGAGTAACGGTGGTCCTTGTTAGGTTAAATGTTTTCTTCCGTCTTCTTTGTTTGTTTGTCCTCTCTCTGTGGAGGGCCCTCTCCTGTTCTCTTCTGTTTGGAGCCTTTGTCCGACATTGTGTTGCTCGTGTGTCTGTGATACTTCTCTGTTCCAATTCTTTTCTCTTGGGTTCCTTTGTCCGCTGTATTCCCCGTAGTTATTTTGTTGTGTTGTGATTCTTCCTTCTTGATTCCATTGTTTCGTATTCCATTGTTCGTATTCTTCATTGAACTTTTTCTTTCTGCAGTCCTTGACCCAGTGGCCTTGTTTTCCGCAGTAGTGGCATACATTACTATCTGTGGTTGGTTCCTTGGTTTCTTTGTTTCTGCAGTATGCTGCCCAATGTCCCTGTTTTCTACAGATTTGACATTTTTTTTCTTTATTTGCTGCTTCTGCTTCTCTTGTTCTGCAGTTTGATGTCCAGTGGCCTTGTCTGCCACAGTACATACATTTTGCGCTATGTCTGCAATCCTCTGTTTCATGTCCCGACTTTCCACATGCTGTGCACCTCCGTTGCCCATTCGTAAGAGCGACTCTGTGGCCGTTGTTCTTTCCGCTCACCATTGTGGCTGCTGTTTCTTGACAGTTTACTATTTCCTCTGCTTCTTCTAATGTGAGGTCATCTTTATGTAGTATGTAAAATCCTACTTCCCTGAGAAGATCCTTTCTTAGTCCAACTTTAAATTGATTCAACAGTACCGCGTTGTGTTTCCTTTGGATGTTCGGTATCTGTTCTCTGCTCGCTCCTTTTATGTCTTCCTCTAATATTTTGTTCCCTATTAATCGTAGTCTTGTGCAGAAAGCTGCTACGTCTTCGTCGTGCCTCTGGTAGCATTGGACTAGTTGCATCCACCAGTCAGCGATCGATTTCCTTGGGACGAATTTTCTCACTATTTTCTCCTTAAATTCGACATATTTTGCTGTGTCTAATCTTGGGTCAGCTTTGAAGAAGTCGTGGGCCGCGCCCGCGAGTTTGAACTTCAATAGCGTCAGTGTTTCTGTTTCTGACCAGTTTGGCCCTTAACTCCAACTTGTCTATATATCTGGCCGCATCTCTACCTGTAAAGTCTGTTAGAGTTGAGGCGATCACCCATAGTAGTGGTGCCTGTGGTATTCTTAATGTTAACGACATATTGCTCGAATCCCCCGTGGATTCTGAACCTCCTTCATTACCTGCACCTGCCCTATTGTTAAAAACTAACGGCATTTCTGTTTAATTCACTACCGTACCTTATCTATATTGGGTAAAACAAATCTTACTTATTTAGCTCCTACCTTTATTTGGCTTCCTCGATGCCTGAAATGGATAGGTTAATCGGAATAATGAAAAAAAAAGGATTGCTGATAGGAATTCTCCTCTTGTAACTTCCTTTCGTACGAACCCAGGATCTGGAACACCGCTGTCACCACTCTAATAAATGGGTAGTTCCTATTTTCATTCTTATGGTGAAGCAGTGATCAACACAGCCGATGTTGCTGACACCCCACCGCTGTCACCAGTGTAATAATTCTGACCTTTTGTAATAAATTTCTCTAGCTCCTTTGGGGTTGTATCCCGTTACCGCTGTCGCCACACTAATAGGTCGTTGGTATATTCCAATTGGTATAGGAAACGGTATTATTTCTCTGGCTTCTTTTCCTCTGATTGTAGTGACCGGAGGGGCCCTACTGTATACTCGTATCCTAGCAATCTTTACAGCGTGCTGTCACCAAGGCCTTACGGCACAAAATTTAGAACCAGGAATCTCCTTGCGGGTTATCTCGACGGAGACCCCTCCCTCAAGGTAACCCGTAACAATTAAATTACACAATGTGCCAAGCCTGAGTTCGAATGCAGGTCGTGTCAGCCCGTTCTATTTGCTGGTACGAGGATAAGGGTTGTTGTTAAAGGAAGCAGACTGGTAGGATAAGTATATTCAAGTATATATATATATATATATATATATATATATATATATATATTACAAAATAACAGTGAATCATACAGCCCTGCTTTAGATAAAATGACAGTTACTCGGGGAAACGCCCCGGTAAAGAAAAATCAGATAAGGAAAAACGTCTTTCCAAAATCTGGAAGTAGTTACCCGTTCCCGTGACACCCGTAAAGGATGTCTTATATAGGACTATCCCTGTATAAGAAATTGAAACCAACGAAAGCAAAAGCCTGACTCGGGCACAACGTCTTCCAAACTCTTGAAAGGGGTCATTCCTGATTATGAAAGATAAAAGGACGATATTATGTATAAATAAATATTTGTTATATTATAAGAACTAAATGACTATCGTACAACCCTTCGTAGATTCAATGGTGTGAAAGTGAAATCCCGTACCGTTGAATATCTCGTACAATATAGTAAATAATGTATCAACAAGCTTTTGAAATCTAGTAGAATAATTATGATATCTCGGGTATGTGGATATCCTGTACAATATAGTAAATCATATATAACAACAAAGTTTTGAAATCGAATAAAGTAATTATGATATCTCGTGAATTTGGATATCCTGTACATTATAGTAAATAATATGTCAACAAACTTTTGAAATCTATTAGAATAATTATGATATCTCGGGTATGTGTGTTACGGTATTAAAATTCACTAAATCATTTTCTTATAATTAATTGAAATTCAAAATTCACATATTAAAATTCACTAAATAATTTTCTTGAATCTAACTTAATTGGATTTATATCACAAATAATTGTAAAAGTAATGTATATTGGGTTGCTTACTTTTAGGATGTTTATTTTCAAATCGCTTTATCAGTTGTTGGCGATTAGCTGGACAAACCTGATGGTTAAATTTTATAGTCAGTTCTGTACTTAACTTTTCGGCTATAAATATCATTATCATTTAGGGTTTTAACTGGAAGGTGAACAGCACGATAGAGGATTTTAATTTTCTAAAATGAGTGGATGTGTTTGAGAGTCGGTAGGCATTTCTCTTTATCTTGGATACTTGCTGAAAAGTGTTTTCTGTGGAAGTTTGGCAGTGATGATGGGTGAGTTCGTCTCTGTAGTATTTCGTCTACGTTGTTTATTGAGTTCTGGAATTATTTTGAATTTCTAAAGTGGCAATTTTGGTAATGATAATTTTCGGAAAGAGTGGGGCTTCCGCCCTGTAGAACCTCTTGAAGCAGTTGTTGAAGAATAGGTAGACGCCATTATTAGCGTTGTTGCTTTTGCTGTGCCCCTGTGGTAGCAAGTTGTCTCCATAGCCTGTGGATAGGTTTAAAGGAGGATCCGTATTAAGCGGGATTTTAAGCACACCTGTTGTTTGGAGGATTGGAGTTGTTCATCACTTCTAATTATTAGGATTTGAGATTTAGTGGTAGAGACGCCGATTTTTCGAGGTAAGTCTTTTCGATAATATTTCTCTTGCGAACCTACATCTTTCATGGTTTTATTTTTGATTTTTTTTTGGCACGTTTTAATTGGAAATTTCACATTCCCATTGGAAAACCAGATATTCAGATAGTTCTCCGGAATCAACTTTAAAACAAATTAGGAAGTCGGGGTAAGCTATATAAAATTATCTTTGATGGTATGGTGTTCGCGACCGGAGATCCAGAAATATTATTTAATGCAGTGGCTACTTTCTTAGTCTGATGTATTTGTCGCCACATGGTGAAAGTTATTTTCCGTAGTATCCAGTTGATTGCTGCCAGCCTCGTGAAAACACGTTTTTGTGCAAGTAGACAAAGTTTTTTTGGTCTTATCTGATTAGTGTTACTTTCATTTTTATATCTACATTTTTCGTCTTTAAAATAATACTTTTAAAGATAACTAAAATGAATTTGTTAATCAAAACAATCCTTTATTTTATTGAGTAAAATAAATTAATCTTGGAGTTTACCACAACAACAAAAAATTTGCAATCCATTGAGGATGCTTTTTAAACTTCAAATTATAATAAGGTTTACTTAATATATTTGTGCGCTTTAAGCAATTGCTTCGAGTTCTTATTTAAAGTTGTTGATATAGAATTTATTAAGGTTAAATGAAACTCATTAATGTTCAATGAAACCTATTCTTTACTGACTATTCTTTCGGACAGCTGTACTCAGTTGTGCTCAATTGTAATTTTGAATTGAATCTGAAACTAAATATTTTTATCATAGAATAAACGCCAGTGGGTCACCTGAACTCTTTGTCTTTGATTTTTTTTGAAACTATCATTATTCACATCTAGGGTAAGAGAATGCCAAATTATTTAGTACACTTTGAGGTAAGTCATACGGTAGACCTGTGGGTACCAAACCCTAGAAGAGTTTTGTAAGACGAATCGGAGGTCTATTCGTCCCGTCATCGAGTAGGCTCTGCTGCAGAGCGGATTGTGGTTAGGTGAGATTATTGTAATTATTCTGTCGTTTCTGACTGGGTACAGGTTGGCTCTCTCCATAAAGTTAATAATAATAAATAAAGAAAAGAAAAAGAAAAATAATAGAATAATGATAATAGAGTGAATAAATGGATAAGTAAATGCATAGCTGAAACGTAATAAAAGTTATAGTTTCCTTGCTTAAAAGTCCAGTTATCATTAATTAATTTGTGTTCATTAGAAATTTATATTACTACGGCCCTTGGTATGTAGCATGTGGATATCCTGTACAATATAGTAAATCATATATAATAACAAAATTTTGAAATCGAATAAAATAATTATGATATCTCGGGTATGTGTATTTCCTGTACAGTATAGTAAATCATATATAACAACAAAATTTTGAAATCGAATAAAATAATTATGATATCTCGTGAATTTAGATACCCTGTACAATATAGTAAATCATATATATCAACAAAATTTTGAAATAGAATAAAATAATCATGATATCTCGTGAATTTGGGTATCATGTAAAACAAAACTTTTGGAATTAAATCAGAAGAAATATGATATCCTGTACAGTTGAATATCCTTGCACAATGCAGAAAACAAAATATATGGAGATATGATCATCGAACATACGATATCTCCCGTATATGCCTATAATTTTAGACTAGATCGGTCGATGAGGGGCTCAGATGTAAACAGTACACTCAATATGACTGAAAATATAGGTCTCCTCCACCTTTTGGGACACCCAGTTGAGTAAATAAATATCAATACAGTACATAAAAAATAATTATACGTTAAAAACTTACGTTTTGGAATATCACAAATCACAACTACACAATATTACTGTCGACGATAAAGTGGCCGGCCGTACTTATACTGGTCACTTAGAGAAGGTTACTAACTCTCTTTCTCTGGCTTCAAAAATTCCTGCTATTCATTCCAGAACTACCTCGTCTATGCCCTTGTGTGAAGGTTACTTCTAAATTTCATTATTCTAGTTTGCAACGTATTGATTATATTTATTGATAAGCAAAGCATGGCAAACCATCAGATGTAATGTTTATTGACCTTGCTAATTATAACAAAATTGTTTGTATCAATTTCTTTCCTGGAGGTCAACAATTATTTTATTATTATTTATTAATTATTTCGAATTAAGAAGATTTTGTCTATATAGGGTGTTCTTAAAATTTCCTATGTCATATCTCGTGTTTATTACAGCGGTGAATTTTGGTTGGCGTTTTGATTTTAAGGAAGTATTTGCTGATGAAGTGTCCATCGGTTCGTGTTTATATTGATTTTGAAGAGGAGGACGATTAAAGGATTGATTATGATTTCTTTGTTGGATTGCAGAATTATTATAAAATTTTTGGAAATTATGTTGACGTTGTGGTACATAATGATTATTGGGATTTCTGTCGAAAGAGTTATTAGTAAACGTATTCTGTGGTCTAAATAGAGGCGAAGGATGAGACTGACGTGGTATCGAGTTTTGATACAGTATTGGAGACTGTGAGAAATTTGATTGAAAATTCGGACGTGGTTGCGAAGGAAATGTGCGTTGATTGAAATTTGTATTTATGTTAGAGTTTGTATAAGCAAAGTTTGAATTATTTCTCGCAGGAGTGAATCTAGATGAGGGTTGAAAATTATTTTGAGTATTTAAATTATTTGACCTCTGGGTCGAGTAAAGAAAATTTTCTTCCTCTATAACCAAACTCATTGCTTTTTCCAAACTGTCTGGATTTCTTAACCTAACTAGGTTAGGTTAGGTTAGGTAGGTGGGAATTGAAAACGGTAAACCTCGAATAAACGTTTTTAGGGATAAATCATCATAACTTTTCAATCTTACTGTTCTCTCGGCTGCAGGTAAATTTAAAGAATTATACTTTGGAAACGATTAAGCTCCGTGCGCCTTGACACCGCCAAATGTATACGGTGCTTCATTTTTCGAAGGTCTTAACGCTATTAAGTCTTGTATCAAACAATCTATGTCTCTCTGATCACCAAAACTGAGGTTAAGCGCGGCTTTTACTAATTGCCAGGTAGTTAGCTCAATTCGTGAACCTATTAGTATTTGTGCTCTACATGTCAATTTGCCTAAAATCGCTCTTAACAAAAAATGATTCAAAGCGTTATCAGTTTGACTTGCAAAAGTATTCATTAAACTTTCGCAATTACCTAAAAATATAGTAAGAGTATGTGGATTACCAACGTATGGTGGAATTGAATCTAAGTATAACTTTAATAATTGGTTATTAGGTTGAGCCATTTCTGATTCTATTGAATTTATCACTTCGAAAAGACTACTCAAATTAAGATCTCTATAATCTTCTGTCATGAAATAATAAAACTTTGTTAATTTATATTTCTTTTGTGTGTATGGATTATTTCTTATTTATTTTATTTCTCTCGATCATAAATACTATTATAAAAAATATATATATAAGGAATAAATGTTTAAAAGGATTAGCACTCACGCAAAAATGACGATTTTCATAATTTTCTTACTTCTTACATCTACTGCCTATAGGATCGGACGAGTTTTATTCTTCACCCAGGAGTTGGATTAACTGCTTTTTCGTTTTTCTTCTTCTTTGGAACACTTACACAGTTCTTGTAGTAACTAATACTTTTGACCCGATATACCTTCGAATCTAGGCTTTTGTACTACAGCAAAAAGTTCGGTTTTTCTGGTTAATAGTAGAAACGAACAAACTACTCGCGAAAGTCGTGTAATTTTCCGGAAAATCCTACTGACTGCGCCAGTGAAATTTGTGTTTCCGGAAAGAATGTTTTTAAAAAGCGAAAATTATCATAATGACTACTTTATTCAACAACTAATCTGACATAAAGAGTAAAAGAGTACATTAACATTTGTAATTATAACTTCGTTGTCGGTGCAGCGTCAGCGGGTTCCGTGGCGCTGGGTCATCGTATTCAGGGCCTTTACTTTGCAAGTTCCATGTTAGAGAGCGGGAGACAGTTTTTAGTGACACTTGTGACCGGCCGCTAAACTAACTGTAAAATATGGATAAACATGTAAGTGGTGCCAGGCCACTGCTAACAAAGAGAAGAACTGGCGTTCAATTTAAATAGACCTAATGGCGGTGCATTTGAAAGTAGTGGTTGAATGTTGGTTTTTAGATTCATTGAAAATTGTCAGTATTTACAAAAGTTTTGCTTATTGTTAGAACGTTTTCACAATAAACAATTTTTCATGTAAAAACTGACAATTTTTAACAAATCTCAAAAATAAAGTTGTTTTCATTTTGTTAAACTATTTTTATTAAAAAATGGCACAAAATTGCAAGAAAATTAATAAAATCGTTACTAATAAAAAGGTTTCTAGGCCTCTAATTGGGCAAAATTTGGAATCGATCAAAACTCAAGATATGATAATCTCCTTTATTAAAACCTTTGCATAGTTTAAAAATATTTTATAGTAATACATAAATGTAATATACCTATATAACTCTTATTATTGTTTTCGAGTAATTTTTTCAATTGCTTCTCTAGAACTTGCGTGGAGAGGAGCTAAATGTACAATATAAGCGAATAATAATATTAGAGGTTGTTATTTATTATTTATGTTCTTATAATTTGTCCTCTATTAGGTAAAGTGCCCGAAATCCATCCCCTGTCCTAAATTCGCCCAGAATTCTAAAAAAATTAATAAAATGTGGCAACGTTGCAAAAGCATGAGAAATTCTTCAGCCCAACTCATTTGACCAGTGGAAGTGACCGGGTTGGCTTGTGTTGTAAACTCGCGCTTAAATTCTGTATAATAGATATTATAACAACGTGCTACAGTGTCAAATCAAGTTTAAACACCTATATTGACGTCGCGTGATAAGTTTTCCATATTATTATTGAGAATGGTACATTATTACTAGAATATTATTTTGAAGTTGTAGTCATGTAGTTATATTCATTTGGTCAGAAGATTTTGCCATTTTTGTAGTAACTAAAATCCGTTCCCATTCGCAAATTCTTTCGGGGGACAAATTTAGGATCCTTGCGATGTATTTTTCTTGCGATTAGTTTTATGTTCTTCTGACTGTTTAGGATCAGTTTCAATAAAAACATGATAAGTTTTTTACGTTTTGGTTATTGGTATATCAATACATTAATACCAGGCGCATTAAAAATATCTAAATAAAATAAACGTTGACCCCTCAAAAATATGTATCTTAGATGAAACAGGAATTTCTTTGGTACAGCGCAACGCTACCAGACTTATTAGCTCTAAGAGAAAAAATCAAGTTTATATACTTTCACCTGCCACAGTCACAGTTATAACCTGTATGTCAGCTGCAGATCAGTATGTTCCTCCCCTACTAATATTTCCGCAGAAAATATGGAACTGCTTGATGGAGCAACACCAAGGTCGATAGGGACATGCTCAGATTCAGTTTGGATTACTGGTCCATTGCGTTTAAAGTGGTTCGATCATTTTATTTCAACTATCAAGCCTTCAAAAGAGAATCCTGTAGTGCTCATCCTTGATGGGCATTATTCGCACACTCGAAACCTAGAGATTATTGACCATGCAAGAGGAGTAGTTTGTCTGCTTCCATACTCGACAGATACGCTGCAACCTTTGGTTTCCTCTGAAGACATAATATGCAAAAGCTATAGAAAATTGGCTGACTTCTAGACCAAACAGAATCGTGAGGAAACTGCAAACATCCAGTTTATTGGTTGAAGCGTACCTTCGTGCTGCTACCCTTGAAACTGCCGTTAGTGTATTTAGGAAAACTGGGATTTACCCTTTTGATCCAGATGTCTTTAAAGAGCACGACTTTATAGCTAAACAACTTGAAAAACAGAATGCTGAGGGCAACCAGAATGGTCTACCTCAAGTTGTCAGTCCAAGGGATATTAGGGAAGTCGCAGTCAAATTTGGTAACAGGTAGTGACCATAAATCCTCACTAGAAGCTACTTTGGAAAAAAACAAATAAAGGAAGAGCGTAAGAAGAAACTGATTCAATCAAGTAATGTTAAGAAACGTATCACTATTGAAGATGAAAATCAGCCTGGAATATCGTCGGGAAAATCTTCAAAAAAGAAATTCAAGAAATGTGACTCAAGGTCAATAGATTCTGAGGATGAAATAGAAGTTCCTTTAGTACCCACCGATAATGAGGATAGTGCCGACGATGGAGATGCGACATGTCCTATCTGAGGATAGCGTTACTCTCAAGAGATACAGGGAGTAAAATGGAAAAAGTGCACGAAATACTTCAACTGGATCCATAAATTTCGTTCTTCATCAACATCGATTAAAAACTTTATTTGCGATTTTTATCTGGATGGTTAACACCTACAATAATTAAGTGAATAATTTGCACCTGCTTACTTAAGTCTAATAAATATATTTTTGGTTTAATAAATATGTTAAAACACGGTTTGGATGAATTTTTAATAAAAATCAATAAGCAAATAGAAGGGACGGAATGAACCCCTTACCGCATACTGGCCCATTTATGGCACAAAGCGTGTTTAGTCTATTTATAAATATGTCTGTGTTTATAAACACACTCTGTGACGCACAGATATTACTTTGATAAACTATGGCATGGTACAATAGCATTGTAGCGATATCTAGTGGATACATTCGAAAGTTAAAATACATTTTTTTAATGGCGCACAACAGCTGATGATTGTTTGAGAAATTGACAATTACAAGTTGTGTATTGTGAATATTATTGAACTTTATTGTTTGAAAAAATATTGTAAGTTGAAAGTGTGGCTTTGGTGATAGATTCTTGAGGTGAGTTTGTGTTTTTTTATATATTAGATACTAGTTATTGCCAATATTTTCTCTGTGCCATATATGTCACAGTATGCAATTATGACATGAATATGACTGAACCAACACATTTTTTTCTATTTGGTTTTTAGGTACATAATGGACCCAAAATTATTTTATGGCGGATATAAGTCAACCGTTCGTGATATTCCAGATGATAGTGAGGATGACATGTCAGATTCTGATGATGAAACTTTTGGAGTAGTTCCTGATACTGAATCACATGACGACTATACTGAGGAAAATGAAAATACTACCGATATACCTATTCCTGAAATGAGTGATAGTGATAGTGATGATGATATGCCTCTCAGTGAAAGACTAGAGAGACTAAAGGAAAAGAAAAAGAAAAAAAAAATTATTAGATTGGCATAATGAAGAACTAAAGTTTTCTGATGCAGACACTGCATTTTTAGGTAATTTGGACCTGCCTACAGAAATAACTGAATTGGATTCTCCTATTCAATTTTTTGAGTTTTTTATAACAAATGAAATTTTAGACTACATAGTTGACCAGTCATGTGTATACTCCACCCAACAATGCCCAACAAAACCACTTGCTCTAACAGTGGAAGATTTAGAGCAGTTTATTGGTATCGTTATTTATATGTCTGTTGCACATTTACCAGCTACGAGGATGTATTGGAGTACAGCTTTGAAGCACACGTTAGTCGCAGATGTAATGTCATGTAATAAGTTTGAAAAAATTAAGAGATTTTTACATTTCAATAACAATTACGATTTTATACCAGCTGGTAACAATGGACATGACAAATTGTTCAAAATAAGGCCCCTACTAAGTAAACTCCGTGAACGATTGTTGAAAGTTCCTAAAGAGGAATTTATGGCTGTAGATGAACAGATAATTCCAACAAAAGCAAGATCCAACATCAAACAATATAACCCGAAGAAACCCCATAAATGGGGTTATAAAGCTTTTGTGCTTAGTGGTATTAGTGGGTTCTCATATGACTATGAAATTTACGCTGGAGCACAAAGTAATATAGTAGAAAATAATTTTCCTGATTTAGGAGTTAGTTCGAATGTAGTTGTTCGGCTTACAAAGACTGTACCAAGGTATAAAAATTATAAAATATTTGCTGATAACTGGTTCAACAGTGTCCCGCTTATGACCTATCTCCATAAAGAAGGTTGCCTTCTTTTAGGAACAGTAAGAAAGGACCGAGTACCAAACTTGAAAATACCAAAGGAATCGGTGATGAAGAAAAGTGGTCGTGGTGCTATAATTGAAAAGGTTGCAGATGTAGATGGTGTTCCCGTATCCGTCACTTGTTGGTATGATAACAAAGTTGTGACTATGATGTCGACTTATGTTGGTAGTACTCCTGTCAGTGAGGTGCAACGATTTAGCAAAAAAGATAAGACATATATAACTATACCACGTCCCAAGGCAGTTTCCATATATAACTAATATATGGGAGGAGTGGACCTTCTTGACTCAATGTTGGGTTATTATAGAATAAAACTACGATCAAAGAAGTGGTATATGCGAATATTTTTTCACCTAATCGATCTGGCATGTGTCAACGCTTGGATTCTTTGGAAGCGAACACATCCAAATGTCCCGTTGGCTTTGAAGGATTTTAAATTAGCTCTTGCTGAATGCCTAACTAAAGCAAATAAATCCCTTACTAAACCAAGAGGTCGACCAAAACTACCGATTGAAGGTGAGCTACAGGCAAAAAAGCATCGTGGTCCAACCACAGATTTCCCAATTCAGGAAGTTAGAACCGATAAGCTTGACCACTGGGGGCATTGACAAAATCAGAGACAAAGGTGCAAATACCCTGGATGTACTGGAAAAAGTTTCATACAATGCGGGAAATGTCAAGCTTTTCTTTGTCTAAACAAAGACCGAAATTATTTTTTTGCATTTCATAATGATTAGTAATTTACCATTTCTTAATCACATGTTGTGCCATAAATGGCACATACCCTTATTTCATATCCATATCTTTTCAAAATCAAAATAATTTTTTTTTCTATTTTTCGTGTTTTATATATATTATTTCCGGTCCTTAATATTTTTTTCAAGCAAAAAAAAAATCATGCGGTAAGGGGTTAAGACATCTTTGATGAAAAATGAGAATTAATAATTTTAACTGTCTCGACCCCTTATTTCGTGGAATCTGCTCATAATAGTGTTTTAAATTAAACTCACGGTTTCTAGTTAATTCCACAATATAATAAAAGTTATAGAATTTTCAATAACTTTTATTAACTAGAAACCGAGAGTTTCATTTAAAACACTATGAATAATTTTGTTTTTTTTTCGTTTAGGAAAAATGTATACTAGCAAAACTGTTACATATGGAGTAGGGTTGTTTAAATCATTTTTTTATTTATTTTTAACTCTCATCAAATTTTTACCTTAAGAGATCTTGCGGGAGATATTTGGACACTTTACCTTAATGAAAGAACTTGTCAACAGAATAGAAAACGTTTTTGCATATACATTTATATAACTCTACTTCAAATTTACTATAGGGTACCATTACTAACAGTCCTACATGCGTGGTTAAAACATTACACCAAAATCCTGACCAATATTCAATCTAGAAAATAGTAGTCTAAAATCACCAACCTGTCTCATGTGTATGTGTATGCTGTTGTTTGTTATAGAATTTGCTTCATTCTTTTTTATATTTAATGTTATGAGGTAGATATATAAACAGGGTAGGGTTAATATTGACAAGATTTTAAACACATTTTTACAGCTTGCTCTATATTGTGTATTAACTTTCTGAAGGTTATCCTCTGAGTAGTTATGCCTATATATTTCGGCAGTATTAGACCTAATATTTTCTGTCTTAAACTCACACAACTAGAACCTATGATCAGATAGAGGGGTATCTATAACCGTAGATTTGTGTGCTTGCACATTTGAGAAAATAGCATCTACACTCCTATGAAGAGAAATTGGTTTATCGATTTGGATGTGCATATCGAATTCTGAAAGAATATTCTTTTTAGTTTCCTACATTGTACAATATTAGTTCACATTTCCACATTTACATCTTCACGAAGAATATAAATATTGCTTTTATTATATAAGTCACACATAAGATCAAATTTTATCTAAACAAATATCTAGGTAACTGTTAAGTTATACTTTGTTTATCTACAAATTTCAATTGTGACTTCAACGTGTATTTCTATGCTTTTGTTAAATGTTAACCGTTCTTCGACAATACACAAATTCCCCCATACAGCGAAACCTTACATGAATAGCTATTTACTAAGTTATAATCATACAAACACTTTTTTATATCCTCCGAATTTAACTAATTTTCTTAAAGACACAATATATCAGATGAAACACTGTCCAGTAATATTTCAAATTGATTAATTTTATTAGCTGTTATACCTTGGATATTTAGGTGCATTATGAATAGTACACTTTGTTTACAATTACCTTGATGTTCCTTCTTAATTTTAGTTTGTAATGTAGTTTGTCTCATATGTGGAGTAGATGGTTTATTATTTAAAAACCGTGTAGAGTACTCTCATATTTGACATGCAATATATTTAAAGGGTTCTGTCTCCTTATCGAGTCTAAAAAGAAATTATAATTATTACTTGAAAACTATCAGAAGACATAGTAAACTTTAAAACTTAACTCAATGCCTTTCACAAATTAAAAACTTTGGTGTGTACATGATTGATACATACATCACTTACTTCCAGATAAAACCCTAATTATTGTCGTCTGAGGTGTTCTGCACGCAATTTGACTTATGTCGGGTTCATTTTATACATCCCTATGTACTTCCACATTAACAGAACTATCCCACACCTTTTCAGTATCATCCAAATTCGACTCAACAAACCCGAAACTTTTAGATGTGGATGACTGGTTTATATTTGTAAATATATGATTTAAATAGCAGTCAGTAAAACTCAAAATCAGTACTACAGCATATATTGATAAAATATGGAGGCGCAACTTCATCATATTCATAAAAAAGATTTGAAAAACATAGAAAAAAAGAAAGCGTATTCAAATTATAGAGCATTAACTGATAGAGTTTTAAGAAAAGCTAAAAAAAATTATTATACCAAACAAATAAATGAAAATACAGAAAACTCAAACGGACTATGGAGAATTATTAATCAGATACAAAATAAAGCAAAAAACAATAACGATGAAATAAAAGAAATTCATACTGATGATGGTCATATAGTACCAGAGGCTAAAGATCTTGCAGAAACGTTTAACAATTACTTTACTGAAGTAGGTATTACTCTTGCAAAAACCATAAGCCCACCAAACACGCCTCAACCTAGGAGAAATATTAAGAAAAATTCAACTGTTCTGTTGCCTTTAATAAATATAGAAATCAAAAACATAATAAACTTGCTAGCAAATTGAGAAATATTCACCCCACTCTTCACCCACTTAGGTAATGAAATATTTCTACAAAGAGAATTTCCCACTGAACTCAAGAGATCTTTAGTGATACTAATATTTAAAAAGGGCAATAAGATAATGGTGACAAATTATAGACCGATATCCTTAATCACAACTTTCGCAAAAGTGGCAGAGAAATCTCTAAATTTAAGATTTCAAGAATATCTTAATAAATATAATATTGTCACACCTGCTCGGGTGCCATTTGTCGCGGTTAGTCAGGGGGTAGAGCATAAAAGGGTTGGATGGTTAGATATACTTCTTTATTTAACAGTGTGATGTGTTCAGACTAAAAATAAATATTTACAACTAAAATCTAATACTCTGTACAAGAATTATATACACGATCTATTGGTCCTGGAGGCGGGAGTCTCTCTAGGGTGGTCGTCGGATCGGGTTTACCCTGCTCAGGAGTTGTTGTACCCTGTTGGCCGGATTCCTCACTGGGACGATAGGTTCCTATAACCAAAGGGGTTACAGATGTGTCGTCCACGACTGATCCGATTCAGTGAACCGGCTCACGAAGATGAGCCGTGAGACCCGGTTCGCGATAGATGAATGAACCGGTTCACGGATTTTTCGTCGTTTGTAAAATCGTGCAAATTAAAAGTGTTGTTCCATGGGTCACGCGCTGTGCTTGGCTTCAAAAATTAACGTGAGCCGAATACAACAACGCCAGGAGACAATTGATTTAAATTTGATCTTCGTATAATGAGAATAAAATTACACTATGTTATGTATATGAATATGATGAGAACTCTGTCATGTCCACCAATTGCACAGCATCAGATTTTTACAGTGAAAAAATTAAAGTAGGTAGAATACCTATCCAATGCAATATACATATATAGATGAATTCTTGTAGATGAATACCGACGTAGGGTGTTGGGATAAATAAAATCAATTTTGTACATGTTGTACAAACCTTTACTCTTTAAAAAGTATAAATTCAAATTATAATATTCAAATTAATAAACATTAGGTAGTGAAAACAACTAAACTTCTAACTCTTTTGTAAATACGTAAATACAATATGTATATTATAGCCTTACACGTTGCTATGTAAAAATATAATTTGACTGGTTTTTAATGTACTCAGCCGGCTTCTTCTTTCGGTGACGATTTGTCCCGTTTTAGAGAATATTCTCTCGCAAGGGACAGATGTTGCTACGATGCAAAGTCTTCTTCTAACCAGATTATAAAGGCGATGATAAACATATTTCCGCTGGTCCCACCATACTAAGGGGTCATCTTTTCGGGGCGTTAAAGGTTCACTCAGGTATTTGTCGAGTTCCACAACTCCTGCAAATGTTGGGTTACACAGGGCTTTGGATTTCACCACCTGCTCATCAGAGTCTTTTCACAATAGTGACGTGGATATGCCTGTAGATCGGGCAGAATTTGGTGACGAAGACTGTAAATCAAGGTTTTCTGCCTGTACTTTCTCAGTACATACTTCTGCCTTTAAAGACGCATAAGCTGCATTGTATCTGCTGGTAGTGGAAAATCCAAATTTTTTCATTCTTATGTCTAATAAAGTAGACTGCATAATTAATTCGTTTTCCTCTATATTTTTGAAGCGATCATGTAGATGCTTTTGTAGAGTTTGGACCATTGTCTCAATGTCGTCAGAAAAGTTGCCATCTGAAAACTGTGACAGATGTCTCCTCATAGCATTAACAAATAATATTTGCTTTGACAGTGAAACAGACTGTTCTGCACTAATTTCATTTGTTACACCGTTGAATATTTTTAACACATCAATAGTCTCCTTTCATTCCATTCATTTTGGGAGACCTTCATATGGTGATCATTATCAATGATTGCTAACGTAGATACTACAGCATCTCTAATTTGTAAGATTCTAGACAGCATGTCATAGCAGGAATTCCACCTAGTACATACGTCTAATTTTAATTTTAAGTCAGGTAAACCCATATGTTCCTGTGTTTGTCTTAATTTAGCTAAAGCAGTAAAACTTCGTTTAAAAAATTCAACGATTTTCCGAACTTTGATTAAGATACCCTCAATATCTTGTAGGCCTTTCTGGACTATTAAATTGACACTATGAGCGAAAGACCCTAGATGTCGCCATCCACCGCTGCGAACTGCAGCTACTTTATTATGTGCGTTATCGCTCACTACTGCAACAATTTTATTATCAATTTGCCAACTTCAAAAGCCTTTTGAACACATGCTTGCAAATTTTGAGCGGTATGACGTTCATTGAAAGATTCACAGCCTAATAAATTGCTGAATAGCTTTGTATTTTCGCCAATCCAATGTGCAGTAATGGCAACAAAGTTATCATTATTGACCGATGTCCAGGAATCGGTAGTGATACATACAGCAAAGGCGTCCTTTATTTTATTTTGAACAACCTCTTTACACGAATTGAAACATATAGGTATCAGACTCGTCGATATTGTTTTACGCCAAGGCATTTTGTAATTTGGGCAGAGCATATGCACAAATTTTTCAAATTCGGGGTCTTCGACAATGGAAAAAGGCTGATATTCCTTAACTATCATTCTTACCAACTGCTGGTCTAATTCTTTAGAGTTGCTGATCGGAATAGGTCTTCTTATAAAATCTATGATACATGTATTTAGTTGGTTCCGGTTCTTAGTCTTATTTCGAGTATTTTTTTCAGATCGTGATGTTCCAGGCTGATCGGTTTCACTTCCTTGCGAGGTTACTGGTTGTTGCTCATTGTTCGGTGATAGTACTGGAGAGGGAGAATTTGCGTCTCGGTATAGTTGTGTTCCTGTTAAAATTACATTCACAAAATCATAATCTACTTCAATAAATTAAAATAAATTTAAGACCTACCTATATGCTTCAGTCTCATATGCCGAGTAAGATTATCAGTAGATCCATTTTTGGCACTTAGGATAGCCGGACAATAGGTGCATTTTGCTTTTTCGTTATTAATATTAACTGCTGTAAAGTGGTTCCACACCTCACTCCGTTTATTTCGGCCTGACATTTTCACTTTACAGCGCGCTCACGCTACTCAATGCAACACCATGCAAAATACTCTATTTACCAACCCAATACGCATAAAACGAAATCGGTGATTCACCGAGTATAACTATCAGTACCTCCACCTGCTGGAAGCAATGCAAAATGCCACTCTTCGAATATCACATATACAGAAAGGTGACGATGCATGCTTCAAAAATACACTGCCGGACAAAAATATCGAATTTATAAATATTTTTTTCATAAGACTTAATGTAATCATGCTCTACTGCAAAACTTAGTAACTCCTTTAAAAAAGAAGCTATCAAGCTGAACAAAAATTAAACCATTAAAAAAGAACAAGGCTTCAAGGTTTTGACAATACAAAAATTCTATTCTTATTAGGAAATTCCACAGAGTGTTTTAAATCTCTACTTCAGTAAATTCGCATTTTATTCCATGCTTAGTACAGGAACACTATTAATTTGTAAATTTGAAAGACCCTGTGGAATTTAGTGGTAATAGAATTTTTTTATTGTCAAAACCTTGAAGCCTTGTTCTTTTTTAATGGTTTAGTTTTTGTTCAGCTTGATGGCTTCTTTTTTAAAGGAGTTATTAAGCTTTGCAGTAGAGCATGATTACATTAAGTCTTATGAAAAAATATTTATAAATTCGATATTTTTGTCCGGCAGTGTATTATTTCGAGGTGCGAGCTGCGACAGCGCTGAAACAGGCATCGTGCGGGACCAAAAAACGATTCGAATCGTGATCCATGACGGGCAGGTGTCGCCTTCACGCCTTCGGCTCATTTGAACTGGCTCAGTGAACCGGTTCATCCAACTGATCGGAACATGGTGAACCAGATCACTGAAATGTGCCGCTTTGCTCAACACTAAAAGGGGTGTGTCAGGGTCGAGATGCCGCGTTCAACGCACAGCGTAATCTCGGAGGTTGGGAGTTTGCTTCCGTCCCGGGCTCAACGCGCTCCGGGATTTCGGCTAATCGGGAAGGCCTCGGTCCTGTGCTCAACACGCTGCAGGGCCTGACCTAGGGTAGTTGGCGTCCGCCCTAAGCTCAACACGCTTTAGGACTTCGTCCGATATGCAGGGTTTGCTTAGCGTCTAGCCTCGGATTCAACGCACACCGAGGGGTCGACGACAAGCCGGAGGTCTATGTGTTCACAATTCCAGGCTCAACACGATCCGGAATATAGTGCAACACTTCGGTTATTCACCGTTGAAGCTTCCTATTGTTTCTAGACGTAAGGATTAAGCTTGCCTGGTATATCTCAGGTCGTCTGGTTTGCTAGTATCGGTCAAGTTAGCGGAACGGCGAAGGTGCTGCCCTCTCGGTGCTGGGTGCCCAACTCCGTCTAGTTTGGCTTGGGTATTGTTCTGTTTTCTTATTATTTATCGGGGTTCTTGTTCAGACGACTGTGTCGTTACCAAGCAAACACAAATGTATATGTTGCATAAAAATATATAACAGGGGAGGAATTATTTTTATATAAAACGTTTATATATGTTTTATGTAGTATTTATGTAAGAAAATCCTTATAAATTTTATTATATATTCTCAATATTTATATTATAAAATATTTTATATATTGGATATATCTAATTTTATATGTATTCAAGATGTAAATTCTGCTATATAAATATGAAATTTTTGTATATATATTTATTACGTAAAATTTGTTACATAAAATATTTTAGATATTTCATATGTATTTCTTACGAACCTCGTCTAGTGTATTTCTAAAGAAAAAGAAGAAAGCTCTTCAATATTATAACCTTTCAATTGTCACGAGTCGATCTGCCCACATACCTGCAAGTATAATAACGTTTTAAAAGGTTTTTCTTTAGTTTTGTCTGTGTGTTTGTTTTTAGTTTTGTTTGTAGAGGAATGGAGAACACATCATGTAAGTGTTACTATTACTATTATTATTATTTTCAACAGGCAAGGGGCATCGCCGATGCAGCCGTTTATTGTCGTTTACAAAAGATTATCTAACAAACGTATTAAAAAGGTTAACTATATTAAAATATACATTGAAGTAAACAATTACAAATCACATTATACCCATCTCACTAAAGTACTTTTTAAGATAATATTTTCGTTTTAACTTACAACTTAGACATGATTTAACAATATTTCCCTATGTAGGGAGTCGTTAATCCGAAACAAATACCGCCGCCCAGGTGTGCACTTAGGGCTCAAGTAGATTTTGTAATAATATCAAATGAAATACACATATTTAATCCTCTGACCATAGGTAGTAAGTCAAGACAAGATATCTTGAAATGGATTAATTAACACTTATCTGTTGAAAGTTATTTATACCTATTCGAATACTTAGATTAATATAAATTATGAATTTTAGGCAAAATAACTGTTAAAAACGAAAAAAAACTGAAAGACTTCTGTGATTTATCAAGAAGACAGAAAAACGATACGTACTACAATCTTACAATGGTGACGGTGAACCAGAAATACATAATTTAGAGACATTTCACTCATGGTTAGGACATAGAAATAACTACAAAATAAGGAACTTAAAATCAAATAAGTTATTTCAAGGTATTATTACTATATGATTTGTTTATTTAATATAATTAATATATACACCTACATTTTTAGAAACGTTGCTGAAACAGTTTAATATGACATGCACTGATTTTGATCAAATCACCTTGGTGTGGATAAGGCTAAGTAAAGAGACTCCAGAGGGAAAAAAATTGCGAAACTGTAACCCTTCAAAACAATGGATAATATCCCTTAATATTGCCAAGTCGCTTACAACTGGACCTCGAAAAGTCTTCTAAGAGAATATTTTCCATGGTTAATTATTGTTTTGTTTTTGAATATTCATTAGTTTTGCATTCTTTTTTATATTTTATCATCATTTAATATTTGAATATTTTTAGTTTTGCAATATATTTTGTCATTAGGTGTTTTGTTTTTAGTGTCTCTTTTTTATGTTAATAAAGTAAATGTACTTATATGCATTTATTTGCTATTTTTTTAGTAACTAAGCACCAGCTACTAAATTTCAAAGATAGATAAATACCATTTAAAATATATAAATATTAAATTGTACTAAGTTGCTTTAAGTTTGAAATATTCATAAGGTGGGTATTGAATAATATAGTAACAATAGTTCCTTAATCTTTTGGCCATCAACACTACTAAAAGTATTATATTTCATTTCATCTATGAAAAATAATGTTCCACCAGATTTTTCTGAATTTATTATAAATTAAGAATTTCACTGACTTTTTTCATAGATCCAATGAAATAAAATACTTTAGGTAAAGGGTGAGGCAAAAGAAAAATTAGGTAACTTTTGTTTCATCTATATTATGTAATATTTGATACATATATATTCTCTAGCTATTATCTCATTTTTACATATATATTACATAGTAATTTGGAAATATTTGAGATATAATTCATAATATGTATTTCTTATATCAATATTGTTCTCTAGCTGTGCCGGCCTTTGTCAGTATTTAATACATAAATATTATCTAGTTGTGACTTCAGATTTATATAACTGTGACTTTTATATTTCAAAAAGTATGTAACATATATGTATTCAATATGTTTTTGTGTTTACTGGGTACAATATAATTTCTACAAAACAATTTGGATCTCGAGAAGGACTCTCTACAACTGATGCAATTCTAGAATTAACTAAAAGAATTTATCACTCAGTGGACCTTAATAAGGCTAACTTAACTATTTTCCTGGATTTAGTTAAGGCCTTCGATACTGTTTATCACGAACAGTTATTGCTGGCTTTGGAGGATGCAGGAATACGAGGAATGGCATTAAAACGTTTTGGAGAGTATCTCCAAAAACGATATCAACAAGTGAAATTTAAAAGATCAGCTTAGCAACAGCAAACTAATTACAACTGGTGTACCACAAGGGACAGTTCTTGGTTCTATAATATTTTCAATTTACGTGAATACTTTGTATATTCAACCGACTACGGGCCAAATTATGAGTTTTGCTGATGACACAGCTATTTTCTATGAAGCAGATACTTGGGAAGAACTAAAATATAAAACAGAAAATGACATAAAAAAAGTTATAGATTGATGTAATCATAAAAAACTTACTATAAATTATAATAAATAATTGTTTTGCCTTTTGCAAGTTATATGAACAGATTACCAGATTTTAATTAGCTCAATGTCACTTATAACAATCGGGAAATTACCCTTCAAAGACAAAATTATATTAAATACTTGGGTGTAACCCTCAACTCTCACTTACGGTGGGATAAGCATATAGATAATATAACCAATACCTTGAGGATGTTGCTTCTCAAATTCAAATTTCTCAAAAAAAAATGAGCGTTATTTACCTTAGAACTAATTACTAAGCACTTGTTCAAACCAGACTTCAATACTCCATTATCGGCAAGCACCGGATTCCATTTTTCCAGGACAATCCTATGCATCTAGTAAGAAGGGTCCGATGGACAGCGAAATATTTTTAAATTACTTTCAAAACACTGACTTGGGTCAGAAAAGACCAGTTCTTTTATTATATGACGGTCACTTGTCACATATCTCCCATCTGTAATTAAACTAGCAAGTCAAGAAAATTAACTGTCTCGACCCTTACTTCGTGGAATCTACATGTTTTACATGAAACTTACTGTTTCTACATAATTCCACAATATATTGAAAAAATGTTAAAACTTTCAATAAATTTCACAATAGTTTCGATATTAATATAATATTCTGACGATGATATTTAATATCGAAACAATTGTCAAATTAATTAAAAATTTTAACATTTTTTTCAATATATTGTGGAATTATCTAGAAACGGTAATTTTAATTTGAAACAGTAAGTCAAAAAAACATCACAATTCGAAAGTTACCACTCATTTGTTACAACACCGTGACCTAACGATTTTTCTCACTGTGGAAGCTAGATGAGTCCAAAACTTGGTAAAATGGCAGCGCCATAAGATAAGTGGGAAGTTACCAAAATATATATTCCACATTTATAGCGGAAATGTGGAAAGAAACGGATCCCAATATTATTGTAAATGGATTTAAAAAGGGTGGAATTTCCCCATTCAATGACCAAGTGGTAACAAGAGAGAAGTGCGATGCTGAAGCATTAAAACGGTGGTAATCACGAAATGTTCAAGGCCCCAATCCCCAAATTGTTGAAGCAAATCTAACAGTCATCCCTGACACTGAGCATACTCTCAGTGGGTTATCAAACAACGTTGCCACTGTCAGTAACTCAACGTCTAAATTTAAAAAAAAATCTTTGAAAAGCTATTAGAATGTACTTAACAAAATCAAGTCCCAGCCAAGGCACCAATACGAAGATAGAGAGCTGCTGGTGAAGTAATTACTTCACGAGAGCAGCCAAAACAACAACAAAAATCAAAACGTATATCTAAATCTATGAGGACACGTACCCCCTGAAGTGATTCTGATGATAAGCTTCCCATTTATAGAGAATCAAATGATGCGGACTTTTTAGAGGAACTAAAGGAACAAGCACATGAAAATCAAGACTCTTTTGAAGATACAATTCTTGAAAATAATAAATGGGTTCTTGTTCAATTCGAAACAAACAAGAAAATTGTACATTATGTTGGTAAACTCATGGAAAATATGAAGACAGTGATCAGTGGCTGATTAATTTTCTAAGGATAAGTAAAAATGAATTCAGTTGGCCAAATAATGAGAACAAATATTTGGTAGACACTGCAGATATATTAAGAATTTTTCCAGAGCCAACAGAAGATAGACATTTAATGTTGAACTTGGCGTGCTGAATATTTGTTAATTGCTCGAGTTCCGATTTTTACCTGTTATCTTAATGTTTTTTTATTACTTTTCATAGTTATTTTATGCATTAAACAGGGGTTTGTTTATTTATTTATTTTTATTATTATGTAGCTCTGTTATTTTTTGAAATAAATAGATAAATAGCATATCAAATTTTAGAGGAACAAAATATATTTTTACAATTGCCCCATATATTTTTCTTCAAAATTTTATCGCCACTTTAGAACCGTTTGTTATAATTGCCCAATGGTACTGGGCAAATGTAACATATTATCAAGATTTTAAAAAATAAGTAAAATCGGTTTTCTTCACTTTTTAAAAAAAAACTATTTAATACCTGCATTCTATAGTTTAGGATGTGGTGAATTTAATGAGGTATCAACCATTCTAATAGAAGGAATTATCAAGCCACATTTTAGGATTTAATTTGAACTATTCAAATTTTATAACTAATTTGCCCTAGTTAGCCTTACTATGTATATGAAAAGTAAGTCGTTGCATTTTTGCAACAATATGCATTTGAGGATTTTAATAGAGAGCAAGGGTTGACGATGTGCTGAGGCGGTTCGAGAAAGAAGAGGCAGAACAAGCTAAATAAAAGAACATGAGGCATAATTCATAACAAATGACAGTGATTTGAGCAAATATAGGGAAAGCACAAACTTGGTTCTATTTCTTGAACCGCATAAAATGTGTTATAATTGATAACCCCGTATATGGCTGTACACCGTAAATGCTGACAGCAAAGTTCCTTGTTTATTGCTGACTTGGTAATTTTATACATTTTATTGCTAGCTGATAGAGATAGTTTTTCTTATTAAATAAATAATTATTTTCACTTAGTCTGATGTTAAGTTTTGAATAATAATGATCATAAAAAGAAAATAGTACTGTGTAATTGAATTTTGTAGCATATAAATAATAAAGTTGTTTTTGAAAATAAGTCCTTGATTCATCGTATCACATAATCATTACAAAATTAGAAATACTAAAACTATTATTTTTTCAACTGTTCAAAAAATTATTCGTGAAACAACGGTACATAAATTCATCAAAAAATGTGTAGTTATAATAAAAAATACTGAATTACGAAGGTACATTGTTAAACCTTATCGAATATTCACATTCATATTTTATTTACTCTCTTTAGGAAGTCTTAGCTGGACAAATAACGGATGAAATGACGGGCACCGAAACCATTACAAATACTGAAAGTTTGACAGGTATGACAGATATTGCACAATCCTTTTGGGATACAGCGAATCAAGCAGCCAGACGAAGAATTGAAGCAGCGAATCAAGCGGCATCTCAAAAAATTATGACCGCTCTCCGTGCAATGGAAAATACTGGAAATAGATTCACAAATACGCTGGGACAAATTGGGGGAAGGAATTAAATTCTCTAGTGCTAATATAATACAAAATCATATTTATGCATATGGTTCTTTCTTTATATTAAACTAAATATGATAATTAAATGTTAAACCATTGAAAATTCTCTTTTATTTCTATTATCGAATGAAAATTAATGCGTCTAAGTGGTAATTTAACTTCTGAGAAGAAAGAGGAGTTATATTAGGCACGTATAGTGGTCGATGAGATTTGTTTATATTTTGGTTTATAACAAAGTTGGCGCCCAAACAATCGTTTAGAATGTGATAAATGGATTCATTAGACACATATATTTCAGTGGCAATTTCTCTTAGATTTAATGGACACTTTTCCGTCACCTTTACTTTAAATTAGCAAAGTTAGATTCAGTTGAAGACGTCTGCCACATCTCGATCTCTTGACCTATCATTCGTACTTTTTTTGATATTTTCTATATACTGCAAACCTCATATAAAATTATTGTCCAATTCACACACAAAATTCCATTTGCAATGTCAAATTTACCACAAAATGCAACACTATAAGTAAATTAAATGACGGAACCATAAACTCCTATTATATTGCTAGTGCTCATAAGTGGAAGCGTGGACCGTGAAGTGAGACTACTTCTATCTTATTCTTTTTATTTGAACGGTTGTGCGAGAGCTCTACCAGGCTAGGGAAACTGCAGATCGTGGCGTCTATAGAGCCTGTCGAGTAACTAAAATCGGTAGATTTCAAAATATTCCAAAACAATAAAGAACAGTGTATCGTCGTTAGTAATAAAATTTTATTGATTTTTATATTTGCGTATGCGTGATGTCATATTACTCGTCACAGAAAACTGACCCGTATTTTGTGTTGTTTGTCCACTCATTTTCGTTTATCCTGTTTGTGATCGTTTCGGATTATCTATCTATCTATAAAATTAATATGGCTGGAGCTGGAAGGCACACATATCAGGGTGATTTGTGGGAAGGCAGTGGGAATAAATCATCAAATTTGACGACGAGGAAACAATGGAGGATATGTCCCCGTCATTTTCAAAAACAGTGTTTCTCAAAATTTGAAAAAGACGAAGGCAGGTTATTGAGAAAGTTTGCTTTTTGCCGTCCCTGTTTTTCTGGTGAGTAATTTTTTTATATAAATTTGTTAAATGTTGTTAGATATGGATATTTTTAGATTATTCAATGAAGGGGGATATAACAGACAATTTTTGTTTCCCGTCAAAGTAGAAAGGCATATACAAGAGACGATCCCTAAAAGAATTAAAGGTATTTATTATCTGCAATTATTAAGTCAATCACACGTTAGGTCACTTCTTGGTCTAGCCAAAAATAACTACTAAACATCAGGTAGGCATCAAATGAAATGTAACTTCTGTCATTCTCACGATGATATTGATTTATCGAAACAATTGCCAATTTTTTAGAATTTTCAACAATTTTTATTATATTGTGGTATTAACTAGAAACCGTCAGTTTCATTTAAAACACTAATATGAAAAAAAAGAGGTTAATAACATACATTTTTTTCTAGATATGTTTTCCAGCCATATTATTCTCCAGTTGTAAAAGTTGAAATGCCCACCAGAAAATATGAGAGGGAATTAACAGAAATTGATGGTAAGTTTTATTGTATTCAATATAGCAGTTTTTAATTAAACTGTTTCTAGATAATTCCACAATATATTGGAAAATTATTAAAAATACTAAGATATTGACAATTGTTTTGATATTAAATATTATCGTAAGAATGCCACAAGTTACATTTCATTTGATGCCTACCTGATCTTTAATAATTAATTTTGGCTAGACCAAGAAGTGACCTACCTTGTGATTGATTCAATATATGTTAATATAATATCATACTTCTTGTAGTCAATCACAAGGTTTAGCCAAGAATAATTATTAATCAGGCAGGCATCAAATGAAATGTAACTTCTGTCATTCTGACGATGCAACAATTGTCAATTTCTTAGAATTTTCAACATGTTTTCAATATATTGTGGAATTATCTAGAAACAGTAAGTTTCATTTAAAACAGTAATATGAGTAGATTCTATAATTTTGGACATTTTATAATGTACCCACTGAAAAAATAATAATCTGGATTTTATTTTATGTTATAGCTACTTCTTCCACCAGTAAAGGTGCTGAGCCATTTCCACCTTCACAACACGTAGAAGCTATTCCCTCCACCAGCTATGGGATGGAAGGTATTGAGTCCTTGCCACCTTCACTAAATGTGTTGCGCTGAAACCATTAATCGGCATAAAGTCCTTTCATTTTTGAAACTTAGGTAGATAGTTTTAAGAAATAAATTACTAAATATGTAAATGTTCATAATCGTATATATGTAAAATTGACAATCTTGTTTATTATACTTTTTTCATTTATTTTAATTAATCAGTAAGTAGTAGAAAATGATAATTTTATTTAATGCCAAAGTTAATTCCAATACATTCAATCAAAAGCATTCACAAAGTAAAAATGAATGCTTTACAATTAGCAAAAGCACTATTTTGAGTTTACTCCTTAAGAGACGATTTTCATATATAGCCCATGGTATGGCAATTTATGGGAAAGTCCGTATTAACTTTTGTTGGGCCATAAAATTTGCTCTAGCGGTAACCAAAAATCCAAAATATCCAATAAAAATAAAAAACCTATATGTCAAGAAATTTTCAGAAATAAAAAAAATCATTAGTTCAACAAAAATCAAAAACTCCGAAATTTAAACATTCAAACATTTTTTGATTATTATTTCAATAGTAAGCACGTTTCGTTTTCTTTTGTTGATATAAATTTTCAAGCATATGTGTGTGTTTACTTATTTACTGTCGTTATTTTGTGCGCACAAGACAAGACAAGACGGTGGGATTTTTAAGAGCCATGAAGACCTATTTAATACTTCCAGTAAAGAAATAAAAATGTGTTTTAAGTGGAAATGAAATGTTAGATATATTATTTTATATTTTGTACAGTCATTAGTGCGGTTTAGCAACTCTTATATGTAATTACTTGGTACCTTGTATTTATAGAGTTGGGCAGTAGTTAACTACGTTTCCTTTAGAAACATTTTAATTACTTTTGTTCTAACAGTCACAGTAATTATACTCAAATATTTTCTTCCACAGAAAGTTGTCAAAAATAGTAGTTTAATATATATAATATATAATATATATAATTTAATAATTTTTGTTTAACGTATTTAATAATTTTTATAATGGAATTACAAACGGAATATAGTAATATATGTGAATATTCGATGAACATTATTTTGACGAATTAACATAAAATTGGCAGCTCTGAAAATATCCTCTGATAGTTAAGTTGCCTGCAGCAAACGATTGATGGTTCATTGTTTGAGTATAAAATGTCTGTACAGAAACGCCAGACCCGGAAGGTACACCTGCCAGCATTCTTGAAACTTCATTTTTTTTAAGATAAACTATCCTCTAAATATCCTTCAGCAACCGACATACTCCTCCATCCACCATGGCGCTTCAACGTGGTCATACTGGCTCCAGCCTCTCCAAGAAGAGTTGCTGACGTTCGACGCATACAATGACCTGTATATTTCTCAGGATCACTTAAACCCAAATATTTCGCTATAATGGACGGGATTTTTCCAAACGTGTTTTTTCCTACTGGCTGTACAGTACATCGACCTTGTCTATAGGTCAGAAAACGCCTTTTTTCTGAGCAACAACGTGGCCGTAGTGACATATAATCTCTTATTAGCTTTAAACTGTTAATTTCACTCTCATCTATGATGTTAAAAACGCGTTTTTTATCGGTCTTAGTCTCTGGTACATTTACCACAAAAAAAGATTTTCTATCTTCTACATGAGTAACTAATATGTTCACAAGTTCTTGCCGCTGACATCCACCAAATATTCCAAATATTAATGCAACTTTGTTGATTAAAAACGTCTCGTTCGTTGCCTTATGAATAAATTTTAGAACATCTTCTCTAGACAGAATATTAGACTTCTTTGGTTTGTAGCCTTTTGAAGTTTGCTTCAAATATTCAATTAACTTGTGGTAATTAGCAATGTTAATATTTTTATTTACTATTAAAGTCTTCTTTACAATGGAATATTTGGACCACAAGGAACTCGGAGAAAATGTTCTAGCAAGATCGCCGAAGTATCCAAGCAACACAGTTTCATTAACATAGTTTACGTAGTTTTCTTGCATCCAATTTAATTTTTCGTATTCCATGTGTATTATATAGATACTTGTGCCTGTAAGTTAATACCTCATATTTCTAAATTCTTGTTTGTACTACCACTTGTGTACTAAACGTAGTTATAGTTCTCTAGTCTAATATGTGATCCATTAGTTTTTGACAGCTTGTCAATTTTGATGTTTTACTTTCACTTCAATGAATAAAAGCAGTGTTACTAGAACTTATTTGATATTTATTTTATATCCGCTCGGATCGGTACATGTTACATGGTGTCAGGTGTAAAAAACTTGATTGCAGAACTCTGGAAAAACGTCCTAGAAAAGCTCGATTGAAAATGAAAAGTGTTTGTGCGTAGCAAGCAAATTGGTATCTGCTGGATTAGTACCATTCATTGCATATAAATACACTCTAGTTCTTGTGAGATAGTTCCAAACTCTAGTATTATATTCGTGAGAATAACTAGTAAGTACACTTTTCATAATAAAGCAAAAAGCTGACGTAACTGTAAAAATTCTTGACATTTTTTTTGCTCACAACCGCTGTCGAGTTTTCAAAAAGTAAATTGGGCGAGATTTAACAGTATCCAGTAGCAATGGAATCATACTTTAAACCTCCAGATCCTTTGTCAATTGAAGGAAGCTTAGCTGATAACTGGCAGAAGTTTGAACAAAAATTTCATAATTTTTTGACTGCTACAGGCTTGAGTAATGGAAATGATGAAAAGAAAATTGCAATTTTATTGAACCTAGTAGGTGATGATGGGCTTGATCTTTATAACTCGTTTGATCCCTTACCGGTAAACCAACAAACGCTTGACAATGTCTTAAAGAAGTTTAAAGACCACTGTGAACCCAAGAAAAATGTTATATACGAGAGATTCTTATTTAACAGCATTACTCAGCAAGAAGGACAAAGTTTTGATAGCTTTTTGACAGAATTAAGAACAGCCGGAAAAACAACTAATTATGGTAATTTATTAGAGGAGTTCATAAGAGATAGGATAGTAATGGGCATCTATAACCAAAGCACAAGAGAAGAATTGTTAAGAAAATCCGATTTAAAGTTGTCGCAAGCAATAGACATCTGTAGAACTAGAGAAGTTAGTCAAAAACAGTTGAAAGTTTTGCAGAATGAAGCCAGTGTGAGTTCTGTAAAATCTAAGCAGTTTTCAAAAGAAAAAAGAGAAGGGAAATGTGAGTTTTGTGGCTATGTACACCGAGAGAAAAATGTGTGCCCTGCTTGGAATAAAACTTGTGCCAAGTGCCAGGGTCGCAATCATTTTGCTAGTGTGTGCAAAAAAGTACAAAATACTAACCAGAATGAGAAGAAATGGGAGAGAAAGAAAGATGATAGAAGATCGGGTAAGAAAAAAGTGCATAATGTGCAAACAGAAAATTACAGCGATAGTGAATCAGAAAACAGTGATTGTGAGAGCAGTTCTGATGAGTTGTATGTCCAGTCAATAAGAAAAGTTGATACTGTAAATAATGCGAAGAAGGCAATGTCATGGTTGCAGGCAATTGATGTTGAAGGACATAAGGTAACATTCAAGTTAGATACTGGATGTGAAGTAAGCATTTTAACGTTGAACATTGTTAGAAAACTAAAGTTACTTGACAAAATGAAAAAAACTAAAGTCAAACTAGCTCCTTATGGCAATTCTGATTATGTATTCACTCCATTAGGAGAAGTCACATTAAAATGTCAAGTTAACAACATTGTTAAAAACATATTTTTTACAGTTTGTGATAATGATGAATTGCCATTACTGAGTTGTGTTGATTGCGTTGATCTAAACTTGGTTAGAAGAGTAGACGCAATATTTGCAGAGTCTTGTCAGTTTACGTCACTTGATAACGTTGTTAAAAGATATCCTGTCGTTTTTGGGGGTCTTGGTTCTTTTCCTAGAGAACATCATATAGCGTTGAAAGAAGGTGCAATTCCTGTAGTTCAACCACTTAGACGGATTCCAATTGCTCTGCATGACCGTCTAAAACTTAAGCTTCATGACCTTGAAAAACAAGGAATCATAAGAAAAATTGATAAACCGACTGAATGGTTGAACCCACTAGTTATAGTTGAAAAGAAAAACAAAGATTTACGCTTGTGCCTTGATCCAAAATTCTTGAATTTGGCAATAAAACGAGAAAGGTTTTTAATACCTACAGCAGAAGAAATAGCTGTTAAACTTAACAATAAAGAATATTTCACAGTCTTGGACATGAAAGACGGTTACTTTCAAATTCGTATTGATGAACAGAGTCAAGAATATTGTGTCTTTGGAACACCCTTTGGAAGGTATGCATTTTGTCGTTTACCTTTCGGAATTTGTTCAGCTCCTGAGGTCTTTCAAAAACAAAACTATGAAATATTCGGTGATATTGAAGGCGTAGGCCTGTATTTCGATGACCTAATTATAACAGGCATTAATGAAACTGAACATGATAATAATTTACGATTGGTTTTGGAAAGAGCACAAAAATATAATATTAGATTCAACAAAGATAAAATTCAATTTAAATCTAAATGTGTTAAGTTTATGGGTCAAATTTACTCAAAGGAAGGAGTCAAACTGAATAAAAATTATGTCAAACCAATTCTAGAAATGCCAAAACCAAAAGACAAAACTGGGTTACTAAGAATATTAGGTATGGCTAAATATTTAGGCAAATTTTTACCTAATGTGTCAAAAATAACAGCCCCATTGAGAAACTTGACCAGAAATGATGTTGATTGGAATTGGACTGAATCGCACGATGAATCTCTAACAAAGCTAAAAAACATGTTAACTAATGCCCCAATTCTGTCATTTTTTGATTCATCAAAAACTATAGAAATAGACACCGATGCATCTAAGGATGGTCTAGGTGCGTGTCTGTCTCAAGAAGGTCACCCGATAGCTTTTGCGTCTAGGAGCTTAACTCCCTGTGAGCAAAAGTATGCACAAATAGAGAAAGAGATGCTAGCAATTGTGTTTGCCACACAAAAGTTTCATTATTTTATTTATGGCTTTGATGTAAAAATTAACTCAGATCACAAACCATTGGAAACAATCATGAAAAAAGATCTAGCATCTATTTCATGTCGCTTGCAACGGATGAGACTCCGTTTACTAAATTATAACATTACAGTCAATTACAAACCTGGCAAATTTCTTTATGTGGCTGATACTCTTTCGAGAGCCTTCTTGCCAGAAACTGGGTTAAAATCTGATCAAGAATTTAATTTTGCAGTACACTCCATGTCAAAGAATTTGGCTATGTCTGAGGAGAGAAAAGAACAGTTTAGGCAAGAAATCTTGAAAGATGAGGTTCTTAAACTAGTCATTAACTTTCATAAAAAAGGCTGGCCCAATAATAAGAATGAAGTTCCTGTTTCTGTAAGGCATTACTATAAAATCAAAGATAACCTAAGCTATGTTGATAAATTGTTGTTTTTTGGTGAGAAAATTGTTGTTCCATCTTCTGTAAAAAGTGATATGCTTAAATTATTGCACGAGGGTCATGTTGGCATTGAAAAATGCAAGAATCGTGCGAGACAAATATTTTATTGGCCAGGGTTATCTGTTGATATTGAAGCCTATGTTAAAAAATGTCATATTTGTGAAACTTTTGCTAAAAAACAGCAGAAAGAGTCGCTATTACCTCACAAATTACCTAAACGTCCATGGGAAAGAGTGGGGTTAGATATTTTTTCATATGCTAATAAAAGTTTCCTTATTGTATTTGACTCCTACTCTAATTGGCTGGAAATGCCTCAAATCAAAGACAAATCTGCAAAATCAGTTATTTTGACTTTAAAATCTGTTTTCTCTGTACACGGATCACCTGATAAAGTAACTGCTGACAATGTACCATTTAATAGCCTAGAATTTAAGACGTTTGCAAAGAACTGGAATTTTGAAATTAGTCTGCGAAGCCCTTATTACGCACAATCTAATGGACTGGCAGAAAAAGGAGTAGATATAGGTAAGAAAATTCTAAAAAAATGTTTGAAAGAAAATTCTGACATACATACCGCTTTATTGCAATATAGAAATTCACCGCTAAAGTATATTGGTTACTCCCCTGCACAGTTATTAATGAATAGGATTTGTAAGACAAAAGTACCGATAAATTCCAGTTTGTTGCAACCAAAACTCTGTGAAGACGTTTCTGAGAAATTGTTACATAGACAGAATATTTACAAGTTTCACTATGATAAGAATAGTAAAGATCTAAAACCTTTGGACCCTAAAGCCAATGTAACAATTTTTGACCATGTAAAGAATAAGTGGGAGCCTGCACAAATTGTTTCTAAGCACAGCTCTCCTAGGTCTTACATCGTAAAAGATTCTTTTGGCAATCTGGTCAGGCGCAATCGAATTGACCTTAAAGAATCATTAAATGATTATGTTCCTAAAACTAAAGAGCCTGACTTAGATTATAGTCATATCGAACCTTCAGCTCAGCCTGCCGTGTTGCTTAAAAATAAAAGCCCTTCACCGGAAGCTTCACCAAAATCTTCATTATCCAGTCCAAGAGTTTTAGATCCTGGTGTTAAAACTAGATCTGGTC
This sequence comes from Galeruca laticollis, assembly GCA_963921935.1. Lineage (NCBI taxonomy): Eukaryota > Metazoa > Arthropoda > Insecta > Coleoptera > Chrysomelidae > Galeruca > Galeruca laticollis. The sequence continues at coordinate 76,247,431 of OY998177.1, forward strand.
GGGTAATAAAAAAACCGGAAAAACTTAACTTATAGGAGGGGATGTATTATATAGATACTTGTGCCTGTAAGTTAATACCTCATATTTCTAAATTCTTGTTTGTACTACCACTTGTGTACTAAACGTAGTTATAGTTCTCTAGTCTAATATGTGATCCATTAGTTTTTGACAGCTTGTCAATTTTGATGTTTTACTTTCACTTCAATGAATAAAAGCAGTGTTACTAGAACTTATTTGATATTTATTTTATATCCGCTCGGATCGGTACATGTTACACCATGTTCTTTAGACTTTTTTGGCAACAGATTTTCAGTTGCTTTCTTTGCTTTTTCAATAATTTCGTCAGGAATTCCAAAATCTTTCTTCATTTTGACTTCTAACTTTGACACATATAAAAATTATTGTGATTTTATGACATTTAGGTTTGTCAACATTCACCTAGCAACGATATTGTCTACTATGATAACATGGCAATGTTAATAATTCAAACCGAATTTTTTTAAATACTGATTTGTATTGAGATTGGATTGCAATAACGAACTAGTATGACATAAAAGTTTGTATATATCGCGGGCATAAACAGATATGTATACCCTTGTGTGTGTGTGTGTGTGTGTGTGTGTGTGTTTTTTTTTTATTATAGAGGTAGGAAAATACTTTTACGTATCGTCAGGACTTGGTGTTCTGTCTGGTATGTCGGACTCGGAAGCCTTTCCAATACCGACTAAAAACCTCCTCTGTCTCCAACCTCTGTTTCCCCCGCGGTACCACCGTTAGGCATTACTTCGCAGAGGGAGGATCTAGCTATCGCCCTTCCTTCTATAAGTCGAACTCATGGTGGTTTCGTTCTACGAGGTTGTCTGTCTAAATGAAATTTTTTATTTTTTTTATTCACGCGTTTCGATTTTTTGCACGTTCTCTTTCTAAACGACGAAGTTCTTGGAGTACCTCTGTTGCAAATCGACTTGTTGCCTCCCAGGCCTTCTCTGAGGATAGCATAGCTTTCACTAGTGACTCTGGTCGTGTTTTCGAATGAACGGTAGCTTCTCAGTCGCTGCGTATTGTGCTGAAACGGGGACAGACACAGAACACGTGCTCCGCGTCCTCCCTAACTCCAGGACAGAACGGACATTCTGGAGAGTCCTCATGTTTAAACCGGTGCAAGTATGCTCTAAAGCAGCCATGTCCCGAGATCATTTGTGTCAGGTAGTAATTGACCTCGCCATGATCTCGGTTTAACCAAATATCCAATTGTGGTACAATGCGGTACGTCCACCTTCCTTTTTTTGAAGAGTCCCACAGTATCTGCCATCGCCGTATACTATTCCGCCGTTCTGTTATTCTTTGTACATCAGCGCTCAGCGTAGTTAATCCTTTTTGTCGGTAAAGAGCACTTCTTTCTTCTGCGAGTACTTCGATTGGCAGCATCCCAGCAATAACGTATACTGCATCCTCAGACACTGTGCGTAATGCGCTGACTGTTCTTAAGGCACTCAGCCGGTAGACTGGCGCGATTTTCCTCCGGAATTCTTGTATACAAAGTGTACCCGCCCAGATAGGTAATCCATATGTGAGAACAGATGTAACTACTGACGACAGTAATGCTCTCCTCTTCTGCTTTGGTCCTCCTATGTTGGGCATCAGTCGTGACAGGCTCGCTCTGACTACTGACGCTTTGGCACCGACGTGTTCTGCCTGCTTTTTAAAGTTGAGCCTGGCATCGATCATTATCGCCAGATACCGAATGAACGGTTGTGATATAATATCGTGTTCTCCGATACTCAGCCTGATAGTTTCCACCTGTTTTCTACTAGTGATGAGCACTGCCTCGGTCTTGTGTTCTGCTAACTTTAGGCCAACTGTCTCCATCCATTGTCTGATTTTCTCGAAAGTGGTGTCAAAGACAAATTTTATCTCTTCCAGATGCTTCGCGACTATCACTATGGCAACGTCGTCAGCGTATGCCACGAGTTTAGCTTCTCTTGGCAGTGCCAGTTTCAATAGCCCATCGTACATAATGTTCCACAATAGTGGGCCTAGTACCGAGCCTTGGGGTACACCTCCAGTGACTCTGTGTTCCTTCGGGCCGTTCTCCGTATCGTATTTTAGTATTCTATGGGTGAAATAACTTTCTTCGATCCTTAGTAAATATCGTGGCACGTTCATTTCAATGAGAGCTTTCATGATACAATCCCACCTAGCAGTATTGAAAGCGTTCTGGATATCCAATGTTGCTACCAGGCAGTACTTCTTTGTACCTATATACCATCTGGTGCCTGTGATTGCGTCCTTGGCTAAGTTGACGACAATGTCAATTGCATCGAGAGTGGAGCAACCTTTTCGGAAGCCATATTGGCTGTCAGAAAGTATCGGTTCGACTGCTGCTTCGATTCTCCTGTTAATTATGCGTTCCAGAATCTTGCCGGTTGTGTCCAGCATGCAGAGTGGGCGGTATGATGCTGGTTCGTTCGGCGGCTTCTTCCCTTTTGGGAGGAGTACTAGTCTCTGCTGCTTCCATTTTTGTGGAAAAGTACCTTCTTCAAGACACGCATTATAGACTTCCAGAAACAACGGAGGGGCCGTTTTGATAGCCAACTTCAATGCGATGTTTGGGATCCCATCTATGCCAGGAGCTTTAGTATTCCCGACTCTGTTACACGCTTCCATTAGCTGGTCCTCTGTGATACGTGGGATCTCTTCTATCTGATGCTGCTTTGTAAGGTGGTGCATCTTCTTTTGTTGGGGAAACAGCGTGGTCACGATTGTCTCCAGGAGTTTCGGACATGTAGGTGATTGCATTGGTTGCCTTTTAAGGTGAGTCATGACTACCTTATAAGGTTTTCCCCATGGGTCGTTTTCTACTTCCTCAATCAGTGTACGCCAGCATAGTCGTTTACTATCTCCAATGGCCTTACGCAGACTTCTACGTGCGCTTTTGTACTCTGCTACCAGCTCTTCGTAATTCGGTTTTTTGCGACCGCGCTGTGATGTTCTTCTCTTCATAAGACACTCTCTACGGAGAGTAGCAATGTGGTCGTTCCACCAGTGCATCGATGGTAAGTGACTTATTCCGCGTTTTCGGGGCATAGTGGCGTCACAGGCTTCCGTTATCCTCTTCATCAGCTCGTCTGACTTACTTTCAGCATTTCTTTTCTTGATTGGCTTGATATCCAGGGCAACGGTGAATGCAGCATTATCAAAGGCGGCCACTTTCCATCCAATTGTATTAAGCTTCCGGTGCGCTTCTCCAGTAGTTTTCCCAGTAGTCACTTCCCACAGCAACGCGCAGTGGTCACTAGCCGTGTAAGTATCCAAAACCCTCCACGAGTAGTCCCCCTTAACGAGTGTGCTGCTGACGAAGGTAAGATCCAATATGGAGCTCGAGTCACCTCTTATGAATGTTGGTTTATCACCACTATTGAGCAAGACTACGTCCAGTGTCGACATGGCCTCCAGTAGCACTTCACCCCGTGAATTCGTCTCTTTGCTGCCCCAGTCCACTGCCCAGGAGTTGAAGTCCCCTGCGATTGCCACGGGCGAGTGCTGCTTCGCATCTTCGGTCAATCGGTCTAGGAAGTCGATGAATTCGGCTAATGTAAGGCTGGGAGGAGCATAACAGCTGTAGAAATAGATTCCGTTTATCTTCGCCCCCACAAAACCTGCTTCTGTGCTATTAGCAACATTCTGAAATGGATACTTACCACAGGACCATATGACCGCTTTAGCGGTACTATCTGTTTCCCACGGTTGAGCAGTAAGGTGTCTGTATGGTTCCGATATCAATGCAAGATCTGCCTCCAATTCGCGCACGGTCTGCATGAGCAAATCGTGTGCAGCCTCACAATGGTTGAGGTTAAGCTGTACTATTTCCATAATCGTTTGCTCTTTGTCTTCTGAAGTTCCTCTCTATAAACTGGGCATTTGTTGCTACCAGAGATGTGGGCACGATTCTCCATGTCGTCTTTTTCGCACAAAACGCATTGAGCTTCCCTTCGGCAAGTGGCTGCTTTGTGACCTTCTTGTCCACATTTGGAACAGAGTCTGGACCGATCCACTTCACTCTTGCACTTAGCAGAGACATGTCCATAGCGCCAGCATTCGTAACACTTAGTTACTCTCTGCACTCTCCTTATACGGCAGTTGACCAAGCCAATGCGTGTTCGCCTATTGCGTTTTCCACCATTGACGCTGCCAGCGTCACTGAAGCTGTCTGGGTTCCTCCATAAGCTTTACGAAGTGACCGTACGGAGTCCAACGTGATTGGCCGTTCTTCCCCAGCCACTTTCTGCAGTGCTGCGACGATATCCTCTTTCGTCGTTATCTCATCGAGATCACGGATTTCGATATCTTCTTGGGGCCCTTTACTGATGACTTGGTCGTCATCGCTAAGAATTTCAGCTATCGCCTGTCTCAGAGATTGACCTCCATCTGTGTTTTCTCTTGCCAGTACGATTAGCATGTTGCCACTGGCTGTTTTACGGATCTTATCGACTGAGACAGTCTGCTTTTCAGGAACGTCCGTTTTGACTCTTTTAAGTATTTCAGCATATTTGTTCTTTTCCTTTAGGCAAACAATCAAGGCATTCTGTCTGTTTCTCGGCTTTTGTAGCTTCCTATGCCGAGATACTTTAACAGGCAGCTCCGTTTCTTGCTTCTTCTTCTTATACCTGACCTCCTGCCAGTCCATCGTATTCTCTTCAGGCGGCTGTGCCGCATTCTTGAAGATAGGAGTTGTTCCTGTCGCCTCCCTCTTTTTGGTTTCCTTGTTACCCGAACCGGGTGACTTGGGTAGTTTCCGTTTGACATTGCGAATGTCACGGTTGCCTTCAGAAACCGATTCGACATCAGCATCGGATTCTGTGTCTATCGCCGACGTCGTCTCCGTGATAGCCTGGATGCGTGGTGTTGTCTGCGTGTACACAGATTTAGAGACTCGATCAGTTGGGACTTTTACGTCCTTCACAAGTAATTTGAGCCTATTGAAGGCACTAAAGACACTAGTTGTCTTGGTCTTAATCTCTGTGTGGATGTTTTTCTTCGGTTGGACACAGTCTTGGAGCTCACCAATAAGCTGCTCCAGCTGGTCCCACGCTTGATTCCTCTTCAATTCAGCATCCAAGACTGCTTGGTGAGCATAATGCTCGTGTTCACCATTTCCTTTATTGTTGGGTTTAATACATTTTTCCATGTTGTTCCCACGAGAACCTAGGGAAATACAAGTCCACTCTAGCAGAGCCCCGGTTGCTGGAGTAAGGCCACACCTTACACCTGGGGTGGGACCCGGTGCCTCAGGGGAACCGTTTGCGACGCCGTATCCCCGACGTCATGCAGTCCTCGGCACGGTATCTTGACACCTTGACTTAGGGGTTCTACGTTGTTGACCACTGTAGGTCAGCCGCTGCGGTGTGGGAATCTTCTTAGCTTTACCTCAACCACTTCGAGACCTTACCGGCATGGGTGACCCTACCAGTAGCTACGCTACCGCCGGCATCGCTCCCTGGGTATAGAGGTTACTGAGCTCTCTCACCAACGACAAGGTGCTGATTCCCCTAGAGAGAGAGTGTGTGTGTGTGTGTGAGTGTGTGTGTGAGTGTGTGTGTGTGTGTGGTGGGAAGATGGCATCAGCTCCAGCTATTTGCCACATAGATATTTTTTTTTGTAGGGCAACTAATCAACTAATCAGTGAACGACAGTTATATGTTTATATTGGTTGCTTTTAAAATTTTTATGATAGAATCAAAGACAGGTTTATGGTTTGTTGAAATTATTGTGGAAAAGGTAGTTGAAATCCATATGTCATTGAATCAGCTTTTAGTTCATTAGTAGGTAAAATATGATTAGTGCACTCAAAAAATAAATGGTTTAAATCAGCAACTTTATTATTATTGCAAGAGCAATGAGGAGAACTTACTAAACCAAGTCTGTAAAGATGCGCCCGAAAGCGACCGTGATTTAATTTTAGTCTTGGTATTATACTAGAGTAATATCTACTTATATTGGGAAATGATAGATGCAAAATTGTATTTGGAAGTTTAGGGTGGATGAGGAAGTATTGGTTTTTGGACTCCTTAGCAATATTATCATATATTTTTGACCAATCCGATTTAATTTGATTTCTGTAATTAATAATGAGATCAGAGTATTGTGATTGATAGTCTATAGTTGTCCCAGATACAGATTCCTTGGCTTCCGATTCTGCTTTTTCATTACCTATGATACTTACATTGGCCTTAGCCCAGATAAATGTTATATTACTATTTGAAGACCAATAAAAATAAGCAAGTAAGTAAGTAAGTAAGTGCTTTTTCTATGGCAAGAGCTTCCGCGCTAAATATTGAGCATATATTAGGAATTCGGTACTGAAGTGCTGTATCATTACTGGAATCATAAAATGCTAAACCTGTTCCAGCTTCAGTTTTCGAACAATCAGTGTAAATAAGTTATTTAATGAGGGAATGATAATGTAATGAGGATAAATTATGTTTGGCTTGAAAAATATAGCCTCAAATTCGCAGCAATAAATAGGATATATTTCGTTACTAGAAACATTTATAATATTTTGGATATCAACAAAAGCTAGTGGTGGAGAGTTTTTCTTCCTCCAGTAGTTGTTGGTATGATTTTGTATATTTAAATCTGCAATTTTTGAAACCAGTGATGCATTAAATGATCTGTATTTAATAATTTGTTTACGAGCTAAAAAGAGTCGTCTAATATTTAGAGGAGGTTCTTGTGCCTCTGCCAGAATTGCATGACATGGGGAAGACTTAATAACGCCTAAACATATTCTTATGGCTTTGTACTGGATTCTGTCAAGAATGAGTAAGTTTGTGTTTGAAGCTGTTCCGTATAACGTGCAACCATAATCCATGAGCGAACGTATATAAGCCCTGTAAAATATAAGTGCGATGCCTGCATCAGCTCCCCATTTTGATTTGGAAACAGTTCGAAGAAGATTCAAACCTTTCCCACATTTCTCTTTCACAAATTCAACATGTTTAGACCAAAGCAAGTTTTTGTCTAGAAAAATGCCTAAATATTTATAATGATCTACTATAGGAAAGGAAGTACTATTGATTATTATTGTGTCCGCCAGATGGAGCAGATGTAAAACACAAAACCGCCGATTTCTCAGAGGCAAGACTAAAACCAAGATTGTTTAACCATCCTTTAATACAGTATACTGCATGTTTGAGTTCTTTCACGCATCGCTCATAGGTATTATGGGAGACATAGATACAAATATCGTCAGCGTATTGAATTATTTTAATATTATCGTCCATAATGTCATGCAAGTCCGCTGTGTAGATATTAAAAAGAATAGGGCTAAGAATAGAGCCCTGTGGTAAACCATTATGCACTGTTCTGGGGCCATGTAATACATTACTGTTATCCCGAATAAAAATCTTTCGATTCTTAAATAGTTCCAATATGTTAGCGCATGCCTTTTTGTTTATACCCATCATATTCATTCTATTGAATAAAATATTATGATCTACAACATCATAAGCTCCTTCGAAGTCAATAAAGAGACATAGTAAGTATTCGTTCTTCGAAAATGTTAACTGTATATCTGAGACAAGTTGTGTTAAAGCATCTAGTGTCCCTTGGCCCCTACGAAAACCATATTGAGTTTTTGGTGCTAAAGAGTTACTTTCTATAAAGAACACTAGCCGATTCTTAATCAAACGTTCAAAGGTCTTTGTTATACATGACAGTAATGAAATAGGTCGAAACGATGAAGGCGAATCAGGTTTTTTATTGGGTTTGAGTATTAACGTTATAATAATATCCTTCAATTTATCTGAATAGTCTTGCCTAAGCCACCAATTATTATATATATCTAAAAGAAACATTTTAGCTGTAACGGGTATATTATATATCATTTTATATGTGAAACTATCAAACCAGGAGCAGTATTTCGCGAAATTTTTAGTACAGTGTCCAGCTCTTCTAACATAAATGGGTGTACTAGGAAATCCGATTTAGACTGAAATGAAAAATTATTATTTTCTGTTGATACAAACGGGGGATTTGACACTGAAGGAGGAGCTAACGTGTCTAAAATTTGATCTATTAATTCAGGAGTTAAGTTGGGTTTTTTGTTTAGGTGATATTTATTATTAATACATTTAACTTTGTTCCATATTTTGGACAAAGGAGTACTTTTATTTAAACTATTTAAATAATCAATCCAGCATTGCTTCTGTTTTTGCTTAAATATTCTTGTTGCTTTAGCAGCAACATTTTTATAATGCAAATAGTTCTCTAAATTAGCCAGACATTCATATTTATTTAAAGCTTTTTTCCGTTCATTAGATGCTGAAGAACAGTCAGCATCCCACCAGTAGGGTCTAGGATAGAGCTGTTTGTTGGGTTTTTTTTATATAGGCATAGCTTTATTTGCGGAATTGGAAAGTAATTCAAAAGAGGAGGAAAGTTTGTCCCCATTTGTAGACAAATTTAAGTCAGAAGAATTCAGTTTGGATTCGATATTACTTTTGAACAAGGGCCAATCTGCGCAGGAATCGGTCCATTTAGTTGTTGGGTTGATTAAATTGGAAAAAGATACGGTTTGCAATTCCATGATAATTGGGTAGTGATCTGATCCCATTGTATCATCAATTATTACTTCCCAGTGTGTTTTACTTGCTAATGAAGGAGTTGTTATGGTTAAATTAAATGCTAATTTATATTGATTCGGAGGAGTTATTCTTGTTGGAGTACCGTCATTAGGTACCGCGAAATCTAAATCGTCTACGACATCAGCTAACATTCTTCCTTGTGGTGTATCTAGATTGGGCTCCACATACTAAAAGGTGAATTAAAATCTCCACAACAGATTGTTGTTACAGGAAATTGTTGGAACAATTGCTTCCAATCATTCTTGTTCGCATTAATATTAGGTGGTTTATATATTGATACCAAGGTAAGATTGCAGTTAGTTATTTCGGCTGCACAAACTTCTATATTTTTATTAAAATTCTTATTGACTTGCACTTGTTTATGATTGATTGAATTTTTAATAAGAATTCCGACACCGCCATAACCGTCATCTCTACATTTTTGTAAGAAGTTATAACCTTTCAAATGATAATTATTTTGTGGTTTCAGCCATAATTCTGATAAAATAATAATATCAATGTTTTTTTCATTCAATAAATTTTCAAGGCTACCCTTGTTTTGGTGAAAAGATCGAATGTTCCAATGGAGAATTTCTATATTACGATTAGTACTCATCATCACTATTAATAGTTATGTATTCCATACTATTTTCATTATTTATATCAATATTTTTGAACAAATTGCCTCTTTTATTCAGTATTGAACACAAATAGTCTTTGATCTTAATTTCATTGATTGAGTCCGGTTTTTGTATTACTACATATATAAAAGAGGTCATTTGTGTAATGATTTGATTGGGAATGAAGAATTATCTTTGGGCGAAGTAGAAGGTGAGGCAGATATATGGGTCATATTGGAGTGATCTTTATTGAAATTATATGAAGAGATTTGTGAAGAATTTCTGGTATAATTATATTCAGAAGTATTACAGGTTGACGAAATGGGCGGAGATATGCATTTTCTTTTTTTGGATATTTTAGAATTATATCTATCTGTGGCGTGTTTAATTTTAGGTTTTCTGAGAAGAAAGTTATTCACACCCGCTGATGGTAATGCTGGGAAATTTTTGTCATTTTTAAGTATATCGAATCTATTATTTGTGGAAATTTTTGCAGAAGTGGGATTTTCTATCAAAAATTGAGCTTCCTTGAATGTTGTATTCTGGTAGGCCATCGTTTTTTTAATATTGTATTGTTTGATATAACCTGGGCAGTTTCTAGAAATAGATGAGTGATCTGAAGTATTACAATATATGCAGAATTTCTCTAATTCACATTTTTTGTTTCCTTCATCTTCTTTGTGTTGATTAGCGCATGTTTGACATCGTTTTTTACGTTTACATTGAGTGTGTGTATGACCATAGCGCAAACACTTGAAATATTGCACCACAGGGTGTACATATGGCTCTACATTGAATCTTACTAGATTAATTTTTACTGTGTCTGGGATTTTGTTGCCTAAAAAGGTAACAATTATCATTTGCCTACCTACATAGCTGACTTGCTTCGATTCTGGGTCGATTACCCGTCTTTTCATACGTTACACCTCAACAACTGGCCTATCAGATCCAATCTCAGTTTTTAAAAAAAATTCTGAAAAAAAAGTATCTACCATTCGAATGACTCCTTTTTTTGTGTGAAGAATTCAGGTATGAAAGCGATTAGACTATTTCTTTTTATTAAATTGTGGTTAACCAAGGAATTGGCGATATGATACGATTTAAATTCCACTCTGACTCTTTTAATACCTATGGACTTAATATCTACAATATCATTTTCAAATTCTAATGATTCCCTCAAGAAATAACCTACTTTAATAGGTAATAATCTTGCTAAGTTTGTATCTACATGTTCAAGATAAACAAAATATCCCTTATCAGAATTTGGATATTTATTATTGAAATCATAAACCAGTTGAGGTTCATTGGAGTTTTTGTCGGGCGGCCCCTTCGGGTCGCCCTTGAAATCGGACATTGATTATTCAAAATACCAAAATTATGAATATATTATTTACGAACTATACTAATTAGGTATACTTATCGTTTGAATGACAAAAAAAACTGATAACACTTTTAATGACACCAACACTATGTTAACGATCCTACTCGTAGCAGTGTTAGAACTCGACTTTTAGCTCGACTTTTAGCGAGATCGCCGAAGTATCCAAGCAACACAGTTCCATTAACATAGTTTACGTAGTTTTCTTGCATCCAATTTAATTTTTCGTATTCCATGTTCTTTAGACTTTTTTGGCAACAGATTTTCAGTTGCTTTCTTTGCTTTTTCAATAATTTCGTCAGGAATTCCAAAATCTTCCTTCATTTTGACTTCTAACTTTGACATATATAAAAATTATTGTGATTTTATGACATTTAGGTTGTCAACATTCACCTAGCAACGATATTGTCTACTATGATGAAATGGCAATGTTATTAATTCAAACCGATTTTTTTCAAATACAGATTTGTATTGAGATTGGATTGCAATAACGAACTAGTATGACATAAAAGTTTGTATATACCGCGGGCATAAACAGATATGTATACCCTCGGGCGCCCTTGGCATATAAATAACTATTCTACTTTTATCTTGTTTTAACATCAATTAAAAATGTAATGATACTCCAATCTAGAATGTATGTTACTCAAATTATTTTTAATTATTGCATTGTTCTTACATTATATATTCTGTTTGTTAAGAAAAGTACTTTGTAAAAGAAATTATTTGTTGTGTATTTTTATACCAAAATAAATAAACTGTTTATATGATTATTGTTTAATTTTTTCTATTTTATGCATTTATGGTCCATCATTTGATATTTCATTCAATGTAACTCAACATCTAATCATTATTGAGTTAATGGAGTTAAACTGAATGAAATATCAAATGAAGGACAATTAATTGCTATTTTGAAATAAAATCATTAAAAATACAGTAGATTTGAATATAGGACAAGTGTTAGATATTGTATACAAATATTTTTGGTTATCACTGTATATATGTTATAGTATAATTATTAAAAGGTTACTTTTCTGTATGGCAGTCACTAGCAGTAACGGTAATGAATATAAAGTTGTTTTGTTACTTTCAAGAAATAAAGTTAAGTTAAGTTATGAATTTTGGCAGTTGACTATGCGCGAGAAAGTTATACAACTTGACAACGTTGTGAACGCAGTTACCGGGAAGAGCAGGCGACGTACATTCCGCATGTAAAGTTTTAAAGGTTGTGAAGCTGCTAATAAATACGAAGGTAACACAATATTTTGAATTTGGATTTAAAAATAATAAATTGTGGCACATGTTTAATGCTATATAAAATCGAGTTTACAGAACAAAATAACATTAATGTGGTCTTTATTATTAGATAAATGAATAAGGAAATTGTACAGACATAATTATTTATTGCTTCAAAAACCATACGGGAAATTCTATAATTACCCTTTATTATTTTATATGATGTGAATAATAAATAATAAATAGATTCCAAGAGATATAAACTTTCACCTTTACTTCAAATTAATGTCTTTTAAGTAGTCCCTTCATAATATTCGTCATTGAGGTCAGGTAGATTTTGTACATAAAGCGTACAATGTGATAAGGATTGTTAAACGACTTTCTAAATTTAACAATGGCCAACAATTTATCCTATCTGTTCGTAGTAATAGTTAATGACCTACCTGTTAAGCTTTCTAAAATTGTTATCCTTAATAATAACCAATTGGGGAAATCGCCTTTAGAGATGGTTTAATAAGTATACTAATAACATAAATAAAATATTAAAGCTTTTTGTGGTAGATATTTTTACTTTCATATGTAATTTTTTGGTTTTTTTTGCAAATATTTACTATGAGACTGGAACATCCCTTCACAATTTTTACAGAGTTAGGACGGGCAAAACAAAAAAATCTCGGCTCTGGGTGCCGTCAATTATTGTTTATTTAGAACTATGTACAAATGAGCTACAAATATTATATTACTCTAGTGCAACTTGTCTCTAATATCCACAATTTTATAACACATATTTACATTTTTACATTTGTTGCGTTTAATGTATTCAGTCATACCACCTATAAACAAAAGTTTTATATTGCAGTTTGTACATTTTTGCAACGTTATAAAGATCCGGTTTTAACATTTGTTCACTGTAATATATGTTTCTTCCAGAAAGCCAGTTTTTTAATTGTTGTTTAGTCCAAGCAGTCGTAGATAATTTTTAATTTAGAACATTGTGATATGGGTCGTTATCAATTTTCACAACAGCGTTTTTTGGTAGGTTTGCATTAAGTTTTCTTTGTACCCACTTCTCATAATTTTCGTTCGACATTCAACATAAAACCAACATTAGGTACAAAACCAGTTTCACTTCCTGCATGCACAATGATGAGTCTATTACCTTTTGAAACGGGTTTTCTTAATCCTTCGTTACTCTTGTCACTCCATCCTTTAAGGTGCGTGTGACATGAATGAATGTCTGTTTCATCCATATAAATGATAGGTTTGTTCTTTTCTCTGCACTTTCTTAAATATAGTAGGCGTGAATGTCTGATTTCGTGACGTTCCATTAACAAACTTCTGTTGTTTTTCATGTTGGTCTAACGAAAATCCAAAGGATGTATTTGTTTCCGCAGACATCTGCGACTTCCTGCGACGCCATAACTATCTACAAAGGTTTGGTGTACATTTCTTAACGTGGGTACTTTTTTCTCGGATATGTGATAATTTATTATGCACCTTCTAAGCACAGTTTTATCGAATTGATCCATAGGGATACTGGACGTTCTTTGTTGTTTAGTAGGCACATCAGTGTCAGTATTACGTCCTGCCGGAGCTTCTTTTTTAATACGGGAAAGCGTTCTTTGGCTAACTTTCGTAGCAGCAGAAACTCGTTCAATGACATGACAATAAAATAAGTCGATATAAATGTTGTATTAGAAGTTTTACTCATGTGTACTTTTATACAAGTAAAATGAGGAAGTAGTTAAATTTGTTTTCAATGACCGTTCTTTGAAATAAAATTTTTTTCGTGGTTTTCGGTCATTTAAAAGAAGTATTAAATTCAAAAATACTATATTATGTTTCAGTTCAATAATTGGGCCACAATCATGATACGTCGCCGGCCCGGATAGCCCGTGTCGCGAAGGCCACCAGTAGGCCCCCAGGCTACAACCCGCTTCGTTACATAGCGGGACTTTAGCGGATTGACTAAGTTAGGGTGAACTGATATTGCATTGTACAGATTATGGCGCGATTGCGGGTATCCTACTAATCAACCGCCGGCATCCCACTGTTGGGGCTTAATCAATGATTTATGCAAATCTACAGGCTAAATATATACTTAGAGGTTTAACAATGAAACATGATGACTAAAACGAAGAAATATAATGAAAAATAAAAAAATATTCCATATAAAAAATATATATAAATATAAAAAAAATATGTTCGCCAATAGCTTTAATGGGTCCGGGCTCACTATCAACACAAAGATTATTACTTCTACGAGATATATTGTCTATTATAACCTCAGCCTCTACAGTGGAGACTATATCCTTAACAGCATTTTTCGCAAGACGCTGTTTGTGACGAGTGCTCTTTGAAATATTATGTAGGGGTTTTCTAGAGGAAACATATATTATAATGGTATATGATGCAACAAATGATGTATGTACTTACGTTTCTGTATTTCCGGACATATTTGCTCGTGCCTTTGCTCCGAATAGATTGGATACAACACACAAATCTAATAAAATTGTCGCTACAGTGATTAATTATTAATTACCACACCACAACACAGCTATATTAGGTTGATTTTCAACAGGTGCTCAACCCAACGGCTAGAAAATAAGCAGTAGTGCCAACTGCCGAGGTGATATTCAGTAATGCCAATGTTTTATTTCCATCACAGGTCGCATGCCAGCATGCATACTGTGTCAAAACGACATCGGCGCGACTATCGCAAATTTTCACCGGGTAATTTGTGGCTAAATTACAAACATCCACCATAAATATGCGTATGTTTAGCCAAGGCGGCAAAACTGATATCATTCCAATTATTTACCGACATCGCTGTGCCGCTGCCGACATCTAACCGCAGTTAACAGCTATGGCCCGTCTATCTACCGCTCATTCATGTTTGCTGGGTTAGATTTTAGTTCAATCATATTTTTATATGACCAAACCGCAATTGTAACTGAAATCGGAAGATGGTTCAAAACAAATAATAAAACCGAAACGTACTAGAGATAGGTATGACATGAGTATTATAATTATAATTATAAGCTAAAAAACCTATTACATTTAAATAGGTATCTTACACAAAATAAACATGTGCCCTTTTATATACTCCTGTAGACAGAAACAGAATAGTTATTTATGCATAAAGTGCATAAAGGGGTGCTTTTTTTCACGAATGGAAAAATTTACGCATGAGCCGCAGGCATGCAAAAATGAAAAAATGTCTCATTTAGGTTGCTCAAAATGAACTAAAAATGGCGTAGATGTGTTTGTTATAATGACAGAACGGGGCATAAAATTGACACATGAGCTCATAAAATTGACACATGAGTGCATAAAATACTTTGTCTCACCCTAATGTCACTTATTTAAATGGTTTAACATATACATATTTTATGTACGAAAATCGATTTAAAAAATTTACTACCAGGTGTAAATTTGTTAAATAATTACTTTGGTTTAAAAATGTTATTGCAATAATCAAAATTTACCTTTGTTAATGGAATTGTCGACTTGCCATTGTTTGCCTCTTCGGTCATGAAATTTAAAACGATCATAATTATTTCACGACACTGCTCACTCAACTTTTTATGAACAACTTTACTTTCTGGAGTCGCTATAACAAGTTAATATTGCACAATCCCGGTAATCACACTTTTCTCTGAACTGTACTGTCGAAACGAAGCTTACGAGTTCTGCCAGCGAAGTGAGCTCTTGCAATCCGCATACGTGTTTGTTACGGCGCATGGGACGTTGCCAAACTTCCGACTGCCAAAATTAATTTGCCAATCTGTACAATTACATTTTTACGTTTTTCTGCCCCGCTGCACAAAATCCATGTTTCTAGCAAATAAACTTGCACTATCCAGTCTCCATTGTGATAAAAATCGTAAAATATTATCGTTGTTCTAACAAATTATTAAGAAAAGTAGTTCATACTTTTAACTGAGAAATAAGTCAACTTGTTCGGGCAGTGACGTCATCGCGCTCTGGATGGTGGTCGAAGTCACGTGATAATGGATAATTTAAATTGATTTTATTTAATTTAACATAAATAACTATGTTCTAATGTTATTTTATGTTTCTAAAAACTGACTTTAATGTGTAAAACATAACTTCACATGAATTTGTAACAACTGTCAGCATCCCTTTTTTATTAAATTTGTACTAGGAATATCTGTTAGCATTATTTAAGACAACATTTTTTCTTGCGGAACTATGCGGAATAAGAAATTTTACAAGAGTAACAAAATGATTATAATTAATCAGTCTTGTCGCTAGGAAAACCGTATTACTACCCCTAAGAAAGTACTGAGAAAAATGTCAGGTTGTGAGGGGGCTTTTTTTGATTACTGGAGGGAGAGTAATCCCCTAAATACACTTCTGTAAAATTTTAATAAATTGGCTTCAAAACAGCGTTCAAACATGTGTTTTTTATGTAAACTTTGAACTCTTCTCAGGCACAAACGGTATATTTTTGGTATATAAATAAATTGAATCGACTTATTTTGATCTCTACCGCAGTAGTAGTGGTAGCTCTGTGTCCCAGCAATTTTGGAACACGTATATGCAGATAACCCTTTAACTACGTGGGATCAATTGTGTCAACTCTAAGCAGGGTTTTTAAATTGTCAATTCCCCTCATTTATTTGACAATAACATTTGCATCATGATGCCACGTTATTTGTTTTAGTCAAAAATTAAAAATAAATTCTGTAAATTTTACTTCACTGTTAATTATTGATAAATCATGTTACTGATGCATATCTGTTATAGATTCGTGTAAATCAACACGCATTTCCCGTTTTTTATTTTAGTTCGTATTATATAATAAGGTTACCTACAGTTTATTTTTTAATATTAGTCATGATGAGTTATTTATTATTTGTGCTGATTTTCACCTCGGTAAGCATTTTCATCATATATAAAATATAATGATTGTTTATAATATGAACATGTATTTTTTTTAAATCCGAAAATCAAAACAGATTTTTCCGTGGTAATTATCGACCGTACTATTTATGTAAGCAAAAGGTAATCGGCCAACATAGTTAATAGTTGAAAATAAAGAGGTTTTTGTATATTTCACAATCTTTTCTCATTTATTTCATTTTCTTAAACGACGTACGTTTCGGCATATTGCCATTTTCAAGTATTTCTTTTTCTATTATGCTGTCGACTGTGGACATTGCGTTCTCAGAACGCAATACGCCGAAACGTACGTCGTTTGAGAAAATGAAATAAATGAGAAAAGATTGTAAATAATACAAAAATCTCTTTATTTTTATTAGTGTTTTAAATGAAACTCACGGTTTCTAGTTAATACCACAATATAATAAAAATTGTTGAAAATTCTAAAAAATTGACAATTGTTTCGACAAATCATTATCGAAACAATTGTCAATTTGAGATTTGTATGTGTGAAATATTGTCCCTTGATGTTGAGATGGACTCGTGGAAACCTCACTTCAATCAGAAATTTTGAATTTGAAACAGAAATGATACCGTCGCCGTTACCGCCTTTGTTAATTGCAGTAGTAGTTGCATTGAGAGAGGTTTAAAAAATGATAGAAAACGTCAAGAAAGAAAATGGGTAAAGCAATGGTCAATGGTTACGTGAGGAAAACAAGTATACTGTAGTAAATTTACTGCAAGAATTGAAGGTCCATGAACCAATTGATTTTAAAAATTATTTACGAATGAATGATATGCTATTTGATAATTAGCTGAGTATAATACGATCAAAAATTGAGAAAAAAATACTGTCATGAGATATGCAGTAACTGCCGAAGAAAGGCTAATTGTGACGTTAAGATATTTGGCAACAGCAATCAGCTACGAAGACTTAAAATTGTCTACGGCAATTTCTCCTCAATTAATTGAAAATATTATCCCTGAAACATGCCAAGAAATTTACGAAGGGCTCGTTAATGAATATATACAGGTGAGTTTTAAACTTCTTTTATTAAGTAGAACATTAGAATTTTAACACCGAAATATAAATAATATTTTACAAATATATATTACATTTTGTTATTAAATCTAAGAAACTGTGCTGTCAGTTAATGTATTATCATCCGCTGAAGGCTGTGCGTTTTCAAATTTTGTATTAGTGGCTGTATTAGTAGAAATTGTTGTCACAGGTATTGGCGGCATTACATTGAAGCCACTGTTGGAAACATACATCTGTTGGGGGAAGCTGGTATAACAAGATTTCTGTTAATTTTCTCAATTTTCCATAAAAAATTGCCTCTGCAACTATTTACTCGACAAAACTTCGTTGATTGATATCTAATGCTGCCAAATCTCTTGCATGTTTTACACCTGCTATGTCAACATCACTCAAAGTATCAACACTTGCGTGAGGAGAGTCACTGCTTTCTGCAGAACAATACTTTCTCATTGTTTGGCTTGCAAGCGAAATAAGTTCCTTTAGGACGCTTTACAGAATATGATGAATTTGTTTCAGGTGATTGCATTGACAAATCACTTATTTTCTCGTGAATATTTTGTGTTTCTTCGCTCAAGCCTACGGAATTCTGTAAATAATATATATATATATATATATATATATATATATATATATATATATATATATATATATATATATGTATATATATATATATATATTTTGTTTTAGCTCCAAGAACAGAAGAACAATGGAAGGCAATAGCTGAGGATTTTAGGAAAACATGGAATTTTGATACTTGTTGCGGAGCTGTAAATGGTGAGCACGTGAATATTATCAAACCTCCTAACAGCCGATCGTACTACTAGAATTACAAAGGCAAGTTTAGCACCGTTTTAATGGCTATCGTGGATTCTAACTATAGGTTCATTACGGTTAATACTGGAACCAACGGTACCAAATGGAGGCATCCTAAATGAAACCAAATTTTTTGAGCTACTTATGTCAGATACACTAAATTTGCCTTCGCCTGTCGTGCCTGAGGAAACTGCATATTCTTTGCCTTGCACTTTCATGGCAGATGAAGCTTTCACTTCATTGGAAAATTTTTAACTACAGACTAAGCTGTGCACGTCGCGTTGTTGAAAATGCATTCGGGCTACTAGCTTCTCGTTTTAGAATTTTTCACACGGACATTGCTATCGATGTTCAAAACGTTGACTACATTGTGTATTTTTTCCATAACAAAATTACGATCAATATTAGGATACCTTTCCTTGCACTTTTCTATCAAACTTGTTATTGCCGATTCTCTAAGTTGTCTATTTGAATAATCTTTGCATTTTGGGTCCCACAAACACGAATTGTTGCGGCTAAAATGGCCTTCTCAATACTTTTTAGTTAAAGCATGCAAAGTTGCTCAAGCCGGCTCTGTTTCGAATGTATTGCCATATCGTCTTTGTACAAACGGAGTATTTTAAACGAGTTAAACGACATAGGTAAACTAACACTACCGCTACGCTGAACGCGAATAATTATTGTGACTACTTTTGTGAGTGCACTCCGTGTTTTGGCTACAAGAGGCATCAGGTGAGTCAGTTTGAGCACTTATAGTTATAAATATAATCTTTCGCCCCAACGCAACATTTTTTGGCCCTTCGAGTTAAAAAAAACGGGTATAAGGGTGTGTCTTTTAGGGTATTTTATTTTAATTTTTTTTGGGTCTTTTGTAACTTAAAGCGAATAACTGATGTTGTTATATAAATATAATTTATTGTTCATATGAATAGATTCTTGAACATAAAATAAAAAGTTTTGGCTTTTTACTTAAAAAATTTGGAAGAGGGCACAGAAGAAACCATTGAAAAACCAATGTTATTATTGCCTTGTTTGTAAATCGAAAAATAGTGCTATCGCGATTCTCGTGTGTGTCTCTTTCTAACCCCTCTCTCGCTTGTTTTGTATTCTCCGTTGGTTTGTGAAGCGCGCGCAACTCCGCAGAAATAACATTTTCCGCCTCGCAGGAACCAGAATCTGATCGCCTCGTATCTACTTCAAATATTTATTGTTTACTTCGCTTTATTCACTAATTCGACATTTCGATCGTATTTTTGAAACTGCGTATACCTATAGACTTTATTCACGTCGTATTTTCGGCAAATTAGAAGGTAAATATCGGTTATTCTAAATTTGTTTCGCATACCTCAAAACACATTTAAAACTATTTAAGATGAGTAATGAGGACAAAATTAATAAATATAAGACGCTACGTAATTCGTGCATGAATGAAATTAGTGTAGTCAGTGGCATTGTTGATAGGGTTAGAGTTGATAAATCTCTAAGATCATTATTTAGGGCTAGATGTGCAGATATTGATAAATTAAAAGATATTTTCTTAAGACATCATACCGCTTTATTAAATATATTGTTTGCCACCCCCGATGCGGTACCTGAAGGTGAAAATGCTGTGAAGGAAGCATTTCTTACAGAATATTATAAAATTAAAGCTAGTTATTCAGATCTGTTTAACAATGATGCCGTACATGTCACCACTAATCAATTAAACGCAACAATGTTACAAAATGATATTTCGCATATTCGTCTGCCTAAAATTGAGTTGAAAAAGTTCAAAGGAGACTATAAAGAATTTTGCTCGTTTATTGATCATTCTAATAATTTAGTGCATAATAAAACTAGTTTGTCCGAGGTAGAAAAATTTGATTATTTGATTAGTTCATTAGAATCTAGGCCGTTGGCTTTAATAAAACACTTGCCGAACAGAGCAGATAATTATAAAATTGCGTATGATAAACTAATTAAACGATATTTTAATGCTAGTAAATGTGCTCAAGCACATTGGAATGAGATCGAAGCCACTACAAAAATTGAGGCAAATAATCCAAACGCGCTGGAAAAATTAGTAGATACTTTTGAGGAGAATCTCGCAGCTCTTGAAGTCATGGATTTTCCTGCGGCGCAATGGGACTTTGCTCTCGCGATGATGATTATTAGAAGGTAAGATGACGATACGAAGTTACGCTTTGAGTTGACTAACTCATCAACTACGGTACCTAGTTACAAAACTTTAATAACTTTTTAAACGGAGCAATATCTTGCAATTGATAATGTCCTCTTAAGTAAACACTCGGGTTCTTCTTCAACCGCAATTAAATACAAACCTCAATCCCGCGCTACTCGTGTATTTTTGAGTAACAATGCCAATGAAAACGCGAAATCGCCTGCAAGAAATTGTTTGTTGTGTAATCAACCACATTCTTTATATAAATGTGAAAATTTTAATAAGAAGTCGCAGTCAGAAAGAGATGGTTTCTGTAAAACAAATCACTTATCTTTTAATTGTCTAAGTTCGTTGCATGATCTTAGAAACTGTCGTTCGACACACAGATGCCGACATTGCAATTCTAGTTCGCATCACAGTTTATTACATTTTGATCGCACGCCAAAGCGCATTAGTACTAATTCAACCAATGTTAAAAATCGCATTTCCGCTAATTCGAATACTAATCCTAATATAATTCCGCCAAATCCAAATATCGACACTGTTTTTTTTGGTCAGGGAATTGTCACTGAAACTTCTCGCACGCCAAAGCGCATTAGTACTAATTCAACCAATGTTAAAAATCGCATTTCCGCTAATTCGAATACTAATCCCAATATAATTCCGCCAAATCCAAATATCGACACTGCCTTTTTTGGTCAGGGAATTGTCACTGAAACTTCTCGCACTCTGTTAGCAACTGCCTACCTAGATGTCTTGGATCATTTAGGAAATTATCATACTTATCGGTGCCTTCTTGACTCAGGTAGCATGAGCTCCTTTATAACCGAAAAAACCGCTAAAACTCTGGGTCTTCCCAAATCTTCTCATCTTCTCGATATAAAGGACTTAGGCTCTATGTCCTCAACTCTTGATACTGCTAAAATATTCTTTGCATGCAAACCAGTAAGGTTGCCCTCGCCAGTACTAAACGTTGAGGCTACAATAGTTGAAAAAATCTGTGATGAACTTCCCGATTGTATGATTGCCATCAAAGGTTGGGATCATATCTCGAACTTAACCCTAGCGGATCCGAATTTTTTTAAGCCTTTTAAGCCTGGGAAGATTGATGTCCTCCTCGGGGCAGATGTATTCTCAAAAATTATTTGTAATGGTCGAATTTCTGGAAATGAGTCCACTCCAGACGCTCTCAATACAATATTTGGTTATGTAATTCTAGGTAAAACTTCTCAAAATACTTCACCTACCACTACTTATTGCAACTTTGTCGAAAACAGTGCTTTAAATAGTACTTTAAAGAGATTTTGGGAAGTCGAAAATGTTCCAGAAGTAATCGATACTACAAATAAAGTTGATATTTGTGAAAAAATATTTGTTGAAACTCATAGTCGTGTAAAGGAGGAAAATTATATGGTTGCACTTCCTTTTAAACAAGATTTTTTGCCAACGTTTCCTGGCATGCGCACTTTAGCTTTATCCCGCTTTTATTCGCTTGAACGTCAGTTGCTTAAGTGCGCTCATTAATATTTGCAATATTCTGATTTTTTAAAGGAATACCTCGATTTAGGCCATATAGAATTGATCAAAGATAAGACAGTTCCTACCCATTCTTATTATATTCCCCATCATGCAGTTGTAAAACAGCACAGTCTCACAACCAAGCTTAGGGTTGTTTTTAATGCAACTGCGCACTTACCGAATCAAACATCGCTAAACGACAATTTATTTGTTGGTCCAAAACTCCAGCAGGATATTGTGACGATTTTATTATCATTTCGTTTATATCGCTATATTGTTTGTGCAGACATTAAACAAATGTATCGCATGATTTTTGTGAATCCCGCTCATTGTAATTATCAAAGAATTCTTTGGAGGTTTTCGCCCGACGAGGAGGTCCAAGATTATCGCTTAACTCGACTAACGTATGGGCTCAACAGTTCGCTGTTTTTGGCTCTTCGGTGTCTCCAACAGTTAATTCAAGATGGAGGTGAAAAATTTCCTTTGGCCGCACACGTTATTCGCAATTTTTGTTATATAGATGATATTGTCACGTCTTGCCCTACTATGGATCTTGCATTTAAGTTGGTTTCGGAGCTTGTTTCACTCATGAAGTTGAGAGGCTTCGAATTAAGGAAATGGTCTAGTAATAATCTGACATTGCTTTCTGATTTACCACAATCTCACTTGTCTCAGCATCCGCATGACTTTTCGTCCAATTCGCTGAAAGTGTTGGGTTTAGAGTGGCATCCCCAAAGTGATTGTTTTTCTTTTAAGATCAATACACAACCTGAGTTTAAATGTACAATACGCTCTTTATCATCGGAATTAGCAAAAGTTTATGATCCTTTGGGATTCATTTCTCCCATAACCTTCTATAGTAAATACCTTATTCAAACGCTATGGCTGTCCCGTATCGGCTGGGATGATGTCCCCTGTGAAGACGTGATTTATGCCTGGAAAAAATATTGCTCAGATCTGTCCTCTTTGGCAAATATTCAAATACCACGATTTTTTGGACATAAATTCAGTTCAGATGTTTTTTGCAATTATCAGTTGCATGGGTTTAGTGACGCAAGTGAAAAAGTTACGGATGTGTCATTTATTTAAGGATGTGTAACCAAGCCAATACTATCCATACCAGTTTTATTTGTGCAAAATCAAAAATAGCTCCTACCAAGAAGCTTACCATTTCAAGACTAGAGCTTTCTGCAGCTGTTTTACTCACCAAATTATTAATTTATGTTCAGAAATGTTTAACTGGATATATTGAGTTCGATGAAATTTGTGCCTGGTCGGATTCTCAAATTGTTTTATATTGGATCAATGGATCGCCCCGCAAATATGAAACCTTCATTGCCAACAGAGTTTCCTTTATTCAAGAAAATGTATCTTCATCCTGTTGGAATTATGTTGAGTCTATCAATAATCCCGCCGATGTAGTCTCCAGAGGAGCCTTACCCTCTGAGCTATCAGCACATGCTATATGGTTTACAGGACCATATTTTTTATTGCACTCTTCCCACCATTGGCCCAAATTTCACATATCTTCTAAAACTAGTAAAATTATTTGCGATGAAGAAAATAAACTTTTATTATTTGCGTTAACTGAAGATCACAATTTTCTACCCGATATTTTAAACTGCTTTTCCTCCTTTGCGACCCTAAGAAATGTTGTTTCCTATATACTTCGTTTCGTATTTAACCTGTAGAACACGCAAGAAAAATGCTTAGGCGTTCTTTCTTCTTCTGAAAAACATGCCGCCTTATTACTACTTGTTAAATATACTCAACACGTTTAATTTAATGACGAATTAAATAATAAAAAAATTTCTAAACCGCTTCGCAAGCTACAAGTTTTTGTGTATTAGTATAACATTCTTAGAGTAGGAGGACGTTTAAAAAATGCTCCACTTTCATATTCCGCTAAACATGCCATTTTATTACCCCGCAATTGTCAGTTATCCACATTACTTATTCGTCATTTTCATGAAAGTTTTTATCATACAGGTTTTCGCACAACCTATTATTTGTTATCTCAACAATTTTGGATTTTATCTGCTAAGAGAACAATTAACTCTGCTCTATCCAAATGCATCAGGTGTTGGAAAGTTAATCCTCGAAGCTATCAACCATCCATGGGAAATTTGCCGGTTTCAAGAATTTCCCAAATTAAACCGTTTTCACGCTATGCAGTCGATTTTGGTGGACCATTTAATATCGTAATGACTCGGTATCGAGGTGTTCGCACGCGTAAAGCTCATTTATGCATTTTTGTATGTTTCGCTACTAAAGCAGTTCATTTGGAATTGGCAAGTGATTTGTCTAAAAAAACTTTTTTGGCCGCTTTACAACGTTTAATCGCTCGCCGGGGTAGGGTATCACATTTGCATAGCGATTGTGGCACCAACTTCATGGGGGCTCGTCGTGAACTCTTAAGACTTATGCAACAGGCAGCCGCTCATGAAACAATTCAATGGCATCCCTCGCCCGCAGGCGCACCCCACTTTAACGGTTTGGTAGAGGCGGATGTACAAAGTGTAAAATCTCATCTTTCACGTGTGCTAGGCGATCAAATATTAACATATGAAGAATTCTATACGGTTTTGACATTAATAGAATCGATTCTTAATTCGCGCCCATTAATACCAATGACGTCCGATATAGATGATATACAGGCTTTGACACCTGCGCATTTTCTTACATTGGAACCAGTGTCAGCTATTCCTGTTCCTGATTATGACAATGTACCGCTCAATAGGCTTTCGCGGTGGCAGTTATTCCAAAAGCTGCAGCAAGACTTCTGGCGACGTTGGCTTAATGAATATTTACATACTTTACAGCAACGTTCTAAATGGTTGAAGGCTAGTATTTCGCCTACCGTCGTCACGCTCGTACTTGTTAAATTGTTAAAGCAGACAATTTACCTCCTTCGGGGTTGATACTAGGACGCATTACCAAACTGTATCCCGGAGAAGACAAAACAGTAAGAGTTGCCACAGTAAAAACTTCTAAGGGAGAAATAAAAAGGCCATTGGTCAAGTTATGCCTTCTCCCTCTTGAATAGTTCCGTAGTTGCCAAATACTTTTGTTTTGTTCTTTCTTTAAGATTTATTTCAATTTTGTTTTTCTTTGATCAGTGTTTAGAATACGATTAGTCGCTAAACAAATCACTTATTGGTTATGGGGGTAAAGTTAGGTCATTTTAATTTTTTTTTGCTTTTGTCTGTTCATTTATTAAACCTTTTTATCGGGCAGGAAATGTTGCGGCTAAAATGGCCTTCTCAATACTTTTTAGTTAAAGCATGCAAAGTTGCTCAAGCCGGCTCTGTTTTAAATGTATTGCCATGTCGTCTTTGTACAAACGGAGTATTTTAAACGAGTCTAACGACATAGGTAAACTAACACTACCGCTACGCTGAACGCGAATAATTATTGTGACTACTTTTGTGAGTGCACTCCGTGTTTTGGCTACAAGAGGCATCAGATGAGTCCGTTTGAGCACTTATAGTTATAAATATAATCTTTGTATCCAACGCAACACGAATGTAATTTGTATTCATTGAGAAATTCTTCCCAAAACTCGCGATCGGCCATGTTGCAAACATGCGGCAACATGCATCAGTCGCATGTGCGCGATATAGAAGTTTCAGTACGGTGGTACAAGGATAGTGCTTGATACCGATACAGCGATACTGAAACATACAAATACACTGTGAAATTTGTATCAAGCTACTGATACTTGTAACATATAGCGATCTTAAGGGCCCCATTCACGTTGAGCGCGACAGGCGGCGATACATGTATCTGAGATTTGTATCCATGTTCAGCTGTTCCCTATACGTTGAGATGAACTCAGCAAACATCAGTTCAGTCACCGGTTCAGTTCAATTCACATTAAAAACAAAAATGGTGCCGTCTGCCATACCCGTACTTGTAGCAGTGGTAGTTGCATTATCAGACGTTTCGAAGAAGAAAAAAAGACAAAAAAGAATATGGGCAAAAACATGGTTACGTGAGAGAAACAAATATAGAGTGGTAAATTCACTGCAACAATTAAAGGTCGACGAACCAAATGATTTCAAAAACTATTTACGAATGAATGACATGTTATTTAATAAGTTATTGGATATAGTCTTCTTCTTACAGTGCCATATCCGTGATCGGACGTAGGCGACCTCTCACTTCTACCTGTGTTGTGCTCTCCAGTTGGATATAGTAAAAACAAGAATTGAAAAAAAATACTGTTATGAGAGATTCAGTGAGTGCCGAAGATAGACTTATTGTAACCTTAAGATATTTGGCTACAGGAAATAGTTAAAATTTTCTACGGCTGTTTCTCCTCAATTACTCGGGAAGATTATACCCGAAACATGCCAAGCAATTTACGAAGGACTCGTTAATGAATATATGCAGGTAAGTTTATATTTGTTCTTATATTAATAATAATATCTAAAATATAACAAATAAGTATATGTATCTTAAGGATTGTCATTAAATCTAAGGTACTCTGACATTTTAGTCATAACGTTATTCGCCTGAGAGTGAACATTTTCGATTTCAATACTTTCACTTGAATTGCTTACGATATGAGGAAATTAATTTACAGAATGCCGGTGAATGATTGGTGTAAAGCCGCTGTTGGAAACACTTTGTTGGAGGTAGTTACTGTTTATGTTATAGCATGGGAGACGCCCTGGAATACTAATAGAGTGTTGAACATTGGAATATTCTGTTGATTTTCCAAATCTTGCATAAAAAAATAGAGACTGCAAATAATTTTTCAACGTAACTTCGTTGTATTGGATCCAGTGATGCCAAATCTCGATCATATTTCCCACCTGCTATTTCAAAAACGCTTAAACTATTGAGACTTTGTTCAGGTTGTTTCAGTAACTTCGACAGAACCAGAGCAATACTTTTTCATTGTTTCGCTGGCAAGCGCAAGAAGGTCATCTTTCTTTATTTTATATCTTTTCCTTTTTAACGACCATATTTGAGTGTTTATGAATATCTAGGACGCTTTGCAGATGAGGATGATTGCGATGATCCTGGGCGAGATGATTCTCGTTCAGGTGATTGCAGTGGCGAAATTATTATGTCCTCTTTAATGTTTGATACAGCTTGTTCACTCTCATCTAAATTCTGTAAAGAATACATACATATATATTATTTTTCAGTTTCCTAGAACAGAAGAGCAATAGAGAGCAATAGCCGAAGAGTACAGAAAAACATAGAATTTTGATACTTGTTGTGGCACTATAGATGGCAATCATGTGAATATTGTAAAACCTCCTAATAGTGGATTCTACTTCTATAATTACAAAGGAAAGTTTAGTACTGTTTCAATGGCCATCGTGAATGCTAACTATGAATTTAGTATTGTCCATACTGGAACCAATGGTAAAGTATCAGACGGAGGTATCCTGAATGGAACTCAATTTTTTTTAGCTGCTTATGGCAGATTCATTGAACTTGCTATCGCCTGTCGTACCGGAGGGAACTGCTTATTATTTACCTTTCACATTTGTTGCAGAAGAAGCTTTTGCCTTATTGGAAAACTAGTTAAAACATTATCCTCAAAGGGGGCTAACAAATGAAGAGAGAATTTTTAACTACAGGCTGAGCCGTGCACGCCGTGTAATCGAAAATGCATTTGGATTACTAGCTTCTCGTTTTCGAATTTTTCACACGGACTTTGCTATCGATGTTAAAAACATCGATCACATTGTTTTGGCCGCATGTGTCCTTCATAATTACTTGAAACGACACTCCGAAGAATACTTATCCGATATCGACAATGAAGATACCGATACAGAAGAAGGCGGTGCTGGGTTATGGCGTGAAAATGGACTTTTTTTAACACCCTTAGAACGTACACATCAAGCAAATGCAGCTGCAGGCAAGCGAGCAAGAAATTCTTATAAAGAATATTTCAACGCAGAAGGAAGAGTGGCCTTTCAAGACAAAATCTTTGGATAAATAATTATAGCTTATTTTAACCTTATCTTATATGCATAGGCATCGCGTGAAATATATACAATGTATGTACCTACAAATAACATATAATATACTAATCGTCAAACAAAAGTGCTTGCCGGTCATAATACAACCACCGGTACGAAAGCTATGTATTTTCACAAGACTGCGATCACTATTATCATACTTTTACTTGCACTTGTTCACTAAAACTATCATTGCCGATTCTCTTACTTATCTGTTTGTATACTCCCTACACTTGGAGTCCCATAAACACGGATGTAATTTGTATAAATTGAGAAAATCTTCCCAAAACACACGATCTTCCATGTTGGAAACAACAATGTTTATGTTTTGGTAGCGCGATACATAATAAACGTCAACATACATGTTGCAACAAGTATCAGTTGCATGCGCTCGGTATCGAGGTTTCACCACAGTGATACAGACGGAGATACCATCTGATACCGATACAGTTATACTGAGACAGACAAATACACTGTGAGATTTTTATCAAGATACTGATACTTGAAACATGTATCGATACCGCTCTCAACGTGAATGGGGCCCTTTACATCTATAGTTAAATGTTTCCAACGAATAAAAACAAATTTACCATTTATCTCACTAGAAGACCATTCTCCCGAAGGTAATAAAATAGTACTTAATATGTCATTTGTCAATTTTCGCGACTCCTGAGAAGTTGTAAGCAAATTCTCATCATTTAACACATCTTAAGCTCTTCAAGTATTGGTACATCCTGTTCGGTATTTACCACCAATGCTTTAGTTTTTCTTTTCTTTGGTGGCAAAATACAATCTCGTGTGTGGACAATTTTCGCTTTTTGTTGTATTATTCAGAGATTACGGAATTTGTAAGCACGATAGAGGGCGTATTTTTGACGGATCAAAACCAAACTCGGTACAAAAATCGGTTGGGCCAAAATCTTAGACAAGTTCGTTAATTAGCCAAATCGGCACAGTAGAAACAAAATGGCGGCCTGTCAAAGTTGAAAAAAAATCGTATTTCCTTTGTTTTTCTTTTGACGCAAAAAAGTTACTAAGCTTTTTCATAGACCTTAACACGTGCTACAACTTTTGTACTCAACATTTTTGTCTAAAACGTACATTAAAACATTTTTTTGAGAAAATTCACAAATTTACCGGAATTGTTTTTTATTTATTTGTTTTTGATTTGATGTCAAAATGTTATTTTATTTTGGATTTGACGCAAAAATGTTAGTGAAATAAGCCTGTCCCATTGGTCCCGTGCCATCGGGATTTCATAATTTACAATGTTCTTCATTTTTTGAGATCTTTCGCTCTGATCTTTTAGAGGACTTCAATTCTTATCTTTTCTAGTTCAGGTACTGTAATCGAATAATGAGCCAAAGCCGACAAAATGACCTAACAAGCATATGTGGCACATCTGGAACCTTCTTGAAAACTAATCGAAGTTTTCTCCTGACAACATTTTCTCCGCTTCTAATTTTCTCTTTGTGAAATTTAAGAAAATATTTTTCCAATTTTTTAACTTGTGATGACCATTTTGTTGATGTCTCTCCATGTCATCCAATGCACTCTGAAAAGTCTGAAGTCCTGCAACTGCTGGGTCCACTGAAATATTGGTAATGTTTGCTTGTTTCAAAGCAGTAGCAACCAAATATTCTTCAGGGCCATTATCTGTATTCACCTCAACATTTATGTGTGACTGTACCATTCCAGGACTTTTTCCTAGTTAAATCATTCTTATCATATATAAGAAATTTAGAGGAGATGGGTGATAATGTAGGTCACCTCGAGTTCGCAACTAGAATTAAGTACAGGTACGTTTTTTATTTATAGATGATTAAATAATCACCTGAGAAAAAAAGTTTTCTAGACAGTCTTGATGTAGATCAATTATCAATATAGAGGATGGGGTATTAGTTATTTCAATTATCTTATGGACATGATCATACTCTTCCGAAAAACTTCTTTTTCCGACAGTAGACTTCATTTGATCCAAAATTTTGTCTTGCTGTTCGATTTCAAAGACATATGGTTTTTTGATGGCACTTTTGGGAATGGTGTAAGAGTTCATCACACCAAACTAGTTATTCATTAACTGTACAAAATTTAATAAATCTCCGCCAGATTCGTCACTATCTTCACCAGGTTTATAAAGCTTCAATACAGTAGCTGTGGTCTTAGAAAACAACTGCGCAGCAAGTTTGACATTCTGCCTTTGGGCCTTGTCGCATTTAATATGTAGATATGTCAACTTGTCGCACGAACTGGCTTCAGTCTTTGTATCCTTTAGTAATTTTTGCCTTGGCTTATTGGTTTTTCATCTCCAAGAACAAATCCAGTATCAATAAATCAATTTCTAGCCAATTTCAGAAGATGTGAGGCATCGGTAAAAAAGATTGGTTCCTGTGTTGCAGGGTGTAGATGGAAAGTTTTATTGATATCAACATCAAGTGCTTTCCGTAATTCTTGTTTTCCCACGCCACAATCTGACACGGATGCCACTACATTATAATGAATTTGATGTAGTAGACTGGCTACCGATTCCAACAACTCTTTCGTGATTTTTTCATTAAATTCAATATATACCGGCTGCTTTCATACTGTCAAAAAGCCCTCTACCCATAATGACCTACATGTAACAACAACGCATGGACAAAACATGGCGATGTCAGATGATAAACTTCCAATAGTTTGTAGGTAACCTATATACTTTAGGAACCTTGCTTCACAACACTTTTTTTTCAATAAATTCACTGAAACGGTGATTATAATTTAGAAACAAATGTTTATTTCGCTTTATAGGTTTCGCTTCATATGTTTGCTTCGAGTCAAGTTGTTGATGTGGGTGAGATGGTATCTATTCCTGCAAAGGCGATGGCTTCGCCAATTCAAGCCTACGGAGAGGCAGTTTCGAAATTCCTCAAAGACATGGGATTAAGTGCAGGTCTGAGCGTACAACCAGGAGCTGCGGGTTCACCACAGAATTGATGATTGCTCTACAGGAGCCGCTGATTCACCTTTTAACTGATAATAAATTGTTAACATGTACTACACTTGTATATTGTATGTACCACAATAAAAAAACTTCAAGAGATACGTTTCGTCATTTTACGTTCAAAATAGTTACCGGACAGCTAACTGGAATCCATCTTGTGGTCTATGTTGTAGGTTTAGGCCAAGTTTGTAACTAACTACAAACTTGTTGTTGATTTCTAATTTTTCTATACATATTGTTATGCTATGTTAATATTTTTGAGAGTGAGATAATATAAAAAAGCCTGTCAGTTTCTTAACTTTATAAAAAACGGATCTTTGGAGCACGATCTAAATAGTGTTTTGAATGAAACTCACGGTTTCTAGTTAATTCCACAATATAATAAAAGTTATTAAAAATTCTAAAAAATTGACAATTGTAAGTAAGGGTCGAGACAGTTAATTTCATTAAATATAATTCAGTTAATTAGCTACAAATTTGGTCCTTGCGAGCGACAAAAGACACCAGCACTTTGCCTTGTCCTCAACAGACAAGACATTTTTATTTTAAAAGGTAAGATAATTATTTTATTAGTTGAAGATTATATTTAATTACATCTTTACAGAAATGAACGAAGCAAAAAATTCAGAGACGTATTAGCAAAATATCAATTTTGTGCAATTGGAGTTTCAAGAAAAAAAATGATTTGTATTTAATAAAAATACCGTTTTTACAACTCGTATTTATTTCTTTTTATATTTTTTTCAGTCCTCCCACAACAACAGCAGCCAGCTTCAATTCTCCGTCGAAAGGACTGTTGAATGGACAGCATCCAATGAAAGATTGCCGTCTCAAGAAGGAATGCTTTCATGAAGTATGTTCTAAATATCACCACCCCCTGCTCCACTTAAGTCAAAAGAAATCGCATCTCAATTCGCAGGAAGTAGATATCCCTTCACGGGCTGGATAAATAAATGCAATCTCTACAATGAAGATAGAGTCTTCCAAACCGCTTTCAATAGTTCCTGTAATCGTAAATGGTCCAAATAAGTCAGTCCATACCTATGCTCTATTGGATTCTGGGGCGGATATAATAGCTATTGAAAAGAGCTTGGCTGATCAACTTGGCTTGGAAGGAGAAACTTTCAAGCACATATATAAGGAAGTAAGGGGGAAAAATTTGATTGAGGTAGCTCGTCGAGTTCAGATTACAGTCCATGGAAGTTTTCAGAAAGTCGAAAAGAATATTAAAAATAATGCCGTGGCGGTGGACGGACTTGGACTTTTCCCATACACCATAAATGTAGTGGAAGTAAAGAAAAACTGGCCTTTACTTCGACGTCCAAAGCTGAGAAATATGGAAAAAGTCATTCCTCAACTCATCATTGGTGAGGATCATCCATACCTCACTGCACATCGTGAAATCTTAGAAAGACATCCGCACGAGCCAATAGCCAAGAGGACCAAGTTAGGATGGGTCCTAGCCGGTGATCGACTATCATCGCTCACGGGGGCGAATATTTCTGCAATGAATATCTTAACTGAAGGAGCAGTTTAGTCTTGAAGCTTTCGGAGTCGTCCCACGTCCTAATAAAGGATCAGTTGAAGATCAGCGTGCTTTGAACATACTGGAGGAGACTACGAAACTCAACGGGAACCGATGGGAATGTGGACTCCTCTGGAAAGAAGACAACTTTTTTATGCCGGAAAGTAAATCTAATGCAATCAGTCGACTTTCATCTGTGGAGAAGAAAATGGAACGTGACCCGGAATATGCCAAGATATATCACGCAAAAATCAAGGACTACGAAACTAAGGGATTTATCAAGAAGCTTTCTTCAGCGGAAGCGGAAGTGGTCACGGATAGGACATGGTACATTCCTCATTTTACTATCAGCAACGTCAACAAGCCAGGAAAAATAAGGATGGTTTTCGACACTACTGCTAAGACGAATGGTTACTGTCTGAACGACTTCCTTTTGACAGGTCCTGATTTAAATCAATCCTTGTTAACTGTTTTGTGGAACTTTCGACTCCATAACGTCGCGATTATGGGAGATATAGAGGATATATTTCATCGTGTTAAAATCAGGAAAGGAGACAGAGCCAGCCAACGTTTCCTCTGGAAAAACGAGAAGGGGAAACTTGAGACGTATGAGATGCAAGTCATGATATTTGGAGCGACTTCATCTCCATCATCCGCTGTATTTGTAAAAAATAAAAATGCCGCTCGTTTCCAGGACGAGTATCCCGAAGCTTCTCGGTCTACTCAACAGGATTTCTACGTTGATGATTGTTTCACTGGTGCCAGAACGGTAGAAGAAACTATTGTTACGAAGTGACATCACTACTATACTTGCTGCTAGTGGAATGTGTATCAGGAAGGGGACCAGCAATAGCCAACATGTTATTGAAACCATTCCTGAAGAATTCAAAGCGTCCGGATCTCTTACGTCTATGAAGCTGATGGAAGGGGAAAAGTCTTCTTCTCCGGAGAACGAGTTCTCGGGTTGTGGTGGAATCCGGCAGACGACGAGTTTAGTATTAAACTCAATTTCTACAAGGTTGACCAAGAAATAATTGAAGGCAGACGTCCCACAAAGCGGGAAGTATGCAGCCTCGTTATGTCGGTCTACGATCCTATCGGCTTTCTTGGGAATTTTAAGATTAAAGGAATGATTTTATTACAATCCACCTGGAAGTCTGGTGTGGGATTAGATGGCTCAATACCTGATTCTGTCTTTGAAGAATGGAAGAAATGGATTGCCAACCTCAAGAGCATCGTGAATGTGAAAGTTCCAGGACACTACGTGTACGGAATTCATCTCGCTGAAGATCTCCAGCTCCATGTTTTCGTAGACTCTAGCGTGGAAGGCTATAGCGCAGTTTGTTATCTCCGAGCTGTTCTTGGTGGAGCCTTCACTACTTCTTTCATGGCTTCAAAAGTACGAGTAGCACCACAGAAGAAACTAACCATTCCCCGACTGGAACTATTGGCAGCAGTACTTGGTACTCGTATAGCTACAACAATTTGCGAGGAGCTACGCGTTAAGGTTAATTCGCGGATTTTTTGGAGTGTCTCGCAGACAGTGTTGAAATGGATTCGTTCTTTGAGCCTTCTCCCTCATAATGTAGCCGATGAAGAGACAAGAGTGAAGACAGAAATTGAGCTGGCTAAGAACTCCCTTTGGTTATGTGGACCGTTGTTTATCCTTAAGGATCCCTCAGCTTGACCGGTCGAGACTTTGATAGACTCATTGGACGGAAATTAGGAAGTAAAGAGCTAACTCTTCACATGTTCTCCGTTGCCGACAGATCCAGAACTCGACTCTGCTACGGAAACATTTGGATCGAGTTCGTGGAGTAAGGTGTTGATCAAATCCGAAAATTTTTCATCCTATCACCGAATGAAACGTGTAGCAGCTGGAGTCACCGCAACTGTCAAATTCTGGATAAGCCAAATCAAACGGAAGAAGACGGGGATTGATGCACCTTGGAGAAAAGAACAATGTAGAAACGATAACGTTTCGGGGCATGTAACCTGCCACGAATGTCTGACTTCTAGTCTTAAACCTATGGATTTGGAACAAGGAGAAAAACTGATTCTACGTCAAGTTCAGCAGAATCACTTCACTAAGGAAAACTCTGCATTGGCAATGAATATGAAGATGAAAAATAGTTCTCTTCACAAACTTCAACCTTTTTTGGACACGGATGGAATGGAAGAATTCCCAGTTTTAACCCACTCATTTTGCCGTCTCATCATCGTGTGGTTATGTTGTTAATTTTGAATGAACACGAGAAGAATAGTCATCAAGGACAGTCGACAACCCTTAACAACCTGCGAAAATCTTTCTGGATCATTAATGGTCTTACGGCAGTTCGCCGAGCCATCTCTTCGTGTCTTCCTTGCCAATTCCGAAATGTCAAACCAATAATTCCTGAGCGCACTACCTCACTTTCGATTAGGTGCGGGTCGTCCACCCTTTACCTTTACTGGAGTTAATTTCTTTGGTCCCATTGAGGTTACGGCTGGACGACATCGGGAAAAGCGTTGGATAGCCCTATTCACATACATGGTTACTCGGGCAATTCATTTGGAAGTCGCGTTTGTACTGAGCACGGATGAGGTGCTGTTAGTTTTGTCACGCTTCATAGACTATCGTGGAAGACCCACCCACATTTATACAACGGCAAGAATTTCGTTGGGTCCAATTCAGAATTGAAGAAGCAATGGGATGAATTGAACTGGGAAGAAATTAAATCAACTAGAAAATTCGAGATGATGGAGTGGCACTTCCAACCTCCAGGAGCTTCCCATATGTCTGGTGTGTGGGAAAGGTTAGTCCGTTCCGTGAGTAAAATATTGAAGAGTACATTAGAGGAAAAGTGTCCGAGTGATCAAACTCTGCTAACCATCATCAAAGGAGCCGAGAATATAGTAAATTCTCGTCCACTAACCTACGTCTCAAGCGACCCCATGGATCCTACAAGTCTCCCGCCAAATGACTTCTTAAGACGATTTTCGGATGTTGGACCAAACCTAACATGGGAAGAAGATTGTACAGGTATACTTCGGGAGCAATGGAAGAAATCCCAAGCTGTACTTAACCTCTTCTGGACTAGATGGACTGAAGAATATCTACCCACTTTATTGCTACGTGAGAAATGGCATAAGTCTGTCGAGCCATTGAAAATGGGTGACATTGTCCTCATTGTGGATAAGCAGCTTCCAAGGAATTGGTGGAGAAAAGGTTTCATCTCTAATGTGTTTCCGGAAAAAGACGGTCAAACCCGAGTTGTAGAAGTTAAAATGAGGAAGTGGAAAGGAAAAGAAATTATAATGAAAAGACCCGTGGCTACGGTGTGTCCAATCGGACTGAAGATGGATTTCTCCCCAAATAGATTTGGAGAATAAATGGGGGCCGGTATATTGTGAAGGACATCTGTCGCAGAGAGCAGATTCAGCTTTTGTCGCTGTCAGCAATTTAACTTTTATTTAGTAGTATTTGTCTCTGGCAGTTGGTATCTGTCCGCTGTCAGAGCTAGTTTTAGTATCGTCTGAGAATAGAGGTCGAAGTGTGTGTGTTTGTGTCACTTTTGACAAATATTTATATATAAAAATTCAGAAAAAGATTAAATTTTTATTTTTATAACCAATCAGTTTGCGAAGGATTGAAACTGAAGCAAGAGTTTCTACCAAAAGTACTCAAATCAGGGCAAGGGGCAAGCTAAATTTTAATAATCAGCCCCAACAGGGGCCACTGATATTTTAATATCTCCGTCGAGAATTTTTATCGCCGACTAGAGTGCTTTCAGTTTATGCTCAAAAACTGGAAGGGACCAAAAGGGTTTAAAAATCTCGATGAAGTGTAAAAGGGCAATGAGAAAGAAAACATCGCAGTGGTCTTGACTATTGCGGCGGATGGGCGTATTTGTCCTGTCTGCGTGGTTTATCCATATAAGAAGCCACCGAGACCTATTGTTGAAAGTTTACTTGCGGTAAATCTCGCATATACGTCAAACGACGCATATCACCGTTGACAATGGGCACAGAGGCTTTTATAAAATTGATCAAAGACATTGCCACTCAGTATGACAACACAGCCATGCTGGATAAAATCAAGAACCATGGAACTGACAGCAACATTTCTTACCACAAACATTGCAAAAGTAAGTTTGAATGGCAATGCAAGAACGATTCGTCGAATAAGAAAGAAAGTTCATGGCACAAAAACCGACAATGTCGTACTGAAGCGTACAGCAAAATTTGCGAATTCATTCGTGAACGTGTTCTCAACAACAGTGAGTGCCTTTTTCACAATTTCGTATCACAAAAGTATATCGATTTCCTACAAGAAGAGCACGGCGACGAATCGTAGATAAAATCAGCATGTATGGTCATTGCTGCTGTTATAATGTTATCGAAGAACTAGAAACAGAAATGACCTTCACGAGTACGAACCAAAACCACTTATGTCCCGAAGATATAATACTTGCCGATAATTTAGGTACTGGGATTGCTTTCGATAATTTCGACAGGTTCGTCGATACTCTCATCGGGAAGGATACTCTCCATGACACGGTAGGGATAATATATCAAAATATACCTCATGATGGAGATGTTGCCGTTGATGCAGTACAAACCGATGATGCCGACAATTTACTGGACGCGAATGATTCATCTACTCCGAACGATGAAAAGCCGCTTCGTGGGATGAAGAGAAGAAGATGTTTCGACCCTATTATCAACGAAATCGCGCCGTATATGAAGAAACCAAAAATCGATTCAACATTCGCAACTCCCAGCGTCAGTGAACTTGCAGAGAAGCCCGAAGTTTTCACGACATGGCGAAATGTGGATCTTGCATGGTTACTCTCGCAGAAGCTAGAAATTCCTGAAACCCCTATGTGGACCTGCTACAACAGCCTCATACTTAAAGACAACTCTCCTTTACAGAAGGTATCGTACTTGACACCAATTAATGCATCACCCACAAATCATTCTGTCGTGTACCTCACCTTGCAAATGGCACAAAAAATTACTGAAGAGTGCAAAACGAAATACATGCAAGTGACGTACGATCTAGCAATAGCAAGAATTGCATTTGGAATCCAGTGCCAGGAAGCGGAGGAATTCAAAAACATTTTCTTCCATCTTGGAGGATTTCATATAGTAAAGGCGTACTTCAAAGCGATTGGGTCTTTTATTGAGAAGTGCGGTATTACGAATGTGATGGTGGAGAGCGAGATTATAGCAAATGGATCATCTTTGAAGGGTTTTCTCACGGGAACAAACTTCAACAGATGCAAGAGATTACATCCTCTACTTTCGCTCGCTTTTCAGAAACTACACATCGATGCCTTCGTCGAACGTGAAGGAATTGTAATTGATAAATCAGTCGAAAATTCTTTGATTGACATTAAAAGCTATCCTTCTACCATGCCTACAATAGAACACGAACATACGCGCAAAATGGATCGAAAAATATGACAATTTCAGGGAAGCAACTTTACAAGGAGAGCATGGAAGAACCGCGCAGTTTTATGCCCTTTGCATACAATTTGTGAACTACTATGCAATACTAAACAAAAGCATCAAAACAGGAAATCTGAAAATGTATATTTACATTCTTGCGAAAATTGCAAACTTTTTCTTCGTTTTCAATCAACGGAATTATTCACGTTGGTTGGTATATTACGTCAGCAAACTTTGCAGCGGACACCCATCGAGTACTGCGCATGTCGTTAGAACAAGGATTATTCGGCGTACGGAGAAGCCATTTTCCAGAATACCTGTTGATTTGACATTGGAACAAACAATTAACGGCGAAGCAGCTCGCCTATTAATCGGAATAATTCACATGACGAATTCTCTAGCTGCAAGGCAACGTTGGGCAAATAATCATGGTTCCCGAGCTCGAATAAATTCACACATGCTGGAGACAGCTGAAATCGCTAAGAATGAGAACGTCACCTTCGAACTGAAGAGTTCTCGAATCAGGAAAAGTCACCAGCAAGTTGAAAAGTCCACAAGGACGCTTGAACAATACATGAATCCTTTCGATAATTCTTTGGATGAAGACAAGTTGTACAATACTTCTACTGGACAAGCTGCCCCCGAAAATGTTGCCAACTTTCTGCTCAATGTTGAATCTCGGGGTCAAACTTTGCGAGATAAATTCATTGCTGAAGTGGAGGAGTGACCTGCACGGTTCGACGAGCCTATAAAAAATAATCCTGTCGCAACTTTCAACGGCATAAAGAAAAAGAGAAAGGTTGTACTCGGCGGCAAGGTTCAAGAAGTGAGGCTTCAACGCGATGTATTTGGACATTTTTTATCGTTATCGCTTCAACACAAAATCAGCATTGAACAAGCGCTCCCTTTTCCGATGACTCCGGAGCCGTTAGCATTCTGTCACACCGACGGCTCACCAAATAAAACCGAAAAATCGGTAATGATGCGCGACCTGGAGAAACTAGTTGACAGCACTGAGCCCGAATCGACGGATGTATTAATTGTTGATGGTTTCTTCTTATTACACACGTTAAAAGATATTCCGCGAACATCCGGAGATCTGTCGAAGAAAATTCTGAAAAGCGTATGCAACAATGATGCTGCAAGGATAGATCTTTTATTTGATAGATATTTCACTGCGTCTATCAAGGATACTGAACACAGATTGCGCGAAAACGTTAATTCAATGGACTTTCGTATCGCAGGACCTCAGCAAGTTCGGCCTTCTGATTTCGCCAGAGAATTGAAAAATATGGGATTTAAAGAGGTTATCGTGAAATTTTCAATCAACCACTGGTCAGAGCAGGAAATGACCCGTATCATCGGCGATAAAACGTTTACACGGCTAGAACGGAAATTTTCATGCAGACGTACAAATTGAAAGAGCACGAGTCCACGCTCGCTTTGAATTTGTCAAAGTATGACGCTTGTAATTTGCCACCGTGCAAAACAGAACTCCAACAACATATATTACGAACGCAATACATTTCAGCAGAATGTAGTAATGCGCACAAGAAATGTCCAACTACATCTGACCCCACGAATTTCGGATGGTACAACAACGAGGGACGAGGGACTTCGTGTGGTTCACCGGGAACCAATTACCAGATCTGGCCGACATATTGAACGAAGAGTCATTAACACCCACCGAAGGTGTTTTTGTCATGGCCTTCACTGTAGAATTTTTATTTTATAATATAATATATATTTTACAGAAGAACATATTGATGATCCCTGCGACGACCTTCCAAGCGAAATTGAAGACGAGAGTGACGATGACAATGAATACGAGTCAGACAGCGATTAAAAATTGAAATAAATTTGTGTGATTTGCAATAAACACTATTTTCATAACTTTATCCTCGTACTATATTCATGTCGTACAATTTATTTAGAAATTCCTCCAATGTGTCAGTTCCACAGATTCAGGTAACTTCTTATTTTAATATAAATTTTTAATTCAAATTATCAATACAGATTGTAATGAACCGTAAAACGGGTTGTAGGTTTATTGTGGATTTGGTGAATTTAAATATACGTGCGCGGACGCTTTCATTTAAAAGGTTGTACACATCTATGGATGTGTCCCTTACTTTAAAGGTCTGTGGTTATAAGGTGAACCCACCTTAAGTACTGACGTCCAGGTCGATAAACGCTGATATGAGAAATTCATTCAGTTATTTCGTGAAAGATTGCAGTGATCTGTGATCTCTCTTTTTTTTCCTTTTGGGTTGAACACGTGTTGTGGCTGAATAAATTTACATAAAAATATCTGATACCGACAGTGTCATCTCATTGAGATAACTGTTAAATAAATTTGGCAGTAAGCAGACAATAGGAAATTTAAAATATTTTTGAGGAGGAAGCTCATATGTTAGATTTTTTGTTGGTGTTGGCATTTTTGGTGTCCTTATTTTATGTCCTACTAATAGGACAGGATTTATTGTTGATGGGAGGTGGTTTGAAAAACCACAGTTTACGTTGTGGTTGGAGATCGCTGATAGTACTGTCAGTTGGCTCCTGTAGACAGAAGCATTTTTGTTTATAACCATATTTATGGCCAGATGCCAGTTATCATGGGTGGAAGAAGTTTCCATTAAAACAAAAATAAAACAAACCTTTGGTCGTTGCTACCGTTTCTGGGTCTCCGATAACCAACAGGGAATGGGGGTGAAGATGGGATGTCCCGTGCACCAGGAAGCTTAATGGGCCTGATAATGCTCACATAAGCTATAAAGTTATGTATATATGTATATATGTATATATGTATATATGTATATATGTATATATGTATATATGTATATATGTATATATGTATATATGTATATATGTATATATGTATATATGTATATATGTATATATGTATATATGTATATATATATATATATATATATATATATATTATTGTGATTTGTATAAATGGTATAAGAGAATAGGTGAGAGAAATTTTAATGTTCAAATATGCATAAATATATTCTTTCTAATTTGCCCTACGTTGGGCCGCAAGTTATACTGATATGTTAGGTGTGTAATTTTAATGTTTCAAGACAAATATACTTTCCCTAATTTGCCCTACGTTGGGCCGACATGTTATTGTGGATTGAATGGGGATAGAGAGAATGTTTAAAAAGCTTAAATACTATGAAATATTATTTTTAGTTTAGTTTTGTTGATATTTAATTTTTATTTGCCCGGTATATTGAAATATTTAATATTTACTTGTAAAATAATTATTTCTTTGCATGAGAAACTCTCTAATCTCAGAGTAGGGTTCAGATGTAGAAAAACAAAAAAACAATTTCAATTTCTAATATAAGCGCCGAAATTCAAATAATATTCCTATCTTTCAATAAAAATGTTGTTTATCAAAATATACTTGTTTTATTATTGTTTCCAAAGAAATTCTAAAGACAGTCCTGTGTTTAATGCTGAACCTCTCCACGGTTCATAGATGTCAGTTTAAAGTTACCAAATATTTAAACTAGATGGAGCAATCACCATAGATAAATGAAAAATCTCAAGAAAATAATTTCACAATGTTCTTCAAATAGAAAAACGTTATTTTAATGCTATAGGAACAAATACATTATTCTTTCACAAGGACATAAATTAATGAAAACCTATTATCTATTATGATCATTCATTCAAATAAAGTCATCCACTCAAATGAAGTACAATTTCTATATCTAATTCAAAATAGGCAACTTTAACACAAATCTTATAATACGAAATCCGTTATATAAACGTCTATGATAGGAAAATGGCGGAAGATAAAACTTATAAGCGTCTGTTTAACATCAAAGTTCAATTATTTGCACTAAATGGGTAAGTTTACTCTAACTTCTTTTTATATAATTAAATAGTTTTAAATACCTTTTTTCACTGTATAGTTCAATTAATGCACATCAATAAATGTTTCTTATTTTGTTTTAGGTTACCTCTTGGAAAATTCCATACCATTTGTCCAGCTTGCACAATATCCAGAAACAGTACTATACTTCGTCCACATCAATACATTTTAATCAAATCATATAATCCAAAGCTTTCTAAAAGGTATGGTGGAGACAACGTTCCACCATACAATATTTTACTTAATTACATCTATAAATTTTATGGTTAGTATTCAAATATAATTACCAATCTCCTATAATGTGTACTTCTGCTTGCTTTAAATATATTACTCTAGCTTTTAAGTATAATGTATTTCTTTCTCAAATTTAGAATGCCAAATTATTGTTTTTTTTTAAAGTTTCAAAATTTTTCGCCAAAAGATGTTGCTTCTTCAAAATTTCTACCCAAAAAGGAAAGTACTTAGTCAATAGACTGTATAATCAACAAACTGTTCCCATTCAATTTTTTTATTATTAGCAATCTACTTGTCGCTGATAAAAATATCTTAAATGCATTCCACCAATCAGAATTGGTTATCAAAATTCTTATTTGAAAGATTTCATTTCAAATAGTGGATTGTCCATCCATCATTTTAAAACATTCTGTTTTGAGCCTCTTAAACGATTATAGCCCATATATTTCTCCCTTAAATTGTATTTCAATAAATTTACTAAATGACAGTTCTTGTTTTCTAAATTATTTATTCAAAATGTCAAATCGTTCAACAAATGTCATATTCCATAGAGTTGATGTTTTTCATTTTACTTCTCACATTCACATATTTTAAATACTTATATAATCTCTTTTAAAACTTCCTTCAAACCCTAATATTCACTTCTTTAAAACAAATCACAATATTAATTTACTTTGACAATAAGAACAAAGGGTTATTATTATTTCATTCATATGTAACAAACGTTTTAAAATTTTTTCTTTTAAATATGGAAGTTGTTTTTATGTCACCTATATTCTTATAAAGCTTATTTTAATTCTTCTCTATAATCATACAGTTAGATTTTTTATATGCTTTCTCTATTGAATAGTAAATAGTACAGATTGTCTCCTTTTTAGATCATTTTAAAAAAAAATTCAAATTCCAAAAATTTTAATTACTTGAAATATATAGTCTATTATTAATAATTCTGTATACAGGGTGTTGCAGGTTTCACTCTATGTTAACATCCCCTAAATTTTGCGTTTATCAAATTTTTATGTAAGGAAAAATTTTATGA
Organism: Galeruca laticollis; assembly: GCA_963921935.1. Classification (NCBI taxonomy): domain Eukaryota; kingdom Metazoa; phylum Arthropoda; class Insecta; order Coleoptera; family Chrysomelidae; genus Galeruca; species Galeruca laticollis. The sequence goes on from OY998177.1 coordinate 76,290,815, forward strand.
ATGCAAATTTTACTTCAAATATTTACAAAATTCCTTTTTTTATTTTTCTTAACTTCTTCATTAATTATTGTATTTATATAAATCTTTTATATTAAATACACCTCTTATTTCATTACTTTCTATGTATCTTAGAACATAACTATTTACTCCATTTTCATTTTCTACCACATATGGTCCCTCGAAAGGTGGTTTCAAATTTGCACATACATGTTTACTTCTATCTGATACTCTTAGAGCACGGATGATTACTAAATCTCCTTTATTAAATGTAGTTTTAACTTTTCCTTTTCTTTCCATTCTTCTTAGATATTTGTTTGCATTGTTTTGCAGATTTTTATTTACTCTTTCCAATACCTTTTCAAATTCTTCTGTAGTATTTATTTCCCATTTCCTTTGAGGTCTCAATTGTTTCATCAAATAAATTGGACTTTCCATTGTTACTGTGTTCGGTAAATCGTTTATATAATTTTGAATTTCCTCTATGTGATTTTCCCAATTATTATGATTTTGATTCCACAAAGTTATTCTCAGAAACTTTATCACTTCTCTTATGTACCTTTCAGATAGATTTGAAGATGGATGTCGAATACTAATCGTTCTTAAATTTATTTGATTTTTACTGCAGAATTTTTTAAATCTTTCATTTGTGAAATAGGTAGCATTATCTATTATACAATTTTCAGGTTTTATAATTTCCTTCATGTACTCTGATAGTTTTTCCATTATGACTTTGCTTTTTCTTGTTTTTGTAGGGTATAATTTTACAAATTTTGAAAACAAATCAACCACTATTAAAATATGGCAATTTCCTTGTTTACTGGGTATCAAATTGCTCAGAAAATCTATAGCAATTATTTTCCCACATCTTGTTGTTAATATGGATTTTGCTATATTCTCATTTCTCCTGTGTTTACTTTTTCCTAATTGGCAAATATGGCATGTACTGGTGATCAATTTTGCAATACTTTGGTCCCCTTTACTAATGTAATTTTCTCTGAATAGTAACCATAATTTCCTAGCTCCTATATGTCCATTTCTTCTGTGTAAATTTTCCAAAATTTTCCTAGCTAGATTTTCTGTTATTATAAATAAATCTGTTTCCCCATTTTTCTTTATCCATATATCTTCTTTCAATTGTCCTCTTCGTTTCTGTTTTTCAGTTAATCCCATTTGGTCTTCAATGATGCTATTTAAAGAAAATTTTCCATCTAAATCTTTCATGACATTTACCCCAATTTTTACAATTATTTTATTTTTATTATTATCCCCCTTACTTTCTCTGCTTAACGCATCTGCCACTACATTTGTCTTTCCTGGAATGAATTTAATTTCAAAATCATATTCCTGTAATATTAAACCCCATCTATGAACTCTACTGTTGCCAAATCTGTTTTTTAAAATAGTTGTAAGTGAAGAATGATCGGTTTCTATCGTAAATTTTGCTCCTAATAAATAAAATCTAAATTTAGTCACACAGAAAATTATACTTGCCAATTCTAGTTCTGATACTCCATAATTCCTCTCATAATTTTTCGTTACCCTTGATACAAAGCATATGGGTACTTCCATGCCATTCTGTATCTGTAATAGCACTCCTGCAAACCTTTCTTTGAATGCGTTCGTTCGTAGTATGAATGGTAGATCATAATTAGGATGATAAACCTTCAATTGTTTAGTAAATGCTTCCTTCAAGTCATTAAATGCCATTTCTGTTTCCAAAGTCCACTTCCATTTATTTTCCTTCTTTAAAAGCTTTATTAAAGGTATTTGTTCCATGCCCAAATCAGGTATCAGACGTTTGAAATAGTTCATCATTCCTAGAAATCTTCTAAGAGATTTTAGGTTTGATGGTCTCTTATACTCTATTATTGCCTGTATCCTATCTTTATCCATGGACATCCCATTTTGGTCTATTTTATAACCTAGGAAGCATATCTCTTCCTGATAAAATTTACATTTATTTTGATTTATTTTTAAACCTGCTCTATCTAATTCTTTTAAAATAATTTCAATGTGTTTTAGGTGTTCTTCTTCATCATTCGAGAAGATTAATATATCGTCAATATAATGAAGTGCAAAGTCTTCAAATTTATTTAGTATTTGGTGTAATGCTCTAACCAAGGCCGAACAAGCACTTTGTATACCATATGGAGCTACACAAAATCTGTACACCACACCATCAATAGAGAAGCCTGTATAATCTCTACTATCTTCATCCAAAGGAATCAGCCAAAAACTGTGTTTTAAATCAATTTTAGAAAATATTTTCGTATTCGTAATGCGCCCAAAAATTGCTTCCACATTCATCGGAGCCTCGTATTGTGGTACAGTGTATTGATTTATATTTCTTGCATCTAGGTATAATCTTAATTCACCGTTTGCCTTCTTTACGACCACAATAGGGTTTACATATCTTGTGTTACATCTCTCTATAATACCGTATTTTAACATATTTTGAATTTCTGAATCAACTTCTTTCCTATATTTATAAGGTATGGGATAAGTTCTTATTCTAAAATTTTCTATTCCTCTAACTTCTATCTTATGTACATAATTATTTGCCATTCTCATCTCCTTTTTAATCAATCCTTCATATTTTATTAATAAATTCTTCACTTTCTCTTCATATTCCTTATTTCCACACCCTAATTCCAATTCCTCCATAATTATATTCCTTTCCATATTCCATAACTTCCTATTATCCTCTTCAATTGCCAATACTTCCATATTTCCATTCCTTTCTATATTCCATAACTTCTTATTATCCTCTTCAATATCTAATTCTTCCATATTTTCTTCTTCAAATTCAATCTTATTACCATTTAATTCTATATCCATCTTTTCAAAATCAATTCTTGCTTTATACTTCGTTAATTCATCTATTCCTATAACTATGTCTGTTTCTAAATTATCCACTAGCAATAATTGCATCTCAACTTCTTTCCCATCCTTTAATTCAATACTTTGTATTATAGATCTACTAACTTCACACAATTTCTTTCCATTTGCTCCTATTAATGTAGTCTTTGGTATCTTGACTAGCTTATTTTCATAATTTTTAATATTTTCTTCTATTAGTTTTGTTTTTATTATGGACGCTTCCGAACCTGTATCTATTAATATTTTTACTTGTTTCCCATTTAATTTTCCTTTAATTTTTATTAATCCCGTTATTTCTTTTAATTCCAAATCTTCCCCAAATTTAATGTATTCCCTTGGATGTTCATATGTACAGATGATATTTCTTACATTTGGTATGTGCTCGATCCAAAATTTTGGTCGGGCTCTTGTTCAGTGATAATTTCTGGTTCTACCGATATCACTCTCTCTCTTCTCTTCTTTGGATATTGTTTACTCTTCTCTGTCCTCCATTTCCATTTCCTCTTTCTTCCTCCCTATAGTCTTTTCTTTGTTCTCTATTTTCTTCTCGTTGTCGGTTGTCATATTGTCCATTTCTGTTATTTTGTTCTCTAAAGTTTTGTTCTCTATAATTGTTATTATTATTATATCTAAAATTTCTGTTATAATTGTTTTGATTATTAAAATTTCTGTCATAATTGTTGTTATTTCCTGAATTATTGTTATAATTATTGTTTCTGTTGTTATATCCATTGTTATAATTTCTATTATTCATGTTATTTGTTCTATTATAATTTTGTTCATAATTATCTCTTCTATTATTTTGATTATTTGTATTATTATCATAATTATTGTTATTGTTGTTATTATATTGATTGTTTCTATTAAAATTGTTATTATTGTTGTTATGTTGATTATTTCTGTTAAAATTGTTATTATTATTGTTTTTATTTCTGTTATAGTTGTTATTGTCCACTCTATTTCTCTCTAATCGTTGTAAGTAACTACTTAGTTGTTCTATGTTTTTAACATTCTGAATAGTGATTGTCTCTGTTATCTCACATTTAAAATGTCTAGATATAAACATTATTATTTCCTCCTCTGGTATGGGTGGGTCTAGGAATTTCGCATTCATGAAAACTGTCATAGCATAATCATTCATGCTTTTTCCTCTTCCTGTCTCATATTTTCCTGGGTAGAGTTCTTCTCTTACTCTTGCTTGAGCACTATTTCCCCAGAAATATTTTATAAACTGCTCTTCGAAATCTTCAAAATTGTTGAAATCGTCTTCTTTACTTGTGTACCATACTAATGCATGATTATCTAAGTTTTCTCTTATCATTTCCTTTATGTCTTCTCTATTTTGCATGTTTTTGATTTTATTCTTTAACATTTTTATGAATACCTTTGGGTGTATTTTCCTATTATCTCCTTCAAATTTGTGTTCCCCTCTGTTTCCAATGTAATTGTTTATTATCTTTGTTTCCATCACTCCATTTCTTACTCCTTGAAAATTCCTATCTTCTCTTTGGTCATGTTTTTGCTGTAAATAAAATAATCTTTCTTCCATGTCTTCTAATTTTCTTGTCATTTCCAGTGTTTCTTTTGATTGTTCTTCCTTGAAAATTCTACTTCCAGTTTGTTCAATTTTTCCTTTCATAACTTCAATTTCCTTTTGTATTTCCCTAATCTTCCTTTCTGTTTTCACTTCCTCTAGTTTTTGATTCTCTTTACATGCTTCTTCAACATTTTGTTGAAATTCAGTTAAAGTTTTGTCCCATTTTCCCTCTAAATGTCCCATTCTTTCTTGGGTGTCTTGAAATCCCATTTTGATTTCCTTAACTTCTCTTTGAATTTCTCCTTTGAAATCCTTTTCCTTCTCCTCTATTTCTTTGAGTCTGTTGATCTGTAAATTTTCTATTTCCATGATCCTTCCAATCACCTCTTATTTCTTGTTTAGTGGATTCTAATTTATTTTCCATGTATATGTTTGATTCTTCCAATTTCTTCTCAACCTGTCCCAATTTTTCATCCATCAATTTTATTATCAGTTCCTTAGTTTGTTTAATTTCTTCTTTGTTCTGGTCCATCTTAATATTCATTTCTTGTTTTAATTCTTCCTTATTTTGGTCCATTTTAATATTCATTTCTTCCTTATTCTGATCCATCTTAATATTCATATTATTCATATTCTCATTTTGTTTATCCATTTTTCCATTTATATTATTCATATCTCCTCTAATATTATTCATATTTTGATCCATTCTTTTCATATCTTCCTTATTTTGTTTCATCATCATTTGAAGCATACTCATTACGTCCATTTCCTCTTTCTCTTTTGATTTTTGTTTGACCTCTTGTCCTGTTTCTTCTGATAATGGTACATCCTCTTCTTCCTGACTTTGTTCTGCAATGTCTTCTTCCGAATGTTCTCTCCCCTGTTCCAAGTATTGTACCTGAAAATCTCCTCTACCATTGCTCCTTTCTTCTCTTTCTTCTTCAGACCTACTTTTGACTCCTACCTGCTTTCCGTCCCTTAATGTCATTTTCCGTTCCATTTTATGTATTTAATCTTTTTTTTTAATACAGTCAAAAAAATTATTTCAATGTTTTTAATAATTATTTACAAAATTTCTATATTAGCCCCACGTTGCGGTGCCATGTTATTGTGATTTGTATAAATGGTATAAGAGAATAGGTGAGAGAAATTTTAATGTTCAAATATGCATAAATATATTCTTTCTAATTTGCCCTACGTTGGGCCGACATGTTATTGTGGATTGAATGGGGAGAGAGAGAGAATGTTTGAAAAGCTTAAATACTATGAATTATTATTTTTAGTTTAGTTTTGTTGATATTTAATTTTTATTTGCCCGGTATATTGAAATATTTAAGATTTACTTGTAAAATAATTATTTCTTTGCATGAGAAACTCTCTAATCTCAGAGTAGGGTTCAGATGTAGAAAAACAAAAAAACAATTTCAATTTCTAATATAAGCGCCGAAATTCAAATAATATTCCTATCTTTCAATAAAAATTTTGTTTATCAAAATATACTTGTTTTATTATAGTTTCCAAAGAAATTCTAAAGACGGTCCTGTGTTTAATGCTGAACCTCTCCACGGTTCATAGATGTCAGTTTAAAGCTACCAAATATTTAAACTAGATGGAGCAATCACCATAGATAAATGAAAAATCTCAAGAAAATAATTTCACAATGTTCTTCAAATAGAATAACGTTATTTTAATGCTATAGGAACAAATACATTATTCTTTTACAAGGACATAAATTAATGAAAACCTATTATCTATTATGATCATTCATTCAAATAAAGTCATCCACTCAAATGAAGTACAATTTCTATATCTAATTCAAAATAGGCAACTTTAACACAAATCTTATAATACGAAATCCGTTATATAAACGTCTATGATAGGAAAATGGCGGAAGATAAAACTTATAAGCGTCTGTTTAACATCAAAGTTCTATTCTTTGCACTAAATGGGTAAGTTTACTCCAACTTCTTTTTATATAATTAAATAGTTTTAAATACCTTTTTTCACTGTATAGTTCAATTAATGCACATCAATAAATGTTTCTTATTTTGTTTTAGGTTACCTGTTGGAAAATTCCATACCATTTGTCCAGCTTGCACAATATCCAGAAACAGTACTATACTTCGTCCACATCAATACATTTCATTCAAATCATATAATCCAAAGCTTTCTAAAAGGTATGGTGGAGACAACGTTCCACCATACAATCTTTTACTTAATTACATCTATAAACTTTATGGTTAGTATTCAAATATAATTACCAATCTCCTATAATGTGTACTTCTGCTTGCTTTAAATATATTACTCTAGCTTTTAAGTATAATGTATTTCTTTCTCAAATTTAGAATGCCAAATTATTGTTTTTTTTTTAAGTTTCAAAATTTTTCCCCAAAAGATGTTTTGCTTCTTCAAAATTTCTACCCAAAAAGGAAAGTACTTAGTCAATAGACTGTATAATCAACAAACTGTTCCCATTCAATTTTTTTATTATTAGCAATCTACTTGTCGCTGATAAAAATATTTTAAATGCATTCCACCAATCAGAATTGGTTATCAAAATTCTTATTTGAAAGATTTCATTTCAAATAGTGGATTGTCCATCCATCATTTTAAAACATTCTGTTTTGAGCCTCTTAAACGATTATAGCCCATATATTTCTCCCTTAAATTGTATTTCAATAAATTTACTAAATGACAGTTCTTGTTTTCTAAATTATTTATTCAAAATGTCAAATCGTTCAACAAATGTCATATTCCATAGATTTGATGTTTTTCATTTTACTTCTCACATTCACATATTTTAAATACTTATATAATCTCTTTTAAAACTTCCTTCAAACCCTAATATTCACTTCTTTAAAACAAATCACAATATTAATTTACTTTGACAATAAGAACAAAGGGTTATTATTATTTCATTCATATGTAACAAACGTTTTAAAATTTTTTCTTTTAAATATGGAAGTTGTTTTTATGTCACCTATATTCTTATAAAGCTTATTTTAATTCTTCTCTATAATCATACAGTTAGATTTTTTATATGCTTTCTCTATTGAATAGTAAATAGTACAGATTGTCTCCTTTTTAGATCATTTTAAAAAAAAATTCAAATTCCAAAAATTTTAATTACTTGAAATATATAGTCTATTATTAATAATTCTGTATACAGGGTGTTGCAGGTTTCACTCTATGTTAATATATATATATATATATATATATATATATATATATATATATATATATATATATATATTCAGCTTCGTGTCAGTTTGCTGTTAACATTATTGCACTATTAAATTATTCTGATAATAAAAACAAATGGCCGTGGAAAAAATAATGTATGAATCTTGGGAGTGGAGTTCATTGATCCCTCAGTTAAATAAAGCCCTCGCTCGCTACGCTCACTCGTGCATAAACTTTAGCTTCGGGATTAAAATTGCACTTAACTCCCTTGATGCATAAATAACGATTAATCGTTATGGGAACCTATTTAATGTTGTTTGTCGCTATCTTTTTTCAACACTTAATAAGGCACCCAAAAGAACGTATGTCATTACTTAGAAGACAAGTGAACGTAATATAAATACGTGTTTCTACTGTCAGTAGAAAAGGATAAAATGTGTAAAGTTTTACTGTTAGTGACGTCAGGGTAAAGGTCAAGTTAATTTTATCCACTATAGTGCGCCATGGAAATTTGAGTTGGTTCATATTAGCTGAATTGGACCCTGTTGTTTCTAGTCGTCTTACTTATTCAACTTTCATCTTGTTTTATGTATTATTAATAAAGTATCGTATTGTTTGTCGAAACTGGGCTTGTCGGTATAATGATTTATTGGGTATTTGAGTGGGTTTGTCGAATAGGTCAAACTCGCTGATCTAATTTAATAAGAATACATCAAAGAAAGTAAATTCGTATTTTATTTGTGTAATGTCTTAGACAAACTAATACTACTCATTATTTTTGTAACGATTTAAAGTTGCATTTTTTATTTTCTTATATCATTAAAGCGGTCAAACACTGGCATTCGTTTTTGGGTTGCATACGGGATTTAGTTAATGACGTCCGTATTTTGGTTGGTATGTTGCATACCACATTTTGTTAATCGATTGTTGTGTTTCCTTATGTATCGATGTATTTACAACTTTCTGCACAGAAGTGCGTTCATAATCTATTGGCGGGGTGAGGATCGAACTCTGATAGGGTAACGTGTCAGTCAGACGCCGAGTAGACGCGTAGGGAGAAACCAACTTCAACGATTAGAGCGTGCCCTACCGATTTGTAGGTTAACACTGTCAAAATTTGATTTTGACATAGAAATTTGTTATTTGTTTCACGGTGGGTGCAGAAAAACAGGGATTGTGGAATGTTTTTACCTTTTTAACATTATTACTAATGGAATTTGAAAATCGTCTGTTGATGGAAACTGATAGCTAATCTTAACCCGCAGAATAACGATTACCAGCGTCTTAACCTCTATAAACAAGAACATGTGTATAATACGAATTACGCACGTCAGGGTAATAATTTCCCCGATCGCGAGCGGGGAACTAGGGATACACTCTCGGCGATTGCCGTGGTGCGTTTGTGAACACCGTGGAGTAGAGTGTGATATATATATATATATATATATATATATATATATCCCCCAGATGGCGGAGTGAGTTAGAGCGCCGGAAATTGGGTTTTCTTGACCTGAAGGACAGGGGTTCGAATCTCACTCTAGTAAGGGCTTTTTCATAAATAAAAAGTTCCACTAAAAATCTGGGGGTACAGGGTCTGTCAGTAAATGGCGAAAACTGGCGGACGACATCCCTCGCCCCTTGCCAACCCGCATTGAGGCAGCGTGGTAAGGTACGCCTCACAACCCCAGCATGACAGACAAGGACAAGTTACGGCCCTCATTCTCCGTAAGCCTGAAGGGCCCTGGGAGGGGTAGATCCTGGGAACCAGCCACGAGGGCAGAGGGTGCTAAGAATCTGCGGAGTCTAAACCACTACCCATTAACTACATTACACCTAGCAACTTATAACTGCCGTACACTCTCTAATCAAGCTAGGATTATGGAACTGGAAACAGAGGCAGCAAAAATAAAGTGGGATATCATGGGCATTAGCGAAGTAAGACGAAAAAATGAAGAACTCATAGAACTTGAATCAGGGAATCTTCTATACCACCAAGGAACACCAACAGGAAGAACAAGCGGAGTAGGATTCCTAATGAAGAAAACCTGGAAAAATAGAATCATAAGGATAACAAGCACCTCAGACAGAGTAGCCAGCATAACACTAAGACAAAAGATATACTATCCAGATTATTCAGGTATATGCCCCAACAATCAGCCATAGTGACGACGAAATAGAAGAATTCTATAATGAAATAACCCAAGCGCTCAGCAACGACAATAGTCACTTCAAATACATAATGGGAGACTTTAATGCCAAAGTAGGACACAGGAAAGACCAAGAAAAAAGGAATGGGAAAATATGGATTTGGAGAAACGAATGAAAGAGGAGAGAGATTAATACAGTTCGCACACTTTCAGAACATGTATGTGGCAAACTCCTTCTTCAAGAAGAACCCTAACAGGAAATGGACGCTCTTTTAATCAGGTCGACGACTTTCGTATCAAATTTAGGAAATGTACCCACTAACACTTAATTTATATATACTTAACTCATTACTTAAATTTAATTTATATGCACACAAACTTTGCACTTTACTGTTCGGTGTGTTTTTGTTTATTTCTCAAGATCACTTTATTAACTAACTCCTCCGCTGATCGGTCCTCTATTTATATTAATTCCTTTTTTACTAGAATATTCCGGACTGCGGCTTACTCAAAAACAATTGGCTTTGCATTTTCTAGATAAGACTGGTCACAAAAACAATGTTTTCATAAGATAGTCGTAAACAGTTATAAAAAAACACCCTGCGTATTCGCCATAATTTCAACTTTTATACCTGGCTTAGACAGAGTCGGATTTAGGGACTATACCAGTGTGCTGTTTCGTAACATTACCCCCTTCTTAAATGGAAGTTCCTCCTGGAACTTTTGTGTATCCGAGACTGGATGTTTGAATCGGCAACTGGCCCCATTTCTACACTTTCCATTCTTATGGAAATATCAGGGCACCGTCTTCATCGGATACTGTTAACGGGGGTTGTAGCTGCAAATTAATATCTGGACACCGGTATCTCGAAAGATAATCTCTACCATATTCCTGATAACTCGCCCATCCAATTGGTTACTCGCTATCTTAGGCATAGCCAGTTTCTTCACGCTGGATTCTAACACATGGTCTCGTAGGTTTCCAAGTGCTTCCCACACATCGCGGTAGGTAGATTGATCTTGAAATTCATTTTTAGTTACCACGTAGAAGACGTACCGCGAATTATGTTTCAGTTTCAGTGTCTTTTGCCAGGGGCTGGAATCTGGTCTTCAAGTTTTTCTAATTGCCCGAACTTCTTTCGAAAGACGGTTGCCAACCCTCGTGCGTTCTTGATACGGGCGGGGATGTTGTATGCCAGTGAATAATCTTCCGGGAGAGTGAACAAATCTTGTTGTTCCGAAGTGACTCCATATCTAGCTTTCCCGGTACCTCCATACGTGCCCATAAATTCCTCGAAGGTAGAGTCAGACACATCTCGAATAAGGTTTACTCCTTCCTCCAGGTCATGGTCTCCTTCGAATGGCGCTAGACGGTTTTGGTGAACTACTTTTGGTTTTGCGTTGGGATCTTGCTTATGCCATATATAACATCATTGATCCTTTTCTTGATTAAGTATGGACCTTCCCAGGCTTTTTGTAATTTTGGAGAAAATCCTTTTCTCATCATCGGGTTGTGTAACCATACTTTGTCCCCTTCTTTAAAACCGTCTTCTGTGGCCTGCGTGTGGTACCGACTTTTCATTCTGTCGCTGGCAACTTGAAGATTTGTTCGAACTAATTCAGGAATATCGTCCACCCTTCTTCTCAATTGGATCGCGTAGTATTCGCCTGCTAGATCTTCTCCAGGCCGGCAAATTCCAGGTCACAAGGAGGCCTCATTTCACGTCCAAACAGGATTTTCACCGGTGTTTCACCCGTGGACTCATTGACGGCAAATCGATAAGCCAATGCGAATAGGGAAAGATATTGGTCCCAATCTCTCTGGTGGCTGGATACTACTTTGGACAGGTATTTTCCAATAGTCCTGTTCATTCTCTCGACCATTCCATCTGACTGTGGATGTAATGCTGTTGTCCTGGTCTTCTTCATTCCCAGCTTGTCGCAAATCTCCTGAAAGAGATGGCTTTCAAAATTTCTTCCCTGGTCACTATGGACTTCCAAGGGCACTCCATATCGGCTGATGAATTCTTTCACCAATACATTTGCTACAGTTGTGGCCTCTTGGTTCGGGATATCGTAAATTTCCACCCATTTTGTGAAATAATCCATTACAACCAGGATGTATTTACCACCATTTTCTGTCGTCGGAAATGGTCCAGCGATATCTAACGCAATCTTTTCGAAAGGGCTTCCAACATTGTACTGTTTCATGGGTGCCTTTCTCTTGCGATGTGGTCCATTACTCGTAGCACAAGTCTTACATTTCTTACACCAGTCCTTCAAATCGTAGGAGCTGTTCATCCAATAAAACCTTTCACGGACTCGCTGAAGGGTTTTCTTCACTCCCAGATGACCTCCCGATGGACTGTCGTGTAACTTCTTTAGTACCTCAGCTACTCTCGTTCTAGGGATAACTAGCTGTCTCCTCATCTCGGAATCATCATCATTTTCAAGGACCCTTTCCAACAGCCCTTCTTCCAGGACAAATGAGTCCCACTGAGCCCAATACGCCTTGAGTTTCGGTGAAAATCTTGACACTTCTTGCCAGGTAGGTCACCGATTTTCTTTCTTCCACTGCCGAATCTTCTTTAGGCAAGGATCATTCTCCTGATCTTCTCTGATCCTGGTGGGTGACCATTCTTCATTGACTACAGTAGTTCTTGAAACTGTAACTTCCTTAGATTTCGACTTGTTGCATTGTGAATAGTCTACAGTGCATGACCGTCTGGGCAAAGAGTTGGCTTTTCGGTGATTCACATCAGCTGGATGTTCATCCCTGTCTGATTTCTCCTGTGACTGGAGTTCATGGGTTACATGAGTCATGGGGCGCTTAGACGGACTGCGTCCGTGCTGTTTCTCGCCACACTTCCGGCATTTGATCTTCTTTGGCTTCTTGTCTACCATACCTTTCAACTTGTTGGTCTGGTCTGGTCAAGTTTGTCATCGTCATCTTCTTCCTGCATGGTCCTACCTTTGTTGTACCGCGAGACCTTCGTGGCTGCTTTGCATTTAAGAGGTTCTGGTTTGCAGGAGTCGTAGGACGCTTACACGAACTGCGTGCATGCTCTAGCTCGCCACAATTACAGCACCTGATCTTCTTCGGCTTCACGTCTACCATACCTTTCAACAGGTTGACGATCTGGTCAAGTCTGTCATCGTCACCTTTTTCCTGCATGGTCATACCTTTGCTGTATCCCGAAGCCACCGTGGCTGCTTCATATTCAAGAGCAGCATTCAATGCATCGACCAATGTTTTAGGATGGGCTAATCGAAGCGTCTTCTCCATATCGTGGTCACATAAGCCGTCAATAAAGACCTGGATGCCTAAACATTCCATCATGTTCTGTGGTGCTGATGGATAAGCAAATCGAACTAGTCGGGTAATATCCATTTCATACTCTTGAAGAGTTTCGTCACGTTTCCGCCTTCGGCTCTTCAGCTGGAATCTGTACACCTGTTCCAAATGTTCGTGACCATATCGCATGTCCAACCTCTTCTTCAGCTGCTCGAAGTCTTCCGTTTCTTCAAGTGGTATCGTCTGTAGTACATCTAAGGCATCTCCCCGAAGCGCGATAGTTAAGTTCACTGCCTTCTCTCTATCGGACCAATTATTCACTCTAGCGGCTGCTTCAAATTGTTTCACATAATTGGTCCACGACATTTTTCCATCGAACGTTGGGGCCTTGACTCGGGTAAAACTACCAATGTCTTCTAACTTAGGGTGTGTTTCTGGCTTGCAAGGTTTTGTTTGCTCGGTCTTCTTCTCTTCCGTTGGCGTGTCTTGAGTCCTTATATCTGCCATCTTTTTTTCTAGCTCATTGATTTTCTCGTCCATCGTTGTCATCTTATTCTCAATCTTCTCGTCCATCGTTGTAATCTTATTCTCGATTTTCTCGTCCATCGTTGACATCTTATTCTCAATTTCAGACTTTAGGGAAGAAATTTCATTTTCAAAGTCAGCGGCAATGTCGTTTCTCATTAATAAGATATCGGCAGATATATCGTTCTTCATAGCAGAAATCTGTTCATGTTCTCTTCCATGGCAGAAATATTAGCAGAAATTGACGAGATTAAGGTGGAAGCCTCGTCATTAAATAAAACTGTTTCTGGATCAGTCCTCATTTTCCAGTGCCACTTTAAGTCTTTCTACTAATTCACTTTTCTTACCGGATGTTTCCAACTCACGTTCTTCCAATTCTGCTCTTAATTCTGTCACTTTCAGATCACATAGTCTCTTGGCCATTTTTACGTAGCAATTTATTTATATTACCCCACACCTGACACCAATGTAATGTTTTTCTAATTTATTTAAACAATAAACGGGTGGGATAAATTTTAAACACACGGTATGGCTACTTACTAATTTATTTAAACACTAACCCACTAACACTTAATTTATATATACTCAACTAATCACTTAAATTTAATTTATATGCACACAAACTTGATTATTAATTTATATTAGCACTTTACTGTTCGGTGTATTTTTGTTTATTTCTCAAGATCACTTTATCAACTAACTCCTCCGCTGATCGGTCATTTATTTATATTAATGCCTTTTTCACTAGAAAAGTCCGGACTGCGGCTTAGTCAAAAACAATAGGTTTTCTGGAATTTTCTAGATAAGACTGGTCACAAAAACAATGTTTTGATAAGATAGTCGTAAACAGTTATAAAAAAACACCCTGCGTATTCGCCATAATTTCAACTTTTATACCTGGCTTAGACAGAGTCGGATTTAGGGACTATACCAGTGTTCTGTTTCGTAACAGTATTGTTACGCAGAATACTCTATTTTAATTGTGCCCAAATTAACTCAATGGGATTGAAAATACAAAAATAAGGAGGAAGTCTCAATATGGAGTGTCCGTGTTCTTCAGCAATACTCTCTAGGGCGTATAATTTCTTAAATTTCTTTGTCTGTAAAACTTCAATTAGTTGTTGTTTTGTTTGTTTTGTATACGAATCTTCAAAGTACAAATTATTATCCATTAAAAAATGTTGTAGTTCGGTCTTCTTGTCGCTTTTATTTAGCATTTTATTGAGCTGCCGTGAATGATAAGAAGCGTTATTAAGAACTACAAACTATTTGGCTCTAAGTTTGTAATCAATGTGAATTCAAACCATTCTTCAAAAATATTAGCGTCCATGTTCTTATGATAGTCAACGTTTCTTAACCGGGTCGTGTGTATCATACCAAGTTTCGTCCAAATAGACAATTGGCCGGTTTTCTTCGCTATACTTAGTAACCATAAATTTTGAAAAAACTATTTACATGCCTATTCTTAACTACAACTCATCTAATAACCGATTTTATCCACTGAAAATATCACAGTTTGATCAGGATTTATTTATTGAACCAATGAACAAAATAAAATATTTGGGGATTATATTCACAGCAAACACAAATGTATTTGTTACATAAAAATATATAACAGGGGTGGAATTATTTTTATATAAAACGTTTGTATATTTTTTATGTAGTATTTATGTAACAAAATCCTTATAAATTTTGTTATATTTTCTCAATATGTATATTATAAAATGTTTTATATATTGAATATATCTAATTTTATATGTATTCAAGATGTAAATTCTGCTATATAAATATGAAATTTTTGTATATATATTTATTACGTAAAATTTGTTACATAAAATATTTTATATATTTCATATGTATTTCTTACGAACCTCGTCTAGTGTATTTCGAAAGAAAAAGAAGAAAGCTCTTGAATATTATAACCTTTAAATTGTCACGATTCGATCTGCCCACATACCTGTAAGTAAATATAATAACGTTCGAAAAGGTTTTTCTTTAGTTTTGTATGTGTGTTTGCTTTTAGTTTTGTTTGTAGAGGAGTGGAGAACACATCATGTAAGTGTTATTATTATTATTATTATTATTTTCAACAGGCAAGGGGCATCGCCGATGAAGCCGTTCATTGTCGTTTACAAAAGATGATTTAACAAACGTATTAAAAAGGTTAACTATATTAAAATATACAATGAAGTAAACAATTACAAATCACATTATACCTATCTCACTAAAGTACTTTTCAAGATAATATATTCATTTTAACTTACAACTTAGACATGATTTAACAATAATTCCCTCTGTAGGGAGTCGTTAATCCGAAACAAATACCACCGCCCATGTATGCACTGAGGGCTCAAGTAGATTTTGTAATAATATTAAATAAAATACACATATTTAATCCTCTGACCATAGGTAGTAAGTCAAGACAAAATATCATGAAATGGATTAATAACACTTATCTGTTGAAAGTTATTTATATTTGAATACTTAGATTAATAAAAATTATAATTTTAGGCAAAATAAATGTTTAAAACGAAAAAAATTGAAAGACTTCTGTGATTTATCAATAAGACAGAAAAACGATACGTAGTACAATCTTACAATGGTGACGGTGAACCAGAAATACATAATTTAGAGACATCTCATTCATGGTTAGGACATAGAAATAACTACAAAATAAGGAGCTTAAAATCAAACAAGTTATTTCAAGGTATTGTTACTATATGATTTGTTTATTTAATATAATTAATATATACACCTACATTTTTAGAAACTTTGCTGAAACAGTTTAATATGACATGCACTGATTCTGATCAAATCACCTTGGTGTGGATAGGGCTAAGTAAAGAGACTCCAGAGGGAGAAGAAGGGCGAAACTGTAACCCTCCAAAACAATGGATAATATCCCTTAATATTGCCAACTCGCTTACAAGTGGACCTCGAAAAGTCTTCTAAGAGAATATTTTCCGTGGTTAGTTATTGTTTTGATTTTGAATATTCATTTGTTTTGCATTCTTTTTTTATATTTTATTATCATTTAGTATTTGAATATTTTTATTTTTGCAATATTTTTGTCATTAGGTGTTTTGTTTTTAGTTTCTCTTTTTTATGTTAATAAAATAAATGTTCTTATATGCATCTATTTGCTGTTTTTTTAGTAACTAAGTACCAGCTACTAAATTCCAAAGATAGAGAAATACCATTTACAATATATAAATATTAAATTGTATTAAGTTGCTTTAAGTTTGAAATATTCATAAGGTAGGTATTGAATAACATAGTAACAATAGTTCCTTAATCTTTTGGTCATCTACACTACTAAAAATATTGTATTTCATTTCATCTATGAAAAATGTTTCAACAGATTTTTCTGAATTTATTATAAATTAAGAATTTCACTGACTTTTTTCATAGATCCAATGAAATAAAATATTTTAGGTGAGGGGCGAGGTAAAAGAAAAATGATGTAACTTTTGTTACATCTATATTATGTAATAGTTAATTTATAAATATACTCTAGATATTATCTCATTTTTACATATATATATTACATAGTAATTTGGAAATATTTGAGATATAATTTATAATATGTATTTCTTATATCATTATTGTTCTCTAGCTGTGCCGGCCTTTGTCGGTATTTAATACATAAATATTATCTAGTTGTGACTTAAGATTTATATAACTGTGACTTTTATATTTCAAAAAATATGTAACATATATGTATTCAATATGTTTTTGTGTTTGCTGGGTTGGATACAAATTTAAAATGGGATTGTCATATTAAATATATAATAAAAAAATTACAGTTTATTTTGCATAAATTTAGGCACTTGAAAAAGTATCATCCTAGACAACATCTCCGCAGTTTATATTTTGGATTAGTGGAAAGCCATCTTCGATATGGAATTCAGGTTTGGGGAAGTGCGTTGGAAACTCACCTGCAGCCATTAAATATAATCCAGAGAGGATTTCTAAAAATCATAATGTCTAAACGGAACCTTTATTCTTCAGATCTCTTGTATTCTGAAAGTAGAATATTGGATTTGAAACAACTATACTTTTTATGCGTTTCAGTGGAATATCATGGATCAAAGAATACATACAACTTACCAATCCATAATTACAATACTCGGAATAGACATATCCATACAGTCCCTATGATAAAAACGAGTTGTCAAAAAACATATTCTTTCTATTCCGTTAAGATTTACAACCGTATTCCAGATTATATTAAAAGCATACACACGATTTCCATCCGTTTAGAAAACGCGTTGACCATTGTTTTATTTATTAATAAAATATGTCCTTATCAGCTCAAGTGAACAACCATTTTGTCCAGTTGATACTGTCACAACCTAAGTACCCGGCCTTGGGACTCTGCTCAGGTAGTGAATTCGGCCTTAGTTACACTATTTTTTATTACCTCAATTGGGATAAGGTGAATCAACAAACAAAATTTCGGGAAAAATGGATTTATTTGACACACAATAATAAATTTACAAAAAACCGTATATTCTCAATACAAATACGAATAAATATCAGTTATATAGTAAAAATGTCCAACTCAATATTTTATATATACCAAAAATAAGTTAGGGACTTATCTTGGGAAGACTCGGGACGTACAGCTCGCAGCAGTAGTCGAGGGTTCTTGAGCCGTTGTTGTATGGGCTTGGACGATGTGGTCCGATGAGTGGATCTTGTAGACGGTCTGTAGAGGTCCTTATGATAAACTCTGAAGCGGTCCTTATGATAAACTCTGAAGCGGTCCTTAAAGTAAACGGTCCTTAAGGTCGGTACAGGCTGTAGAGCTGTAGGGAAAGAAAGAAAAAACAGGAGAACCAGTAGAAAATTGAAAAGGAAGAATAAAATGAACAGGTGGGAGCTTATACTCCAATACATACAAAAATTTGAATTTAATTTTCAAAATAAAACCACAGAAAACTGTTCATTCTTATCCGTCCTGTTCCCAAAATAATCAGAAAAAGCAAATTTAAATCGGTGGAAAATAACCATATAGAGAATCTGTTATAAATTCGCTTCATAAAACAACTTTGGACGCCACCATATTTTTTTATTAAAGAAAGGTAATACCGGCGAAGAAAAAATGGAAAGCACCATCACAAAAACATTGTTTTTTTTAAAAAACGAAATATTTTAACTAAATAGAGAAATCGAAATAGAATAATTTGTAAGCACACAGATACAATTTGAAAATATATAGATAACTTACCAGCGAAGAAAATTAAAAATCACACACAGTGTATTATTAAAACGGAGAATGCTGAATAACTTCTCAGCGAAGAAATGAACCAGCCGATTCCTTGAATCGTAGTTTTAAATAGACATTTAATGATAGTAAAATCTATCAACGATACGTTCCTAATATTCGAAATGAAAGGATTTGGAATTAGAGGTGGGAGTAGCCGACGAATAAGTAACGCTCCAAAATAATTGATGAAAATAGTAACATGTCTCAGCGACATGTTACAATACAATACAGTATACTTCAGTGTATTGAACACAAAACGAATCAGTCCACAACGGATAGATATTTTCTTTCCTGGACATCAGATTCACATTTTAGAGTTTAGAGAGTCACTTCATTTGAAGAAACACCAACCAAATACCAATAGAAATATGTAAAATCAGTGGAACTTTTTAACATGCAAATTTTGGTGTATCAGATTTGAAAATATGTTATTGTTACGAAATAAGACACTAGTGTATTCCCTGAAGAAGACGCCAACATTCGTGTTTGAAAAACATAAGAGACTGGACCGGACTAGACTCACATTCCTTATTCCGAGCTGCTCAAAACCGAACCCAGTTCGCCGAGATTGTTGCCAACCTTCACTAAGGTGAAGACGGAACCGAAAGAAGAAGTATTCCCTGAATCCGACTCTGCCTAAGCCATGTGTGAAATTCAGTCAGTTTATAAAGTGATCTGTAGTGAGAAGAACTTAAGCATCGCGCTTCGAGGAGATGCCTTAGACGATACCTCTGGAAGAAATGGATGACATCGAGCAGGTGAAGAAGAGGTTGGACACGCGATACGGTCACGAACATTTAGAACACTTGTAGTAATCCCAGCTGAAAAACCAAAGGCAGAAACGTGATGAAAGCCTTCAATAATACGAAGTGGATATTGCCAGACTAGTTCGATTTGCTTATACATCAGCGCCAGAGAACATTATGGAATGTCTGGACATACAGGCCTTTATTGATGGCTTACGTGACTCCGATATGCAAAGGACGCTTCGTTTAGCCCATACCAAAACATTAGTGGACGCATTGACAGCTGCACTTGAATATGAAGCAGCTACGAAGGCCTCGGGTTACAACAAAGTTAGGACCTTTCGAGAGGAAGGTGACGATGACAGACTTGACCAGATCGTCAACTTGTTGAAAGGTATGGTAGACAAGAAGCCGAAGAAGATCAGGTGCAGTAATTGTGGCGAGCTAGAGCATGCACGCAGTTCGTGTAAGTGTCCTACGACTCCTGCAAACCAAGAACCTCTTAAAGGCAAAGCAGCCACGGAGCATTCGCGGTACAACAAATGTAGGACCATGCAGGAAGAAGGTGACGATGACAGAGTTGACCAGATCGTCAACTTGTTGAAAGGTATGGCAGACAAGAAGCCGAAGAGGATCAAATGCCAAAGTGTGGCAAGCTGGAGTACGTACGCAGTCCGTCTAAGCGTCCCAAGACTCCTGCAACCCAAGAACTCCAGTCGCAGTGGAAATCGGACAGGGGTAAACATCGAGCTGATCAGAATCACGGAAAAGCCGACTCTCTGCCTAGACGCTCATGCCGTGTAGACTATTCTCAATGCAACAAGTCGAAATCTAAAGAAGTTGCAGTTTCAAGAACTACTGTAGTCAACGAGGAATTGTCACCCACCAGGATCAGAGAAGAGCAGAAGGATGATCCTCACCTAAAGAAGATTCGACAATGGAAGGAAGAAAATCGGCGACCTACATGGCAAGAAGTGTCAAGATTTTCACCGACACTAAAGGCATATTGGGCTCAGTGGGACTCCCTTGTCGTGGAAGAAGGGCTGTTGAAAAGAGTCTTTTAAAACGACGATGGTTCCGAGATGAGGAGACTGCTAGTTATCACTAGAACGAGAGTAGCTGAGGTACTGAAGAAGTTACACGACAGTCCACCTGGTGGTCATCTGGGAGTGAAGAAAACCCTTTAGCGAGTCCGTGAAAGGTTTTATTGAATGAACAGCTCCGACGATGTGAGGGACTGGTGTAAGAAATGTACCACTTGTGCTACGAGTAATGGACCACATGGCAAGATGGGCACCTATAAAATGAAATTTACGCGATTCCGAATCTAGAGGCCACAACTGTCGCGGATGTATGGGTGAAAGAATATATCGGCCGATATGGAGTGCCCTTGGAAATCCACAGCGACCAGGGAAGAAATTTGCGACAAGCTGGCAATGAAGAAGACTAGGACAACAGCAATACATCCACGGTCAGATGGATTGGAAAATACCTGTCCAAAGTAGTTTCCAGCCATCAGAGAGATTGAGCCAGTATCTTTCCCTATTCGCATTGGCTTATAGACCTGCCGTCAATGAGTCCACTGGTGAAACACCTGCGAAAATCCTATTTGGTCGTGAAATGAGGCTTCCTTGTGACCTGGAATTTGGCTGTCGGTCTGGAGAAGATCTAGCAGGAGAAGACTACGTGATCCAATTGAGAAGGAGGCTGGACGATATTCATGAATTAATTCGAACACAATGAAAAGTCGGTACGACACGCAGACTACAGTAGGCGGTTTTAAAGAAGGGGACAAAGTATGGTTACACAACCCGACGAGGAGAAAAGGATTTTCTCCAAAATTACAAAAATCCTGGGAAGATCCATACTTAATCAAGAAAAGGAAGAATTATGTTATATACCGCATAAGCAAGATCCCCAACGGAAAACCAAAAGTAGTTCACCAAAACCGACTAGCGCCATTTGAAGGAGACCATGACCTAGAGAAAGGAGTAAACTATATTCGAGATGTGTCTGACCCTACCTTCGATGAATTTATGGGCGCGTATGGAGGTACCGGGAAAGCTAGATATGAAGTCACTTCAGAACAACGACAATATTTGTTCACTCTCCCGGAAGATTATTCACATCCCTGCCCGTATCAAAAACTCACGAGGGTTGGCAACCGTTTTTCGAAAGAAGTTCGGGCAATTATAAAAACTTGAAGACCAGATTCCAGCCCCTGGCGAGACACTGAGACTGAAACACAATTCGCGGTACGTCTTCTACGTGGTAACTAAAAATGAATTTCAAGATCAATCTACCTACCGCGATGTGTGGGAAGCACTTCGAAACCTCCGAGACCATGTGTTGGAATCCAGTGTGAAGAAACTGGCTATGCCTAAGATAGCGAATAACCAGTTGGATTGGCGAGTAATCAGGAGCATGGTAGTGGTGATCTTCCACGATACCGGTGTCCAGATATTAATTTGCAGCTACAACCCCCGTTATCAGTATCCGATGAAGACGGTGCCCTGTTATTTCCATAACATCGGAGAGTGTAGAAATAGGGCCAGTTGCCGATTCAAACACCCAGTCTCGGCTACACAAAAGTTCCAGGAATGGGTAATGGTACGAAATAGCACACTAGTGTAGTCCCTGAATCCGACTTTGTTTAAGCCATGTATGAAAGTTGAAATTTTGGCGGATGCGTAGGTATTTCTTAGAACTGTGTACGATTTTTTGAGAATGTCTTAGTTCGAGATTGTTTTTGTGACCAGTCTTATCTAGAAAATTCCAGGGAGCCAATTGTTTTTGTAAGCCGCAATCTAGAATTATCTAGCAAGAAGGGGTACTAATACATAAAGGACCGACTAGCGGGAGAAGTCAGTTGATAAAGTGGTCTCGTGATATAAACAGTCTACAAGTGAATAGTAACAGTAGTGAAGTGTTTATATAAATTAGTTTAAGCGCATATACTGTGTATATAATATAAATTAGTGAATAGTTTAGTGAATAAATAAATTAAGTAAGTGAACTTACCGTGTGTATGAATTTAACCCACCCGTCAGTATAAACTGTTTTAAATAAATAGGAAAAACGTTACATTATGTATGAGTGAAAGTAGCTGTTTATTATATTCCTTAAGTATGAAGCTGACTGTGAAAATATATAATTTAGTCCTCTGTTGGACAAAAATAAAATTAGTTCTCTTAATAAATCATATCATTTTTATAAATGTATTTTTGTATTTGTAATTCACATAGTTGTGTACATTTGAAAGGTTGAGTGGAAGAGCAGAACTTGGCTAATTGTTACAGATTAGGTAAGCTCTGAAGTCTGCCTTTGGACCACGTTTTGTAATGTAATTTTTAGTTGCTGTAAAACTTGTGTGGTCAATAAAATCGTGTTATTATTATTATTATTATTATTATTTAGAGCAAACTGCGACCCCTTACCGCCGTACAGTTCAATTATAATAAAACAAAAATTTCCGATTATTTTATTCATTTAATTTGCTTAGACATTATTTCTCCACTAACATTTCAACTCATCTGTTTTACTTAGTTTGGTTGTCGCTATTTTGATGATTCTTTTGTTTCACTTCCACTGGGAGGTGGTCCAGGTGGTGGACCTTGTCCAGATTGAGGAACTGCTCCAGGCGAAGGGCCACGTCCAGGAGGACCTTGTCCGCTAGGAGGTCCTCGTCCACCAGGAAAACCACTTTGACTATCTGTAGAATTATGTGCTTCAATGAGCCCCTAAAAAGAATTTCATAAGCAAAAAGTAAATTAAAAAATAGGAAAATATAATCAGATATATAAGAAGACAAAACGAACGTAAGACATGGAAGAATATTATGGAAATAAAGAGATAAGAGGAGCTTGTACCAGGAGGAAAAGAAATAACTACATAGAAACCACTTTTAGAAACAGAGGCAATTCAAAATAAATAAGAATGTCGAATAGATAGGCACTGTGATCTTCCCGATTTTTGGAAATCAATCAATATACTATATAAATTAAAGCCTGCATATTGTAGGAGAAATAATAGTTGCGCAGTTTTTAATTATACAATTGGAAATAAAGCCGACTCTATAAATTTAGACATTGTGATGTTGGTTGCCTGCATTCCAATTCCGTTTTTTGAAACACAATATGTACAAGTAAATAAAGCTATGGACTTTTTACACATAGAGACACAATACATACAGTCCCATTTTTAGAAATCAATCAATAGACTATTTAAATTTAAGCCTCCAATGCTAGTTGCCTGCATATAGAAGAAATAATGACCTTGTGGTAGCAAATACATGCGCTGGAGAAAATGAGTAGTGGTAAGACTAAGGCTGTTTAAATTGTTGTTGATTAAAAAAGAATTAACAAAAATATGATTTAGTTAGGTATTTCATTTGAAAAATATAAATTAACATAACTGTTGGAATCATTCAATATTGCCCTTAATAATGTAGTTTTCAATGAAAGTTCAGCAAAAAATAATAAGAAATTATCAGATATAACACCATACTTTTTATTTATGAGAAAACAAGTTTTTGATATTAATATAGCTTACCAAAACTAGAAAAGCGCAAACTATTACCAACGTTGCCTTCATAATGTTGCTATATGATAACCTATTCTCGTCATCTTATTTCAATTTATACTCAAATGTTAAATAGAATATTGTATGAATCAGAAAATAATTTCAATTAAAAAATTCACTATTTCCTGCTATTAAATTAGTTGTGTGAAGTTATTAAAATTATGATATAGAGACCTAGCTTAACGGTATCTAATTTCCTGATATACCGGTTGTCGCGTTATATGTACAGTAAACTTATTCTGTAATGAAAGTATAAGGTTTCTTCCTAGGTCGTTTTATATTTGAAATATGAATATCTTCAGCGGTAAAAAAATGACGTGTTACAATTTTCGCAGTTTTATTTTTTCTGTTTACGGATTTTATTTTTTCAGGTTGATATTTATTTTTTGTCTTACTTTTAATCTGCTTATTTTTGACAAATACTTTCGTAGGTAGAGAGTCTGGAAGGTCTTCTCTACTTTCATTAGCTTTTGAAATAACTTTATCTCTAGTTTCTCGCAATGATTTATTTATTTTAGAATAAAGTAATATCATTTTTTCTTTGTGAATATGAATATAATTATTTACTAATTGTCGATCAATGTCTAAATCAAAAGAAGAGTTATTCTCTAAATGACCTGTAATAATTTCGTATGGTTTTAGTTTCGTTACTGAGTGAATACTATTATTATATGCCAAAAGAGCATAATTCACTTTTATTTCAATAGGTTCTTTCTTAAATTTGGTCTGATTATTTAAAAGTCTAATATGTTCAATAATTGTTGAATGAAATCGTTCGGCAATGCCGTTTGCTTCAGGATGTTGTGAACTAATAAAATGAATTTGAATTTTATGAGTTTCTAAAAAATCTTTTACTAAACTTTTTTTTTAATTCTGTTCCGTTATCGGATATTATTTGTTCCGGTATACAATGATGGGTGAAATATCTAATTAAATTATTAACTATCTCTATACCTTGGGCTGAGTTCAATTTATACAACTGCCCGTATTTTGAAAATGAGTCTATAACAGTTAGAAATTTCGTATTTTCTAAATGTGTCTAAATGTATTATTTGAAATGGTTTAATAGCTGTTGGGGTAATATTAAAATATGGTTTCACGGGTTTGCAATCATATTTTGTTATTTGACATATTTCGCATTCGTTAATGTACGTTTGAATAGAAGATCTTTGATTAGGCCAATGGTATCGAGATTTTATATTATTTTCGGTTTCATCTAATCCTCTATGAATCCGTTTAGTTTCATGATAGTTTTGTATTACTTTTTGATTTCATTTAGAGGGATGTCAATTAATTTTTTATTACATTTGATAAATGAAATGTGTGAATTTTTGAAATATGTTTGTATAACAGTGCTGAATTTTTCGTTAAGGGATCTTCAAAATAAATATGATATTTTGCTTTTGGTGCTACACATTCTTTCACAAAATTTATTACGTCTTGTTCAAAGTTATTTTTAGAAAATTGTACTAGAATTCTTTGCTTAGTTTCATATAATTTAATTATAGTTGGTATATAGCTGGTTCAAAATTTACTTCAGAGATTATAATTTGATTTTTACCCACATTTACTGCAGATTCCGAAATAGGTATTCCTGCAATAGGATTTTCTATGTTAGTGTGAATAGTATTATTATCGTCATCGATTTCGTCACTAAAATCTTCAGCTTCTACAATAAGTGATTCGGATTCTATATTTTTATTTTCAGTATTATTTGAAAGTGAGTCATTAAATCTTTCCATATAAACTAATAATTTTTTGGGAGGATTATCCGAAGAATTTCCTTCATTCATATTTAGCTGGATTCGTGATAAACAGTCACTATTAGTGTTCAATGCACCTTTCTTGTACACTATATCATAGTCGTATTCTTCGAGTTTCAACCGCCATCTAACTAATTTAGAATTGGATTCTTTCAAAGAAAATAACCATTGAAGTGGTTTATGATCTGTTACTATAGTGAATTTTCTTCCGAAAAGATATGGGCGGAAATATTTTACAGCCCAAACAATTGCAAGGAGTTCCTTTTCAATTGTTGAATAATTTACTTCAGAATCATTAAGTGTTCTGCTAGCATATGTCACAGGTAAATCGGTTCCGATTTTTCCTAGGCTAAGATCAGCGCCTAGAGCAAAATTGCTTTCGTCTGTTGTGAGATTAAATGGACGAGAAAAGTCAGGGTATTGTGAAATAGGATCATTTAATAACATATTTTTACAAGTATCAAAGCAATTAATATAATCAGGATCTTTTATGTTAATTACTGCATTTTTCTTAAGACGATTAGTTGAAGGTTTAGTCAGTTTTGAAAAATCTTTAATGAATTTTCTATAATATCCAAGAAGTCCTAGAAAAGCTTTAATTTCTTTACTAGTTTTTGGTATGGGAAATTTTTGAATAGCACTTATTTTATCAGGATTTGGTTTTACACCTTCAGGGGTAACAATATGTAACAATTTGTATTTTAAAATTCGATTCGCGTAACCTTTTAAATACTTCTTTTAAATTATTTATGTGTTCTTGCAAGCTTGTACTAAATATAATGATATCGTCAAGATAAACTAAACATTTTTCATTTTAGTGTTTTTAAATGAAACTCAAGGTCTCTAGTTAATTCCACAATATAATACAAGTTATTGAAAATTCTAAAAAATTGACAATTGTTTCGATAAATCAATATCATCGTCAGAATGACAGAAGTTACATTTCATTTTATGCCTACCTGATATTTAGTAGTTAATTTTGGCTAGACCAAGAAGTAACCTAACTTGTGATTGGCTTAATATATGTTTATAGAAAAAAGAAGAAGATGTGATATTACAAATATTGAAGCTTAGATATTATTAGCCCTATGGTGATATCCTGGATATCATTTTTCCAATTAAGATCAGTATAACTGTGCAATGATATAGAAAACCAGGAAAACTATATCTGCTGATCTTTACAATTATCACTTAAGAAGACAGTTTATTAGTGGAGAATTCCCTAGATTTAACTGTTCATTGACAACTTCATATTGTGGGTTTCTTAAATGTCTTCTAATTTCCAGTTCTTCAAGGAAATCCAGTTCTTGTTCCTTTTCACAAATATGCAGTACTTCTAGTTCTGTGTTAGGTGTCAATGAATGATTGGTGTCAAGTAGATGTTTTGCGTAGTGGGATTTATCTGGTTGTTTTAATCTGTATGCTCGTAAGTGCTCACTGTATCGTACTTCAAAATTCCTAAGGGTCTGGCCCAAATAGACAGCATTACAGAAAGTAACGTTAGTACAAAATTGTTAAATGTAAAAACAAAAATACCACTATTAAAGAAGTCAGGTATATATAAACTCAAATGTCCAGAATGTAATGCTGTCTATTTGGGTCAGACCCTTAGGAATTTTGAAGTATGATACAGTGAGCACTTACGAGCATATAGATTAAAACAACCAGATAAATCCCACTACGCAAAACATCTACTTGACACCAATCATTCATTGACACCTAACACAGAACTAGAAGTACTGCATATTTGTGAAAAGAAACAAGAACTGGATTTCCTTGAAGAACTGGAAATTAGAAGACATTTAAGAAACCCACAATATGAAGTTGTCAATGAACAGTTAAATCTAGGGAATTCTCCACTAATAAACTGTCTTCTTAAGTGATAATTGTAAAGATCAGCAGATATAGTTTTCCTGGTTTTCTATATCATTGCACAGTTATACTGATCTTAATTGGAAAAATGATATCCAGGATATCACCATAGGGCTAATAATATCTAAGCTTCAATATTTGTAATATCACATCTTCTTCTTTTTTCTATAAACATATATTAAGCCAATCACAAGTTAGGTTACTTCTTGGTCTAGCCAAAATTAACTACTAAATATCAGGTAGGCATAAAATGAAATGTAACTTCTGTCATTCTGACGATGATATTGATTTATCGAAATAATTGTCAATTTTTTAGAATTTTCAATAACTTGTATTATATTGTGGAATTAACTAGAGACCTTGAGTTTCATTTAAAAACACTAATATGAGCATATTCCACGAAGTAAGGGTCGAGACAGTCAATTTCATAAACATTTTTCGTTTTGGATACCTCTTAAAATGTTGTCCATCACTCTTTGAAAAGTTGCTGGAGCTCCCTTTAGTCCGATTGGCATTCTCAAAAATTCCCAGCGGCCATTTTCAGTAGTAAACACCGTTTTGGGTATATCTTCTTCAGCCATCTCAATTTGGTGAAATCCGGAGGCAAGATCCAAGGTAGTGAAGTATTGGCAACGTCCTAATTTATCCAATAGATCAGTTATGTTTGGTACTGGATATCTATCTCCAATAGTTATTTCGTTAAGCTGGCGATAGTCTACGACGACTCTGAATTTTTGTTTACCGGTAGAGTCTAATTTTTTTGGAACAAACCAAATACTACTCGGCCACGGTGAGGATGAGGCTCTTATGATATTTTGATCTAACATACTCTGTATTTGATTCTGGACTTCTTTTTATATACTTCTGAATATCTGTACGATTTAGTATAAATAGGTACATCATTTGTAGTTTTTATTTAATGCTTGATTTTACTCGTAAAAGTTAGTTCATTACTACCAACATGAAAAATGTCAGAATATTCTTTAATTAATTGAAGAATAGCATTGCGTTCTTCAGAATTCATATGTTCTGTTCGAACTTTATTAATATCAAATTTGAATTTTTCCGCGTAAATAGCATTAAAATTAGGGCTCAAGGGTTGTTCGTATCCGTCCAACTGTTCAACCTCTAAAGGAGCACTTAAATCTACTTTAAAATATGACTCAGACGGATTTAATATAGTACATACAGCTTGACTATTTTCCGCTTTTGTAAGACATTCGGGAATTTCTAATTTTCCTATTTTTTATAGGGTATAATTATATCGCCATTATTAATATTATCAATATTCAATTTAATTATTTGTTCAGTTCGCGGAGGCACTACTATACAATTCGTGTTCTCGCTTCTGACTTTAAAATAATTTATTTTTATTTCACTATAAGGCGTAATTAAAACATTATTTACTAAATCAATAGTTGCATTCAATTTTTTCAGATTATCTAAACCTAATAAGCAATAAAAATGATTGTGAAATTTAAATATACAATATTCTAAATTCATTTTATTTTGAATATCTTTGAAGATGGAATTACTGTACAATAATTTTGTTGACTCGAGCCTAAAGCAGAACTTACTTTGAAAGATTTTTTAATAGTTGATTTTGAAAAATATTTCTTTGCAATTTCAGGTGTTACAGATTTTATACTACCTGTGTCAATCATTACTTTTAAATTTTGTTCAGGAAGTATTATGTATGGTAATTCACTTTCATAATTCGTAAAATTAAACATTTCTACGTGTCTGTCTCTTCCGAGGCAATTTCCTCTAAAAAACAATCTTCAACATCAGTGTGACGTTCAGTATCGTCCATATTACGCAATTCTTCCGAAATAATTTTTTTTTATTACCTACGAAATGCGATTGATTTTGTCCATCATTTTTATTCTGTACATTGGGTTTATTGTACGTATTAGAAGTATATATACTCATTGGAGTAGGTTTTTGAAATTGGTAATTTCTATTAGGTTTGAAAACATTAGTATTTCTATTCTGAAAATTTGTATCTCTACTTGTACTAGGTAAATTATTTTCATTGTTGA
Source organism: Galeruca laticollis (assembly GCA_963921935.1). NCBI lineage: Eukaryota > Metazoa > Arthropoda > Insecta > Coleoptera > Chrysomelidae > Galeruca > Galeruca laticollis. Next base: position 76,320,658 of record OY998177.1, read on the forward strand.
AATTTTTATTAAATTGTGGTGCAGTATCCTATTATAGAAATCAAAAGGTGATTCATTTCCTTGTTGTAATTCCGATATTTCAATACTTAACGTGTAAATGTCTCGTTTTTCTGCATATGTGTTTAATAAAGCATCTTTCAAATTCTGCCAATTTATTATACTACAAGCTGAAACGTTTATGGCGGCTTGGCCTTTAATTTTAGATAAAATACTAGACATCAAATATTCATTTTGAAAGTCTGTTAAATCTACTGTATTGTAAAATTTATTTACTAATTTTTCAGAAATTTCTATGAATCTATGTAATAAAGCATTTTCGCCATGGAATTCTGGAATCATGTCCAGATATTCCTTTATCAATTACGGTACCACTTGATCTACTGGCATTTTGTAGAATGTATTTAATTTAAATCTAGGTTTTGATAATTCAATATTTATTTTACGGTTACGATATGTTTGTGAGCCAGAACCTAAATCAGAATCAGAGTTGTCAGAGCTTTCTGAATTAAATAAACAATTATTTCCTCTATACGACATAAAGTACTTACATGAACATTAGGACTGCTTTCGCCATCTAGTTGCGCCTGTAGTTGGAATTACCAATGTTCCCTTGAAATTCCTCTTCGTACGAGCCAACTGTCTTCGAGTTAAGCTACTTAGTTCACTTAACCAAGAGTCCCAATTATTCACTTTAGGTATGTTAATACATCGTTGATACGAATCGATTGTTATATTCACTAACGCCCGTTTAACATATCCTACTGACTGCGCCAAATAACTTTTTACACACGGAAAAAGGTTTTTCAAAAAATTATTTATTTAACAAAAGTTACAGGTTCCAAGATTCGAAGTAAATTCTAGACTGATTATATAAACTAAACAATTCAAAAAGGTAAAAAATACAATGTAAGCAAAAATAAGGTTCAACAATTTATAAAACAACAGGTTATTACACAATATACTGATTAAGCAATTTATTTAATATGTACTAAGTAATTTAAGGTATATAACATATATGAATATATTATAAAAATATAAAAGCATTTGCATCTATACTTAATAATGAAAGTTGAAATAATAAATATCCTTAGAATGTACCTACTATTTATCTTAGATTTGTTTTATACCTAACATTAAATGAAAGAGTAATATGACACATTCATAAGACAAATTCAAGCAGCTAGAATTAGACAAAAATCTGCTATAAGAGTTGTCCCATTTTTTATTTGCCGCAACTGTACAAAACAACCATTACCTTTGGAATAGTTTTGTTTCGGAAAATGCTATAAGAATAGTGAATGATATGTATAATCAAATATATGAGTTTTTTATCATTAATATATTCAATGTGGGCTTGACAGTGCTCTTGGGGAGTTTCTCCAATTATTTCACAGAAATAACTGGACTAACTACCAGAAAAACTTATTTAGGAGCTCGACGATGTTAGCACCTCATACATGTGGAATTTCGACCAATTACAGCACCTAAAAGTTAAGGAAATGGCCATAAAAGGTCAATGGGTTCCATTAATTGGTAAGTGATAGAACAATTTTTATTATGCACTAAAAATTTCGCAACTCATTTCCCACAAATACACAAAGTAATAGCTGTATTCGATAGATTATCTAATGATCTACTGATACTTGGGCACCTAACGTAGCCAACTCTAACCTAACCCTCCCTAGCCTAACCTAACTTGCTTTTGGCAGGGAAATATTCATAAAGACACCTGGGAAGATAGCTCAGGGTATCGGGTCCTGACGGAGTAAGCCCAACGACGCCTGAAACTTCAAAGAAAGCTCCAACCGTCATCACACCAGGCCCGACAGTCGGCTTACTAAAACTCCACCCACCCGATCAGACCTAATATACCGATCATATTCTCTCACAAAATTAATCAGAACAATGGTGTATGTTCAAAAATTTTCTGAAACCTTACTTCCTGACTTCATCTAAAAAACTTTTTCTCGTCAAGACACAGCTTTGCTCTTCCTTGTATAACAGGTACAAAACAACAATTTCCTAAACCTCATCCGTGCCCTACAAAATAATCAGGCCCATCAATAAACTTATCGACAAAGACAACCTTATTAGAATTGGAGGAGGACTTTCTCACTCTGCTGCTTCTTGTCTGCAAAACACCCTATTTTTTACCTTTACAACATTAGTTATACAAAAAGAAAACCTATGACTGGGACAGTGGACCTCAAAATCTATTAGCAAACATTCGACTACAATTCAGGCGCATTGATGACCTGCGAGAAATTAAACGTATCTTACATAAATCCAGAATTTGTGATTGATTTAAGGCTATCACAGTTCAACAAATCATGTCCGACTTACTCTCACTCCATTTACACCCTGTCCGTCCCTTTCAGACGGTTGGTGTCAATTTGGCAGGTCCTTTCTCAGTTTAATAATCAGACCTCAAAAAAGCCCCATAACCATAGCCCTCTTTGTATATGATTCGCATCTAAACCAAGCCATCTAGAACCAGTTTCCGGCCTATCTACAGAATCCCCTATCGCCTCCCTAAGACGCTTTATTTTCCGACATTTCTGTAATCTCGGCGATAACGCTACAAACTCCGTTGGCGCAAACAACTACCTCACAGAGATATTTCAATTACTGACGAAAAACTTGACTATTTGATTACCTTGTAACCTTACCTTGCTGTTGTTACTACAAGAAGTCAGGTTGCATTGCCAAAGGTTCGCTTTTCGCCGGAGAGCATAAGGCCGTGAGTTAGTGAGGAATGTTTGAAAGCTGGTCCTGTATTATTTTTTTAAGGCGCCACTTGATTAGTAGGACATTCAAGAAACTCTTACTGATTAATCAAGAAATCAATAGTGAATAAAATATAACTTTTTAAATATATTATTTATATTGTTTTGCCCTTACGTTTGTGAATCAAATTAAACACATTTTATTGCCAATGAAACAGTTTAATTAAATTTAATGGTACCTTGAACAGATGGTGTAATAACCTGTCTCAGTAAATATAAGGTAACTGACTCTAATTATAACTGATAATCAGTTATCAATGGTTGGTTAGTTTAAAATGTTTAACAGTTTCTAATGTTATCAACTATCTGAGATCATCATGTACAATACACTAAATCTTTAGTAACATGTCAATGGTATACCAGTTACAGTCTTACAAACTGTAATAATTAACAAGATGTCACCAAATAGGTCAAGAGTGTCTCTTATGTAGTAAGATTAAGCTGAAATATGATTTCAGGGCGATATGCAATAATAAAGTTAATATTTCATCTTTACAAAGTTGAAATAATGTGATAATAAAATTGTGAATTGATAGACGTCTATATAAGAATGTGAAGTTACTAAATATTGAAATATAAAAGTTAATGTGTCGTTAAACGTAAAAACATGAAATTACAAAGTAAATAAATTGCTCAAAGTTCAGATAAAAGCGAATAAAACTTTAAATGTTACTTGCGGTTAATGTCCAAACTATTAAACGTCAAACGGCTTAATTCACAAGCCACATCTGACTTGTGGAACAAGATTCAGCCATCCGGTTAAGAATCGTTGTCCATAATGGAATCATCCCGCAATTGTCACCAACAAACATGAGTCCAGCATCGTCCCTTGAATTGGAAACGCCATCATGAACTCTTGTCGTTCTGTAACGCTAACGCCATCCGAGATACGACACGTCTCTACTACCATGTACGGAGTCCTATAGTCTATCAGCTATTTCTACGAAAATATATCCCATACAGGAAACATCCGAAATTTGAGGCTTCTTAAAATCTTGACATGATCATCCTATCATCGATTACCATAACCCATAAAAACTGTTTAAACCATATCCATTTAGCAAAAAGTATTCGTAAAAATGTATGTAAAAACTATGCTGTACAGAAAACCCCTAAAAAGAAATTGGGGCTGTAGCGTGAAAATATATGTGCAAGACGAAAGATTACCTTGTTACCAAGGGCTTTTCACCACGATAGTCCCCAAAATAGATGGAATAAACCATGTGCCACCGACCATTTTCTATACTCACGACTTGTCATACTCGACACTCGACTTAACAACTCGAAAAGTATCAGACAAGTGATTCCAATAATATATCTTCCCTTTACTATTGATATCTGCAATCAGTGTTTTCACTGACAATCAAATAAAATTCCCCCATAAAATGATAAAATACTCGTGGATTGGTTAAATCACATGAAAAATATTACTCTAGACACCCATTTAATTATTTAAATCCCATTATGTGTGTAAAGTTGCATACTCAGTGGGTGGATTAACTTAATTACCCCTCCTCCGTGAGTTATAATACAATTCAAAAGCAACCTCTTCAATATAATGGGAATTTATCTCTACATTGGGGCGATCTCTGGGAAGCCGGAGTTAAAAGTGACAAAACCTATTTGATAAAATCACTATCCAACACGACGGCTACCCTCGAACATATCAGCATCATCTTATCCCAAATAGAAACTATTCTCAACTCACGACCTCTACACCCCCATTCGTCTGATACTAATGATCTCAATCGTTTAGCTCAGGTCACTTCCTAATCGGAGCACATTTAATGTCATTACCTGAAAAAGATGTGTCAACATTCCCCATGAATAGAACTTCTGTAAAAGATGGTCGGTTGACTACCTCAACCAATTATAAAGTGGTCCAAAATGGACTACTCATTTGAAAAACCTTATTATCGGAACCATGGTAGTCGTCAAACATGACGACTCCCTCCTTAAAGTTGGCCATTAGCTCGTATAAGAAACGTTACTTTTTGCAAAGACGGTAAAATCCCTTCAGTCCAAGTCAAAATCTCTTCGGGTACTTATACTCGCCCTATAGTTAAAATCATTCCTCTGCCTGTGCCGGATCCCTACAACGCATAACTAAGGCACATGTTCAAAAATAAAAGAATCCTTACTTAGCTCGTTCATTTTCACGGTCAATCAATCATTCACTCTCCCTGATATTAAGACTAAGACCTAAGGAACAATTGCAACTCATACCGTGAATAGCCGAAAAAATAATATTAAGACAGGAATTTGAAGCTAGAACGTACGAAAAGAGGTCTAGGGAAAGACCCAGTGGATGTGAAAGATGTAAAAAATACTTAAAGCAAGACAGAGTTTTTGGTTAGAAGAATATTTACTTTGCCGTTGTTTAAGATTACCATTTAGGAAAGTATTAAAAATATCCAGTTTTTAAGTTTCAAAGAGATAATTTGTTTATAACAGTTGAATTTTGTAAAGAATAAATGAAAGGAGCAAAACGAAAAGTGCCATTGCAGGAAGAACACCCTGTGGATATGCGTTTTAATAATTTGTTATATAACGTGCATTTGTTAGTTTAAAGAAATTAGTTTCGGTGATGATGATAATAATAATAATTAGATGTAATTTAATAGATATACAGCATATAGGATAACTATAACACCGTGACAATTACATTTTTAAATTAGTTTCAATCTAATATAAATACTTCACAATATCCCTAGTGGAAGTTAGAAAAAGAATCATGATTAGATCTACTTTTGTTGTTATTTGTGCAGCGCTTCTTTTGGTGGTAAGTTTATCTTTTAGAATATCACCATCAGATCACCTTATTAATTTACCAATATAACATATATTTTTCGAGATATTTTTGACTTTTTTCGGGGCTTAAATAATGCATATTTAAAATTAAAACTTTAAATAATGCTCTGTGGTATTAACATACAAATAAAAAGTTTGTTTTAATTGTCATCGAATAACAATAAAATGGCGTTCGTGACTATACAAATGAATGAAAATTGGCGCTGCTATTCAAAAAGTGAACAGGTGACAGCGCGATATTCCGGATATCCTGTTACATGGCTATCTGAAATCAGCTGTTCGTGAATTTAACACAACTGACTTTTCGGAAATTAGTCTCAAATTTTTCTTAAAAAACTACGGTAACGACAGATTCTTTTTAATAAAAAACTCTATTGCTATTCTTCGCAACTAGTTGTGGAAATTGTTACAATTTCCACAACGTTCATTTTTTCTAATTCTTTTCTATTTTGGCCTAAAAACCCCATGTAAACAACATCCCTATAACCTTTTTCAGGTAGACAACAATTTTACAATGTAAGTGCATTGGGAGACACATAAAAATTAAAAGTACTTCATTATTTGGTATAGTTTTCCAAAAATATTCAGTTTTATTCTAAATAATACTATTTCCGGCATATTTAACCATATATTATTAAAAAGAATAGTATATTCGGTATCAAGGGTGGAATAAACAAAATTCTACACGAGTAGACAGATTTGTTTAAGATTTGTTTCCCGAGCCGTGGGCGAGGGAAACGATTCTACGAGTGTAGAATGTAGATTATACTTTTTTACGACAATCAAATAACAAAACAAAATAATCACTACTGACAGTATCAAACACTAAAAATAAATTAAGCCATGTAATAACTATGATTTTAATAAAAATATATGAAATTACTTACTTTTTATGAAGTATTAATCAATTTTAATCCAAAATTTGAAAATTTGACAGTTGACAATTGTTGCTAAATAGATTTCAATTTTCTTCTTGAAAAGTACCACAAAATACACTTATGCTGCATTTCTAGCTCTAACAATTAATACTCAACGGCCATTTAGTAATTTTACGTTCACTTTAGAGGATTTTTTATGCATTTTGATATTTCGGCACTACTTCTACTCTGCCTAGTGCAGCTAGTGTGGAAAATGGAATAAGTGAGGTGATTGCATGTTCACATTGCCTTGACAACCATTGACGTTATGTGTTTAATTGTAATGTCACAGTTTTGCTAAATAAAGCCTTTATCTTTTGATATCTAAGGGTTATTATTTTACGACAATTTATTTAGCAAAACTGTGACATTACAATTAAACACATAACGTCGATGGTTGTCAAGGCAATGTAAACATGCAATCACCTCATTCTCCCTCGCAGGAGAAGAGTCAATTGGAGACATATTCTTCAAGATGCTTTGGAGGTCTTCTGTTTCTTCTAGGTCGATCTTCATGCGTTCCTTCTTGACCTGGGGTTGGAGGATCTTGAATATCTGACCTGGGAGGCCCACAGAAAGGGGCAGGCGAACAAAGAGGAACAGGTGACTGAAAGGCCCTGTGCAAGGGACGGAGAAGGTGGTAGGTCTATTGGATCCGGGCGTTCCAAATTCAAGTTTCCACCGAATTGGAGTCGAACTGAAGAGTGGAATTTCATAATGTCGTGCCCTATAAGAACGTCATAACATAGACTGTGTATTACTAAAAGCTTAGTATTGGGGTATGATTCGCTTTGAAATAAATGAAGTTCCCTGATCTGAATGTATGTAGCTAGGCATTCCAAACATCGAAAATAGGTCATTCAGGCACCGTATTACAGTTTCAGAAGTCATGTCCTTGCAAGGGTACGAGAAAGGGAAACGAGAGTATTCGTCGACAATGTTGAGTAAATACCGATTGTGGCTGTTAGAAGGTAAAGGGCCCCTGAAGTCGATAATTAAGTCTTTCAAACGGCGATGTTGCTTTAATCAGATGCTGGTTGTTATTTCTGTAGAACCTTGGTTTGACAGCAGCGCAGTGCCTCTCCTCTATAGCAGAATGCCTTTTTTCGTTCACGCGATTTATTTTGTTGAAGTAAAAATTATAGGTACAGCTTGACAACACCGCCCAAGAATACGATTTAAAATTTACTAGCTAGGATAGTGGTAGGTACTTTTAGTATTGATCGGCTCAGTAATAGAAAAATATATAATTTTCTGTCCCGATATTTCGAATGGCAAAATTCTGTCGTAATCGGTTTTAATTTATCACAAAAACCAACTTTTCTTGAAACAATATGAGAGTTAATTACGTGGTTGTTACTCCCCCTTTGAATTTACTTTTGGCCTTCCTTCGCCCAAACTCTCGTTACCATTTTTTCTTTGGAGTGATAACAAGAAGCAACCACGTCGTGTATTGGTAAGTAAAAAAAGCAGTCCATATTGATACAACTGAATTACGCGGAAACAGATAAGGTTTTTGAAAAAAACGCAACGGGGCGCCCATTCTGACTAAGAGTAGCCGCTACAGCAATGCCCGATGCGTCAGTTTCAACTGTAAGTAGTAGATCATCTTGAATTGTCGTGAGTAATGACTTGGCTATGTCTTCTTTAATTAGCCGACAATTTCCAGCTACAGGCGAGTCCGGTAGAATAGGGAAAGATTTGCAGTCAACCAAATTCCTTATCTTGTCGGAATATCTTTGGACCCATTTTGAGTAATGAGAGAACATCCCTAGTGCGCGTTTCATGGCTGAGGCGTCAGACTGAAGAGGAAGCTCCTGTAATGGTTTGAATCTATCTGGGTCTGGACGCATAGACTTGTTAGAAATTTGATACCAAGGAGAGTTATTGTATTTTGAGAGAATCTGCATTTATCTAGGTTCAAGGTTAAATTATGTTTCTTTTCTGCACTCAGAAATTGTTCAAGGTTCCTATCGTGATCATCTTGCCCCCTTCCACCGATCGTAACGTCATCAAGATATGCATATACTCCATCAAGACATTATTTCCTTATAATATTGTCAATGGTCTTCTGAAAACAGGCTACTCCATTTGTTACCCCAAAAGGAATGCGACGAAATTGGTAGAGTTCCATTGGCTTCAAAAGCCGTATACTGTTTTTCCGAGTCTAGTATCGGTATCTGATGGTATGCATTCTTCAAGTCAATTGTGCTGAATACATCGTAATTTGCTATAGTTGATACTAACTTTTCAATATTTGGTAAAGGGTAGGCGTCTAGTAAAGTGAATTTGTTAATAGTCTGAGAGTAATCTATTACTAAGCGTTTCTTGTGATTTTCGTTTCTCGTTATTAAAACCTGAGTTCTCTAAGGTGATGAACTCTCCTCTATGATCCCTTCACGAACTAGTTTCTCGACTGCAGATTTAATGAATATTTCATCAGCTTCGAAAAAACGGCGAGATTTAGTAGCTACGGGACGGCAGCCGTCAACTAGATGTTCAAATAGTCGAGGTGGTTTAACTTCGGCACAAGCGACGTTACAAAGAGAAAGAGGGGGTTTGGAACCACCGAATTGGAGTCGAACTGAAGAGTGGAGTTTCATAATATCATGCCCTATAAGAACGTCATAACATAGACTGTGTATTACTAAAAGTTTAGTTTTGGGGTATGATTCGCTTTGAAGATGAAGGTTTGCCAAAATGTGCCCATTAATTCTAGATTGGAGTGAAGTGGAAGCCATTTTCACATCTCGGTTCTCAGGATGAATTTTGAATTTATTCCTCTTGGCATAGGAGTAGTCAACAAAGCTGTCAGAACTACCAGTGTCTATAAGGATGCTGGATGGGATATCATTTACTCGTCCAAAAACGACTACTCTGGAGAGCCCTCCTGGAGAAGCGGCTGATGTGATAGTAGCTAGCAACGTAGAAGCAGATGTCGACTTTACCCTTTGATCTGGATTGGCATACCTTCTGGAAGTGGCCCTTTTTATCACAAGATTTGCAAATCGCTTCTACAGCAGGACATTCATGTCTAGAACGATGTCTGGGTATCACCACATACATTCAGATCGGGGAACTTCATTTATTTCAAAGGAAATGATTTCATTCTTCCATAAACGTGCCGTTGCTACCAGCATGACCACACCATATAACCCAGCCGGAAATGGTCTGGTTGAACGATACAACGGTATCATTTGGAAATCAATCAATCTTGCTCTGAAAACCAAAAACTTGCAGAGTTGCCACTGGGAAAGCGTTCTACCGGAAGTCTTGCACTCAATAAGATCGTTGCTGAACACTAGTACAGACTGTACTCCACACGAGAGGTTCTTCATTCATCCGAGACGATACCCTAATGGCACGACTCTTCCAGCCTGGTTACTTCAACCTGGACCTGTCCTTGTCCGGCGAAACAACAGAACCAGTAAATATGACCCCATTGTGGGTGAAGCCGAGTTGATCGAGACCAATCCTCAATATGCCCATGTCCGATTCGATGACGGACATGAATCTACAGTCCCCCTCAAACAACTGGCCCCAAGTGGAGACTTGAATTTGGAACGCCCGGATCCAATAGACCTACCACCTTCTCCGTCCCTTGCACAGGGCCTTTCAGCCACCTGTTCCTCTTTGTTCGCCTGCCCCTTTCTGTGGGCCTTCCAGGTCAGATATTCAAAATCATCCAACCCCAGGTCAAGAAGAAACGCATGAAGATCGACCTAGAAGAAACAGAAGACCTCCAAAGCATCTTGAAGACTATGTCTCCAATGGACTCTTCTCCTGCGAGGGAGAATGAGGTGATTGCATGTTCACATTGCCTTGACAACCATTGACGTTATGTGTTTAATGGTAATGTCACAGTTTTGCTAAATAAAGCCTTTATCTTTCGATATCTAAGGGTTATTATTTTACGACAATACGCCTATTTTCTCTTTCTGTCAAATGAACCGTCACATCTAGAGAGCGCCACAAGTATTCATTCCATGCCAAGGACGACACTGAATATTCTTACACTAGGGCTAGAATGAAGTTATTCCATAATCAAAAATTACGTAGGAATATAGAAATTATATAATAGTCGTTGAAAAAATATTTTACACACATATTCGTTATTTTATATTCAGAAATAAAATTTTACGATACGTAACAGTAATTCTTGATATTTAAGATACTTTTTTCTATAGAATTATCATTAAATTATTTCGTTATTTTATGAAAATTAAATTTTGTAACGGAGAGTCAATAGAAGCCTTTTATGTATCACCAAAATCATTGAAAGTATATTTTGAAGTAGTTTTTAGTAATACCAGTGTAAAGTAAATCATTTTTTGATTCAATGTTGCCACCCCCAGTATAATAAATCAATGTTTTAATAGAATTTGAAGTTTTTCAGTAAGTAAATAAATAATTCAATTTTTCAGGGTTTTGTCAGTGCACGAGGCCCACCTAGTGGAATGCCTGGAGGTGGACCGGGACAAGGAAGTGGCGGTGGTTCCGGTCAAACTAGTGGAAGTCTTGGAGGAAGTGCGAGTTTCGAAGCTGGAGTTAGCGGTGGAGGACAAGGACAAGGAAATTTAGAACCAGGAAAATAAAAATATTCTTTCGTTTTGATTAAAATGTATTGTTTGAAATAAATTATCTTCTTTCATCACTTTTGGTATTTATTTTCACAATAGGGTAAGTGCACCAGTAATGGTCACCTTAAGCCAATTAACGCTATTATCTTCACTTCTATTACATTTTACTGCATATTTTTACGTTTTGGCACGCCAAAAATCAGTTTGTTTTGATCTATGAGACGACTTGTTCGGTTGCAATTAGTGCCGTGAACTTCTTATTGGCATTTATATATTTATTGTGTGTTGTTACACATTTAAAAGGTAGGTACTTTTTGTTTTTTAGTCGAATTTCTTAAAAACATTATTATAGAAGTTTTTGGCCAGGGGTGACCATTACTGGGTGGTTTTGTTAGATATTCATAAATGGTCATCACAGGTGTCCTTTACTAAAATTCAATATACAGAGTGCGGCATAAGTTCCACCTCACTATCAAGTTCTTACAGCGCGACGTAATCTGGTGCAGTACAACTTCTACCACAATTATGTCTATTGGGCACCGAAAACCCCCACGTAACCATTCATCAAGAACTAAATGCACCCGGCGTCAGCGTATGGGCTGGCATTCATGCTGGAGGATTAGTTGGTCCCTACTTTTTTGATGCCACTGTGACTGCAGAAACCTATCTGGAACTTCTAGAGGATATACGAGGTCAAATGGATGCTGACCCAGATTTGGCCCTCATCATCCACTTTATGCAAGACGGTGCCCCCCACGTTACGCTTTAATTTTGCGGGAATTCCTCAATGATCACTTCGGAGCGTGGATAGGAAGACGTGGGAAAATTTAATGGCCAGCGAGGTCTTGCGATTTAACACCCTGCGACTTTTTTCTCTGGGGCCTGATAAAGGATCGAGTGTTCGCAAGACGAGCAAAAACAGTCGCTTTTTCGTGCAAAATGGGGGCTCGAGCTTATGCCTCACCCTGTATTTAGGGCTTTACAAATTCTAGTGTTTATTTATATTTTATTTATGGATATTTTCCTAAAACATCATTGTGGAAGTTTTCGATTATGGGTGTCCATTATTAAAATACAATAATGTATTAATGGCCACTCGAATGGTCACCCTTAAAGTAGATGTTATTTCTCATTATTAGAGACATGATACCCAGAAACGAAAGATAAGAACTTTTTTTAAATGAACGGAAGATGAAATGAGACTTGCTATAGACGCAGTCAAAATTAAGGCATGTCCAAAAAATGTGCATCCAAAAAATTTGGTGTTCCTTGGCTTGCTGTTTTTCTTCGAAGACATCCTGAGATAAAAAAACGAAAAGCAGAGTCTGTTACAGAATCAAGAGCGGCCGTCTCTAAAGCTGATATAGAAAAATGCTTTATTGAAATTGAAAAGTATTTAACAGAAGAAGGTATCATCGACATACTAAAGTACCCAAATAGAATATACAATGCAGACGAAACAGAGTTTTGCCTTGATCCTAAATCTGGTAATGTTCTTGGGCCGGCGAAATTTGAAGGAGACTTTTATGAGAGAAAATCAAATGCCGAAGAAGAACAAATCACTGTTCTGGCCTGTTTTTCAGCAGATGATGCCACAGTCCCACCAATGATCATATATCCGTACAAAAAAATACCAGAGGATATAGGGGAGAGTTGGACAAAACGGGATAGCTAACGTTTTTTGACCAGACACTCTATAACCAAGCTATGGATATCTACGTTTTTTTGACTGTAACATTTTCATTGACCCCTTTTCATGTTTAAGTATGGTTATTTCTAAATATCTCGACGATACTATAGAAAGTCATATTTTTTAAAAAAGGTAAAGTATACCGTTTTGCCCTTTCAGTCGGGTAAAATGGGATGGTATTTAAATATGAATAGAAAAGATATTAGAGTAAAATATATTTATTGAACTTGAAAACCGAACACATTATGCATTTTATTTTTATATAAAAAACAAAAATCGCTCGTTCTCCACCCCAGCACAAGCTTCGTGAGCCCGAAGTCGACAGTCCTGGCACATTACTCAGCCATCGTTCGCCTTAGATTTAGAACAGTTCTGTACAACAAATGCAAGCTTCTTCGTCATCCTCCTCATCTTCTGAACTGCTGTCCTTATTTTTATTTTCTTTCTTCTGTTTTCTCACCTTAGTGGTACATTTTTTCTTTCTTAATCCCTACTTTCCCTTTTCTTCAAAATTTAGTTTGGGCTTCTTGATAGGCTTGTTTTCTTTAGATGCTTCAAGTTCCTCTTTATAAGGTGTTGAAGTTAGCACAGCCGTTTTTCCCCTACTTTTATCATCTGCATTAATTTTTCTCTCTGCGTGAGGAAGTGGCACAACTTGTTGAGGTGTTACTTCAAATTTCGTGATAGTGTATGAAGAGGAGGGGGTCACATTTGCATAGAACTTGCTGCAAGATACACAGCTGATGTGATTTTTCTGGTGTGGATAAATCTGGAGGCAATGACGGTGTTTTTGAAAAGTCATCAATTTATTCTGCATCGTTTTGTTCTTTACCTGCAACTTGGGTTTTTGATGATCGTTGTATAACAAGCCTTTGTGGTATTGGTGACGGTGTACGTGGTGGAGGGTGCCCATTATTTTCTTCAACCGGACCAATTGCAGGAATATTTATCGGCTTCTCTGTGGTTTCAGCTGGATCAAACATCCAATCTTCGAAGATTTCCGAATTGAGAGGTTGAATGCCCGTCCTTTTAAATCCATTCACAGCTGCTTGGATAATAGCAGCTTTCATATATACGTTTCCGAAAAGCTTACCTATCTGGGATATTGTAACAGGTCGCCCTGGATGTTGCTGCATCCATTTTTGAACCTCTGACGTATAATATGTGCTAAGTGGTGACATAAAACTGACGTCGACGTTAACGAGCGGTTACAAGCGATACGTCTTATACGGTGGAGAGCAGAGCATTACAACACCGTTACGTCTAGCTTTCTCTATAACGTCTAAGTTTTTGCTATGTGTGGTATGTCCGTCCAAAAGTAAAAGGACAGGGTTTTCTTTGGAGGGTTTGGAAAACTCAATAAATTGATTAAACCAATTCGAAAAAATTTCTTTTTGCATCCATCCTGATGAATGATAAAAAGCTTTACTTCCAGGAGGAGCATCATCTAGCAGCTCCGGTTTTGCTCTGGATCTGAGAAAAATGAACGTGGGCGGCATAAACACGCCAGTAGCGCTCATGCAAATTTCCACTGTAACGAGAATGCCACGTTCTGCTGAGGATATACACCCAGCTTGCCTTTTCCCACGCAGTGATAAACATTTAGATTTTTTCTTTGGTACTGTCATTATACACATCTCATCGACGTTGCAAATCCGTTCGAGTGAAATTTTATATTTTTCAAGCACGTCGGAGAGTAACGAAAAAATGTTTTGTACAGCAGGCCTATTAAAACCCATGGCTCTAGCAAGTGATGTTGGCTCAGGGGTGCGAAGTTTAACGATTGGATGTCTCCTTAGAAAACTGTATAACCAAGCTTTACCTGCCATTTTTTTGTCCCTGTTGCACCTACTCTTTTTCTTGCTCAACAGAGAAAACCGGTCTGTGACACCCTAGACCCTTTTTTGCTGCATCTAATCGTTCGAGATACCCATTTTTATCTTTTTTATTCGGCCTTCAATAGTTGTCCGAAATACATCAAATTGTTTCGAAGCCTTAAGGTAACCCATTTTTCCTTCGAGAACCTTTGACACCGCCTAGCGCATACTTTCCTCATTCCAAGACTGCCGATCGGTTGTACTTTTATACTTTCCCATCTTGTAACAGGCCTGTAAAAAAATAAAATTTAAAATCCCCTATAAAATCTATACCGTTTTTGGTTGAACAAAACGGGATAGTATCCAGTTTTACCCGACCGCTTGGGTACCCCATTTTGCCCGACTGCACGTTTCAAAATGTTTTCTTAAAATATTTATGAAGAAAACTAGTTATCATATTCACAAATTCAACAAGATATAGTTAAATATTTACAGAATTTTGAAAAATACTAACTGTTATTTATTTTGCTTGTTTAAACTAAAAAAATCCAAATTAACTGCTGATAAAACTAAATAGCATAACCACACTTTTTTAAACTGCCACTCACAACAGAACACGAATTAAGCGGAAGAATCGCCTACTATATTTAAACAAGCGTTATTTTTACCAAATTACACCCCTGGTTGCTAGATGGCGTTGCTTGTTTTTAGATATTGGCTGGTATCCCGTTTTATCCGACTATCCCGTTTTGTCCAACTGTCTTAGAATATAAAGTAGTACTACTTTATATTCTAAGCCAACTGTCCTCTAGTTAATTCTGCACCACCAGAATGGGCAGTGGGACGATCAGACTCCGGATGGATGAATTAAGAAGTCTTTCATGAGTATATCGGTAACCATTTTTTGGTCTCCCACTGCTAGACTCACGCAAGTTATTGATATTTCTTATACAACACTGCTTTAATTTTATTCTTTAGTAATATAATATATGTACAAAACTGGAACGGGAAGAGAATAGTAATGCATGTACACAGGGCCGGCGAAAGGCTACTTTAACGCCCGTGCGAAAGGCAAATGTTCCGCTCCCTCCCTCCTCGATTTGATGAAACACATATTTTTAAAATTTTGTAAGTTTTGCAATAACTGTTATGTGGAATCAATTTACAAAGTTAAAATAAAAATACCCAAAGAAAAACAAATACGTTACTATATTCACTTTCATAATCGTGAATCGTGTGTAAATTAAAATACAAAAGAATACAGAAGAAAATTATTTATTGAATATTAAAAAAACTAATAATGACACTTAAAGTTATAAACATCTTAAACATTATATTATAAAAATGAACATAATAAAAATATTTTCTCAAAAAAGCATAAAAATTATATTATTCTACTAAATACACACTAAATTTAATTAAAATTATTAACTTTTCTGGCTTTATTTTGCGAAAAATTCTTAAGAATATTGTCAATATTAATATTCATCATTTGATCAAATTCTATGATCAACATTGTCAGATCAACACTGCTGTAACCAACAGTAGATAGCAACTAATTATTTCTTTTTGAATTTGAAAACACTACCCTGATACCGGCTAGCCAAAACAAAAAATATTTATTACCTGCAGGTAGAACGGTGGCGACTGGCGGCGCCTTTCATTCCCCAATAAAATAACAGCGCTTGGACTTGCTTATCTTCTGACCGACCGGCGCGGCGACGACGCCTTTCTTGGTCAATAAAATAATACCGCCCGTCTGTTCACGCTCGGTAAGACACAATACATCATAAGCAAATAAACTGATTGATATATTATGTACTTAATTTATACTGGATAATAAATAATTTTACACATTTTCTTGTGCTCTAGTTTATTATTTATATTTTTTTATATTAGACACTTTTAGTTCTTGCCAGTTTTTTATTAACTATCTCTTGATTTGGCGCCCCGTGCGGGCGCACGGCTCGCACGGGCCTTCCGCCGGCCCTGCATGTACACTTTTTATTTTTAACGTGCAAGAATTAATCAATAATTTGTCCGCTATAGTAGCTTTGAGTTTGGTATTATATCATTATCATTATTGAATATCCAAAATCTGTGCTTGGGCTCGGGCGAGGTGTTTTATTTGGTAGATGCGTCTCATAAGTTCATTTATTGATATTATTATTTTTTAATCTGGCCAATGCTTATAGTGGACATACTTCTAGCACAGTTAGTTATATTTTAATGCAGTAGGATAATTTTGTTTATATGTCAGAAAATAAAGTATAGAATATTCAATTTAGCAGAAACTTAAATGTATATAACTTCTCTTGCTATTCATAAACTGGTAGTAGATCGAGTTCCTTTATCCTACTTTTTTTACTTTAAATCTATGAGTGTATAATTTCATTGTTCTGTATCTATTTCTAATACTTTTTTGTTGTCATTATTTTGAGATAAATCGGCATCAATGTTTAATTGACATTTTGTTGAACATTATGGGTTTTCTAATTTTGACTACTTTGAGTACTTCTAGACAATTTGTCTGGCGTGTTTAGTACCTTTTTTTTTATTTTGAGAGACTGAGCTCTTCTCCACTGTTAGTTAGCCATGAGTACTTGTCTCGCCCCTAATAGTAAAAAAAATCTCTAAATTTAGTTATCTCGATTATTTTATTCAAATATAACTAAGAAGTATTATGACGGTTATAAATCCTTCCATCTATTCATAATTTCCACTTCTGTAAGTTCACTTTTTATTGTTTTATTCTTCAGCCTAAAAATAACGTTTAAAAGGCAAAAAATATTGTATACACCAGTTGTTTGAAACTTATTTATTCAATATACAAGGTTGGTTTGGATTTTTTAAATTTTAGAGAAAAACTGCAAAGTATTTATGGAATGTTCATCAAATTTAACTTAATGCACTCTGTAGTTGTTCTTCTTCCATTTTATTGAACTTTTCTGTAAGATCTTCAGGTACTTCAACAGATTTTAAATTGTCTAACCCGATTTCTTCTTCCGTTCTAAAAAAGATAGTATTTATGCGTGGAGCTGTTCCCTTTACATTGTATAAAAATAAATATGAAAAACTGAATATGTGTTCATTTGGAAACATTCCATTCCTTTAAACACATAATAATAAAGAAAAGACCAGAGAAAGAACAATATTTTTGATACTCGTAACATGAGTGTTGTAATAACTTGCTTTCCTTGTGAGCCACCTCGAAATTTTAGGTGTATAACAACAGATACTTCATTTAAATGGTTTTGCAGTCACATTTTTATTTCGTAAATAGAACTTTGTGTAAAAAAGGCAGTAAGTTATCTAAATTTTTTGAGGCGCGTATACGGCCCTCGGTCCCGGCGGGGAGGGGGTTAATTTTAATTTTCCAAATAAAAATAGTATAAAAAGTGTGCTCATTTTTAATAATACCTAATCTTTAATAATAGGGAGGATGGGGTGAAACGGTGATGTTAACATATAATATATTGTATTTCTGCAATTAATAATTTTGGTAATTAGTGATACTGCAAACAATGTTGCCATTTAGTAAACTAAATAACCTACATTCGTTTTAAACTATGTCTCTGTCGAAGAAAAAAAAATTCAAAACCAACTTGTCATGTCCCCGTTTTACCCCATGTGTAGGGGCAAATTGGGAATCAAACTAAAAATGCAGAATGAAATTTGTAACCTATATTTTCGTATATTTAAACAAAAACTAAAAAAATAATATTAGAAAAGAACACAGTATCTCAAACAAAAAACCTAAGAACAGATATCACAAACGAAATGTGGATCTTCAGGTTCGATTCCAGCACAACCGTCATGGGCTCAGTTTCCGCATGTAATGCTGTGAGTCCCACCTTCGGCCGATTGGTAATGCAGTCCATTGCAATATAAACAGTTCGCATTGGGATCTAATGAATTTGAGCCATCACTTTCACTTTCAGAATGATCAATAAGTTTCTTCACATTTTTGCGGCATTAACTGTTTTCTTAGAGCTTTTTCCAAATGTTACTTTTCTTTTCGCACTTTTAGTGCGGTATTGAGGGATTTTCTTTTCTTGTATGTTTGATTCCAACTCTTTCTTGTATGGAGATTCTGTAATCACTACTGTCTTTCCACGATATTTTGATGACCGTTTTATCGCAGTAGATTTTAGCAAAGGCGAAATATCTTCAAATGCAAGTTTGTTACTTCTGATGCCTTTGGCGAATTTTGAAGTATCTATATTAGGTCTAGCATCAACGTTTTGCAGATGTCTTGGTGCTTGTAGAAACGTCTATGTAATGATGTGATTGGCCTGTTAGAGGACTTGGTGTTTGCTGAAGATCGGCATCATGTTGTGATGGTCTTTGCGCTTGGAAAATCTCTGTCTTGAAGTGATGGGCCCGGTAAAAGACTTGTTGTTTGCTGAAGATTAGCATCCTGTTGCACAGTTACATTAAGTATATTTTGCGAAGTTCCTGGCAATTCATTATCATTGGCTATGTTATTCTGATCGTCGCTAGATGGTAACCCAATATCGGTTACTGAAGCGGGGATAAAATCGCTTTCTGAAAATACGTCGCGATTTGTAGGCTAGATGCCCGTAACTTTATAAGAATTCATCGCGATTTTTATGGATGCTGCTTTATAAAAAGCTTCAGCGACTACTCTCCCGGATGAAGTCACAACCATTTCTTTACCTCGTCGGAATAGTATGTACTTAGAAGCCTCATAAAACCGACATCCAAGGACTGAATCCTATGGGTGTGGTGCGGTTGAAAACGCAAAATGACAACTCCATTATCTCGCGTACAGTCTATAACTTTAATTTTTTAGTATGGGACATATGGCCATCTAGCAAAAGCAACGCCATATTTTCTTGCGAGAGACCAAGAAACATCCAACCGCTCTTATGGCGGATAACTGTAGAATTTGGCGGAGCGTTATCTAGAAGACAATCGTTCATACGCACACGGAGAAAATCAATATTGGGGGTATAAAATTGCCTGAGACACTCATACAAATTTCAACCGTCACTGTTTTCCCTCGCTCGTCGCTAGCTATACTTTCGATCTGTTTTTTCCCGTTTTGAGCGATTATCTTACCAGTCTCATCACAATTGAAGATCCGATCGGGAGAAAAATTACATTTATCAATATTAATCTCAAACACATCAAATTGTATTGACTACAACTGCATTAAAACCCAATGATCGGGCAACTGAAATAGACTTCGGAACTCTGATGCTTAAGATGGGATTTCGTTTCAAAAAACCTTTGAGCCAAGCCACTTCAACTAGTTTCTCCTAGTTATTAAAATTATGCTGAATTTTATGTTTTTCAATTAATTGAAATGCAATGCTTCTTACCTCTTTCCTTATTAAGCCATGTAATAAGGACTCCGTTCGTAAAATGTAAGCAACCATTTTTTGTTCCTGCTCGAAGTTGAAGACAATCTTGAAAGCCTTAAACCTTCTTTCAAGGATTGTCTGCGGAACACTAAACTGTTTGGCTGCTTTGGGGCATCCATTTCCTTACTCGTTAAAGCCTTTATGGCAGCCTTCATGTTTTCATCTGACCAGCCTTTTTGCTGAGTTTTACTTACATATGTACGAACCATAGTTAGCACTGAAATAATATTAAAATAGGGTTTTAGAACCTAGTGTAGTTACAATGGACATAATGAGGAGGTCATCATTTTACCAGTTCGAAGCTCACCGTTTTGCTTCATTTGTGTACAGAAATTTTTAAGTGAGATTTCACGTGCCTAACCTTAAAATATCAATCTAGCGTTTAGTCAGGAAATAAGATACTTGTTACTTTCTAAGCTAGGTAACAACAATGCAAAGTTTTAAAAAAGTTGATTAACGAAGGGTACTTACCGTTTTTTAATCAACTGTACCATTTATTACAATTTCTCCATTGTTGCATTCACCCCTGCGATAAAACTTTTGTAGCAACGTGGTTACCAGTGGAACAAAGTGTTGGAACAATTAACAGGAGATGTCACCGCATGTACCGTTTAAATATGCCAGATCCACATTTTACCCCGCGCCCCCATTTTGCCCCTTATGCCCTTACCAATCTTACATAAATTATTACTTCTAAGAACTAAAAATATAATCAATAATGTACTGAATATTGTATGTATTATACGTATTAAGGTAAATCAGGGTGACGACGAGCATCTACCTGGGGGCGGGTAATTACCCCCAGTACCCCCCCCCATTCTTTGTATTCGCGCCTGTGTCTTTTGTATGATGAGTCTGCATGTAACTTACGTTCTTATATCTGCTTTCTTTAGTGAAAATAATTCATAGCTAATGTGTAAACTCTTTGGAAAATATTGTAAATGTTTCTGAAGATGAACAACTTATTTGAACGTATTTCTTGTATTATTTCTCTTACCTTATCAAAATATCAACCAGGTTCTCACAAGCCGCCAAAACCTTCTTGTCTTTTTCCCATTTGTGAAGTTCTCTCAGTATGATGTAAGCATTTTTATTCCTTACATACTCTCTGTTGGATTTCTTTGTCACTAATTGAGTTAGAGCCTCTATTAACATATTCCTTAAAAAATCAAAACCTCTACATGATTGACGATACTTATTTTCCAAACAAGATCATGTCCATTATCCAAAGGAAAAAACTGCTACTTTCTTGGCTATAAGCCTTGACGACTATTGAATTATATTTTGCCAGATAAAATTGACAGAAAAGTAATAGTGTTTTCCTTAAAAAATATTCAGTCTAGTTTTTCGGATTATTGTTTTTATTTTTTTGTATAGCCATTTACCGAAATATCAAAAAGCAGTTGACACTTCCTCATAATCATCTGACGTTTTGGATTCCCACATTCATCATTAACTTGATTTTTTTAATACGGACCAGGATTTTTTGACTTTACAAATCACTTATTTTATTGTAGTTACCATAACACTACTTAGTTGGATTTGAGTATTTGTTTCGTACCCAAACAGTAATCGGTAAGCTCCTAATCTACATAATTATAATTGTTTTCAATACAGCCCTGTAATTTTTTAAAGAATTTTTGAAGATTTTTATTGCGATTGTAAAGAAGTAACTTTGATTCCGCCAGGCGAAAGCACTTTCTATCAATATAAATGAATTAACCGTAAATTAGATTAGTTTCTGTCGGGCGGCGTTAATAATAATACACCGATATGTACATAACAGTAGGTAACTAGTAGAATCAATTTTGAAAGTGAGTCGTTAAGTAATAGCTCCGATATGACCGTACCGAGGCTAAGTCATTTTCCGGATTTTCACCAAATCCGTAAATCAATTCTACGCAAGGCCGTCCGCACTTTGTTGTGTTTCAGGACCACTAGCCCGCTCCGCTGGGCCCGAGACAGGATCATCGGAGGCCGTCTGAGCCGGAATCCGTGGTGAGTTAATAAATTAGCCAGTAGGCATACCGTTCTCAACCATATTAGGGAGTAGTCAGTCCGAGGAGGGAGAACTGCTACTCGGGTAGTTGCTTCGCATGTTCCAATAGTAGTGGCGTTTGGGCTTTAAGCCAACCGTTAAAGGGGAGGGATACTGCTACTGAAGGAGCTGCCTCACACGCTTCAGGAGTAGTCCCGTTTGGGCATTAAGCCAACCCTTCAAGAGGAGGAATACTGCTGCTGAAGGAGCTGCCTCGCGCCCTTCAGGAGTCTGAAGGAGCTGCCTCGGGCCCTTCAGGAGTAATCGCGTTTGGGCCTTAAGTCAACAGTCTAAGGGAAGGACAACTGCTACTAGGGTAGTTGCTTGCCAAAACCCATAAAAGGAACAATTGTTACTTGAAGTGCTAAATTGACCGTCGTGCATACGGTATTTTGTTACCGCGAGATCTGAGAACCGTAGCCCCGTAGAGTTGAGTTTTGACCAACCGAGAGCATCGTTTGCACACCGTAGTGGTTTTCGCTTTTTACCCACTTGCTTCCGTTTGCTTGCCGCTTTGCAATCTTAAACGTTGATATTCGCATGACAACTACTTGCACCCCGCTTCTGTAGTTACCCTCTATATTCCGTTAAGCCCCGCTTGTAGATAAATTTTAGTGCTTTTGCCCCGCTTGTTGCTTTCGCCTGACACTAAAATGAAGAACCTGATTGTTTTGTACCGAATAGAAGGTCATTGTATATAATTGACGTTTGGTTGCTTTTTTTCTTCCCAACTGTATATACTGATAACTTCAGTTTGTGTGTGTGTGGATGGGGGGGGGGGTTAGGAACTGGCTTGGAACTAAATCCTTCAACCACAGATTTTTTTTTATTTAATGGTAGACTGAACGTGTTACTTGAATCTACATTTGAACACCGTTACAGATCAAATTTCGTTTGTCTAAAAAACTCCACCAGTGTCAAAAACTATTTTATTATTCAGCCCCAATAAATGAGCTAGATTTACGGGGAACTGTATGACTAATTTACTAAGGGATTTAAAAAGATTTTCTCTTTCTTTTTTATATTTGAAACAATCAAATATTATATGATTGATATCTGCAATAGTAACATTAGCACAACTACAAGCAGCACTGTTAACAATACCTAATTTAGCAAGGTGATATGGATTTTTCCCATGCTGGGATTTCAATCTCAAAATTGTGGATACATAAAATTTGGGAACATTATAATCAATTATATATGACTGTGGCAATGGAAGTTGAGGGTTTAATAAAAAATATTGATTTGTGGATTTTTGAGCAAGTTCAATTCATTTTACTTTCCATTTCTGTATAGTCCTTTGTTTTAGAGCTGTTTTAATATCCTTCTGAGTAGTGTAATTTATTTGTACCCCATCAATAATAGCATCCTTAGCCAACTGGTCAACTATTTCATTGTTTATAATACCTATGTGACTCTTCACGCAAATAAATTACACAACAATTTTTTAATATTGCATAAAATATCTGATTTATGTTTATTTAGGTGGTTATTTTTAATTGCTTCTAATACTGATCTTGAATCACTTATAATCACACCCTGTTTGATTTTATTAATATTTAAGTATGTTATAGCTTTTTCTATGGCTACCAATTCAGCAGTAAATATGCTACATATATTTGGTAATTTATATTTTTCATATACTTTGTAGTTTAAAACATATATAGCAGATCCTACCCCTAAATTTGTTTTTGAACAGTCAGTGTAGATGACTGTGTGTTCTATATAGTTACCAACAATAGATTTCAGGAGAATATTGCTGATTTGTACTGATTCTGAGTAATGGGGTATTACGATCTTGGGATAGTTTATAAAAGTTGTGTAAACGGTTGTGTATATAGGCAAGAGATTGCTTCTATTAACATATGATTAATATTTTTGACATTCAATGATGGCATCTGAGAGAGGAGGTGAATTTTTCTTATCCCAATAAGGATTTGTAAGTTTTCTATATTTAATGACGATCGAACTTCTACTAGACCTGTCTCAGGGCTACTTATCTTGATAACATAATTTTGAGCAAGTATTTGACGACGAAATTCTAATGGAAGTTCATTACTTTCAGCAAATAGGATATTTACTGGGGTTGAAACCATTGCTCCTAGGCACAACCTAAGGCATTTGTATTGAATTCTATCTAGAATTTGTAAATTACTGTTACTTGCTGAACCGTTTAGACAGCTACCGTAATCTATAATTGAGCGCACTTAGGCACTGTAAAACATAAGTGAAACTTTGGGGTCGGCGCCCCACCTATGGTTTGTTATGCATTTCAGAGAATTTATGGCTCTTTCA
This sequence comes from Galeruca laticollis, assembly GCA_963921935.1. Taxonomy (NCBI): domain Eukaryota; kingdom Metazoa; phylum Arthropoda; class Insecta; order Coleoptera; family Chrysomelidae; genus Galeruca; species Galeruca laticollis. Next base: position 76,344,982 of record OY998177.1, read on the forward strand.
CATTTACCTTTTATATGCTGAATATGCCCTGTCCAGAGGAGTTTTCTGTCCAGAACAATACCCAGATATTTGTATTCTTTGACCACTGGCACGCTACACCCAGCCAGTACTAAGCTTCCTGGTGCATGCAACCTATGCCTAGTGAAGAACATTATAGAGGAGTTTTCAGGGGATAATGTCATACCAGTTTCACGAGACCAGTCTAATACTATTTGCATTGCTAGTTCCAGGGCTTTACGGCGATCTTCATAAGACTGATGGTTGGAGTATATACATATATCATCCGCATATTGCAAACATTTTACATTAGTATTGAATAAAGAATGTATATTAGCTGAATATATACTAAACAGGGTGGGGCTGAGAACAGAGCCTTGAGGCGAGCCCTGATAGAGAGTTCTGGGTCCATGAACTACATTTTTATGGTCGCGTATATGAATTGTTCTGGCATAATATAGATTTATTAAATTATCACAGATTTTTCCACTGAATCCCAAATTCACTAACTTATTTTTCAGAATATTGAGATCCACAGAATCATAGGCTCCCTTCAGATGAAGAAACAGACAAACCAAATATTGATTGTTAGAATATGTCATCTGTATATCTGAAACTAATTGTGTAACAACGTCTAAAGTACCGAATCCTCTCCGAAATCCAAATTGGTACCTAGGTAACACCATATTTTTTTCTAAAAACCACTCCAATCTTAGTTTAATCATGCGTTCGAATGTTTTTGTTAAACACGACATCAATGAAATTGGTCTATAGGAATTGACCACATTTTTATCTTTTTGTGGTTTTATCAAAAAAGTAACAATTATTTTCTTAAAATGATCTATATGTCTGTTTAACCCACCAATTATTAAATATTTTTAACAGTAATTCTTTACCTACTACAGGTAAATTATTAAGTTTCTCATATGTTATAAAATCATCCCCGGGAGCTGTACTTTTATTTTTAATTGAAGCATCTAAATCCGCAAGTTCAAATGGTAGTTCAAGTTCTGTACATTTATTAGATACTGCATCATTCTTATTATGGTCAAATTATTATTTACATAGCTCGGGGCAAGTGAATCAAGAAGTTGATTTATTAAGTTCTTCGGAAGGGGATAATTCTTACAAACAGTATTTTTATTTGAAATTTTTCGAATGACTTCCCATATTTTTGATATAGGAGTGTTTTTATTTAAAGTATTCACATAATCTATCCCACATTTTTTTTGTTTTTGTTTAAAAATTAATTTACTTTGAGCTTGTTTCTTTTTGAATTCTATATAGTTTTGAAAATTTGTTAGTCTTTGATAATTTATTAAAGTCTTTTTCCTTTCTCTAGCGATATGATCACATTCTTGATCCCATCATATTGGACGTGTTGATTTAGATGTTGTTGCTGTCCTAACTTTCATAGACTTAGCGGCTGCGCCGTTTACGCTCGTTAAAAATAACTTTATTTGATCAGTATTAGAAGTGAAGTTATTGTAATTTTTTATATTATTAGAAATATAGTCCTGAAATTTTTGCCAATCAGTTGAGGACTCTATCCATTTTCTAGCAGGCTATATTGGAGCTGGGTTATAACACTGATTTATTTTAATATAAATAGGAAATGATTCGAACCTAACGTATCCTCCAAGATATTCCACTCACATTTTGCAATCAAACTAGGAGTTATAATTGAGAGATTCACTGGTGAGGGGTTCTCATGCGGTCTAGTAAGTAAAGTAGGTCTACCGTCATTTAAATTTATTAGCCTAACGTTATCTAAGGCTTCAATTAATATATTACCTTGTTTATTACCTTTAACGGAACCCCATCGACTATGGTGTGCGTTGAAATCACCGCATATCAACATCTCTCCTGTGAATTGCGAAAATAATTTGCCCCAATCATTTTTATTTATGTTTATATTAGGAGCTTTATATACGCTGCAAATTGTTAAATTTAAATCTTCAATAAGTACCGCGCAAGTTTCAATTTTGTTATTAAAGTTTCTTTGAATAGCTATTTCAGAGAAAGTAAGGTGACTTTTTATTAGTATCTCGACTCCTCCGTAACCGTCGTGCCTATCGCGGTTTTTGTTTTAGATAGCCATATTTCACTTAATATGATTATTTCAAATTTTACTGAGGTATCTAAAAAGTTTAACAGATTAGCTTTATTTTTTATTATAGGTCTGCAATTCCATTGTAAAATATTTCCATATCACCATCTGTATCCAATCCAGTTTGAATGTCCAGATTACTATTTATTAATTTTTTAAAGTACTGTTGTGTTTCTAAGAAAGCCTGTTCATTAGATATTCCGAGATTAAATTTCTTAAAAAGATTTTCTATTATCATGGGGATAGAATTAAATACAATATATTCTAATTTTTCTTTGCGTGCCCTAAAGTCCTCTCTATGTGGATTTGGTAATATTGAAGAACTGTGCATGGTTGGGATCTTATGATAGGGGATCTTTTAGGATTGTTCCGGAGATCGAAGTCGACTAACCGTCGCTTGATCTATCCTGTAGCTCTAGGTTTTTGCAACAAGTTGATATTACAATTCACACATCTATCAATATCATTCAGGCTAGGGAAGTTATTTTCATTATTTAATAGGTTAAATCTATCGTTACTCAGAATATTAGCATACTTTGTGTTTTTTTCTAACTCTTCTGCTTCTTTAAATGATAAATTATATTTGTTGACATAATTTTTTTAATGTAAAATTATTGCTTGTACTTGGGACATTCATTAGATGTTGATTTATGTCCTTCTATTTGGCAATGAATACATAACTCTATGTCGGTGCATTCAAAATCAACCGCCCCATGATTATTGCCACATTTCTTACAAGTGTCATTTTCACTTTTGCAAAATTTTTGTGTGTGACCATACCTTAAGCATTTAAAACATTGAACTACCGGATAAATATACGGTTCCACGGGGAATCTTACTATTGTTTCCTATGAACGTATTCAATTTCTTTATCAGAGTTTATTATTCTTGAATATATTTCTCTTCCAGGAACGTATCAATTTGTCTTACAATTCCTTTTTTATGGATGTAAAAACGCGGGATATATGCTACCAAATTATTTGTTCTTATAATCTCATGGTTAATAACTGAATTAGCAATATGGAAGTTGTTAAAAATTATTTTGACTCTGTTTCTACCTACTAATTTGATGTCTTGAATATCGTTTTTAAAAATAGTTTATTTAAACAAATAATGACCGACCTTGACCGCCGATAATCGAATGTTTTTATCAAGTGTTCCAACCAAAACAAAGAAAGGTCCCGTATCAAAACGTGAATAATTATTTTTAATATATGTTTTGTTCTCTGTTACCTCAATATCACCTTTGTCAGGAGGCAGTTCGCCTCCAGCCGATGAATCTCCCATAAATAAATTAAATTACAATGCTTACCAGGATAAGTTTATTGGCTTGAAATTAATCCAATTAATTATACCTATCGTAAATACACACAACACAAAACATTACCGTACTAGTCGAAGTGCTCGGGCCAACTGGAACCTCCGTTTAACGTAAGGAATTTGAGCAGCGAATACCGAACCCAGGAAGTCGGGTAAAATCTGCCCGACTGGCCGCAGCGCATTCGTCACCACCATAAGTGACCCCTGGAGTATGTTTTTCTTCCCTGTCGCTACCCGAAGCAAGTGGAGCGTACCACAATAAAAAACTGGCGCCCGAGGCAACCCGTTACCTGCAGTAAAGGCGTCAAACCGAGAAGTAGCGAAGAAAGACCGTTACATGATGGTCATCATAACAAGTACTGGATCGAAGTTGAATATTCGTGAAATGAGGACATAGGAATATAGAATTAAAAATAAATTAAATCTACTAAACACTAAAGAACATAAGCAAGCAACATGTGAAAACCATTATAGCAAGTGCTTGAAAATAATGTATCCCTTTTCTTGAATGCAGCATCTTTCCAGATTCTCTAACTTATTTGCAGCTCTTTCAAGGTGTATAAGTGGAATGGCTCAAATCTCACATGTTAAATTATTTTGGTGTCCTAACGACTTAAAGGTTAATCCAATAAAATAAACACAGTAGAACCTCGATTATCCGTGCGGGCTTTAGTCCACACCTACATTGAATCCGTCTTTCACCCGGTCAGTTCCGATCCGACGTTGATCGACTGTTTTGTTCACGGAACTGTTCCCTTGCCGAATTAAATAAACGATATGGACTCTATATACCTTAACTATAACAACCGTTAGAATTGACAATATTATAGTTATAAAATTGATAATATTACAAGACAATTGTAACAAGATTTGTTTGTAATGAAAGATGTTCTCTGAGCGGCGTTTTAGGCTGAACTACTAAACTGCACCTGGTAGTTTTTTGCATAAAACTCTCGCACCACTTGAGCAAATGTTATATTCGAGAGTAGATCGACTACACTAATTACGGGTAGCGAACCAATTGAATTGGACATGCCGCGCCCGTTGAAAGAATGTCTTTCAAAATATGGGAAATAAAAAACAGAAAAAATGTTTATAGTTCATTAGGATATGCCCTGAGCAATTAGAATCTCCTCTTCTTCTATTGGTAGCACGCAAACCTTGGCGGCTGAGCGTATCAACACTCCCGAACTAGTCTTCACATCCACCCCACGAACCACGCCATCGGAGCCGGGTCGCATCTTTATTACACGTCCCAAACTCCACTTTAAAGGGGTAAGATCCTTGTCTACTAAAACCACTATTAGGCCCTCCTGAATGTTAGCAGTTGGATTGTTCCACTTACTCCTCTTTTGGTGTTCGTAAAGATATTCCCTGGGCCACCTGTCCCAAAAATGTTGAACCATTTGAGTCAATTGATGATACCTCCGGATTCTGCCAAAATTAATAAACCTGACGTCTTCATCTGGAATAGCAGCTAAAGGTCTCCCAATGAGGAAATGCCCTTATGTGAGAGCCAAAAGGTCATTACAAACCTCGGACAAAGGAGTGAGAGGCCGGGAATTGAGGCAAGCCTCGACCTGAGCCAGTACCGTAGTACCGTATTCATTTCCTCGTACCATAAAATAACGTTACCCGTTTTAAATGATATTTGCAGCTTTTAACAGCGGCCTCCGAGATCCCACCGAAATGCGGCGAATATGCCGGTATGAAATGCCATCTGTTTAATTGAGATAAACGTTCATAATAAACAGATTTAACCTTGGAATTAAGAATATAATCGAATGACTCGTTCAAATGATTTGAAGCACCCTTAAAATTAGTTTCAGTATCAGAAAATCTATCCGATGGTAACCCTCCTCGCGAGATGAACCTTTAATTTGCGTTTAAAAAAGCTTCTGTGCTGAGGCTTGAAACAATCTCCAGATGCACAGCTTTAGTACACAAACAGATAAAAACGCATAAGTAATGTTTTAAGTGAATCTTACTGTTGCTAGCTAACTCCACATTAGGTGCGTTCTTTTTGACTGAGATCTCAGATCACTTCAGTTAAGGTGATCTGAGATAAAGTGATGTGAGTAAGCACCAAAAAGAACGACATCTCAACTGAAGCGCGCGATCTGTCGACGCGTGCGTGAATAAGAAACAAAACATATAATAATAATAATAATAATAATGTTATTGTATCCATAATTCGTAACAAAAGAAAAATAGATTATGTGTGTTTATATGTCAATGGTTAAAACTAGATAACCTTGGTTAAAACTACAAATAACTCAAGCAAATAAAATATTTGTTCATCCCCTCCACTTTATTTCCGATTCAAGTCCAACTGATTCCCCCTTACAACACATTCAGCATCGGTAAAGGGGGAGGAAAAATCTCAGCTCACTTAAAGTGAGTAAAACAAAAAGAACGCTCACATTGCTGATGTGAGCTGAGATTAACTGAGATCTCAGTCAAAAAGAACGCACGTAATATATTGAAAAAATGTTAAAAATTCTAAAGAATTGCCAATTGTTTCGATATTACTAAAATATCATCGCCAGAATGACAGAAGTTACATTTCATTTGATGCCCACCTGATGTTTAATTATTTTTTGCTAGATCAAAAAGTGCTTGTGAATGAATTAATATATGTTAATAGAAAAAAGAAGCTATGATATTACAAGTATTAAAGCTTAGATGTTATTAGCCCTATGTGGATATCCTGGATATGATTTTTCCCAATTAAGATCAGTATAACTGTGCAATGATATAGAAAACCAGGAAAACTATATCTGCTGATCTTTACAATTATCACCTAATACAGTTTAAAAGTGGAGAACTCCCTAGATTTATCTGTTCATTGCCGACTTCATATTGTGGGTTTCTTAAGCGTCTTCTAATTTCCAATTCGTCAAGGAAATCCAGTTCTTGTTTCTTACCACAAATATGTAGAACTTCTAGTTCTGTGTTAGGTGTCAATGAATGATTGGTGTCAAGTAGATGTCTGGCGTAGTGGGATTTAGCTGGTTGTTTTAATCTGTATGCTCGCAAGTGTTCACTGTATCGGATTTCAAAATTTCTAAGGGTCTGACCCAAATAGACAGCATTACATTCTGGACATTTAAGTTTATATATACCAGATTTCTTTATTGGTGATATTTTTGTTTTTACATTTAACAGTTTTGTACTTATGTTACTTTCTGTTTTAAAAGAAATCGTTGTATTTGTTGCTAAAGATATTATCTTTGAAATATTTCCTGCATATGTAATGGTTTTATAAGTTTTTATTTCTTTAGTTTGTTTAGGAAATATTAGTTGTAATGCCACGTTTTCCTCTTTTTTATTAATTAGTTTATTTATCATATGTAATGGGTAACTGTTGGATGTTGCTATTTGTTTAATTGTGTTAATATCTCTATAAAAATTACATAAGTAACTCTTAACAGCAGGAGCCCTACGAAGTTTACTTATTTTAACAAGGAATGGTCCTGCATAGTCGACCCCACAGCGTATATAAAGCCTTCCAGTTGTTACTCTAACCGCAGTTAAGTTCTCCATTATATGTTTGTAAGCTACTGGTTTTACTCTATAACATACTATACATTTATGAATGACCTTCCGGATTATGTTACGCCCCGTTAATGGCCAGTACCTCAGTCGTATTAAAGACTGTAACGTCTGAGGCCCGGCATGTAAATTTTTGTAATGCTCCCTGAGAACTATTAGTTTAGTTACATTATTATCCTTATCCAGAATGATAGGGTGTGCCTGATGGTAATCAACTTGAGACTCCTCCAAACGACCTCCTTCCCTAATTAACCATGTCGTGACTTCTAAAAAAGGATTCAAAATATGCTAGATTTAGATACCCTCCCCGATTCCTTTAAAGGAGCAAATTCCTCAGGAAAACTGTTACTGGGCCAAGGATATAAGCCTATTACGTGAGAATTTTAATTCTGAAACCAATAAGTCCCCATAACCTCTATCTGCCTTTGCCACTTTGCAATTGCGATAAAACCGAAATAACCCAGCTACTACCCTTTGTAGTCTTACAAAACCAGAAAACCTATTCAGAATATTATTTTCTAGCCTAGCCGAAAAAGTTTGTTTAATTTCTTTCCCTTCAGGCACGTCCTTCACCTGCATAGAAGACCTTGGCATAGGCCAATCTTCTTCATTGCCCAATAAGAACGTAGATCCTTGTCACCAAAAATCGCTGTCAACTAACTTCTCAGGCTCTACCCCCCTTGACACCATATCCGCTGGGTTAAAATGTGTAGGTACATGTTTCCAAGCATAACTTTCAGTTAACCTCTGAATCTCCGCAACCCGATTAGGCACAAAGGTTTTCCATTGTCGCGGGTCACTTTTTATCCAAGCCAACGCTATTGTCGAATATGTCGATAAAACAACCCTATCAACCCTTACAGTTAAAGATTTTAATACGCTACTAGTAAGTTTTGTTTCCAAAAGGGCTGCACAGAGTTCCAACCGTGGCAGTGATACTGTTTTCAGAGGCGCTACTCAACACCGAGAACCAACTAATTGAAAAAAATGTAAACCCTGTTCATTCGTTGATCTAACATATATAACTGTACCATACGCTAACTCGGAAGCATCAGATAAACAATGTAATTGCACCTCTGCTGCACCTTCCCATATTATTTTTTTAGAAATAGATACACTTTCAAGCATCCTAAATTTGTCCTTTAACCTAAGCCAAGAATGATGTACTTCTGCTGGTATGCTTTCATCCCTTTTCAAGTTTAACCTCCACAAAGCTTGAACTATTAATTTTGCCTTATTCACTATTGGACTCACTATTCCCAATGGATCAAAGATCTGCGCTACTAAACCTAAAATGCTGCGCTTAGTAACCTTGTTTCCTTGACTCTCTTTCAACTTCGTTATAAAATGGAATACAACCCTATCCGAATACCAATATAAGCAGAGCCGGCGAAAGGCCCGTGCGAACCGTGCGCTCGCACGGGGCGCCAACATCTAGGAGCGCCAAATCAAGAGATAGTTAAAAAACTGGCAAGAACTCTCATATAAAAAAAATATAAATAATAAACTAGAGTACAAGAAAATGTGTAAAATTATTTATTATCCAGTATAAATTAAGTGCATAATATATCACTCAGTTTATTTTATTTTTTGTTTTGTCCGGTATGATAAAGTGTGACATTTATTTAAATTTTAAAGGGTTAACCTATTGCTTAAATTACTGCAATGTCAGGCAAAAAACAGTCAGGAGTGTATTACAGAAAAAGAAAAGCAAAAATAGAAGCTGAAAATAAACGACAAGCAAAATTTTTTAAAATGCTTTTAGAAACCCCTTCCACATCTAATAGAGAACAAACTCAGGAGCAAGAAGGGACATCTGTTATATCTGGACCCAATACTATGCCTGAAACAAAAACTTATACAGCGCTTTCTGGTGAATCACATTTAGATGTCGAAATTGAGGGACAGGCGGAAAAAGAACAAACAGAAAATAATATAATGCAGATTAAAACAAATGACGAACTGCAAGAGGTATGCATATTTAAATTATATAATTTTAACTAGGCTATCAATACGTAAGATTATTTATAGTTATATATAATAAAACATCGTTTTCCAACTATTTTAGACAAATTTAATTAATTTTAAAATCACGTGTAGGTATTAAAAATTATTTATATTTATCTAAAATAGTTGGGAAACGTTGTTTTATTTACAAGTAAATGGAAAAACAACTAGTTTTCCATTTACATATAATATAAAGAAAAAATGAGGCAAAAACTATTGGTATCAAACTGAAGTTTTATGTCAATTGCAGGATTCAAAGGCTGAGTCGGAATCGAGCATGGTATTATCATATGATCCATGAGAGTGGCCAGAAATTATACATGATCAAGAACGCCAGATTTTGGTTATAAGTGGACCTCTACAATTACAAATTAAAAATTTTGATTATCCCGTAAACAAAGCGGGTCGTCGGTTTACTGTTAATAATTATAAAAGGCGATTACATAATGGAGAGTAAGTTTCACGTATTTGGCTTATTTATTCACGCAAAAAGACTGAATATTTTGTTTTTGTTGTCTTTTTGATACGGCCTTTATTACTTTATCAACCAGTGCAGGATTTTCGGATTGGCGTCACATGTCAGAGTATTTGTCTGAGCATGAAAAATCACCCAATGAAAGCTATTCAGTTATGGCGTGAATTCCAGCAGAAATTACGAGTGGGCAAAACAATTTATGCTGAACATCAAAAAATTATAAATACTGAAGCTAAACGTTGGACTGAAGTATTTAAACGTTTAGTTGCAGCTATAGAATTTCTTGGTTGTCAAAATATGGCATTTCGAGGAAGTACTGATAAATTGTACGAAAGAAGCAATGGTAATTTTTTGAAACTATTAGAGTTTATTAGTACTTTCGATATTATAATGGCTGACCATCTGCGGCGTGCAACTTCCAAAGAAATGTACGTTCATTTAGGAAAGGATATTCAAAATGGAATAATTAATATAATTGGATCTAGCATACAAACAAAAATAGTAAACGACATAATTAAATCTAAATATTATTCTATTGTGCTGGATTGCACGCCCGATATGAGTCATATGGAACAGATGACTTTAATTATTCGTTATGTAAATATAGAATCTGGAAAAGAAGTAACAATTCAGGAGTCTCTTATGGACTTTATACCTGTTTATACTTCAACTGAAGAAGGTTTAACAGAATATTTATTAGAAGAACTTAACAGGCTAGATATTCCTTTAATAAATATGAGAGGACAAGGATACGATAATGGGGCTAATATGCGTGGGAAACATGTAGGAGTGCAAAAACGTATACTAGATGTAAATCCTAGAGCTTTTTTTGTTCCTTGCAGTTTAAATTTAGTTGTTAACGATGCAGCTCTTACGTGTGTCCAGGCAGTATCATATTTTGGAATAATTCAGGAAATTTACAATTTTGTTTGGGGTTCGACACATAGATGGAGTATTTTAAAAAACAAAGTTGACTTTGAAGCCGCTCAACCAAACTCGGTGGGAAAGTCGCATCGACGCGATAACGCAATTTTGTTATGAAATTGGAAACATATATGATGATTTATATCAGGCGTATACTGACGACAAAATTAATGAATTTGGAAAAAATATAGCTTCGAATTTGTTAAGAAACATTAAAAAATTTAATTTTATATGTTGTACCGTGATCTGGTATAACACATTAGACAGAATTAATATAATCAGCAAAACTCTTCAACAGAAAGCAGTCAATATACTAACCTCAAATGATTTACTTTCAAAAACCGTAAAATATTTGAAGAATATAAGGTGTGACAGGGGATTTGAAGAAGTACTTGTAGATGCTAGAGACTTGGCTGATACTTTAGAAGTAGAAGTTAAGTTTGAAGAAATTGCAGCAATCCGACCTAGAAAAAGCAAACGTCAATTTACGTACGAAAGTAGAGATGCACCCGTGGACGATCCAGCACGATCATTTAAAATAAACTTTTTTCATTTGATTGTGGATAAAACTATGAATTCCCTGGAAGAAAGATTTGAACTATTGCGTAATCACAATAAAATCTTTTATTTTTTGCATAATATAAGCGGTATTTGTAATATGGATAGTAAAGAGATTTTAAAAAAGTGTCAACACTGCGAGTTATGTCTTACAGACGGAGATAATGCTGATAATAATGGTACAGAATTACAGCATGAACTAAGTGTTTTGTCACCAATTGTTCCTTCAGAGAGTTCGCCAGTAGAAGTTTTAAATTTTGTGTGTAAAAATTATTTGTCTGAAAATTTTCCAAATGTTGTTGTAACTTTGCGTATTTTATTAACTCCTCCTGTTACTGTGGCAACAGGTGAAAAAAGTTTTTCAAAATTAAAAATTATTTACGTTCAAGTATTTCTCAAGAGCGCCTCGTTAATCTGACTATGTTGAGCATAGAATTTGATCAAATGATGAATATTAAAATTGACAATATTCTTAAGGATTTTTCGCAAACTAAAGCCAGAAAACTTAATTTTAATTAAATTTAGTTTGTACTTAGTAGAATAATATAATTTTTATGCTTTTTTGAAAAAATATTTTTATTATGTTTATGTTTATAATATAATGTTTTAGATGTTTATAACTTTAAGTGTCATTAGTTTTTTAATATTTAATAAATAATTTTCTTCTGTATTCTTTTGTATTTTAATTTACACACGATTCACGATTATGAAAGTGAATATAGTAACGTATTAGTTTTTCTTTGAGTATTTTTATTTTAGCTTTGTAAATTGATTCCACATAACAGCTACTGCAAAACTTACAAAATTTTAAAAATATGTGTTTCATCAAATCGAGGGGGGAGGGGGCGGAAAATTTGCCTTTCGCACGGGCGTTAAACTAGCCTCCCGCCGGCCCTGAATGTAAGCCCAATACCTTAGCATCCTCCTCATCCGAAATATAATGATCTATGCCGGTCTCATGACCCGAATTTCTCAATATTTCCTTCTGGTTAAACATCCATTTCCTTAATGTAAAACCTCCCTTCCGCAAAATATAACTCTTCTCTTTTCTTTTAACTCCCTCCTCCATTGTTTCTCCCCCCGTCACCAAATCATCCATATAGAAATCTCTAAGTATTATTCGACAGGATTCAAGAAATACGTCCCCCGTTATAACAATTTGATGCTGCCGAAACCTTACCAATTTACTAAACAAGTCCTCTTGTAATTTAGGCCCTATTAGTAACTTATAATTAAGAGAAGAACCGTTATCAATCACTGAGCTTACGTCAAAACCACCCTTATCTTCTTCGTCAAGGACGTCTACTTTATTACCCCATGGTATTTAAGGAAATACCAGCTATTAAACTTCTCCGCAGTTCAACCCTGTAACCCAGTGATGGGGAAACTACGGCCCGCGGGCCAGATTTGGTTTAATCTGGCCCGTTTAAGAGTGCCGTCGTGAGAATGTTTGAACGCGTTCTTACTTCGTAATGTGACGACCCGCATTTTAGATCCATTGTTCTGTTTTCTCGAAAGAACCGGAAAAATCCAATTCCCGAACAATCCTTGCAGGTAGATATAAATACAAGCGAGGCCGCCCGAAGATCCGTTAGTTAGCGACTTAGTCAGCCATCTGCAACGACCCGCTGTGACTCGAGTAATTGTTTGTGTAATTCCCGAAACTCCCACTGCCTCAACGAACACCCGCGCAAGAGCATTAGTTAGCAGTAAGCTTTCGTCAATTGCGTTTCTGTGTGTTGTTCTCCGTAGTAGGTAACGTCTAAAATGGATGTTAAAAAAAGAAAAGGGGATTCAGAATGTCGAGTTTTAAAAGAAGAATGGACGTGGAAATATTTCTTTACTTTATTTAAAGAAAAACCTGTGTGTTTACTTTGCAATACAACTGTTGCAGTTTCAAAAGAATATAACATTCAACGCCATTTCAAGAGCAAACATGAAAACCACTCTTTCTCATCGTTAAGTGAAGAGGTGAAAAAAATTAAATCGAAAGATTTAGTAAAAAATTTATCAAGTCAACAACAATTATTTCTGAGAGCTAATCATTCTCACAGATGCGCTACGAAAGCCAGTTATGTGTTGGCTTATAATATTGCTAAATCTAATAAAGCATTTTCAGATGGTGAATTTATAAAGCAGTGCATGATAGATGTGTGCGATATTATGTGACCTGAAAAGAAAAATGATTTTCAGTCACTGTCTCTCTCAAGAAGAACAATCACTGAGAGAATTGAAAATATTGATAAAAATCTAATTTCGCAACTGACTACAAAAACTCAAAAATTTATTTTTTATTCAATTACCATGGATGAAAGTACAGATATCAGCGATACTGCGCAGTTACTCATATTTGTAAAAGGAATCAACGCCCACTTTGAAATTACAGAAGAACTTGCAGGGCTACAGTCAATAAAAGGAACAACGACTGGTGCTGATATATTTTGTGAATTTGAAAATTGTATCGATAAACTTCGTTTACCTATTGATAAGTTATGTAATGTAACTACAGATGGTGCTGCTAATATGGTTGGAATCAAACAAGGATTTGTTGGGAAATTTAATTCTAAGTATCCGGAAAATGATGTTGTTTTTTGCATTGCCTTATACATCAGGATGCTCTCTGTAAATCAGCTTTAGATATTGACCATATACTTAATATTGTTGTAAAGCTAGTAAATATGATTCGTTCCATAGGATTATTACATCGCCAGTTTCAACAGTTTTTGGAGTCCGTACATGCTGAGAATTCCGATATCCTGTATTATTCAAAAGTTCGTTGGTTAAGTGCTGGAAAAGTATTTGAAAGAATTTGGGATTTAAAAGACGATATTGTGAATGTTCTTCTTGATAAAGACATTTATAATCAATTTGACGTCTTAGAAAACGAAACGTGGCTTTCTGATTTCGCCTTTTTCACAGACCTCCTCGTACACATGAATAAACTTAATCTCAAATTGCAAGGGAAAAATCAGTTTCTTCACGATATTTGGCAATACCTGAAAAGTTTCAAATTAGTTATTAGGATCTAGGAATTTTCTTCGAAAGCAATTCTTCGAAAACAATTCTTCGAAAACAATTCATCGAAAATCAATTCTTCGAAAATACGATTCTTCGAATACCATATTCTTCGAATAAACAATTCTTCGACTAATAATTCTTCGACAGCTTTATTATTTGGATTTACTAAAATCTGGGATAAGTTTTCATTAGACAATAATCAATATTTCTCGCATGATATATAAACGTATGATGCGGAACATACTAATAATAAATGAGAAATATAAGGTCATTTTCTTTTTTGAGAATACCTAGGAACTGGAAATAAAACACTACTTTTTTTATTTGTTATAATTATGTCAACATTTTATTAATAAATTACAGTAAAAGTTTACAGTACAGTAAAAGGTTACAGTAAAAATTACAGATAAATGACATAAATACTATCAAATACCAAGGTAAGAAAAATATTATAGATTAATATGATATGTTGTGAGCTAAACCTCTAATGTATTCTATTATATTATTTTTATCATACTGATTTACAAGAGTTTTGATTCGTTGATTACAACCTTTGTACTTCTTTATTGGTGTTTGTGGTTCAAATCCGCTTAAATATTGTTCTACACGAAGTTCATTTAGACTTTGCTCATTTTTTATACATTTTATAAATTTCCACAAGTTGGGGTGAACTGCTGATACTTGTGTTTCAAAACTTCGATGCCATCCTTCTACCGAATTATTTGTTCTCGATAAATCATCCAAAACTGTTTGATATAGATTCCACAATTCGTATGGATATTGTGGTGGTTTTCGATTTGGTCGCCCAATCCACGTATCTTCAAAATAATTAATAACACTTTCGGCTTCTGACGGAAATATTTCACTATCATATAATTGTTCAAAAGCCATAACTATATCATCCACTGGGACAAAAGCAATAGCACACAACATTTTTAGTTTGAAAGCAAATTCACTGTCAGTCTCATAGCGTTTTTTTAATCCATTCCTTTGAATCATTCGAAAAATGCATTGACTGAAGTGGAAAAAACAGCCTCTTTTTCTACAACTTGGAAAAGCACTATTGCAGGCATTAATCAATGCTTTTTCGAAGTCAGTGGTAATCGTTGCAGGCACTAAAGATGATTTAAAATTTTTAAGTTCTTGAAAAAATTGATCATAAATTCGTTCTGATTTTTTTGGTAAGAGTGCATAAACTAAAGGTACCGATAAATTGTGTTGCAGTCCGTGAACGGTTAGTAATTGTTGGAATAATAACGGCACGGTTTTAAATGTGCCATCAATATACCAATGCTTACTGTTAGACAATAATTGGAGATTTTGTTCTGTAGTAAAAATTAATATTCTCTCGTCCACTGGACCGGCATCATATAGCAAAAAATTTTCATTTTTGTAGGTTTTCGTATATTCCTCCAAAAATATTATTTCGCTTCTATTAGTAGGAAGAGCTGGTCCTTGTAGATTTTTTTGTCTGATATTGCGAATACTCCGTTTCATACTGCTGACACTTGGAAGCTTGGGAGCTGCCGTTATGGAACATGTAGTCGAAGCAATTGATATAATTCTGTGCGGAGGATCATTACTTATTTTCGAGTTGATTCGAATTTTTTCGTACACTTTGGTCGCTTCCACCTCTGAGGCGTCAGCAATATGATTATGTTCTTTTGTTATTTTACTGATTTTATCGTCGACAGTAATTATTCTCGCTGGACAGTTTGTTTTTCTTTTTTCAAAAAATGCGCATTTCCAATACACTTTTTCACCTTTTTCAACATCTTTAAAATAAAAATGTCCCTCGAACAACAATTTACGTTTTCCTTTTTCTGAACAAACAAATTCTGCATCCATATTTACTTGCACAGGGTTAAATTAAAACTAATTTTATTTTATGGAAAACAATCCCTTTTATACCCACTCAGGTCAGTTGCAAACTTGGGATTAGATAAATTATACCTGATTTATATCACAAACAAATTCTGCATCCATATTTACTTGCACAGGGTTAAATTAAAACTAATTTCCAAGGGATTATCGTCAGTTGCAAGCTTGAGATTAGATAAATTATACCTGATTTATATCTCTGAACAAAGTCATTCCTTTTGGATACTTAGAAGAATTGTTATTCGAAGAATTATTAGTCGAAGAATTGTTTATTCGAAGAATTGCATTTTCGAAGAATTGATTTTCGAAGAATTGTTTTCGAAGAATTGTTTTCGAAGAATTGTTTTCGAAGAATTGCTTTCGAAGAATTTTCCGGATACCCAGTTATTATTATTTGCTAATCAGATCTCTAAATCTGATTTTTCTCATTTTCCAAGAATAGTTTTTAAAATTCACTATATCATCAAACAATAAGATTAAAAAATACGAAATTAATTTGAGAAAACTATCTTCATAATTTGAAAGGAGATTTCAGGACTTTAGAAAAATGGAACCAGAGTTTAGTATTCGATGTTAATTACGAAGAAGTTGATGCAAAATTTCAACTTGAGTTAATAGAACTGAAATGTAATACTCTCCTAAAACAAACTTTTCATACAGTACCATTACTAGAATTTTATAAAAATTTAAGTCCAGATAATTTCCCAAATCTAATTAATCATGCAATGAAGATAATGACAATGTTCGGCTCATCTTATATATGCGAACAAATCTTTTCAACAATGAAGCTTAGGAAAACTTATTTAAGAAACAGAATTACAGATGAGCACCTTTCATCAGTTTTAAGAATTTCTGCTTCGCAAATGGAACCGGACTATGATGAAATTTTGATGAAACAGACCAATTTCATTTTTCTCAGGCGCCATCAACCAGTAATGACACCAGAAAATAAAGTGATAATACTTCACATCAAGAACTACACTAAATTCATATTATATTTTGTGCTTATAATTTTCTTACCTTTTGCTTTTTTACTATTAAAATAATAAGTGTATGTAATAATATATGTATATGTTTATAGAACACATAAATTTTTTAACGATTAAGCATTATTCTTTGGCCCGCTACGATTGTCTAGTTATTACAAATAGCCCGTCTTAAAAAAGTTTCCCCGCCACTGCTCTAACCTTTCCAATGACGAAATTTCCTTAACCTTAGTCATGTGGCCCAAATTCCTATACTCCGTCATAAAGTCGCAATACCTTTTTTTATAAGCTTCTTCCTTATCAAACCTTTTTCCAGCTTCTTAAATTTAATTGCCGCAGAGGTTTAATGAATTTCCAAAAAACGGATCTCCTGTTTTAGCTGGTAACCGAACAATGAATTTTCCCTAGTAGTAGTTTGAATGAAAATCTCACTCCCCTTCTCCTCAACAGTTAAATGGGTATAAAATACTGCAATCGGCCATGTTGGCCGAAGCAGAGCATGACTTCACGTCTCAGTAAATCAGTGATGGTAACCTTTTATAAGAGCCATCCCTACCAACACCAAAAAAATCCCTACGTTTTCCCTACTCATAAAACTAAATTCCCCTAATTTTTCCCCTACAGTTAAATTTGATAAATGAAAATGCGTTTTTCTTCAAATTTATTTTGACAAAAATGTACTGTTATTATAAACGCAAATTAGATTTAATTTGTTGTCTCCATTTTGCTTGCTTTTTTCGGTCAGCAGTATCGGTTTCCTCAGAACTGGAAGTTGACTCAATTTTCTGCATTTTTATTCTAAAATAACTATTACGGTGATATAGCTTTTGAATCAAAATTACTTGTTTCTAATGGTGATTGTACTTGTTTTTACTTTATATTATAGGTTAAAGTATACAGCAAAACAGGTTAAACCTCAAATTACTATGAACGAATTTCCCCTACATATTTAGCAAATTGTATATTTCTCACTTTTCCCTACATAAAAAAATAAATGTCCTTACAAAAAGGGAAGTTCCCTACAGGTTACTATCACTGCAGAAAATATCAATTACATCAGTGAGTGTTGCTTGAACTTTTGTTGTGATTACGCATTTCTATTAATTCCTACATCATTTCATATAAGGCAAATAGCTCTAATTAGGCCACAATTGATTTGATGAGGTTGGGAGAGTTTCTTGCATCAAATAAAGACTTTTGCTCGTCTGAATTTCGAAAAGTAAAAACTTCCATGTAAGTATATTATGATTAATCTTTAGCGCTACGTAAAATGTAATTCACACAAGCCATTTTTAAACTTATGTCATAAGCAGGGCCAATCCTAGCAGGTGTGTAGCGCGTGCACCGCACGCGGGCGGCCAAATTAAGGGGCGGCCGCAGGCCACATTTAGTTTTAACAAGCAGCTATTTTTTGAAAGAAGAAAAATGAAACGTTAGTGTTCAGTTGTGTTGTGTGTTGGTCTATTGTCCATTATTAATTAGTATATTCTCATACTCTCATCTACACACATTCTTCACTTGAGAGCAAAATTCAAGGCAGAGCCGGCAATGCAGTATAAAAAATTGAAATTTCTATAAAAAAAACCAAGGGCCATATTTTTGACACGACTAAGTATCTTTGGTTCCTGTGTGCGGCGCGGCGGCTTATTTATGTACGTATAGTCTTTACGATGTCAATGTCAGTTGGAACGGCGAAAAAAATTTTAAAGGAGGTACCAGCGGCGAAACCTTTGAAAAAAACGTGCTGCTGTTCGCCGAGCGGCTTTTTTTCAAAGGTATCGCCGCTGCGGCCTCCTTTGAATTTTTTATTCGCCGTGCCAACTTACCTCGTAAAGACTATATATATGTATATATATATATATATATATATATATATATATATATATCACAGTCGGCACGCGGCTCGCAGATCAATGGTCAAAAGAAACTTTATATTAGCGGTTTTCTTTATAGATAAGAAATGGATTGTTTCGACAAAGTTAAAGGAATGCGGCATCGGAATTTTTTTGCTACTTCACCACTATATATAAGCCATTATCATTTCAAAATGTGCATTTAACTTTGAATCAACATACAATAAGACTGGTCATAAATATAATCGAGTGCAAACAAGTGTAAGTTAATATTGTAAATTAGTGACAAGGCGTTGCTGTTGAGTATCGTTTAAATCAGAACTGTGGTAAGTACCAAAGCTCTTAACTAGATTTATGAACGAACGAAATATTGTACAGGGTGTTTTCTAATTAGATAAAAAAAGTGGGCATATTTTTAAACTAATTTTGTCGCGATGATTCGTTTTGAAAATAAGTACAGAATGTTTGAAAATTCAAAATTTATTTTCAATTCTTTCAAAATTCGTTAGCACAATTTTCTTACAAAATTATAGGTTACCAACCGGGGGAGTTTATGAAAATTTTAATTTTTACTGAGATTTTGAAAGAGCGTTACGAATCATTATTTATTTTAAATAATTTGCTCTAACTTTTTCAACAGGAATGGGGATTTTTATGAATAACCCATATTCTTACACTTTAAGTAAAAAAAAGTATTAACAGTGGTAGGTACTTTTTAGAGGTCATTTCGATGAATTTCAAACTTTCTGAAGAATTCCTATTCATTTTATCTGCATCTGTGAGCCATGATATACTTATCGTTCTTCTTTCTTCTTACCTTTTACCTTTAGATGTCGTCCTCGTTCAAAAACAGAAAGACTAAAAGAGAGTCAGGTGCCTTCTATATAAAAGAGAAGAGTAGAAGAATAGAAGAAATCTCAAAACAAGCGGGAGCATTGAAAAAGTATTTTGGAAAACCGGATAAAAATGAGCCCGAACAAGAAGGTTTGAATCAAATCGCGGAGTTCGATTATACTCAACCATCAACATCCACCAGTGCTAGTGAAACCAAAATAAATCAATAGATTTCACACCCGATGAAGGTGATAAAGCTGCAAGATCATCATTAAGCAGTCGCATACCAGTGAAGCCGAATGTGAAGATGAGAGCAAAGAGGAAGAGGGCTCTGCTCAAGTAGCACTAGATAATCCAGCTACTAGACCTAACATTTTGACACAAAAATATATTGATTTATTGGTAGAACACGGTCCCAAACAAGTTGCAGATTTCAAATTTCCGATTGATGAGAGTGGCAAAAAATTTAGCTGTTCATATGATAACAAAACTTTACTGAACGGGGAGAAATAAATCGCGCGTGGCTCTGCTATTCCATAAAACTAAATTGTATTTTTTGTTTTGCATGTAAATTGTTTAGTAGAGATAGTTCAACACAACTTGTAAGTACTGGCTTTTCTGATTGGCGTCATTGTTCGGATTACCTCAATAAGCATTAAAATACTCTAAAACACGTTAACTCTATAAAATCGTGGTGCGAAATAAAGACGAGGATGGAAAAAAATTGTACTATTGACGCGGAACAACAAAATGATTACAATAGAGAGAAAAAGCGATGGCGCATTATTATTGAAAGAATGATTGTTGTGGTACAATTTTTAGCCAGTCAAAATTTAGCATTCAGAGGAACTAGTACGGAGTTGTATCATAGAGATAATGGTAATTTTTTAAAGGCAGTAGAGATGTTGGCCAAATTTGATCCAGTTATTTCAGAACACCTCAATAATATCAGTTAATACAATGATAAAAAAACACGTATTCCACACTACTTAGGGCAGCATTTTCAAAATGAAGTAATTCATATTTTAGCCGAATCTACTCGTAATGAGATAACACGCATTGTCAAAAAAGCCAAATATTACACTATAATTCTCGACTCTACGCCCGATATTAGTCATACAGAACAAATAACGTTTGTAATTAGATGTGTGAACACTACTGATGGTAAAAGTAAAGTAGATATTTTAGAATTTTTTCTAGGATTTTTTCCAGTAACTAATACCACTGGAGAAGGTCTGTGCAATTTTCTATTAGAGAAGCTATTACCTAGTCTGCAGCTCGAAGTTAAAGATATACGTGGTCAGGGCTACGACAATGGATCGAACATGAAGGGGAAAAATATAGGGCTTCAGAAACGGATTCTCGATATCAATCCTAGAGCATTATACGTGCCGTGTGCTGCTCACACCTTAAACCTCGTCGTTAATGACGCCGCCAGCTCCAGTAGTGAAATTTCTGGATTTTTTTATATGGTACAAGAGGTATATAATTTTTTTTCTGCGTCCCCATATCGATGGGATTTACTAAAAAAATACGTGAAAAGTCTAACTTTGAAACCATTAAGTGAAACAAGGTGGTAAAGTCGTATCAATGCTATTAGACCTCTAAAGCAAGACCTCAAAAACATTATTACCGCATCAAATGCCTTAATTGAAGATTCCACCAGAGACGCGAAAACAAAAAATGGAGCAAAATCAATAATTAAGAATCTTGAATCATTCAAATTTTTGTGTTCACTTTTGATTTGGCATGATTCATTATCAAGAATTAATGTTCTGAGTAAAATGCTTCAAAATCCTAAATTAAACATCGCGGAATGCATTGAAGGCTTAGATAATTTAAAAAATATTTTGTTTCACAAAAATCAGACGATAATTTCAAAATATTTGTCGAATCAGCCACAACACTTGCTAGATATTTACGTATTGGTCCCGAATTTCCAAGTTCGAGGCTCAGGAAAAAGGTCCATTTATTTGATTACGAGGGTAGTGATGAACCCCTTTTGAACCCCTTCCAGCAATTCAAGACTTCTTTCTATTTTGCAATTCTTGATCATGCGATCTCTTTGGTAAATGAAAGATTTACATTATTATCTGAGTGCTTTTCAATATTCTGCTTTCTGTATGAGTTTCACAACATTTCTAGTAATGATCTCATGAAAGCCTGCGTGGACTTAGATATTAAGTTACAGGTACAGGAGGAAGGAAGTATCGTGAAAGATATAGACGGTATACAACTGTTTAATGAAATAACTTCATTCAAAGATATTTTTCCAGGTAAGAAACAGCCAATTGAGGTATTAGAAATCATAGTCAAAAATGATCTCATTTCCTGTTTTCCTAATTTTGCTCTAACAATAAGAATTTTTTTAACCTTACCTGTTTCTGTGGCTTCAGGAGAAAGAAGTTTCAGCAAATTAAAAATTATTAAAAATTACTTGAGAAAGAATATGACACAAGAAAGGCTTTCAGATTTGGCCATCATCTCTATTGAATCCGAAATCTGTGAAAAGATAGATTTTACGGAAATTATTGATAAATTTGCCACTCAGAAAGCCAGAAAGGTTATTTTATAATTAGGTAATTATAATGATTAGGTACCTAGTCTGTAGACTGTAGAGCAACTGATTTATATACTTTTCGTTGAGTTGGTACTTTTTTATGTAAAGGTGATATTATTGTTTGTTTTTTATTTTGATAAAGTATTTTGTTGCTATTAACCTATTTATAAGGTGGCCAAAAAAATAAAGTTTTCAAATTTTATTTGCATTTTTACTCGTGATTCACTTCTTACACTTATTTCACACACAACGATTGTGACGTACGAATACGATAAAAATAATCTTTTTTTTCCTAAAAACTGAAAAATGACAAAACTGCAGCCTAACTATCAATTTAAAGGCATTTGATCATGAACAGAAAAAAAATTTCGCCAGCGGCGCTTTCTTTTTCTGTTACCCCCGCGACACGAATTACTCGCTCTCCCTCACTCCCATGGAACAAAGCTGTATACGCACTGAGTATGTCCAAAATCGTTGTGTGTGACACTGTGAAAAAGACGTTATTCAGGTAGATGAGTTTAAGAGTTTATAACGTCAACGTTAAATATTGGTCAAAATAAGAAAAAAATCTCTGAAGGGGCGGCACATCTGGTATTTGCACGCGGGCGGCCAATACCCTAGGATCGGCACTGGTCATAAGCTATTTTTGAGGTTAGCTTATCAGTTTATTTACATATTAGTTGCGTTTGATTTGCTCGCTCGAGAAAACTCGAGCGTAACGTTCGCGTTTTTTTTTTACTTTTGCTTAAAGCCCACAGGCGCGCCGACACAAACTTTCTTCTCCTCTTTCCCCTCGAGCACCAACAATTTTATTTGCACTTCATACACATATGCACTTGAGGTTATACTTCGTTTGTGATTTGTATTATAACAGTATTGATTATCATATTTTCAATAATTTCATTCATGTCAGAGGCATAATAAACAAGAAACCAAAATCACAAATTCCAAAAAAATAACAATACAAAGTTTGAGTCTATATGGTGCACTTGCAAGCGTTCTATTTAAATTTGTTGTGTCACTATCGAGTACTCAGCCTGAGCATGCATTGTCTGCTGCTCGAGCCTGCAAATCGAACGCCACTATTATATTTGTAATATCAAATATTCCTTTTTCTATTCACATTTTTGACACATGGAAAATTCATTGTTGACGTTCATTGTTAAACATAAACACAATGCAATATCTATGGAGGCATGACCTGAAATGAGTGTATGGCATAATTCAAAACATCATGCCTATTGATGTGCCAATTACTGGTTCATGAAAAAAATCAAGTGTCAATGACTGACGGGTCAAATGGATTTTTCTCTTCTCACTTATTTCAGTAAAAACAAAAGTATTACAACTAATGAAATTAACTGTCTCGACCCTTACTTTGTGCAATCTACTCATATTAGTATTTTAAATGAAACTCACTGTTTCTAGCTAATTCCACAATATAATGAAAATTGTTGAAAATTCTAATAAATTGACAATTTTTTCGATAAATCAATATCATCGTCAGAATGACAGAAGTTACATGTCATTTGATGCCTACCTGATGTTTAGTAGACTTAATATATGTTAATAGAAAAAAGAAGAAGATGTGATATTACAAATATTGAAGCTTAGATATTATTAGCCCTATGGTGATATCCTGGATATAATTTTTCCAATTAAGATCAGTATAACTGTCGAATGATATAGAAAACCAGGAAAACTATATCTGCTGATATTTACAATTATCACTTAAGAAGACAGTTTATTAGTGGAGAACTCCCTAGATTTATCTGTTCATTGACTACTTCATATTGTGGGTTTCTTAAGTGCCTTCTAATTTCCAATTCTTCAAAGAAATCCAGTTCTTGTTTCTTGTCACAAATATGTAGTACTTCTAGTTCTGTGTTAGGTGTCAATGAATGATTGGTGTCAAGTAGATGTTTTGCGTAGTGGAATTTATCTGGTTGTTTTAATCTGTATGCTCAAAAGTGTTCACTGTATTGGATTTCAAAATTTCTAAGGGTCTGACCCAAATAGACAGCATTACATTCTGGACATCTGAGTTTATATATACCTGATTTCTTTAATGGTGGTATTTTTGTTTTTACATTTAACAATTTTGTACTAACGTTACTTTCTGTTTTAAAAGAAATTGTTGAATTCGTTGCTAAAGATAGTATCTTTGAAATATTATTAGAAATATTTCCTGTATATGTGATGGTTTTATAAGTTTTTATTTCATCAGTTTGTTTAGGAAACATTAGTAGTAATGCCACTTTTTCCTCTTTTTTATTAATTAGCTTATTTATCATATGTAAGGATAACCGTTGGATGTTGCTATTTGTCTAATTGTATTAATCTCTCTATCAAAATTACATTTGTTCATAGGAACTGAAAAAGCTCTATGTATCATTGAATTATATGCCGCCAGTTTATGTGACATGGGGTAATTGGAACTATATGGAATTGTCATCAGTGTGTGTTGGTTTTCAGTAAATTGAATAATCAAGTACATTATTAAATCTTTGAATTTATAAATCAAGAAAATTTATTGAGCTATTTTCTTCAATTTCTAATGTAAATTTAATTTTTGGGTGTAAATTATTAATGTGGTTGAAAAATACATCTAATTGTCGTTCACTACCCATAAAACAAGCTAATATGTCATCTACATATCTATACCAAAATAAAACATTTTTTGAAGTATTACTTTCAAAGATCTTGTGGCATTGAAGAAATCAGGTATATATAAACTGAAATGTCCAGAATGTAATGCTGTCTATTTTGGTCAGACCCTTAGAAATTTTGAAATCCGATACAGTGAACACTTTTGAGCATACAGATTAAAACAACCAGATAAATCCCACTACGCAAAACATCTACTTGACACCAATCATTCATTGACACCTAACACAGAACTAGAAGTGCTGCATATTTGTGAAAAGAAACAAGAACTGGATTTCCATGAAGAATTGGAAATTAGAAGACATTTAAGAAACCCACAATATGAAGTTGTCAATGAACAGATAAATCTAGAAAGTTCTCCACTAATAAACTGTCTTCTTAAGTGATAATTGTAAAGATCACCAGATATAGTTTTCCTGGTTTTCTATATCATTGTACAGTTATACTGATCTTAATTTGAAAAATGATATCCAGGATAGGTATCACCATAGAGCTAATAATATCTAAGCTTCAATATTTGTAATATCACATCTTCTTCTTCTTTCTATTAACATATATTAAGTCAATCACAAGTTAGGTCACTTCTTGGTCTAGCCAAAAATAACTACTAAACATCAGGTAGGCATCAAATGAAATGTAACTTCTGTCATTCTGACGATGATACTGATTTATCGAAAGAATTGACAATTTTTTAGAATCTTCAACAATTTTCATTATATTGTGGAATTAGCTAGAAACAGTGAGTTTCATTTAAAACACTAATATCACAACTAAAACTACCTCACCAATGAACTCTACAAACTATACACTACAAGAAGAAAATGTATCATACCCAGTGAAATATGGTTAAATTTAAATCGAGCAGACAGAAATATTTTTTCATATTAAAGGATATTACAAAAAGTATATATGAGTATATATGCAATGTGTACACATAGGTACTCAACAAAATTACTTTCACTACATTTTATTTACATAGATATGTATGCATGCCTCAAACAAAAAATCAATAAAACAAAAATATTAAGAGGACCTTAATGAAATTTAACCCATTGATTGCTCATGGCACGAATCCGTGCCAGACTGGCTTTTCAGACAGTGGGCATGGCACAGATCCATGTATTGCCAGTAGGAACTAAGCACTTGTGGAAGGCGCACGTAAGTTGACGAGCGTATATATATATATATATATATATATATATATATATATATATATATATATATATATATTAGTGATGACCTAGATAATGTTGAACTTGATGATGAGTTAAGTAGTGATGACACAGATGAAAGCGATGAGGAAGAAGGTAGGATTTTATTATTTGTTTTAACTTTTATTTTTGTAGTAAAATTCACAATGTTGGTAAATTCTAAAAGTGGCCACTGTAGTATTATACAAGGTGTGTCCAAACATTTTTTAGTCAGTTTTTAGACAACTCTAGACATACTTTATTGCAAGAGCAGTTTTGTCGACTACACAAGGACAACCTCAAGTTCCAGTTGTTACTGCAGTAGGCGCAACTTCTGCTGCCACTTTAGCAAGTAACATTCCAAATTGTTTGGAAGTTCCTATTCCTATGTTGGATATTCCATTCTCTGAAACTAACGAGCTGTTACAGGCAATACCCGGAAATGAACCAGTAGATTACTTCAGAGCAATATGTGATGACCAAATTTTAAACCAAATAATAGATAACACCAATAATTATGCAGAGGAGGTTTTCCAGTCCCAGGGTGCTTTTGGAAATTCTCGAATTAGCAGGTGGAAGGATATAACTTTTCAAGAAATGTTAACATTTATTGGGTTAGTGTTACACACAGGTACAATACAATTGAATTGCCTTAAAGACTATTGTAAACGCCACCCATTATTTAATTTGAAATGTTTTTCACAGTACATGGGCCGTGATTGATTTTTGCTGATAATGCGGTACTTACATTTTAATAAGAATATACCCGGAGAAGCAGCTAAGGATCGATTATATAAAATAAGACCAATTATAGATTTTTTTAAAAACAAGATGTCTGATCTGTACTACCCTGAAAAAAATATTTCACTAGACGAATCCATTGTGCTATGGCGAGGTCGTTTGTTGTTCAGGCAGTATATAAAGAACAAATGTCATAAATATGGGATTAAGCTATATATGTTAATAGAACCAGATGGTACAATTCTGAAAACTTTGCTATACACAGGGGCTTTGGATCATATTGGAGGAAAAGGTCATACTATTAAAGTGGTTTTGGAACTTCTGAAAAACTACTTAGATGCTGGACATTCTGTATATTTTAGACAATTTCTATAACTCTTTCAACCTAGTTGACAAGCTAACTATGCACCAGACTTATTATACTGAAACTCTAAATTCAAAAAGAATTAATAATCCCACGAAACTACTGTCAAAAAAACTTAAGAAGAGTGAAATATCTGCAGTGTATTCTCACAACATTTTAATCGGCAAATGGAAAGACAAAAGAGAAGTTTTATATATATATATATATATATATATATATATATATACACATATATATATATATATATGTATATATATATATATATATATATATATATATATATATCTAATGAACATAAAAACGAAATGGTCGAGTTTGTAGATAAAAGACATCGCACAAAAGAAAAACCGAAGCCGATTTTCCATTACAATAAGCAGATGGGTGGAGTAGACCACTGGGACCAAATGAATGCTTATTATCCCTGTGAGAGAAAAATACTGAGATGGTATAAGGAATTAGACATCCATTTTATACAACTTATGCTTCTAAATTCCTTTTTTTCTTTTAAAAAAATATTCATGGAGAAAAATTAGTCTTTATGATTTCCAACTACCTGTCATAGTAGAATTGTTGAATCTTAAAATGTCCAATACAACAGCTGCCCCGACCAATGACCCAACGTCACATAGATTGACAAAAGTTATATCTGTGAACAAAAAGTGCGAAACAAATAGAAAACGTTGTAGAGTTTGTTCCCAGAAGAAAATTCGAAAAATGTCATTGTATCACTGTGAAAGATGTCCTGAACAACCGGGATTTTGTGTAGGAGACTGCTTCGACGTTGCCCATAAATAATTTTTTTACTATTTTCGTATTTATAACATGTGTTTGTTCTTTTTTGTGATTTATGTTTATTGAAAAATGTGAATTAATTTTGTTGCTCTTCTAATTTTATTTTAGTCTAAGAGTTTGAATATTTTATTTGTTGCCAATCAATAAAATAAAGATTTTCTTTGTATCATTTATAGTTTTTTTTTAAATAAATTTGGGCCTAAACCCATAAAAATATACTTGTCACGGATCCGTGTCGATGAGGACTACACAGAAAATTTTATGACCAATGTTCATGACACATATCCGTGACATGTCAAAATTGACAACTGAGTAATAAATTTACATTACTCAATCCAAAAAAAGACTTTTCCAATAAAGAATTTTATTTTTTACTTAAAAACTAATAGCCGCTTCTGGGCATGTCTTCCAGAAAAATGTAGCAGTGAATGGGTTAATACAAAATTTGCCAACTAGTGAGAGAAGTTAGATAAATTACTTAGATAAACAACATTGTCTCATTCTCTGATGCAGCAGCTGTTTTGTTCATTCCGAGAAGCGACATATTTTCCTGTTGGGGTGCGGCCATGCTTGCAAGTGATTTATCCCCTACCATTCATTCATAAATTCGATTTGTTATGAAGCCAACATTAATTTGTAGGCCAAGTGGGGTAAGACGTGAGACGAGAAGCGATGAGGGGATGATCACCTGAGAAGAAGTGCCACAGAATAGGGTATATCATTTGTTATGATGCCGTCATTAGATAAAAAATATGATGATAACTATTTACTATGCATACTACTGCTTCGCTAAGGTTTCCTTTAATGAAAATAGACTTATCAAATGTAAAACACAGTTGCCTAGTATTCATTCGAATCTTGGACTTGCAGGATTTATTATAATGTAGTACGACCAGTATTGCGTTTATCAGCTGTATTAATATGTAAAAATCCAAATTAATTCAAATATCAATCAAATAAACCCTGATACATTTGAAATATTATTTAAACATCTGAAATATTGATTATTTTTAACACCTTGCATCTGCAACAAACACTGAATAAACTAAACACAAACTAAATTTGGTACATGTAGATAGAAGAATACTTTATCCTTCTCTCCCACTAGATTTTTGCTTATAATGTGAAATTATGTTGGCTTCAAGAATACTCTAAATATTTATCTATTTTTTATTCCTATATCTATGGATTTATTCTAATGAAATTCAAGGAATTTGAAATATTTTTTTGTCATTCAGTCAATCACTATTTATCGCTGGCAAGCGTGGTCGCTTCCTTAAGCAATTTGTTTTGATTTAACAGAAACAGAATGTATACATATAGTATACATAGTATATTTCATGTTAATAGATATTTCTTCTAAGTTTTTCTGTGTTAAATGTATTTCACTGTAAGAAAAAGTTTATTAATGATGATAGTAATTATTTAATAGATAACACCTGTTTTTGTATATATCTTTAAATAGCTATACAAAAAAATAAAAATACGAGAAATCACTTGTTTTCAATTATCTGAAAAACAAGAGAAAATATTTGAAACGTAATAATTATTGTTCACATATGCTGAACCACAATTTAACAGTTTCTCTACTTCTCCCCATTTTCGAGTTCCCAATTATAAACCTCGAATTTTGGACACCTAAATTACACCTAGAACTATTAAAATTGATAGTTATTCAACAAACTTTCTGAATAATTGATGGAAGAAATGACACAATATCTCAAATAAGAGATGGTTGTTAGATAAACTAAGAAAAACCTGCAAACAAAAAATATACCAAGATATTAGAAAGGACAGCTATTGAAACCATTATACAAAAAAAGAAGCATACAATAAAGAATATGGACATACATGTTTTCTGAAGAAAATATTCATTAAAATACATAATTACCTCACCTTATATCAGGATCTTCTTCTCTAACTTTATCTTCTGGTAAATATTGTAATTCAATAGGTAGTTTATCGTTGTCTTCTTCGTCAAAGTTTTCATTTCCAGCTAGTGGCAATAGTAAATGTGGTAAAATGTCAACGTCTTCACTCAATAACCATTCATGGTAGTCTTCTTCGAAACAACAATTTTTTAATGTACCTACCACACCGCCCCTTTTCACTAGAGATGAAGAGTATCCAGTGAAAGCCAGAAGTCTTTGAATAACACACTTATTTTTGTCCAGAATAAATAATCGCACTCTACGGCTTTGTGATAAATTAGATAAAACTGGACCTAGATAATGCAGTGTGGCACCTTTTGTATTGTAAGCTATCTTTGTAAAAATATTTATAATATCATCAAATTGTTTACCGCTGTCTTCTATAATATCAATCACTTTTTCTATTAAATGAGAAGGTCTGGATAAATTTGAAAGTATCATACAACATGGATCTGCTATGGAACTTTCAACATTGAAAATGTGCCTTAAAATTTCTTTTATTATATGTTCTGGTGGTTTCTGTAAAGGAGGGCAATATTCTTTAGTATTCAAGTTAACTAGTGTTACTGCTCCCTTTTCGTTAGCTGATATATTCACTAAACACATACTTGCATCTTTTGCTATAGGCACAGTTGTATCTTCCAAAAGACTTACCAGAGACGTGAGCAATTGGGGTTTCAGTAATATAAGATTTAAACCTTCTTCAGAACCAGTCAGACCTAAAATATACGGTAAACATCGTGAAAACATATATAAAAATAATTATTTTAGTTTACCTAAAACATGTTCTACAGCTAAAGCTTTTAAATCTAGTCTTGCACCTATTTGTACAAACTTTATTAATTCTTCGAGCGCTTCACTCATTTTAATATATTTTCATTTAAACAACAAAAATCACCAAAATATAACCTAACAAAATTCACGTTTTCGTTACACCGTTGTCACTCACTTACGTAGTTCGCCTGTGTGTGACTATCGAGCCACAGAACACAGAAGTGTACTTACTACTATGGTCATAGAGAAAGTAATATATTATTTGTCTATCACTGTGGTGCTAGCACTCGTCAATAGGTGATGTTTGAGAGAAATAAATTCGATAAAATTTGTGACGAAGTAGATTTTGTTTTTAATAGTTGGAATTGGTTGTTTTGTTTGGTCGTCATGGTGTAGGATTAGGGCTGGGTTAGGGGTGTTTTGGGCGTTGTAGTGTGCGTTCATATATATTGAGTTTGGTGAATAAAGGTGGTTGACTGAAACAACAATAGATATCAATCAACACTAGCGATGGGTAATTGTAATTCTAGAGCAAACGAATAATAAAGAATGGGCCAGTAAAAGTTACCTAAATCACAGAAGTTTAAACACTTCTGTGCCTAATTGTACTCTGTCACTTTTAAGAAAAGGATCCAGGACTTCTAAATAAGATGACAATTTAAAGCTTACAGAAGCAGTTATTTTACTCGTTGTCGGCGCATTTGATCTCCAATTTTTCCACTACGCAACTTGAATTTGTTTCCTACGAGGATAGAGGTGGAGCCAGCTGATACAATTGTTGAGTTCAGAACTGTGGCTCAGAAACACATATGGAGGGTAGAAGTAAGGAGGTCCGTCTTGTATAGGGGACAAGTTGAAAGAGTGTCCAGATGTAAGCAGCAAATTACAGTTCAATAACCGACCACAATAACGCTAGTGTAGCGAGTGGAAAGGGCATGAAATTAGCAGTTGTAAACGGAGTGAAGTGCACTGAGTTGGAAAATTTAATGTCTTTGATGACTAGTGTAGTAGAGCATATTGCAGTTTATAAAACGTCAACTATTTACGTAGTCAAGTGTTGATTAGTGAATAGAACCTATAAAACTGCTGAACTAACGTAGATAGTGATGCAATTTTTATAAACTTTAGTTGATACATTTTTTATTATTATTATTACTAATTTGTTGTTGTAAATTCAAAGAGAAAAAAAATAGAAACAATGGGAAAGCTTTGTTCAGTGAAAAGTTGTCCAAGTGGGCGAAAATTAGTCTACTCTAATAATTTATGGCGGTGTTTTTAAAATCTTTCCACTTGCTACAATGGCGCCATCATAGACAAATAATAATATTATGTTTATTTCTCTATGGGCGCCACCTTAAAGGTCGATTCATAAACTTGACGTTCTGCTTTCCGTTGCCGTCGACGTTTGCGTTCACCGTTCTCTCCCAGATCAAATTACTGAAATGAGTAAGAGCTTTCATAAATGGCGTCGCTATGCCGTTTGCCGTTATGCCTACCGTTCGTGCCGTCGTAACATGAACCAATGTTATCTTTTGTCGTTCGCCGTTCGTAGAGTTCTCGTAGCAAATAACAAGAGGCAATCAAATTTGGTTTCACATGTCACGTGATGAATCATATGTTGCTTGTTTTGTATACCTCTCTGGGATATTGGGCTAGGATTTTTAGTCTTATTTCAGAATGAAATAGGGCTATTGTAGAGAGTAGCATGACGCGACTTCGGAAAAATTTCAATGCAGTTTTTCGTTTTGGTGTTCCTAGATGCCAAAATCACCCTCCGTTCAAAAGGTTATATATTATAACACAATAACACATAGTGTATAACATGTAACACAGAAGAAATATCAAAGTAAGTTTCATAGCAAACTGATCTGTTAAGGGTCATTAAAAGTGGCACGATAAGACATGCTCCCTGAGTGTAGGCAAACATAAATGAAAAGACCAATTGTCACAATAAAAGAAAAAAACTGTACATGATACTATTTAATAATAATTCAATAGATTATGTTATATTTAATTTCAAAACAATTCGTAGAAATTAAAATGAAATTTGAAAGAAACGCGTTAAATTTTCATATAGTTACTAATTAGGTTATTTTATGCAAGGGATTTCAGGAATTTTAATAAATAGTAAATAAGTTATGTTAATATTTATATGTATAAAAATCTTTATCTCTATATGCTAATTTCTAATACAAAAATGTCATTTTCATGTTTCATATACGGCTTAAAAATTCATGATAATATAAACAGTGAATCGTCGTTAATGACACTATATCTATACATTTAATACGATATAGGGAAGTTTCGATAGCAACCCGCAACGAGATGGATTGATGAAAATAGATAGAAAAACGTCAGTGAATTTTGGGACGTCAAAGTGGGAAATAATATAATAATTGATCTCGATATTTGAGGTAGAACAGAAAGTTATTTGAATTAAATATATAATCATAATCAGAAGGAAGAAGAATATTTATATATACGGTTAAAGGAGTGATTTTTGAAACGTGAGTGAATTTTTGAATGTCAAAGAAAGGAAGGATAAATTATCTCCAGAAGAAAAACGATTCAAACGACTATATTTGATAAAAAAGGAAAGTTAACCCAATTTTAAAGTGATGAAATGAAGACAGAATATTATTTAAATAATAATGGATTTAAACTAATACAATGGAATTTGATACATACTGAAATTTGTTCATAATTTGAATCGAGTTGAGTGATCAATGAATGGATAGTTGATAGATTTCCGAGTTCTTATAGAGGTTTTTTGGCTGATATTGTTGAAGGTGATTAGAAGTTTTGGACCACACAACCTCAAATCCAGTGTGACATAAGGTACGCAAAATTTATTGATTTTATGAGCTTGTAAAACGGATTTGTGCGTAATTAGTGTCATTTCGGTTTACTTTTAACATTTGCGGAGAATTAAATACACACTTTTCTAAAATTTGACAATCATTTACGGTTTATATATTTTTTATTATTTAGAATTAGATAGTTATAATTATATGTTATTATGGTAATAATTTTGGATTGTTACCTATGATATGTGTACATAGAAACAGTAAAATATTTCATAATTAAAATTTCCTGAAGTCATAAGCTTGTACATTTTAATTTCACAAACCAATAATTAGAGTTAATTTGAATGGCGCACTTGAACACTATCCTTTGATAGAGTTGATATACATGTTTAATGATTTTTCAGTGTCAAATAATAAATAATAAATAATAATAATTATTATAACCGTTACAATATATATATATATATATATATATATATATATATATGTATATGTATATATATATATATATATATATATATATATATATATATATATGTATCTGTTATAACGGAATTTGCAAGCATCTGTATTTGTGGTTGTTTAACTTATATGAATCATGAATATAACCATAACCAAAAATAGGCGATCTTCATTATATAATTCCCACAAATATGAAATCCATTTATTGCAGCTTCGGCTACGCATTTTCCTATAGTAATAAGTGAAAATGTGAATTAAATTTCTCGGGTAGTTTTGTAAACTTCTGGCTCAATGTATCAGTTTTAAAAAATGCAAATGATGAACTAACAATTCCTTTATTAGTAAAATTAACAAATCACGTTAGAATTCTTTCTCATATTTCTGCAAGAGTAGAAAGAATTTTTTCTTCAATTAATATAAACAAAACTTGCACCAGAAACTCATTGATTACCAATACCTACCTAGCGTCGATTACTCCATGCAAACAAAAATTAAAAACAATTACAGTTGCCATAGCTGAAAAATTGTATATCGTCCAATAAACAAATTCAAAATTCGCACCGGCGCGCTACTTGAGCGATCAAGGTGATTAAGGATCAAATGTTCATAAGTTCAGATAACCGCATACTGTATGTTGAAGCTCTATTCTGGATCTACGGAAATTTACGAACCAATCTACGGATATTTGATCAGAAGCATGTGGCAGCCCTGCAGTGTCAGTGGACACTTTTTCATACACTGAGTTGGTCCTCCTTAACTTTCTACCATCCATAGAAACACATAATCGTATAGGGATCGAGACCGAACTATAGAGGCAGCACTTCTGTCGAAAGTACGTGTGATGTAAACAGTGTAGTAAACAACCTACAAAATGCAAAAAATGAATAGATCTTTCCATTTTCTTTGCCAGAAAAAATTGTTGGTATGTATGGGTGTAGGGGATTATCTGACTTTTGATTATTGACAAAATGAACACTGCAAATTCTAGTATTTTTATTTGGTTCCCAATCCTGCCGATGTTTTGTACAAATGTTTACTTTCTTTTTCTTAATAGTATTTAATTATTTAATCTTTTTATATAATATTAAAGTCCGCAAACACTTAACAAGCCTTTTTTATATAATCAATGAAATCGTACAGGAAACAACATTTTATTCTCTCGATAATAATCTTTTATTTGTGTAAAAAAATAGCTGCCAATTGTAGGATCATACTGATTATACACAAAATAATAGTTAATAAATTTTTTTTAATTAGAACATTTTACTTACATATGGGTTTTTACTGCATTTATCCATTTCCAAACGTTTTAAGGTTATCCACGCAGTGTTCAATGAACTTTCGGGGAAACTATAAAATTTCATCTGCGTAGTATTTTTATTCGGCATAATTGAACAGCCATGAATTAATTAAGATACTTTTGATGAAGACATCACAAACATTTAATATCAGTTTTAAAAAATGAACATGTAAAAACGCTGATTATACAAAAATAATAGTGTTTACCTTTACCTAAGACCACCTCGTAAGTAGTCAAAAACACACAGTCGGCAATCAATGTAAGACGTCTAATACGCATGGTAAAACAAAACGCACGGCTGTAAAGTAAATCGCACGGCTTCCATAGCAACCATTTAGCAACTGTCAATAGACGTAGCCATTTTATTCAAAATGTATTACTTAGATATTGTAGATGAGCAACGTTTGTATGGGGGCACTACTTCGACAAACATCCGCTAGGTGGCGCGACGGTGGCGCTGGTTTGCCGTGACGTCATAAGAGGGCGGCGGCCATCTTGGATTTCACGCACCGTATGTGACGTATAGGCCGTCCGTCAAATGTGTCATCTGTCAACCCCGTCACATGTGCCAACTGTCAAATGTGTCGTATGTACCGTATGCCCCATCTCTTCTGTGATGAACTCCTTCTTTATGATTTTTCTATGTTGCCATGTATATAGTGTGACGTAAGCAGTGTTTTCGTATATCATCATATCCTACACGTATTTTGTATATAGTGTGTGACGTAAGCAGTGTTTTCATACAATTTATTAAATTGAAAAAAATATTTCGCTTCCGACGATAGGATTCGAACCATCGATCACACATTCTCATGCGTTAATAGTCTTTTAGCATGCTAGCAAGACCACCAAGTTATTATCATATCAGAGCATATTGTGAAGGCGAATTTAGAATTTATCGAAATATTACATTTATTTTTAATTCAGATTGTATCATAACAACAACAAATATTCAACTGTTAGACGTTATCTACATAGTTATTGTATTTCGAATAGCTATGTAAACACCATACGGGGTAGTAGCAAATAAATGATTATTGGTATATTTTAGTAAAGGGCATTGTTAAGCATTAATTGTCATTACTGGTTGAGTATATACAGGATGTCTTAATAAAAATGCAAGTCATTCCATAAACAATTTATTATTATTTAGATACATTATTTACAATGGTAATACAGTATTTAAAAACCAGTGACGTAAACGTTCTAAATTTCTTTGGGCACATGAGTATAGCCCAGTGGCGTGGCAAGGATTTGGATCACGTTCAAAGTTTCCTGTCGCACAAGGTGTACCATCAAACTTGCAAACATCAATAATATGGGGAAATACACTAAAAATGTGGCATTTCTTCAATAGAAATTCTGCTTTCTGATGTCCCCGTACGTGACGTTGAATTTTATTCTATATATAAATGGTAGATAACATTTATTAGATATGATATGAGATTGCATTTAATTCTAAGAGTTATTTGGAATTATATGATATTTGGTTCCGTTTCATTCAATCCGCATCTTTCAGCTGTCTGAATGTATCTCATATTAGTAAACAATAGTATATTATACACCAAGCGACTAAAGTGACCCATTTAATCCGGCGGGTGGTGTTTGATTCCTGAGGGAAGTATTCCACCGAAGGGATTAATGTCACTTTAGTCGAGAGGTGTATACGCTATTTTATGCAATTCCGGTAATTCTACATTAATTTTTAATAAAAATAAATACTACTTAGGACGGACTTTCACGAAACATGGCTGGGCATCGAGGATCCACTTTTATAAAACTTGGCTGGGATGTACGTTTTCACTTGTACTTTAAATATCTTAATAAGATTATAAACACAAGTACAAGTGGGTCGTAGGTAAAGTATAGTACGTAACTCGTGTTGTAACGCATTTTACGCACTCGCCGCTAAGCAGCTTCGTGCGTAAAATGCTTCTTACAACACACGTTACGTAATATACTAATTTCCTACGACCACATAGGAAAGTGACATATATCGCACTGTCTAGTTCTATGGAAAGTGGCATTTATTCATAGGCGTGCGGAAAAAAAATTATCCGTACGTGTACGGATAAAAAAGCTGTCAAATTGAATGCTGAAATGCCATTCCATCGCTGTTACGTTGTGTTCTTATCAAAGATACTTATAGCGCTAAGAAAATATACACAACAGTTTATTTATTCTTAAAAATAAAGTGTGTTTACATCTTGCAATTTATAAATTGCACTAATAATAATTTTACTTTTAATTTTTACAGTGATTCAAATGAATAATTAATTCTCAATCGCAATATTTATGTAACAAAAACAGTTTTATTTCTGATGTTCTGTTCCCAATTGTTGTTAGTTGTTAAAATAAATGTTCGTAATATTTTGTGTATCAATATTTATTCTAACTTTTTTATGAAGGCACTCTTATTCATAGCATAAAAATCACAATTTTCTGGGCCACTTTCAAATGTAAGTAATCAAAACTATATAAAGTAATTATAAATACACATATATAAAGTCTCTCACATCTACATAAAAATGCAAGATTGTACATGCCTGATTCGGTAAAATTATATCGCGTGGTCGTAGGAAAAATAGTGTAAATAACTTGTGCGAAAGTGATTTTTCACACTCGTGGGATTGTCTCACTCGGCCTCACTCGGCCGGCGCCTCGTGAGTCAATACTTCCCACTCGTGTGAAAAATGTCACTTTCCGCACTCGTTACGTAATATACTATTACATCACTTTTCTTGTGTTTTTTCACGGCATAAGCGTCATCTTCCTCGGTCCCTATTCTCAATAGTCTACTAAATGCAGTCTTCTTTCTCACACATTACATAATCCATTGAACTATAGAGAAAAAAATAAAGTATGAAGAAGGTTATTTTCTTTCTTTGTAATCACCGTACTAATTGTCTTGTTTATCAATTATGAAATAATAATCTAATTTAGGATAGACATTTTAATAATACAAAAAATATGTATTCTTTATTAATTCAAGATGAATAAATACAATTGCGTGCATATAAATCGGCCCACTGTAAAAACTTTTGACTTTAACTATATTTTTTTAGCAATTCTTTATCAGATGAAAAAAAATGCTGTTTGAAAGGCAATTTATTGTGCTTCGATATGAGTTTAAATTTGTCAAGAGTGTTTATCGTTTATATCAGTGGTCGCCAACCTCTCAATGTGTTGAGCTACTTTGTTAATTTTGGAATAAACGCAACGTAAATGAAATAATCCACAGTTAATTTATCATTATATGTATTTATTTTACTATTTAACTGGTAATACATAATACATAGGTACTAATAATAAACTAATAACTAATATTACTAGTACGTACTTGTTCATAGCTACATTCCTACCTACCAAACGAAGATGTTTGAAAAATAAACACAAACTTTTATCCAGCCACAACGGCATGTCACGTAAGATTTACGAAATAGTTAATAATAACAACAAAAAAGTAACGCACTATCATGAACATAAACATTGAAAAATAAAAAAGCACGTTCAATGAGAAGGCTGACACTCAGACTCATCGATAATTTTTTTAATGTTTGCAGTATAATTTGATACAGCCATTCGAATACAATTATCCAAATGTTCATCTGTAAGTCGACTGCGATATTTGTTCTTAATAAACTTCATATTGGAAAAAGAAGATTCACACAAATAGGTTGAACTGAATAATGCTTTCACTTTTTCAAGGCAACACGGCATAGAATTGAATATTTGTCTTTACTTACAATAGGCCAGATACATTTTTGGTACTTGAGACTAACGATTTTGAGGCTAAATCATTTTGAAACTCAATTACTTCCATTTCTGTTGCAGCGAAGTCTTCGCCAAAGTTCTGCATAACACAAGTTGCAAACTGTTGGATATCATTTTCCATAAAGGGTGAAACACCAAACTGCGCTACTAAAGCCATTTCGTTGAAATACTTAAAACTATTTTTGAAGTTATTCTTCAGGGTAGAAACTATTTCTACATGATATTTGCTGTCATAGGGTTCTAATGGATTTTGAGATATTTTTTCTGAAAGAATAGGAAAATGCTTGGCATCGCTGTTAATTAGGTTTTGTTCCCAAAACTCCAGCTTTTTAATAAATGCTTTTATATCAGAAATCATTTCCGCTAGTTCTTTGTCTCTCCCCTGAAGCTGCAAATTAAGTTCGTTTAATTTATCTGTAATGTCCACGAGAAAACCAAAATCTCTAAGCCGGATTGAATTTTCTAGTTCCAGAGTCGGTTCATCGCGTTGTTTGAAAAATTGAACTATGCCAGATAGGACATAATTAAAACGTTTCAGCACGCTTCCTCTACTTAACCATCGGACCTCAGAGTGAAGGAGTAGGTCCCCGTATTGACAGTCAACTTCATTGGCCAAGGTTTTGAATAATCTTCTTTGTAACGCTTGAGCTCTAATCTTGATCACAACTTTTACCACCAGTTTCATAACGTTGTTTAGTTGCAGGAAATTTCCACATAATGCTTGCTGATGGATAATGCAGTGGTAACATAGAAATTGCGGAAAAGTTTCATCTTTACGACATAACGCCACCAGACCCTTATCACAACCCACCATAGCTGGAGCCCCATCGGTTGTCAAGCCTACCATTTTCGATATTGGAATTTTCTCGGAAGAAGTAATATTTTTTAAATGAGAAAACAACTCCTGTTCAGTAGTGTGTCCTCTCAGTGGAATAAACTTCAAAAGATCTTCTTTAATCGTAAAATCACTATAAACCATCCTGACGAACACGGCCATCTGTGCAGTGTCAACGACATCTGGTGATTCATTCAGTTGAAGTGAAAAATAAACACAGTTATCTAAGTCAGTTCTTAACTGTAAAAAAGTATCATTGCTCATTACTTCTACACGTTTCATCACTGTATTAGCAGAAAGTTGCATAGATTTTATAGCTGAAACTATCTCGTCTTTATTTCTAAAGTTGGCAAATAACGAATCAGCAGCTTCTAAAAACGCCTGTTCTATCATTTCCCCGTCTTCATAAGGTTTCTTTTTTTTGTGCAATTATCTGGGACACACGGTACAATGCTTCAGTTGCAGCCTTATTTTTGTCGACTGTTCTTAAAAAATATTGATTGTTGTCCAATTAACTGCTTTTTTAACTGTTTCAGTTTCTGCGTTCTGGCGGCAGAATGTAGTGGGATTGATTTTTCAAAATTAGAATGTACAGTTTCATGATGTCTCTCAATATTTCCTTTTATAGCAACGCGGACCTAAGTATTACATAACAAACACACATTTTTATCTTTAGCTTCTGTAAAAAACTATTGTTCTTCCCATTCCGAATGAAAGTGGTATGTCTTTACCTTCTTACAACTGCTTGCCATAATATTATTTTTTGTTGTTCTCTACTAACCCAACCGATGTACGTTGGTTACGCGTTCAGTTTTAAACTAAGCGCAATGTCGCCGCGCCATGCGTATTTATCCCGTTCAAAGGAATCCTGATCGTTCTCGAACGCTAACGCGCTGGTCCGGCAGGTCGGTTCTAGCCGATTCTAGCTTGATGGCATCAGCGGCAGATCGCTCACCGCAACTTTGCCGCTGTTTATGTTTAATATTATGACAATTAGATTTTTTTGTGGAATTTTCGCAAGCTTCTCTGATTTTTGCAGTTTGTATTTTTTAAATCAAAATCGATGAGAGCTGCCAGAATTGCCTCCGCGAGCTACCGGTAGCTCGCGATCGACAGGTTGGCGACCACTGATTTATATGCATAGCAACCGGTAAACCAATAGAACGTATTAATATGGTTATTATAACAAGAATACCAAACTTATGACAGATTGAAATGGCTTCTTCTCAGAGCGAATAAATCTTTCGCCTTCGACCAGCATAAGCAAGTGATATCTGTTTTTTCAGTGTGTATAGTGAAGTTTAGAAACAGTTTTCCAGCGAACACTAAGTGACGCGAGAATATCTAGCTGGTCGCCCCACGGAACTCTGGTGGCCCCGCCTCCTCGTGCCGAAGGTGGAAACGACTGGCAGGCAGTGAAACCTCGCATTGCACCTGGTTTAAAAGGCATAGCACTTCAGCCCATAAGACCACGCGAGTGTAAGTCCGAGCCTACGGCTAAGAGGGTCTTCCCCCTGCGAGGGGGGATGCAGTGCCCTAGACAGGACTAGCTATACGCGATAGTTGCCCAATAAATTGTTATTAGAGATTAAGTAATTGTATATAGTATAGTAGTTAGTTAAGCGAATAATATGTCGGGTAGTTCACAGAGCTCAGAAGGCCATATCAACCCTGTTACGTTGGAACTGCTCGGCAGGATCTCTGACTTTGCAGGCCAGACCCTTATAGATTATATGAAAGATTTT
Organism: Galeruca laticollis; assembly: GCA_963921935.1. Lineage (NCBI taxonomy): Eukaryota > Metazoa > Arthropoda > Insecta > Coleoptera > Chrysomelidae > Galeruca > Galeruca laticollis. Next base: position 76,386,442 of record OY998177.1, read on the forward strand.
TCAAAGAATAGAGTTGCTGTCAGTCAAGCCGTTTTAGGGTTGAAAGATACCCTGTCCAAAAAGCAACAATTATCAACCCTGTTGGAGAGCCTTTCGGTTACCTTTTACCGTTTGGCGATGCTGCACTGCCAAAAGGTGGATAACGATAGCGAAGTTATTGGCAAACTGAAGCAGCTAGAGAAGAAAATTGACGATAAGTTAGGGCGAACCTACGCAGCGGTGGCAAAAACGGACAAAGTCCAGATTTCGACCGGCGGAGCAGTGTTGCCGATGCGCAGGAAGGTGCTCAAGGTGGTTCCTATAGACGATAGCTCTGCTCTTACGTGTGATGACACAAAAAAGTTACTCACCACCAGGCTGAAACCTAGCGATCTAGGTGTGAAACCCGATAGGGTACTAAAATCTGGTAAAAGTGGTGTACGAATTGAAACAAGAGAGATTCATGAATATAAAATTAATAAGAATTTAATCAAATCGTTAGGTCTCGGGTATGAAATACAAGGCAAATGATTGCCAAGAATTGCGGTATATGGGGTGCCAAGCGATATAAGTGGGGATGAACTGAGGGCAGCCCTCGAGGTGCCTTTGGCGGGAGAGTCCGACGTGGAATTGGAACCCAAGTATAAATTTGGGCCGAGAGACAGGAAGTTTACTCACTGGGTGGTGGAAGTAAATGCGAGAGCGAGAAGGGTGCTTGTTGAGGAAGGACGAGTCTACATTAAGTGGTCGTCATGTTCCATAAAAGATCACGTTAGGGTTCTTAGATGCTATAAATGTCTGAAATATGGGCATCTACAACAACACTGTCGTGGCGGATTCAACTATGCCAAATGTGCCAAAGATCACGACACTAGGAATTGCAATAGTTTGGAACTAAAATGCTTTAATTGCTCCCAGGTAGAAATTTTGGAAGACAAGCATGATGCTAGGCCAAACAAGTGTCCGACATATATGAAAAGGACCAAAGAACTAGTTTCGAATATTGATTATGGTCAATAAGCTCATATTAAAAGTAGCGCAGGCAAACTTAGGAAACCTTCGCATAGCTACAAACGAGGTTAGACCGGTTGCGGAAACAAGAAATGTGTCAATAATCTGTTTACAAGAACCCTACTCACTCAACCGAAACAACGGGTTCTATATTCCTGGCTTTACGCAGTATAAATTAATATACGAAAAAGACCAGAAGCCTCTGACGGCAATTGCGATCCTAAATCAAGACTTAGAAGTCATGCAGATCAGCCAATACACCACCCGGTGGGTTTCTGTTTGTCAGGTAAACTATTTTGAGCGCAGTCTCATAGCCGTCTCAATCTACTTTAAATGGGATGGTAACATCGAAGAGGATCTGAGAAATCTTCAGGACATCCTCAGCACATATAGAGGTACTCCAATATTAGTTGTTGGAGATCCTAACTATAAATCATATTCGTGGTTTTCGAAACGAACTGATAAGAGAGGAGAGTTACTAGAGGACTTCATAACAGGCAATCAGTTATATATAGTTAATAATGCTAATGAGCCGTACACGTTATCTACAGACAATGGCGAAGACAATATCGATGTTTCCTTTACAAGCGGAAGTCTCCTAAATAATATCGTACAATGGAAGGTGTATGAGGATATGATCCAAAGTGATCATAGGTATATTGAGTTACATATAGAATACGAAGCGGATGGGAGCGACTATGAGATGGCTTGTGTCAGATCAGCCAAACAAGATGTTATTGATGAGGTCACTGCTCTCCTCACAGAGCGCCTCGGGGGTTTCCCTTTGAGGCAAATGACTGAGATCAACTCTTTTGTCGAAGAACTAACGCAATGCTTGCAAACAATTACAGGTCTGGCCTGCAAGGTTATCAAAAGAAAAAGTAGGCATACTCCTTGGTGGTCTGAACACCTTTCAAATAAGAATCGTACAGTCGCTAGGCTGCGCAAGCAGTATCAACGTCTTAAACGTAGGGACTTAGAGTGGAGGGGGGTACACCGACAATTCGTCGATGCAAGAGAAGCATACATGGAGGAGGTGAAGAAGGCGAAGCTCACCTCGTGGATGTCGTTTGTGGATGAAGATCTGCAGAACTACCCCTGGGAACAGTTTATAAATTAGCTGCAAATAATAAGATAAAAACCAGCACCACGATGTCGAATGTGCGACGCTCCGACGGCTCTGTGACTACTCTGCATCAGGATACGCTCGAAGAAATTCTGAGCAATCTCATGCCAGACGATGATATCAATAACGAAAATCAATACCATACTGAAGTAAGAGAGGCCGCGAGACTGAGCACTGTACATACCATAGTTACCTTTAGTGAAGAAGACCTCGACGAAGCAGTCTCAAGAATCAAGCCATACAAGGCTCCCGGTATTGACAAAATACACGGCAGAATTGTAGTTATGTGCTATCAGCACATTAAACCCTACCTTCTTCGGCTTTATAATGCTTGCCTGGCTTTGGGCTATTTCCCGAACAAATGGAAGACAGGCAACCTCGTTACTATTCTCAAATCACCCGATCGGGATCCCAGGGATCCCAAAGCACTCCGACCAATTACATTACTTTCGGAACTGGCCAAAATCCTTGAACGTCTTATCTTGAATAAAATTTTCTCGCTTCATTGTGAGCGCACATTCTTCAGTAACATGCAATGTGGCTTTCGTAAAGCGCGGTCAACCGTGCAAGCAGTATCTACAATAACTTCACATATCAGGCAAGCACAGAAACACAGTCTAGTCCTATTTGTCGATATAGCGGGAGCCTTCGCCAACCTGTGGTGGCCGAGCGTTATTAAACAACTTGACAGGAAGCACGTACCCGGCTCGATTATGTATCGCATGAAAAGCTATTTGAGTGGCAGGAAGGCCACCAGGCCACTTACACTGTAACAGAAAAGCGGTGCACAAAAGGCTGTCCCCAGGGGTCCGTACTGGGTCCATTTCTGTGGAATCTGGTGATGAATACACTTCTCGAGATGGAGTGGCCGGAGAGGGTGAGAGTGATTGCGTATGCGGATGATGTTGCGATATCCATCCACGCTGATAATAGAGCCGAATTGGAAAGAACTGCTGCTCAATGCATGGGGACTCTGGTGGAATGGGCGCTACAAAACAAATTAACCATTTCAAAAGAGAAAACTAAATATGTTGTATTTTCGAACTTATCTTGCAATAGAAATCCAGTGGTTAGGATGCAAGAGAACCCCATACGCAGAGCAACGCACATGAAGTACCTAGGGATAATACTTGATGAGAAACTGCACTACGGGGAGCACATTACGTACATCAACGAAAAAGTAAGAAACATATTCCAAGTTCTAAGGAGGTATAACTGGGGCAAAATCGAAAGAATACAGAACTCGATGAAAACAATTTATCTGCTCGCAATCATTCCCATTCTTTCGTATGGGATTGAAATATGGGGCCATAGAGTAGCAAGAGTGGTGAACAAAAGAGTATTTCGCACTACACAAGCTATGTGTTTAAGGGCAATGCTAGGCGCATACCGTTCAACGCCTAGCGAGTCTCTGTGCATTTTGTCACAAATACCACCACTTCACCTGCACCTTCCGCAAATGGAGGCACTGGCAGCGCTTAAGAAGACTGGGAACGCGTACCTTCTTGATACAAGAATAAACAGCGTAGAGCTCAGATATTGGACGGTGGTGCAACATGAAGTCCATAGAATAGTTCTCGACAAATGGCAAGAAGAGTGGGACCACTCCGACAAAGGAAGATACTTGCATGAAACAATTCCGAATGTTAGAGACTGGATTAATAATTGTCAAGTCAGATTAAAGCGGGAAACTACGCTACTCCTTAGTAGTCATGGTAACGTCGGTGTATACCTCTCCCGAATAGGGAAAGGCTGAGCCCCCATGTGAACGATGCGACCTGGGTAGATAGTCCATCCCATAGAATTATGGCTTGTCACTTATTCGCGGATCAAAGAGAGGAAATTGTTCGGGTGCTGGGCTACCTTCCGGGCACGGCCCACGAGACTATCCGTCTATTAGGTAATAATGTAAATGTATTGGGTAATTTTATTATTGAGGAAGAAGCCAGAGTAACATTAACAATGAAATGGGCATTCAGCCATAAAAGGTACATTGTACCTACAAATTTGATAGGCAAACCTAGGTTTAGATTTGTAAAACTAGTTTAGATAACTCTGTGCTTAGCGGGTCGTTGTGGGTAATTTTCGTGGTTTGGGATTTTAGTTTATATTATATTATGCTATATAATTCTCACCCTTAAGACCCGTACCTATATACTTCAAATTTAGATACCTTCAACGGCCTTCTAGTTCTAGTATTAGTATTAGTACTCGTATGTAACTAAAATTAAGTTTAAATGGCGTGATGTGGCAATATTGCGAGCAGGAGACCAGGGGTTAATCATAGGGAGCCTGATGAAATAATGCCTAAGACCTAGCTTAGGCTTGCAGTCTCGCCATAATCAGGCACAGAAAGATGTCTTGGTATAAAATAAAGATAGTGGCCCCTCCTCTTTTCCTCATCCTCTTGAAAGCGACTGGTCATGCTGGGCCAGGGGTGTGTGGAGGGATATTCCCCTTCCTTTCCAGTCCCTAAAAAAAAGATTGAAATTAAGTTGATTACTCTTCATCTGTTAGTTTAATGCATACTACACCGCAAAAGCCGCCCAAGTAATGGTTTTAATCGAAAATGGAGTCAAGCGCGCTGTTCCTCGACAACTAAATATGACATTAATATGTAAATGAATATGACACGCGCAGCGGTTTGAAGAGTATACCAACGTTACGAGGAATAAAAATTAACTTTTTTTTATTGAAAGAATAATGGTTTATTAATAATTATCTAAATGACCGCTTAATTTTTAATAATGGCTATGACCCCCTCTTGCTCTAATAACATCTCTCATACGATTAGGCATTGATCTAATCAAGTTCGTTATTGTTTCTTGTAGGATATGTCATACCACTCTTCTTCTACTGCGACAATAAGTTCTGCAGACCAGGTTGGGGCAAGAATTCTTCGTTTTAGCTAATTCCATAAATGTTCGATCGGGTTTAGGTCGGAACTGCATGATGGCCACTCCATAACCCGAAAACCTACTTCTGTAATGTAATCTTACACGATTCTTGCGGTGTGCGCCCTCGCATTGACATGTATAAAAATAAATCAATCTCCAATGTAGTCCATGTAAGGGATTAAATGATCTGCAAAAATGTCCTCGATGTACCTATCACCCGTTAAACCTCCTTTCCCGTGACCACGGTCCTGTCTACGGATGAAAACAAGGTCTGTTCGTGCTCTTATAGAAATTTCACCCCAGATCATACCGAAACCACCGCCATAAGCAATGCAGCAAATCGCTCTCCTGGACTTCGATACACTTTTTTTCCCCTGTCGCTACCATAGAGGCATATTCTGGTCTCATCGGATAATAGAACAGACCCCCATTGTTCCAATGTCCAATTCAGATGATGATTCCGTGCAAAACGCAGGCATGCTTGACGATTAGATGGGGGAGCAGATGTTTTAGGGGTCAGGTTACTTTCCTGCAGTTTTGGCCTTACTGTCCACTGACTTGTAGTCACTGATGATCTTATTTCACGGAACTGTTGTTGCACTTGAACCGCAATTACATGACGATTTCTCAATTATGTCGATACAATAAAGCGGTCATCAAGATCCGTTGTGTATCGTTTTCTGCCTGTTCCAGAAGTCGTCTATCAAAGGATCCAGTTAATGCATATTAATTTAACAATTTTAAGACTAAGATCCCGCAATAAATTTTAATATATTTAAACTCATGTCGAAGTATATTCAATTGTCTTTCAAACGGCATTTTTTTATTTTATGAATAGTTTCTATAAAACACATAGTTAAAGTCAAAAGTTTCCAGTGGGCCGATTTCTATGCACATAAGTGTGTCTAAGATTCTGAGGTTTTATTATAATTATTGAGACTGATTAACGTGTGAACGGTAGCGAACGCGTTATTGATTGTGGTGGCTATTATTAATATTGTCTACTAAGATTCGATTTATTGACAATTTAAATTCTGGGTGTCAAAACACAGCAAAATCTCAAGTGCTGATTTGTACGGAGCAGAGTTAGGGCTATTTCATAGAGATATTTACTTTTATTTTTAGGTTATATTTTGATTGTATTCTTCACAAACAATGAATAATGCAGCATACTTCACTGCTTTCCATGTCGGAAACCGATTGTAATAATAAAAATAATAGTGAACACAAAAAAATCAAAAAGTATCAGAACTAAATCCAATAATCAAAACAACTTTACTGCTATGCATAGATATCACAGATAGTGTGAAAGATGCTTCAAATACCTACATTAATGCCAAGAATCAGATATCGGACAGAACAGAACAAAAATGTGTACTGAAAGGCCCATCTATCAACTATGAAATAGTCGGTTATAATAACAATTCACACAAATATATTGAACTCTCAATTTTCCCGCCTCTCAAATTTTAAACTTTTTGGATTTCTCAAAATATTAAAATACTTGTCATGCCGCCATGAACCAATCATATTTATTCGAAAATCGCGCTTCACATCTGTATGAAACACCTTTAACTGTGAAGACGATTTGGTTTATTCTTTTAATTAATTCGTTGAAAGAATTCATCTCCACCTAATAAAATGAGAAATTTACGGACAATTATATATAATTTCTATTACAATCCTCTTAAATTTATCCACATTTTAGCTTTGTAAAACGATCCCAAATGTCAATGTCAAAAGTTACTATTGAACGTGGCTGACACTAGCTAATCTGTATGTTTCTGTACTTTTATTTATCTGTATTGTTAAATGTTAAAACTGTGCAATTACGGAGAATCTGTGATATGATATGAACTACATGTATTTATTTCAAAGTCAATACACTCCTGCTGCAATCAAAACCGTAAGATGATATTTGAAAGTTTTCAGATAAAAGGCTTCTCTACTTAAAAATCTGGTAGTATTATTTATTGATTTTTAATGGTTTTTCAGCTAAAAAATGGCTTTAAAAAAAGTAAAAGGAAATATAGAACGAATGTTTGATAAGAATTTAACTGATCTAGTAAGAGGAATACGAAATAATAAGGAAAATGAGGTGCGTAAATATATGATCTAAGGTTATGTTCCTAATATAGTTCACTCACTTAATCCTTTTTTCAGGCCAAATATATTTCTGAATGTATGGAAGATATCAAACAAGAGCTTAGACAGGATAATTTGTCGGTTAAAAGTAATGCCATTGCTAAACTCACATATGTAAGTAAATATTTTGATAACATACAAATATTTCATTTTGGAATACCTTCTATAAACTATTTTATCTCATAAAACGAGATACGTGCATGTGATTTGATCTTAACCTGTATTTAAAATATAATAATGAGTTAAGTTAATCAAAATTATATAGTTTTTTAGTGATTCTGTACATACATACGGAGCTCATAAATTTAAAATTATCAACAGACTGTATCTTTTACAGTATAATTAAAGTTCATTAAAAACAATTGGTTTTACAATTGCTATTTCTATACTTTCTAAGACTGACCTAGAAAGTATTTGAAACAAATAAGAACTTGAATACTAATTTTAAATTATTGTCTGCGCATTAATACAAAATAAGTAGATTGTTTAATTCATAGATAATCTGAATTATATGTTGATAAATTTGAATAATTATTAAAATCATGTTATATGATCCATCTAAATTACCATTAAAATGATTCATGATTGCAATGACAAAAAATAATGAAATAAAATCCTTACGACTATCTACCGATTGGATATTTTCAATAGAAGTGTTCTGTTGTTTTATTTGAAATGAGAGAAGAGTTTTGAAATTTCAATATTTTTATATAGAATAGAGTGTCACTCTGACGATCAGATAATGTACCTTCACAATAAAAAGATCCTAGTAAATTAGTTGAACGTAAAAAGTACCTACATATAAAAGTTTTTGTTATTCCTAATATGAAGTGTTTTAATAATTGTTAACTCACTTTGCACCCTTGAAAAAGAAAATAAATTTTTTCGAAACATTGGGCAGTAAATAAGAGTTTAATTCAGCCATACTTGCGACGGAATCACTAAGATATAGAAAGATGTTTGATTTATCCACCGTCAAGAATACCATTTTAATATATATGTTACAGTTAATACGAGAAAATAGTTAATTCGTGAATTAACCGAATGTAAGGATAAAATCCGAATATGTCATAGTTCCGCTCTTGTTTCGCATATTATCCAGTGCAAACAGGTTAAAACGTGAATTACCTTAAAGCAACTGCATAGAAGGCTTATTGTCTCAGTTTTTTGTCGTTTGTCAACATGGCTGGTAATACTGAAAGTGTAAATAATTTTAAAATGCGTTTCAATGAAGAGTTTTTCAAAGTTGCAGTTATCAAAAGTGCAAATACCGGATATTTAAATGGTGACGAATATAAGAATACAATTGAATGTGTCAAACAGGCAAAAAATACCGCCTCCAAAACTTCCCAACAATATCGCCGCATAAAACGTTATGATGTGTGTTCCATAGGCGGCATTGAATAATTAATTACCCCTATAAAACCAAATGAACAAGACTTTCAATATTATGTAGCCAATGAGGCTTTTTTTAAATTATCCACGCAACTCATTTGGCTATTGGACATGGTGGTCGCAATAGAATGGTTCAGGAGCTGAAGAAAAAATATAAAAATATTACCCAGGAGAGTATATCTATTTACCTTAGTTTATGCACTCATGCTTAATGAAACAAAAATCTATGAAAAAGGGATTAGTTGTGAAACCCATTATTCATTCCGAAATGAATAGCCAATGTCAAGTAGATCTCATTGACATGCAATCGAATCCTGATGAGCAGTATAAATTCATACTAGTCTATCAGGATCATTTAACAAAGTTAGTACAATTGAGACCACTAAAATCCAAAACAGCTGATGAAGTGGCCACAACAATACTTAATATATTTTGTATATTCGGTGCACCAATGATTCTTCATTCCAACAATGGACGTGAATTTTGTAACCGTATACTGGAGCAATTAAAAAGTATGTGGCCTGAACTTAAACTAGGAAAACCTCGCCATAGCCAATCACAGGGAATTGTAGAAAGATGCAACCAAGACGTAGAAAAAATTCTAGCAACATGGCTGAAAGATTATAACACAAATAACTGGTCGGATGGTCTTAAATTTGTTCAAGTAATGAAAAATCATGCATACCATGACGAGATAAAGCATTCACCATACAGAGTAATGTTTGGTATGGAATTAAAGATTGGCTTACTAGATTCCAAACTACCCAAAAAGCTTATTGAAGGAATTAATACCGAAGAAGATCTCTTAGATATAGTGAAAAATTCGAGCACGGAAAATACTCTGGATGAAAATGACGTAGATCTAAATGAAAACATATCTCATATGGAAGAAATAGGCATTGATAAGACAATTAATCAAACATTTAACAAAAATACAGATATACAAGTTAGCGGTCAAATAAGAGATAAAAATTATGAAATTGTAGAAGAGGAAAAGGAAGAGTCAGAATATTATGATATACCAAATGAGAATATACAGATTGAAATAATTGATGTACCAAAGTCGGCAGAAACAGCTGAAAATCACCAAAATAGAGTCCTTCAAGTAATCGAAGTCTACGAAAACAACATGCAAAATATTAACTGTATTGAAGATAATAATAAAGTGAGAGAAGAACGAAACGACATAACTGATGTGTTAAATGAGTGTCTTTGTCAAACTGGAGGTGAAAAGTGTGATATTTGTGTGACGCAGTTCAGTATTTTGGAAAATAGAGCACAAGCTAAAAAATGTTTGGAGAAACAATCTGAAAAAATGAAGCGTATATCAAGAGAAAAATTTCAATCTTGTTGCGTAGGGGATACTGTCAGAGTCCCTATTCCAGATTTAGATAGAGGACGTTGTGACTTCAATAATGCATTGCTGACAATTGTACACGCTGATAATGACAAAGGATATTATGAATTAGGTAACGAAAACGGTACTATTCGTGAAAAATACTCTAGAAATGAATTTGCTGTTTGCAAACGAAAGTTAATTCCATTAGAGTGTGTGTCAAGTGAAAAAAAATCATTAAGAGAAATTGCCAAAAACAAGTCAATTTCCGGAGGACAGGGATTTCAAAAATGTAACTGTAAAAGCAAATGTTTCACCATAAAATGTAGATGTAAGTCGAAAAATCTGTTATGTAATTGTAAGTGCCATTCAAGCCTATCTTGTTCCAATAAGTAATATGTAGTAAAAGTAGGTGCCTATAAGTTTTGATCCATAGGTATTAAACTTTAACCTATTAGCCTTTTTTTTTATAGAGAATATAACTATATCTTTTTTATTGTTATAATTTTAGATAACATATTTTATTATTCACAGCTCAGTACCTATACGCACGTCTATGAATGAATGAATGTGACATTAATAATTGCTTACTGAACTTATTACTGGCTAATTCGCGAAAGAGCCAAGTGTTATCGGATATAACCGATCATATTGTCTAAATCGCGTTTTAACCGAATAATTTGCGAATATTTTTCAATTATTGTTATTTCTTCTGTATTCCGGCTGTATTGGATAATTCGCGTTTTAGCCGGTTAATTCGCGAATTAACTATTTTCTTGTATTAACCGTAACACATATATACAGTAGAAACGGTAAAACTTTTCCATCACGTGACTTAGTTGAAGATATTATTCAACATATACTATGTTGGTACTGTCTTCTTCTAATAAAAGAACAAAACTCAATACAAGCATTTGTCATATTGTTCAGATGCATATGGTTGATGACCTATCAGTCACATGTCAGAAAAGATTCAGCATTTCTACTGTATATTACTCAAAAATTACTCCAAAGAAAGGAACTCGCGCATCATATGAAGGAATCACTCTATAACAAGGAAGTACTGTAAAGATTAAATACATCAAATTGCAAATGAAAGCTGAAGAAAAATAACAAAATAGATCAGGGATTCAAACAACAGTCAGTGAAAGTCACCAAAAGCAAACGAACAAAGAGATAAAATAGTAAAAATCACACAAAGAATAAAAAAGATGACAAAAAACTAATAAGCAGTAAAAGAGAAGAAAAACTGATGGCGATTGCAATGCTTATTGATATGAGTAAAGAAACCAAAAAGAAAAGAATTATATGTAACAAACTTCTTCCTCTTTTCTAAATCCTAAATCCTTTTGCTCTTTCAGGCGTAGGATGTGGATTCCGTAATCTGTACCCATTTCTTCCTTGCCTTTCTGTCTCTTTCTAGATTTTTCATTTCTGCTATGGTCTTTACTCTTTCTAAACCTATCTCTTGTATTTGGTCTAACCATTTTCTTGTAGGTCTACCCCTTTGCTTTTTGATTGGTTTTACAATCTCCATTATTTTAGTAGTTAATCTATTTGGTTCCATTCTTACCATATGACCATACCAGCTAAGCTGTCTCTTTTTTATTTTACCAGTTATCGGTTACTGTGTAGTTGTCTCTCTAATGATGTCTAATCCTATCCCATTTAGATTTCCCTGCAATTCTTCTCAGGGTTCGGAGGATATATATCAAGTGATATATATCATGATATATATCATAATATTCATAACTTGATATATATATATATATATCCGATATATTCAACAATTTCATTTATTAAATTAAAAATGTTCCACCCTTCTAAACATCCGAAAATGTCTCAATACGCCACTGGACAAAATTATAATTACTGTAGGGATTCATTCGGCTATCGCGCAAGCATCACCGCGCCGACTTCGGGATTCCCAGGTACGCGACGCGACGATTTGTTTCGCTCTTGCTTTCCCAAATAATCTTTATTTCTGTGTTTTCACTCTGTGTTGACTGTAAGTTAGTTGTAATTTTTATTGAATATGCCAAAACCAAAGCATTCTGTTTGGCGATATTTTGACTGTATAATTAAAAACAAAAACAGTACTGGAAAATGAGCAAAATGTCGACAGTGGTCAAAGGAGATGCAGGGTATACCATCGCGAATGGAAAAACATATTTTAACAAACCAAAAAAATGTGCCCAGTGATACGCCAAGTCGTGAAACAACACAACAGCATCATTCTGTTCCTGAAGATGTTCTGCCTTCCACTTCCACTACTACAAAAAGAAGTGTCAACACATCAGGTACATAGGTAATTGTTATATATATTATTACTAAATCTGTCTGTACAATTTTTTTGTGGATATTGTAAGTAAAAATAATTAAAAAACATGTTGCTAATGACAGTTTTTTTTTCAGAGAGTTATATGCCTCAGCCAACCAAGAAATTGATGACACAGCCTGCTTTAACTATGGCAAAAGATGCCGATGTTGTTGCAACTTCAGACACTTACTCTAAAGAACTCAACCTCCAAATAGGCAGATATTTTTATGCAACTAATACACCTTATCTGCATGCTGATCATACTGAATTTAAGAAAATGATGAATTCATTATGGCCCGGTTATAATGGCCCCTCTTCATATCAGATTGGAGAACCTATTCTAAATGAAGTGTATGATGATATTTTGAAGGAGTGGATGAATGCATTGCAGGGAGAAACAGTTTGTATGTCCCTGGATGGATGGAGCAATGTTCGTAACGAGCCTCTGGTATGCTGTAGTATTATTACTCAACATGGTGAGTCGATCTTGGTGGAAACTACTGAAACAGTAACAGTATCACATACTGCAGAGTATCTTAAAAGCAAGATACTTGAGGCAATAAGGAAAACAGCAAACCAATTTCAAGTTCATGTAAGGAGTTTTGGCACAGACAATACAGGAAATGTAAAGAAAATGCGTTCCGAACTAGAAAATCAAATCGGCATAATACAATATGGATGTTCAGCTCACATTTTGAATTTATTGGCAAAAGATTTAGAAATTCCCAGCTACTGCAAATATTGTAAAAGTTATAAAATATTTTCGCAACAAACATGTACCATCTGGACTCTACAAAGAGGCTGGAGGCAAAAAATTGGTTATGCCTCTGGAAATAAGGTGGAGCACAATGAACAATGCACTTGAATCATTTTAGGTCAATAGGGGAGTATTAGTTCAGTTATGCCAGGACCATAAAGATGTCATCGAAAGTGACATTATAAAGATAGTCAATGAAGCTCAGGTTGCATTAAATGCCACTGACCTAATTGCTCGTCTAGATCCAATAGCCATAGCTCTTGATAGAGTTCAAAGAGACTATACAACTATATCTTTGTGTGTAGAGGTCTGGCATAAATTAGAATTGGATTTCTCAGAACAGCCACTTTTGGCAAAAAAAGTTTCTTTAAAAGAAAAATATGGCACTTGGGACATTGCATTATCTAGCAAATATTATTGATCATCGATTTTTGGGACAACATTTAACAGCTATTCAAAAAGGAGAGGCTTTTGAATATTTGAATGATATCAATAGTTCTTTTGTTCCATTTGTGATGTCTCTTATATCACAAGTTAGCCCATTTCCAAAGTACTTTTCTGGGAATCATCTTAGACTTACTCCACCAGTAACGTGGTAGAAATCGATCTCTGTATTGGACTCAGACTGGCCAGACAAGGACGCTTTTTTGAAATTATGTGAACAGTTACACACTGCAGTGGCCTCTACAGCTGGGATTGAAAGGGTCTTTTCTTCTTTCGGTTTGGTTCAATCAGATTTACGAAACTGCTTAGGAAACCAAAAAGCCAGTAAGCTGGTTTTTATGTTCCAGTATATGAACCAAAATACAGACAAAAATAAAACCAACCTTGATTGGGCATGAGAACCAGCATTATCGGAAGATTCTGAAGTTATGGTCACTAAGAATAACATTATTGATATTGATGATTCATCAGATGAGGATGATATACCAATATCAATATTAATAAAATAATGTTAAAATCTGTTTGTTTTTAATTCTTTTCTTTTTACTTAATTGGAGTTATGAGCAAATGTTAGACTAAAAAGTTTTTTGTTTAGAATATAAGTTTTAATTTTGTGATTGTGTTGAAATATTAATGTTAATAAAATAATACTAAAATCTGTTTATTTTAATATTTTTAATAATTATTTGTTTTTTCTGCTTAATTAGATATATATATATATATATATATATATATATATATATATATATATATATATATATATATTTATATATAGAATATAGGTTTTTGTTAATGAGATTGTGTTAAAATATAGTTTGTGCAAGAAACAATGCCGTTTTTTAATTAAGTAAATAAATTTTAAACATGATTGTATATCGGATAAATATCCGATATATATCATGTGATATGATATTTATATAAATATCATGATATTTTCGAACCCTGATTCTTTTTAGATGCTCCATTTCTATGGCATTTATTTTAGTTTTGTCCTTTTTTCGCACAGTCCAATTTTCACTTATTATTGTAGGAACTGTTATCATATTATAAATTTTCATTTTTACTTCTAAGTCTATATCTTTATGTCCAAGAATTGTTTTATTTAGAGAGTAGTATATTTTTGTTGATTTATTTGCTCTGTTTGTTATTTCTGCATCTATTTTTCTATCTCCTGTTACTATACTTCCTAAATATTCAAATGTTGTTACTCATTCTAGCGTCTGGTTTTTGACTTTAATCTCTTTATTATTCTGATTACCTGGTTGTTTTTAATTTATTATCATCACTTTTGTTTTATTTATGTTCACCTCCATATTCATGTTCTCTACTTCTTTAGTCGAAATATTCACTAGTTTTTGCATTTTGTTCTTTGTATTCGACACTAAAACCACATCATCTGTATATAGTAAACTACTCATTTTTATCGGTTCTATATGTAACAAATAAAGAATAAGAATAGGATCATGGAATGTCAAAACGTTATTACAATGAGGAAAACTGCAAGAAATAGCAAATGAACTTGGATAATATAGAGTAGAAATAGCATGTCTTAAAGAGATAAGATGGGGAGGAAATGAAAATATACACTAGGGAGCATACACAATCTGGTGTGCAAACGAGCAAGGATTCGGAGGAACAGCTTTCATAGTAAGATGCAAAACAAAACAAAAAAACGCTTTTTAAAGAGATAAAAGAACTAATATCATACATATCCAAATTTACAATATATCAATTATAAATCTATATGTACCTACATAAGCAGCAGAAGAAACTATAAAACACATTTTATGAAAAGAGCCCAAAACAAGACTTAACTATGACAATGGGGGATTTTAACGCTCAGGTAGGATAAGAAGAGTGGTTTGAAGGTGTAGCATGACTAAGCTGATTCCAAATCCATTTATACCTTATCTCTATCACATACCGTTAATCTTCTAAAGCTTAAAAAGGACAGATGGACAAATCCTGAATATAAAACTCCGATTTTTTTCTGTTAAGAAATCAAAAATATTAAAGTTTTTGTATAATTTCATTTTTATTATTATATAATTATTATATTTTCTTCGAGGGGTGGTTTATAGGATTTTTAGAATCTTAAAAATCTTCACATGGTTTTTAACGGTTTTAGAAGATTTTTAAAATTCCAGTTGATTTTGGAGACTTAAAGATTTTTGGGAATTTTGAAGGATTAAAGGGATTTTGAAAGAATGTCACCATTAAGCTGGTTTAGTCGATTTGTAGGTCTAAGCTAATAATAGCATGCTTTTGTGATTTCATAATAATTAAATTTTAAAACAAACATAATAAGTATTATAAGGCTAAATATTTATAGCATTTTTTCTTCAAGTGTTTCCAACTATAATTTTTTGCATTTTTCAGCACATTTTATAAAAAAAAAGGTTCATTGCCAAACAATTCTATATTGGTCCATAAAACATATATTGTTCACTAACTGAATATTTTCATTCTGCTTGTTCGGTCCGATATATTGGTTCAATAGTTGTCACTTTAGAAATATGGTTACAATCTTCTCTTTTAAAGAGACTATGCGTTCCAAAAACGAATTTTCTTCATAAAGAACAGCATAATAATACAACTCCGTTTGATGCTGCTTCATCTCGAACTTGGAAGTCTTTCTCATCAATTTTTTTTTGTCAGAATTTGAAGTCGATTTGTAACTACAATCTTCAGACTTAAGATTTTCATATTGCTTTTCATAGATTTTTTTCTAATTTCTTTAGTACTAGATATATATAACTTTGACTTGGTCTTTATTGGAAGAATAAGTACTATTATTATTTTTACGGGATTTTTTTATTCCTCTTACCCTTTTAAGAGGTGGTAATTACTTAATTTTGGGTTACCTGTGGTCTGCGATAGCCAACAAAGTGTTGATTTCTTAAAGGTCATATTTTGGCTTGAACGTAGCTTTACTTTAAGAAAAGATGAATCAATGCTATTTTCCTTGCTGTGTGTGTGTGTGTGAAATGGAGGGTTGGCATTGGACAGAATCCGTTTGCCACAGAAATGGTGTTAAATTAGGTCCTAATATATTTTCGGTTTAAATTAATTTAGATATCAAGTTTGCTTTCTCTGAGAAAAGTGATTAACTGATCTAGGACATTTTTATTATTCATACTTAGCAGAGTGGTTAAATTAAAGGGTTGAGCTATATTACTGTAGGTGATGAAACGTAGAAAGTTAGGACGAATATTGCTATATTTTCCACATGAAAAAAATATGTGGTTCAAGTCAGCAATGGATTCGTTGTCGCATGAACAGATGTTCGTTTCTGCTACACCAATTCTGTGAAGATGTGCTGGAAATTTAGCATGATTCAATTTTAACCTGGTAATAGTACGCTCGGCTTACAGCATAGTCATCAATGTGTGGGACGCGATTCGGTAAGGTTGGATGTATTAAAGTGTGTAAGATTTTTTGGTAAATTCTATCCAACTCTTTTCCCAACTTTTACGTGATTCAATTTTTCCTTTGTTAATTATGTCACTAAAATCGTATTTACCTATGACGTTCGGTAATTTAGTGGCTTCCTTGGCTAAAGAGTCAACTTTGACATTCCCCAAAATACCTGCATGACCTTTTACCCAGATGAAAATAACTATGTTCCCCTGTGTGGACAGCTTGTAGAGAAGTTTCTTAATGTTACAAATGTTTAGAGATGTAGATAACTTTTTGTGGGATAGATTGCTAATAGCTTCAAGTACAGATTTGGAATCGGACATTATTAATGCATTTTGCGTAAGTTTTTGTTTAATTAACCACTGTAGTGCTTCTTTGATTGCAAAGATTTCGGCAGTGAAAATGGAACAAGTGTCTGAGATTTTATATTGAAGTTTAGTACTGGTATCGGAGATATAAACGGCCGAACCAGTACCGCTTGTTGATTTTGAACCGTCTGTGAAGATTTTAAAAAAGCTATCATATTTATTGATTATTTCGTTAGGCGAGATTGGTTAACAGTGTGGATTTCGCTGTAAGTCGGAAATATGACTCTTGGTCCGAAGGTGATATCTGAAAATTCAAGTTCAAATATGGGAAGTTTTTTATGAGGTGTGATCAGATCAATGCATTTATTGAATATAACGTATGCATTCGCCAAGGGTGGACTATTTTTTTTGTTCCAATATTTATTTGTTAAATTTTCTATAGACAGTTGAGGGACTAATTGATTAAGGGTATTGTTATAATTGAAAAACTTTAAGTAACATAGTTTTTTAAAAGCTAAATAATTTCGTCTGATACCTAAAGGGAGCTCTCTTGCCTCTGCAAGAATGTCTGGAGTGGGCGATGATTTTAAGGCTCCAATGCATATCCTTATAGCACTAGATTGTACTCGATCAATTTTTTTTAAATGTACATTTGCAGCAGACCCATACAGTATACAGCCATAATAAAGTATCGACCGAATGTATGCCCGATAGAACACGAGAGCGATTTTAGGATCAGCTCCCTATTTAGTTTTTGTGACGCATTTCAACATATTTATCCCCTTTTCAGCTTTACTCTTGAGATGGTTTATGTGGCTACCCCACAGAAGTTTATTATCTAGTACAACGCCTAAATATTTGTATTCTGTTTTGATTGGTATTTTGAGACCACTCAGAGTGAGCGTATCAGTGAGGTGCAATATGTGTCTAGTAAAAAACATAACAGCTGATTTTTCTGGAGAAATTGTTAAGGCGTGATCACTAAACCATGTCTTAAGGCAATATACAATATATTTCATTACTTTGACACATTGATTGTAGTTATCCTGTGTGGTGTAGAAACAAAAATCATCTACGTATTGTATGCATTTTACATCCGAATCAAAGATGTTATGTAAACTATAAGTATATACATTGAATAGAAGGGGACTAAGAGCCGCTCCTTGAGGTAATCCGTGATTGGCAAAACCCTTGGTCCATGCAATACATTATTATTGTCTTTAATGTACAAGTCTACAATGTCGTATGAAATCTGAGGATGAACGTTTAATGAAATTAAACTTTCAGTGAGAATGCTCAGATCAACCGAGTCATATGCGCCTTTTAAGTCCACAAAAACACAACCGACGTACAAGTTTTTCGAGAATGAATATTGTACATCTGAGACTAATTGGGAGACAGCTTCCATCGTTCCCATTCCACGTCGACATCCATACTGCGAATGTGGTAGTTTTGAATTGTATTCTAAATACCATTCCAACCTAGCTTTTATCATGCGTTCAAACGTTTTCATAATACAGGACATGAGCGAGATTGGGCGATAAGAAGATATATTATTTGGGTCTTTTTTGGGTTTTACAATAAGAACAATGATAGTTTCTTTAAGCTCATCAAAGACGCGGCTATTAAGCCACCATTTATTAAAAATATCTAATAGTGCATTCTTAGCTATCGATGGTAAAAATGTGAGCATTTTATAGGTGATATTATCACTGCCGGGCGCCGTTCCACGGCGAGATAAGAGAGCAGATTCCAATTCTGATAAGCTGAAATGATTACAGGGAAAATTGCTAGAGTGAGTTATTTTTGTTGTGCTGGTGAATGTATTACTAGCAGTAGGAGGAGCAAAATAATCTAGTAACTTATCTATCATCTCTGTGGATGTATATGATTGCGAATTACAATATTTTTTGTTTGAAATTTTTTTGATAAAATTCCATATTTCATCAATAGGTGTGTTTTTATTTAAATTGTTAAGAAAGTCCTTCCAACTGTTCATACTTTTGGTCTTAAAAAGAAGTTTAGTTTGGGATTCGATGTTTTTGTACTTGATGTAGTTATCCCAGTTGGACAGATTTTTATATTCAAGTAGAGCTTTCTTTCTTTGTAAGACCTTAGCTGAACATTTTTCATCCCACCAGAGGGGGTGAGGGGTTTTTATGCAGACTGGCTGGTTTATTTTCATTGATGATGAGGCAGAGTCAGAGATTATATTGATCAGTTTAGTAAGAGACATATCATTACCAGTTTGAACTAATAAGTGGTTTTTGATTAGGCTTGAAAATAGTGTCCAGTCTGCAGAAGCGACATTCCATCTGGTTGAAGGAGAGATATTCTGGGGAGTATAATTAGTATTATATTGTAATAGAATTGGGAAGTGGTCCGATCCCAAGGGGTCAGGAAGTACTGACCAATTCAATTTGCTTACTAAATTGGGTGATGCAACTGAGAGATCGATTGCAGATTTATTTTGTGTGGGCCTATTAATTTTGGTAGGTGATCCATCATTAAGTATTATGTAATTGGTATTGTTTAAGGCGTCAACAAGTCGTGTCCCACAGACTTGATCACCAGCAGAAACCCAGAGGGTGTGGTGGCAGTTGAAATCTCCACAGAATATGGTATCGCCATTGAACTGTGAAAATAGGTTTTCCCAGTCCTTCACGCTAACATTATATTTTGGTGGTTTGTATAAAGATACCAAGGACAAGTTCATGTCTTCAATGAATACAGCGCATGTTTCGATATTATTACTAAAATTCTGTTTAATAGATTTGATTTTGAATCTTATATTTTTGGATATGAGAATGGCAACGCCCCCCTTGCCATCAATTCTGTTATTTTGTATACTGTTATAACCATATATATTCATATTAACACCTGGTTTTAGCCAGGTTTCACAAAGTATAAGAATGTCAAAAGTTTCATGAGATAGCAGGTTCAATAAATTTGGTTTACGTTTATTTATAGAAGCTACATTCCATTGAAGTATTTTCAATTGCCTAGTAGCATGACTCATCGCTAATACTGACGGTATCAATTGTATCGAATTCTAAGGCCGTAGCTATAAAATCCCTAGTATTTCAGTCTGAGTGGCTTGAGGTGAGTTGAAGTACTAGATTTTAGATCGAAATTAGTATGGATGAAGTTAATGATATTTTCTATGACTTTCTCTTTATATTGAACAAAATCATCCCTGTGAGGGTTTGGAATAATGGGAGCTGTTTTAGGTGCCTTTGGTACATCTGTTTTTTTTTGAGGAAGTTGGTGGGGGTGTTATGGGAGGAGTAGAGGCTTTACGTTTTTTTTGAGGGTGCAGTTGGTTTATGTAGCATATATGCGGGGGGTGTACGGTGACTGCGAAGTTACAGGTAGAGGAGGGAAGTTTTGTGTATTATTAAAAACTGCAAATCTGTTATTCGTTGTGATTTTTGAATATGTAGGATTGTTAACTATGGTTTCGGCTTCTTTAAAAGAAATATTTTTAAACGCCATTTCTCTTTTGATGTTATGTTGTTTTGTATACATAGGGCATTTTTTGGATATCGTAGGGTGATTGTTGGTTTGGCAATATATGCAAAAACTGCCAGGATTTGGGCATTCTGAGTCCTTGGTATGTACTTCAGTACATATTTGACACCTTTGTGACTTTGATTTACACAATTTGGCTGTGTGGCCATATCTCAAACAACTATAGCATTGCACAACCGGGTGAATATAAGGCTTCACGGAAAATGAGGTTAAATTAATTTAAATTTTTTCGGGAATGACGTTTCCTTCAAAAGTGACAATTATTAGTTGACGATCAATAAATTTGATTTCACCTTCACCATCCGTAACCCTTCTCTTCATACGCTGAACTTTGACCATCTTCATATTATCGCATTCAATGTTTTTGAGTAAAAAATCTTCAGAAAAAAAAGTGTCTACCCATCTCACAAGACCTTTGCGGTGATTATAGAATGTGGGAATGTACGCAACCAACTGATTTTTTTCCATGATTTCATGGCCTACTAATGAATTCGCTATATCGTAGTTTTTAAAAATTACTTTTACTCTACTTACTCCTACCGATATTATATTTGCTATGTTTTGTTTAAATTTGTCTTCAGTTAACAAAAAATATCCTATTTTCATTGGAAATAACCTGCCGAAGTTTTTGTTCATGTGCTCTACAAAAACATAAAGTGGACCTATTTGTTAAATTGAATAATTTTAAATCTTTATAGGAATCTTTGTTATTGATAGTGTCCATATCGTCAGAATTATCGGGCGGCCCTGGGCCGCCCGTATTTGTGTTCATTATTAATTATTTAAACTTGTCTTTTTAAGAACTCGTTCCAGAACAAAAAATTGTAAATAAAAATAGAAAGGAAAAAGTTAATGTGATAGAATCAAGATAAAGATTAGTAAGCTTTAGGACCGTTTTTAAAAAATATATTTTAATTACAATACAATGTTTATGCTTCAAGAGCTGGACAGAAACTGAAAAACTGTGTTAAAAATGATAAACAAGTAACAGAGATAATAATATAATGTTTTATAAAAGGTGTCGTATTTCTTCGGTGTTTGCGTATTGTTGGCTCGTAACTCCTCCGTCCCTAGGACGAAAAAATAATGGAATTATTTTTGTGGGATGAATCTGTTGTAATTTCTTCTAAACTGATTTCCTTTTCTTCGTTGGGTTTCGATTGACTACGTTTCCTTTTCAATAAGAAGTAAGTTGCTATTGTTGCGAATAAAATTATTGATATTGAAGTTGTCGATATGGCTGGTACTTTATAGTTAGTTGTCTGCTCCTCAAGGGGTTTCAACTGTTTGGCAATTCTGTTAATTTCATACAAGTCGTCGAGTTTTATTTCTGTGAGGTTTGAAGCTTGATTATTTTTCTGAATTCTGAATTTCTTCATTTCCAGTCTCGGTAAGATTAGTGATTTTCCTTTTTGAATTTCTTGCTTGAATGAATATTTAAGTTTATTAATTGACAGTTCACAATCTTCTGGAATATTTATTAAGGAGGGTGTTTGTACTTGAAATATTCGATGAGTTCGACACTTTGAAACAACATCTTGGGATTGTGCAGGGATGATCATCAGTTCGTTATTTGTAACTTGATTGATTATTGAGTATTGATTATCTATTTGAGTCGCATAACATCCAGTTGGCGACTGGCCGTTTAGGTCGGCAGGAATAAACTCTTGAATACAGTAGTAGATGTCTTCAACTTTCGGACATTCTTCTTTCTCTGGTTGGGCTTCTTCGTTATTAAGTGCCAAGTAAGGGTAAGTGGGAGTGAACACTATATTCTTTTGAATTACGGGAAATATGTGATATAATTCTAAGGACTTTGGTTTTAGGATAGGGACATGAATTGCAAATATCAATTTCGAACCAGAAAAGGTCATTTGAGTACCAAGAAACGTATAGTATGTTAAGATGTTATTGAATTTAGGGATTTGATCCATTTCGTATATTTGATTTAAATGTTTAATTAAATCTAAAATTTCGGAACTTGATATTATGGAACTATGAAGAGTATTTAACTTAGAAAATAAGATAGCATTCTCGATATTATCTATAAATGATATTAGATTTTGGCAATCGAGATTAGTTTGACTTATTGTTCCTTGAAATGTAATATATCTACCTAAAGAGTCGATTTGATTTAAAATAGATGCTTGAAATTTTTCTAAATTGTTATGAAGTTTTTGTTGATTTTGCCAAAGTGTTGTTAGTGATTGATTATAGTGATTAATTAATTTTTTGAACAAAGAAGTTTGTAAATTCAATTCATCTGTTACATGTTTTTGGTTTTCCTGTAAAAGTTTAATTGCATTGTCATAACGTTCACCGTCATCTGAGTCTAAATTACCAAATAACCATTTATTAGCTTCACCTAATCCATTGATTAGGCCTCTCTTTGAACGCATATGGGGATTCAAGTTTTCAAATTTTCTGTTTAAAGAATTAATTAGAAACTCAGTTCTCTCTACAAGATTTTCACTTAAGCCATGGTATGAAATGGGATTTGAACTATTTAGTTTCACTACAGTTTTTTTGTATAATAGAGAAATGACTTTTTAACGTGTCTATCTGTCTAACTACTTCTTTAATATCTAAATAATGGATAAATGTATGTTTTGTGTATATAATCCTAGCTTTACCTATTTCTACTGGAAGTATCATACTTTCTAAGGGAGTTATGCTAATTTCTTCCCTAATACTAACTATTCTATTCATTTGAAGGATCAGGCAGATAAGGAGTATCAGCGACTTCATCCTGTTGATCCTGCAAAACGTTATCTAAATTAATTCTAGGTTTCCTAATAATACTCTTATGATAGGTACCTTTATTAGTTTCTAGTAAGACACCGCTATCATTTACTACTTCTACCTTTTTGAATTTCGGTAGTTTTTTATCGCGAGACTTAGTTTGTACGTATGCCGTCTCTTGTGCAGAAAAATCAGGGGGATCGTTACGACTTTGATTAGCTTTATTGATGAAGTTTTCTTTTACCTTTTCATTACGTTCTTTTATCGACTTATATAGCTGTTTACTAGCTTCTTTGTGATTCTGTACATAATGAGATAGGACTAAATGATCGTTCAGATCAAAGGGGTCTGGTTTGTCTATATGACCTTTAATTATTTCGAATGGAGTATATTTCGTGGCTGAATGTATCGAGTTGTTATAACTTAGTATAGAGTGTTTTATTATTTGAATTGGAGTTAAGTATTTGTTTTCATCTCGTAAGCATCTAAAGTGTTCTATTAAGGAAGAGTGGAATCGTTCTACCGGCGAATTTGAATTACTATTTTTAGCCGTTGTGTAATGTAGTTCGATTCGGTGCAATTTGCAAAAGTCTTCTAAGTCTTTGTTTTTGAATTCTGTACCACAATCGGTGGTAATTTTTAAGGGTAATCCATGATGAGTTATAAAACTTAATAAACTGTCTACGACTGAAATACCACTAACAGTATCGAGAGGATAGGCTTGTCCATATCTAGAAAATGAGTCTATAATAGTTAAAAAGGGGGTATTAGATATTCTAAATACATCTATGTGTATGTGATCGAAGGGCTTAGAGGATGTTGGTGTTAAATTGAACTTAACAATAGGGGGTTTTCGGTCATATTTGTTTTTCAAACACGTTTCACAATTATTTATGTATTTTTCTATATCATCGTTCATTTTCGGCCAATAGTAAAATTTATTTAATGATGCTTTTACTTCGTTAATTCCGCGATGTCCTTTTTTATGAATATGGTAGTATGTTAATTTCTCCTGCTGTTCTTCTATAGTTAAAATATCGCTCAAATATTGTACAATGTAAAAGTTTATATGCAGAGTTTCTAAAATATTTTTGAAGAGTTACTACAAAAATCTCGGGTAAATGTTGCGTTTTAAAATACAAAGCATACGTGTATTTGGGGTTTAGAAAGTTTTTGGAAAACTTAAAAATACTCTCTTCCAAATTTCTACTTAGTAAGGTAACGTTTAATCTTGAATTTTCGAATATTTTTTCACTTTTACAAAGTGTTTCAACTATATCGCCACTCGTTAAAAGTATTTGATTTTTATATTGATTTAATGCACGATCTACAATGGGTATCGACAGGATTGGGTTCTCTACAGATGTATGTACGGTTTCTAAATCGGTTTCTGAATTATCTGATAATGGGGGTAAAATTTGAACATTTTCAGTAATATTTATTTTATTATTTTCGTTTAATGTGTCATCAATGTCATTTACGGACAAATTTGGCAATTCACTCAGCTTTTCAATTTCTTGTTGAATTATAGAATCAATATCATCTATATTAACATCTAATGATTCGGTTTCTAAGGCATTCAAATCAAGTTTAGAAGGTGCTCGTGATAAAGCGTCTGCTACTTGGTTTAATTTCTAAAGGTTTATGGTCTGTTAAAATTTTAAAGGTTCGACCAAATAAGTATGGGTGGAAATATTTACAGCCCCAAACAATTGCCAATAACTCTTTCTCAATGGTTGAGTAGTTGATTTCGGCAGAGTTTAAAGTTCGTGAAGCGTAACTTATGGGGTGATTGTTTTGACTTAGTACGGCTCCGATAGCGTACTTTGATGCGTCCGTCATAATTTCGAAAGGTTTTTCAAAATCAGGATAAGCTAATACTGGTTCTGATATCAATAAATTTTTACAGTGATTAAAGCAATCTATAAATTCTTTCGTATGCTGTATTTTGTTGTCCTTTTTCAAACAAATCGTCAAGGGTTTAGTTAATTTTGCAAAATTTCGAATAAATTTCCGGTAATATCCCAGAAGGCCAAGAAAAGATTTTATTTCCTTCTGCGTTTTCGGAATCGGGAAATTTTTTATTGCGTGAATCTTTTTTGGGTTGGGCTTAATGCCTTGGGGTGTTACTACATGACCTAGGAATTCTACTTCTTTCCGTAGAAATTCGCATTTGTCCATTTGAATTTTTAGACCGGCTTCTTTCAGTTTGTTAAATACTAATTTCAAATTTTGGATATGCTCTTGCAATCCAGTGCTGAATATAATTATATCGTCCATGTAGACGAGGCATATCTTACTTTGGAGATCTTTTAGGACTTCGTCCATAACTCTCTGGAATGTACTTGGTGAGTTACGAAGACCCATTGGCATTCTAAGGAATTCGTATTTTCCATTATCAACATTGAATGCTGTTTTTTCAATTGAACACTTGCTCATTTCTATTTGATAAAAACCACTAGCAAGATCAAGTGTACTGAAGTATTGAGCTCTGCCCAATTTATCAAGAATTTCGTTAATATGCGGTATAGGGTACCGATCACTAATCGTTTTGTCATTAAGTTTTCTGTAATCTACTACGAGACGCCACTTCTGCTACCCCGAAGCATCCATTTTCTTTGCCACAAGCCAGATTGGCGAGGACCATGGACTAGAAGATGGTTTAATGATACCTTTTTCTAACATATCGTCTATTTGTCGACTTACCTCTTCTTTGAGAGCATAAGGATACCTATATGATTTTACATGAACAGGTGCTTCATCTGTTGTCTTTATAACATGTTTTACTTTTGAAGTAAATGTAAGGGGGTCACCTGGTTTAAGAAATATTTCTGAAAATTGTCGACACAACTTAATAATATTATCTTCCTCTTCCGAGTTCATATGTTGTGTTCTAATAAAATTTTGAATATCATTTTTCTTTAGATTAAGTTTAGTTTTATCATTAAAGCATTCGAATTTATACATTTCATAAGAATCTGATTTATACGGAATAGAGTTTATCGGTTTTAATAATGTAATTGAGACGTTTTTGTATATGTATGTATATAAATATCTCCTAAGATAGTTTTATCTATTAGAATTTCACCATTAAGACTGGTTACAGGTATTTCTTTCAAAATTCATTCCTACGGTCCGACTGAAATTTGAAATTTAATGTCTGTTGGTTTTCTAAATTTAATCGGAATAATAGCGTGATCACTAATAAGTCGTTTATGCTTTAAGTCAATATTAAAATTCATTTCTATTAAATCATTTATACCGATAACACCATCAAAGAATTCGTGGAAGTCATACAGTATAAATTGTAACATATGATTATTTTTAAATTCGCTGAATGCAGGGATCTCAGCTTGAAATCTAATATTAGTACCTAGAGAAGTTGAAAGTGACATATTCGAGTGATATATACCATGGGGATAAAATTTTTCTGCGATGATAGGTTTTAAAATAGATTTTGTGCTACCAGTATCGATTAGCATTTTTAATGGGGGTTTTTGAATTTCAATGTAAGGTAATGGGTTGTTGGAAGTTATATTAAGTTCTGTTAAGAAAGACGGTTCCGGGAGGCATTGCTCTGAAAATTTGGATCTGAACATTCAATAGTGTCATTTATTTGACAATTACCATCTTGATCAGGGAAGTTTTCATGTTGATTGTGATTGTACTCTTGATAATCTACATCGTCTTCATTATAGTCATTAACAAATAATTCTTCTGATATAAAATTGCGTCTTTGACTATTATTATTAGAAAAATAATTATTATTTCTATTGCTTTGATTCTGTATTCTGTTGGTATACATTGAAGGGATTCTAGAAGCGGTGGACATTGGTTGCGGTTTCGGCATTTGGTTTGAGGGATCGAGTTAGGTTTGAAAACATTTCGTCTTCCAAAAACTTGGGCATTCGTTGGAAAATTATGTTTTTGTATAGGAGGGCGTGGTTGAATGTTTATTGGCTGTGAAGACCATTCGGTTCTTCGAAAGTTTTGTTGGGGGTTATTTGCATTTGGAAAGTTTTGCTGATTAAATTGTGAATTTGGTTGATGATTGTTTGATTTTACGAAATTTTGAGGTCTATAATTATTTTTGGGGGAATTGAATTTTGTTTCGTTAGAAGGTGAATATAACTTCTCAAAATTTTCATACTCACTAACGTAAGCTAACGCGTGTTCTAAAGAATTTGGTTGTTTTAAGTGTAAATTATTTCTTAGTACTCCTGTGCAACCGGCAATGAATGTATTCAACGCCGTTTTGTCACAGTGATGCATTTGACATATTTTTTCATTTTGGTTGAAATTCATATCGTTACTAATTCTCTGCACTATGCTACTTCGTAAAAGTTGAAGCCTATTTCCAAATTCTAATAAATTATCGTTTCTATACGGTCTGGTTCTCGTGAGTTCTTGAATTAAACAGACCAGATTACGCTTATCTGAGAAACATTGCTTTAAAGCATCTTTTAACATATTCCAATTAGTTAGTTCTATCCGATTTCCTACCATTAATTGTGCTTTGCCAATAAGTTTTCCCTGTATGCATTCAAATATATGATCGTTTAATTCTCTGTCGCCATAATTAATATACGTTGCTATTAAACTTTCACATCGCGAAATAAAAATATTTAAAGTATCAACATCTCCATCATAGGGTCTAATATTTTCTAGCTTTGACTTAAATAAATTCCAGTTAACGGTACGAGGCTCTTGAGCAGCGGTTGCCATATTTTGTCTATTTATGTCAGTTGAAATTTTATTTAAATTAGATTTGTTTTTACTCTTACTAATACTCAAGTTAGTAAAGAATTCCACTAATTCAGAATCGCTCATAAATTAATAAATTCAAGTACTTTATTGTTCTGTAATAACAAAATTCAATAATCTTAACAACTATCCTCCGAAAAACCACGAAAGAGCTAGGAGGGCAAAAAGGAACTTGGCACTTACCTCGATGGTTGTAGATACCAGTTTCTTCTCCGAGTTTCTGCTGAGGTCCAGTCGATTCGGTCTCGTTTCCACTAAAGGGTAACTTAAAGTCCTCGAAAGGGTAGATTCGACAGATTCGCGATAAAGACGTTAAAACGTCAAAGTCCTGAATTTTCACAGTTTTTTCAACTAAAGCGATGTTTCACAGTACTTTCACGACTTCGCGAATCCTACTGACTGCGCCAGATAAAGATTAGTAAGCTTTAAGACCGTTTTTAAAAAATATATTTTAATTACAATACAATGTTTATGCTTCAAGAGCTGGACAGAAACTGTAAAACTGTGTTAAAAATGATAAACAAGTAACAGAGATAATAATACAATGTTTTATAAAAGGTGTCGTATTTCTTCGGTGTTTGCGTATTGTTGGCTCGTAACTATCACGAGGTACTTCAATTAAATTATGACTAACCGATAATATACCTAGTGTGAAAATTAACTAAAAATAGGTGTACTTATCTAGAAATGATGTCCTAGCCAGGCACACAAAACACGTGTATACAGTTCGACTGCCAACACACAACTGATTTTCCTTGCTAATTTAGTATCTGAATAGTCTCGAATTTGTAGGGTACCTTGACTACAATATTCTTCATCCGATTCAACTATGTGCTCCTCTGTTGTCAACAGATGAATATTTATTTAAATTGTCTAAAATCAAGTAACAGGTATATAAATACCTAACTAGCGCCCAAAATGACCAAAAATAACCACATTTTCTAACCCTAACCTAACCAAAAATAACCACATTTTTGGTCATTTTTTGGAGAAATTTCTGTTTGTTACCCTCCATATTGCATACAATTCATCAATTTTATGATTAGCTATTGTTCATGGCATGTCACAGATTAACGGGTCATATTAATCCAGATATACCACATTTTTGAAGTAATTTCAGTTTGTTAGCACGATACAGCCTCCGGATTGCGGGTGTAAGTGCGGAAAAGTTAGTTCTAATCTTTAAAATCGTTTATTTTGATTATTAAAAACTAATTACTTAAAAGTAATAATAGCTTCAAAAATAACCCCATTATTTTTTTATATTGTATTATTAGACGACAACACATTTGTTAGCCATTACTGCGCCACTTCTGACTGTAATGGCTACCTAATTTCGCATTTAGTTTAAAATTAATTCGATAGTCACTGAAATTGCGAGATTATTTTAGATTTTATGGGATTTTTTAAGGTTTTTTAGGATTCCATGGGATTTTAAGAGATTTTGCGGGTTTTCATGGAGTTTTAAATGATTTTAAAATTTTTTTGGTATTTTCAGTGAATTTTAGAAGATTTTTGAGGATTTTAACCAACTTGTGATTTACAATATATCCATCATTCTCATTCAAAATTTTTTCTGTGATGTGATGAGACGTTCATACAATTCAGTGTCACCTTGAAATTGACAAAAGTAGTTCTGCTTATTCAATTTTAAAATTAATTCAAGGAAAAACACTACTATTTAAATTTTTTTTTTAATATCTAAATATTCAATATGGTTTTTTTATTTTGTTCTTGTTTTAGTTACAAATGTTGGGTTACGATATTTCTTGGGCTGGTTTTAATATAATAGAAGTTATGAGTTCCAGTAAGTTTACATTGAAACGAATAGGGTATCTAGCTGCCAGTCAGTCATTCCACTGTGATTCAGAGGTAAGAATATTTTTATTGTATTTTAAGGTAGAGTTGTTTCAATTATGTATGTAATAAACATTCGGCATATGGCCCCCGCGGCTCTGAACAAAGTCCCTTGCTGTTTTCGCAAAATTTTCTATGACATTTTGACGAATTGTAAATATATGATCATGGGTACTTCTTCCCTCTCTGAAGCCGCCTTCTGATTGTTCCAACTGACAGTATATTGTCTCCCATAGTCACTTCTTTAAAATTATTTCATAGACTTTCAGTACCATACTTAGTAATGTTATTTCGCAATAATTGTTACAGTCACTGCCTTACCCTTTTTAAAATAATGGTATCACTACTCCTAGTTCCCAATTTTCCAGTATTTTCTATTTCCATTTTCTATTAAATACGTTTGTTATTTGTTGAAGTCCTTTTTCTCCCAGGCTCTGTAGCATTTCAGTGGTAATATTGGCATGCCCTGCAGTCTTCCCTATTTTTATTGTGTGTATAGCATCCTTGACTACCTCCGTTATTATCAATTCCAAGAGGCAATTCTTAGAATATCCAAGGAAGGGTCAGGCAATGAGAGTATTAAAAATCAGGGAGAGACTGGGAAAGGGAATACACCACCCAAACCCTCAAAGAAATCACCATTAGATGGTATACGGATGGTTCAAAAACCACCATTGGAGCAGGCGCTGGCACCAGATACTCATTATCGTTAGGCCCCTTCCCGAGCGTCTTTCAGGCAGAAATACTTGCGATCGAAAGATGCGTGGAAATGAACTTAGAAAGAAACTACCAGAAATGTGACATATCGATCCAATCTGATAGTCAAGCAGCTATCAAAGCATTGAGCTCCCATGTCATTGACTCAAAGTTGGCATGGGAGTGCCGAAAAAAACTTTATGAATTAGGCAAGAATAACAGGGTCTCTTTATTCTGGGTTCCTGGCCACTCGGGAATCACGGGAAATGAAGAGGCCAATACACTTGCCAGGAAAGGAGCACAAATGCCCTTTATTGGCCCGGAGCCTTTCTGTGGAGTAGCAAATTGCTTCTACAGGAAAGAGTTTCGGAAGAAAGAGGAAACCGAAAGAGAAGCACTCTGGCGGTGCTTTCCCGGGTTGGAACATTCCAAAAAGTTCCTGTGGAACTTTGACACTGCTAGATCCAAAAAATATTTGGACACTTAATGAGAATAGGTCTAGCAGAGATTGACGAGTGTAGATTATGTGGGGAGGAGGATGAAACTCCGGATCACCTAGTTCTGGAATGCCTCGCCATTGCAAGCCAACGCAAGAAATGCTTCGGACAAGAAAATTGTAAGAGTGAGGACGTAACCTCATTGAAGCCGTTCCAAATACTAGAGTTCATTAGAACCTTGGATCTGGAAGGCAAGCTGTAGTAGTAGCGAGAACAGCTCTGATGGGGGGGGGGGGGGGGGCACAATAAACCTTTGGTTTCAGTGCACTGTAACCTCGTTAAAATCTAATCTATCAGTTGAAGTCCTTTTTCTCCCAGGTTCTGTAGCATTTCAGTGGTAATATTGGCATGCCCTGCAGTCTTCCCTATTTTTATTGTGTGTATAGCATCCTTGACGACCTCCGTTATTATCAATTCCTTGTGCATATTTACTTAATCTTGGTTAATGATTTCTTCTTCATCATTCATAAATTCGCACTCATTTTCAACATTCACTAATTCTTCAAAGTACTCTTTCCATCCTTTCATAATTTTTGTTTCTTATCTTTGTATAACACCTTATTTGTTCTTGATATATCTTGTATTATTCTTTTTACCATATCTTAGCATGTTCAGTACCTTAAAAAATAATTTCTGATTCTATTTTTTCACCAAATTCGTCCCATGCTTGTCTTTTAGCATGTTCCTGTAATGAAAGCAAACTCATATCGTGGGACACTTTATATTATTGTATTTATTCAATAGTTGTATGAAAAGTAAATATTTCATATACATATACACTACCTTGACAAAAATAATGGGTAATTTTTGTACTAAATAATACTAAAAACTGATTCATTTTACCAAATATTTTCAAATTCTCAAAATTTCTCCCTTTGCTGAATCGATTGTTTCAAATTAATTTGTACTCTTCCAGTTACTAATGCTTACCACAAATATGATAAGGAAGGAATTGAATTCTCAAAATCAATACGAAGCAGGTTTAGCGTTAACGTCTTTGAGTTGTTATATAAGTATGGACTTAGCCAGGGATTTATCAAATGATATATTAACATTGGTAAGTGACATTTTACATATGTAATACTTACAACATAATTATTATCGTTTAAATTATTTATTCAACGTTCAAAAGGTTATATACAGTGTGGAAAAGACATGTTGAAGAATGTTAATTTATTATTTAAATTTGATTTGTTTTGGGATATTTATATAATTATGTACAGTACCAAAACAATTAATTTATTCCATTTGGTTTTTACACACAGTATATACGATAATTTTTAGCTCAGTTCTACCAAACCGTATATAAGAAAAAAAGCCGTTCTAATGATGTATAAAGTTTTCTTAAAATATCCAGATGCCTTGAGACCCGCTTTTCCTAGGTTAAAGGAAAAACTCGAAGATCCAGATCCGGGTAAGTTAATGTTTATATCACGCATGCATAAGGTAATTTGTCAGTTATTGACACATTATGGAAGAAATATTGATTTGTAAAATCAATTTTTTTTTAGTTAAAGTTGTTTAACAATTTTAATAAGTTAAAGTAATATCTTCTACAATATAATTGTGAGTAACAAATATCATATAATGTGTTTTGGGTATTTTTTATTCATCAAAAAAGTTTGGTCAGGAGGATTAGTCTTTGACACCAATTTTCTAATGATTGACATATGTCATTGACAGTAATAAAGAAACCATTTTGTGGAAAGAAAACTATTGTATTAATTACTTCTTTAGCAAACGAAACTTAAATCTTAAACTCGAACAGAAAAATATAAATAATTACTTAAATTTGACATCTGAGGACTCGGAAAACTTATACTTGAATCTTTCTCCAACTACCTCCATTTTTGGAAATTCCATTTTCTTAATGACTTGTGATAACTTAATTATCTTCTTTTAACTTGATTCTTTTCTCTGTTCCCATCCCCACAACAGCTTCATTATTTTTTTGAAACAACTCTTGTACTACATACATATATTTTTTTTCATTCTTTTCTGTTGGGAATGACACTAATATGTAAGCCCCTTCTTTTATTTTTTGTAGATTTTCACAAGCATTGGCAGTACTAGTGTCCCAGAAGCATTTGCAGTTCAAGAACTATCAGATTTTCTTTTTTGTCTTGAGAAACATTTTTTGTGCCTGCTCTATTATTTTTCTCCTTTAGGACTTAGATAAAAAGCACTTTCGTCTGAGTTCAATATTCTTTCTGGTTCATTAAATATGTCTATGTATTTCATTTCATTTAAATAGCTTTGGGTTCCAGAAAACCAGCTCCGTATCCTATCTTCATCAATACTTTCTCTGGAAACTTAAGTTTTGGCTCACTCTAGTTGTTAACTCTGGATGTCTCATTAAAAATTTTGAAAACCATTCATCTCCCGGCATTCCATCTTCAACAATATTATCCAGAAGCAGCTGTTTGGGTACTGGGTAGAGAATTTTAGACAACTCTATTATACGATCTACCAACATCGGTTCTTCTTCAGGCAGTGGGAGGACCCATGGAACATTATTTTAGACACTTTTCGATGTTCTGTGTGGAACATCAGCTTGCTTGGCTGCTGCAGAGCTGCCAAATCAATATAAAAATTGTATATATTAATAATTATTGGCAAAAAGCTTGTTATATCTTATTAAAGGAAAAGAAAGATGTAGGTGTCAATTATTGGGAGAGTGTCCATGACTGGCAAATTACCTTAACACACGTGCTACAATTTTTCATTATGTTAGTAATAATACGTTGAGTAATTTAAAATTTTAGGTGTTCAATCAGCGGCAGTGAATGTTGTCTGTGAATTAGCCAGAAAAAATCCTAAGAATTATTTAAGTCTCGCTCCAGTTTTCTTCAAGTTAATGACAACAAGTTCAAATAATTGGATGTTGATTAAGATAATTAAATTGGTAAGTAGAATTTTTTTAGTTTTGTACATCGAATATAAATACGGGGTGGCCAAATAATCGAAGTAAGTGGCTGTACCTCAGAAACCACTTAACTTAAAACCTTTCGGTAAAAATTATTGTTCCGAAAGTGTCCAAGAGAAATTGCTGGAAATTATTTCCAAATGTAATTAAAATTACAAAAAATTAAGTTTTCTCTAAAATGTGCCTAATACTGAAAATGCAAGTCTTTAAGTAAAGTGGTGGGGGTAGGACAAATATTGACTTTAACACATTGACTGTGACCTTCTGAAATGCCTCCTTAGTGTGGTGCTGACTTACATTTTTTAAAGTATATGATATTAGTCTCGTGCAGCTCGTTGGTAATATATGTAGAGAAGGTATGACTTAAAAATTATGATCAAGAGGCCCGTGACTGCTAAATCCGTCATGCGCACTGAGACACTGGAACCCTATCTTAGTGCTAATGACAGAATTGTCCGTCATGAAATTTTGTAATTTTTTCTTGCATGTTTGCACTCCTTTATCATGTAGAATACAGAACAAATGAAAAACATAAATGTGATGTATATTTGTGTGATATAAATCGAAACAGTCATTCAAACATAAATATGGTTTTTCTGTACAAGCCGGACAGTGATAGTACGTATCTCTTCTTTTTTTTATTATTATGATTATAACACCAGGTACATTTCCTAGATACAACCTTTCTAGTAGAGCGTGCAGAGTTTTTCTTTGAGAGGTTGTCGAATGGCTGGTTTTTCAGGAACCAACTCACCAATTATTGAAATTTTAAAATTGAAAAAAGGCATCCTTGACTTGGTACAGTTTCTGAAAAGTAGATAAGAATTTAAGAGCAACATTTGAAAAATGTGTATTCATAATTTTCTGTACCAGCGTAGTGTATTTCTTTCAATGGGATAGTATGACATAAACTGATCCTGCCTATCTATACCTCCCATGTACTTGTAATTGTATATTGGTTCACATTGTTATCAAAGTCCGTACTGATGTAGGTTACGTACCGCTTATCCCGCCATTTACCCACTAAAACACCATCCATGTTATACCGAACGTTAGTTTCACATCTTTTTAATTTTATGGTTTTAACATCTTCAGGTATACTTTTCCTGTCTTTTTGTAGAGTCTTAAAAGCAAGATCATAGCTATTGTAAAAATTGTCTAAATATAGAGAATGTCCCATATCTATGCGCGCCTCCATTAGATGAAGAACAGCTTTAGTAGCGTGACCTTTACCACCTATTGTATCTCATTTCGAACAAAAACTAAACAATTAATTTTTTTGGCGAATTTCACTTTTATTCACACGCTGATGCGATAACAAAGTCACTCGGTGACTACTAAGCTCACACTGAAGTATTGAAATCGTTTAGCCTTATGACGGACGCGTCCATCATGCTTGCTGGTTAACGAGCACCCATGACGGATGCGTCCGTCAAGCGCAGTGAATGTGTTAAAAATTTGCAATATGTCAGGAACGCCTTATTATAAAAAATCGATCTGTTTCGTTTAAAAAAGTTTCGCTTTCACACATGCTAAAAGAGAAATATATGTGGTGCTTACTACGATCGCTAGTCGGCCTATGCCTGGAACAAGATGGCGGCCATTTTGAGCATCTCGGGAGATAATAGAACATTTGAACAATCGGTCTCTTTCAAGGCCACAATTCGTTTCAAAATAAAATTTGTTAATTTTAAAAATCATCTCAGGGATGATTTTCAATTAATATCTTCGGCAAATAAAGAGATAGAGATTTTCGGTTTTCACCATTATTTTAAGCCTAAGTATATATAAGTTTTATTATTTCAATTAATTACAAGATCTGCCAATAAACTTCATATCGTCGTTGCCGCGCGGCAACCTCCTATGTGTCAAAAACTAAATTTTACAGGAGAAGGAAAAAACGGATTTAGTTTAACATTTTTTTTGGCAAATAAAGTACAAAGGAGGTTCCTAAGAGATAATTTTTTTGTAGATAACCTTTTTACAAGGCTAATGTATCTTTTTTATAAAAGATTGACAAAAATGGAGCTTACATGGCACATAGGAGATTTCAATTGGTTTTATTAGGACATATTGGAGGATACGTATCAAGCCTCTATAGCCGCTTGTCACATATTGTTCTTCCCCGGCTTGGGACTCTTCCCCAGGTAGTGAATTCGACCTCAGTTAATGTATTTTCATAGCTAACACTGGGATGGAGTGAACAATCGATATTAAATTGGACGCCACCAGTTTTTTAAGCGATAATAATAACTGAACAAAAAACTAAAAATATTATAAAACTGGAAAATCTTATATTTACTCAACAAAACGAAATACTGAAAATATTTTAACGCGATGGTCCAAGTTAATATAAATTGCTGAAAATCAAATATCAAAGGTTTCAGCAAATTATATTTATTCATAAATCAATAAAAGCAATAAGATAATTCACATTAACTGCATATCCAAAATACAAGATGAATACGAACGCAGGTATACAATAAAAATCTCCAATTCTACATTTCCATGAATTAAATATAAGACAAAGGAATTATCTTGGTGAGGTTCTGGAATTATTCAGCTCTCAGCTAGGTCCTAGTGGATGGAGATATGGTCCTTAATCCATCCTGACCGATTTCGTGTTCTTTTTATCGGTGTTGTGTATTCATAGGGCTGCAGAGTTGAGGAAAGAAAAAAATGAGTAAAAATTAAGGAAACATTCTAGGAAGGAAGGAATAGATAGAACAGATAGGAAGCTTATGCTTCAACACATACAAAACTGAATCTAGTTTTTAAAATAAAACTAACAGAAGTCTGTTCTATCATATTCGCTTTGTTCCCTAAATAAACATAAAATACGGAATTATGATGCTAAAAAAGAATGAAAAGAAGTTATTAAAAATTTGCTTCAAAAGAATATGAAATGTTTCTTTTTTACAATAAAAAAGAATTGAACATACAAAATTCATCAAACGCCAGCCGTATTATAATTTGAAATACACATGGAGAAAAAATATTTCAAGAATCTAACTCACCAGCAAATATGTGAAACCACTACGATGTAGGTAATTTATAATAGGAAGAGAGCTTTACCATGTACGACATCGTTTAAATACACAAAATTTGGAAGTGAAACAAGTTTTTTTTAATTTCGAATCATTAGTACGATGAAATTAAAATACCATAGTCCGATGGAAATCGTAACAACTGATCGGCTTGTTACACACTACAGTAATCAATGATAATTGTACAAAAAAAACTCTGTAGCTTTTATTTTAGTTTCGAAGCTCACATGATGTCACATCTTACTTTGACGCAGGGCCTATTTTACCAAAAGGCACATAAGGCCCAGGACTTGGGACGGTAGAAAGTGGGACCTGAAAAAATGTTTATATAACTTTTTTTTCAGCTTCGGCGCACAGATGGTACTTCAAAAATGTCTCTGTTTTAAAAACTAAATTACCATTGGTTAATAAAATATATGACACAAGATTGTCAGCACGAGCTGATGCTATTAATCTATTGCACTTGGTTTTAGTGAAATAAAAACAGCATTAGTAGAGCTAAATGGCAATTAAATTTACTGTTTCGACCCTTACTTCGTGAAATCTACTCATGTTACTTTTTAAATGAAACTAACTGTTTCTTAATAATTCCACAATATAATGAGAAAATGTTAAAATATCATCATCATTAGAATGACATAAGTTACATTTCATGTGATGCCTACCTGATGTTTAATAATTATTTTTGGCTAAAACTATCTTGTGATTGGACTAATATATGAATAGAAAAAAGAAGAGGATTTTACAAATATTAGATATTACTAGCCCTATGGCTCGTCGTTTTTGTGATAAGGCTCAACAAGGTATTTATCGTCAAATGTTTCAGATAACCGTTCACCTTGCAAGCCAGAATTCAACTCCTAATTGATTTAAAAATTTGAAAAAGAACACAGTTATTCCATTGTTTTGATTCTTCACTTTTCTCAGCAGTCCTTATAACTGCTTTTTTTTTGGCCTTCACCTCTTGGGTACTTAGCCAGCGCAGGTATTCAATCTAATGTTTGGGAACATGCACTGAAGAATGTCTGGAAATTTCCATATTACAAAACGTTTTATTTGATCAATCAAATACTTCTAATATTCAACACTCACAATAATATATTTTCACAAATCTAGTACACTAGGGTTCAAACACTCATCTGATTTGATACTTATACTATAAACTAGTTTTTATTACAATTAATGACACAAAATATTATTATCATCAATTAAATTGTCTATTTTACAATGGAACACTCATAGTTCAAAATCAAACCACCGTCAACCAAAAAACCTTTTAAAGGAAATTAATCCACATGTTGTTTGATGAGCTATTTTCCACTAAATGTTATTTATTTATTTATATACGGACATGCCAATTTACAAAAAAACATAAATATTTAAGAGACAATGTTTAAGTTACCTTATCAACAAATACAACCATAAGCAACTAAAACTAAATTACAACAAATTAACGTGCCTCATTTGATTTTTGAATAAATATGTGGACGCTTCGAATAAACCAATTATTTTACAAATTTTTTTTGCCAATTTAACTACCCTTGTAATTGACTCATTTCGGCTGTAGTTCGTATTGTGATGAGGAACCAGGAACAGTTCTGAAATTCTTGTTCTTCCGCAATTAACATTCAGTTTAAAGAGTTCAATTAAATGTGGACAACTTATAGCTCCATCTACAACTTTGTGCAGAAATCTCAAATCAATCTCACCCCTTCGATGTTTCAAACTTGATAAATTTAAAATGTCGGAATATTCATAGTTTGTCCTCTTATATCCAAGTTTGAATGCACATGACCTTAAAAATTTATTTTGGACATTCTCAATTCTATTGATATCCGCCTGATAAAATGGACACCATATCATACAATTATATTCAATAACTGATCGAACGAGAGAGCACCATAATATTTTAAAACTGCAAAGGGAAAATTTTATCAGAATATCTTGCAATGAAGCCCAATAATTTAAATGATTTCGCAACAATGTTATCAATATCTGTCTTAAATGTAATTTTGGAATCAAATAATATATCGAGAGATTTCGGATGACACAGAACCAGCATATTTGACACATTGAGTCCTACCTCTCAAATAAGATCTGATCCAGTTCAAAAAGGTGCTGTCAATGCCTAATGCAGAGAGTTTTGCAATTAGAAGGTCATAATTGACTATCAAATGCTTTTGAAAAGTCAGTATAGATAGAGTCAAACTGGTGTTGGTTTTCATTAATTATGTTCCTGGTGTCATGAGTAAGTTTATTAGTAATCAAACAGTCGAGTAATTTGGGGATTTCAGATTGCCTACACACAGGATGATAATTCTTTATGTCATCTCTACTCTACAAATTTCTGGATTGGAGTGAGAAAACTTTCTTTCCAAAACAAGAAATGTTCCTGATGATAGGGAGATATTGAAAATTGTTTGAAGGGGCTTTGCCAGGGTGAATACACATTTTTTCATTGAATGTGGAGGAATTCCGTCAGGGCTAGAAGAAAGTTTTTCTGGGGCACACATCAATTGATCAATTACTTCTGTTATTTCAATATTGTAATTGCAAACACTCTCTTTTTCCATATTCCGGAATTTGGGTAACATTCTTGTCAGTGTAAGTTGTGGAAAAATAGCTGGCAAAAAGATTCACAATCTCATTCTTATTACTGCTTGTTGCCTCTTCGAAAAACATGCTGGAGGGTAAGTTATATAATTTTCTTACTGTTCCAAAAACAACGAGGATCATGAGCAATATTTCTTTCAATTTTTTCAATATAATTTTAATGACAATGTGCCTGATGCTGTTTAAATCTTGTTCTGAGATTATGAAATTCTTTATAATGATCTATGTTTCCAATAACTTTAAATCTTTTATGAGCCCTCTTTTTTTCAATTATTAATTTCCTAAGTTGAGTGCTATACCATACAGGCTATACCATTAGAGGTTCTGAATTTTTTCACTGGTACAAACATTACTAACTATACAATATTTAACTATTTACAATAACTACAATATTCACATCATTTATACAGGATGAGTTTTAAGGATTTAAAAATGAAATGGAATTCTCGAC
The DNA here is from genome assembly GCA_963921935.1 of Galeruca laticollis. NCBI lineage: Eukaryota > Metazoa > Arthropoda > Insecta > Coleoptera > Chrysomelidae > Galeruca > Galeruca laticollis. Next base: position 76,426,704 of record OY998177.1, read on the forward strand.
TGTCTTCAGTGACAGTTCGCAGTTAAACATAAAGTCAAAAATGGAAGTCCCTGCACTAGCACGTGCCGTGGTACTTGCCTACACAAACTTAAGGACGTTCCCAAGATTCGTTTATTACTTCTCAAAGCACAGAAATACAAAAATAATTTCTTTGCGCTGTTTTTTAGATTCGGCAACATTCCATCACAGACCAATAACAAAATTCAATTCGTACTCTGCTGGAAACACCTGCTCATACTTATCATTTGTAATACGTTTTGTTATGAAAATTTGTTGAGATTATGTTTACATTGAAAATTTTAAAGAATTATTTAAAACCTTAATTAGTACCTAATGTGTCTAATGGAAAAAAAATAAAAGCTCAAGAAATTCTCTACATAACAACGAATTGAAAAATCCCTGATGAAAATATTAGCTAAGAGTACAAGCTAAAAATTTGAAATGCACCGATTTGATATTTCTAAACTTCAACAAGCAATAAGTAAAGCCAAAATACCGGAAATTTAGGATTTAATTTTTAGATTTGCTGACGTATATTTCAGCTGTATTGATTAAAAATTATATTTCACAAAAGCTACATAAACTTAAACACACAACATAGAATTCAATACCCTAAACATCATGAAACTGTAAGTACCTACATACCAACACACTTTGCACCACGATTTGAAAACCTTTCAGACACTAATTTTTCAGATAGTGAAATAGAATTTTTAAATAAAGGTTTAAAGTAAAGCATACCACCAAAATTTACGAATAATATTAAACAAATTATAGCTACAGAGTCGGAAATAGCTTTAAAATCTGATTCAAATAATTTTCTTTATGAGAAATTAAAAATTGCCAATTTAATCAAAAATCTTGAACCTTCAAAAGTTAAAAGTCAAACAAAAAATGACATTACAGTTTTAAATGCAATAAAAAAGAAAGTAGAAGATAATAACCTAACAGTTACAAAATCTGATAAGGGGAACACAACTGTCATATTGACAACAGAAAATTATAATTCAAAAATATATAACTTTATAGAGTCTAGCGATGTAAAAGTTCTTAGAGCAGACCCAACAAAGAAGTTTTCTAATAATGTAAGGGATATTGTTAATAATTCAAATCATTTTTTAAGTGATTACGAAAAGAGGTCCATGATAAATAAGAATCCTCATTGTCCACAATTATATGGAACCGTTAAATTACATAAAATAACGAAACTAATTAGACCTGTAGTTTCTTATGTTAATACTCCTAATAATATATTGGCAAAGAAGCTTAACAATATACTTAATAGTTACGGATATGCATCTAAATACTCAATTAGAAATTCAATAGAACTAATCAAAAAATTAAAAGCATTCAAATTACAAGATAGCTCTAAGCTTATTTCATTTGACGTTACTAATATGTTCACTAAAATTCCTCCTTAAGAATGTCTAATACTTGTAAGAAAGTTACTAGAATATAAAAATATTCATCCAGGAATAATATCAGATATACTTAATTTATTTGATGTATGTATTAATCAGAACTATTTCACTTTTGCCAATAACATATATATTCAAAATGAAGGTTTACCAATGGGAAGCCCTATATCACCTATTTTGGCAAACATTTTTATGGACAGTTTAGAAAGAAAAATCTTTGAAAGTAATATTTCAAAAAATGTTTTATTTTGGTATAGATATGTAGATGACATATTAGCTTGTTTTATAGATAGTGAACGACAATTAGATATATTTTTCAACCACATTAATAATTTACACCCAAAAATTAAATTTACATTAGAAGTTGAAGAAAATAACTCAATCAATTTTCTTGATTTGAAAATTCAAAGAGTGAATAATGTATTTGATTATTCAATTTACCGAAAACCAACACACTCTGATGTGACAATTCCATATAGTTCCAATCACCCAATGTCACATAAACTTGCGGCATATAATTCAATGATACATAGAGCATTTTCAGTTCCTATGAACAAATGTAATTTTGATAGAGAGATTAATATAATTAGACAAATAGCAACATCCAATGGTTATCCATTACATATGATAAATATGCTAATTAATAAAAAAGAGGAAAAAGTGGCATTACAACTAATATTTCCTAAACAAATTAAAGAAATAAAAACTTATAAGACCATCATATTATATGCAGGAAATATTTCTAATAATATTCCAAAGATAATATCTTTAGCAACGAGTACAACAATTTCTTTTAAAACAGAGAGTAACATACGTACAAAATTGTTAAATGTTAAAACAAAAATACCAACATTAAAGAAATCAGGTATATATACACTCAAATGTCCAGAATGTAATGCTGTCTATTTGGGTCCGACCCTTAGAAATTTTGAAATCTGATACAGTGAACACTTACGAGCATACAGATTAAAACAACCAGATAAATCCCATTACGCAAAACATCTACTTGATACCAACCATTCATTGACACCTAACACAGAACTAGAAATACTACATATTTGTGATAAGAAACAAGAACTGGATTTCCTTGAAGAGTTGGAAATTAGAAGACATTTAAGAAACCCACAATATGAAGTCGTCAATGAACAGATAAATCTAGGGAGTTCTCCACTATTAAACTGTCTTCTTAAGTGATAATTGTAAAGATCAGCAGATATAGTTTTCCCGGTTTTCTATATCATTGCACAGTTATACTGATCTTAATTGGAAAAATGATATCCAGAATATCACCATAGGGCTAATAACATCTCAGCTTCAATATTTGTAATATCACATCTTCTTCTTTTTTCTATTAACATATATTAAGTCAATCACAAGGTAGGTAACTTCTTGGTCTAGCCAAAAATAACTACTAAACATCAGGTAGGCATCAAATGAAATGTAGCTTCTGTCATTCTGACGATGATATTCAGTTATCGAAACAATTGTCAATTTTTTAGAATTTTCAACATTTTCCATTATATTGTGGAATTAGCTAGAAACATTGAGTTTCATTTAAAACACTACTATTTGCAAGAATTATCAAAGTCTGTCAAAACCTAAAGACATTTACGAATGTTGACTGAATTGTTTCTATTAGCATGCGAAAGAAATTAGCTTTAAGTAATGATATTTCAAGTGATGATTTAAATAATATTTATAAAGAAGGAGGTGAAAAAGCCATTGTGAAACTGTTTACTGATAGAATAGATTTAAATAATGTTTATAAAGAAGGAGGTGAAAAAGCCATTGTGAAACTGTTTACTGATAGAATAGATAATAACAAAGTACACATTACTAAAAAAAGATATAAAGTAGGTATTAGATTTTCAAAAAAATGCAAACTTGCCAAAGATCAAATTTTTCAAAGAATGTATGTATATGACGTTTCTGCTATTTGTTATGATTATATACATATTAATCAATTTGATTTGTGGAAAAGATGGACTTTATTATTGACAATATTCATAGTCAACCTATTTTTATAAACCAATCACATTTATTATATTCTATCTTTTATTTCTATATCTATGGTTCTATCGTACTTTTATGATATCGAATTTACCCGCCCAGTGCAACGTTGCCATCTCTTACAAGCAAGATATTGAAAACAAGCAAAAGTAAACGTTTTCATTTATTTCAACTAAACTACCGCTTCCCATAGTTTTTTTATTGATATGCTATATACTTTCAATGAATGATTTTCAGTTTTTTAAGACAATTTTGAGAAAATTGCTGCTGTTATCTAATAAAACGATCGCTTCCATGTCGGCCAGAATAGGGTCCACGTGTTAGATATACAATCTTTAATAGTCGATGTTTCAAACTTTAGTGCCGCTAAGTATGGTACATTTATAGGACACTTTTAAGTATATGTGTATTTTCTAAGAAAAGTTATTTTCTTGGCAACGTCCTTAATATATATCGAGTTATAGTAGTAGTTTTTTGTTTACATATAAATTTCGTGTTTTAATATTTCAAATTTTGATATGTGACGTCTCAACGTTTTTGTCCCCCCTCCTGCGCCTTGTCACTCGATGTTAAATTTCTTTGATTAATTTTAATTATTGTTACGCTCCTAGCGGATATTTTACAAACTTGAAAATAATAATTTCTACCGAAAAGCTTATTTGGCTACCCAGTGCATATGATCAATAAAGAAAATATTTTCTAATTAGATATTGTCAATTAGCGGGTTTTAGCCAAATCTTATAATATTTGCTAAATACGTTTTATAGTCGAATACCTTTCTTATACATATACTTGTTACTTTTCTACCAACAAACTCAACTTATATTTCTTTTTATTTACTAGTTCTCAGCATTTACTATGGTAAAACCGGCGCTGGGTTTGAAATTGAGCCAACCTCTATTAAATATTATAGCAAGGTATTTTTAAATTAGAACGTGATGATAACCAGATGTTCATTAATTACTTTTTCCCAAATTTCAAAATACTTAAGAATAATGGTATTCTTTGAAAAAAATTTGTGTAAACCTATGTGGTTTTATAATATTTCGACACCTGGTATTCATCCGTTATTACACAATAGTCGCTTTCGTTTTGCACTTTTTCTTTCTTAATCTTGGCTAACTTGAGCATGGCGATTATTATTTTTTAGTTTTTGTTTAAGCTGTTTTCATCATGTCAACTTAGATTAGCTGAGATTTGAGATTTCGTGTAAAATGAAAGAGCTCATTGTAAGGGGTTGGCGCAGTAGTCCTCATTCATATTTATAGTAATGATCTTCTTGCAGTAACAAAATAAATAAAAAGTCAGTATTGTATTGATAGTTTTTGTTTTGTTTTTGATACAAGGGAATCTCTTTCGATGAGAAAGAACTGAAATAAAACAATAGAAAATTTTAATAACAATTAATTGATACACAAAGTCCAAATTTCTTGTATTGTGGTCCTGAAATCCCCTCAAATATGCCATATTCTCATGTTAATATTTCTTTTGATGATCTTGCATAAATCGTTTACACTTTTTTGCTCCTACTTTTGTCTTTATTGCCCCTTTCTATGAATAGTTGCTGATATTCATTCTTTCGCGTTTTATTTCTATTATTATCAACTATACAGGGTGGCCCATCAAAAACTTGACATCGGGATTTTGGATAATAATATCGTAGATGCGTGTGATAACATTAGAGGGTATGTTTTTTATTCATATTTGGTTTTATAAGGATAAAAATATATGTTCGGAAATTCCGAATTCTCCATTTTGTTGAATATTTGTAGAGGCGCCGGTATAAATTATAAGATCTAATATATAGCATGTTTCTGCGTCGCATATCTCAAAAAGCTTAAACGGATACCTATGGCGTTTTTAAGATAACTGTTTGAAAGCTAAACGATGTTTCCAAAGTATGAATAAATCTTCGAATGGATATTGAGATCTACCAAAACTTTTCTTGAGAAAAGACAGAATAGGCCTTATTTTTCATAGAGCATCATTTTTGTCTAGGTTTGCATTATCGACAAAATATAGAGCATACATACTTTTGCAAAAAGTATTTCTGTCTGGTGGCAACCTTAGGCTCTGTATTAAGATATGGATCGGGTTGAATAAATTAATATGTGGAAAATTGTCGACTGTTTAACACTTTATTCCCTTAAACAAATACAATCACCATACTCCTACTCTAATATAATGTTTTCTCTACGACATCTTATCTGTTACTACTGCTCACATGAACCTCCGCGCACTTAGGTGCTCATGCGCACTACGCGTATATATCATGTACTATACCTAATGTCCAATGGAAATGTATTACATAGACCAACACGCCTCCTTACATTTACATTGTTCGTATAACTTAACATTTATTTTTACATAATTCGAGTGCATTCACTTCAAATTTAACATATTTCGAAGCTTTTCAAATCTATTTCGGCTCAATGATTTTGTAAAAATGTCTGCTATATTATCATCAGAATTTACTTTTATAACATCAATCGTACCTTCTTTTACACATTCGTGTACATAATGGTAATGGACCTCAGTATGTTTAGAATTCTTTGTAAAATTACCGTACTTAGGAATATTCACTGCACCAGAATTATCTTCATATACATTTATGGGTTTCGTTAACTCTACATTAAAATTATTTAATAATTCGTTTACAAATTTTAACTCGCTCACCGCTTCTGACAATGCTACATACTCCGCAAACGTCGAAGCTTTTGTTACACTTTTCTGTTTTCGTGATCTCCAATATGTGACATTTCCAAATACCCTAATTATAAAACCAGTTGTGGATTTTCTATCCAAACTGTCACCAGCCCAATCAGCATCAACGTAACAAGCAATTGTTTCCACATTATTATTTTTACCTTTATAAGTTTAGCTCAAATCTTTCGTCAAATATAAGTATTTTAAAACTCTTAAAGCATATTTAAAATGCGTTTCATTATAACAATTCTGAAATCTACTTAGATAATTTACAGCAAAACTTATATCAGGCCTCGTAGCCGAACTTATATATAATAATTCACCAATTAAATTTCTATATTTAATATTCTTGTCACAGTTGTCAGATTTTTCAATTTTTAGATTTATTTCCATAGGTGTACTATATGATTTACTTTTTTCCAAATCATATTTGTTAATTAACGAGAAAATATATTTACTTTGATTTAATTCCATTATATTATGAGAAACATCATAATTAACTGTAATACCCAAATACTCCTTAATTTTCCCAATATCTTTCATTTTAAATTTATTTGACAACAAAACTTTAATTTTCTTTATTTCATTTTCATCTTTGCCACAAATTAACAAATCATCTACATAAATTAACAAATACATAGTATCATTGTTATTTCTTTGAGTGTATAAACAATTATCAATATTATTTCTTTCAAAATTTAAATTCATTAAAAAGTATCCAGGCAGTCATACCATGCCCTTCGACTTTCTTTTAAACCATATAAAGCTTTAATTAATTTACAAACTCTATTTGTACCGTCTTCATAACCTTTTGGTTGTCTTATATAAACATCGGAATTTACCTTACCGTTCAAAAATGCAGTTTCTACGTCCATCTGTTCAATATATAGGCCCATTTGACAACAATAAGAAAATAAAATCTTTAAAGTCTGCATTTTCGCTACAGGTGAATAAATGTCATCAATTTCATCTGTTTGTTGGAAACCTCTTACAACCAACCTAGCTTTATAAGTATTATCAGACTTCATTATATATACCCATTTAACATCAAGAACCCTTTTATTTTCAACATTTTTAATTAGTTTCCATGTTTTATTTTTATTTAGACAATCAATCTCTCTATTCATCGCTTTTTTCCAAGATTCGCTTTCTTTACTGTCAATCGCCTCCTCAAATGTTTCAGGTATATATCTACCTTACAGAAATTTACAATAACTTTACTATTATATACATGATAATCATCAAATTTTTTTGGAGTTTGTCGAGTTCGTTCAGATGTACGAACTGCAGGATCATCCATACTTTCATTCATGCTTTCAAACGTATCGTTTAATGACTCATTATCAGAATTTTCATCGTTTTCAGTTTTTATTTCATCATTCTCTTTTCCCGATTCATTCTCATTTAAACCAATACATCTTACATCTTCCTCAAGAATATCTACATGTTTAACAATAATGACTCTATTATTTAGAATTACGCGATAACCAACATTACCCAATTAAAATTCCCATTTCAGCCTTTTTATCCTATTTAGACGTCCTTTTTTGTTCCAGTTTTCTTACAAAAACTTTACTTCCATATAGACGTAAGTTTGAAACATCCGCATTCTTTCTGAAAAATATCTTTTATGGAGTTTTTTCTCCATCGTATTTGCCAACGTTCGATTTTTTAAGTAAGTTGCAGCGCAAACTATTTCCGGCCAATATCTTTTATGTACATTTGCTTCATTTAATAAACAACGCGATATATTCATTATCGTTCTATTAAAACGTTCCGCGACTCCGTTCAATTCATGCACATATGCTGGACATGGATCTACTTTAATCCCTTTATTTCGAGTAAATTCAAAAATATTTTTATTTAAATATTCTCTACCATTATCACATCTCAAAACTCTAATCTTTTTACCTGTTAAATTTTCACTTTCATTCACATATTCTACAAAACATTCATATACTTCAGCTTTTGATTTAATTGTATATACTCTTGCAATTTTACTGTAATCATCAATGAAACTAATATAGTACATTACGTAACGAGTGCGGAAAGTGACATTTTTCACACGAGTGGGAAAAAATCACTTTCGCACAAGTTATGTATACTATTTTTCCTACGACCACGCGATATACTTTTACCGAATCAGGCATGTACAATTTTGCGTTTTTATGTAGATGTGAGAGGTTTTAAATATGTGTATTTGTAATTACTTTATATAGTTTTGATTACTTACCTTTGAAAGTGGCCCAGAAAATTGTGATTTTTATGCGATGAAAAAGAGTGCCTTCATGAAAAAGTTAGAATAAATATTGGTACACAAAATATTACGAACATTTATTTTAACAACTAACAACAATTGGGAACAGAACATCAGAAATAAAACTGTTTTTGTTACATATATATTGCGATTCAGAATCAATTATTTATTTGAATCACTGTAAAAATTAAAAGTAAACTTATTTTTAGTGCAATTTATAAGTTGCAAGATGTAAACACACTTTATTTTTAAGAATAAATAAACTGTTGTGTATATTTTCTTAGCGCTATATAAGTATCTTTAATAAGAACACAACGTAACAACGATGGAATGGCATTTCAACATTCAATTTGATAGCTTTTTTATCCGTACACGTACGGATAAGTTTTTTTCCGTACGCGTATGAATAAAGGCCACTTTCCATAGAACTAGACAGTGCGATATATGTCACTTTCCTATGTGGTCGTAGGAAAAAATATTTATCACCGTTAAAACCAACTATATTAAAAGGTCCACATAAATCCGAATCAACAATTTCCATAATATCTTTTGCCTTTTCTCGATTATTTTCAAAAGACGTATTATTTATTTTATTTTCAATACAAGTTTTGCATTTCATAAATTCAGGTTCAATTTCCCCCGGTATTCCATTTAACAACTGATTTTTAGACAAAATATTGAAATATTTAAAATTAACGTGGCCTAATAAACGATGCCATTTTTCTTTAACTGTCATATTTTTTATATCTTTATTTGCGATATTAACACGAGAAATGTTCGATATCAATTCTAATTTACTTTTCATAAAATATATACCATTTCTTTTTACAGCTACTGCACTTACATTGCCTTTATCATTAATAACTTTTGATATTTTACCTTCAGATATAATTTTAGTATTGTCAGTGATTTTACTATAACTAGTCAAATTTGCCTTCATGTCTTTAACATAAAAAACATTTTCCATATTAATTAAATTTTTCTTACCGAAAGCATCAAAATAACTTAAAACATTTCCAATTTTAGTAGCTTTAACAGGTCTATCATCTCCCATATGTACATCAACCGGCTCTTTTAATATTTCGCGATTTTCAAAATAACTATCATCATTTATAATATGATCCGTACAACCACTATCTAAAACCCACTGTATTTCATGACAACCTATTTTACTTATCTCTGTATTATTTACCGCATGATGATCAACCGTTGCTACCCAAGCATCGTTCTTTTCATTCTTCGTCTGCTGACTAGTACGATTCACACTTCCACCGCGCTGACAACCAAAGTAGTTACCACGCCCTCTGACGTAGTTTCCTCTTCCGGCTCCACGCCGACTTCGTGAAGACGAACATGTACCTCTACTGCTTGAGGCTTGGCCTCCATATTTACAATCCTTTTGAAAATTACCGGCTTCCCCGCAGCCATAACATGTCAGTTCTTGTCGACTTTTATTCGCAGCAAACACACTTCATCCTTTTGATTTCTCATCTCGGCCATTTGAATTTTACTTCTTACATACTCGGCTGTTTGGTCCTCTTCTTTTAACGTGTCAATTAAATCGCCGATATAACTATAACTATCGGGCAATGTATTCAGCATATAGTTCAACTTTTCTTTTGTTAAAACAGTAGCACCTGCACTTTTTAACTTGTTCACTGCTTTTTCAAAATCACTAAAAAATGTTCTTTAAGTTTCAATTTTTCCAACTTATTTCTATAAACAATTTGTAGTGCCGTTGACTCTTTTAAATATAAACTATCAAATTTCTTGAGAATTCCATATGCTGTTTCTTCATCACACACAAATTCCAACTGTTTATTAGAAATCGCCCCGTATATGTAGTTCATAGCTTTCAAATCTTTTTTATCCCAATCAGCTGGATCCGTGTTTTGTTTTGCTCCCAATTATGATGATAAACAGGCCTGAGAAGTCGACTATGTTTGGATTTCCAGAAAAAACTATTTTAGTATCTTATATCCCTAAAGTACGAAAAATGCGTTTCTTCTTCCAAGTATGCATCTTGATGACTCAATCGACGACGAAACAGGAAAACCATCAATTATAATCGACTATAACAAGACGAAAGGCGGAGTTGATGAAGTGGATAAGTTATGTGCAGCCTATAACTGTGCTAGGATTACTCGCCGTTGGCTTTTAGTAATATTCTATGGCCTAATGAATATAGCGGCCATTAATTATTATTCTAACAATATAGACGAGAACATTTTTATCGAAATCAATTTATCGAAACAATTGTCAATTTTTTAGAATTTTCAATAACTTGTATTATATTGTGGAATTAACTAGAGACCTTGAGTTTCATTTAAAAACACCACTATTTTTAAAGTACATAATTATGTTTCCGACATTACAGGAGTCTCCAAGCAGTTCTATAAGAATATCGCTCAAATTACATACATATCGCTCATTACTGTATTTAGGGCACAATAAGAATATTAATTGCACTTCACATTGGGGCGTCTTCTTTCTTCGGCAGATATTGATGTGTTTATTTCCTATGCCCTATCCTAAGACATGATAATATTACATGGTGTCTACGTGTAATACTGAGGATCTTCCATAGAGAACTAACTGACTTTATTCGTTTCAATTTAGCTTCGGATCTATTCCACAGTTTTTGCCACAAATTTCTTATTAATTTTTTAAACATACCTTTTATATCCCTGTGACTTCAGTTGTTTCTTAACTAGTGGGAATATTAAGGTGGGCTTCTTTGGCTGCTTGATCGACTATTTCATTACCTCTAATTTGTGTATGTGAAGGGACCCACAAAAAGTTGATAATTTTGCTTTTCATTGAGTGGATATTTTGTTTGATGTTCGTTACAAGCACTGAATCTGGGTAGATTTGAGTTATGCTGTGAAGTGCACTCAACGAATCTGATATTATTAGAAACTTTTTTGATGGGAGTACTTGCAGAACTCTATTGCCTTATAAATTGCATACAGCTCTCCTGCGTATACGCTCCACGTTTGAGGTAAAACAAGATTTTGCTTTTCGTGAGATTTAGAGGCATCAGTGTAAATGTGTGTAGTCTTCATATTGTGCGGATATTCGTAGAAATTCTTTTCTAATCAGTACAGGAGAAGATTATCGTTTGTTGCAGGAAGTTGGAGAAAATTACAGTTAGGAGGTTTTAGTAACCAGGGAGGATATTCAGGGGGGTACACCTCAACCTTTGGGAAGTTTAAAGCTAATTCACTGCTGATAATATTGATGTGTTGGTAGAAAAGGGGAGTCAAATGTGGTTTTTGAAGAAATGTACTCCTGAAGAGATTGGAAAATACATTGTGGTAAACTGGGTATTTTCGGTTAAAACGTACTTTAGAGGTGTATGATAGGCTAAGATATTCTCTTCTTATTTTAAGTGATGGTTCCCTAGCTTCACATAGTGAGCTCTCAACTGAACTGGTAGGATAAGATCCTAAAGAAATTCGAACCCCGCTATAGATCCATAGTCTAAATGAGATATAGCAGGATATTTCTGATTCCGTTTGAAGAGGAGTGTTGTAAAGTGTTTTTTTTTGAAACCACTTTGATTTGGAGAAATCTTATTCTACGTTTCCAGGAACCATAGAAGTCGATCGTTGAAATTTTTTTCCAAGACCGTGCAAGGGAGAGATATGGAACGATATGACTGTGATTCATATTTAGGTTTTGAGGCTTTTATAACTGGGATCACAATTGGTTCCCTCCAGAGACTAGGAAGAAGACCACTAATAAAACTAAAAAAGTTTTTTCAAAAAAGGAGAGTGAAAGAACAACATGACAATGCCATTTGCTTTGGCGAAATTAAGCTCTTCTATGCTTAAATGTGAGCTATGATTATCCAATAGAAGTAGACAGAGTTTATCCACAATGCTTTGTACACGAAGGTGGAAGAATTTAAGAAAGTTCAAAAAATGTGATTCTTGCTTCCAACCTGACAGGTTGGCCGCTGCTTGTGAACCAGGTGACCCGGGAACTGTTGATTTAAATACTGCCGAATAGGCTGAAAATAGTGCGAAGTCTTATTGAAATATCAGCTGATCTTCAAGATAATTTTGATCATTTTCAATCATGTTTGTTATCATAAATTCAATTGTGTTTTCAAGCAGTTCGAGATCTATTTCCCCTGTTAGAAGATCTATTTCCCCTGTTAGATTGCCTTCTAACAATAAAGGGCCAATGAAACAATAACCAAAAATTCTAGCCCATACGTTTAATTTTTGGGATGTTCCATATGTACCTCTTGAAATATGCGGGAATTAGAATCAGCCCAATATCGACTTTTATGTCTTTTATCTGTACCATTTCAAAAAAAAACTAACATTTATCGCTTAAACAGATGTTAAAAATAAACTGCGGATTTGAAATCAGTTATTACATTAATTCTTCATTCATTTATTACGTTACACACTTGTTATCTGTCTTGTACTCAACATATGATCAAGCGCAACATGTGTTTGCGTTTTTTATTTGCTACCGATCCCGTTTCTTGGAATTTTGTAACCAATTTAGATACATAAATTGTCTTCAAAATCCTCAAATATGCTTAATTCTCATGTGAATCTTTCTCTTGATAAAATTGCATAAATCGTCTAAAAATTGTGTCCCTACTGTGTTTTTATTGACCCGTTATTTGAATCGTAGCTGAGATTCATTCTTTCACGTTTGTTTCTATGTGACAACTGTATATTATCAATTCCTCATGCTTCTTTGTTAAAACTAAGTTACTACTTAATAAAGCTCAATGTATAGAAAAATTATTAATACTGCAAGAAGACATCAACTTATGCAACATTAGTCATTGCTATAAACATGCTTAGTAATTTTTTTGAATTCATTTTTTTTTTAGTTTGGTGCCCTTACTCCTTTAGAACCTAGGCTAGGTAAAAAATTAATAGAACCCCTTACAAATCTCATACACAGGTATGTAAAACATTTTACACCATATTTAAATTTGTTTGTTTTTATTGCCACAATAAGTGATAGTTGCTAATCTTTTGATAGAATTGTTTACAGCGTAATTTTTTTGTACGAAAGGAGGCGCCTCACTTTGTAGTAAAAATTTGGTGGCACATGCTTTTGAAGTCATAAGAACTGGAATTTTCGTCTTCTAGAATTTTATAGAACTGTCCAGAATATTCGAGCGTATTCCACAATGTTCCAGAACATTCCACAACATTCTAGAATGTTCTGGACTGCTCTAGAAGCTTCTAGAATGCGATATTTCCAGCCACTATATCTTCTAAAGCACGCCCTATATGTAAAAAACGGGAACCTTCCTCATGGATGGAGGATAGTAGGCTACCACACCATATAACTTCCTTGATCTTACCGGGATTCGTTTCTGAGTTTTAGAGGCACGCACATTGTACAATTTTGTTTCCTTTATTTTTTTTGTTCGTATGAATAATTTAAAAAAAATACATCCTATAGGGCGTACTTTTGAAGATATAAGGACTGGAAGTTTTAGAACAGTCCAGAACACTCGAGTGGGTTTATAATGTTCCAGATCATTCGAGATTGTTCTGGGCTGTTCTAGAACCTTCTAGAGGATATATAGGTGATTCCAGATAGTGTGTAGTTGCTTTCTTTCCGAAAAATGTCAAAATTTGTGTTCGTTTTATTTTTGTTGTTGTTTCAAATATATAATATCATTATGATTTTAGTACCTCTGCGATGAGTCTACTCTATGAATGCATCAACACCGTCATTGCTGTTCTTATTAGTATTTCGTCTGGTATGCCGAATCATGCGGCCAGCATACAACTTTGCGTCCAAAAATTAAGGATTCTGATCGAGGATTCCGATCAAAATTGTTAGTATATTATGTGCTGTTATTAAAATAGACCCAGTAGCGTAGCTTTACCGGGGGGCGATCTAACTGCATCTTTTTATATAAGATATTACACAGAAAATACTTTAGACTGCCCAGCAGGTGCCAGAGATGGTGGTATCGCAGTATAAATAAAAAATTAGACAAATTCAGTATCTTGCAATAAAATTATTCAAAAATTTTGCATATCTAGATATTTATTTATAACAAAATGAGGATATTTGAGCATACAATTAATCTAATATTAAATTTGAAAAAAATTGATTCCAGAATGGGACATTAACACTACATATCTTAATACCCCTCATACATTTATTATTTTATATCTATCTAACCATAGAAAGGAGTAGTTGGGAATGTTTATTCCTTTTTTATCTGTTCCCGGTGCTACGACGCTGAATATTCCTTTCATGTAATTTTATTTTAAATTATTTTAATTTGTAACGTTTAAATATTGTCGTTTTTCTTTTAGTAAAATATTTAGGATTATTGGCAATGTCAAAAATTTTGAAAACACATCCGAAAAGTGTACAGGCGCACAAAGATTTGATTCTGCAGTGTCTTGAAGATAAAGATGAATCGATACGATTGAGAGCGTTGGATTTGTTGTATGGAATGGTGAGTACGTAAATTTTGATAATAACAGTTTTTTAGGTTTGTTTTTACGTTTTTTTATCCAACAAACATTTAAATTTTTTTTAATTATTACTATTATGTTTGTGCGGATTGGAAGGGGACTTAAAACATTCCCGTCGGCTTCCGTCAGGGTGACTATTTTACTAGTCTGGTTATAAGTGGAATGCATTCTGTTTTGGCCGCTGGTTTCCGAATTGACGTTGACGTCGAATAAAAATCAGTCGGCCACTATTTGATAGAACCTTATTTGAAGTCCTTCTGAGGTGTCTTCATTGTATTTTAAAGCATTGGTCTCTATTTCGTTTAGAGTAAAAGCTGCAGCATTTACTTTCCTCGTCTTCAGAAAACGTTGATGTTCTTTGCTCTTAGTATTTTTCGCAAGTTTCGCATTTTCGAAAATGTTCCCATTAAAGGAATCAATAGTACGTTTGTAGTCATTAAAATATTTGCTTTGCAATAATTTTTCAGTAACATTCTATACGAGCTTCACGACACTTTGTATTCTGTTCCATCCTTTTTCCTCATGTTATATGCCCAATCTTGCAAGATATTTGCCAGTTTTTATTCTGTACGACAATGTGTATTTGCGCGAATCCCAAAATTCCATAAACTGACTTCAGATGTAACCGTAACACAGTATTCGGAGGCTTGTTATTCCTTGTGGATTCTTTAATATTTTTCAGAGACAATCTTCCAAAACGTGACATTATTACAAAAGTATTGAAAGTTTTTGTTTGTAAGAAAACCAAGAATAAATATAGCAATTGCTGGAATGACAGCAAGAGTGATTTCCACTTATTAGTCAAATGATTATCGCTAACTAAGCATCAATATTAATAGGGAATTAATATATTATGAGTTGTATAATCTGTTTCAGAGGAATTTCAAAACTGACCTCTTCGAAATGAATGGAGCAAACACGTGCTAAAATGATTAGTTGTATTATATCTATATTTCAAAACATATCAGATCGATTGCTAGCAAAATACGTAGATAAATTTACAATCAGAATGAGATTTTTTATATTTATAATTCTACAAGTGACTCGACATAAAATTAGTAAAATTATTGAGTAAAAACAGGGATTGTATAATCCAAAGTCAAAAATCCATGTATTATTTTGTAATTTACCACATTTATTCACCATATTTTAAATTAATAGTATCCTTCCGATGACAGGCTCTAATTCACCACTTCGTCAAATCTTCATTTTTTGGAAATCTGAAGTATATACCTGTGTCTTTGGTTTTTCGATTAGTATTTTTGCATGCAGCTATGGCACAACCCGGAATTATGGGTCGAAAGTACAAGGCACAAAACAATATTATAAACTCACAATTCAATGGTCAAAAAATGATTCTGATTCCCATATTACGTGTTTGTACCATGCATACAGTGTTGCTGTATCGTACGCTATTACCGACCTCAAAGCATCAGTCTGTGTTATGCTACGTAAACATGCCCTCTATTATTAATTCTCCCGCCAACTGTGAATTGTAAAGTGTAATTCGTTTTTGGTAAGCAAAAGGCAATAGTAGCAGATATTCATAAGACAATGTGCTGGGTTTATGGAGAGCAAACAAAGAGGAATGCGACTTCTGTAATTTTTTTAATTCCTAACAACGCTCATCCACACACACTTGGTACAACCCAACGGCCCAACGAACAATTTCAATAGGATCATCCATCGTATAGTTCTGACTTGGCATTCAGTGACCTGCATTTTTTTTCCTAAACTGAAGATGTGGCTAGGAAGGCAGTGATTCGAAACTAACGAGGATCTTTAGGACAACGTCAACACTGATGTGACTTAGTTGGCGGCAACATTTTTTTTAGAGGGCATTGGAAAACTTGTCCACAGGTACTACAAATGTCTCGTTCTTTTCGGTGAATATGTCGAAAAATAATCATAAGTTTACAAAACTTTTGATAATAAAATGATTTTTTAATGAACTTGAAAAAAATGGTCCTGGAATTTCCTCCCCATTGTGATAAAAATCGTAAAATATTATCATTGATGAAACAAATTATCGAGAGATATAGTTAACCGGTCAGTGACATCATTGCGCTCTGTTGGTGTTGACAGTCACCTGATAATGGGTAGTGATTAACGCAATTTAAATTCATTTTAATTAATATAAGCCTAATAATTAGGTTCCTAAAATGCTATTTTTATCTTTAATGTGTCAAACATAACTTTATATGAATTTGTAACATTTTATTTAAAATTGTTGTGTTTTAGGTATCGAAGAAAAACCTCATGGAAATAGTGAAGAAATTGATGGTACATATGGATAAAGCTGAAGGGACTGTATATCGAGATGAATTACTCAGTAAAATAATTTTGATTTGTTCACAAAATAATTATCAATTCATTACCAATTTCGAATGGTACGTTACTGTTCTAGTGGAACTTGCCCAAATGGAATTCGGATCAAAACAAGGTAAATAAATAAAAAAATGTAGTGTTAGTGATTCAAAGTGATTCTTGTTGTATTAGTATTAAATGCTGTACATCATATATAATTATTTGAGACACCCAATATGTGAATTAAAATTTATTTATTATGACAGATGACTAATTTAATGAAATTAAAAATTCAAAAGATGGCATTTAGGAAATTATTATGAGGAATGAAATAAAAACAATTCTTAAGAGGGAAAATCACTCATTTTATTTATTTTATACTGATAGAGATAATAATAGATATAAGTAAAAATGGTGAAGAATGCTAAACTCATTTGTAACAATTATAAGTGAGTGTTTTCCCGAGTGCACCAATAGAAACAAATTTTGTCAGAATAAGTGTCAATAAACTATGCAGAAAGTAATGGCGTTACCTCACAAAAGTAAGAGGCACGGAATAACAAATTTTGAAGGCTATTTGGAAAATATAGAAAGTGGCGAAAAAAAAAAACAATTGAAAGTTGTTGATTGTGGATGGCAGAAAGAATGTCGGAGATAAAAAGTTGAACTTAAATTAACTAGATATTGTAATAAACATTTCACTATTCAGAAAAAATACTCAAAATTTATTTACCTAGGGCATGAACCCAACCAAGACAACGAGTCTTACAATTAATAATATCCATTTAGCTAGTCGACACAGTAAAAGAAAAACAACTTAAGAATTAAATTAAATTGTATTGTACTGTAAACACACCAATTTAAATAAAATCTCAAAATTTAAAACTCAACAAAATCAAATCATAATTAAATTACAAATCATACATTACAATTATTGACTCTCAAATGTGGGGCATCACAATTATTTTAATTAACCTGAAAGTCAAACTTTACAAAATATAAATTTTAGTCTTCTAGGTATTGTACGGCGAGAGTTTAATCGAGTACTCTGGGAATATCGGTTTCGAGGTAATTAACAAAATTGACGATACGCGCATTTTTACAAAATAGCTACACTTTTTTGGTCATGAGCGTATCGATTTTCAAAAATAAAGGAAAATAATACCCAGTGAAATAAAGAAAAATAGTTATTTATGTAACAAGTGTGTAAAGTAGCCTTTTTTCGACAAATGTGAATGCTGTCGCTTTCGCCTGTGGCTCATGCGACAATCACATGAGTCGAAAAAAGGCATTTATACACGAATTGCATATAATATTTTTTTACCACCGAAAATTTTATAAAAATACAGAAGTTTATTAGTAATTTTCTTTACGCACTAGTATGTTAAGTAAGTCTAAGTTTTCTTTAGAAGAAACTATAACGCTTTTATTGATTCCTAATGAAATATATTGTATATTGATTAATATTTTGAACATTTCAATCAAAATTAGAACAAATTAATAAAACATCAGACGAATTCAGTTATTAACAATACTAATATTAAAGGTGCAATTTGTGCAGTTATTCAATTTTAATCATTTAGCTTGCTGTAAAGAATTGTCGGTGGATTTAGAAACTACAGTAGTATTGCTAATGTTAGCTATTCCATAGAATGAAGAGTTGCCGGTAGCAAGCGTGGATGTAGTAGAAAGGGTGCATCTTCCAATAAAATCTTTTTACCATTATTTTGGGATGTACAAGGGAAATTATCATCATCCATTAATATTAAATTAGAAATATTATTTCTTCTACTTAATGTAGAGTCCAGCCTCCGTGTTTGTCTACGGTTAGGAGGTCTCCTCCAGAGTTCGCTAATATGGTTGCCGATGACCTTCTAAAACAATGTCCTGTACACATAGCTGGATCAGGTAAATTAAGGTACCTTGCTATAATAGATGGCATTTTTCAAAATGTGTTTATGCCCACTGGTTGTTTTGTGCATTTATCATTTGCATATTTTAAAAAGAATCTGGTATCCATTATTGGAGGTCTTAAAGCAATATATTTTCTAATACAAGCGCAATAATCTATTTTTGAATTAGTTGGATTTAAAATAGTAAAAACCCTTGCTGTCCCATTTTTAGTTTCAGGAATTCTAATGATTAGGATTGTTTCCTTATCTTCAATATCTGCGATTCTTAGTTTTGTCAACTCTTCTCTTCGGCATGAACCGGAAATACCAATTATAAAATCCACCAAAAAATAATTATTACTAAATAAGTAACAAAATAAAAACAATAGAATGAGCGCGACTCGAACCTGGGACCTCCCGCATGTGAGTCGCACTTCAGCCACTACGCTACGGATAACTGAATAAAACATTTTGAAATTTGAGTATATAAACGCAATTGGATAACATTTCTGTGAAAATTCTATAAAGTAGAATTTTTTTATATGAAATTTATTGGAAACTGTTTATAAATGAAATAAATTGTACTATTGTAAATTATACTTACTTTAATTGTTAAAAATGTCGTCTCAAGAAATGTTACCAAGTGATCTTTTTCTAAAATTTTAGATTTTCTAACTTTGTGTCCCTTGGTTTTTTTCAATAAGGGGAATTATATAAAAATTTTGAAATATCAATATTATCTGTGATTTTTAAAATAGTCTTCAACATTGTAAATATCGACCATGTTGTGGATGGTTTGTAGTGTTTCAATACGCTTGAAAAATATGCCACAAGGACAACCTTTATAATTAATTCTAATTTTTTGTGAATGTACATTATTACTTATTTTACCATCGGTTCCAACTCGATTTCCTTTGAAAATAACACATGCAATATTGTGGTCGTATTTAAAATGGAGTTTTAGGAATTCCGTGGCTGGCGTGAATAACTTGACAATTAAAAAAAATTCCATTTTCTTGTTATTTATGAATATTGCAGTAAATAAGTGAATGTCTTAAGAAATCACTTCAGCACAGAACAGGCACCCTCACTAACATTAGATACAAATCCTAAACTAATAAAAAAACCATTACACTTTTTTACACGTAATTGTCAAAAATTAAAATTAGTACCCTAAAAATCTGTGTTTTTAGACATGTCAACATATTCACACTGGCCACGGATATTTTATATCTAGAACACCTCCTTACATAAATTAAACCTAAAGCTTGATATATATATATATATATATATATATATATATATATATAAAAACATGTAGGTACTGTGTTCTATAAAAATATTTGATTTGTCATATATTTTTAGATCATCCTGTGTAATCAATAATATGTTAAAAAGGCGTATTATCTTCTTATTTACAACTTTTTGTAATTAAATATTTTATGTCACCTCTTTTCTTATTTTTATACTCTTCTTTCTTTGACATACCCTGAGGTGAGTGACAACATCCTTTATACTTCAAAAATTAACCTTATTTGGGGTTTTTGGTAGTTCTGCCCATGAGAACTTTTGTTCATCATGTCAGGACGTACAAGATACCAAAATTTTCATTCATTCATTCATTTTGACTGGGACCGGATTTGCACTTAAAACGTGCGTGGTCCTTTAACGTTGTTAACACATTAAATCTTAATTTCTTATATTTTCATGTGTTTCGGTCAAAAATAAAATCACTTGGTTATAGTGGTAACGTTTCGGTTTATTTTATTTAAACCATTTTCAAACCTTTCTAAAAATGTTTTGAAAACACAATACATTTATTTAAATACATATAGTTAAAAGATGTTTCTTTAAAACTTACTTTTTGATTATGCCTCCGTAGAGGCTTGTCTACTACTGTACAGTAGTATTTCTTAAATTAAAAAAAGGACAAATAATGTACATAAAAACAAACAATATAAGCCATGAACTATGTTAAAAATGGTTAGAATATATTTACAGTGTCCTAATTAAATTAAAATTAGAATTAGATACCTATTTTTTAATTTTTAATTACTAGGTAAGGTGTAGATATTCGTTTATAATAGTGAATTCGTATATATACAACTTAAGTTGTCTATGTCAGTTCTGAAATTGACTGAGTCAGATTCTTCTTAATATTTATCATTTCTTTTATTAATCTTTTACTATTCTTTTTTTCTGTAGTTATTATTTCTACGTTGCTGAAATTAAAAGAGTGATTTTCATCAAGTGAATGTTTTGATAATGCTGGTGTTGTTGAAATCTCTTATGTAAATATTGACTAGTTTGACCAATGTAAGGACCCTTGCAATCAGAACAATTTATGTTATATATTCAGTTTATTTTGTCCTTATTATCTGGTTTGAGTCTAGAAAAAAGTTTATTTCCTGTAATGTTATTTGGTTTATCAGCTATTTTAATATTAAATGGTGTTAGGCATTTTTGTAATGGTTTATTTATATCGGGAATGTACGGAAGGGAAATATATTTTGATGCATTGATTTTAAATGCGGATAAATGTAATAAGACAGTTATAATGTTGAAAGAGGAATATATTATGAAAATGGCTAATCTTTTTGACAATCTAACATACAAAAAAATTGGTATAAATGGTTTAAAAGTAACTTAATAGATTTCAAAACCAAATCAGAAATCATTTGTTATAATCGTCTTCCACCTTTCATATATGGGTTACCCAAATTACATAAACCAGGTATTCCACTGCGACCAATTGTTAGTAACATTAATGCCCCTACATATAAATTATCAAAATTTTTATCTAATACACTATCATCTGTAATTGGACCAACTGAATATCATATAAAACATTCGTGGGAATTTTGTAATTTTATTAAAAAGCAAATCATTCTTCCAAATCACCGGATAATTTCACTAGACGTTTTATCTTTATACGCAAACATTCCTACGGATCTTTGCATTCAAGTGTATTGAAAATAAATGGAATACAATCAAGAACTTCACATCATTAGACATAGGTGCATTTTGCGAGGCGGTTGATTTGTGTTTGAATTCCACCTATTTTCAATTTGGTGACTGTTTCTATAAACAAATTTTTGGAACAACAATGGGATCTCCTATTTCTGCTCCGATTGCAAACATAGTACTAGAATATTTAGAATCCAATGTTTTAGCAGAGTTACCGGAAAAACCAATTTTTTTCAAAAGATACATCGACGACTGTATCCTTTGCGTACCAATTGACCAGACTGAAAATATTCTAAAACGTTTTAACAACTTCAATAAAAACTTGAAATTCACCATAGAAATGGACAAAGATCGTTCTATTAATTTTTTAGATATGAATATAGAATATGACAACAATGGTCGAATATCTACAAATTGGTTCACTAAAAGGTATGGTCTCAACGATATTTAAACTATAATTCACACGCTCCCATAAAATACAAGAAGAGTGTTGTCACTGGCCTCGCTGATAGAGCGGTACAATTATCACATCCAAAACACAGGCCTAATAATATTAAAAAAAATCAAAAATACCTTGGATTTAAATCATTATCCTAAACATTTTTATGAGGCCATTATTAAATAGAGATTTAACAACTATTACAACAAATTAAAATTTAATAGCCAAAGTAATCCATCAAAATATATTTCACTTCCGTACATTCCCGATATAAATAAACCATTACAAAAATGCCTAACACCATTTAATATTAAAATAGCCGATAAACCAAATAATATTACAGGAAATAAACTTTTTTCTAGACTCGAACCAGATAATAAGAACAAAATAAACTCAATATATAAAATAAATCGTTCTGATTGCAATGGTACTTAAATTGGCCAAACTAGCCAATATTTACATAAGAGAATTCAACAACACCAGCAATCAGTTCGAAATAACAACGAATGTACTGCATTACCAAAACATTCACTTGATGAAAATCACTGTTTTAATTTCAACAACGTAAAAATAATAACTACAGAAAAAAGAAGAATCCTTACTCAGTTAATTTCAGAACTGACATAGACAACTTAAGTTGTATATATACGAACTTACTATTATAAACGAATATCTACACCTTACCTAGCTATTAAAAATTAAAAAATAGGTCTCTAATTCTAATTTTAATTTAATTAGGACACTCTGTAAATACATTCTAACCATTTTTACCATAGTTCATTATTTATATTGTTTGTTTTTATGTACATTAATTGTCCTTTTTTTTTAATTTAAGAAATACTACCTGTACAGTAGTAGACAAGCCTCTACGGAGGCATAATCAAAAAGTAAGTTTTAAACAAACATCTTTTATTTATATGTATTTAGATAAATGTATTGTGTTTTCAAAACATTTTTAGAAAGGTTTGAAAATGGTTTAAATAAAATAAACCGAAACCTTACCACTATAAGCAAGTGATCATATTTCTGACCGAAACCCATGAAAATATAAGAAATTGAGAATTTACGGTCATTAAAAATATATATGTTTACATTAAATCTTAGTTTAAGGAAACTATTTTTCAGTTAAATTAAAAAAAACCGATGGTCTTTTCATAAAAATAAAATTTAGACCAACCCAGACATTTACCAAACCTTTTTTTTAGGTCATGTTATCGGAGCGCAACTTATGGACGTTTGTATTAGAGTCCAAGCAATACGAGCATTCACTGTTGCAGAAATGGCTCAAATCTTAGAGGTGTACACATCAACAGCACAGTTTACAATAATGCAAGAAGTCTTGTACGCAGCAGCGTGGTTGTGCGGAGAGTTTGTGGGGTAAGTAATTCATTTAATTCACTCCTACCAAGAATTAGACTCAATTTCTCAGTCTAATACTAGTATGAAAATATCCATATTTTTGTTACTAGGGAACTTAAAGACCCTGAAGGAACTCTCCAATCAATGGTAAAGTATAAAATCCTTCCACAACATATCGAATCGGTGTTTCTACAAAACATTTTCAAAATTTTCACGTTTATTATTAAAAAATATGAGGTTGACGAACAATATGACAATATCTTACGGATTTGCGACGTTGTTATAGAAAAATTAAACGAGAGTATCAAATCCGGCGAATTAGAAGTCCAAGAAAGAGCAAGTACGTTGTTAATAATCATCAAAATAGTACAGGAAGAATTTTTAGCCAGTAAGTATTCATATGCAACATGTTGGGTTTAATTTCGGACAGTTTTTAACGAAACGTATTGTATACAGTTAATTTTCAGGAAAATCTAGTGGAAATTCCAAACTTTTGGATAGCGGTGATGGCGATATTCAAACTATAAATTATTTATCGATTGCTGATGAACTTGGAAGTTTCTTCGATAGCGAATTAAATCCTGTAGCTCCGAAAGCTCAGAGGAAGGTACCAATACCAGAAGGGTAAGTATAACTATTTGTAAAATAGTAGATGCAACGTAAAGTGACAGAAGATAAAAAAAACCTGCTATAAAATCATTATATCATTTTGTGATTTTCGTAATCCCTTTTACCTTTATACCTTTTTAGTGCCAAATACCTCCTATCCTATTTATCTATCTTTATAACCAAACCTAACCATATCCGTCTCCCTCTCCATCCGCATCTCTCTTTCTCTTTTTCTGTCTCTTCCCATCTTCATTTATCTCTGTATTTTTTTTAAATGTAGTGTAGGTCCTAAAAACACTCACCTTTTCTTTTATCTGCAACTCCCTCAGGGGTCACTCAGTTTTGAATAAAATGCTTTAATGATGGTACTTCACAACTCATTAAACCACAATATTTAAATATAAATATAATTTTTCTAATAGATGAATATAGAAATAAAAAAAAACGTTCAAATGAACTTACCGATTTTTGTTAAGATGATTATATATTTTGATTTTGTCTTACCTAAGGTTAATTATGAAAAGAGCAGAAAAAAAGGAGTCGGATAAATTTCAATAATAATTATAAATTCCAGTTTTCACCCATAGCTAATTCTACAGATTTGTCTCAAATTTTAACGGTTTCAACACTTCTAACTTTTTTTTTCGATACACAACAATATCACTGTTTGATATTTTTATTATTACTACTTTTCTATCATTTAAAGGTTCGATTCAATTCTATTTAACAAAAATGAGATGTTGCCTAGAATTTTCCTAAATTTAAACAATTGTCGCTAACAAATGGATTTTATTTATTCATTTATATACAGACATGCCAATTTACGAAAAACATAAATATTTAAGAGACAATTTATTTATTCATTTATATACAGACATGCCAATTTACGAAAAACATAAATATTTAAGAGACAATGTTTAAGTTACCGTAGCAACAACTACAATCATAATCAACTAAAACTAAATTACAACAAATTAATGTACCTCATTTGATTTTTGAATAAATATATAATAAATCAATAATTTCACAATTTTTATTTGCCAATTTAACTGCCCTTGTAATTGACTCATTTCGGCCATAGTTCGCAATGAGATGAGTAACCATGAACAGTTCTGAAATTCTTGTTCTATTAAATTTGGACAACTTATAGCTCCATTTACAACTTTGTGCAGAAATCTCAAATCAATCTCAGCCCTTTGATGTTCCAAACTTCATGAATTCAAAATGTCGGAATATTCATAGTTTCTCCTCTGGTATCCAAGTTTGAATGCACATGACCTTAAACATTTATTTTGGACTCAATTCTATTTTGTTATCCGCCTGATAAAGTGGATACCATATCATACAATTATATTCAATAACTGATCGAATGAGAGAGCAGTGTAATAGTTTAAAAGTCCAAAGGGAAAATTTATCTGAAAATCTTGCAAGGAAGCACAATAATTTAAATGATTTCAAAACAGTGTTATCAGTATGTGTTTTAAATGTAACTGTAGAATCAAATAATATGCCAAGATCTCGAACACTATCAGCTACTGACAAATTAACATTTTTCACTTGGTAAGAGTATTGAATTGGATTCATAATTCTCGAAAATGTGATTTGATAACATTGTTTATATTAATATGAAGTATATTTATATAGCACCAACGGAACAAGCTGCTCAAATCTATTTGCAACAGTTCAGCATCCCAGACATTGTCAATGATTCTATAGAGTTTGAACTCATCAGCAAACATCAAGTGGCAGCTGCATTGTATTACTTCTGATATATCATTAACAAATAACAAAAAAAGTAGTGGACCCATATGGGATCCTTGGGGAACCCCAGATGTTACCGAGATTTCTGATGACACAGAACCAGCATATTTGACACATTGAGTCCTACCTCTCAAATAAGATCCGATCCAGTTCAAAAAAGTACTGTCAATGCCTAACACAGAGAGTTTTGCAATTAGGTCATGATTGACTCTATCAAATGCTTTTGAACAGTCAGTATAGATAAAGTCAACCTGGTGCCTTTCCTCCAAACTGTTCAAAATAAAAATGTTGATAAGTAAGCAAATTTGTGTTGGCGGATCTTCCTGAGGTGAAGCCGTGTTGGTTTTCATTAATTATGTTCCTGGTGTCATGAGTAAGTTTCTTAGTAATCAAACAGTCGCGTAATTTGGGGATTTCAGGTTGCTAACATACAGGATGATAATTATTTATGTCATCTCTAGCCCAATATTTGGTGATTGGAGTGAGAAAACTTTGTTTCCAAAACTTGGGAAATGTTCCCGATGATAGGGAGATATTTAAAATTGTTTTAAGGGGCTTTGTCAGCGTGAATACACATGTTTTCATGAAATGTACAGGAATTCCATCAGGGCCAAAAGAAAGTTTTTCTGTGGCTAACACCAATTGATCAATTACTTCTGTTATTTCAATATCGTAATTGCAAATATCCAAACACTCTCTTTTTCCATATTCCGGAGTTTGGGTAGCATTCTTATCAGTGTAATTTGTAGAAAAATAGTTGGCAAAAAGATTCACAATCTCATTATTATTACTGCTTGTTGCCTCTTCGAAAAACATGCTGTATGGTAAGTTATATAATTTTCTTTTACTGTTTATATAATTCCAAAAACAACAAGGATCATGAGCAATATTTCTTTCAATTTTTTCAATATAATTTTGATGACAACGGGCCTGAAGCTGTTTACATCTTGTTCTGAGATTATTAAATTGTTGATAATGATCTATGTCTCCAGTGATTTTAAATCTCTTATGCACTCTCTTTTCTCAATTATTAATTTCCTAAGTTGAGTGCTACACCATACGGGAAAATTTGAGGTTCTGAATTTTTTCACTGGTACAAACATATCATTTGCAGGGTAAATTATTTCGTAAAACATCTGAAGAATCCGATCCAAATATAAATTTCCCTCCAGCATGTCATTCCAATTGACACCGGCCAAAAAGTTGTTAATTTCAAAATAATTTGCATTTTTAAAATCATAAAACAATTCTTCATATTGAAGTTGCTGCTCTTTATTGAATTCTAAGTGGCAATTAATTGCTGTGTGATGTACACTGTTTGGTAACAGTAAATCCAATGGTTCGGGGATACAAATCTATCATTGATGAAAAAGTTAAGTCGAGTAAGACATTTCGACTATTAGTTAAGGTATTTATTTGATGGAGACCATAATAACCAAAAGAATTTTGCCATGTGATCGCAGGCGAGTTTGCTGGACAGATTACATTTAAACCAAAATCATCATTAAACCAAACAGCCTCAGGTAAATTATAATCCCGAAACAGAATAAATTCACAGTCCTTGTTGTTATCAAAAACATGATCAACATCCTGAATGTATTGTTCATAGATCTCAACAGTTGATGATGGTGGTATATAGACTCCCCCAATTATTGTTTTATGGTTTTTTATATAAATAATGACAAAAATCTGCTCGACTATATTCCTTTGAATTTCAACTTTTTTAGCATTTATCTCAGACTTTATGGCAATTAAAATACCTCCTCACCGTTTCTTGTCAAATCTGAATATATTATAACCATTTAAACCTAATTCCTCATTACAAAAATCTTTGTTCAGCCATGATTCTACAAGGATAATAATATCATAATTGGACCCTAAAATCGAATGTTCCAATTCCAATTTTGGTCATTATTTAATTCAGTCAGTATGACATCGCCACATTTGTTCTCAATCATGTCTTTAACACTGTCTCATTGATATTATTTATCGTGTCTATCGCTGCTTCTTGTGTATAGTAAAATTTTACTGTTACTAAAATTTTATTCGGGTGTAATAAGAGATAATTTTTTTATCGATAGAGCCGGCTTTTGACTATGGGGTGTAATATATATTACAACTTTAGCTATATATTACATCCTGCGATAGCTGTTCACATATATATTTTGAAACAGTTAAGCTTCGGTCACCACTGAGTCATTACGTCTTTATTGAAACGGTTGAATTCTGAAATGGATAATATGGAGATTGTTGTGCTTGATTCCTACGATAGTTCATCAGACAACGATGATGCTGTATTCGAATTACATGTATCATTATATTAAGAAAAAAATATAATAAACGTTGATTCTGAATATCGAATTGTATTAGACTAAGAGAAGATTATGTGGAATTGCGGTTTATTAATTAACTCGATGAAGAAAAGCTTTTTAATCACTACGGGATGAATAAAATTAAATTTATCAAACTTCATGCTATGATTGTAGATGACATTATGAAGCAAGAGATGCATTTACACAAAAATATTTTTACTCTGGAGAGATTTGCAATAACTTTAAGGTAAGTTTCTAATCAAAATAATACTAACATAAATTTGGAATCATTTCTTAAGTATATATTGTTTCTTACACTTATATTTGGTCATCCGTACAAACAAGTAATTACTACTTACAAATTTTCATAAGTAGCGTCATTAGTTGAATAAGATCTGATATCGCATCGGTGCTAGAGTGTCATTTTCGTTAAGTATAGGTTGACATGGGGGCGAAAAAATATTTGACTCAGTTAGTACTGAATGTGATGATAGAGAGCTGTGTGTTGAATACGATGTTCCATGGCGAGGGGGGGGGCAAAGTTACGTCATAAATATGTGACTCTGTACTAAGTACTAAATGTGATGGTTGAGATCTATGTGTTGAATACGGTGTTCCAGGACGAGGGGTAGGAGGAGGTAGTGTAAAGGATCCTGCCCCCGAAATATTATAAACTATACTTTTGAATTTTGCACTCTTGCGTGCATCACACTTTTAAAAACTTCATTTTGTATATTCATCTGAAATTTTTCAGACAAATTCTTACTCATTTCGTACATAGTGTCAAAAGAAGACTTCGTAACATCTTTCGGCAGTTCTTGCCTTGTCAATATTTGTCTTTGTAATGATCTCTTTCGGTGAAATGACTTTCGGCGTTTTCAAACTCTTCAGTTTGTAGAGAGTCCGCCTGTTCTGATAAAGGTTCAGCATTTCTGGTCCTCCGCCTGTTTGCCATGTACAGTATTAAAAATTCCATAAATTTATCATATTTCCAGCCTTTGTCGTTATCAGCAGCTTGTCCAGTAGTTGTTTTTCGCCTATTGACCGTCGCGTAGTTTTTTCCATAAGTTTTTAGATTCTTTTACTGAAACAAAAACACAATTATTACGATATTAAAAATGTTTACATTTATTTCATCTGTTACAGATACTTGGCTACAGGGGAAGTATTGTTGAAAATGTTTGTGATGCAATATGGAAACATCTTCAACCTTTAGTATTGAAAGAACCTACTGAACATGAATGGAAGGAAATAGCTGAAGCTTTTAAAAATATCTGCCAATTATATCGCTGCGTCGGTACTATTGATGGCAAACACGTCGTAATAAAAGCTCCACCACACTCAGGAACCATTTTTTTAACTATAAAAAAATATTTTCAATAGTTTTGTTGGCCGTCGTTGACGCAAAAAAAAAGATTAATTTATATTTATGTTGGGTCTATGGGATATACAGTGATGGTGGAATTTTGAACAACAGTGTATTTGGTCATAAATTAAAAACAAATAATTTGAATTTGCCACCGGATGAGCCACTGTGTCCAGGAGGAACGGAACTACCCTACGTATCCATAGGGGATGAGGCCTTTCACCTTCTGATAAATCTGATGTGCGCCTATCGGAAATCAAAATTAACAGATAGTCGAAGAATTTTTAACTACTGGTTATCAAGAGCACGCCAGGTAGTTGAAAATGTTTTTGGAATATTATCAATAAGATGGAGGGCATATAGAAAAATATTTGAGTGTTGTGTCGATAAAATTGTGAATGCTACATGTGTACTGTGTAACTACCTAATCAATGATAACATCAATATACTCAATGAAAGTGAGATATTATCTACTGAAAATCAGCTTACGCCATTATCCCACTCAGGTTTCAGATATTCAAATGAAATTTCTTTATACAGGAAGAATGTTGTACATTTTTTAACATATATGGCACTGTATCATAGCAAACTACATGAATACAAAACATATTGTTAAGAATGCATTAACAATTAATACTTATTCTTCAGCAAATCACATTATTTTATTACCTTTCTCCAAGCAGCATCTTTAATTTCATTTATTTTATACTATTCACTGTTAGTCGTCCATAAACAAAGGTATTTCCTAACACTTTCTATAAAATGTTCCACAATTTAATGTGTAGGTAAGGATTGCGTATTTCAAATACCTATAGTTAACATAAAAACATAAATTCAAAACACATGATCAGTTGACACGTCTCCACAAGAACGTCACCATTAAAACTGAGGGCGAGGCAGGGGGTAGCGCGGTGTCCGGGGATATGAGGTAAAATATACACCTTCAAATGACCTCTAAATATGACTCAGTCGGTCGTAAAAATATTTATAGTTTGGGATGTAATATATAATATAACACAGTGTGAAGGATCTACAAAATGTATGACGAGTGATAAAATATTATACCTCAAGATGTAATATATATTATATTATATCTCATAGTCAAAAGCCGGCTTAAATCATGTTTAATTGTTTAAAGTTTTATTGTCATGGCAAACAATCAAAGATCAGGGGAGTGAAAAAATCGCGAGTCTCGAGCGATTTTTTTTACTGCCCTTGATTCGAGTTTTTTTGCCAAGTGAACATTGAAATTGCAATAGTTGTATGTTATATTATGACCAGATTTTTTTTGGATGTTGTTAATGTATCAATCCCTATTCGTTACGCAGATTGTTTGGTCCATTTTCCAATCTCATTTGTCCCGATACGCATTTTATAACATCCAGAATTGGATTTATTCCATTAATAATTTACAGTCAGAAATACTGTCCGACGTAATTCTAGTAGTACCTTTAAACATACGCATTTTAATTAGTTTTAATTATTGTGATTAGGCACTAACCACTTACTGTCTGATCATTTTTCAGCTTCGCTCCGACATGTTTTGGATAAAATCGGGTTGTATTCAATTCTTCCAGTTGGGTTACCATTAGATTTTTTCCTCTTTGAAAAAATGCACTTTGTATCTTGCTGCTTCTCCCCCTATCTAGGCTAGTTCGAATGCCATTATAAGATACAGCAGCTTTTTTTGGAGTCCTATAGTTGATCAAAAGCAAGGTGTATATTTATCTGTTATTGGGAAAGCTAGGTAGCTTTTTATCATTAACAATGACTGTTGATTGGTCGATTTTAAGAAATTGAAGTAATCTCATTGGTTCTCAGAATAGGCGTGTATTAATATTTGATAAATATTTTTGTAAATCATGATCCTCAACTTTTCTATCGCTAACTTTCTCATCCCAAAGGATCAGTTTATGAAGGAAAAAATCCGGAATATTCTATAGAGTCATTTCTGAGAAAAGGTATGATAAAATGGCAGTATCCTAAATCGACGTTAAAAAATTAGAGTCAACGTGGAATCTCAATATCTGACTAAATAAAAATTGGGGTGATACGAAACTACCTTGTTTCATAGAGTGATGTTACTGAATAAATAGAGAATAAGTACAAAGGACATTCACCAGAGGTTTGAGAGATGAGTAAAATAAGAGAATTATGCCATTTTCGATATCTCTAAAGATAGCTAAGGCTCTTAAAAAATATCAGGGCTAGATGGTGTTCAAACTCCTGTTTTTTGGGACCAATTTAGGAGTTTATATGCTAATTTTCAAGATTTTCCTATCAATTATTAGGAAATTTAGTATCGCAAATAATCAAAAGAAAGTGGTAACTCCAAAGAAAGACCAGTTGGGTTTTTAAAAGGAAATTATGTACAAAAGAATAAATTTTGGGATGATAGAAATATACTAGCACAATCCATTTTTTTTTGATAAAGTAGTTTTGTCAGCCCTGGTATTCAGAAAAGTATTCGTTTAAAATACCACTCAGACCAAAATAATGGAGAATATTCAGTATATATTCTAGAAAAATGTTCCTTAAGGATTATTTCATGAAGAAAAAAATGTCCTATAGTCATTTCTGAGATAAGGTATATTAAAGTGGCAGTATCGATGTTAAAATATTAGATTCAACTTGGCGGCCCAATATCTGACTAAATAGAAGTTGACGTCATATGAAACTTTCTTGTTTCAAAGAGCGAATGCTACTGAATAAATAGATAATGAGTACAAAGAACAACGACCAAAGGTTTGAGAGATGAGTAAAATAAGAGAATTGTACCATTTTTAGTGTCTCTAAAGACAGCTAAGGCTTTGAAAAAGATCAGGGCTCAACTCTGTTAAAATTCATGTTTCGTCCCATTTCTTTGCATCTTCATTTATCCCTCTCCATTTCTTTATTTATTTCTATATCGTCATTTATCTCTATCTCATATCCCTGTCCATCCCTTCCATATCACTCTACGCATCCTTCTATATTTCTCTACTTCATATTCCTCTCCATATACTACGACCTCTCTCCATCTTCATTCATTATGTTCCGTCTCTTCCTCTCTTTATCCACTTCATTTATTCTCTGTTTTCATATTACTCTGTGTCTCTTCCTCTGTCTCTATTCTTCATTTTCCTCTATCTGATATCCTTGTCCGTCCCTTCCACCTCTATATTCATTTATCTCTCTTCATATTCATTTATCCCTCTCTGCAGCCATATTTGTTACTCCACTCCATATTCTTCGGTCCACTCTATCTTCATTTATTTCTTTTCTGTCTCGTCCTATCTCTCTCAACTCCATTTATCCTTGTCACCATATCCTTGACCATCTCTTTCTATTTTCATTTTTTTCTTTCCGTCTCTTTCTCTCTCTCTCTCTCTCTATATATATATATATATATATATATATATATATATATATATATATATATATATATATATATATATGTGTTAGTCTCTTCCCATGTCTCTTCATCTTAATTTTTCTCTGTCCCTGTCCTACTATCTCTCTCCATCTTCATTTTTCTGTCTCATATCCCTGTCTGTAACTTCCCATTTTCATTTATCTATCTCCGTCTCTATCTATCTTTCTCCACTTCATATCCCCCTCTCCATCTTAATTTATTTATTTTCGTCTCTTCCTATCTCTCTCCACTTTATTTATTTGTGTCTCTTCTCATCTCTCTCTATCTTCATTGATTTATTTTCGTTTCTTCCTATTTCTCTCTATATCTCTATCAGTATCTTTCCATCTTCATTTATCTCTTTCTCTGTCTTCTTATCTCTATCCATCTTCATGTATCTGTCTCATATCCCTGTCCTCTTCCCGTCTTCATTTATCTCTCCACATTCCTCTCCATCTCTTTCTATCTCTAATTTCATATCCCTCTCGATATCCCTGTCAGTCTCTTCCTGTATCTCTCCATTGTTGCCCATTAGAATTATGAACAAAGGTATACAATTTGTACAACCCATCAAATTATTATTTGTTAACTTAATACAATAATTATTTTAGCTTGAACTTGGATGAATGGATTAACG
This sequence comes from Galeruca laticollis, assembly GCA_963921935.1. Taxonomy (NCBI): domain Eukaryota; kingdom Metazoa; phylum Arthropoda; class Insecta; order Coleoptera; family Chrysomelidae; genus Galeruca; species Galeruca laticollis. The sequence continues at coordinate 76,460,620 of OY998177.1, forward strand.
AACCATTAGATGAATCGGATTCGGATAGCGAGGCCGAGATGGTAGAAAACCTATTTGTCAAAATGGATAAAGAAAATATTAGTAAATATCAACCAGAGCCAACGAAAGATGAAATTAGAAAGGTCAGTAGTTTGTATCATCTAGTGATTAATCAAACATCTATTTTATCACTGTTTTAAATGAAACTGTTTCTGGTATGTACATCATATTGTGGAATTATCTAGAAACAGTTAGTTTCATTTAAAACAGTAATATGAGGAGATTCCACAAAGTAGGGATCGAGATAGTAAATTTAATCTTTTTTCGTTTTCAGAGTCGTGAAGCTAGAAAATACGAACAGCAAAATAACCCGCATTATTTAAAAAGTATCGATCCTGTGGAACGCAACGGTAACGTTAACGAACATTTCGATAACGTGCCGATAACCGAACTAAACCTGAACGTTCCTTTGAAGGTAGTAGGTCAGAAACGATCCGATAAATACCTTAATTTAAACGCCGAAAAAGCATCTAAAAAGAAGAAAAACCGAAAGAAAAAACATAAATCAATTAGGTGAGATTTGTTAGTTTATTTGGGTACTGTACGACAACAGTATTATATTTTAACGTTTTCAGTTCTTCTGATGAAGATGTAAAACATGGTCCAGTGATAGAAATAAAAAGAGACATGGAACTTCCAGAAGGAGCCACACTATCGGACGGCGGTAGCGACCATTCCGATAAAGATGATCCTCACAAAGCTTTGAATATCGACTTAAACTTGTAAGTTTTTTTGTCCGCAGTTACAGAATAGTGTATTCTATATCAAGGGTGGAATAAGCAAAATTCTACCGGATGAAAATTATTTGTTTTCAAATATCAACATACACCAAGAGGGTTGCCGTAAAAATGTTCATGGCTATAATTAATTTAAATTATTATAAAAAATAGCTACTGACGTTCTTGTACCCCACTTTTTTGACACTTTTTCCCCAAAGTGATGAAAACATGTATATTTTAAACTTGAAAAATATGCTTCATGGCATGAGAATGAACATATACCCACAAAACAAGAAGGGAACGCCTCTAGTTTCCTCTTTTTGCAATGTCCCTGTAAAAGTTCTGTAATGTAAATATTTTTAAACCTATATCAATACTTTTTGAATTCCACATACTGCAGCCTATAAGCAATGATAGTTGTCAAACAAAAACTTTTTTTTCAACCAGTAAATGGTTTTTTTTAGGCCAGCCTATGATTATTCTGCCAAACCTGTAATACCGGTAGAAAAGAAGGTTAAAAAGGAGAAGAAACATTCGAAGAAAAAATCCGAACGGGATAAATCTAGTAAAAACAATAACGATAGGCATCTTAAAGAAAATACCAGCAAAGATAAAATTAATAAAGAAAAATCTAGCAAGAAAAAAAGCGAAGGGCATAAAGGGAAACTTAACAAAGGTACTAAAGAAGCGAATTTATTAGGTTTAGACGTGGAAATCGGCGAGGAAGTGAAACAGATTAAAAAAGGCAAGAAGGAAAAGAAGTCTAAAGAGTCAAAAGAAAAAGGTAAGACATATATATTTTTTGATCCTTAAGGGTGTTGAAGTGTACATTCTTCCTTATTTTCCATTCATTCCTTGTCTTCATCCTATCTCCAAATATTTAACTACTGTGTTGTGTCATTTGTTATTTTACACACATTTATTTGTAGTTATTGCTAACCTAACCTAACCCCATAATCATCAAACGCTCAAACTGCTTTAGCTTATGTTTTGATTTTAAAATAGTGTAATGCTTTTGTTATTTATTTAAACAATAAACGGGTGGGATAAATTTTAAACACACGATATGGCTACTTACTAATTTATTTAAACACTAACTCACTAACACTTAATTTATATGTACTTAACTAATCACTTAAATTTAATTTATATGCACACAAACTTAATTATTAATTTATATCAACACTTTTATATTCACTTATTTACTGTTTATTTGTCAAGATCACTTTATCAACTGCCTGGTCCGCTGATCGGTTCTTTTTATATACTAGTGCCTTTTTTACTAGAGAATTCTGGACTGCGGCTTACACAAAAAATGCCTTTCGCGATATTTCTCGATTACCGGCTCAATCCTTAAAAGACCTCCCCAGAACATGTCTATAAAAACTGTCACAATAAATCCCAATAAACCTTCGGCGTGCTCGCAATTTTTTTAACTCCGTTAACATAAGGTTACAGGACCGTACTTAGTATCTGCTTCGGTGTGTGAGTTCGTAACATAAACCCCTCTTTAAATGAAAGTTCCTCCTGGAACTTTTGTGTAGCCGAGACTGGATGTTTGAATCGGCAGCTGACTCCATTTCTACACTTTCCGATCTTATGGAAATAACAGGGCACCGTCTTCATCGGATACTGAAAACGGGGGTTGTAGCTGCAAATTAATATCTGGACAACAGTATCTTGGAAGATAACCTCTACCATGTTCCTGATGACTCGCCAATACAACTGGTTACTCGCTATCTTAGGCATAGCCAGTTTCTTTACGCTGGATTCTAACACATGGTCTCGTAGGTTTCGAAGTGCTTCCCACCCATCGCGGTAGGTAGATCGATCTTGAAAGTGTCTTGCCAGGGGCTGGAATCTGGTCTTCAAGTTTTTCTAATTGCCCGAACTTCTTTCGAAAGACGGTTGCCAACCCTCGTGCGTTTTTGATACGGGCGGGGATGTTGTATGCCAGTGAATAATCTTCCGGGAGAGTGAACAAATCTTGTTGTTCCGAAGTGACTCCATATCTAGCTTTCCCGGTACCTCCATACGCGCCCATAAATTCATCGAAGGTAGGGTCAGACACATCTTGAATAAGGTTTACTCCTTCCTCTAGGTCATGGTCTCCTTCGAATGGCGCTAGTCGGTTTTGGTGAACTACTTTTGGTTTTCCGTTGGGGATCTTGCTTATGCGATATATAACATCATTGATCCTTTTCTTGATTAAGTATGGATCTTCCCTGGATTTTTGTGATTTTGGAGAAAGTCCTTTTCTCCTCGTCGGGTTGTGTAACTATACTTTGTCCCCTTCTTTGAAACCGCCCTCTGTGGCCTGCGTGTCGTACCGACTTTTCATTCTGTCACTGACAACTTGAAGATTTGTTCGAACTAATTCATGAATATCGTCCAGCCTTCTTCTCAATTCGATCACGTAGTCTTCGCCTGCTAGATCTTCTCCAGGTCGACAGCCAAATTCCAGGTCACAAGGAAGCCTCATTTCACGTCCAAACAGGATTTTGGCAGGTGTTTCACCCGTGGACTCATTGACGGCAGATTGATAAGCCAATGCGAATAGGGAAAGATACTGGTCCCAATCTCTCTGATGGCTGGATACTACTTTGGACAGGTATTTTCCAATAGTCCTGTTCATTCTCTCGACCATTCCATCTGACTGTGGATATAATGCTGTTGTTCTGGTCTTCTTCATTCGCAGCTTCTCGCAAGTCTCCTGGAATAGATGACTTTCGAAATTTCTTTCCTGGTCGCTGTGGACTTCCAAGGGCACTCCATATCGGCTGATAAATTCTTTCACCAATACATCCGCAACAGTTGTGGCCTCTTGGTTTGGGATAGCGTAAATTTCCACCCACTTTGTGAAATAATCCATTACAACCAGTATGTATTTGCCACCATTTTCTGTCGTTGGAAATGGCCCAGCGATATCTAAAGTAATCCTTTCGAAAGGGCTTCCAACATTGTACTGTTTCATAGGTGCCTTTCTCTTGCGATGTGGTCCATTACTCGTAGCACAAGTCGTACATTTCTTACACCAGTCCTTCACATCGTCGGAGCTGTTCATCCAATAAAACCTTTCACGAACTCGCTGAAGGGTTTTCTTCACTCCCAGATGACCTCCCGATGGACTGTCGTGTAACTTCTTCAGTACCTCAGCTACTCTTGTTCTCGGGATAACTAGCTGTCTCCTCATCTCAGAACCATCATCGCTTTCAAGGACTCTTTTCAACAGCCCTTCTTCCAGGACAAGGGAGTCCCACTGAGCCCAATACGCCTTGAGTTTCGGTGAAAATCTTGACACTTCTTGCCAGGTAGGTCGCCGGTTTTCTTTCTTCAATTGCCGGATCATCTTCAGGTGAGGATCATTCTCCAGATCTTCTCTGATCCTGATGGGTGACCATTCCTCGTTGACTACAGTAGTTCTTGAAACTGCAGCTTCCCTAGATTCTACCTTGTTGCAGTGGGAGCAGTCTGTTGGGCACGGCCGTCTGGACAGGGAGTCGGCATTTCGGTGACTCACACCAGCTCGATGTTCGATGTTGAAATCATACTCTTGAAGTCGTTCAATCTATCTAGCGCTCTGGCCCTCGGGATTCTTGAACTGCATCAACCACTTGAGTGCTGCATGATCAGTCCGGATTAAAAACTTCCTACCATAGAGATACTGGTAAAAGTGTTCCACGGACTTCACTACCGCCAAAAGTTCTCTTCTTGTGACGCAGTAGTTTCGTTCTGATTTGGAGAGGACTCTACTAAAATATCCCAGCACTCTTTCTTGCCCTCTTTGGATCTGTGAGAGCACTCCACCAATTCCTACGTTGCTTGCGTCAATGTCAAGAATAAAGTCTCCCTCTGGTAAAGGGTATCATAATATCGGCGCCGTGGTTAAATGCCTCTTCAAGGTATCAAAAGCCGTTTGACAATCTTCGTCCCATTGGAAAGCTCTTGCTTCTTCTGTAAGTCGAGTTAGAGGCTTAGCAATATCTCCAAACTTCCTGATAAATCTTCTATAATATGTGCAAAGTCCAAGGAAACTCCTAATTTGATGTTTGTCGGTTGGTTGCGGCCATTGCTGAATGGAAGCAATTTTCTCTGGATCCACGGCCACTCCTTCATTGCTCACTATATGACCTAGATAGTTGACACGGTTTTGGAACAGCTGACATTTCTTCGGGTTTAACATGAGCTGGACAACTTGTAGTCGTTTGAATATGTCTTCCAAATTCTTCAGGTGTTCGTCAAATGTCTTCCCCAGTACTACAATGTCGTCCAAATAGACCAGGCATGTCTTCCAAGACAACCCTCTCAAGACATTTTCCATGAGTCTTTCAAATGTCGCAGGCGCATTACAGAACCCGAATGGCATGATGTTGAATTGCCATAATCCAGATCCGGTGGTAAAAGCAGTCTTTTATTTGTCCATTTCCACTTGCCAAAAGCCAGACTTCAGGTCCAAGGTGGAAAACAGTTTGCTGCCGGTCAAAGTATCTAGCGTATCGTCAATTCGAGGCAGAGGATAGCTGTCCTTCTTCGTCACGTTGTTAAGCTGGCGATAATCCACGCAGAATATCGTAGTTCCATCCTTTCTCTTGACGAGCACAACTGGAGACATCCATGGACTAGTAGATGGTTCTATTACTTTTTCTTCTGCCATCTCTCGAGTGATTCTTTCGGCTTCCTCTCTCTTCGCTCGTGGAAGTCTTCGAGAAGATTGCCTAATTGGCTTAGCATTACCAGTATCGATTTTGTGTTTGACGGCTGATGTTCTGCCAGTCTTTCCTCCTTTTGGTACGAATAAGTCTCGATACTGCAAGAGAAATTCTCTCATTCTCTTTTTTTCAGCTCGATCCAAAGATTGACCAGCTACTGATAACATTTGTTCGAATCTGGCATTAGAATTGTCAGTGGTTGTTGTTTGACGAACTATAGACGTCACTGGTATGCAGGATCCAATCTTTGTTTCCTTCTTGATGATAACTGGGTAATCATTCACGTTTATCACATGTACTGGGGTCTCTTTCGCCGACGTGTCCAATCCTTCTCCAATTAGTACTCCTTTGCCAACTTCTTCGTCGTGGTTCCTTAGCTCCATCATAACCGGTGTACCTTCCTCCATGATTCCCTGTAGTCGTGCTACTATCATGGTTTCGCTTCGTGTAGGTAGAACGGTATCTTCCTGTACAGCTGCCAACACCGCGCTGCCTTCATATAGAGGAAGAAATACCTCCTCGGAACCCACTTTAATGGTTCTGTTTCGAAAGTCTAATTGGAAACCATGTACATTCATTACGTCCATTCCCAGAATCACGTTTTCTTCCATGTCAGCTACGATTACGGTATGCGTGAACTTTTCTGCGCCAATTCCCAATTGGATTTGTGTCTCACCATGAACGTTGGCACTCTCACCTGTGGCGGTCCGTAGTCGCAGTCTCGTTGCTAGAAGCTTCTTCTTGGGGTTTATTATCTCTGGTCGTATAATGGTTCTAGTTGCTCCAGTGTCAACCAGCAGAGCATATTTCTCACCATTTACTTCGCCATCCACATATACACTGTCGTTGCGACATCTGAGAGAAGCTATCAGTACGAGAGGGTCTTTGGAACGATCATGGGTCGGTGCTGCCTCCTCGTAGCCGACCCGTTCTAGTTTTCCTGTGACTGGGGTTCTTGGTTTGCAGGAGTCTTGGCGCGCTTACACGAACTACGTACATGCCCTAGCTCGCTACAATTCCAGCATCTGATTTTTCTCGGCTTCTTGTCCATCATACTTTTTATTAAACTGACGAACTGGTCAAATCTGTCTTCGTCACCTTCTTCTTGGATGGTCCTAATTTTGTTATATCCTGAAGCCTTCGTTGCTGCTTCATATTCAAGAGCAGCTGTCAATGCGTCAACTAATGTTTTCGGATGGGCTAAACGAAGCGTCCTCTGCATATCGGGGTCACGTAAGCCATCAATGAAGGCCTGGATGCCCAGACATTCCATCATGTTCTCTGGTGCTGACGGATAAGCAAGTCGAACTAGTCGGACAATGTCCGCTTCATATTCTTGAAGGGATTCATCACGTTTCTGCCTTCGGTTCTTCAGCTGAGATTGGTACAAATGTTCTAGATGTTCATGACCATATCGCATGTCCAACCTCTTCTTCAGGTGCTCGAAGTCGTCCGTTTCTTCCAAAGGTATCGTCTGAAGTACATCTAAAGCATCTCCGCGAAGCGCGATGATTAAGTTCACTGCCTTCTCCTTATCGGACTAATTATTCACTCTAGCGGCTGCTTCAAACTGTTTCACATAATTGGCCCACGACATTTTTCCATCGAACGTTGGGGCCTTGACTCGGGTAAAACTGCCAATGTCTTCTAGCTTAGGGTGTGTTTCTGGCTTGCAAGATTTTGTTTGCTCGGTCTTCTTTTCTTCCGCTGGCGTGTCTTGAGTCTTTATATCTGACATCTTTTTTTCTAACTCCTTGATTTTCTCGTCTATCGTTGTGATCTTATTCTCGATTTTCTCGTCCATCGTTGACATCTTATTCTCGATTTCAGATTTTAGAAACGAAATTTCATTTTCAATGTCAGCGGCAATGTCGTTTTTCAATAATCGGCAGATATATCGTTCTTCAAAGTAGAAATATCGTTCTTTATGGCCGAAATATCGCTTTTCACATTCGTCGAAATCTTCTCGTCCATAGCAGAAATCTTCTCGTCCATGTTCTCTTCCACGGCAGAAATCTTCTCGTCCATGTTAGCCGAAATATCATTCTTCATAGTAGAAATATCGTTCTTCATATCAGAAATCTTCTCGTCCATGTTAGCAGAAATATTAGCAGAAATGTTCTCTTCCATGGCAGAAATCTTCTCGTTCATGTTAGCAGAAATTGACGAGATTAAGGTGGAGGCCTCGTCATTAAATAAAACTGTTTCTGGATCAAAGCCGTCATTTTCCAGTGCCACTTCAAGTCTTTCTACTAATTCACTTTTCTTACCGGACGTTTTCAACTCACGATCTTCTAATTCTGCTCTTAATTCCGCCACTTTCAGATCCCTCAATCTCGTGGCCATTTTTACGGAGCAATTTATTTATATTACCCCACACCTGACACCAATGTAATGTTTTTGTTATTTATTTAAACAATAAACGGGTGGGATAAATTTTAAACACACGATATGGCTACTTACTAATTTATTTAAACACTAACTCACTAACACTTAATTTATATGTACTTAACTAATCACTTAAATTTACTTTATATGCACACAAACTTAATTATTAATTTATATCAACACTTTTATATTCACTTATTTACTGTTTATTTGTCAAGATCACTTTATCAACTGCCTGGTCCGCTGATCGGTCCTTTTTATATACTAGTGCCTTTTTTACTAGAGAATTCTGGACTGCGGCTTACACAAAAAATGCCTTTCGCGATATTTCTCGATTGCCGGCTCAATCCTTAAATGACCTTCCGAGAACATGTCTATAAAAACTGTCACAATAAATCCCAATAGACCTTCTCAGAATTCGGTGCGCTCGCCATTTTTTTAACTCCGTTAACATAAAGTTACAGGACCGTACTTAGTATCTACTTCGGTGTGTGAGTTCTTAACAATAGGTTCTACATTTCTATCTTCCTTGATTTAACTTTAAGTGTTATTTATATAAAAAAATGGTGTTAACAGGGGGGGGATAGAGTAAGATATATAAAAGCACAAACACTCAACTGGGTCGGACATATAATGAGACAATGGATCTGAGAATAGAGGATTGAATGTAGAGAACTGGAAAAGAATATATTTGAACCGAAAAGAATGAAAAAAAAATAACAAAAGTAGTCAAAACCAACAATAGAATTCTCCCTTATTTCTAGCCATTGTTTTTCCATCATTCCTTGTCTTTATTCTCTTCATCAAATATTTAACTACAGTGTTGTTATCTTATGTCTGACTTTGTACATTTATTTATAGATTTATAGTTATTGCTAACCTAACTTAACCCCAAAAGCGTCAAATGCACAAACTGCTTTACTTTCTCTTTTGTTTACATATGAAAATCGTTACTACATTTCTATCTTCCCTGATTTTATCCCTAAGTATTATTTATAAATAAAAAAAATTGATAAGAGCGAGGAAAATGTAAGACAAAGGCACAGGTAAACTCTCAACTGATGGGGCATATAATGAGACGAAAATCAATGGAAATGATCAAAAGTGGTTTCTATTAGAGCCAAGAAGAAGAAGCGGACTTGAGAATAGAGGAATGAATAAAGAGAATAAAAGAAAAGAAAAAATAACAAAAGCAGTCAATACTAACGATAGCCATAATCCACTGAATTGTAAGGCTGGTTGATATTATCTATATAAAAATTGTTATAGGTTAGGGTCAAAGTAAAACCACAGCCTAATAAACACACAGCCCAGACTCTTAACGTCGGCACTTTGATATTATTTATTGAAAATGTGTGACCTCGAGGAAGCCATTTGGGTGTAAATTTCAGAGTTGGCTATGGGTTTATTTTAGTACCGCTGGCAGGGCCGTACTTAGAAATTTAAAGTAAACATGAGAGTATTATGTTTATTTGAATTTACATAGATAATCATAAAAATAGAATATAGGCAAGCTGTTCTTGTTACGTGAAATATTCATATTTATTATTTAGCTATATCGCCGCGTTGGGAAGTAGGCAGTGCGATTAGAAAGAAAATCAAATAACTTGAAAGATCACACGTTAATAGACCACATACAATCAAAAAGTTAGAATGCTAGAATTATATGTGCTTTTAGAAGCATTTGATAAAATTAGCCTACCTATAATAGTTTAGAAGATAAAAAAGATCCATATATACACCATTAGAGATAATTGAAGGAATTTTTATAGATAAGTATAGTGTCAAGAGATATCCATATGTGACAATTTTAAATAAAAATTATGGGAGTGTTATAATCAAAATTAACCATATGCAATTATCAAATTCAGATTAATTTAATACCTATAACATAAAAAGTGAAACGATCAACCCGGTAACAGAATTAAAAAAAGACATAAGATCTAGATATGTGTTCATATGTGAAAAACGATTTATTAAAATTGTGCGATACTTTCGCAAATATTTTTACAATTAATAATAGTTTCACTCACTGTGTAATGAAATTAGTAAAAAAATGAAATGTGTCCAATAATGACATTAAATAAACAATACTAACATTACAAATACAAAAAGTAAATACAATAACACAAACCTACATTTAAACAATAATTGTTCTATGTGACTTAATAAATTTGTAACTTGAAGTATTTACACAAATATATACTTCCACCTATTGATTACGCCATATAATCAATTTATTACGAATATTTTTTTGATCTTTAAAATTATTATTAATATGTTTTAAAGTATAATAAAGTCGTATGCGTTAGTACAATTTTAATACAAACTCTTTGGGAAATTTCTCACAAGGATGCACAAGATGCCTGTGTACAAGTTGGAAAAGATTATTGCAAATGTTGGTCCTTGCTATTAGACAATGGAAATTTGTCTGAAAAATTTCTTCAACATTCGCAATAAAATCCACTAAAATGTCTACTGGATTTTTTAAATTTCCAAAAATAGTTTTTTCGGAATTTTCGTATGCCCTAAAATAGATATATAATGAAGAATCATCTAATTCGTGTCGATGGTTTGAAAATGTTATGCACACGTCGCAACTATGTATATTAAGGGCTTTTTTTAACAGATAGCCACAGATATACCGTACAAAATTCTTGTGTAGCATCTCATCTTGCTGATAGGCTGTACCTATAAGTTAAGTGGTCATTTCTATTGGCATGTTTTTTGTAGACGGTACCGCATGTGCAGGTACATCTGTCAACTTCAAAAGCATGGAATCTGGATCTGCATCACAATTTTCGGTCCCTGAGTGAAATATTTTTAAATACACTAATTTTTTGAATGTTCTTTTAAATTGAATTGGAGTAGGATTTCTGCAGTCGCCATTTTGTTGTCTGGCAGAACCGAAAAAATTCTCCAGACAATCTGAATTTAAACGCCTAGTTAAAAGATAATCAATTTTTTTCTCATTGAAGTCATTCCATAAGCTCCAAATGCTATTTATACTAATCCTAATACATTTAAAACTTTTGATCCTATTCGACACATTTTTGTTTTGTTCGTTATTTATAATTTTAATTTTGTTAAAAAGGGTAGTGCATTCATTTAATAATTCCACCTGATGGGGTAAATTCTTGTAAGCTATATTATATAATTTTGCGGAAGAGGTGCTGGATGAATTGAGCATATCAAATAGTTTGTCCATTTTGGATACAAATTCTGAAGTGTGATATTATGATTCAGACGGCAATTGTCCAAATCTGATATAAACATTCATGCCACTAGAAACTGTTGCGCTAAATACTTGTAGAGCATATTTGGCTTTCATTTTTTCAAATGAACTTGGAGAAATATGGGACGTAGTTAATTTCGGTGCCGCTCTTACTGCATATTTTTTGTCATGCTCATAAAATGATTTTATAAATGAGCATGAAATTTTGCGATTGTCAATTAAGAAATCATATTTTATAAGCATATTCCTAATGGCTTTAAAAATGTGCGGAATATCAAAAATGTAATAAATTTTTTGTCTCCTGCAGTAAAAATAAGGCCGATTTGCAGTAACACCCAATAAATTTGACAAAGGCATATAATTGGATCCCATATCTGTTGTGACAGCACATATTTTCTAACCTATCTCGCCCAACTTATTAATGAAGACTTGAAGAATGGCAAAAACTGATACATTTATTTCCGGTCGTAATATATTATTTGTATCTTCAATTTCTGAAAGACCAACGACAGCATCATTTCCTTGATTATAAAATAAATGTGCTTTGATCGACATTTCGTCTATACATAAAACACAATATTTACTTTTGTCATCAAAGCAATCGGCTTTCATTTTTAATATGGCAAATACTTGGGGATTATTCAAGCCAGAATTTATTTGCACATTTTGTAAAATCCATAAGAGAGTTGTAGGTGATGGCAGACAATATTTTTTACGAGTACTTGTCTGTAAGTTCTCGGACGAGTAAAATATGGCGCTAAGCACTCCATTTTAAATTCAAGTGAATATCTTCGTCCCTTAGGTTTTTTTTTGATTTACTAATTTGGCAATTAACTATACGAGCTACTTCATCGTTGCCACAAAATTTATAAGTCAGTCCATAAAATTGTTCCAAACTTATTTCACTTTCAATATTTTCGAATCTATGTTCTAAGTCCACAACTCTCTTCTTTAAAGCTATAATCTCATTCTTGAGATCTGTAATACAACTACGATATTTCCTCTTTCGTGGACTATTATGGGACAGATCACTGCTAGTTTGTGTGGATGAAGTAGAACGTGGAGTTTGGCAGTTTACATCGGCATTAAAACTTTGATCTGAGATTGCACCTAAAATAAAACAATAATAGCGCTCAAATAAAGTTCTTAATACCTGAATAAGTTAACTAACTGACAGCGATCTAATTATTTGTTTTGTATTACAAATTAACAAATTATTCAAAATTATCAAGAACCTGAAGCACTTACCTATATATAAAGCTCGAATTTATAACAACAAAAATTGAAGAGAAATGCGCTTATATAGGCAAAGATTTTTACTGAAAAAGACAGAAAATCTTAACATATATAAAATAAAATTTAAAAAAGGCAAAAAGATGGATGTTACGAAAAAAAGTAAAATATGCAAAAACACACTTAAAATAGACAAAAAGGGCAATTTGCCTATAATCCGAGCTTTATTTAGGTACCTACTAGGCGATTTTGAGTAATTTTTATTCATAAAAAGCCTTAAATTATTCATTTTAAATTCCAAGTATTATACACTGTATTGAACTTAGGCGTATCCGAGGAAAGTACAAAGTATAATCACATTGTAGGTACAATATATTATTTACCTGTAGTAATAATTATATCTTGCAAAATGTTTATCCGTGGCATATTTTCTCTGATTTATCCAGAGATTTCAAGTCATACAAAGGTGTGTATGTATGATCAAAATTAGATCCCCTAGAAGATCCCTCTTGTAATGGGAATAATGTTGGAACCGCATTCAGATTTAACCGATTGCATTGATCATTTGTGAACATTTTCAGTTCAAAGTGGTCCTGACAAATCCTGTGACTTTTATTTAAAGTGTTTTTACTACACCTAACAAATCTTTCCTATTACAAGCGACAACCCAGGTTCTGGCTCTAAAATATCAAAATATGATTCGAATGTTAGTTTCAGTTTTGAATAGGTCGGACTTAAGACGATAAAGTTATGTATTTGTGAGAACTATTTCCATAGGTCAAGTAAGGCGTTCCCTTGTGATTCTAGTTCAATGGTGAGATTTAGCATGGCCGACAACAACTATTTATATTTAAGTAACATATATGTGTATAATTTACCTTATGGGATCTACCGGAAATCTAAAAAAACTTTTTTTGCATATATTACTTTTGTTTTTGTAAAATTTCGCGGCACAAGAACAGCCCATTATAGTCAGTTTAACAAAACAACGGTACTTCATAATTAATATAAAAATCTCAACGACACTAACTATCTAAAATAAGAAAAAGAGCCGTTTTAACACTCAAAAATCAAATACTAAGTCAAACTAATCTGAATTTTTATAACTACCGATTAAAAGACATCCAAGTTCGTACGACAATGGTTACGACTAGCTCCTTCTGCATTCTCGTCACTGATCTGAGAGGTTTTACCCCGAAGGGCGTGTATGCGCGAATAGCTGCGCATTCTGTTCCCGCCAAGTAAGAGTCTCTGCTGTGTGTTCTATATGCTGTTGGAAAACACTTATATTGAAAATGTAAGATAGTTTATTTAGCAGCACTCTTTTACCGCTCAGAACAGTAGAGTCATACAGGAAAGAGACTGTATCAACGATACATGACCTTTTATAGCAAGATCTAGAAGGATGGAGACAAAAAGACATAGGGATACAGTAATTCCGGCAATAATGATATGCTAATAGTATCAGTTGGGTATAGCAACATTCCAATGTGAGAATTGCATTATGACAGTGGACATAGTATGGTCGTTGCCTACCAGATTCCATTAAGTGCCCATGCATTGCACGAGTATGTCCAATTCTCAATCTTCTAAAAACGAGTTTGTCTTCCCTCTTGGTTAGTAGCAATATGCTGGAATTATGTGTTCACTGAACTTCTGACAATTTGCTCGTAGAGTTGCTTAACACTTTTACCCATTTATTTCTGATCCTTTTGCAGAATGTTTTAAGGTCACTGTAGAGCTGAATGCGTTGTTTGGGTAACTCTGACAATGCCGCAGCTTTTGCAGACTTATCAGCAGTTTCATTTCCAGTAATACCAACATGTGAGGGATCCCAGATAAGCATGACGTGAATTCATTTCAAGTAAAGGCATTGGATGCTTTCTTGGATTTGAGGGGCTAAATAATTGTTGGAGTATATGTCTTTTATTGAGAGGAGGGATGACAGAGAATCGGCGCATATTGCAACTTTCTTATGGGTTTCTTCAATACATTTGACAGCTGAGAGTATACGGAAAAGTTCACTTTTGTGTACATTACAATAGGGAGGTAGTTGGTGAGTGATGATTGAGAAATTCGTTGTGGTAGTGGAACAGCCTACTTAATTCTTGTGCTTTGATGCGTCGGTGTAAAGAATTTCGTCAGGATTTTCCAGTTGTAGGAAGCCTTAAGAAAAGTGCTCGATACTTTGTGTTTATGGTATTTACTTAAGGTGTAGTACTGTTATTTAAGTCTGAGAATATATTTATGGTTATGAAGTTATGAATTTTATTCTATGGTAGTAATGGAATTTCATGAGCTATAATAGGTTCTTTAATTTGAGACATTGATGACTGTGAGACATTTTCTTCTTAATATGTTCTACAATTCCTGGCCAAAATAAAGATTGTTGTGCATTCGAGTACCGGTAATTGTAGGTGAAAGACGTGCGACACAGCAATCCGTTTAAACCAAATATCACTGGTAAATTTCACGTGAAATAAACTTAAATTAGTGTAAAACAAGAGTGCGTGAAAGTAATAGAAAATGACTGAAAATCTTCCCCCCGACGGCGGGGGGAACATAAATAATCTTTCGAATATCAACAGCGAACCCGATAAAAATAACAGCGAGATGGGACCACAAGTGATCGAAAATCCTAATTTAATGCCAGTTAATAACCATACTAGCAGCATAGAGGACGAACGCCGCTCTATTCAGACGGCAACAGGTGACAATACACAAAAACCCAAAACATTCAACATCAACAAATCGTATTTATATTCAGATAACATTTATGTTTTTATCGAAAAGTTGAATACTGATAACATAGGTCGTTTACATCCCATGGCCGTAGCGCATATTTTACACCAAAAATTAAAAATATCTAATATTAAATGAATACAAAAGGTAGGGAAAAATAGAGTGCGAGTGCAATTAGCAACTTTAAAAGATGCTAATAATTTAATTAATAACAAAGAACTTAATAATGAAAATTTAAAAGCATTTATTCCAAATAATTTATTGGAGCGTAAAGGGGTAATAAAAGAAGTCGATACAATTTTTAACGAAGAGTACTTACTCAAAAATATCATTACGACGAGCACAGTCACGGAAGTTAGAAGGTTCAAAAAAAAAATAGACATAGACGGAGAGACTATTTATATACCAAAACAAACAATCCTAGTAACTTTCGAGGGTAATGCCTTGCCAACGCACATAAAAATAAATAGTGTAATATGTCCAGTAGAAAATTATGTACAAAAAGTAACACAATGTTACAATTGTTTAAGATATGGACACGTAGCCAAACAATGTCGGTCAACAAATAGTAGGTGCTTGAATTGTGGTGAAATAAAAGAAGACGATCACACATGCAACGATCCGGAAAACACTTTCTGTATATATTGTAAGGTTAACGATCACAAATCGATTTCCAGAACATGCCCTACATTTGAACAACAAAAAAAAAATAAAAGAACACATGGCACAAAATAATACTACCTTTCTTGAGGCAAAAGCAAACATTTGTAACTCTTATGCTAATGTCACACTATTAAATAGTTTTGAAACCTTAACCAATACTCCAGAAAATTTTCCCGCCCTTCCAAACAAAAACATGAACCACAATAAAAATAATTATAATAACCACCGACCTAACATTCCTTTATCCCAAATAACAAATCCTAGGAATGAAACAAATAACCCTCCTACCATACACGACCCCCCAACTCCACCAACACCTCTCAGCAATACTCCTAAAAAACGAAAGGTGAATATGCGTGGAGAGGAAATGCACCCTCCAATGTTTCCTAGAAACTTCGGACCAGAGCAACCGATTCAAATAGGCCAAAAAACAACGAGTATGGAAGTTGACTTATGCAGTGATAAAGATGATCAAGTAGTCACTCTTTTTAATATCTTAAAGGATATATTAGATGATATAACAAGTTTTGAAGGCTTGGGAAAAATTGATATAGTTTACGTAAAAAATAAACTTAGCAAATTCCGAAATGGCCAATAAAAACAATACAATAAACATTTTGCAGTGGAACTCGCGTTCCGCTGTAGCAAATAGATATAGTTTAATAAAAATTTTAAAAGAAAATAATGTAGATATAGCGATCTTAGCAGAAACTTGGTTTAAACAGGACAAACTAATCAAATTTGAAGGGTATCACATCGTTCGGGCAGATAGAGCGGATGGTTATGGAGGAACAGCAATCCTATTTAAAAACCACATGAAAGGCGAAAAAATAAATTTAAATCTGAATGTCCACGAACATATCTCAGTTTGTGCTGCTCGAATAGAAATATGCAAATCATCAAAAATCTCAATACTATCCTTGTACTGCCCGCCAGGTATAAACATAAACGGCAACGATTGGGAAAACATATTTGCTACTATAAATTCTCCCACTATTCTTGCAGGCGATTTTAACGCCCACCATGAAGTCTGGGGATCGCACAAAAACGACCAAAGAGGGAGACAGCTAGCTAATATTATAGACAACCAAGAACTAATACTTCTAAATGATGGATCACCGACGAGACTAACACACAACGAACACAAATTTGCAGTAGACCTAACTTTTTCTTCACCTAATATATCCAATAGAATAACCTGGAAAACGCACCCGGACACCTTAGGATCAGACCACTACCCAATCATAATGGAACTCGCTGTCAAAAATAAAACTGAAGATAAAGAATGTACCATATACCCCTCCAGCAAATGGAATATAAAAAAAGCCGATTGGAATTCTTATAAACAGAACATTGACAACTTCTTTGCACAAGACAATCCCATCTTCAACAACATCAATGAAAAATACTCATACTTTATGGAAGGAATAAATAGTTCAGCAAATAAATTTATCCCAATAAATAAACCATTTAAACCAAGAGGTGGAAAAATAACACCGTGGTGGAATGACTAGTGCGATGAAGCAATTCGGACAAGGAAAAAATCAATGATAAAATTTAAAAATACCAGCACACTGGAAAACTTCCAGTCTGCAAAAAATGAAGCTGCCAAAACTAAAAGAATTCTAAGAAAAGTGGCAAGACAATCCTGGATTACATATTGCAATAACCTCAACAAAAATACGCCCATGACTCAAATATGGAATCAAGCAAAAAAAATGAAAGGAAATCTAACTAACCGAACCAAGTCCACAGATGACAACTGGGTAGAACCGTTTTTAGACAAAATTACTCCCCCAATGGTATTATTAAATCCCAAGGAAATTACAACAGCAAAACAAGCAGAAGATACACCAGAAATTTTCCAGAGGAGCCTGGAATTTGGGGAATTAGAAAATGCTCTCAATATTTCAAAAAATACGGCACCTGGAGAAGATGACATTAAATATGCAATGCTGCTACATTTACCTAAAAACGCCAAAATGTTTTTATTGGAAATATTCAACGAAATATGGTCAACCGGGAACTGCAACATACAAGATTGGAAAAAGGTGATAATCATTCCTATTCTAAAACCTGGGAAAGATCCCGAAGATCCTGAATCTTACAGAGGAATATCGCTTCTCTCATGTGTCCTAAAGACCTTTGAGAGAATAATCAAAAATCGACTAGAGTGGTGGATAAACCAGAACCAAATATTACCCATAACCCAATATGGATTTAAAAAAGGATTCGGCACAATTGACGCGGCATCACACATTACCACAGATATACAGAACACATTCTCAGAAAATGGATATTTAATTGCAACATTCTTAGACCTTCAAAGTGCTTACGATACAGTCAACATCCCAATTCTAAAAGATAAAATGAAAGAATCGAACTTCCCGGAACGAATCTGTAACCTATTATGTCAAATGCTATCAAATAGAAAAGTATATATTAGACACAATAATTCCCTAATCGGACCACGACATACCTCACTGGGACTACCTCAGGGATCAACATTATCTCCTCTATTATTCAATATATTTACCACTTGTTTACACTCAACAACGGAGGAAACAACTATAATACAATATGCAGATGATATTGTTTTATACTCACAGGAAAAGAAATACGATCGTGGATTACAGAAACTAGAGAACTCATTCATTCCTTTGATTACCACCATCCAGAACCTAGGACTTCAAATCGCGCCTCATAAGTCGCTTGACGTATTTTCTAGACATACTTTACAAAAACCTGAAAATATCCAATTAGGCAATGCTCTACTACCATACAAAGATGAAGTCAAATATTTAGGAATAGTACTGGATAGCAAGCTAACATGGAAACCATTCATAGAACTCATACGAACAAAGTGCACAAAAGCAATAAACTTCCTGAAAATGATTACGAGGACGTGGTGGGGAGCTAGTCTAGACATAGCACTTTTGTTCTACAGAGCGTACATCCGATCTATAATTGACTATGGAAGCATACTGTATGGATCAGCAAATGACACAAACCTAAAACAACTAGATCTCATTCAAAATAAAGCTCTTAGAATTTGCATTGGAGCAATGAAGTCTACACCTGTCGAAGCTATGAGAGTGGAAGCAAAAGATCCGCCACTAAAATTGAGAAGAGAATACTTGGCCGAAACAATGATCTTAAAATGCAAATTAAAACAGTCGCCACTAATCCATAAAGTATCTGTTTTAAACTGCAACGATTTGACAAAAACATACTGGATAAAAAAAAATTCTCCTCCACTATGTATAGGTTTTCGTAATACAAGCAACACGACATTGATGCAACATACGAGAGATAAATACTTTGAATTATATCAAAACAAACCAAAAATTATAATACCGAAATACTTTGAAACTGCTTCTTATAATCAAAATTTAATTGAAAGAATTACAGATAATAACGAAAGTAACATGGCAGTATACACTGATGCATCAAAGAATGAGTTAGGTACTGGGTGTGCATTTTATATCCCCGAAGGAAAAATAGAAAAGAAGTTCAAAATCAATTCCCATAGTTCGATTTACACCGCAGAGGCATACGGAATATTGAAAGCCTTAGAATACTTAGCATCTCAAAACCAACATAAAAGCATTACGTTATTTTCGGACTCACTATCCGTCCTACAGAGTATAAATAAACCAATCAATCCAAGCTCCCTTGTATCTCATCCGTATATTTACAAAATTCAAGTCATCCTAGGACAACTCACTTCAAGGAAATTCGACATACAAATGGCTTGGGTTAAAGCTCACATAGTCATAAAACAAAACGAGCACGTAGATATTTTAGCGAAAGAAAGTATCGACACAGGAGAAACATATTTTGAGAATAATTGCCTATCGGATTGCATTAACATATGCAAAAATAATTTGTATAAAAAATGGACCATACATTGGGAAAACTATTGCAATAACAAAAATTCACAGTATACTCTGTTACAAAAATACATCCCCAAAAAATGCTGGTACAGGAACACTACTTACAGCCGAAGACAGACGGTCTCCTTAATAAGAATGCGATTTGGACATGCATCTTACCCCGCTCATCTCAACAAAATCAAAGTAATAACATCTGATCTATGCGAAGAGTGCAATGAAAGGGCTGACTTAAACCACATCTTCTTAAAATGCAAGAAATTCGAAACTCACAACAACATCCTAATAGGAGATCTTAGAGAACTTGGGATTGAATTCCCAATCAACATGCCATTCCTCTTGGGTACCAATAACAAAAAGGTCCTTGACGTAATAATCAAATTCATCAATAATACAAATATATTTATCTAGAAAGTTCATTGTTAGTTGCTAATACCTATGTTTTGTACCCATATGTATATACCTTCCTATCCGTGGTCCACCTGTGTTGTTAGAATAATGCCTTGATTGACCCCTAGGCGAGAAGCGTGTGACCTTGTCTTTCCTCATAGTCGATACAACCCTTAAGCATGTATACAAACCCATACAATACTTATTGCGATTTTATCAACAGTGTTCCTGGCTGCATGGATCCACTCCTAATGCCAAAGAAAAAAAAAAAAATTGTGCTAGTTTAGTACATGTTTTGATTCCCAAGTGACTGTAATGTATACGATTAAGCCTTTCTGGTTGTAACACTTTCGGCACTACTAAACAATTTTTTTTTTAAATTATACCATCAGAAGTTGTTAACTCATTAGGCCAACCATTTAAAATTACATTTTTTAGATCTTAAAACAGGATCATTTTCAGTTTTCAAATTTGAAATTATTTAATTTTGTCGTCAGCAGCTTCCAATTCTAGTTTAACTAAACAAACTGGACTATCAATTTCCTCACCAAACTCATCTGGTTCATCTGACTATAAATCGGCCTGAGAAGAGCATCAGCTTATGTTAGTTCTTTTCCGGATCTATATTAAATTCAATATCGAATTTGTGTAATTGCAGCATCATTCGTTGGAGTCTCGCTGGACATTTATTCAAGGGTTTTTTAAAAATTGAAATTTATGGTGATAGTATGTCTCCACTATGACCCTTTATCCAAAAACATATTTATAACAAAAAAGTTGCATAAAGCTCTTTTTGTATTTGCACATATCTAGTTTGTGATTTTGTTAATGCTTTTGAATCATATGCACATGGTATACCATCTTGTAATAAACAAGCACCCGCCCCTGATTTACAAGCATCAACAGAAACGACAATTTTTTAAATAAAAAATTACAAAACAGGTTTACTTATTAAAATTTCTTTAAATTTTGAAAAGCTCCTTCATGTTCATGTCCCCAATTAAATACAACGTCATTTTTTAAAATGCTTCTCAAAGGTTTTGTTTTATCTGAGAAATCTACTTACATAAGTTAGCATACCCAGCGTTCTTTGAATATCCTGTTTATTTGATGTTCTAGATAATTGAGAGAAATGGCTTTAATTACTCTTAAATCTGAAGAAATTCCCTTATTTGAAATAATATGGCCCGTATATTTAATTTCTGACTGAGCAAAACGACATTTGTTTAAGTTAAACTTAACGTTATTTAATCTAGTTCTTTCTAAAACAATTTTTAGTCGCTCATCATGTTCAGTCTTGTTTCATACCCAAACAATAATATCGTTAATATAAATATCAACCCATTCGATACCACAAAAAATTCATTTAACTCTATTTTGAAATACCGGGTGTCCCGCTATAAAGTAACACATTTTGATGGCTTATTACTTGGGAATGGAAAAAGATATCGACGTACAGTTTTCGCTAAACATCTTATATTTCCTTCAAATTTTTATTGACATCGTTGCCAAATGTATATTTTTCCAGAAAGCACTGGAAAAAAATGACCATTTTTGAAACGAATTTATCGGATTATTTTAAATACACCCTATATTTTTTAATACCATCTGAAAGTCCCTTTATTCCCCTTTCCAAAAATGTGTACATTATCAGCAGATACTCAAGTTTTTAGGGAAATATTTAATTTTGTCATGTCAATAACTTCCAAACGTAAATTATCACATTTTAACAGCTTGGAAACGTTATAACTCGAAAATGAGACAAGGGATTAATGAGCGGCTTTCACTGAAATTCTTAGAAATGTTTAAATTTTCTGACACCGTTTACAAGTCTCAAAAGTCGTCTAAAATTTTCGTAAGAAATTTAGTTTTGTTAATTTTTTACGGAAAGGTGGCTTTTAAACAAATACTATATAACAGATATTAACAAACGTCAAAAGGTTATTTATGTAGTATGAAGTATAACAACGAACATAGTCAAATTTATTAATCGAAAATGTATACTTTGATAGAAAAAGCGCGATGCGTCGTATTATATGCCGAGACAAAATCAATAACAGTGACCGGAAGGAGATTCAGAGCCATTTCTGACAGAAATCCGCCTACACGAAAATCGATATTAACTTGGGTACAACAATTTACAGAATCCGGAAAACTAGAAAGGAAAACGAGAACACCTGAAAACGCCCAGGACAATATGCTCAATGATATTCTGGAAGTAAGGGAAATTCTAGCACTTAACAATAATAGAATATCTGTTAGAAAAATATTCCAAATCACACAATTTTCAAAAAGTAAAATTATTAAATTTAAAGCGTACAAAATACAAACTTTCCAAAAAATAGAGAATCATTCATGTGAACAAAGATATTTCATGTCAGAAACATTATTGGACCTGGTAAGACTTCAGCCTAATTTGAACCTAATAATGTTAGACGAAGACACATTTCATATTAATGGAAGAGTTAATAAGCATAACTGCAGGATTTAGGGAGATGGGAATCCAAGAGCGTTCAACGAATTTGATAGGGATGCACCTAGATTAAATGTCTGGTGTGGTGTGTCTAAAACTAAAATCTACAGCCCCTTTTTTTCATGAAGTAACAGTTAACGGAAACACTTACACCGGCATGTTGGAGGAGTTTTTGTATCCCCAATTACAACAAGATGAAATTATAAACACTGTATATTTTCAACAAGACGGCGCGCCTCCACATTACTCCTTAGTTGCTCGAAATTCATTATCAGATTATTTTGGCAACAGATGGATAGGTCGAGCTGGTCCCATCGAGTGGGCCTCATATTCCCCGGACTTTACCATACCAGACTTCTTCATTTGGGGTTATGTAAAGGAGAGATGCTATAACCCAATCCCTACAAACATTCAGGAGTTAAGAAATAACGTAGTAAATGTTTTTAATACCATAACACCAGAAATGCTGCAAAATGTGTTCAGTAATTTTTGGATGAGATTAGGATTATGTAGAGATGCAGATGGAGGTCACATACAACAACTTATTTATTAAATATAATTGTTGTTTGTTTTGATGTGTTTTATGAAGTTATGTTTGGTTCTTTGTTCTTATATGTAAATAAATATGTTTTTTTTGGCAATGGACACGCTGGCCACACAAAATTTGAAGAAGATACTTATATTATTTTTTGTTATATGGTTAAACAACAGATCATAAACAGAATCATCTCCAGTCGCGAGCAACACTTTAATACACGTAGGAACTTGAACGCCTACTTTTATAAGACCATCCACCAACTCATTACTAGAAAAACCCGCGTAGCCGAAAAATACGTGATCTAGATCTGCGACCTCGTTATCATGTGGACACAGTGGAGAATCTATAATTCCTATTTTATATAAATTAGATGGAAAACACCCATGATTCATTTTCAATCGAGTTAAGATTGTGCAGTATTTTTTATTGACTTTATCATTAAATATATGTGAAGTTTTCTTTGTCAGCTCTTTGTAGATAGAAAAATATGAGCTGGTTGAGTTTTTTGCTATTTCTGTGTAATAGTTATTCCAATCTCTGTAAATATTGACTTTGAATAGACTGTAAAGGTATCTATAACACGGAATTTTTAGAAAATTGTTACATACCCTCGCTTGTTTTGCGGCTTCATCAACTATCTCATTACCATAAATACCAGTGTGTGCTTTTGCCCATATAAATATAGTTTTAACTTTTTTGAGTTTTAGCTGATATAATAAATTTTTAATCCTGCATATAATGAAATTATCATAATATTTAGTTGTTATGTTTTTTATGCTCTCTAACACCGACTTTGAATCCGATACTATTATTGCACTTTGAACATTGTTTTCCGCACACCACTCCAAAGCTTTATGTATGACAACGGCTTCAGCTGTAAAAATACTACATGCTACAAATCTTTGGTAATTGAAATTTAAGAATATCTTTACTGTTTTCTACGTAGAATGCACTACCAACCCCTTTCAGATTTTTGCTTCCATCTGTATAAATTATTGTGTATATATTATAATTGTTGATAATAGAATGTAATGAAGTTTTATTATAGGAGGGTAATTCATTATAGTTCGGAAATATGACAGTGGGCTTTGGAAAAATAGATTCATAGTTATGCATGAATACAGGCAATTTATCCATTATTACAATGAATTGACAAAATTCATTGATTTTAAGAAAGGCCGATGTCAATAACGGAGAGTTTTTAATTCTTCAGTAGCGGTTGGTTAAAATTTCCGTGTTTAAGTTACTAATTTTGATTATTAAGGACGAATTATATGTGCTCAACTTGGTAATATATTTGTAGGCTAGTAATTGTCGACTAAAACGTAAAGGTGGTTCATTCGCTTCCGCCATGATTGCATTAGTAGGAGACAATTTCATGGCTCTGATACAAAGTCTTATTGCTTTGAATTGTATGCGATCGACTTTTTTTAAGTTTGTGTTTGACGACGATCCTTAAAATATACAGCCGTAGTCAATTATAGCTCTGATAAATGATCTATAAAATAGTAATGCTGTTTGAGGGACAGCGCCCCAAGATTTTTAGTAACACAACACACAACGAAGAATGTTTAAACCCTTTTTCACAACGATTTTTTAAATATTCGATATGTCTCGTCCAGAACAATTTTGGATCTAAAACCATACCTAAATATTTATATTCAGTGACTGTAGGTATCTTTAAATCCATTAACTGTTGGCGGTGTCTTGTAAAGCACATAACAGCGGATTTTTCAGGCGACATTGTGAAACCTATTTCAAATAACCAATCTTTTAATATTTGTATAACACTGCTAAAGTCTTTTAAGCATTGCTCATATTTTCTACGACTGGTATATATACAGATGTCGTCAGCATATTGTACCAATTTGATATTATTAATATTATTTAATTTATTATGCAATGCTGACGTATAGATATTGAAAAGTATGGGACTGAGTATCGAACCTTGTGGAAGACCAATATGTACTAATTTTGGCCCATACAATTCGTTGAAATGGTTTCTGACATATATTTCTCTACCATTAAAAATCTCATAAATATTATAGGCCGTTCTTTTATCAATACCTTAGTCTGTCATTTTATTAAAAAGAATTCCTAAGTCCACTGAGTCATAGGCCCCTTTTAAATGTAAAAATAAGCAAAGGAGATAGTCGTTTTTTGAATTGGACTGTTGAATATCCGTAATGAGTTCCGTCAAAGAATCGGGTGTACCTAAACCTCTCCTGTAACCAAACTGTGTTTTAGGAAGTAATGACTTAGCTTCAAGGTAATATTCTAATCTCGACTTGATCATTCTCTCGAATGTCTTTAATACACACGACATAAGAGAAATTGGTCTGTAAGAAGAAGGTAGTTCTGGATCTTTGCCTGTTTTATGAATTAATACAATCACGCATTTCTTCAATTCTTTTATTATTTCAGCTTTTAACCACCAATCGTTAAAAATATTTAAAAGTAGTAATTTTGCATTTTCAGGTAGATTATATAACATTTTATAGGTGAAACCATCTAAACCAGGAGAAGTGTTTTTTGTCTTTTTGAGAGACAAATCTAGTTCCAACAAACTGAAGGGTTTATTTAAATTGTTAGGCTCTATGGATAAATATTCGTATGTGCTTAAGGGTGGTTTGCGGCCAACACTAGGGGGAGCATAATTATTTAAAATTTTTGTTATTACTTTATCATCTTTTTGCTTTTTTTGAGAAACATAATTGTTAATGATTGATTTAACAATGTTCCAAATCTGTGTTATAGATGTACTTTTATTTAATTTATTAAGATATGCTACCCAACTATCTCGTTGTTTCTTTTTACAAAGACGTTTACAGGCAGATTCAATGTTTCTGTAATATAAATAATTTGCCCAATTGGAACAAGATTTGTAAACTTTACGAGCTTCTTTACGTTTATTTACCATATTTGTACAATCTTTATCCCACCAGTAAGGTCTATTGCTAGAGGTACTGAAAGGTTTATTTATAATCATAGTTTGATTAGCAGTATTATTTAAAGTATCCCAAAATGTTTTAAACATTTCTGGAGAAGACATATCACCAATATTAATGTTATGTTATGCAACATCTATTGTTTGACCGAATAGAGCCCAATCTACACTCGAATCACACCATTTCGTAACAGGAAATATTTTCTTACTTTTATTTTTAATAATAGAATTTATTGTAATAGGAAAATGATCGGACCCGCATGAATCAGGTAGTACTTTGCAAAACATTTTATCAATTAAATTAGGTGGCATTATAGTAAGATTTACAGCTGAGGGATTTTGGTCAGATCTAGTGACTCTTGTCGGGCTGCCGTCATTTATGACAGTTAAATCGTAGTTATCTAAGGATTCCGTTAATCGATTACTTTGTGCGGTGTTGTCTGCGCATCCCCATGAGCGACTATGACAATTAAGATCGCCGGAAAATATTGTATTGTGTGTGAATTGTTTAAAAATATTATCCCAGTCCTGAACGTTAGCTATAATATTAGGGGGTTTGTTCACGGAAACTACTTTTAGTTCACTGCTATTAATTTGGACCGAGCACACTTCAATACCTTGATTATATGTTTTTTTAATTTCTATTTTTTTAAATTCAATGCTATCTGCGATGAGTATTGCTACTTAGCCATAGCCATCTCTTCTACATTTTTTAACAACATTAAAACCTTTAAAATTAACCATATCATTTTCTGATAAAACTATTACATTGATATTAAGGTCTTTAATTAAGTTTTGTAATTCCGTCTTTCTAGCATTCAGCGATTTAACATTCCATTGTAGAATATTAATTTTGTTTATATTACTTTTAGTAGTCATTTCAATATTCAGACTTATCGTCACTGAATTAGTTGAATTTACAATATCCATATTTTTATCACTGTTATCCAGAATTTTTAGAATTTGGGATACCGAATCTTTAACATTAGTTTCATTAAAACTTTCGTTGTTCTCGATCACATTTGGGACTAATTTTACCATTTCGATTAAAATCTTATCTTTATATGACATATACTCATCCGATAAGGATTGGGGAGGGCTGAGGAGATTTTTGATGACGAAGGAGTATCTATGGATGTTTGTTCTGGTGAAATAATTTTGCGTTTTTTAAATTGACTAACACTAGATTTTTTTGGTTGACTATGTACTTATGAATTGATGGTAGATTGGAAGATAGGTTTTCTAGGAGTAGGTTTTTGTAATTTAAAATTGATTTTCGGTTCTGGTAAGGGGGGAAAATTATTTGAATTGTTGAACACTGCAAATCTATTATGGGTGCTAATTTTGGCATAAGAGGGATTATACACAATGAATTCTGCCTCTTTGAAGGTGATATTCTCAATTGCCATAACTTTCTTTATACTAGCTTGTTTTTTAAATGAAGGGCAGTTTCTAGATACTGAACCGTGCTCATTACTATTGCAATGTACACATAAATTAATGTTTTTTGTACAGGGATTTTCATTGTAGTTTTCTGTTGCACAAATTTTGCATCTCGCTTTACCTTTACATTGTGCACTAGTATGTCCGAATCGGAGACACTTGTAACACTGGATAACGGGATAAAAATAAGGCTCTACTGGAAAATTTACCATGTTAATTTTGACACTTTTTGGAATTCTGTTTCCCAAAAATGTCACAATAACCAATTGTCTATCGGCATAGGTGCATGACCCTGTATCTTTATCAATAATTTTACGTTTCATGCGTCTGACCTCAGGTACTTGAATATTAGATTCTATTCCTTTTAATATGTAATCTTCTGAGAAGATTGTGTCTACCATTTTTATGATACCCTTTTTATGGGTGTAGTATTTAGGTATGTAACTGACTAAATTATTTTGTGATAGAGCCTTGTGATTTACAAGATAATTTGCTGTTTCATAATTTTTACATATTACTTTCACGCGATTAACACCTACTGATTTGATGTCTGTAATATTTTCACGAATTTCATGTTCTTCGAGTAGATAGTGTCCAATTCTTATTGGAAACAATCTGCCAACATTTTGATCTGTATGTTCTATCATTACAAAGTATCCATTATCGGTGGATTGATACTTATTGTTAAGATCATAATTAGGTTTAATAATATTATTAGTATTTTTATCTTTATCATTTAAAAAAAATAATAATATTGATAATCAACTAACAGTACCTATGTATTTAACCTCAACAATTTAAATTAACTAGAATTTACTTATCTGCTTATCAGCAAACTGACTACTTTTTCCAACACTCGCACTCAAGAACCGATCGCTACAGGTGTAGAAAACAAATTGAATAAATAAATATGTTTGTTTTAAATGTTTTCTTTCTTTCTAGTTTTTCCGATTCTGTAAATTGTTGTACCCAAGTTAATATCGATTTTCGTGTATAGGCGTATTTATGTCAAAAATGGCTCTGAATCTCTGAAAATTTTAGGCGACTTGCAAACGGTGTCATAAAAAATTTAAACATTTCTAAGAATTACAGTGAAAGCCGCTCATTAATCTCATTTTCGAGTTATAACGTTTCCAAGCTGTTAAAATGTGATAATTTACATTTGGAAGTTATTGACATGACAAAATTAAATCTTTCCCTAAAAACTTGAGTTATGCCGATAATGTATACATTTTTGGAAAGGGGAAGAAAGGGACTTTCAGTTGGTAATAAAAAATATAGGCTGTTGTATTTAAAATAAACCGGTAATTTCGTTTCAAAAATGGTCATTTTTTTTCGGCGCTTTCGGGAAAAAATATACATTTGACAACTATGTCAATAAAAATTTGAAGGAAATATAACAAGTTTAGCGAAAACTGCACGTCGATATCTTTTTCCATTCTCGAGTAATAAGCCGTCAAAATGTATCACTTTATAGTGGGACACCCTGTATTTCTGGAGCACTTTTGATGCCATATGGAAGACGAATATAGAGTGTCCCAAATTGTAAATTAAACAATGGTTCTTGTTTAATGTTTACTTATTAAAAAGATGTTAGTAGAAATATACTGACAAAATTAAATGCATACTGTACTTAGAACGTGTATCTCGTTGCTCATTAAAACACAAAAAAATGACCATCGAACTACAGTATCCGCCAAAATAAACAGTACCGAAAATAAAAATAAAATTTAATTTTTAATTTCTGTAATGTAAGTGTTCAAAATGTTCACCATTTCGACGCAAACAAGCTTCATATCGATTTTGTAAGTCAATAAACATATTTATAAAAAGTAGTTGATGTAACTGCCGAAAAATATTTTGTATTCTTTCCCGTAGTTCGGCAATATTCGCCGGCGGATTTTCCGAGTGACATATTTTGTCCTTCATTATGCCCCAAATGTATGCGTCAGGTGGCGTCAGATCAGGTGAATGAGAAGGATATTCGAAGTCTGTTCCCCGAGAAATTATTCTATTATCGAAATGCTGACGGAGTAAGTCTAAGGTGCGCACAGCTGTATGGCTCGTTGCACCATCTTGTTGGAACCATTGTGTGCGAAACTGTAGATTTATATCTCTCACAAACTCACAAAAGGTATAACAATTTTCTCTCTATAACGCTCTTGGTTGACAGTAAGTGGATTCTGATTATCATCTTCAACGAAATAAGGACCAATCATTCCATGACCAGATACCGCGCACCAAACGGTAACTCGAAGACTGTGGAGTGGTTTCTCTACAATGACATCAGGACGTTCAAATCCAAGGAATCTGGTTGTTTGTCGATTAATATAGCCGCTAAGATGAACGTGACTCTCGTCTGAAAACCATATGTTTTTCAAAAATTCGGGATCTTCGTAAATTAAACTCAACATGCGACCACGGTAAATTTATCTTGCACGTTTGTCCGCAGCATTTAGTCGTTGTCCAACTTGAATACGGTATGGATAACCACCAATTGATTTGAACATGCGACGTAAAGACGTTTCACTAATGTTGAGTTTACATGCAGTTCTTACAAGACATCTTTGAGGTGATTGCACAACTTGGTTAAAAACACGTCCTTCATTTTCGTTAGTGCATACTGTTTTTCGACGACCTGAAGAACCTTTATGTTGACACAATACACTACCAGTGCGACGAAATTTTTCAACAACAGCTAACATCACACTTTTACTAGGAGCTGCTTTATTAAATTTTTGTTGATATTTTATTGACACCTGTTCTAAACTTGGACCATCATTACGACCTTTTCCATATGAACGAAAATAATGCTCTACCCAAAAAACTTTTTCTTCCGTTGTTAGAACCATTTTTAAATCAAATTTAACTGCAGCGTACTATTAATATATCAACTAATGACAATTAAGTCGAATATGACAAATCCATATTACATAAACAACTCCACAGCACTCTCTGTTTCGGTACTGTTTATTTTGGCGGATACCGTATATCAAAGATTTTATATGCACTGTTCAGAATTTTGTCATACATCATAGTACAGTTGTATTAAAAAAAATATTAGTATAAGTATTAGGAAGAGACGCTAACGTCATCCTTTTTGCGTAAAACCGGCTGGGATTATTGGAGGTTATCAAATGTCATAGGTTGTCAAAAATGGAAATCATTAGCGTCGGTTATTTACATTCAATAGTTGTATAAAGAACAATTATATCATACACTGAAATGAATTCATCTCAGTGATATCATATTTTTGACAACTTATGATATTTGATAACCTCCAATAATCCCAGCCGGTTTTACGCAAATATGATGACGTTAGCTTCTCTTTCTAATACGTGTACCCTTTTTTAACACAAATGTACAATCTTACAAGTGACAAGTAACATCTGACACATGTCGATGTCAAGAATTGGCAGATTATAACAATTACATTTAGTGGATTACCAGTATATGATGTCAATTTAGTTTACCTTTTAATGATTCCTTTTTTATTTAAACCCAGTCATTTAAATGAAACAAATGATATGACATTGGCCATTGCTCCAGTATCAATTATACATTTTGCTATTTATTTCAAAATTTGTTGACCATTCATTTGTTTCTCTTAAAGCTACATAATTTATTGATCCTATAAACAATGCATCACCTACCTGTTCTTCTTTTACTTCATTGATTTCTTCAGTTATTTCTTGAAGCCCTCTTTTATATTTTTACCTTAAAACATTTATTTTCAAAATGATTATTTAAATGACAAAAATTCATTCCTTTCCATAGGCGGGGCAATTATTCTTAAGGTGATTTGTCGGGAGATTTAAATTGCTTTGTCCTTTTGGTAACTGCCTGTGTCCATGTTCTCACTCGTTCTCAATACTTGGGCGCATTGGATTGCTTCGTCTTTTTTGTTGATTTAGTTAGCTATAAGATAGTTTTCAAATCTGGACCTCCAAATTTTCTAGTTTTCGGCTATATTGCCGGTCATTTACATTGGCGGCATGCCTCTGCTGTTCCCCATTAAGAACGATTATTTCACTTTTTGTAAACTACTCGTATAGTGAATTTAAATAAACTCACAACTGCGCCATGTTACCTTTATGATTTATTAAAATGAAGATT
Source organism: Galeruca laticollis (assembly GCA_963921935.1). Taxonomy (NCBI): domain Eukaryota; kingdom Metazoa; phylum Arthropoda; class Insecta; order Coleoptera; family Chrysomelidae; genus Galeruca; species Galeruca laticollis. Next base: position 76,492,148 of record OY998177.1, read on the forward strand.
AATTAATAAAACACTTATAATAACTTTAAATTTGTTTATTATAACGTCTTGTCCACAACTTGTCTGAACTGATGCCAGACACTCCTCACACGACATTTCTTTTGGGTGCGTTCAGACGTAACTTGCATCCTTACAGTAAGACAATTTTGGACTTCCCTTGTCGAAAAAGCTGAAGTACATTTTTAAATAATAACAAATATGGTAGAATAACATGCTATAGGGACCGAGAAAGATGAGCTTCCGCCATCTGTCGTGAAAAAATACAAACAAAGTGATGTAAACACTATTAGTTTTGTATGGTTTTGTATAATCACCGTTTTTAAATGTTCATTTTTTTATACTGGTATTAAATGTTTGTGATGTCTTCATCAAAAGTATCTTACTGTATTCATGGCTGTTCAAATATGCCGTATAAAAATACTACGCATTTGAAATATTATAGTTTCCCCGAAAGTTCATTGAACACTTCGTGGACAACCTTAAAACGTCAAAAATGAATAAATGCAGTAAAAAACCATATGTAAGTAAAATGTTGTAATTAAAAATGTTTATTAACTATTATTTTGTGTATAATCAATATGATACTACAATTTGCAGCAATTAGAAAAGTCCAATTTTTTTTCTATAAATAAAAGTTATCGAGAGAATAAAACGTTTTCTGTACGATTTCATTGATTATATAAAATAAAAAGCTCGTTATGTGTTTGCTGACTTTAATATTATTTAATAAGTTTAAATAATTAAATACTATTAAGAGAAAGAAAGTAAACATTCATACAAAACGAATCACTTCAAGTTTTTTAATTACATTTCAGAAAACATCGGAAGGATTGGGAACCAAATAAAAATACTAGAATTTGTAGTGCTCATTTTGTCAATAATCAAAAATCAGATAATCCCCTACACCCATCTTTCATACCAACAATTTTTCCTGGCAAAGAAAATAAAAAAGATCTATTCATTATTTGCATTTTGTATGTTATTTATTACACTATTTACATCACAATGTTTTTTTATTTAACACCAGGGCGCTCTACTTTCGGCAGAAGTGTTGCCTATATAGTTCGGTCTCGATCCCTATTGACAGTAAATTTCAGCAATACCAACTTTTGACATTGATCTTTTATGCTATTATATCAAATAATTGATTTAGAAAATACAAATATAAATAATGGCATGTCCCCCTAACAAACTTCAGTTGTGATACTGTTCATACAATAACTGTATATTTATCATGTTTATTTATAACCTTGTGCTATTTAAATATGTTTGTTATTACCAATATTTTGTTAATGAAACCTAGACCTTTCCGATATAAAGTTTATTTAGATAATACGATATTGACCTGCAACCGATAAACTCCAAACAAATAAACTATACAAGGACGAGGAAAGCAACACATTATTGTGTTATTAATACATAAAAATGGAAAAGTTGGAACAAATATGCTTCCAATATTTTAAATTAAATCACTCATGTAGGTTACCGATTCTAGAACCTAGTTGAATATCAATGTTTCTATTTTAATTTTAATTTAATTAGTATTGGCCAATGAAAATGAAGTTTTAAATGTTTTGTTGACATCTGTGACTATGTTGAACGCTAGGTTAACTTATTGGTGTCTTTTCCTGGTCTCCCATAATTATTTGTTCAATCACAACAAAAAAAAGTTAGGTGTTGATGTTGACGATGCGTACATACTATATGCTGCTATACAAGAATATGCGACGTCAGATTTTCGTAAAGAAAACGATTTCGTGTGCATTTGTATAAGGAATATATAAAATGAACAGTAAGGTTAAAATGCCGTCTTAGTACCATAGATACGTAAAAAGTGGGTACTGTGTTAAAAATTTTCGACTAAACTGTCGTTGAGGAACTACCTTAAATAATAACCCTTCTAAATATACAAGAAGGGATTCATTTTCTAGTTTGTAGTTCACTTAACACGTTTCTTCGTTACAGGAAGAGAAAAGAAGAAAAAATCTAGTTCGGGTTATGAAGAAGCATTAGGCATTTCAACGCCTAGCAAGGAATTCCAATAAATTAAAGAGAAATATTTTATTACTGTTCAAAATGTTTTCCGAATATCTCTATTAATTAACAAAACATACAATGTAAGTTATTTTATAGAGACAGGATGCCACTTAACGTAGAATTTTTATAATATTTAAGTTTGTGTATATAACATTTTGATTTTAGTGCAGTTTTGTTTAGAGGGTCAAGTTGAGATATAAATTTTGTTTTTGTATGATTGTATGTTAAGAAGATAAATATTTGTTTAATTTATACACTTAGAAGTCAAGTCTACTTCCTTTTTCTATCTATTAAGAAAATAAATAATAATTGAAATAAACTTTTTTGTTGAAAGGATTTTTGATTTGTTGTTGACTGGCATAAAAATCTTACATTTAATAATCTTGTTTTTTTTTTTAATTTCTCATCAAGGTCTGCAGGACAACCATTCGCTCCTTGTTTAACTTGAGCATATTATGTATATATTATATTATATGAATTTGTATCTTAAATAAACGAAAGACTTATTAATCATAACAATATAATGAATTGCTTTGTAATCCCCCCTCCTATAGTTTATTTTAAAAGATGTACATTATAAAACGAGATGAATAAATTATATTGTTTAATATAAATAATTGTTTTATTTATCAACCATTTGGTATTCCTTACACCCTTTAGATATACAAAGTGTTTCAAAAAAAAGTGAAAGATATTGTAAAACAATTGTACACATTTTACAATTATATCGAAACTACTGGCAACATTGTAATGAAATGTTGTATAGGCATTGTATTACCTCATGGGACAATGGTCGCCAACCTGTCGATCGCGAGCTACCGGTAGCTCGCGGAGGCAATTCTGGTAGCTCCCACAACGATTTTAATTTAAAAAATACAAACTGCAAAAATCAGAGAAGCTTTCAAAAATTCCACAAAGAAATCTAATTGTCATAATATTAAACATAAACAGCGGCAATGTTGCAGTGAGCGATCTGCCGCTGACGCCATTAAGCTAGAATCGGCTAGAACCGACCAGCCGGACCAGCGCGTTAGTGTTCGAGAACGATCAGGATTGCTTTGAACGGGATAAATACGCACGGCGCGGCGACATTGCGCTTAGTTTAAAACTGAACGCGTAACCAACGTCCAGCGGTTGGGTTAGTAGAGAACAACAAAAAATAATATTATGGCAAGCAGTTGTAAGAAGGTAAAGACATAAAAGTTTCATTCGGAATGGGAAGAACAATACTTTTTTACAGAAGTTAAAGATAAAAATGTGTGTTTGTTATGTAATACTTCGGTCTCCGTTGTGGCTGGATAAAAGTTTGTGTTTATTTTTCAAACACCTTCGTTTGGTAGGTAAGAATGTAGCTATAAACAAGTACGTACTAGTAATATTAGTTATTTTGTTATTAGTTTATCATTAGTACCTATGTATTACCAGTTTTATAGTAAAATAAATACATATAATGATAAATTAACTGAATTATTTCATTTACGTTGCGTTACGTGGCTTCCGTGTGAGTAGCTCGCTGTTTATTCCAAAATTAACAAACTAGCTCAACACATTGAGAGGTTGTCGACCACTGTCATGGGGTATGGTACTGCAACACTGTGCGCCAAATAAAGACGGTGTACGGATTTTGGTTAACTGCACATTAGTGATGTAGAATAAAGGGACTATACGAATTTATTTTGGTAGCTGACGAACCACATAAATTTGTTTTGGTTGTAGCATCTACTTCTTAATGCTCTCTATTCTCCATACATACAACCTTATTAAGTTAGAGCTTCCTCAACATGCTGACATTTACAAATGTACCAAATAGAACAAGCCGAAAGAGAAAATGATAACAAAAACATGATCAGTTCAGAAGAAATGCTAGAGAGAAAATAAGGAAGAACTGGAGGGTGCCCTTTAACTAACGAAAAATGAGTAAGCAGGGGGAGAAGTTGATATACAGAAATGCCACAGGAAATCGAAATGGCAATACGGAAGACTGGAAAAACGCAGACGTTGTGTTATTATTTGCAAAAAAGATGTTCAAGTGGATCTGGAAAATGATTGTCTAATTAGTTTACTATCTCAGTTGTACACAGTATTTATCAGAACGATACTGGCCAAGAGAGAAAGCTTGATATGAACCAACCAAAGAAACATACTGGATTTCGAATTTATTTACTGCTACAGTATATCCACGTTTTTTCTCCTGAATAAATATTAAGTTTAAGTTGTACAATCGATCAAGAACTGAGTGCAATTTGGGTGATAATATAACTGGTTTTGTTAAAGCACTGTAAGAAGGAAGTTTGCATTTAATATGGAATTGGAAATAATTTGGTTAGGTCTGATAGGAATCTGGATTTTACAAATAAATGTACTGGGGGGGGGGGTGTCTTAATCGCCATAAGAAAAATATTCAAAATAATTAATATAGCAAAATGTAGTAAGTATTTTGAGGCGGTGGCCCTAAATATCAAAATTAACGGTTATCTACTTGGATCTATATAAGTATGCAGAGAAATATTTAGCTCCTCAACAGCATGGTTTTTGTTCAAATAAATCTATAACCTCTAACTTATTTTTATTTAGTAACAGCGTATACGACACGTTTCAGAATATAAAGCAATTGGATACTATCATTGAATAAAAAGTAAAGGAAGGAGCAATAAACACAAGTTTGGTTGATCAGGATGGTTGTTGCATATGGCGGACGGCAATATCCGTTTTACCATAGGCGCGCTATATAAAATTATTTTGTAGCAAATAATTCGTCCACAATTTGCTTTTCTGACAATCTTTAGGAAAACTAAAAACATATTTTTATGCATCAAACTTTTATAATCAATATTTACACATTATAAATAAATCCAATTTGAAAAAATGCAAATAAATATTTCTTAAATGTATAGTGTTACAACAGTTAACTTACTATTTTTATTTTTATGTTACGCCTATGTCTTAACCTTGTCATTCATCAAAATATGAAATGTTTATTTTGCATCTTTTAAATTATTTAAAATTAATATAAATTAAAGTATAAAAGAAAACAACTTACCTATGAAAAGTGATGCCTAAAGATTTATTTTTAGGGGTATTGGAGCAACCGCAGGCTGCACAACTAACCATTTTGTTTGTAGTCTAATTACTAATGTTTCAACACTTAAAACACTATTCTAATTAATCCTAATAAACACTTATTTAAATACAAAACAAAAATACAAGAAAAACTAATGAAAAACACTATAAAATTATTATAAAACTTCCAAAAGCAAAAACGTACTCTCCAACCAATGCAACAACAAAATAAAATGAGTCATACTTGGTTCTTCAAGATGGCTACTTCCGACTTGCTTTCTCTCAATGAGTGTAGATAGTAGCTATCCTTCCTTTACTTTTTATTCAATGGATACTATATACTTGGATTTTAGAAAGGCGTTTGACAGTTTAGATCATGATAGGCTGCTATGGAAATTGCATGGGTTGGGTTTGTCGAATGATTTTATTTTCTTATCAAAAAGTTACTTACAAAATAGATATTTAATTGTTAATCATAATTGTAATACATCGGGTAAATTCGAACCCAACTCAGGCGTTCCTCTGGGTTCAAATTTAGGTCCTCTTTTATTTATTTTTTTAATTAATGATTTACCCTCCGTTATAAAAAACTCTTATATTCGCGGATGACTTTAAAATATTGAAACGTGTCAGTAATGTTAAGGATTGTGTATTAGTACAGAAAGATTTAGATAGGGTGTATGAAAAGTGTGCTTAATAAGTTATATTTCAATGTAAATAAATGTTTTACTTTAACAATCACACGTTTAAAAGATCCGGTCATTTTTGAGTATAGAATTAATGATGAGTCATTAAAACGTAAATATGAAGTAAAAGATTTAGGAGTTACTTACAATAATATATTCTCATTTGCGGGGCATATAATGAATGTAGCTAACTCCGCTAATAGGTTATTGGGATACATAATCAGACAAACTTCAAATTTTACCAACATTGAGAGGCCATTTAAAATTGCTTACTTCAGTTTAGTTAGACCCGAACTGGAATATGCAAGTCAGATTTGGTTTACAGAGTATCAGACTACATTGTATCTCTTAGAAAAGATACAGAATAAAATTTTGAGGTATATTTATTATAAAAAGTATAACGTTTACCCTGATTATAGTACAGTTAGGAGTTTTCATCTAAGATCTGAGTTTAGAATCCTATTCTTGGAGGATAGGAGAAAGTTAGATATTCTAAAATTTCTACACAAAATTATTAACAACAAACAGAAGAACGCGTAACTGTACTATGTTCAATATTTCGACCGTATCTTCATCAAAGTCCCCTGTCGTAGCCATGTGTCAATTGGCAAATTATTTTAATAGCTTTATTGAATTAGAATTTAATTATTCATTAAGCACCTTTCGTAGCTTGGTATTGAACCACATAATATCATTGGCAGTGTAAATATAGGTACCTATTACATAAGAGTAAAAGTTATTCATGATGTTAGTCTTAGTGTTCTAACCGTTGATATGCTATTGTACTGTGTATTTGCTTTTTTTATCCTTGTAATTAGACCTGTAAAAGGTCTGTTTGGATAATAAATAAATAAATAAATATTGCCGGATGCCATAACGGTTTAAATCTCGACCGGGTGCCACTTGATAGTTTAACAACAAAGAGTATATTATTTTCCAACAATTTACTTTCAATGTCCTTATGTAGACAAACACGTAGTACTTTGAAATTTCAATATACACTTAAAAAAATAATTTTTTTTTCAAAATTCACCATACTTACATCTTTCAGATATTTCTGCATCCGTACATATTACCGATTTTTCTGCATCCGCAAATATTCTCATTCGCCATATATGTAACTGTGCGTCCGATTTTGGGTAATATGTTCATCACATCAACTTCTGAGCATCAAGCAGTGGTGCCAGATATATCAACTCCTCGAATTTGATTCATATTTATTAATTCTGCGAAAGGAATTTGTGATAATCGTGAATCAGTATATAGTGTATTTCACTATAGGGTCACCTCGAAAGTTATCCAAATTGGGATAAAAGTTAAAATAGCAAAGACGTTTTTTCGTCTATATCTGTAACTGTGTAATATTTATTCATGGTACAATAACTCTTTCGCGGAATATAACCATTCCAAAAACTCGTAGAAATAGCATAGAAAACTTTCTTCGACTTCCACGTGATCAAATACTTTATCGTAATAAAATGTGTTCAAATCATATCTGTATAGGAATTAAAATTGGTAGGTATATGTTTTTTCTACCACTATATTATAGAATTTCTATATTCCAACGTAGTTTTTGATTATGGAATAGCTTCATTCTAACCCTAAGGTAAGATTATTCATTCTCGCCCTTGCTATAGAATGAATATTTGTGGCGCCCTCTAAATATAACGGTTCATTTGACTGTTCAGTTTTCTACACAAGCTGCACTATGCAGAGTAGAAGTAGTGCAGAAATATCAAAATGCATAAAAAATCCTCTAAAGTGAACGGAAAATAACTAATATGGTCGTTGAGTATTAATTGTTAGAGCCAGAAGCATGCGTGTATTTTGTGGATATTTTTAGGAAGAAAATAGAAAACGCAATTTAGCAAAAATAGTCATCTGTCAAAAATGTCGATTGTCAAAGTTGTTTAAGGATCTATTTTTTTAAATTAAAATTTATTAATACTTCATAAAAAGTAAGTAAATTTAATTTAAATCATAGCTATTACATGGCTTTATTCCTTTTTAGTGTTTGATACTGACAGCATTGATGATTTCACCACAACTCCTCCAGAAATTAAGGAGTTAGCAATTCAATATATGTTGTTTTGTTTTTTATTTGATAGTCGTAGAAAAAGTATAGTCTAAAACACGTGTGGAATTCAAAATTCTACACTCGTAGAATCATTTTTCCTCGCCTACGGCTCGGAAAACAAATCTTTCTACTCGTGTAGAATTTTGTTTATTCCACCCTTGATATAGAATATACTATTTTTGGGTAGGAGATGAGAAGTTTTTTTATCATGGCTCTATTCTATTCAAAAGTGGAAGAAAAATAATTAAAAGAAAATTTGAATCCAAATGTACTAAAAATAAAAATAAATAAATGAACGCTAAAAAATAATAATTTATTTGATTTTTTGACCTAGGTGTGCAAAAAATTTAAAAGCTTGCTGCGAATATGCACGACAAAATTTTGAATCTGTTACCCAATAATCAAAATCTATAAAAAAATAATTTTTCTTTTTTAGGGCATTTGTTGAAAAACTTGTTTTTAAAAGTACCTATTTTTATTATGCATGAAAATAGTTTTCAATTTTATCCATTCAAACTATTGACTATCGTTCGTCTATATGATGAATATTAATAAGTTTAAAAGCAAATCAACATTTGTTATGACGATACACGACACTAGAGGAAGGTTTGGTATGCACAGTTAGGTGTTTGGTACATGTTTTGAAAATTTCTATGGGAAAACGAAGTGAATTTTATTTTCCCACTGATCACATACCAAATGACTATCCTAGGAAAATAAAATAAAAGACACAAACGCTTCCTATATGAGTGTTCACTTCATTGGTAAATCATCAATTTCTGTGAATTTACATTTTTGGAATTAATTTTCGTTTCATCAAGCAATGAAATCTCGTTCATCTAGAGTAAAAAAACCATTCAGATTTTTGGGATGTTCTCCCATGGGAGTGAAGAAACAAGTTTCTCATTTCAGTTACATACCGTTTGTAAAGTCAGAAGTTTTGGAAAAATAAATAATAAAAAATCATTTTAAAGACAAGCTTTTATTTGAGCAGTACTAAAACGAATAAAATAAGTTCATGTTATCGCTGACAATGGTATAATTATCTTTTTTGTTGAATTATTTGCTTTCAAAAAGCTTGTCGTGCAAAATGTTCATGTCCTCCTGTCACAATGCAATAATAATTCTATATAATAACATGAAAAATAAAATACTACAACATTGCCAAATCTCTTGGCCGACATTTTAGCGTTTTCTTTTATTTTTTGTCAATAACTCCTAAACGGTACACTACCGAAAAATAGCATTATATTCTGCGTTAACTGAGGATAACTCAATAATTCATTCAAAGTGGTTTGGTCGAAAACAACGTTCTTTTACAACTTTGTCCAAAACGGAAATATGGGGAATATATAGTACTATATATGAGTCTGCAACTTGGAAATGAATACTCTAAGAGAAAAACTCGTATAGGGCATCAATTTCTGCATCCACTTTATATCGATTTTTTTTAAGTTGATAAAGTATGAGAATTTCTTGTAAAAAATAAAAAAAGCATTGGTGACATATGGCTGTATTTGTGATTTTTAGTTTCAGAAAATAATATAATGATAGTCAGAATTTGTTTATAACTTGATAAACAATGACATTTTTTATGTAATTCATTGCTATTTCAGTGCTTGTTGATGGTTCACTACCTGGAAAGAGGGTTCTAAGAAGAAGAATCGATCGTTCCTCTTCACCTTCCGTGTAGGATCCGTCTGGCTTTTTCAGCGACATTGTCGGGTTAGTTCCCCCATTTGCCATGACCTTTTGTAGTCTGGCCGCTGTGTGAGTGGAAGTGATCTTTTCGCAAAAGCCCTGAGAATTGAGCCTTTTGACCTTCCTAACCTCTTTAGTGTACTGAGTAAGCTTCTCAGTGTACCCCTGCCAATTACCGTCACGTTTGGCTCTATTAAAGAACCGACCGACCTCTTTTCTGAGGTTTGACAGGTTTTCATTCCACCAAGGAGCATACTTTTCTGAACGAGCTTTTGACAGTGGGCAACTGGAATGAAAAGCTTCCATTATTGCTTCACTGATCCGTTCGACTCTTTGTTCCAGGTCGTAGTGCGGGTGATTTGCCCCATTTACTTCGACGTGTTCCAAATTGTCCTTCAGATTGGTTTTGTAAAGAGACCAATCAGTATTTCTAGGATTTAGGATTGTAGGAATCGAGATAGTATCTTCCTCTATCCTAAATTCGATGATCCTATGGTCGAAAAGTGATGGCTCGCTCATCACCCTCCAATCTTTTACATTTTTCCTAGCAGCAACATGAACAATTGTTACGTCCAGGACCTCTTCTCTTGCTCTGGTGACAAAAGTGGGGGTTGTCCCCACGTTTAAGGACTCAAGGTTATTTGCTAAGAGATATTATAATAAACACTCAACTTTGGCGTTGTTTTTAGTGCTTCCCCACACGGTATTGTGTGCGTTGGCATCACAACCAATTATGATTGGCAGCCGTCTGCTACTGCAGTGTCTCACTAGCTCTTGTACTTCTTCTTGCGGTGTCATCGGCCCGTCTCCAGCGAAGTAGGCAGAGGCAATGACGATGTCTTAGTCGATACCCCCAATGTTGAGGTGAACCATGATATGAACAAGGTCCCGTGATACGTTTTCTGAAACACATATACATTATATGGTATTTCTTATGATTACACAGGCACGCGGAGATACTTGAATTTGATCATAAATCAATTTAGAATCCTTGCATGCCAAACCTTTAATTTGGCCTTCTTTGTTGATCCATGGTTCTTGGATTAGTACAATGTCCAGTTGTAGTTTAACGAACAACCTCGCAATCACGGCTGAAGCTCCCTTCCCGTAATGCAGGTTAATCTGAGCTACATTCGTGAACGTGAATTATTATGGATGAGAGAGGCTGAGTCACTCAGCCTCTATTCACCTCCCTCCTTTATCTATCCCTGGCCCTCCTCCACCACCATGGCAATATCTTCCCCGGTGCTCAAGCGTTTTTCTTGATCTCGAGTAAGACCCTTAACCTCCAAGCTACTCCGCCTAGTTTCCCGGGATGCAGAGGCGATCTGCGCATCCCTAGTCACCCCAGCAGAGATGGAGGAGATCTCAGGCTGACCCAAGGTCAAGCTTTCGCCTTTTTCCTCTTTTTCAGAGGTTCCGGATGTGGAGGGTATCTCCATGTCCTTTGGATCCTCCGTGGGGTTCTTTTTTTCCCAGCCCCGAGACAGGGATACGTCCAAAACGGAAGTTTAGAGCGTAACATCCAGCCTTCAGAGCCTCCCCAGATTGGTAATCGATCCCAATCGTGAGGATAGTTTCCTCTTTTTTAGAGTTCAGGATCTTCCAAGCCTCATTAGTGAGGTTGGAGTTTTGAACCTCGACAAGTTGGAGAATCTTCTCCAATTTCATGTCGTGGCTTTTTGGGAAGAACATCGTTATGGTGACCGGCTTTGGGATGTCGTCTCCACTTCGGGTCCTTCCCAAGAGTTTAATTTCGGCGCTGACCTCATGAGCCAGTCTGCCGATTCTTGGGACCAACAGTCCACCGGTATCATTCCACAACGGAAATGAATACCTGAGAAGTGGATCCCCTTCTCCTTGCTCTGGCACAGCTCTTCCACCAGAGTGTATTCCAGGGTGGAGAGCTGCTCTGCTTTCAGGATGACCCCAGGATAATCCTTGGGCATTATTCCCACCCTGAAAGCCTTCTCTGTTTTAACAGCTGCTACGTAACCAGCGGCTTGCCCTGTTACCATTATAGCTGTTATTGGTTTTTTACTGAGAGGTCGCTGCGAAGGAGTGATATGCTCAGGGCCTCTTTTCAGCTTTACTTTCCCCGTTGGTGGTTCCTTCGGCGTATTGCGGGCGCCAAATAACCTACTTCCTGGCCTCTTCAGGGGATATTCTCTGATTGAGGAGTCGCAGGTATTTCCGCACCCCTCTGCTTAACTGAGGCCTTTTCTCAGTGGGTCGTCTATGCGGCCCGGTTCTCCCAGTTTTGGGAGGTCGAACGTCAAACGACCTTTGTGCCGTTTGGTATTTTTTCCCTCTGTGAGGTGCCCGCATCAAGAGATGGAGGTTTTCTCCACTACCTTTCAGGTGGAAGTTTTGCTTTCTCTGTCCATCAATGCTAGGGTCATTACGGTCCATCGCTGCAGAGCCTCGCATGCAGAGGTAAGGGGTTTAATACAATGGAGTTCCCCCGGTGCTGCAAGGTCGAAACCAGTAAGGACTATTCTTTTATATAGCCACGCATTCTTCGGCCGGGTTTCCCACATTGACTTTAGGTTTTTAATGAGGTTGTCTCCTCTTGGTCCGGACAGTAAAGCCAATACCCCCCCTCCCCCCTCCCACTGGCACGCGAGACTTGACCACAGACAGCCAGGAGACATTGGTATAACAGGTGATTTCGAGGTAAGCTCGAAATTACACCCGGCATCGTAACCCTGTGTGCAATCCCTTAGCCACGATACTACAGCTGGGGCAGGTAAAGTTAGTCCGCAGCAGGGTATTCGAGAGCTGCCAGTTGAGTTTTTAGACACAACGAGCCACAAAGTATTTCCCCGCAGACCTCCTCCTCATATAAAATCATCTCAGAGGCCTTTCTCCTATCAGCCACCTGGAAACGCGCCGGTTTGATGCTTCACCCCCTCTACATTAATAAATATTCCGACGAACCACGTATATACCTACTGATGTGGACCCGGATGAATATAGTAACCATTCTCTGAACAATAAGCTCTAGTCAAAATGTCCAACTAATTTGGATATATTGCTATTAGGTGCATTAATTGAAGATGTAACAGGTCTTGAGGCTAAATCTTTTTTATGAAGTTTAAGTAAGCCGTAAACATTGGTGAAATCTGATTATAAATAGTAAATTTTCTAGCTTCACTTTCAGTAACATATTTATCTATTTTGAAAGAAGAATTTAATTTGTTTCAATTTTAAGCAATAGTTGATGTAGGATCATCATGCCTTAACCTTGTATAATATTTTTGTTCTTGTAAGATTTTTAAAGCCAATTCTTGATAATTATGCTTATTCATAATGACCGTGACTCTACATTGATCGGATGTGTTGACCACAACAACAGAGGGATTACCTTTAAAAAATGCTTGTGTATTTTTTTGTAAGTTATGTAAGTAAGTAAATTCCGATGGTGCATGGTAAAAATTGGTAACTTGTGCTCTGTAGATATTCTTACTTTAGTATGACCATTCCTCTAAACTAGTATCCACATGAGACAAAGTTGTATATACAGAAAGATTTTGTGAAACCGGAGTTATATGAATTTGTTACCTGAAGATAAAACATTTAAAATATTTTCAGGAATGTCAAATCCTAAGATGTTTTTTATCCATTTACTTTGAGTTTTAATTGACTTTACTTGAGATTTTAATTTCCGAAATGTATTTAAATTAATTTCCTTAACTGATTAAATTTGACATCAAAATGGCGTGAAAGAACATTAAAACTTTTGCAAAAATTTTGTTTCGCAGTGAATACGAGCATTGCTTCTTTTGAAAAAAGCATTTCATCATTATGTTTGTATACCTTTAACAAGTAAACTAAAAGTTGATTGGGAATTTTAGAGCCGAAAATGAAAGTATATGTTTATATATCATTATCAGGAAGAAATACCATATATTTAATAATAAACAATAATCATAGATATTAAGAAACTTTTGTACTAAGTTTCTCAGTAAAAAAAATACAAATATAAAACAATCACTTTATTACTTACAAAAATCTATAATTAACAAAATAATAATTATGGACAGACTGGATTTCCTACTCTTCCGGGAAACGCTAAAGAGTCAACGGCATGAACTCTACATATCGATCTATATCTATCTTCACCACCTTCATTATAACTCCTACCATGGTTCGTCCTTTGAGGATAATATCCGTTGTAACCATACGGGTATCTGTTATTCTGATACACATTATTTTGATTGTCGTAGTAACCAAATAATTTCCACACCGGACCTGCCGCACATATTTCACAATATACGAAAAATATCACTGATACTAATATCGCAGATAACTTCATGTTGTTGTTACACGATCTTTGCAAGACGAGTCTCCCGAAGTAATGTTTATTAACAATGATGATATATCCTTATTATATACATTTTGATTATTATAAGAAGCACGGGCGGGTATAAAGAATTTTACAGCTAGTTTTTTTATTGAATGTATCATGAATCGATATGTGCTAAATAGTGGAGTCAACCAGGAAAACGACTTTGAACAAATTCCTGCATTTTTATATTTTCTTGGAATGTTTTGAATCCGCAGCGGAAAATAGTGTGCGATTTTTTATATTTAAAATAATTGTTAAAAATATATGTTATTCGTTAATGACTTATTTAATAAGCGTTTTTATAAAATTTAAATAAGACCATTCGAAAGAGCAGGCAATTTTGCAAAAAAATGTCTACGTATTTCAAGAGGCAGCCGAAATTGAGCGCGTCGCGTGGAGCGCGACACAGTTAACCACCTAATAACGTTTGATACACACATCTAGTTGATATGCAACAACATTTATTGAAAAATTACATCCTGAGGCACTTAAAAAAATCAGGTAGCTTTCATTTTCAGGAAGGAACACGGCTGTCATATTATCGTAAAGTTGACCTAGATCAAAATTTCATGCATTGTTACAATAATTGACGTTACAGGGTAAATTTGCAATATTTTTGAGCGATATTACAGAATGTTTCTATCAAATGTATGTATGAAAGAGCAAAGTAAGATTATAATATCAAACCTAGTTTTTCACAATGAACATAGATATTTTTCTTAACTTCTTTCTATCGTATTCAACAATTTTTTCAGTCGTTAATAATATCCGGATAAAATTAGATATTGAAACTCAATAGGTGACTTTTTTTAGTTCAATATAAACTATACAACTTATTTAACGCACAACCTCAAATTTGATGTTTGTATTTTCGACATTTTTTGTTCGTTTTTGTTAATTTTTTTTCAAATTGTAGGTTTTTCTCTTAGGAATGTCACTGTCTTAGTTGTTTTGGTAAAACTAATAATTTTGATATTATACCAGGTGCTATAAAAATGTTATGATTTTTCCGAAATTTCAAAACGTACTGTGGGATATACAAACTGTTGCAAGTCATGCAATTATCAATTTAAAGTCTCATGTTTCTTCTACATTTTCTGTTTCTATTCATTTGTTTATCTTTGTTACTTCATGAAATACACCGTTTTGAAACACCATGTGCTGTTACTCACATGAAATGCATTTATCGAACAACTTAAACAGCTAGTTTTTTGTTGACTGCCCAGCAATAATTAGTGAATAATGGAACGCCAAACCAGAAACTTAACTCGTGATGAATGTGTTGAGGCAGTTACATTACATGGTGAAGGGTGGAGTTACAACCGCATAGCTGGAATGTTGGGAGTGTATCACACAACTGTAGTGAGAGCAATTCAAAGGTACGCGGAAACAGAATAACATTCCAGACGGGTCGGTGAAGGTAGAACTCGTGTTACCACTGTTATCCAGGATCGCTTTTTAAGAGGAAGTGCAGTACGGCAACGATTGATAACTGCAAGAAATTTAAGAACACAACTTCAAGACGCATATGCGTTCAAACTGTATGCCGACGACTGAGGGAGGCAAGTTTAAGACCCAGGATTGCTGCTTCAGGACCCGCATTAACAGTAGATCATCGAATTGCTTGATTTAATTTTGCCAGTGAGCACGTTAATTGGTTGGAAGCAGATTGGGAACGTATTCTTTGGACTAATGAGTCAATGTTCAGTTTGTATAAATGTTACAGAAGTATTCGCGTTTACCAAAGACCCGATGAGTGATACAGTCAATGCAATTTTTTACACACAACTTTATATGGAGGTGGATCTGGCATGGTGTGGGGCGGAATATCTGTGACGAAGCGTTCCCACACGGGTTTTATCATGAGAAATTATCTTGAAGAAGTAGGAATTGATCACATAGACTGGCCAGCCCGTAGCCCCGACCTAAACCCCATTGAACACGTTTGGGATTTTATCGGTCGGCCATTAGTAAGTAAGGGACAACAACCCCAACATTTACAAGAATTGGAAGAACGTCTAGTCGAATCATGGAATGGCCTAGATCAGAACCTAATCAGAACTTTGGTTTTAAGTATGAATCAAAGATGTTGGGAGGTCATTCGCGGAAGGGGTGGAAACACCAGATACTAAATCTCTTTTTACTTTTGGTTTGTTTCCTATTATTTGTTTTCATTAATTAAAGCAATCCATTTTTCTAGGTATGTTTTTTTTTAATTTTTATGTCCTTTTAAGACCCTTTTCTCTTCTAAAACACCTTGAATCTCTCAATAAATTATAAGATATCAAGGAAAATAGAACGCAAAATTAGGCATTGAACCAGTATAATGAGTAATAAATAATGAGCACTTGACAAAAAAAGCTAATAAATTTAGTAAAAAACACGTCAATTTAAAAATTGTATATTTTATGAAGTAACACAGATACACAAATGAATAAAAAACGAAAATGAGGCTTTAAATTGGCTATAATTGCAATAGCTTGTATACCCCACAGGATGTTTTGAAATGTAGGAAAAAACATAACATTTTTGTAGCACCTGGTATAATATCAAAATTATTCGTCTTACCAAAACCAAAAAATTCGTAACATCAAAGTTGAGGTAACTTTTGGTTGTGCGTTAAATAAGTTGCTTCTTGATAGTATAAGTTATTTTCATTTATTTCTCTTTTTTCCCTTTTATTTTTGCAGTAAATCGCGATATAATTAATTTCCCGAAGCGCACAACTCCATTTTTTTTATTTTTAATCCGAAAAATCAAGCTGAAGGATGTTTCTGACAGGGACCAACTTAAGTGAACGTACACGTTTTAAACTTCCGATTTACTAGTTAAAAGATTTTTTCTACATCATATCTGCTTGTGGTTATCAGCAGCTTTTGGAAAAAAAACTCTTTATCTGCTCTCAGTGTTCATACAATAATACGAAATCTCTAATAAATAGAATAATTTCCCTTTTCTGTCCTGTAAATACTTCATAGACGTTTGTACATAGTACCCTTTTTCAATCAATAAGAACATGCGCATATATGTGTGTGTGCACGCGTGTTTGAGGCGAGTTAGGTAGATATCGCTAAAATTTTATCTACTCCTCAAAGAAACGTCAATAAAATCATAGAAGCTGGAGAAAAATGTTCTATCAGGTGATGGGTAGCACCAAAGAAAATAAAAGATATCAACGAACTGCCGTACACACATTTTTTAAACACCGTTACGAAAACTAAAACTCTCAACCAAACGTACCACCAACCACGGATTCATTAACACATCGTAGTACACGAGTGTACCATCAAAATTCAACTCTGGAAATGTATTCAATTACCAGCAAAAGAATGGGGATGGAATTCGGCCGATTAAAATGAGCCTACCCCCAGAGTTTGATGAAAATGATATTTTGCAACTGCAAAACTGGTTGTGGCTCAACTTCTAGTTGTAGAAAATCAGACTGTATTGTACAGCAGCGTATGGTTTTTGTAGGGGTTACGAGTGTACAAACTGCTCACCAGTTTATAGCTCTGATGACGAGAGTGACGTCTATGAAGAAAATCAGAGTACTACCTAACACAGCGGAGGAAACCTGTGACCAATGTTGCCAGAATTGTCTTCAATATGCAGCATTTTAGACTTCAAAAAGATCTAATGAGGAAAAGAAGATTATTTTACGAAAACCACTAAGATATGAAGAATTTTTTTAAATTCATATGTTTCTGCAATTATTTTATTAATTTCCTATGCGTTCTGACATTTTTCGGTAAAATGGTTTAGCTGCGACCCTACGACTCGAAATTATTAGCAATTCGGCCTTAGGAGTTTTTTTGTTTGTTTTTTGGCTTTACCAAAGTTTACGGAATATAAAATATTCATTACGTAGACCTTGGCCTTACTAATGATGAGTGGGTACTCCAAAATGACGTTACACACTACTGCAGAAATATGAAGAATTTTTTAGGTTAAATTGCAGAAAAGTAATATGAGGAATCTGGCAACACTGCCTGTGTCATAGACTTTAATCTTGATGAGTTGTGTATATACAGTACGAGGAAGATTATTTGGTCACAAGCAAATTAACACGGTCGATAAGCGACAATGTGTTAGAAAGAAACAAGTATAAATTCAGTGTATCACGGAATAACATAACATGCGAAATAAGTATCATATTCAAGTAAATTTTAACTGTAATAATCTACCAAAGAAAAAAGATGATACACTGAATTTATACTTTTAGTCCAGTCAAATTGTGAAAATAATAAACATTAAATTATGTGTTGTCCTCCACTGCGTCAAAATATTAGCGACATTCGAACAATAGTTCTCTTGGAAATGTATATGTCGTGGTCACATAGCGAAATCCGTAATTTCGTGAAAATCCGAGGCAGCACATGAACCGTCGGCATATCGTGTAAAACTGCACAAATTCACTATCTGCCGCAGCATTTCATGAAACGCCGGGCATGTTATGTACCGAACCTTCAAACAGAATCTGCCATGTTGTACGCGTTGGGGGTTCATGAAATACGTTACAGACACGTCATCAGATAGTGTATCGCCTTTTCTCTAGGTGGAAGTGGCAACCTCCATTGACATTTAATTTGTTTTTTATTCAAAAACAAATAATATAAAACGAAACTCAAAAAATATAGCAAACAAATAAAATTATTTCTCCACAAATAACAACAGAAAATAAAAATGCGAAAACATAAATTATGCCAAAACGACAGAATAACAAAACCAAATTTATTAAAAACGGAAAATTACTTTCCGTCGCAAGCCGAAGAATAATATAAAAATTCATTTATTCACACAAGGTCCACTCTTGTGACAACGGAAGTTACATTGCAGGTTGGCTTTAAAGCACAAGCACCTGTTATTCTTGCACTGGTTCACTGAGGGACGACATGCACATTTTGTATAGTCTTGCCCTTGGAACAATTATTCTGCAGATACAGCTTTCCTGATAGATAGAAGTTTGCACATGTTTACCTGAGCCGTCACAATAAAGTTGGATGTTGCTAATCTAAGACCTGTTCTATCGAAACAGGATTTAATGATCCCATTAGTAGTACCAACTTGGTAAACTCCGTTTTTAATGTCAGTGACAACAGTTACTACATTCGGTGAATCGCTTAGACTCCGATCTACTTTATCAACATTTACCAGGACACAATCTTCTATGCCAATTTCTGGTAATCGTTTCTTTGAAACCGAAAGCATTTCTTCGGCATGACGCTTCTGTCCCTCATAACACTTCTTGCTCCAGTCGTATTGATTTCTCACAGAAACAAACTTTACAAAACTTACCATCAACAGCGCATGTCTGATGAAGTGCTGTACATGTTTCGCATGAAAATCCTGAATCTATAACATCCTTTTCACATACAAGACAAGTTATTTTAAGAGAGTCCAATTCAACTGTCGAGCTTTCAATATTTGCATTGCCACAATTGAATTCACTTTGGATGTCGGTGTCCCTAGCATCTTCAATTTCTGTTAAACATTCTTCCGGTATTGTAAATGCTGATTCATCGCCAGCTTCAGTAGCGGCCGGTTCTTGATTTTCATCCTCTTGTGCTGAATTAACTTCAGTTTCTGTTTGAGCTTCTTCTAATTTCTCAATTTCGCCTTCTAGCTTCTCGAGCTCCTCTTTCGTGGTAATTGTTCCAATAACGTGAGGTGGGAGATATGTGGAAGCCACCTAACCAAAAACTGCTCTATGAAGTAAGCTATTTTTCTGCCATTGAACAAAATGGCATCCGATTGACCATTTAGTACATTTGTTGTCCGCCATCCACGCCCTCACATGTGTTCCACATCTTGATTAGAGCGCTCGATACTCCCCTGACTTTATGAATGTCGATGTCTCCCATGGACTATGCACAACTCCGGCCATAAGATTTTCAATTCCTCCACTACTCTATTTGAGAATTCGCGCCCATTATCACTTTGCGGTATAGAAGGTGCACCAAACTGCAAAAATATCTTCAAAATTTCTTCAGCGACTTCGACTGCATGTTTGGAGCGCAATGGTCTAAGGCAAAGGTACTTTCTAGCATGATCCTGGTAATTTAAAAGCCATTTATATTCTCCATCTGGATAGATTGAAAATCAATTAAATCCACTTGACATCTTGTCATAAAATATTTCGTTGTAATTGGTTTTACGACTTTAGCGATAGCCTGACTTTTTTTAATTTCACAAGTTTTACACGATTTTTAGAAAAATCTAGGAATAACATACTTCTTCTGTATTACGTAAATCATTTTATCCCTAGAATCATGCCCACAGTTAATATGAATGTCGTGTAATCGCGAAAATATTTCCTCTTCTGGAACAACATAAATTAAAGGATCGTCTTTGTCTTTAGCCCCTTCTATCACATTATTCTTTCCATTAACAGTAACAACATCGTACGTTTGTAGTAAATAGTATTTTCTTCTGGTCTTCTTAGTTTTTGTTTGTTTCGCCCGCGAGATTTCCACAGCACTCTGAAAATTATTGGTTCTAACCTCAAAAACGATACAAGCGAATTATGCAAGATGTCACTTACCTCGTTTAGCAGATTTATTGTATACGGCCTTTTTTTTGGTTTGGATGTATAATACTTGAGGTAGTGCTGCTCGAATATTACTTTCTCACTGTTTTCTTCCGCCATTTATTTCCGCAATCAACATCAGCGGACAACAATAAACTTTAGTTACACTATCTGACATGTCTGTAACGCATTTCATGAAACCCCAAACGTCTACAACACGGCAGATTCTGTTTGAAGGTCCGGTACACAACATGCCCGGCGTTTCATGAAATGCCGCGACAGATAGGTAATTGGTGCAGTCTTAAGGTGGGTACAGACATAGAACAAAACTTCGTATCGTAACTCCGTCGCGCAACAATTGTTTGTTACGCATCGAAGATACGGCGTGTCAACCAATATAGCGTATCAATACATCGTCGCGTATCTTATAAACGGGACATTTTGCCGTTCCGTCTTTACTAAAACAGAACAATTAAATTAGTCTTTTTCTAGTGTGCAATGGAGATCGTTGCAGCAGCTTATATATACATGCATTACTTAGTTAAAAAAAACGCGCAGATCCGATTGTATACTAATAGAAGTGTGTACAGCGGAAATCATTTACTGTTGGATTTAAAATTTCAGGCTACTAGTAGCCTTTACAAAAATTTTACTAGAATGTCTCCAACAGACTTCGAATACTTAATTAATTTAATTGGACCCAAAATAGCACGAAAATATATTAGGTGGAGAACGGCAATTTCTGTTCAAGAAAGGTTGGCAGTAACAATTCGGCTTCTGGCGACTGGTGACTCTTTCACCAGTCTACAATACCTTTTAAAAATTACTAAACAATCGATAAGTGCTATAGTTCCTGAAGTGTGCGAAGCCATTATAGAAGGATTAAAAGAAAATATACAGGTAAGAAACTATTTTATTAAAGAAGTATAATAAACACACATTAAACAAAACAAATGTTTATCTTAAATTCTCTAATTCAATATCGGGCATATCCAATAGTTGGCGTGGTAAAGAATTGACTGGAGTACTGCCACTTGAATGATCCGAAATACTAGAATTAGCATAATTATATGCTGGAGATGGTACCTGTGAATGCTCTTGAGTAAAACTGGAAGCTTGGCTATACTGATACTGTTCAAATTGAGAATGTTGTGGCACAGAATTTGCAAAGAATGACTGAAGAGTATGAGTACGGTATGATTGCAAATGATAAAAATTGGTTGAACTTTGTTCGAGATGGGTCTGCTTTAAACAAAATTACCATAATATCTTGTTGTACAGTACTTTGTACGTCAAGAGAATATTTGGCCAGTTTTTTAGCCACAAGATTTCCAAATATTTGACATTCGTTTCTCTCCTGTGGGTTTCTAGCATTTGCTGATGCTTCTACAGTATTTTAAAAGCTTTATCTAATTTCTCAGAATCTTCATTCCTCTTTTGGCGTTTTCTACTAGGTGTCGCTTCATCGCTTTTCTTTTCGGTACTAGGGATGCACACGATGTATCGATGTTTCAAAAACATCGATTTTTGTATTTCGATGTTCGATGTTTATATCGATGTTTTTTTATTCGATATTTATAGAGAACATCGATATTTATTTGCGATATTTTTTTCTATTTTGATTAAAGAAAGCAGGAAGTAAATTAAACATTTAAAAGAACATCTCTGATTTATTTATTCTCTAATATGAATGCTTTAAAATATGCATCGGAGTTTGTTGCCAAGCTTAACTGAAAAACATTGACTTTCTTTGTCCTACTTACGCGCAACGGAAAAAGATGCCCTTATACAAAATTGTAAGGAGGCATTGTTGCGCCTTTGCTGTCATCTCATTCATATAATTTAAGTATCAAACTAGGTTTTAGTTCTTTTCTATTCTGTTTACTTCTTGAATGTATTTTTTCTTTCATATAAATTGTATTAGGTGTATCATTAAAATACATTGAATAGAAATGATGTTCAATTTATTAACAGTTTAATTTTTTCCTGTGATATTCTTAAAAACATCGATGTTTAGAAACATCGATATTTTCAAGCCGATGTTTTTATAACATCGATATTGCATATTCGAGGTATCATTGGATGTCAACATCGATGTTTTCAAAATTTTGCGCATCCCTATTCGGTACTAGGTGTTGCTTTTCTTTTCGGTACATTTTCTATACTTTCCCGATTCTCTTGTACAGCAGAATTTTTATCGTTATCTGCTAATGTTCCTTCATCACCCGATATTTCCTTTTCATCATTATCTTCTTCTTCGTGTACAATCTAAAATTAAAAATAATTTAAAAGTATAAGTATTTAATGAACAAACTTATTTAGAAAATAAAAATATTTTTGGCGCACTGTATAATTTGTTTTAACGAAATTTGTTTTAATTTTTACAGATACTTTCAACACCAGAAAGCAAAACAGTTTGAGGACACCTGGAACTTTCCACATTGTCTGGGTGCTTTAGATGGGAAGCATGTTGTTCTACAAGCTCCAATTAACACCGGAAGCGAGTTCTTTAATTACAAATCAACATTTAGTGTAGTTCTTTTTGCCCTAGTGGATGCTAATTATAACTTTTTGTATGTTGATGTTGGAGGCCAAGGAAGAATTTCAGATGGTGGTATCTTTAAAAACTGCTCGCTTTACAAAAAATTAGAGAGAAATGACTTAAATTTACCTGAACAAGAAGCTTTACATGGCAGGCAACAAAAAATTCCCTATTTTTTTTTATTGGAGACGAGGCATTTGCCTTAACTGAGTCGTTAATTAAACCGTTTTCGGGAATACATCCTAAAGGATCATTGCAAAGAGTGTTTAACTACAGATTATCTCGCGCACGAAGAACTGTAGAAAATGTATTTGCCATCGCCTCAGCCGTTTTTAGAGTACTTCGTAAACCGATGTTACTTGAACCCAGAAAAGCTGAATTAGTTATAATGGCAGTAGCTCATCTACATAATTTTTTAAGAGAAAGTTCCACATATTGTGCTTTGTATAGGCCACATGGAACCTTCGATACAGAAATTGATGGAAAGCTTGTAGAAGGAAAGTATAAAACTATAACTAATGAACCAATGTCTTCTTTATTTCCAATTAGAAATATTGCCAGAAGACCAACCGAAAATACAACACAAATTAGAGACGAATTGTCATCGTATTTCAAAATGAAAATCGAGTTTTGTGGCAAGATAATTATACGTAATTCGTTTTATACTTACGGTGCTTTGTGTTTCCCGAACCTTGTTTTTGTCCCAAAGGAATAGCAAACTTTTAAAGGTAAACCAACTACTTTCATAGATATCTGAAAGCCCTGTAATAAATAAAAATAAAATGTGTAATTGAAAAGTAAATAAACAAAATAGAAAAGAAATTAATTTTCAATTATTCAAACTTACCTTTACCCGTACCATGGCTCTTTTTAATGTTTGCTTTCGCTCGCCCAAGTCCTGACAGAAGAACATTAATTTTTTTTTGCATTCATCTACTGTTGTCCGAAACTCTACAGCAAGTTCTTCCCAAGCATCATGCTTCTTTATTTTATTATAGTATTTGGGATGTTTTGCATCCCACAAAATTTCTTTATTACGATAACTATTTATGAAATCCAGGATAGATTCTTCTGTCCACTCCATGTTTTCAACTGAATAAACAAAACGAGAAATAAATCGCAACTGTGTACCGCAGACCTGTCCAGACATGCTAACAAGTGGTGCAACATCAGTGCGTATCATTTCTTTGATGCGGCGTCAAAAAACCGACAACCGATGAAACGCCGAGATGTTACTATGTTCTTGTGTTACGCAGTGCCGTCCACACTTGTTACGCGACGGCGTTACGATACGAAGTTTTGTTATATGTCTGTACGCACCTTTACACGATATGCCGACGGTTCATGTGCTGCCTCGGATTTTCACGAAATGACGGATTTCGCTATGTGACCACGACATATACAAATTACTGAGCTTATATTCACTCTCACTTCCCTTTACACCGACCCCTTCTTAGGCTAAAAATATACTCCATAGGACATGGCTACACCTAGAGGGCGTCCGTGAATACGCGTTGCGACACTGGCGCGCATTTCACTCGGTAATAAAAGTTTTAGACAAAAGTTCTTCGTAATCTACAACTTTGATAATCGGAAACATTTCAAAAAAAAACTGAAAAATAGGGAGAAAAAACATTTTTGCCTTTTCGGAATTAATAACTTGAAAAATATTGATGTTAAAAAAATGTATGATAAAAAGTTGTAAATTTAATTTAGAAGAGAAAACGTCTTTACAATTTTTTGCCTAATACTAACCGTTCTCAGATTTCGAATTAAACGTGTTTTTAACGAGAAGGGTTCAGCTAACATTCGGAGAACGCCGCAAATTGAAATTTATGCTCATAATGCACCCCCTATCGATCTTAACTACATAATTAAATGTTTATTTAACCCATTTTGAGCCACAATTAGACCTATTGTTTCTTAACAGTATACCATAAACATAATAAAATATTTATTTGTTACAATTTTAAGTAGGACAGTTAGTTTCCAATTTTCGTGTTTGGTAATGACTTTGCACCTATCGCTTTGTTTTAACATGAATGGAATAGTTATAATAATTCGAGAGGTTGTAACATATCCAAATAGTTAATCCGATGCGATTGTTGAAAAAATTATTGTTCTGCTGGTAATTGTTCTAGCCTTCCAGTAGAAAAGTGGTTAAGTAGTTCACTTTTTTTGAGATTCGGCAACGTGAAAGATCTTTGAAAAGTCAGTTGGTGCTTGGGTTTTTGTCAATTTTTTTGGATTAGTTTTTATGTTTGTTTTCAAATGAACAACGAATTCTTTGTGTAAACAAACACGGTGCAAATTAAGAAATGCTTTCGAAATACATATTAAAATAAATCGAATTCTAATAAAAATATTTTAAAATGAAAGAAATATTCTGATAAAATATAAAACGTCTTAATTAACCTTAAATGAATTTATATCAAATGTTCGAATAAGCCACCGTTTTGAGCTAAACAATAGCCCAAACAGTTATGAAATTCTTGATGACCATGGGTGAGTATTTCAGAGGTTATCTTCATACAGGTTTGTAGAATGTGTTCCTTAAGTTCATTCAGGAATTGGCCTTGTTCTCCTGGAATCCATATATTCTCGATTTCATATAACATAAAAAAAGAAATCGTTGGATGCCAAATCTAGAGATCTAGCAGGCCTTCGAATGTTACCATTTCAGGAGATTATCCCATTGGGAAATAATGTATTTAAATAATTAATTGCTAATCGATAATTATGCGATGCACAACCGTCATGTTGGTACCAAATATTGAAGGGCAGGAATATTGGATTTTGCAACATATTCAAATATTTTTATCTGGTTAAATTGCCGTCAATCAAATGCCACAATTTGTCACGTGAGTTTACCCTGGCCTGGAGCTCTTCTCAGATTGTGGATTCGGCCTTAGTTACACTATTCTTTATTACCTAAATTGGGATAAGGTGAATCAATAACAAAAATTTCGGGAAAAATAGATTTATTTAACACAAAAATAAATTCACATAAACCATGTATTCACAATACAATACGAATAAAAATGAGTCTAACAATAATAATAGAAATGACCAACTCAAGATTCTACATATATCGAATATAAGTTAAGGACTTATTTGGAGTGACTTGGGATGTACAGCTCTCAGCGATATCAGCAGTTTCTTGAGCCGTTGGTGGTCTGGACTCTGGATGATGGCGACTTCTTGGTCTAGATGCGGATTCAGAGGTTCACTTGCGAGCTGCGGAGCAGCAAAACAGAATATCACTACGCACAAAATATAATTGTAGACTGTAGAGATAATTTTAACTTCTTAGCGAAGGATGTTAACGAAAGAGCCCGGGGAAAAACTCACGTGACAACCTAATATACGCATAACGAATGAATTATGTGCACCGTGTATAGGAATAGTCGATTCATCTGTGAACAAAATATTTTTTGAAAAGATTATGTTCTGCGTTCATATTTTTTTCGTTAAAGTCTGTCTTGTACTTCATAACCAACATTTTCGTCCATTGTATTCGTTTTGGGAATTTCTGGATCCCTATTTTCCACTGTAGTCTTCTTTGCAAGCATGTCTTGGGATTCATCGTTCTGTGTTTCCATTCTATTTATTATGTGTATTCCTCCCGTATCTCTCCCAATATTCCTGTTCATTAACTCTTCAGCGTTAGCCAGAAAAGTAACAGAATTTTTGTCAAATTCATTTAAATCAAATACCAGCAGGTTATCAATTTCATCTGGAACGTCATCTGGCAAACTTCGAATGTTTGTTATTTCTTGTAATGCACTGATGATGTCATTTATCGATGTATCTGTTACACCCCGATTAACTAATGTGTTCCTTACTGTTGCTAGGAAATCGAAACATTTCTAAATGTTTCTGATTAAAATTATTTTCTTGATTTTGAGGCTGTAAATTGTCAATCGTATTCTGTATGCATTGAGTGTAGTGAACTGCTTCCAAGTTAAAAGGAAAGAGCCCGCATTTTATGAATCCATGTCGGATTGTTTGGATCTTCTAAAATAATTTGTAGCTTTACATGCCATGCTCGGGTTTTTTACAACCAGTTGTCAGAGGTTTCAAAACACTCACGTCTGCTGGTTGCATGGTATGGATGGTATTTACTGGAAGACTGTACAAAACAATATGGTGATCGCTACAAAACTGGCTTATTTCTATAGATGTCTTTTATGGCCATCAAGCCACTTATCTAAGCCGTTCGCCATGTATTCAAAGAAAAATTCATCATTTCATCCACCCGGTTTCTGAACATCCTATACTGTTGACTATTGCCTTACAAAAGGAAAGACGACCATATGCGTAAGAGTTTTTCCATATGACGAAAAGAAAAAAAGAAAACCGGTTATTGTTTCCTTTTCATTGCCGTTTTTTATTTCATAAATGTTTTTATAACCCTTGGGGGATGAAACTTTCCCACTCTTTGGGCACATAGAGAAACTGGTTTCATCTCCATTAACCTGGATTGTCTAGTATGTCCAAACAATTATTATTTTTTAAAAATTGTTCAAGGTCCTGAAACCATTTTTTAATATATTCTTGGGTTATTACTGCCCTCGATTTTGTGACGCCTTCAGCCTGTCGTAACGATAATCTGTGATGCATTTGAAAACTATGTAAAGCACTTGTGACCAGGCCTGTTGCCGGCAAAAGGGTTCTTTCGACCGCTTGAGGAAATAATTTGTTGGGTTGTATTGAGCAGATCCGACTTTTTCTGTGTAAAGCCACTCACCACTGCCAGTAGCACAAGCCATGATTCAATCTCATTTTCTTCCTCGACTTGCTTTCGTCAACATACTCTCGGTCGACCTGTTTTTTGGTTTATCTGAAGTTGTTTGTTTAGGACCTCTTTTATAATTGATCCATCTTTACTACGGAGTACGTGCCCCATCCACCGTATTCGTTGAGCTTTTTTGCTTTCACTATATCTGCATCTTTGTCTGTCATATAATATTTTCTCTTCCTGATACCATCAATTTTTTTCCTTCAAATATTCTCCTGAACATATTTGTTTCCCATACTTATTTGTCATTATCCACGTTTCGCAAGTTGAGATTACCGTGGGTCTTATCACCATTTTATAAATTCTGATTTTAGCTGCGAGATTGATACAACTTTGGATCTTAGAATCTTCATAATTCGTCCAGCACACATCGGTCCTTTTTTATGTTACTATTTATTTCCTCCCTTTTCAGTAAACACAAAGCCAACATAACTGAGTATTTTTATTTCATTTATTTCCCAATCAAAAAAGTGCAACGCAATTTAACAAAAATATTTCTATTATTTATATCTAAATAGATGATCATTAATTTATATACTCCTAATAACTAGTTACCCAATAACCCTCCCGCTTGATACATTGATACATGCATGTTCGTTTGACAAAAGGCATTATTATAACAAAGTGGTAGTGAATTACATGTTTATTTTTAAAACGGTCTTTTACATATTTTTGAATGAATCGCACGTGGTTGTTGGTATTCTCCTAATGTCGAGACCTTGATTGAGATTCTTGTTTTCGTTATCATCTTGCATGTTGATTTTGTAGTTTTACACGTTGTGACTAATGTGAAACTGAAAACATTCCAGCATTGTTATTTGCGTCTGTGTACTTTTTTATTTACGATTTATAATTATTGTAAATATATTAGAATTTGATCGTTATCTCATTATGGAAGTTCGTCGA
Organism: Galeruca laticollis; assembly: GCA_963921935.1. Taxonomy (NCBI): domain Eukaryota; kingdom Metazoa; phylum Arthropoda; class Insecta; order Coleoptera; family Chrysomelidae; genus Galeruca; species Galeruca laticollis. The sequence continues at coordinate 76,520,835 of OY998177.1, forward strand.
ATTTGAAATTTCGTGAATGAATTTTGAAATTTACCTGCTTAATCTAATCGACACGCTACCAAAAATATATACGGGGATGTTTAAAAAATGGTATAAAACCGAATATTGAGATGTTTTCCTATTTGATTTAAATTGATAGGGGTTAGGTTTGATTAAAATTGACATAATATACATATTTTAAAACTTGGATTTTAAAGAAGATGATATAATTATAAAATTCTTATGAGAATATTTGTAATTATACCTAATATAACCAAAACATTGTTATTCAACAGATACTTTATTGTTGGCGAATTGTTTATTTCGCGATGTCTCAATCAAAATACATTTCTCTTAGTCGTAAGGTCACTGACTGACTGATTACTGTTGTGTTGATGAATTTATATAAAATATGCGTTATGAATATCTTAATACGTATTTAATATACTTATACATTTGATATAATTACATGTTTGTAAATTAAATAAAAAATAGGTATACCCAACAATAAATTTGAAGTTTTTAATTATTCGAATTAAAGTATGTTGAAAAACTTTGTAGAATGTTTTTATGCAAAAAGAATCTGTCGTTATCGTGATTTTTGGGAAATATTTGAGATTAATTTTCGAAAAAGTCGGTTGTGAGAAATTCACGGATAAGCTGATTTCTGGCAGACATTATTTTCTTACAAGATATGCGGCAACATTGCATTGCTTCAAATCTCGTTTCCTTTCAACGCAGATTTCACATTAGAATGCAGTTATAAATCGCTTGTGTAAGATTCGGATGGTTCTTTCTGGGATGTTGTATTTGGTTATAAACCTATTGACAGATTTGTTTCATGCAGTACAGCAAGAACGTAGGTTAAGGAAACAACGAAAATTAAACTTATTCAAGAAAATTCGTAATTATCTCGTAATTAATAGCAACAATGATTTTTTGACGCAAACGTACTTAAATATACACATATTTTAAATAGAAAACAAAATTCAAGAAAATTCAAAATTTGTAATAATCTCGTAATTGATAGCAATAATGATTTTTTGACAGTGTTTGCTGATATATATCAAGTAATAAATACCATGATATGCATATCATGATATTTTCACTTCAATAAATATCAAAATTCGTGATATATATCAAAGACGGAAAAATTATTAATTTTTTGCGATAAATTGGCTACACTGCATCATTAAACGGCAACGACGTTAAATACCGGTAGCGGCCGTCGGGGATTTACATGCTCGATCTCGTGTGATTCCCCTGCAGGTGCCGCTTGCAGTTGAAATTTCGAGGTCGCCTTATAGAGCATTTGACTTCGGCGATTCATTAAAGCAAGTTAAGCGAAAAAATATAATCTAGTTGAAATGTATGACATATTGTTTATATAATCAACATGCCTAGAGATAAACATCCCATATGGCAGCATTTTCATTGCCAATCAAAAGAAAAAAAATACTGGTAAATGGGCAAAATGCAAAACCTGTGGAGCTGAAATGCAGGGTATACCACAGGGATTAATTGAACATAACATGACATGTGAAAATGACGAATCACAAGAGATAATAGATATCACTGAAGAAAACGATGCTTCTCAAACTTATTCTCGAGGTACAGAGGGGCCCACAAATTTATTCCAAAATGAGCCAATCCAGTAACAAACAAGAGTCCCTGTGGAAAATCTGCAGACCTCGATTGATAGACAAGGCAGGCATCTTTTTTAGCTCATAACAAACAAAACCTCCGATATTAATTTTTTTTAATTTTTTCGGGGAAAAACCGTTTTACTTCCACATCTCGGAATGATGGGGAAGTATGGTATTGGTTCAAGTTTCAACTTTTTTTGTCAATTAAGTAAGTTTCACTATATATGTGACGCATATGAATTTTTCGACGTTTAAATAGTGATGTAGAAGTATTGATTCAATTTTCAGCGGTTTTTCTTTTTTGGCACTCGAAGTCGTTGGTAATTTTAAGTCTCTAATTGTATAGGCTGGCCATGAGGATGCAAGTTTAACTTGACCATTTATTTTTGTAGGTACGTCATCCGATGTCGACTTGCCACTTAATAAAAAATACAAACCATCATCTAGCAAGCTAAATATGATTAAATACAACTCAGTAATAGCAACATCTCCGCAGTATTTAAAAGAAATTAATTTAAAAATAGCAACATATTTTTACGCCACAAATACACCTTTTTCCCATGCGGACAGTTCCCATTTCCACAAAATGTGTAATACTCTAAGACCTGGATGTAAGCCTCCTACAAGTCGAAAAATAGCTGGTGAGTTATTGGATCAAGTATATCAGACCGTTTTGGAGGAAACCAAAGAAATTCTAAAAGGTACGAATTTGTCAATGTCCTTAGATGGGTGGTCGAATGTTCATAATGAACCAATTATTTGCTGCTCCGTTATTACAGCGTATGGAGATTCTTTTTTTAATAAAAACTGTTGACACATCTGGCCACCTACATACTGCTGTCTATTTAAAAGATATAGCAATTGAGGTAATAACTGAAACTGAAAAGTTATTTGATGCTAAGGTAACAAGTTTAGTCACTGATAATGCAGCAAATGTATCAAAAATGAGAAGATTGCTGGAGATCGTCCCAGGAATAAATATTATTCAGTATGGATGTTCGGCTCACATTCTACATTTGCTAGCTTGCAATATACATATTTCAGGACTAATGGAGCATATAATTAAGGTTATCAAATATTTTAGAAATACACATCTTCCAGCAGTATAAGGCAGCCAATGGAAAAAGGTTAGTTATTCCACAAGAAGTACGTTAGAACACTGCAACTGATGCGATAGAATGCTACCTGGAAAACCGGGGTGTATTAGTTCAGGTCTGTCAAGATAACAAAGAATCAGTTGACAATAATATTAACAGAATTGTCAATGACATAAGCATCACAAGCAACGCAAGAGATTTCTTGCTTCGAATGAAACCTATTGCAGTTGCGCTGGATAGAATGCAACGAGATGATTCGACAATAGCAGTGGCAGTTGAAATATGGAGAAAGTTAGGTGGGGATCTTAAGGGGCAGCCTGAAAATGTGTTAAAACAGTTTAGGAAGCGAAAGGAAATGGCTTTAGCACCAGCGCATTATTTAGCTAATTTATTGGATCACAGATTTCGAGGACATCAATTAAGTAATGCAGAAGAGCAATTAGCATTTGAATATTTACAGAACATTAATGACAAGTTTATTCCTATAGTAATGGCTTTAAGTACGGGCTCAAAGCCTTTTCCTTCCTATATGTTTGGAAATAATTTTAAAACGACACCTTCAATGACATGGTGGAAGTCTGTAAGTTTGATTGAGCCAGAAAAGTACTTTGACTGAGCCAAGCTCCAAGAAGGATTTCTGGATATGTGCAGCCGAGCATTTGATAGCAGTTTCAGCCTCAGCAGGCCTTGAACGGATTTTTTCGACTTTTGGATTCGTTCATAGCAAACTAAGGAATGAGCTGGGGAATGAAAAAGCTGGCAAACTAACGTTTTTGTTTAGGCACTTTAACCAGAATACTAAAGAAAAAGCCGTCAATCTGGACTTTGCCTGGGAAACAGAGACAACAAAAGCATCTGGATCTGATGCAACCTTTAGTATTGGATCTGCTGTTAGTGCTGTTTCAGATACAGATTCTGAAGCAGAAGATGATGTGCCACTGGCTACATTATTACATTAATTAAAGTTCTTGTATTTTTACTTTTTATATCCATACGAATTTAGTGTATTTAGTTTTTTTTTAAACGAGGACATTTGCTGATGATTGAGGATTTGTTTTGATAATTTAAGCTTTATTTGTTCAAATAATTCATTAAATAAAAATATAACCTAAAAAAACGTTGTTTTTTTGCTTTATTAAAATGTATTTTGATTTTTGACATTATATTGAACATTTAATTTTAAATCTAAAAAGTTTGAAAGTTTATTTATATCCATTTTCTTGATATATATCCATAATATCTGATATTTTCACTGTTTTTAATGGTTAACATTTGTCTAAACTCTTTTGCACAGCCCTGGAGAACATATTTATTAAGCTGTTACATTGTTTATTGAATACACTATATACAGTAAGAGGAAGTTTCCTTGGTCACATGCAAGTTAACATGGTTCATAAGCGACAATGTTTTAGAAAGAAACAATAAGTATATTCAATGCCTATTTTCTTTAGCAGGATCGCATAACACACGAAAGAAGTATCATATGCTTATATTTGATTATAACTGTAATAATCTACGATAAGACTTGGATTATCTATTTCTCCATGCCTCTCTCTAATACACTGACAGCGCCATGTGCCTTATGCATTTTCCCTTTCACTATGAGGCGATTATCGTTTTACGTTAGAGTTATATGAGGGTTGAATTATGTTGTGTTGAATAAAGAATATTTTATGGGCACTAGACATTTAGATTGGAAACGAAGAGAGGGGATAAATAAAAATTGAGGAGTTGCGGTTCTCGATGAAATCGTTTTAATAGGAGCATATGGAATTACAGGCGGTCTTTACACTCACTACAAGGAAGATAAATTTAAATATTACTACCTGTTTGTTTTCGAATGACGAATGATCTTTGTAAATCTTAAAATGTGTAGTCTGCAGATACAAAAAAAAGTGCCAAAATATTTGATTATTGTAGCATTTGAAAATACCCAAAAAATTACCAAGAGATAGGTGAGAACAGTTATAGAAAATTTTGAGGAACATGGATGTGTCACTCCTACAAAACATGGAGCACGCACATAGAATCGTCAAATCCAATCAGAAAAAGAAAAAAGGATATTTTACTTTGTGCAAATATGGAAAATAATCCTCTACAGTCGTGCACTAATTTCGTCAAGGATTTTAATGTTGAACCGTAAATGTTCGAACTGTATTTAAAAGAATGGCTACTGTAGTTTCAAACTAAAAAACAGCCATGAAATATTTTCATACGATCAATTTTGTAGGATGGAATTTTGTGACATAGTTATAAAATAGAATTGGATTGATCTGTCACATTTCTGATAGTTTCTTTCTAGGTTCATTTCCACGCATCTCTCGATCCCAAGTATTTCTGCCTGAAAGACACTCGGGAAGGAGCCTAACGATCATGAGTATATGGTGCCAGGCCCAAATACTCCAGCGCCTGCTCCAGTGGTGGTTTTTGAACCATCCGTATACCATTTAATGGTGTTTTCTTAGAGAGTTTGGGTGGTGTATTCCCTTTCCCAGTCTTTCCTCTTATTTAGCATCGTAGTGAAATTCTTTTCGATACTTACTTTCTTCATCATTTCGTCATTGGGAAGATTCGCTGAAGAGATGTATTTTGTTAGAGAGGACCAGGCTCCCTCATTTTTAATACTTTCATTGCCTGAACCTTCCTTAGATATTCCAAGAATTGCCTCTTGGGCAGATCTTTCTATTACCAGAGTAGATGTGTGAGATCTGTAATGATCTCAAGTGCCGTAGTTGGACACGTTCTCATAGCTCTAGTGATGCACACACAGGCTAGCCTTTGAACTTTGTCGAGGGTCTTCCTCGTACTGTACTGACTTGCTTTTGTATGCCAAACTATTGCCGCATACGTAATTGCTGGACTAACAATCATGGCGTACATCCATCGCAGTATTTTTGGGTTACAGCCCCACCTCTTACCAGCTAGATTTCTGCACGCCATCAAAGCTCTTATTGCATTACTAGCAGTTATTTCAACATGCTTATTCCATAGAAGCTTACTCTCTAGGGCTATCCCTAGATATTTAACTTCTGATTTCCATTCTATGATTTCCCCGTTTAAGGATATGGGTTTTATGGCTGGAAGTGTTCTTTTCCGGGTAAATGGAAATACTATGGTCTTGTTTGGGTTAATGTTTAGCCCCACTGACAAGCACCATTGCTCAATGATTCTGAGGCCCTTTTGTAATAAATCACACAAGGTGCTCTCGAACTTGCCTCTGACTATTAGAACTGTATCATCAGCATAGCTTATACATTCCAAGCCAAGCTCCGTTAGCCTGTAGGGCAACTCATCTACTACGAGGCTCCATAGAAGGGGAGATATCACTCCCCCTTGAGGTGTCACCCGAGTGGCTTTAACTGAGGTGGTTTGACTCCCCACCTGTGTCTCAGCTATCCTCGTCGCCAACAACTCATGCATCCATTTTACAATGGTTTCATTTACTCCTCGCCTTTTTAGTGCTTATTTGACAGACAGATGAGTTGTATTGTCAAAGGCTCCAGATATATCCAGGAATGCGCACATTGCGATTTCTTTGTTGTTCAGAGTTTTCTGAATGACTTCGGTCAGCTGATACAGAGCCGTCCCAGTTGATCGACCCGCTCTGTAAGCATGCTGACATTTATGAAGTGGTGTATTCTCCAGGTTCTCTGTTCTTATGTAGTTATCCATTACTTTCTCCATCGTTTTTAGTAGAAACGATGTTAGACAGATGGGTCTAAAAGATTGGAGATTAGTCCCATCTTTTTGGTATGAAGGTTACCCTTGCCCTTCTTCATTTTCTAGGTATTAGATCCACTGCTAGACTGCTTCTTGTAATCTTCAGCTGGCGAGGAAGACTCTCCTCTATCCCTTGCTGCCGAAGTGCTGGAAATATTCCATCCACTCCTGGTGATTTATATGGTTGAAAGGTACTTATTGCCCGTTCCAACCGTTGTCTCGTAAATAATTTCTTAGCAATGTCCCAATCTTTATTGCGGGATTTTTGGGTGTAATGCATTGCTATTTCAGTGCTTGTTGCTGGTTCACTGCCTGGAAAGTGGGTTCTAAGAAGAAGAATCGATCGTTCCTCTTCACCTTCCGTGTATGATCCGTGTCTGGCTTTTTCAGCGACATTGCGGGGTTATTGGGGCATGACATTGTGGGGTTATTGGGGCATTTGCCATGACCTTTTGTAGTCTGGCCGCTGTGTCAGTGGGAGTGACCTTTTCGCGGGGTGCTGAATAACCTGCTTCCTGGCATCATTTGGGGATATTCCCTGATTGAGGAGTCGCAGGTATTTCCGCACCCCTGCTCCACTGAAGCCTTTTCTCAGTGGGTCGTCTATGCCGCCCGGTTCTCCCAGTTTTGGGAGGTCGAACGGCATACGACCTTTGTGCCGTTTAGCCTTTTTCCCTCTGTGAGGTGCCCGGATGAAGAGGTTTTCTCCGCTACTTTTCCGGTGGAAGTTTCACGTTTTCTTTCTCTTTCCATAAATGGTCCCACGAGAAGCTAGGGTCATTACGGTCCACCGCTGCAGAGCCTCGCATGCAGAGGTAAGAGGTTCAATACAATGTAGTTCCCCCCGGTGCTCCAAGGTCGAAACCAGTAAGGACTATTCTGCTATTTAGCAACGCATTCTTCGGCCGGGTTTCCCCCTTGACTTTGGGTTTTTAATGAGGTTGTCTCCTCTTGGTCCGGACAGTAAAGCCTAGGCCCCCCATCCAATTGGTCCGCGAGACATGACCACAGACAGCCAGGAGACATTGGTATAGCAGGTGATTTCGAGGTGAGCTCGAAATTTCACCCGGCATCGTAACCCTGTGTGCAATCCCTTAGCTACGATACTACAGCTGGGACAGGTAAAGTTGGTCCGCGGCAGGGTATTCGAGGGCTGCCAGTTGAGTTTTTAGACACGAGCCCCAAGGTATTTTCCCGCAGACCTCCTCCTCATATAAAATCATCTCAGAGGCCTTTCTCCTATCAGCCACCTGGAGACGCGCTGGGTAGGTGCTTCACCCCCTCCACATTAATAAATACCCCGACGAACATCGACGAACTACGTACATACCTACTGATGTGGACACGTAACAAGTAACCAAAGATTATATACACAAGTAACTTTATTTACATTAACTTGTGAATATAACAGAAAACGTAATAAAATCTCAACTATGCTACTCGTCCACTGCCCTTGTACATCCCGCTGGTTCACCTCGTCATCGCAGTGGGTGGTTTAGGTGGGAGTATATTATCGTTTCTGTAAGTTCTTTGGCGCTGTTAACAGTGTTGCCACATGAGGACAGCGACGTTACACAGTACTGAACATTAACGTTATGGTGTGGCGAACCATAAAGACACTAATAGTAATAGGAATTATTATCGGCGGCCAGTAAACCAGAAGGTCACTTAGTTATAGGAAGGTTACTCATATTAAGTATGAAATCAAGACTATTTGTAAATATAATATAAATAATAGAACGTTTTAAATGTACAAACAATTTAGTACCGTTAGGTCAAAGTCAGACCAACCAAATCTTGGAAATACATTATCAAATAAAATACAATAAAAACCTAAAATTTTTTTTTAGCTTAATAAAAGTTATTTGATTCCTCGCTACCAATCTTTCTTTATAAATATTTTTCAATAATGGATACAGACCTATCTTCTTTATGGGAGAAAAGTAATAGAGAAGTGGAACCAAGATATCGAAGAATTCGATTCATAAGACCTCGAAATAATGCTTTTGAGATATATGACGATGTTGATTTTAAGGCCAGATTTCGTTTTCATAGACATTGTATTAAATATTTTAGATAGAATTGGTAATCATCTAGAGCCAAAAGTTCATGGTAACCGTTTCATAGTATCAATGTACCAACTACTTCTTATATTGAGATTTTATGCAACTGGTGCATTTCAAAATTGTATTGGAGGCAATATTAGCAGTCCTCACAGTGTCACTAATAATTAAAATCGGTCTGTTATGAACAGATGAAGACGTATTCATTGATTGTAATATACGCCTTGAAACTTAAGCGCCTACTGGTGCAAATTATGGCAGATGTGCATACTGTTCTTCAATAAAAAATAGAAAAACTAGATACAACTGTTATAAATGCTCTAAATTCATGTGCATAGAACATGTAGGTAATAGTTTTCACAATTCCAATTTATCAAAAATACAAACCTTGATTTTTGTTGAAAATTACAGGGTGTTTCAGTGCACATTTCAGTTTTCATATGCACTTTACGCCGGCCCTGTACAAGAGGGGAAATGTGCGGGGATGCGAGCAGATTGTCAATGAATGCGGATTTTAGTTGTCATGACAGAGTGGACTTGTGAGCATCGCGCGTACATGATCGAAGCATGAACAAGGCCAACGAATCGTACTCTCTGGTAAGACGTCTTTTCTGTAACCGATTCGATATTCGACGAATAGCAGACGCCTCATTGGCTAATTTGGTGAAATCATAGGTAAAACGATTCCGAGAGACATCAACAAAAAACATCCAGATAAAGAGAGAACTGCACGAACACCGGACAATGTGGCTAGAGTACATTGGGCAGTGAATCGAAATCCGAGGCGGTCAGTACGAAAACATGCGCAAGAGTTAAATCTGTCTAATAGCAGTGTGTACCGAATATTAACGGATGATCCATTCAAAAGACACAGTACATCAAGGAAACAGATTACGCTACAAGAAAAATGTTTGCAGAAACAATGATCAATAATTTTTGGAATGAAGGCGGTCTCGAGGAGGCTATCTTTAGTAATGAGGGCTATTTTCATCTGGACAGTTACGTCAACAAGCATAATGCTCGCTATTGGGCGGCAAACAATCCGAGACAGAAACATAGTAAACAACTTCACTCTAAAAAGATGACTGTGTGCCATGTCTGCATCAGGCATATCGGACCGTATTTTTTCGAAAATGCCCACCGCCGCAATGGTTAACAATTTTCTACGCCCTGCTCTTCGGCGTTTGCCAGGTTACAACGCCAATAACATGTGGTTTCAACAAGATGGTCCTACTGCACATACAGCAGCATTGTCACTGCAAGCAGTTAGACAATTGTTTCCTGGGACCCTTATATCGTTATGTAGGGATATTCTATACCCTGCACGATCGCCGGATCTTTCACCTCTTGACTTTTTTTGTGGGGCTACTGGAAAAGTGTCGTGTATGCTGACCCCCTCCCGCAAACACACAAGAACTGAAGGACAGGATTGAAGAAAAAATTAACAGTATTCCCGCCGAAATGTGCCAACGCCTTTATCACAGCTTAAGATCCAGATTGGAGGAGTGCTATCAAAGAAGCGGACAGCATTTGGACGATATTATTTAAAAAAAATGAGATCGGCATATATTACATTTATGTTGACTTTAATAAATATTTTGTAGCATCTTCCAGTAGCGACTAATTGTTATTTGAAAATTGAAATGTCCAGTGTTGATTTTACCTTTGTACAAATAGGTTGTGCGAAGCAATTAACAAAACCGGTCGATAGTTTTTATCAGTGCCAACTTTGTTTTCTTACACGTGTTTATTTAAAATATTCCGATTAGAGTTTTTAACTAAATAATTTTCCCCCATCATGGCGGATAAAAAAGGGACGTCATTCTCGACGCAAGTGGAGTCAATTATATGTTATGTGATGATGATCGATTAATAACCCTCCAAGCAGCAACGAGATTTCTGCAGTAAAACCAGTTTCAAAAAATTTCAACTTGTCAGATAAGTACAATTTATGTACTATTTGGGTATACATTGAAAATATTAGAAGTAGTAATTTAGGAAGGCTACATCCGATGACTGTTGGTCACATATTTTTTAAACAATTAAAGCTAACTAATATATTAGAAATTAAAAGTATAGGTAAAAATTGAATAAAAGTTTTATTAAAATCGTTTCTTGAGGCTAATCAATTAGTTAAAAATACTTTGTTGGAAAATCATAATTTGGTAGCTTATATTCCAAATCATCTACTCGAAACAAAGGGTATCATTAGGGACGTTGACACTAAATATGACGAAAAATATTAGTTAGAGAATGTAGAGTCTACCTCTCCGGTAATAAATATTTATCGTACTAAACGTAAAATCCAAAGAGAGGATAATACAATTGATTATGTACCAAAGAAACCACTAGTATTGCTTTTGAAGGTAACATTATACCAAAATATGTTGCATTTAATAAAGTATATTGTCAGGTAGAACAATTTATAGGTAGAGTAGTTCAATGTTATCGTTATTTGAAGTATGGACATGTTTCTAAACAATGTAAAAATACCTAAGAACGATGTATACAATGCGGCGAAATAAAAACAGAGGAACACAGTTGCAATAAGAGAAACAGAAAAAAATTGAAACTATTATGGTTGAACAAAAAACGTCATTTCTGCAAGCCAGAAAATACTGTGAAAACTCTATTTCTTCTTTTGTAAGTCATGATTCTTTTTCAGGCTTATCAAATTATAATAAAGATTTCCCCAGTCTTACTAAACAAGTTAATAATAATACCACACAAACTATGATAAAAAATACTAGGGAAAGCAATAGTTTAATTTCGTCGCTACCAAGTACAAGTGGCACAAAAAACTACTCAGTTCCAATGAAAAAGAAAAGAAAATCAGACTCTCCGTCCAATCAGTCTCCTTCTGGCTCGCCTATGTTTCCTTTTACTTTTGGTCCTAGTCAACCATTACTTGCTAACCCCTATAAATCCAATTTTAATAGTATTGAAAGTAAAAAACAGAATATTGCTGACATTGTCTCCAAATTTGTATTCAATCTATTGGATAATATTAGCTCAGTAGAAGACTTGCAATCAATTAATAAAAGTTCAATAATCAGTAGCATAAAACAAGTACTGGAGGATACTGTAATACTTCTTGATTCTCGTGTAATATTTCTTAATTCTTTCCCATGTTTGTATTTGTTCTTATTTTGACCACCGACCGGTATTATCCTGGTAAATGTAATCGAGTCGGAACTAATCCCTATCCACCACCAGTGTAATGGGATCGGTAATCCTTCGGGTTGCCTTTTTTCCTGTTGGTAGCGACCGGAAGGCCCTACTGTATTCTCCTATCCAAAGAACAAAATCGTTGCAGCGTGCTGTCACCAGTGCCTTGCGGCACAAAATGTTGAACCAGGAATCTCCCTGCGGGATTACCTCGGGGAAGGGGCGGTTCCTGGCTTGAGCGATCAAGGTCTTCGTGGGGCCCCTTGGGCTTATACAGTGTGCCAAGCCCGAGTTCGTAGTGCAGGTCGAGTCGGCCCATCCTATTTGGCTGGTACGGGAGAGGTGAGGGTTGAGGTTAAGGAAATAAACTGAAAGGTTAAATATATACAAGCATATATTACAAAAGAAATATTAAAACCATGTACGAAAGTTGTGGCAATCGAATAAATATAATATACACGGCTTTCTCCTGATTTTTGGATAGTCTACGTGATATAAAATAAATGAAAAAAATAACAAAGTAACAAGCGGAATGTCTTTTTGGTACTTAACCTGAATAAGTATGGTACCCTATACACCTTTAGCGATAATAATGTTGGATATCCTTCTCAAAAATTAAGGCAATAAATAGAAATCAAATGAAACTTTATGAATCGGATCAAATACGATATCCTGTAAACCCTATATCTATATTGCCAAAATTTCTGGAATACGAATCCCGTGAAATTTAGTTAACTGGTACAATATAATAAAAAAAGAGATAAATTTATATCCCCTATCTATCAATAAAATTCAGAAGATTTAATTATGATGACTCCGGTATCTGGATGTCCGGTAATATGACTGAAAAAGTGATCAGTTGATACTTTAAGGTAGGACTAAATATGATCCCTGGTACAATATAAATATCTGTGTGCTATTTCAAATAATCAAAAAAATATATAGGGAAATGGTCCCTGAACATAAGATAAATACTTATAACTGTTTAGATTCTACCAGTAGATGAGGGGCGCTGATATATATGATACACTAGATATGACCGAAAAAGAACTGTGGGGTCCCTTACCTTTTTTGGGACACCCGGTTAAGTCAAAGAAAATATAATACAACAGATCAATACAAAATATAATAAAATAATTGTACGTTAAAAACTTACGTTTTGGAATATCACTAGTCACAAACTGCACACTATTACTGTTGGGGGTGAAGGGACCGTCAGTACTTAGACTGGCCTCTTCGGGGAGAGATACTTTCTCTCTCTCTCTCTGCTTTGATTCAAATTTTCTCGTTATTTATTCTAAATTTTACCTTGTGTGAAGGTTAGTTTCCTATATCATTATTTTTTAATTTGTAGCGTACTGGTAAACAAATCATGACACAATCGTCATCTGTAATGTTTTATTAACCTTGCAATAACACATTTTGTTTGTATCAATTCTTTCGTTGAGGTCAACAGTTATTAGTTATTTCGAATCAAAAAAAATTTGTCTATATAGGGCGTTCTTAAAATTTTCTATGTTATATCTCGTGTTTATTACAATACTCTAACAGTTAATAATTATTAATGGCTCAGAAAGTTTCACTTAACATTATGTAGTGGAATGCTAGATCAGCTGTGGCAAATAAAAACAGTTTGCAACACTTTTTAAATTCTAGAAAAATAGATGTGGAACTTATTACTGAAACTTGGTTTAAAAAAAATATACAATATTGTTATAATGGTTATAATATGATCCGTAAAGACCGTCATGACGGCTATGGTGGTGTTGTCATTTTAGTTCATCATTCAATAAATTTTTGTGAATTCAAAATTAATATGATGTGTGTAGAGGCGTGGAAATGTGTGGCATAAAAATTCAATATGGTAAATCGGAGCTAAGCCTTTTTTCTGTTTATAAACCATCTAAAATTAAATGTTCTGCTAATGATTGGCTTACACTTTTTTCACAAGCAAAAAATCCTATAATCGTGGGCGGTGATTTCAATGCACATCATTCGTTGTGGGGTGCACATCATAATGACACAGTTGGTATACAGCTAATCCAAGTTGCAGATGATCTTAATCTAACAGTAATGAATAATGGACAACCCACAGTTTTAACTCGTCCTAATCAAAATGTTTCTGCGATAGATATCACCTTTTGTTCTCCTGAACTTGCTAATAGAATTAATTGGTCAGTATTAGATGATACATTAGGATCGAATCATTTTGTTATTCTTATGGAGCTTCCAATTGACCAAGTTATCAATGAATTACCCCTTAAAAATAAATGGAACATAAAAAAGCTAACTGGCCATTGTATACTGGGACAATTGAAAATATTCTTCAATGAGATTTCTCATTAAACTCCACATCAGATAAATATCAAATCTTGATCAGCAGTATGAATCAAGCTGCACACATTCCGATACCACAATTCAAAAATATTAAAAACTTAGAACGTTACCCCCCCCCCTCCCTCCTTGGTGGAAATCAGATTGCGAAAAGATTTTGGAAGATAGACGTTTGGCTTTTTCGACTTATAAAAAAACTTCGAATTTACAAAACTTTTTCCTTTGTCAAGAATCTGTTTCGTCTTCTTCTCTTTGGAAACAAGCTAGAAAGATTTATAGAAAACCAATCTCCAACGTCAAGCCTTTAGATGATATCTGGATGGCAGAATTTTTTGATAAAATTTCTCCTCCCTTCGCTGCAATGGTATTTCCTGATCTAACTTCATCTAGTGATCAAAACCATTTTCTTTCAAAACCCATAACTAAAACAGAGTTAAACTATGTTCTTAAAAATCGCATCAGTACTAGTCCAGGACTTGATAAAATTAAATATCATATGATTGATAACCTTCCTGTTATTGCTAAATGTATGGTGATTGATATATTTAATGACATACTGAATAATATATCCATAATTAATGAGTTGAAGGATGTCATCATTATTCCTATTCTCAATCCAGGTAAAGATCCCAATCATGCTGAATCCTAACGCCCTATATCACTTATGCCTTGTATGTTGAAAACTTTAGAACGTACCATTTAGCACAGACTTGAATGGTGGTTATTTCAGAAAAACCTCCTTCCAAGAACCCAGTTTGTCTACAGAAAGGGTTGTGGTACAATTGACGCTCTAACAACTCTCGTTACCGATATTCAAAATACTTATTCCACCAATAGATATTTGCCTACACTTTGCCTAGATATCGAAGGAGCTTATGATAGCGTCTGCTTACCCATTCTGAGAGAAAAAATGATTAATAACTTCCTAATACCGATTCGATTAACTGATGCAATCATTAACTTTTATTCTCATAGAAAATTGTATATAAGAACTCATAATAATCACCTCATAGGACGTCGTTATTATATTTCAGGACTACCTCAGGGTTCAGTATTGAGTCCTCTGCTTTTTAATTTGTATACGGCTGACTTTCATAGTATTTACGTTGAAAATATCACCCCAAAAATAATTCAGTATGCGGATGATTTTTGCTTATATTCAGAGGCCAAAAAATATAATGATGCTGTAGAGACGTTAGATAAAATATACGAATTGGCTTATAAATGGTTAATTAAAAATGGTTTTGAAGTATCTCCCACGAAATCATCAGTTTGCATTTTTTCTAGACATAACATCCCGAATATCGATACGATTCAGTTGAATACACAAGCGTTTCCCTTTTGTAAACCAATAAAATACTTGGGAATGCTAGTTGATAGGAAGTTAACCTGGAAACCCCATATCGAACATATATTGAATAGATGCAACAGAGGTA
Organism: Galeruca laticollis; assembly: GCA_963921935.1. NCBI lineage: Eukaryota > Metazoa > Arthropoda > Insecta > Coleoptera > Chrysomelidae > Galeruca > Galeruca laticollis. Next base: position 76,536,278 of record OY998177.1, read on the forward strand.
TGAATTTTTTTAAAATCCATTTCTAAAACTTGGTGGGGAGCTGATGTGCCGACTTCGCTACTTTTTTATAGATCATACATTAGATCCATAATAGATGATGGATGTACACTTTATGGATCAGCAAGTAAAAATAATTCACAAAAAATTGACGTATTTCAAAACAAAGCCTTACGTATTTGTATGGGTGCTATGAGGTCTACTCCCATTGAACCACTTCACGTGGAAGCTTTAGAACCTCCCCTAAAATATAGAAGAAATCATCTTAGCCATAAATTCCTCATAAAAATTATGTCTTCTAACGAATCTTTATATCACAATATATGTAAACTAAACGAATTTGATTTAACTAACAACTACTGAATCCGCAAAAATTCACCGCCTCTCTGTGATGCTTTCCGAAACAACAACAATCTATGTGTAATTAGATCAGAAAAAAATATGATATTAGATGATTTTGAATACTTTTTTCATATGTTTAATGTCATTCAACCTAGGTATCATGTAAATCCTATGATGTCTTACACTTTTATAAACTCCATATTAGAAAATTATTCTGATTCCATACAGATATATACTGACGCTTCCAAAAGTTTATATGGAACTGGTTGTGCGTTCTACATTCCAGGTGATAATGTCAAAAAATTGTTTAAGCTCCCCTCAGTTTTCAGCGCTGAAGCTGTGGGCATCTATGAATCGTTAAAATTTTTTCTTCGTCCAGAAAAAGTTCTACTATTATATTAGCTGATTCTCTGTCTGTCTTAACAGCTATACAAAATCCAACTATACCTGCTTTATCAGATAATCTTTATATATACTATATAAAAAAATGTTATTTCAATTAAAAAAAGATAATAAACATGTACAGCTGATATGGATCAAAGCACATATAGGACTTAAACATAATGAACAATGAACAAGTAGATCGTTTAGCTAAAAATGCAGCAGAAAATGGCACCTTATCTATCTATCCACTCACTGTACCAGACGTATTTGCTAATTCTAGGCAAAAATAAAGTTGTTTATGGAAAAAGTCTTAGAACGATTATTGTAAAATATCTAATACCCAATATTCATCAATTCAACAAGAAATTCCGAATTGTTATTCCTGCCCACGCAAATACTATACAACTATTGTTAGACTACGCTTTGGACATGCATGTTATCCGGCACACTTATATAAAATAAAAATTATTGACACAGCCCTGTGTCAACACTGTCATATCAAAAGTGATCTGAATCATATTTTCTTTAACTGCATACATTCCCAAGAAACCTTATTAATGATTTAATAAGAATCGTATTTTTCCCACCCTTCAATATCTGCCATCTTTTAGCTTTAAACAAAATGGAAGTATATAAGGTTCTGATGAAATTCATATACAAATCAAAGGTATGCTTGTGAATATTTGAACCAGATTTGTTTACCTCTGTTTATCCCAAATGTAGTTATTCCTACCTTCCCGTGGCCTAGTTTTGTTTGTGATACATTATAATGTCTTGATGGGCCCCTAGACAAGAAGCGAGTGACCCTGTATATCCTTATTGTATTTTTTTAGGTAGGTAGGTAGGTCTTCTCTTAGGTGTGGATAGGTGTGAGTGAGTTGAATATTTTGTTTTTTATATATAAATAGTTTGTTCCTGTTGTGACTGGCCGAATGACGAATGTCAAAGCCAAGAAAAAAAAAAGAAAAAAAAAGTGAAATTTCCACTGAAACACCTTGTATATCACTTATATTTTCAAATATTTTTTTTTATCCAAATTATATTGCAAAACGTACAAAAATACTTAGTTTGACAGACAATAATGTATCTTAGAAATAAACAGATAATTAAATTAAATAAATTACCCTTCTTTAAATAAATCGGTCTCAGAGACCGGCGATAGTAAGCATGTCTTGTCACGTTAGTACTGGATGGTTAATGTTAGCTTCAGAAGATGTTTTGAAGCCAAATCTGTAATAAATACGGAAGTAATAACAAAAATATGACAATATCACATAACCTCAATATATTTAAACCTCTTTAAAAAGCTTAGAGAGCATTACCTTTCCGATTTTTATGAGTAAATCCTTTGAACCGCACACAAACTTCTCAATTTTAGCAACGATAACCCTTATTTGTAAAATATTGAAGAAAAAACATGAAATAGAAAAACTCTTATGGCAATTTTGCACGCGTTATCAATTTGTTTGGAAAGGTTGAGCTCCGCCCACTCCGATGGCGTCACAGCTTAGCCAGTCTATTAACAGTTTTCCCCATAATTTTCCGAAATCCTTTCCGTTTCCACCCGTTCAGCATCTATTAAGGAAGACAGAGGAAATTGGATCTATTTAAGGAAAAGTAAAAGAAATGCCAGTTTAGAATTCAATCATTTACTTTTTTAGACACTAATCAGTTTTTTAGTTATCTATTTTTCAGTAACAACTATCGTACATTCAAAAAACCACTCTTACTTTTCCAAAATTATCAACCGAAGCTATTCAATCAACTTTTTTCTGTAAATCTATAGATAACTGAGTTATTAACCTGTTACATTACTTTTTGAACACCCTGTATATAAATAATTGAAGAAAACTTACCAATTAACTTCACTTTAACCGAATACAAAACGAATATACTTATTCTTCTTTCTCGACACTTTCATCATGTCAATGTTAATCGTCAACACATTCTTCTTTGATGATTACTAAGCTAAAATCTTCAAAAGGTTTCATCTCATCATTATTGCCATTAACTTCCAGTTGATGGCAATCAGATTTGAATTTTTTATTAGGCGTAACTTGATGTTTAATTAGATGTTTATCAAGTAAATCTTGTGAATGTGATCTATAATGACATCTGGAGCATTTAAGGTATTGTTGGCTTTGGATTACGTTATGTACATTTTTAGTATGTGCGACTAAAGATCTTTTTGAATTTGACTTGTAACAACATTCTTTACACGAATAAGTTCTCATTTTATTGATTTCTTTTGGTTTCGGGATGTCGTGTGTAAGACTGTGTATGTTTAAAAGAGCTTTCGATTCCGTTTCATAGTGACAACCTTCGAATTCGCATTTAAATTTAGTTTCCAAATTTGCTTCGTTACTGTGTTCGCTGTTGCAATGTTTCGAGAGAAAATTGATGTTTTTTGTTTTGAAAACACAGAAAGGACATTTCCATTTTTTTTTCAAAACAATTCCATGTTGGGATTTCATGTGATTTAAATATGTCACTTCCCATTTTGTTTTGTAACCAACGCAAAGTTCGCAGGACATGTAAGCGTTATCACCAGATAAATGTTTGACTTTATGCGTTCGTAAGTTGTGAGAGAATTTGGTTTTGTAATCACATTCCTCGCAATTGTATAGCTCATTCCTAAAAAGATTAGTTCTTGTTGTCAAATTAGTCAATTTTCTTAACGCACTGTATAATAAATGAAACTCAACTAGAGGACTGACTAGTATGCGAGGGTGATCCCAAAAATACCCGACCCAACAAAGAAAACACAAAAATTTTGGAAAAAAATAAACTTATTTTTCAATATAATGTCCTTTTATCTCTATAAACTTTTCCCAACGATATTCAATAAGTTCTATACCCTTTTTATAATAAGAAATGTCTTTCTCCTCAAAATAACCATTAAGGTAAAATACCCAAATGTTGACACTTACAGCAAATACAGGCAATATTAATACATTCTTAGCATATATGGAACATTTAGGTATTAAGAACAACATTTAGCGCCATCTAAAATATGCATTCAAAACCTTGCATTGACGACATCAGTAATTTCAACATGGCTGGTTTTAGTGGTTTTTATGTAAACTGCTACACGTGGTTCTGCAAATTTTTAATATTTCTTACGAAGTGAGTTGATTTTGATATTTCATAACTAAGGTAAGAATACAGGAATATTGTTTTATTGTACTCTGGAATATTAGGGCTTTAAAATGTTTCTCCACCGAAACATTTAACATATTTAATATTTTGATACTGCTATAGGGAATGTCAATCATTGGTCACCAAAAAGCAGGAAGATCTAAATTTTGACCGGGATGTCAACCTTTGGCTCTGTAGTGGTTTTATGTCTTTATTTAGAACCTTAGTTGTCCTATTTATTTTAACATACGTTTAATGCATATTTGCCTATAGTAACTAATTAATAGATGACTATTAGAACTGAAGTGTCAATCTTAGACTCTTTATTCTATTATAGATTAGGCTTTATCAAATACTATCATAGTAAGGTAGAAGCGTCAATTACTAAAATATTCACCAGCAGACATGCAGCTTGCACTAGAGACCTGCCTATAGCTACATCCTTAAAAAACCAAAGGTCCACTGATCACATTACTTTGTAAGTTACGTGGGAAAATTCTCAGGAGGTGCTAATGGGTTTGAAATCTTACTTCCTGTCCCCTGTGTTCCCTGAATTAGGGTGACAGGGTGGATGACCAGAGAGACGTTTTTTGAGTTTATTACAAACGTATTCCACTCATGGTTGATAGAAAATACTCTTTATAGATGGGCAAGTATCACATTTAACATTACATCTAAGTAAGTTTTGAGACCAAAATGGCTTTATATCGCAATGGAAACCATGGATGTAGCCGTATTCCGATCCGTGAAAGCAGGTTGAAAGGTACACATTCATGCATTTAAACTTCAATGGCCTAATCACACAAGAATAAAAGACATATTTTTGTCCCTTACTTGCAAAAACTCTAGGGGAACGGCTATCAGTTTTAAGTAATGGGTTTATAAAATAGGGTCTTGTGCCCTGGAATCCCAATGTTCCCAAGTTTCCGTTCCGATTCAGAGGGGAGGTATTCTACCAGAACCAACAAAAAAGCATGATCAGCATAAATTGCTTGAACCAAAAACAGGAAAAGCGCATACACTAAAAAAAGATGGAAAAATTTATATAAATTATGATATGTGGACAGGCCAAATTGAAGATTTATCTCTATATAATTTTTATACTAAGATACTCCAAGATATTAAATATCTTTAAATTAACAGATCAAACAGAAAACTGTGATAATGTAAATATAATTGCAAGAGGTACAATCCTAGAAATCGAAAGAGTTGAAAACAAACCTATAACTTCAACATCCTTCAGAATCCCGCCACTATACCACCAAAAAACTCAAGATGTAACTAAAAAAACACCCATTAAAGCTGAACATAATATCACAAATGCAACACTAAGAGAAGGAAAAAATACCATCAGTACTGATATCAAAGCAATGACAAGTATATTATGCAGATAAAGAAAGTAAGACAAAACGACAGTTTGGAAAAAAAGCAGAGGGGAGACTTAAGATAATGCTAGAAAAAGTCAAACAAGATAAAATAGACTAACAAATAAAAATAAAACAAAAGAATAGGCGAGATATTACTAACTGTGCTTCAGAAACACCTGAAGAATGGGAACCTTCTGGGTTGGACCCAAAATCGGGAAAAGACAAGACCAAACACCCAAAGCCTACAGACCAATAAGTCGATCATCTTTCTTACTTAAAACAATAGAAAGGCTGGCAGATAGATACATAAGAGACGAAGTACTACAAATACAGCCCCTTAGTAATCGTCAATATGCGTACCAACCTGGAAAGTCAATGGAAGTGAATTGGACGACGTAAACAGACTACTAGCAAATACCTTGGAGAATAAGGAAAGTGTAATAGCTATATTTCTTGATATAGAGGATGCCTTCAATAACGCATCGTCCCTATAAATCACCCAATAACTCGAAAACAGAGGAGTGCCACAAAGCCTCTGTACATGAAAAAAGTTTGTCTAGACAAAATGATACTAATATCATCACTAAACGAGGCTACCCTGGTAGCTAAAGCGGACAAAGGATGCCTCCAAAGGGGGTCCTAGTAGACAGCTTATTACATCGTTTAGAAGGCAAGAGCATGAACAGCCTACGTTATACTGATGATCTAGTAATAGTCACACAACATATCGATCCATTCTGATAGTCAAGCAGCTATCAAAGCATTGAGCTCCCATGTCATTGACATAGTTGGCATGGGAGTGCCGAAGAAAACTTGATGAATTAGACAAGAATAACAGGGTCTCTTTAGTCTGGGTTCCTGGCAACTCGGGAATCACGGGAAATGAAGAGGCCAATACCCTTGCCAGGAAAGACGCACAAATGCCCTTTATTGGCCCGGAGCCTTTCTGTGGTGTAGCAAAATGCTCCTACAAGAAAGAGCTTCGGAAGAAAGATGAAACCGAAAGAGAAGCCCTCTGGCGGTGCCTTCCCGGGTTGGAACATTCCAAAAAGTTCCTGGGGAACTTTGACACTGCTAGATCCGAAAAATATTTGGACCTCAGTAAAGATAAGCTACACCTCCGCACGGGCTTTCTTACAGGGCACTGCCTCCTTAGGAAGCACTTAATGAGAATAGGTCTAGCAGAGATTGACGAGTGTAGATTCTGTGGGGAGGAGGATGAAACTCCGGATTCCCTAGTTCTGGAATGCCTCGCCATTGCAAGCCAACGCAAGAAATGCTTCGGAAAAGAAACTTGTAAGAGTGAGGACCTAACCTCGTTGAAGCCGTTCTAAATACTAGAATTCATTAGAACCTTTGAACTGGAAGGCGAGCTGTAGTAGTAGCGAGAACAGCTGCTGTAGTAGTAGCGAGAACAGCTGCTGTAGTAGTAGCGAGAACAGCTCTGATAGGGGGGGGGACAATAAACCTTTGGTTTCAGTGCACTGTAACCCCGTTAAAGTTTAATAGTCACACAAAAGGCAGTTTCACAGGGGTTACTAGGGAACAGTCTCAAAACTCTATCAACATTGTGGACAACTGGTGTCAAAAACAGGGTCTAGCAGTAAATTCACAAAAAAACTACAGTTCTTAAATTTACAAAGAAAAAACTGCAACTAAGACCACTAATACTCAGCAAGGTGGAAATATGTGACCAAAGGTACACAGGGGAAAACCACCTACGGAATATAACAAACAAATGCACATTGTCCTTTAACACATATAGGAGAATGTACGGAAAGAATGGGGGTCTTACTCAAAATATAACACTATGGATGTATACACGAGTTATAAGACCCATGGTAATCAACAGGTTGGTAGTATGGTAGCCAAAGACAGAGCAGGCATGGCTCGCAATAGCATAAAAAGGCAAGCATGCCTAACTTCTACGATCGTCATGACAAGCACGCCAACAGCAGCTCTAGAAGTCCAACTAAACCTAACGCCACTACGGCTATAAATACAGGTGGAGGCTAGGTCGGTCACGTACCGGCTCACCAAAACTACAACGCCTATAACAAGCCTACATGGATGCTAATATCTCAAGCTACTACGGGAGTTATCTAAAGCTACAAAGGGAGCTCATAATAACCCTATATTTGGAATACCATTGGATAAGATGGTACCGAAATATAGCTTTTAGAAATATTTTAAAACAATGTTTATGGATAGGGAAACCAATCCAAGCTGAACTTGTCTACTATACAGACGGCTCAAAACCCGATTAAGGCGCGGGAGCAGAGCTGCTAATGGAAAAAGAAAAGAGAACGATTTCTCTTAATCTGGGGCAGTCTGCTACAGTGTTTCAGGCAGAGATAGGTTCCATCCACAAAAGGTACAAGAAAAAACCGTTACCATGTTCTCAGGCAGCCAAGCTGCTATCAAATCGACAAATGCAATATAAGTCAATTCAATGCTGGTTTGGGATTGCATAAAAACCCTGCAAAAAGTGGGCAGTAAAAGCAAGCTCACAATTGCGTGCGTATATAGCCACAGCGGGGACAAAGGGAATGAAGAGGCAGATCTACTCACCAGAGAAGGCGCCCCGAAGTCTCTCAACGGACCAGAACCCTTCTGTGACTTAACAAAAACAACGATAAGGCCACACATGACTAAATGAACACTAACAAAGTCTCAAGAATGGTCGACAAGATCAACACGATTGTGGCAGGCGAAGGAATTCTTACCAGGTCAGACGCCAAAGCTAACAGAGTATTTGTTGAAGCAAGAAAGAAACACCACGAGAAAACTTGTATGTATCTTAACAGGACACAACAGACTTAACAGGCACATGCACTTGCTGAAACTGGCGGATTGCCCTCTATGCAGATTCTGTCAGGAAGTAGAGAAAACCTCAATACACATTTTATGTGAATGTGACAATAGGCAAAGAAAAGCCATTGGCTAGAAGCTACTCAGGGGAATCACTTGACAGTATAATGCTTTATTAGAAAAGACCAAACTGTAGAAGATTCTATAGAGTAAAAAGGACTCCTACAATAGATCTGTAGAAGGTCAGTCTGTTAGGAAGTTTACAATATGATGATAAAAATGAGGATTCATTGACAAAACAGAATAAGAGTAGTTTCAAAGAAAATGATTATGTGTTATTCAAGTTCCCTGACAAAAAAGAGATCACAAATATGTATGGATTATCCAAGAACTAATGGATAATAAGGAGGCTCAAGTTGTTGGTTTAAAAAAATGTGATAATGAAAAATCATTTATATTAAACGAAACGGACGTCAGTACCAGTTTGATAAAGATCTAACTGTAGACAGATAGTTTTATTTATGTTGTTTTGTCTTGGACAATTCGTTCTAAATAGTTAACTGAAATTATTATTTTATAATAGTTATAGGTATGTTTTTGTTATACTTTTTTAATGTTATCACCCTGATCTCTTTATAATAGATATGTAGCTATACATTTTAGACTAAAATATAAATTTTATATTTACATATTTTCTAAATTTTGTTATGTGTCTCAACCCCTGGTCCTAAACATGTCGATAACGTACCAGTATATAACACTTTAATGATATCTTTCGATAAATAAATTAATAAATATGGGCATCAGCAAAATACCAAATTATTCTTGACACATTACTCTAATAGAACTAAGTATATGAACTGATATATTAACTGTCCTAATAGCTGACACACTAAAGATATGATCCTGTAGCTGAGAGCGTAAATAAAACAAATAGCAATTCAACTTAGAAACTATTTTTTATTAGACAAAGTGGGACAACATGTTGAACAAATAAAACATTATTATTTCTCATTAAGATTTGAGATGGGTAATGAGAATACGTATCTCAACTGTTCCAACAGAAATTACTTATGGGTTTTTCAAAACACCAACAATTTGGTTGAAGTATATTGTAGAAATATCATTTTCATTTGCAATGAAGTTTTTTTTGCCAGTGTGTATACAATTTAATGCCATAATATATGTATCGTCGCCAATTATTTCTTGAATAATGCAAACAAGTAAATTTCTGTTTCGTTTTCCTCCTATAAAAGCTACCAATGCAAAAACAAACATCTTTCAATTCACTTATTTGGTTAAGGGTCTTTATTGTCTCCATTTCTTCTTCACGTTCGTCTTCTATATTCCATACTGAGTTTTCCGACTCGGCGTATTCAGGCACTTCGTCCGCGTCCTCTTCAGTAGTATCGTCACATTCTTTGTTTTTTTGCATTTTCTTTTCATTTTTCGTTTTCCCAATCCAATTTTTCTTTTTCTTCTTTTTTCCAGAGTCTTATTGTATTCCTGCCATGACAGATGGTATTTTCTCACGTTTTCTTTTCTTATTTTCTGTTTCCTTCTGTCGGCCAAAATATCGCTCTTTTAAATGGAGATGATACTATTGGTTGTTGTATCCTCTTACCACTAGTAATGCTTATATTATGCTTAAAGGAGTTTGATTTTGTTGATCAATTTCTTCATTTTGAGGTGTCGAATGGAATAAATTATTGTCAAATATATTTGTAGGGACTTGAAGTCCGCTGCAAAATTGTGTTTGGTTTTTCACAACTCTTAACATTATTAGGCTAACAGGAATAGGAATCGTTTCACTGTTTGTATTTTTTTCTGTAGGATGATTTACTTTGTACCATAATTCAAATAGGTTTTTACCTCGTATGTTTCCTGACCACTGGTTATCTATATGATTTTTGAACTCAGTTAGCTTTTCAGGTGTTATGATATTTTCGAAAGATTTCAAAAATATTGCAAGGTCTTTATTATCTTCAGTTTGAGAGCCTGAATGTACTACATCAACGGATGTTTTATTTTCTTCCAATATTTTCATGTAATCGACAGCAATATTGTTCCACATTTTCGAAATATGCAGATTAATTTTCTCAGCTAAGAAGAAGGTGCAAAACGAAGTCTTTTAAAATCGGAACTACTATTTTTCATTAGCCACTCATTTACCTTTTCCTTCCATAAAGCTTTAAGTGTTTTGAAAACTGTAACATCTAGTGGTTGAATAAGCTGAGTGGAATTTGGAAGTAGTACAATCAATCCAATGCCATTTTCTTGGCAAAATTCACTCAGGGCATACTCATGTGGGAAATGTGACCATCAACAAAGAGCGTGATAGGAAATGTAATTTTTGATTTTAGCAACCACGGATAGAACACATTAGTGATGTATGCTTCACCATTTGGGCACAGTTTCAGCTAATACGTCGGGAATAAGATTATAACTTAAAATAATCATTGTTGGTGCTAGTTGCACTACAGTTGACAAGGACTGTTAAACATTCCTTTTCATCGTTGCCTGCCGACTGATAAATCGATTTATTACCTAGCTGAGAGCACTTTAATTCCTTTCGGATTTAAAAAAAAATGCACTGTCATTAGTGTTAAACATTCTGTTAGGATGAGTGAAGATATCAGAAAGGTTATTTGAATAAGAGTATTACCTAACTTCGTGAAACCAATTTTTGAGCTGATCTTAGGTAACTGCTGTTCTACTTTTAAGAATATTTTAGCAGACTCGTTCAGACACAGAGGGATGTCTTCGCATAAACCCTTCAAACCACTTCCTCCCTATTTTATAATTCTTTTGTTTAATCTCTTCCTCTTTTCCTAACCCAGTGGCTAATTTCCTTGCTGACAAAATTAAACTACTTCTTGTTACTGGAAACTTCCTCTTTGCCGAAGTCTTTATCCATTCTACAACTCCAATTTTCGCCCTTTAGGGTTCCCCCTTACTTTATAAAGTATCGTGGTTCTTGGAACTGCATGTTGAAGAGCGGATGTTGGTAAAGCCATTCCGCTGCGACAATAAGACATTACTGCTCACATATCTTCCTCTTTACACTTTTAAGTACTTGTCAATGTGTTTAATTTTTTAACTTAAAAGTCACATTGTTGTAAATTTAAATATGCATACACAACTCTAACCAAATACTTTATATTAACATTCCTAATAATAAAAGAAGTAAAGAAATATATGACACTATCAGCCTTTAGTTCTAAATGGTGTCAACCTTTATTTTTTTAAAATATTTTTCCTGTCAATCTTTAGTGAAAAAATTATTTAATTGATATTTATTTAAGGCAAAATGCTACAAATTTTTAAAATGCACATTGGATGTTCATGGATAGGTTTACTTTTTCAAAGTAGAGAACGAATTTTAAAAACAAAAAGAATGATAGAAAATATTAGAAATATGTAAATTTTATCTTTAATGTGTCAACATATGGGTCTTTTACATAACTGCTGACATCACTTCTTCATCGTTGTACAATTTTTGACCACTGAGCCATTTTTTGGGAAACAGAAAATAATCTGGCGAATAGGGTGCATGATGTAACAATTCTAACTTTAATTCATTAATTTTGGCAATTGCAATAACGGATTTGTCAGCTGGTGTATTGTCCAGATGAAACAACACTTTCTTTTTAGCCGAACGCGTCCGTTTTTCCTTGATTTTTTCGCTCACACGTTGCAATAAGTTCGCAAAATATTCGCCGTTGTCGCTATGACCTTGCCTGCGTATGGAACGATCTTCGCCTTCTTTACAACCGATTCTACCTCTTCAGTCCATTGTTTTGATTATTCTTTTGTTTCGAGTGTGAAGTTATAGACTCATGTTCCCTCCATGGTTATGAAACGGTGCAAAAATTCTACTTTGTTGCTGTGAAACTTCGCTCAACACTCAATTGAAACATGTTCGCACTTTTTTCTCATATCCAAATTTTCAGATAATGTGATGTACATCACTTTTTGGTATGCCTATTATGTCTGCTAGCTTGTGAACTTTCAGTCAGCGATCATCCAGTACTGCGATGATCGTACGGCCTCGATTGAACTCTGCTACCCAATATTTTACTGTTGTAAATGAAGGAGCAGACTCATGCAGAGTAGAACCTAGTTCAGCTTTTATATTGGTTGGAATGAGCCCTTTCAAATAAAAGTATTGTATCACATAACTATGACCAATTTTCTCCATTTCCATAAATTCTCTGAAAATGTTCACTATTGATGGCTGCCAAACAAAGACTAAACAACGTGGCGTCTTCAAACTTGAACCATATGCTTTATAGACTCTGTACTTCCTAATACAGTGATATTTGTCAAACAACTACTGACATCTCTAGGCCAGATCGGGTACTTATGGGACCATCCTCATAATAAAAAAATTGAAATAAAAGAAAATTGCCAGGAAACGGTATAAACAAAGAAAAAAACTGATAAACAGAAAAGTTAAAATTTGAGCACCAAAAGGAAAACCACACAATAATGAACAACCCAATCCCTGAAATGATAAGTTACTTCTTGTAAGCAGTTGGAATTAAAATCTATATAGTAAATCCTTCTAATTAAGTTTAAAATTATAATTAATGTTTTGTATTACCCGCTAGTATCACACTGTTCCATTATTTCATCCTCGGCAAAAGATGGCAGATCTTCAAGTTCCGTTTTTATATCAATTTCATCAGTATAAATGCTACTTTCGAATCCATGTCCAAATTCTTGAATATTTACTTCTGGTTCCGTTTTTATATTTAAAGTTTTATCTTCATCAGTTTCAGCTGTTTGGTTAGGGACTGTTATTTTTCTTCGTTTTTTAGTCATTTTTAGGATATACTCTGGTAGCTCAGGAAATATTGAAGGTATAGCATCAGGTTTCAATTTAGGTCTTTGATATTCTTCCTAAAAAACACAAATTGCACAAAAATAGTACACCTGGAGAAGAAACAATAAGATAACAGGAGAAATCTTGAATCACATGGTGTTGTTAATATATACTTAAAATTAAGTACACTGTACAATTTAACTCAAAGGGTGCTAAAATTTGTAATAATAAAAATGAGCTAATTGCGACAGTCACATTAGATAATAATTTGTTTAAACTGGACATTTGTCATGAACAAACATTATAAACGGGTGGAAGAAATTCAAAACAATGGATTTTGTGGCATCGTAGACTAGCACATGAATACAGTGAGCCTAAATAATCTAAAAAATGGTTTAGTAATGGAATACATTTTACAGATAGATTTGAACCCGATTTCTAATGTGAAAATTGAATGATGGACGCATACATAGACTACCATTTAAATATAGTGAGACAGAGACAATACCTGTGGAATTGATACATTCCGGTCTTTGTGGGCCAATGCAAGAATACTCTCTTACTGGATCACGGTATTTATTTACATTGCTTGATGTATATACCCATTTTGCAGTTGATTATTTTCTCAAGAATTATTTGAAAATTTTCAAAAATTTTGCTGAAAATCGAAGTGGACAAAAAATTAAAATACTGTAAACCGATAATGGAGGAAAGTATTGTAACAATGATTTAATGCAAATTTTTCAAAACTAAAGAGTACAACATCAGCAAGAGGTTCTCCAATTTTGTGACAGTATTGCAGAAATCCCCACGATTTCCCGACGGATCACAATCCGGTGAATGCGACGTGATTGTCGGATTGAATGAGAACTTAAAACGTTAACTTATGTCACTAAAAATCACATTGCTTGTGACGTCAGGCAGTATAAAAGTCAACAAATGATATAACCATGAAACCGACTACAAATGTATCACCCCCTCCCTCCGCCACCGAGATATGCCCATTAGCTGGCATTTTGACAGTTCAAGGTCAAATGCAAAAATGAATTTTTTCACATAAGTTTTAAATATTATTTTTTCCAACCAATCCCCTTGTTTCCGAGATATTGCCATCAGCTGTCATTTTCACAGTTCAAGGTCAAAGGCGAATATGATTTCTTAAGAGTTTCAATTCTCTATATGACTGTACAAAAATTTTTCCATCCAATCCGAAATATGGCCATCAGCTGTCATTCTATCAGTTCAACGTCAAACGCGAATATGATTTCTTTGTGTCAGGTCTTAAAAAAGTTGCACCGAGCCACCCTCTTTTCCACTTTTCCTATTTTCCACCCTTAAGTTTTTTTTAAATTTAAATGGGTTCCCCTCTCTAAGAAAAAAAAATATTGAGCTCTGACAATGTGGTGAAGATGATCACAGAGCATACTCACAAACAAAAAATAAAAAATTGACTATTAATTTCTGAAGTCAGTTAAAAAACAATCACAATGATATTTCTTACTTACTTATTATAAAATTGATCAAATATGACATTAATGTAAGTGACAGAGTTTCCCGCACTTTTGATAATTCCAATTAGTTCGCTGAGGATTCCAACCTTACAAATTTATTTTATATTAATTAGGTACTGCGACAGCAGTTAAGGAACTGTGAAGGTGATTGAGGAATTGTTTTAAAGTGATTGTGAGATTGCAAACGCGATTGTGAGATTGCAAAAGCAATTGTGGGACTGTCACTTAGATTACCACGGCAATTAAAAGGATTGCAAGTGATTACCGACATTTTGTGACAGTATTGAGGGAAGATGTTACCCTCTCGAACATCAGCTTACAGCTCCTCACACACCTAAACAAAATGGCAAAGCCGAAATCTGAGTCGTTCAATAAAAGAAAAAGCATGTTGTCTTAGAATAGAGGCTAGTTTACCAAAGATATTTTGGGCAGAGGCTGTATACACATATACCTATTCAACAGATTACCTAGCTGAAGTGTTGATAGAATACGATATGAAATTTGGACAGATAAAAACCTACTGTTGAACATTTAAAAAATTTTGGTTGCAAAGCATATACACATATTCATATCCAAAACTGAAGAAAATTTGATTCGAAAGCAACTCAGACTATTTTTGTTGACTACAGTTCAAAGTCAAATGCTTATAGGCTATATAATCCACAGAACAAGAAAAAGGCAGTACACTTTTGGAAGACACAGAAAATCAAACAGAAAAAGAGCAAAAGTTTTTTGTATTTTCACGAACCTAACCAGACGCAAGAAGAAGATCTTGAAGTAGAAGAAGACTGGGTTGAAGAAATTAATGAAATATCTAATGAAGACTATTTGGATCCAGATTTTGATAACAATTCAGATATGGATTCAAATTTTGAGCCCGAAATGAATGATAACAATGTTAGGCCAATTATGAGACTGCAAAGACAGAGAAAAGATTCTGCAGCAATTAAAGGATTATGTTACTTACACAGCAGTGCGTGATGCATAAGGAGATCCAGCTGATATTGCAGAAGCTCTCAGTCGACCAGATAAAGAACAACCTCGAGAACAACAGAAGATATCAATGAAAAACGAAAATGATGCACTAATAGAAAATCATACATGGGATCTAGTAGACTTTCCAAGCTAAAAGGACACTGAAGAATAAATGGGTGTTCAAACCCAAAAAGGAAGACTTCAGATATTTATGGATACTGTCATGCTGATTGGGCTAATGATACATCTGACAGAAGATCTGTGACTGAATACATTCTTTTGAATGGCTCTCCAATTTCATGGAACACCAAAAAGCCACCAACTGTAGTATTGTTTACCACGGCGGCAGAATATATAATTTAACTAAAAACATTGATGTTTGCACTCATTTTTTGAAGGAGAAAATTTGTAATGGAAGTTTGACTCTGTAGTAACCCAACCAACCAACCAGCTTTTAAATTGTCATTAGCTACTTTTTACGAAATATACCGTTTTTAATAGATTAAGTTATTTTTCTTCTTGCAACCTTCACCCAAAGCATAAAATTGCAAGACATGGAAGTAAGCAGACAAAATAGGGCAATGGAATTGTTCAATAAAATAATTAATTCCAGAGGACTGGGAAAAGGCATTATTTTACCAATTTACAGAAAAAGGTAATATAATGAATTGCACTAAATACATAGGAATAACATTACTAAATATATTATACATAAGTTTATGACAGAGTCCGAGATCAAAGATAGAAAAAGCCATATTTTCAAGTACTTACTACGACATCCTTTATTATCCTTCTTCTAAGAATGTCATCTTCCCTAAAGTGTTTTCCACACACATAATCTTTTGGTGTTATTGGTCTATCTTCGCGAGATATAGCTTCCTGCCATTTAGTCAAAAAGAAATCGTCTTCGGAAACTTTATACAACGAAACTTTATCTGTACATTTTCTGTATCCTGTGTAACAATGCGGAACCGCACATAATCTACCCATTTTTTCCACTTATTTACTTTTGATGGGGAAGATCAGAATGTAAACAAAATTAATCTAATTTGCGATCTTGTCATCTATATGACACTTTGAAAGATCATTTACCCTCATCGAGAACGAACAAGCCCCTTTCAATATACAGCCAACACTAAAAATTGATGTGGATGAACCAAAATACATAAGGTGCAAATACAAGAAATTTTCTCAAAATATTTCGAATTCGAGGTGAAATCACAGAACACCCGGTGAAAATATAACAGTACATAATGTACTAATTGTCTTTGGAATGCATAAAATTACAATACATGCAAATAATCTAGTGATTAAAATTACACAAATATTCAGTTACTTTATTTACAACATATTGTGGTTTATAGTTTAAAAACTATTGCACTTATTTAACTAGATATCAGGATTTTTAATGTAGAAAGTGTAAAAGCCTTTTTTTAGTTTGTAGAGGTTTTCTTCATTGCGTCCAGGTGTTGAGATGTCGCTCTTTTTAATTTGTTAAATTACCAACAGAATTTAACTCAATTAGCCTGATTTGGTTTTTGGGTGTTTCTGAAGAAGTTTGTCCTTGTTGGATGGAATTGCACAAATTCTAGGTACTGTTTGAAAGCCTCGAGTGCAAAGGAGATTTTTTCGGTGTGCCTTATCAATTTTTGAAAACAAAAGTTCCAGTGGGATTGTATAATTAATTGTAATTGTTTATAGATACATTGGAAAATCTTAAAATTGTTATATTGAATTGAAAAACTGACATTAATTGAAAAAATTATTAACACGTCATAATTTTTCTAACTTGATATTAAAAAAAATTAAATATCTATACATGCCATTTCTGGTTCGAATTTAAAATCATTAATAATAGTACTTGAATATTAAACATGGCCCGCACCGTGAAGGGGACCTCCAAATAACAAAATCGTCAATAGAAAATTATTTTAAAAAAATAATTCATAAAATTTGCAAGCTGGTTAGAAACATCAAACAAACACTTTAACTTTAACCACTTGTCTTTTTTCACTGAAAAGTTTTTGAAACATTAGTCATCTTGGGTAGGAAGTGGACATAAATATCGTATAGGTCGTTGGATGTTTCCTTGAGAAGTTTTGATGTCTGCGACTCGGGAAATATTATCTTTTCTGGGATAAAGCTTCAAAAGTCTGACAAAATTCCAATTAAAAGATGGCTGATGTGGGTATTTTATTAAAACTAATGTATCGACATCAATAGGAGTTGGATTTTCTCCCCATTTGTATTGCTTGTGCAATTCTGTGAAATATTCTTTAGAATTTTTTTTCCAAAATTGCTGCTGTATAAACTGTAGTCTGGATAATCTGTTAGGTAGTATATCATGTAATTCATTCTTTGGAGGGGCAGTAATAGATCGTCCAATAAGAAAATGGGACAGAGAAATCGGAAGTTGATCGTTGGGGTCATTGGATGATGCGTATAATGGTATTGAATTGAGTATTCCCTCAACCTGTGTCAGTAATGAATTTAATTCCACAAATGTTGCAATAGTGTTTTTGAGAATTCTTTTTAAGTGAAATTTCATGCTTTTTACAGACGCTTCCCAAAGACCCCGAAATTTTCGTAAAGGACTGCATTTCTTTATTGGCTTGTCCATTGAAAATATTATTCAATTTGGCTTTAGAATCTTCCAATTTCCCTGATCAATGGAAAGAAGCTAGGGTTGTTCCAGTTTTTAAATCAGGTGACAAGTCTCTAATTGATAATTATCGCCCAATATCCATTCTGTCCAATTTTTCAAAGCTTTTCGAAATGGTGGTTTACAATCGTTTATATCCATCCATTCGTAGCCTTATTTCACCTGCACAACATGGGTTCCTCAACAAAAGATCAACTGAAACTAACTTACTTCTTATTGCCCCAGAAATATCAGAAATAATGGATGCCGGTAAACAAATAGACGTAATTTACACTGATTTTTCAAAGGCTTTTGACAGAATGGATCATGGGATTTTAATCGAAAAGCTGAATCGGTTTGGTTTCTCTTCCGCTTTGTTCTGTCAATCTTACCTTCATAACAGGTTTCAATTTGTTTTTTATAATGGTCACTCTTCAAATAAATACCTTAATGAGTCAGGTGTACCGCAAGGCTCAAACTTGGACCATTGTTGTTTCTTTTATTTATTAATGACCTGGAGGTACACTTAGATTCGAGTAGACTCATGTATGCATATGATTTAAAAACATTTCTTCCCATAAGATCCATAGACAGTTCCTTAACACTTCAATCCAATTTGGATAGAGTATCCGAATGGTGCTTACAGAATAAACTGACATTAAATATATCAAAATGCCAAGTAGTGACCTACACTAAAAAACTAAACCCAATACACTTCTACTGTAACATTAATGGGAATTTGTTATCTCGTCTTACTTGTGTAAAAGATCTAGGAGTGATATTTGATTCCAAACTTAGTTTCACTGAACATATTAACTCTAAGGTTGCCGAAGCATCGAGATTTTATGGATTTGTGGTTAGGAACTGCCGTGGATTTAAGGATATTTGTACTTGAAAAATGTTATATTTTTCGTACATATGCTCTAAGTTAGAATATTGCTCTGTTGTATGGGATCCCTATTACAATGTTCATATCAACAAGGTTGAGTCGGTTCAGAAAGGTTTCTAAAATATTTAGTTTTAAAGGTTAGTGGCATTTATCCACAGAGGGGCTCTGATTATCAGATTTTATTAGGTATTTTTAATTTTGAAAGTCTTGAATTTCGTAGAATTTGTAAATCATTGTCCTGTTTATATAAGTGTTTGCACAATTTAATTGATTGTTCAGACTTGATATATAAAATTAATTTTAATGTACCACAGTTCTACAATAGACAACATTTATCTTTTTATTGTGATTGGTGTCGAACAAATGTTTTACTTCATTCACCAATTAATGTCATGTGTAATAATTTTAATTTATTGTGCAACACATGCGACATTTTTATAAATAATTTTAAAGTTATTAAAGCTTGTGCTACTGAACCTTATACAACTATGTGAAATGTGTTTTTTAATTTTATTCTTCTTTTCTTAATTTAATTTAAGGCTGTTTCTTCTTTTATTATATAACCATTGTTTTTGCTCTGTAAAGGGATTTGTATAAATCTGTTGGGCAATAAAGGCTATTATTATTATTATTATAAAGTGCCAAATGAAACCTTGAGTTGATGCAAACTCGATTATAGTATTTTGTGAATTATATAGAAATTGGCAAATTTCTTTAAGTTCATTATGAGCTCCTTTGAACGTTGAGCCATTGTCAGAATAGACATGAGATGGTAAACCTCCTCTAGAAGTGAATTGATCCATGCAGGAAATAAAATTTTCAGTTGTTAGTCCACTAAATCTAAGTGAATTGGTTTTTTTCAAGAAACAAACGAAAACGCATACATAGGTTTTACGCCCTCGACCTTTTCTGTCTGATACATACAATGGACCAGCATACTCTATGCCTGTACTGAAACGGGAATGGCTGTGTCACACAATTGCTGGGAAGATTTGACTTGGGTGCGTTATAAACATTGGGTTTTACCTTAAATCATGTTATACATTGTTTGATTACTAATTTAAAAAAATTTTAGGCACCTATTAACCAATACCTTTGACAAATCTCAGCTAATAAGTTTAGCTAATATATGCTGGAACATAATAAAATTGGATGTTTGATATTGTACTTTAATGTAGTAAAACGTAATCTACCCCCTACTCTGAGAATATTTTCTTTATCCAAAAATGGCAATAAAGGTGATAATATATTATTTTTCTGTACTTGCTGTTTGTTTTTTAATAATCTTAGTACTGGTGAAAATGATTCTTGTTGAGCGATTTTTATTAATTGGAATTGAGCATAATTTATATACAAATATCAACTGTTCCAGCTCGTTATGTAAGGAAAAATAAGTGGAAGAAGATCAATAGGAAGGAGAAGACATTCCTGGTTAAAAAATCTTCGCGAATGGTTCAACGCCACCAATAGTCACCTTTTTAGAGCAGCGGTATCCAAAATACGAATAGCCTTGATGATTGCCGACCTTCGGAACGAAGACGGCACTTGAAGAAGAAGAAGAATAATTTATTTCATATGCATCAAGAGAACCAATACGAATAGGTTTAGATTGGATTTTTAATTTAATATTTTTAATGAATCGAAAAATGTATGCTGTGACTTATAATAATTTTATAAAACATAAGTACTTATTAAATAAAGGAAATGTAGGATTATTTTTGGGAATATCTGCAGATAGTAAGATTTTCGATTCTTTCTTTAATTCTGGTAACTCATTGTCAATAGTAAATGTATTACAAGACCAGCTATCTGAATTTTGATTTAAAATGTGGACCATGCCACCAAAAGTAAGAATTTATCAATTGTGTAGGTAAGATACCTCTAGATGCTAAATCTGCGGGATTATGGTGACTGGAGACAATTCCAATTTTCAATGTTAGTGAGATGTTGTATTTTTGAAATTTGATTTGTAACAAATTGTTGAAGCTTGGATGGTTCTAATTTTAACCAAGCCAACACCATTTGAGAATCACTCCAATAGACTGTTGGGATTGAATTAGATAATGGTAGATAACTGGGCACTTAGAAGAGCAGCACATAATTCCAGTCTTGGAATTGTTGTTGGGGAAATCTTGGATTTTGCACAAAGAAGACAACATTCATATTTTTCTTCCATAAAATTATAACTACATGAAGCATATGATTTTTGAGATGCGTCTAAAAAGCAAAGCAATTCGATTAACTTAAAATTAATAGGAATCCCATTTCTAGGGATATTTAGATTGTTAAAAATGTGTAATTGACTAGAAAAATCGTTTCAAATTAATAAGATTTGATTTGTGATTGGCTCATCCCATGCTATGCCTTTTATTCATAATCGCTGTATTATGATTTTCGCAATGACAATACTTGGATTGAGAAAACCCAAAGAATTGAATATTCTTGAAATCTGACACAGTAATAATCTCTTAGTTATCATTTGATTTGCTAGGATTTTCAGAAATAGAAAAAGTTATTGCATCTGATTGGCATTGCCACTGAATGCCCAGTTTTGGAAGCCTCAGTATCTCCTATTTGGAGAATATAATTGGAAATGTTTATGTTTGGAATCGTATCAAGAAGTTCTCAAGTGTTTGAAATCCATTTAATTAGTTGAAAATGAGTTGAATTGACTATTCAGGTAATTTCTGTTCACAGTGTTGATAAATTATTAAGATCATTAGCTACAGTCAAATGATCGTCAACATAAAAATCCTTAAGAACGATATGAGATGCTTCTGGAAATTTCGTTGAATTGTCTTTGTCTAAGTGGTGTAAACATGTAATGGCTAAGAAAGGAGCTGAAGTTATACCATATGTGACGTTAGTCAGTTGAAGAATAGATAAAGAATTATTTAGATTGTCTGGCCATATAATTCTTTGGATCTTTGGAATGTTTGATGGTCAGTATGCACTAATATTTGACGATGCATTTTACTCACAGCCGGGGAAACTACATACGATTATTACTAGATAAATGCAAAACTGATGACATTTTAGTGTTTGCCACTACCCAACCCAAGTTGGTATTTTGCAAATGTATACCAAGTTTTATTTGTCCTTGAGAAAGTTTTTTTTGAATAAATCAGCAATCAAAATACATGGTATTCTATAAGCTAATGTGCTGGCATATGACCTAGCTATGGGAAGAAGCTGAGTCCAACTAGCATGATGAGGTCCTCTCCAGCGAAGGGACCTTCTGCTTCCTGTTAATTTCGCAGGTCAGTTGGCCATCGTTGTTTTAATCTTCTTATTACATCATTTTCAAGTAGCGGTTGTAGTAAAGGATTTGTATGGGCTTCTAGTTTCTTGTGGTGGCTAGCACTTCTTTCATGAATGACTTCTTTTGCTGTTAAGATCTTCAGATCATTGTGGATCATTTTATTTTTTATATACCATGGGGCATTAACAATATTTCTTAGTATTTTAGACTGGCTTCTTTGTACAATTGCTATGTTGGATTTACTGGCGCTCCCCATATTTCGATGCCATATGTCCATATAGGTTTAATTATTGCCTTATATAATAGGATTTTATTTTCGATGGAAAGAGAAGACTTCCGTCCAATTAGCCAGTAAATATCTCTACTTCTTAGGTCTATTTGTTTTCGTTTCTTCTTGATATGTTCCTTCCAGTTCAATTTGGCATCTAGACCTAGATGTAAGCCCAGGTATTTCACTGATGTCGATTGTGGGATTTGTGTGTTATTTAACTGTATTGGAGGACATACGTCTCTTCTTAGAGTAAAGGTTATATGTGTAGATTTTGTCTCATTTATTTCGATACTCCAATCTTTTAACCACTTCTCTAATTTTTTAAGATATTCTTGGAGGATATGGTGGGCTTGCAGCACATTACTATGGGTAGTTAGAATGACAGTGTCATCAGCAAATGTTCCTATTGTGATGTTTGGTGATAATGGGAGATCTGAAGTAAACAAGATATATAATAGTGGACCAAGGACACTGCCTTGTGGTACACCCGAGTTGATAGGCAGCATAACAGATACGTCTCCTTTTTTTCGTACTCTGAATTGGCGATTGTTTAGATAAGATTCCAATAGTTTGAAGAATGTTGGTAAATGTTTTTTAATCTTGTATAATAGTCCAACATGCCAAACCTTATCGAAGGCCTGTCTAGAAATACTGAGGTACAATATTCTTTGCTGTTAAGAGAATTTAGTATTGTATGGGTTATGCAGTGACACTGTTGGATTGTGGAGTGGGCTCGTCGGAATCCAAACTGAAATTCAGGTATCCAATTGCTGGCATCAAAATCAGGATCAATTTTTCGAACAATCAGTTTCTCTAATAATTTTGATATAGTTGAAAGCAGACTGATAGGTCGATAAGATTTTACTTCATGTGGGTCTTTCCCAGGTTTAAGTATTAGGATTATTTCAGCAATTTTGAGTTTTTCTGGCCAATATTGGATTCAAATAATTACATTAAATAGGTAAGTGAGGAGTACTATACCCTTTCGCGGTAACTCTTTTAACGTCTTTGGAGTTATTAAATCCATTCCTGGGGCTTTCTTAATGTTTAGAAGTTTTATTTCATTTGCTATGTCTTTTGGTCTAATCAGGTCTATTGTTTGGTTTGTTTGGATAGGGAGTTCTAGAAATTCCGTAATTTCTATGTCTGGTATTGTGTTGTGAGGTTTGTAGATTTCTGAGAGGTGCTTAGCGAATGCATCTGCCTTTTCTTTATCTGATTTGGCCCACTTTTCTTCAGCATGTGTCTGTGTTTCTAGTCGTAGTGGAGGAGATGTTAAGTTAATATGGGTTTATTTTTAGACTTTACAGGCTTTCAAAGAGAGTTATCAAAACGATTTAAATTAGACATATAGGTTTTAAAGGACTCTTCTTTCATTGCTTTTAATTTAGTTTTCAATTCGTTGCTGAGTTTATTGAAGTTCCTTTTATCTGCAGGATTATGACTCATTTGCCATTTTGTTCTCGCTCTTCTTTTTTTAGCTACTAGTGTCTTAATTTCTAGAGGTATATTCATAACGTCTTTTTTAACTACTATTTCAGGAGTTGTTTGTTGCGCTGTCTCTTGCAGTAGATTTATGAAATCGTTTGTGGCTTTCCCGATTTCATTTGGGTTTTTGAGGCTCATGTTTAAGTGTATTTCTTCATTTAGTTTATATTTATAGTGGGTCCAATTGATTTTGAAGTTGTGTAATCTAGGTGTAGTTTGAATGTGTATAGGGCACATCAGAATTACTGGCGAATGATCCGAAGATAGATCATAGCTTGGAATAATATCTGTGTATGCTGGGGAGGTGCCATTAGTGACGAAGAAGTCTAGCAGGTCTGGCAGTTTATTTATATCGGTTGGCCAGTATGTTGGTATTCCTGTGGACAAAAAAAGAGTATCTTTTTTCCTGTATTACTTTAGATAGTTCTCTTCCTTTTGTGGTAGTTATTCGAGATCCCCACATCTGATGTTTACTATTGTAGTCTTCACCTGCTATAAATCTTGAACCAAGTGTGTTGAAAAATGATTCAAACTGATCTTTTTTTAGGTTATTCTTCGGGGGACAGTAAACTGCAGTAATCCTTATCTCGTATGGCATTGTATTTACTCGAATTGATGTGGCTTGTAGAAATTCCTCCTCATATTTTGGTAGCTCACAGTGTTTGATTGTTTGTTTAATTAAAATAGCTGTGCCCGCATGCGCGGTACCATCCTGATGATTTGTGTAGTAAATTTTATAGAATGGAATCCTAAAGTAAGATTTATTAGTAAAATGGGTTTCACTGATTAGAAGAATGTCAATTGAGTTTTGTCTAAGAAATAACTGGACTTCATCCCTGTGTTGAACAAGGCCGTTAGCATTCCACAATGCAACTCTGAGAAACTTAGCCATTATTTAATTTGTTGATAAGCATTGTCAACATGTTGAGAACCATACTATTCTGCTGTATTAACTGGTTAAACATAGCTTTAAACTCATCTAAGAATTTATTTAATGTCAGTGAAGATTCTTCACCATTAGCTCTATTATGTATTTCTACTCCTGCAATTGCCTGCGCGTAGCTCCTATTAGTATGTCTGGGCTGAGGTTGTTGGCCTTGATCAGTTGATTTTGTATTGTTTTGTGTCATAGTAATCCTATTATTATGTCGTATGGCCATATAATTGACATCTTGTACATTGAGCTAATTTGTTCTTTTTTTGGCGGTTCTATTTGTATGATACTATTTAGAAGCCCAGTTATTTTGTAAACTTTTTTATTGTTATCAGAAGGTTCCAAATCGACATAAAACATGTTAAGAGGTTCCTTGGTTATTCGATGTTTAACATTGACTATATTTCTTACATTGTGGCCTTTTTTAATTTATTCATCCTTTATATCTTTCAAGTCTATTGAATGGTGCAAATATTTAATTACGACACGATAGGATCTCTCTTCCTTGGGTTGGTACGTATGATGGATTATATTATTTTCTCTCATGTAACTAGCCAGTTTTCTATATGTATCCAGATTTTGACAGCAAATTTTTATAGTGTCATTTGACATGCTTCTTGTTGTGTATTCCTCGACTTAAATTATATCGCTTAGTTTTTTTTTCCTCTCTGGTAAATTGACTACTCCATATACAAATATGGGAGGAGATCTACTTATTTCAGTGTTTTCACCATCATTATTGTTATTATTGGAACCATCTGTTTGTGAATTTAGTACCGTGTACTTATTGTTAAGTGAAATTTCTTCTTCAGCATTTTTACTACTTCTGTATTTCCTTCTCTTTGTTCCTTTGACCACTTGCCATGGATTTTCTTGAGTGTTATCTTCATCTTCGCTGGTAGAAGTCATTCTTGAATACCGCGTATTATGTATTTGAGTATTTGAATGATTACTAGATGATTGTTGCATATTTAAATATTGTTCTTGATTTGGCAGAATGTAATACTGATTTGATTGTGAAGGACACAGTGATTGCATTGGTTGAGAAGAAATAATTTGTGAAGGTATGTCATTGTTGAATATTGCATGACCCTGTATATTATTTGGCGTTTGGAACATCGGAATATATGTTTAACCTTGTACATTATTTTGTGTTGGTTGAACTTGTGGAAAGCCCAAAAACCCGGCCCATTACCAGTTGGCATCATTTTTTGATTGTATTTAAATTATTGTTCGTACACAGTATAAAAAGTATAAATTCAGTTTACAGCACTATCACATTAGATTTTTAGTCCTTTTTGTTTTTATGCAAACTATTATCAGTAATATTCCGTCGTGATAAATGCTATTTATCAGAACATGTTTACTCGACGAAAGTAAAACCGATACTCCTTGAGAAAGTAGATTCCACAATTCACTAGCTCCTATCAATATATCAATATTATCAGGTTCGTAAAATAGAGGATCAGATAGCTTGATTTTGATTGGAATACTCAATTGAAAGTGATTAATAAATTGAGATGGAGTGCTATTACAATTGTGGTCACTACTAGGCAGTTAGTAGAAGTGGATAGATTGGAAATATTTGAACAAAGCGTAATACGAGATGTAATAGCACATTTTGTGTTTACAATGGATTCAGTTTGGTTGATGCCCATAATTGAGATCCGAGTCTTCAATAAGGGTATTTTAAGTTTTTGACAGAATTCTTGTGTAATTAAATTGGATTGAGCTCCACCGTCTAGAACTGTTCCGGCTGGGTGTAAATTGTTAGTTTTGTCTTTAACTTGAAAGGTGACAGTAGATAATTGTACTTGGAAAGCTGATGTTTTATTTTTAACTAATAATTGCATTTGCTTTTCAATTGAGGTGACATTGGCTTGAATCTGGGGATTGGTTATATTAGATAATTGATTATCGTTGGTTGTGTTATTATGTAATAATGTAATGTGTTTTTGAGGACATTTTTTGCAGTGTCCTAATCTACATTGATCTTTGTTATGGTCTGTTCTCAGACAATTTATGCAGAGTCTTAACTCTTTCATCATCATAATCTTCATCACACAGCTATATGTTTGTCCACTGCTGGACATAAGCCTCCAGTAAAGATTTCCATCTCCCCCTATCCTGTGCTGCATTTAACCAGTTTGTTTGGATGCGCTTCAGATCATCTGACCAACAAGTGGGTGGTCTGCGTCTGCTGTGGAAAGCGTGGTCTCGCGGTCTCCATTCAGTTATTTTTCTAGTCCGTCTGATGACGTTTATTCTGGCTAGGTGACCCGCCCAGTTCCATTTTAGAGTCGATATTCTTGTGATGGAGTATGTTACTCCACTTCTCTTTCTCACCTCTGTGTTTGGAACTCTATCTCTCAGGGATAAGCCTAACATTATTCTTTCCATGCTTCTTTGCGCTACTCTTATTTTGTTCGCGGTGTTCTTTTTTAGAGTCCGTGTTTCGGCTCCGTAGGTTAGTACTGGTAAAATACATTGGTCGAAGACTTTCTTCTTAAGACACATGGGAATATCAGATCTAAAGATGTAGCTCAATCTTCCAAAGGTTGCCCATGTGAGACCTATTCTTCTGCCAATTTCGCAGGTTTGATTATCCCTTCCCAATCGAATCTCGTGGCCTAAGTATTTGTAGGAGTATACTTGCTCAATGTTTAAGTTGTTCACTGTTAGGTTTTGACTGGCAACTAGATTTGTCATGAACTTTGTTTTGCCTATATTGATTTTCAGCCCAACCTCTCTGGATGCTAGGTTCAGCTCGCTCATCATTTGTTGCGCTTCTTTGAGATCATTTGTAATTAATATCAGATCATCGGCGAAGCAAAGGTGACTAATTTTTCCACCATTAATGTTGATGCCGAGGTTCTCGATGTTTGTGCATTTGAACATGTACTCTAAAAGGTTGATAAATAATTTGGGGGAGATGACATCCCCCTGCCGCACAACTCTCTCTATTTGGAAGCTAGGAGTATCTTCATGAAGTCTAATGACAGCATTTGAGTTCTTGTATAATTGCTTAATCATGTCGATGTAGCGATGGTCGACTCTGTAATCAGCGAGGGCACTAAGCATGTTATGGTGGTCTATTGTGTCAAAAGCTTTTTCATAGTCTACAAAAATGAGAACTAACGGTTTATTATACTCTATCCATTTTTCAATGAGGATTCTAATTGTATGAAGATGATCCTTTGTGCCATAGCCCTTACGAAATCCTGCCTGCTCAATAGGTTGGTAAAGATCGAGTTTAGCTGTCAGCCTTTTGGTGATTATTCTCATAAACAGCTTATATATCTGCGATGGCAGGCTAATTGGTCTGTAATTTTCTATTTGGGCTATATCTCCTTTCTTGTGTAAAAGTATTATGATGGACTTATTCCATTGATCAGGTGTTATGGAGTGTCTTAAACAAGCGTTGTATAGCTTACACAGTATTTTTAGAAGTGCTGATCCTCCTAGTTTTATATTTTCGGTGCTAATTTCATCATCTCCTGGTGATTTATTGTTTTTCATGTCTTTTCAGCAGTTGTTTATTTAGTCTTGATTGATTTTCCGGGATGTCTTCTGATCCCTGGTTTTGTATTACGGGAATGCCTACTCCAATTTCTGTTGTTGTGGTTTTCTTATAGAGTTCCGCATAGAAGCTTCTCACAATTAGCAGGATGTCTCGCTTATTTGTGGTGGTTTGTCCATTCTTGTTGTCAGTCATCTTACTTAATTGTTTCTTACCCTCAGACAATTTTTTCCTAAGAACTTTCATTCCCCTGTTTTCCTCTATCACCCTAGATATTTCCTCTGTTTTGTGTAGCCTTTGATATTTCTTTGTTGATTTCTCTTAGCTGAGTGGCATTGTTTTGATGTTTGTCTGTTACTTCTTTTTTCCATCAACTTCTTAGTACTATTACTCAACTTCTCCTCCTTTCCAACTCCAAGCAATTGCTTGCACCTGTTTTCCGCTTCTTTCATTGCTGTTATTAGCTGTTATTAACTCTTTAACTTTATTAAATTGTTCTGTTGGTGACAGTTGTAAGAAATTGTTACAAGTATATATGGTGAGATGTCACGTAAGTTAGATTTTATTGTATTGACTGCAGGATTACATTTAACTTCTACTCTATACTACAGTAATTAGAAATTTGTAAAAAAGTAATAATGGATTTTCCGAGGGGTCAATCACTACCAAAAAATGTGTACACCAAATTTACACATTTGCCAGACATTTGTTAGACATTTCTTAATGTTATCCATTTCCAATTATATCTGCTCCATAATTATTATTGTCTTAATATGATAGATAGTTCTCAGATAATAATTAAGTACTCTCATGAGAAGTAGGAATACTGGATCTGTAACACTAATAATAATTGCGAATACATTTTCTGAATTTATTAACATTTTTATGAGGTACCTTATGTAGATTTTTTAATTTTTTTTTAGAATACATATAACTAACAAACTATCAATTATTATTATTGATAAATTTCAGTTACAATTTGAATACTCGACAGCTGTTAGTCTGTTTCAGGACATCTTTTTTTTCAGTTACTACATATTTAGGTATTTTTAAAACTAAAGCTAAGTGATAGTTTAGTCAAACACAGTATCAGGTTTAAGCTGTGGTTAAAGTATTAATAAAATGTTAGTAAAAGGTCCTTTTGTTCTAAGAATTTTTTGAAAAGGTGTTAGGCATTATGA
This sequence comes from Galeruca laticollis, assembly GCA_963921935.1. Classification (NCBI taxonomy): domain Eukaryota; kingdom Metazoa; phylum Arthropoda; class Insecta; order Coleoptera; family Chrysomelidae; genus Galeruca; species Galeruca laticollis. Next base: position 76,565,817 of record OY998177.1, read on the forward strand.
AGTTAAGAGATCGTTTGAGATGTCCCTAATTTGCATTCAGTTTCAAACAAATTATAGTTCAGTTAGCGAGTTCAATAGTTTCTGAGATTAAGTGTCTAATAAAATTTCCATCAGAGAGATCCAGCAGAGAGATGGAAAGTATCTGAATCTAAATCTGAAACAATAGCTTTTAATTTAATTTTGCAAAATTTTATAAAATGTTTCATTCTGTGTGTCAATTATTTACATTTGCCAGACATGTAGTATATTTCACATTCCCCAAACATGTTTTACATTTGCCAAGCACTCACCACTTGCCACATTCGTCACATTGTACAACACATTTGCCAGGTGGTTAACTCTTCGTAATTTTCAGAAAATAATACCTATTAATATAAATAGAAAAATTATGACCTACTTCGACATCTTTTATTATCCTTCTTCGAAGAATGTCGTCTTCTTTAAAGTGTTTTTCACAAACAAAATCTTTAGGTGTTATTGGTCTGTCTTCTCTTGCTATAGCTTCTTGCCATTTATTCAAAAAATAGTGTTCATCAGGAACTTTATAGAGGGAAGCTTTTACAGTGCATTTTCTATATCCAGTATAACAATGCGGAACTGCACATTTTCGTCCCATTTTATTTTCAAAGCAATTACATTTTTTAAATTTTAAATAAACTTTTCTTGTGATGTAAATATATAACCTCACAAATGCATTCTTCTTTTCGTAATATAGTAGTGGCAAAGTGGTCTCGATTTTATTTATAGCTAAAAAAACTCGAATAATTATTTATTTTTCTACTCATGTTTTATAATACACTTATTAAAAAATAAAATCTGTATCTTAATGAAGTTCATTATGATTCCCGAGTGGCCAGGAACCCAGACTCAAGAGACCCTAATTCATCAAGTGTTCTTCAGCACTCCCATGCCAACTTTGAGTCAATGACATAGGAGCTCAATGCTTTGATAGCTGCTTGACTATCAGAATGGATCGATATGTCACTTTTCTGATAGTTTCTTTCTAGGTTCATTTCTACGCATCTTTCAATCTCAAGTATTTCTGACTGAAAGACGCTCGGGAAGGAGGCTAACGCTACCGCCAGCTCCAGTGGTGGTTTTTGAACCATCCGTATACCATCTAATGGTGTTTTCTTTGAGAATTTGGGTGGTGTATTCCCTTTCCAAGTCTCTCCTCTTACTTAGCATCGTAGTGAAATTCTTTTCGATACTTACTTTCTTGATCATTTCGTCACTGGGAAGATTCGCTGATGAGATGTATTTTGTTAGAGAGGACCAGGCTACCTGATTTTTAATACTCTCATTGCCTGAACCTTCCTTAGAAATTCTAAGAAATGCCTCTTGGGCAGATCTTTCTATCACCAGATGTAGAGGTGTGAGATATGTAATGATTTCTAGTTGGACACGTTCTCATATCTCCAGTGATGCACACACAGGCAAGCCTTTGAGCTTTGTCGAGGATCTTCCTCATGCTGTACTGACTTGCTTTTGTATGCCAAACTATTGCCCATACGTAATTGCTAGTCTCACAATCATGGTAGAAGCTTACTGTCTAGGGTTATCCCTAGATATTTAACTTCTGATTTCCATTCTATGATTTTCCCGTTTAAGGATATGGGTTTCATGGCTGGAAGTGCTCTTTTCCGGGTAAATGGAATTACTATGGTCTTGTTTGGGTTAATGTTTAGCCCCACTGACAAGCACCATTGCTCAATGATTCTGAGGCCCTTTTGTAATAAATCACACAAGGTGCTCTCAAACTTTTCTCTGACTATTAGAACCATGTCATCAGCTTAGCCCATACATTCGAAGCCAAGCTCCGTTAGCCTGTAGAGCAACTCATCTACTACGAGGCTCCATAGAAGCGGATATATCACTTCACCTTGAGGTGTCCCCCGAGTGGCTTTAACACGTTCCTTGCTGCCCTCTATACATTACTACTACCGAGCGCCAGCCATCTGATGGCGGGAAACTGTCGAGACGTGAATTCGCGTCCATGGCGACCGACATGAAAAACGTGAATTCGCATCATTGGCGTACAAATAATATTTATTGTATTAAGTACATCTACTTATATCTGTGCTTCCCATGACAACAGTAGAATGATTAATCATAATGAATGAGACGTATTTCTTATAAATAAACAATATTAAGTAAAATTAATATATTATTCCAAAAGGAAACATAACAAAAAAAATATAATAAACTAAAATAAAATGAACACAATATTAACTATATTATATTACTCGACACTGTTGTGGTAGATCGAAAAACAATCAAGGCATAACGATGGTTTATCTTAACATTCAAGGCAACAGTACATAGTGTCTTTTGTTACTTTCTTAGAATAGCACATTTTACATTTTCGTCGTATTGAACGAAGATTGCCATCCTTATCCTGTTTTTGAATTTTCTGTGGACAATAACTACTATTTTTTCTCTTTTTGGGGACCTTATTAGTGTCTTTTTCTTGAAAAGGTGATCAATCACTTTTAATCTGAACTCATACAAAGACAGTTTTCCTTCCGGCACGTTTCTTTTGTATAAAAAATAAGAGTTTATCAGCATGCTTTGCATTATATGTATGCCAACCTTCTGGTACCATCTCATTGATTTCCGTTCACAATTATAATATGAGAACATTTGGTCTCTTCTATCAACACCACGCATGTATTTATTATATTCAACAATACACTGTGGTTTCACTTGATGTTGTCCCCGTCTATTATGAGTAACGATAAGTTTTCCCTCGTGTTCCATAGATAACATAGATATCTTTCTTTTGTCCATCCACTTCAAAACGTTGACTCCGTTTGCATATTTTACAACAAATTCTCCTTTGTGCAATTTTTTTTCCCTAAAATTTCGGTAGGATTATTTAGTTTTTTAGATCTTAACAGTCCCGTCAAGTAAGCTCCTTTATTCAATAAATTGTAAGCTAAATTTACACTGGTATAAAAGTTGTCCGAATATATTATATGTCCCTTTTCAAGATAATACTCTAATAACTTCATTACAACCTTTGAACATTGTCCTTTTTCACCTATTTCTGGATCTTTGGCACCAGTATAAATGATAAATTTTTGAATCGTTCCTTCCGGCTCACACAACATGTAGAATTTTACCCCATATTTATGTCGTTTATTTTTGATATACTGGCGAAAAGCCAACCTCCCCCTCCATAGCATCATTGATTCATCTATGGATAAATTTTTTCCAGGACAATAAATCTCTTTCATACGTCTAATAAGAAAATCTATCACAGGTCGTATTTTGTAGAGACGATCGATTGGAATAGGCGGTCCTTGAGGATTATCGGCAAAATGTAAACATCTGAGGATGTTCAGGTATCTATTGCGCGACATAAAATTTCTGAAGACTGGAATATTAAATAGGTAACAAGTCTTCCAGTAGTCCTCAACTCTATTAGGTTTTAGTGCACCTGTGTGAAATAGAAGTTCCAAAAAAATTCAAACTCTGGGTTACTTACATCCTTCCATGATGTTATTCTTGAATATTCACTTACTCCCTCAAGAAATATTTCTTCTGCATATTTAGTTGTATGCGAAACTACCAAATCTAAAAATTTTTCTGTTGCTTTCAAATTAAAATATTCGGAGGGTTCATTTACTTTTTCAATATTTAGTGGAATATGTGTGGCGGTAAAGTCGATTACTTTTAAATTAACGGTGTCGGTCCATTCCCAAACTTCTTCAGAATTTTGATTATGAGCATTTTGATTATCTCCCTCAATGTGGTAATCATCTTCGAAATCACTTTGAATTTCATCCGAATCAAATTCACCCGCAAATAACAGTTCCATTGCCTTCTCTGGAGAATACACTTTTTTATTTTGCCACCTGTAATAAAAAACAAACATAACCTCAAACTTTCAAATTAAATTAATTTAAATTCATATTTTCAATTAGTACTTTTACTTTAAATATATCTTTTTGACCTTTCCTCATCAGTAAACTCTATATCACACGTATCCTTTGATGTACTAGGTCGATACATTATATCACAGAAATACCATGTGTACACACAGATTTCAAAACTTCAACTGAAAAACCAAGACCGCCACGATGTAACCTGCAGTTCTAGGAATACGTCATACAAATATTAGATCCACGTTTGCCACGCCGGTAGACTTTGGAGTTCGTAGAAAGTACCGTATACAATGAGTCGAATTCATGTCCTCGGCGTGTATGATACGTTGCCAATGACGCGAATTCACGCCATTGGCAAGGAACGTGTTAACTGAGGTGGTTTGATTCCCCACCTGTGTTTCGGTTATCGTCGTCGTCAACAACTCATACATCCATTTTACAATGATTTCATTTACTCCTTGCTATTTTAGTGCTTCTTTGACAGACACATGAGTTGTGTATTCAACGGCCCCAGATATATCCAACAATGCGCACATTGCGATTTCTTGGTTGTTCAGAGTTCTCTAGATTACTTAGGTCAGCTGATACAGAGCCATCTCAGTTGATCGACCCCCTCTGTAGGCATGCTGACATTTATGAAGTGGTATATTCTCCAGGTTCTCTGTTCTTATGTAGTTATCCACTACTTTCTCCATCGCTTTGAGTAGAAACGATGCTAGACAGATGGGTGATCGGGGATCAGTCCCATCTTTTTTCCTTATTTTTGATATGAAGGTTACCCTTGTCCTTCTTCATTTTCTGGGTATTAGACGCACTGCTAGACTGCTTCTTGTAATCTTCAGCAGGTGAGGAAGAATCTCCCGTATCCCTTGCTGCAGAAATGCTGGAAATATTCCATCCACTTCTAGTGATTTATATGGTTGAAAGGTACTTATTGCCCATTCCAACCGTTGTCTGGTAAATATTTTCTTAGCAATGTCCCAATCTTCCTTGCGGTATTTTTTGGTGTAATTCATTGCTATATCAGTGCATCTTGCTGGTGCACTACCTGGAAAGTGGGTTCTAAGAAGAAGAATCGATCGTTCCTCTTCACCTTCCGTGTATGATCCGTCTGGCTTTTTCATGGACATTGTGAGGTTAGTTTTCCGATTTGCCATGACCTTTTGTAGTCTGACCGCTGTGTGGTGGAAGTGATCTTTTCGCAAAAGGCTTGAAAATTAAGCCTAACCTCTTTATTGTACTGAGTAAGCTTCTCAGTGTACTCCTGCCAATTACCGTCACGTTTGGTTCTATTAAAGAGCCGACGGACCTCTTTTATGAGGTTTGACAGGTTTTCATTCCACCAAGGAGCATCATTTTCTGAACGAACTTTTGACAGTGGGCAACTGGAATGAAAAGCTTCCATTATTGCCTCACTGATCTGTTAGACTCTTTGTTCCAGGTCGTAGTGCGGGTGATTTACCCCATTCACTTCGACGTGTTCCAAATTGTCCTTCAGATTGATCTTATAAAGAGACCTATCAGTATTTCTAGGATTTCGGATTGTAGGAATCGAGGTAGTATCTCCCTCTATCCTAAATTCGATGATCGTATGGTCGGAAAGTGTTGGCTCGCTCATCACCCTCCAATCTCTTACACAATTGTTACGTGCAAGAACTCTTCTCTTGCTCTCGTGACAAAAGTGGGGGTTGTCCCAACGTTTCAGGTCTCAACGTTATTTGCTTAGAGATATTCTAATAAACACTCACCTTTTGCGTAGTTGTTACTGTATCCCCAAACGGTATTGTGTGCGTTGGCATCACAACCAATTATAATTGGCAGCCGTCTGCTATTGCAGTGTCTCACTAGCTCTTGTACTTCTTCTGGCGGTGTCATCGGCAGAGGCAATGACGATGTCTCGGTCGATACCCCCAATATTGAGGTGAATCATGATCGGAACAAGGTCCCGCGACACGTATTCTGAAACATAAGTACGTTTTTTGTTATTTTTTATGATTACACATGCACGCGAAGATACTTGCCTTTGAGCAATTTAGAATCCTTGCATGCCAAAGCTTTGATTTGACCTTCCTTGTTGATCCATGGTTCTTGGATCAGTACAATATCCAGTTGTAGTCTAGCGAACAACCTTGCAATATCGGCTGAAACTCCCTTCGCGCGATGCAGGTTAATATGAGCTACATTCGTGAACGTGAAGGTGAATTATTATGGATGAGAGAGGCCGAGTTACGCAGCCTCTATTCATCCCCTTCCTTTATCTCTCCCTGACCCTCCTCGACCACCATGGCAATATCTTTCTCCGAGTTCGAGCAGGTTTCTTGATCTCGAGTCAGACTCTCGACCCCTTCCTGCTTCGCTCAATTTTCCGGGATGCAGAGGAGATCTCCGCATCCCCAGTCACCCCAACAGAGCCGAAGGAGATCTCGGGCTGACCCAAGGTCAAGCTTCCGCCTTTTTTCCTTTTCCCAGAGGTTCCGGATGTGCAGGGTATCTCCATGACCTTTGGATCATCCGCGGGGTTCTTTTTTTTCCCAGCCCCGAGACAGGGATACTCCCAAAACCGAAGTTTAGCGCTTAACCTCCTGCCTTCAGAGCCTCCCCAGATTGGTGCTCGATCATGAGGATGGTTCCCTGTCCCTCTTTTTTAGAGTTCAGGATCTTCCAAGCCCTAGTAGTGAGGTTGGAGTTCTGAACCACGACAAGTTGGAGCATCTTCTCCAATTTCATGTCGTGGCTGCTTGGGAAGAACACCGTTATGGTGACCGGCTTTGGGATGTCGTCTCCACTTCGAGCCACCAATTCGAGTCCTTCTCAAGAGTTTAAATTCGGCGCTGACCTCATGAGCCAGTCTTCCGATTCTTGGGACCCACAGTCCACCAGTATCATTCCACAACGGAAATGAATACCAGAGTGTCTTCCAGGGTGGAGAGCTGCTCTGCTCTCAGGATGATCTCAGGATAATCCTTGGGCATTAATCCCACCCTGAACGACTTCTCTGTTTTGACAGCTGCTGGGTAACCAGTGGCTTGCCCGGTTACCGTTGCAGCTGTTTTTGGTTTTTTGCTAAGAGGTCGCTGCGGAGGAGTAATATGCTCCGGGCCTCTTTTAAGCTGGTTGGTAGTCCGTTCCGGGGGGTTGGGCCCTGAATAACCTGCTTCCTGGCCTCTTCAGGGGATATTCCCTGATTGAGGAGTCGCAGGTATTTCCGCAACACGGCTTCACTGAGGCCTTTTCTCAGTGGGTCGTCTATGCCGCCTGGTTCTCCCAGTTTTGGGAGGTCGAACGGCATACGACGTTTGTGCCGTTTGGCCTTTTTCCCTCTGTGAGGTGCCCGGATGAAGAGGTGGAGGTTTTCTCCACTACTTTTCTCGTGGAAGTTCTGCTTTCTCTGTCCATAAATGGCCCCACGAGAAGCTAAGGTCATTACGGTCCACCGCTGCAGAGCCCCGCATGCAGAGGTAAGGGGTTTAATACAATGGAGTTCCCCCCGGTGCTCCAAGGTCGAAACCAGTAAGGACTATTCTGCTATTTAGCAACGCATTCTTCGGCCTGGATTCCCACCTTGACTTTAGGTTTTTAATGAGGTTGTCTCCTCTTGGTCCGGGCAGTAAAGCCAAGACCCCCCCCCTCCCACTGGCCCGCGAGACTTGACCACAGACAGCCAGGAGACATTGGTATAACAGGTGATTTCGAGGTAAGCTCGAAAATTCACTCGGCATCGTAACCCTGTGTGCAATCCCTTAGCCACGATACTACAGCTGGGACAGGTAAAGTTGGTCCGCGGAAGGGTATTCGAGGGCTGCCAGTTGAGTTTTTAGACACAACGAGGTATTTCCCCGTAGACATCCTCCGCATATAAAATCATCTCAGAGGCCTTTTTCCTATCCGCCACCTAGAGACGCGCCGGGTTGGTGTTTCACCCCCTCCACATCAATAAATATCTCGACGAACAGCGACGAACTACGTACATACCTACTGATGTGAACCCGTTGTAAGCACGATACAGCCTCCGGAGTCAAGTCGACAATTTTATGATTGAATATTGTTCAGGACATCTCACAGAAGAACCCTATTGATTTTCAGCTCACCAGAACCAGTACAACGGGTGCTAGGGTACTTGAAGTACGACGTTTTTGGTCATCTTTGTAGATATTTCGGGTTGTTAGTACCATACAGCCTCCGGAGTATATACCTACAAGTGACCAATTTTATCATTGGATATTGTTCAGGAGATCTCACAGATGAACCCTATTGATTTTCAGCTCAGCAGAACCAGTACAACGGTTGCTAGGATACTTGATGTACGACATTTTTGGTATTATTGGTTTAGTTGCTATGAAAACTAAGCTAGGCTAGACACGAAAGACAAAGTTACCATTCCTCCACAAGATGTATGAAAATATTGCAGTAACTATGATTACTTTATTTCTCCTATCAACCACATCGAAACTGACCGATTTATGGACCCTTGATATTTTGGGCATTGAAAATCTGAAGACTTGGAATCTAAGCAACAGAAAGTACAAGAAATTTTCAATAATTTTCAGAAAACAGTGACGCGAAAGCCAAATGGAAGATATGAATTCACGAGACCATGGGTTCAAGGACATAAACCACTACCAGATAACATGAACATTGTTAAGAAAAGACTCGACAACCTCATGAAGAAGCTTGACAAAGATAGCTACTATAATGAGTACGACCAAGTCTTCAAGTAATGGTTGCAAGAAGACATCATCGAAAAGGTAAACGACAGATAGATTAGTAATACTATAGCACATTACTTACCTCATCGTCACGTGGTAAAGTTGTCAAGTACCACGATTAAGTTAAGACCTGTGTTGGATGCATCCGCCAGAGAAAAATATAGTCCATCTCTAAATCAATGCTTGGAGAAAGGTATACATTTACTTAGTTTGATACCTTCATTGTTGATTCATTTTCGAAAATATAGAATTGGTATCTTTTCTGACATAAGAAAAGCCTTTTAACAAATCAGCAAACATCGATCGGACAGAGATTTTTTGAGATTCCTGTGGTACGACGAAGACAGAAACCTCATAGTATATAGGCATGTCAGCGAAGGGACACGCACTTTTGTGAATGATGAAACAGGAATTATCTATTAATATATTTTGATAAAAAAATCAAAATTTGTATATTTCATATTTATGAAAATGGCACAACAGTGAAGTCAGCATGAAAATCCACCCCTGTTAAAAGCTCATAAATGTCCATAAAACGCATTTACCCTTAGTTAAATGAAAAGCAATTTTTATTGAGAAGAGCAATTAATAAACCGACATATACACTTACAAACGCACACGCATAAAGCATACACACACACGTCGTCCTTTATCAGTATCTGGAAAGCGAGCGGGGTCGGCGGCGACTGGTTACGGAGCGCCCCTCGTAAGCGCCGGGGTAACCTAGCAACGCGGCCGCTCTAGGCCAAACGTTGCCTAGCGACGCCCAGGTGTCGCGAGGTCCAATCAACACAGGCCATCTCAAGATCAATGTTTACACAGACTATATCCTGGACCTGTGGATGTGTGCAATTTGTCGCTAGCAGGGTGAAAGCCGGCGGAGGGATGGGGTAGATGGTCGACGCGAGATGGGACGAGAGTTAATTTCCCCGAGCAAGAATTTAATTTCAGTGACTCGAGGGTATATTGAATTTCAGACGAACTCACGTTCTTTCATTTAAAATGTACAAGGCAAACGTTGGTTTATGTTTTATGTAAGGATTTATATGCGAAAACTTGACCCACTATGTCTTAAAAGAGAAAAAAACACGCCGATTTTTTTAGTATAGAGAGGAATTTTCATGTAGTATTTCTATATTCCTCATATCAAAAAAAGTTTCCCTGAATGTGCAAGAATAACAAATCAATTAACAACAATAGGAAATTGTTGTTTTTATAATATCATTGTTAGTTAATGCGCTGTTTTATTTTTTATCGTATTAATTGCTTTAGAACCTATTTTCTGAATATTGTGATGTTTATCCAATGTAAACATCGTCACAATTATTACTTTTATTCGATATACCTACTATGTTACTGTTGTTTTTTGGAGTATTAGGCAATTAAACGACCTGTCAAAATAAATTCAATATGACGGCAACGGTCAAATAAATAATGAAGTTACTATAGAGTTGTTTATTTAACCTACGTTTCATTGATTTTATTTCTGTTTTTTGGCTGTAAATTGTGGTTTTTAAATAGTGTATTGTTTGTCTTGTGAAATGCCTTCGATATGTATTGTAGCTGGGTTGTGAAAGCCGTTCTAAACGTGATGAAACTTCGTTTTCTCGTCTTCCCGCATAGACAAAACACAAGTTTTTAACGGAGAAAAACGATTTGACCAAACTTCGCAGGGCTGCATGGATTGCAGCAATAAAGACGATCTGACCGAATCTATATTGAAACACCAGAAAGTTTGCAGTAGACACTTTATAACTGGTACGCTTCTTATCAAATATTATATCAACTCTCGTAGTTCCTAGTATACGTAGTTTGTACTCAAATATTAACTCATTTTAGGCAAATCTACTGTCCTCGAAGATAAAGAACACCCTGACTGGGTACCATCTCAACATATGGGACATGTGTCAGAAAGTCAAAAAAAGGGCTGCAGATGTTGACAGAAATAATCACAGAGATAACAGGGAAAAAACTGACTGACACTAAGGTAAAAAATAATTAATAATAGTCCTTTTTTATGAAAATTGTCTCATGAGATTAATGACAATTGATTGGGATATGTTTAGCTGATCGTCCTGGCCAAGAAAAGATACTCTATGAACATGTTTTGCAGACTTTATTTTGATAAGAAGAATGTTAATTTTTAGTAATAGCAATGTTAAGTTATGTATTGATAGTTGCTGAAAATTGTACTTTGTCAACAGGTCATGGATATTGTAATGTTTTTCTTATTTATTTAAACAGTACACGGGTGGGATAAATTTTAAACACGCTGTAGGTTTACTTACTTCATTTATTTATTCACTACACTACTCACTAACACTTAATTTATATATACTTAACTAATCACTTATTATATACACAGTATATTCACTTAAACTAATTTATATAAATAGTTCACTAACTTATATTCACTTATTTACTTGTTTATCTGACGATGTCAAATTATCAACTAAACTTATCCGCTGATCGGTCCTTTATACATTAGTGCCTTTTTTACTAGAGAATTCTAGACAAAAACAATTGGCTTTCTGGCATTTTCTAGATAAGACTGGTCATAAAGACAATGTAGATAAGATAGTCACTATTCGTAAACAATTCTAGGAAACCCTGCACGTCCGCCATAATTTTAACTTTCATACCTGGCTTAGACAGAGTCGGATTTAGGGACTATACCAGTGTGCTGTTTCGTAACAATATTGATGAAATGCCTCAACAGTCCCAGGATAATCAAATTGAATGTGTGGAGACTGGGGTGTCTATGATATTTATGTTTTAGTTTTGAAGCTAAACATTTAGTAAATATTACTTTGCAACTTTTATTATTTCTCTACATTTAATCAATGTTTTATTTTGATTTGTACTTAAACTCTTGTCTCTTCATAATACGTGTATAACGTTTATGTAATAAGTGTGTAAATTATAGTATATTTTTTTACATAGCTTTGCCAATAAGATCAAAATATTTGAACAATGAAGCTGAAGTTCATTGATTTTACTCATGTTAATATTAGAAATATGTATTGTAATGTACACATGTCAAAATGAAATAAAATTTATATTTTGCAGTGCAAAAAAATTGTTTTTCTAATGCATTAAATGTCACACACTTTAGAGACAATAAAAAAATGAAAACCTTATATAACAGTTTATTTTTTTTCAAAAACCAAAAAAAGCTAGAAAATAAAACCCTCAAGGTCATAAAAACAATTTCACAAGACAACATCTACAAAAAACAATCATTTATAAATTCATTACATAATTCCAAATACATATATAATTCCTTACAATTATTGAAAGGCTAACATAGTTTGTAACGAGGTTCTCGTTACTGAAAGTTACCTTGTGTCACCGAGTGTATTTTCATTTTTGTATTTTTGTCAGTGAGTCTATTTATTTTATATTATATATCATCCGTTATGTATTTTGGCCTCTGTATAAAAAATCACTTTGTAGTTTATGTCGCTGAGTATATATTTATTTTATATTATATATCGACCGTTATGTATTTTGGCCTCTGTATAAAAGTTACTTTATAGTTTATGTGGCCGAGTATATATTTATTATATCATCCGTTATGTATTTTGGCCTCTGTATAAAAATTACTTTGTAGTTTATGTCGCCGAGTATATGTTCAAAACATTTCAGCTATAAGATTTAAAACTAATTTAAGTGTAAAAAGGACATTATTATTTACTCTCTAGTCTCTGGGTAGAAATAGTTTTGTACATAAGAGATATAGTTATTTTAAGTTCCGATAATATTTTTATTTTACTGTCTAGTTTCCGTGGGGAAATTATTTATTGCATGTAAAATGTTTATTCCGGCTAAGACCATCGAAATTTCAGATATTGGTTTCGCCACCGCCATTCGATAAGCAGTAAGTAGCGCGCAGGTCGAACTAACCGAGGGAGGTGGAAATGTGTAAGGCATATGTGACGAGTCAAGTCGGGTGTAGGCAGTCAGCTGTGTAGATTCCTAGACGACAGTAACCGTAAACACCGTTCTGCCGAACCGTATTTTTGGGTTTTTCTTTTCCTTGTTTTTTTGAAAAATTTCTTTTGAGTTTTCTTTTGGTGTATAAGTACCACGAGAATTTGGTTGTTGTAGAAGGTAAGAAGTTTTTAATTATAACGGTTCGAAATTGAGTGGTCTTTTCAATCACAAATTATGTATTAATAATAATGTATTCATTGTGTTTATTTTTCGTGTTTTAAAAGACGTTGAAACATCTTGGCATAACCGGAGTCCGGTCTTTCCCCGGTCTTTTCTAGTTATTCTCTTTCATTTTTCCGTGGAGAGGTTTCGATTGAAATATCAGGTAGCGCCAGGCATACATATCCGCTAGGGCTTCCTAATATTTTGAATCAACAACCCTAACCATTTTTGTAACTCACCCCCCGTTATTCGAAAAGGCTTACTACACCTACCGAGTATACCAAGAATAATTAACCGTTTAGTTATGTATCTTAAATTGACACGCAACCCGCTTAATTTATAAAAGCTTTGGTGAAACCTATTGCACGAAAAGACCATCGAATTCGGAAGATTTTATCGTTGATTTTACCGTTTCTTTCTTGCATACACTATTTTATATTTACGAAACACTATCGCTTATGTCCTGCCTGCTTCGTCGCTACTAACCGCCTATAAATTGTATATATAATCTGTTGATATATCTGCTTCGTGGAGACTAGGATATTACCTCCCATTACCTGTATTAATTTTTTTTTCTTAGTTGTATATAACGGCTTAGTTGACTATATAAAAAAATAATATAGAATTAAAATATAACCTAACCGAAACTTGGTGTTTTATTGACCGACTATAGATTAGGACCTACCCATAGTAGAGTAGTTATTTGGCTGCACGAATTTTAGCTTCCCATAGAGTGGACCAGGAGCATAACTTTTATTTTAAGACTAGCATGAACGTTTGTTTTATTTAGCAATAACCACCGGATTTTGACAGCAATAGACCCCTGGAATTTACCGTACCTCCATCTGAGACTACCTGGAACTCTCGACGAGTGGAGTCGAGGGGCCATGGAGACAACCACGTTAAAAATCTGGCGCCCGAGAAAGTGTAAGGATTCCAAGGTGTCAGAAGTGACGTTCCGAGGCGTTAAGAGGTAGGGCAAGGGGCCGCTACCGATACCGCATCGCAACGCGCCTCCGGAGAATATATATATATATATATATATATATATATATATTTTTTTTTTATGGGTCACAAGTTCTACATTTATTTACAAAAAGTACAACACTGATTTAATTGCAGAAGTTTACACATAATCAATATATTCCGTAAATCACCTCGGTTGCTTCGGTTCCAATTTTTGTATTCCGTAAATACCTTAGAACATAAAGTATGCTTATGTTTTAAGGTAAATACACACCCGCTAAAATAAATTCGATTTATGGAACGCGGTTGCCTGAAAATTCGGTGATTTATATGTCACCAGTACAACTAACGATTCGAGTAGGTTGTTTTGGTATTTTTATGTCATATCCATAGATAACCTTCATATACGGACATTTAGCACTCCAGCCAAGTTTTTTTGTTTTTTATTTCCAAGATGGATGCAGTAAGTACAAAACTGTTATAAAAATAACCGAACAAGTCTTTGCAATATACTCTATTTTCATTTTGTTTTCTAGGATGAGGAACTTTTTCGAGTGGGCATTGCAAAACGAGAAGAGGGACAATGGATCTAATTGTAGAAGAACAGATAAAACAGATAATGATTCACCATCTACCATATTTAAAAAGAAATACGCAGCTGCCTCGTCCATTTCTTCTAAATGAAAGGGTCTTGATAGAATATACGAACAATGGAATAAAAAAGAAGCACTTATTTGTTTATCTGAGGCTGATACCTCATACCACGTGGTTTGTGGCTGATACGAAATTCAAAATTGTATAACAACTGACCATTGACATTTGACAATCGTTCCGTAATTCTTTGGAGGTCACCCAGCAACCAAGAAAACCAGACTGAAACACGCTAACCAATTATGGTAAGTTCCGGGTATATACGGAATATATAGAATATATCTATTAGCTAAACTGCTTATGTTAAACATCTGGATTTTCCACTAATAACGATTTAAAATAAGCAATCTTCATCTTAAAATAGGAAAATTGTCCTTCTCAAACACATAATACAAAGTAAATGTATCTTTCTAAACATAAATGACGGTACTGAATCCAATGTTTGACCGTCGCCGCCATATTTACAGCTAAATAGTCACGTGGTTTTGATTGCCTAATAGATCATTTTGAGGTGACGTCACGACCTGTCCGCCAAATTGTCGGTAGGGCATACTAAACGTTCGCTTCATTGTAGCAATAGATAAGATCGTTTTTTAAAACGTATATAATTTAAAATTCCGGTGTTATGTTCTGTTGTGGGATATTCCAAAGGGGTAGAAATGGATGAAATTCGTTATTTTAGATTCCCTAAATCCTTACAAATCCGAGGAGAACTGCTGAACGCCTTATAAAAACACCGTCGAGAATGTTTGGTTCGGACTTTAAACGGGGCAATTTTTGCGATACATTCCTTAAACATGCATGAATTTGTACAGATCATTTTGTATAAGGTAGGTAAATTATATTAGTACATAAGAAATACAAAAATTATTATCCAAAATGTTTGAATTTATTGTTAAATATAGTATTAAACTAAAAAAATTTTGTTCAAGTTTTTAGGATAACCAGCCAAACTGTAAGTTAGGGATAGCCCTGATTGGGTCCTGTCTGTAAATATGGGATACATTAGCACCAAAACACAGGATGAGCAAAATGTAAAAAGACATATTAGATTTGTTAAACGTCATACGAAACTTCTTAAAATGGTCAGGATTATTGTTATTTGAAAAAGTTGTAATCCCCAATCAAAATCTTCATTTTCTCTAGGATGAGGTAGATGAAGCTGGGAATACTCCATTGATTATAGAACCCTCGGCATGTCAACCTACAGAAGCCGTAGAAATTTCTGAACTGTGCAACGAACACGAAAGTCGAAAGACTGCTAATATTCAATGGATTTGGTTATGAATCTCGTTTTCTAAACATAGACTCGTTCCATAAAAACCGGCCTTATGAAACTTGTTTTTATAGTCTAATTTTAATATGATAATTTAGTACAAATTAAATACTTATAATTATAGACTGTATTTTAGTAATGACAATGTATTATGTGCGATATCTATAATAATGTAGAATGGGTATTTATCCATTTAATTATTGAACATCATTATCACGTAAAAAAACTTTGTAGTGAAAACTTTTAAATAAAAACACTGGATTGTAACATGAGCAAAATTAGAAAAGCATCCTGTACATCAGGTTTCTAAAAAGGAGTCCAACAGTACTATGTCGAAGGATTCATGGATTTTTATCATAACAACTGTATGTTATAGAAACAGTTTGTTGAAAAAAATATTAAAAAGAAATTGTGTCAGATAAGTGATGTACAGATAAGTAAAAACTTGTAAGCGAATACTATATACCTTTAATTAAAATATACCTTTAAGAATTGTTATATATTTAGTGAAATTATCAAAACATTCTTATAGGATTTAGTTTTTAATTTTTCACCTACTTCAGATGTAAAAAACACATTTTTTAAACTATAATTTTATTTGCATAGTAAGTATATACAAATGTCAGGAACTATGAGGTAATTCATCATGTCCATAATGCTCACAGTTGGCAGAAAAAAGACGGGTGGCACTCGGAGACTGCCGCGGTAAAGCTATTGCATAGAGTTTTACACTTTGACGTTCACAATTTCTTTTTCTTCTTAGCTCTTTTTTTAGCATTAGAAGTTTCGCTTTCACAGTCCTCGTATCAGCATAAAATAATCAAAACTTGTTGGACAGTCCTCGTATAATCATACAAGTATCAAAATTTATTGAACAGTCCTGGTATCAGCATAAAATAACCAAAACTTATTGGGCAGTCCTTGTATAAGTATAAAAAATCGAAATTTATTGGACAGTCCTCGTATCAGCATAATATAATCAAAACTTATTGGACGGTCCTAGTATAATCATAAAAGTGTCAACATTTATTGGGCAGTCCTCGTATAAGTATGAAATAATCGAAATTTATAGGACACTCCTCGTATAAGTATAAAAGAATCAAAATGAATTAGACAGTACTCGTTTAATCATATCAGTATTAAAATTTATTGAGCAGTCCTCGTATCAGCATAAAATAATCAAAACTTATTGGACAGCACTCGTATAATTATAAAAGTATCAAAATTTATTGTGCAGTCCTCGTATAAGTATAAAACAATCAAAACGTATTCGACAATCCTCGTATAAACATAAACTAATCAAAACTTATTGGACAGTCCTCGTATAGTCATAAAAGTATCAAAATTGATTGGGCAGTCCTCGTATAAGTACAAAAGAATTAAAATTTATTGACAGTCCTCGTATAAGCATAAAATAATCAAAACTTATTGGACAGTCCTCGTATAGTCATAAAAGCATCAAAATTTATTAGGCAGTCCTCGTATAAGTATCAAAGAATTAAGATTTATTGACAGTCCTCGTATCATCATGAAATAATCAAAAATTATTGGACAGTCTTCGTACAAGTATATATGTATTAAAACTTTTTGGACAGTCCTCGTATCAGCATAAAATAATCATAAAAGTATTAAAATGTATTGGACAGTCCTCGTATAAGTATGAAAGAATCAAAATTTATTGGACAGTCCTTGTATAGTCATAAAAGTATCAAAATTTATTGGGCCGTCCTCGTATAAGTATAAAAAAATTGAAATTCATTGGACAGTCCTCGTATCATCATAAAAAAATCAAAATTTATTGGACAGTCCTCGTATAAGCATATGGGTATTAAAATTTACTGGACAGTCCTCGTATCGTGTCAGGTTATTTTCGATACGGAATTTCTCGATTCGGTCTCCACGCTCAAAGCCCGCGTTAGAAGCTAATGCAATAGCTTAAAAACTTATAATTGCTGGTCAGCTCACTTGCACCAAGAGTATAGGGATCAACATTGTATATAGGGTAAATGCGTATAAGAGTGCGCACTTAGTACAATATTGACTGTGAAATTAATATTTTTTCCAGAAAAAAGTTTTCCACATGCGTACATATGTATTGACGATTGATGAAAGTAATTATGCTTGATTAATGGAAAAATTCTAATAATAAGAGACAAAATTCATATTTTTCGGAGCCAGTGCAATTGCGCACTCTTAAACACAGATGTGCACAAGAGTACACGTATTAATGCATAAGACTGCGCAACGACTTATGTATTGTAATTCTAGCAATAGCGGTAAAAAATGATGAAATTTAATCAAGACAGAATTTTTAAAAGCTACATTTATCCTTTAATTAACAAAATAAAACGTTATAGTCTTAAAAATATCAAAATAAACATATGTTATTCTATTATTTAACAAATAACTTTAATTTGAACTTGAAAAAATAAACGCGTACCTAATCATTAGGTAGGCATGTTAATTTTTGCTCCACTTCATTCACACAGTGAGCATGTAAATGTGCCAATCACGTATGTAGTACACGACTCGTGCCACCAGTTATTGCACTCAGAACACATTATCCACTACTCAATTGGGGGATCTTTATAATTCTCGCCGCAACCTGGACAGTTCACGTTTTTGTCACACTTCGCTTCTTTTTCCTTCCTTTTCTTTACTTGTTTTCCTGGCATTTTCAGCATCCTTGCTGCTGCTTTTATTTTCTTAGATTCCTCATTTCTCTGCTTCAACCGAACATTTTCTTCTAATTCGTTTGCAAATGGTGTGCTTGAAAGGATCTCAGACCGCTGAGACTTGATTTTACGCCGCAATGGTTGTTCTTTTATAATTGGCAGTGGTAAAATTTCGCCTATATGAACGAATTGATTAGAACAACTTTGTGTCTCTGTAGGTTCTTGGAAACTATTCGGTATGACTACACCGTCTTCGCATTCAATATCCAAGTTCATAAATCTAATGTTCTGCAATTGCGTTTGAGAAGAGGATGCTTGCAGCGGTGATTTTTGAGGCCGTGGTACTCCAGGCGATGGTGTTTGAGCCAGTGACGTTTGAGGCGGTGGCGTTTGATGTAGTGGTGTTTGAGACGGTGGTATTTGATGCGATGAAAATGTTTGTTCTAATATATCATTTTCTACATCCTGTGATCCATTCGGGATTACAAGGAAGTTTGCTGGTCTTTCAGTGTCGCTAATGGGTACATCAGATACTAGCGAAGGAGCAAAGTCAGTTTCGTCAAATTGTTCAGGATTGTATGGAAAAATTCCAGCAGCACGAAACGAAGTATCAGCCTTTTCAATATTTGCAACACTAGCGTAGGCAGCATTAAACATTCCCGAGATCTGCAGTTGCGTAATTACTTTTTCAAGTTTTCTTATCATCCAGTTGTCGCATTCTCTACTGAATGCCCTTTTCAATGGACCAAAGAAGCCGATGTCCAGTGGTTGCAACTTGTGGCTCGCGTGTGGTGGTAAAGTCAATAGGTCAATATTATTACCCTTGCAGTATTTGATAACGTCTAAATCTCGATGCGAGCTATGATTATCCATAATCAAAAGCACTGAGTGGTCAGGACTTGGCTTACTATAATTCTTAAAATGGATTATCCATTGGTGAAATAGATCAGTATTTATAAATCCATATTCGGAAACCATTTTAAGTGTTCCAGGGGGTGCTTGCATAAAAAGTTCCTCCTTCATCCGCTTCTTTGGGAATATTAACGCGGGTGGAATATACATTCCGGAGGCGCTCATACAGCACACGGCAGTAATAAGTTGTCCACGTTCGGCACTTGCTACTTTACCCATGACTTTTTTGGTGGTAATTTGTTAGGTACTGTTGAGAGACCTGTTTCATCCATATTGAAAATTGAATCTGGAGAATAATGCTTTTTTTCGTACAAACTTCTCAAATTTTGTAAAATTCGTTTCACTTGAGCTTTATTAAAGCCCATAACCCTACCCATCGAACATTTTTCTGGTTGCCGTAGGCTGATATTATGTCGTTTACAAAAACCACTGACCCAGGATTCTCCAGCAATTTGTTTATCCTTGTTAAAACAGTGTTGGATGCTGTTCGATTCCGCAAATTTGTAGGCTGCCATTTGCAAATTCTTTTTTGTGAGCCCATAAAATTGGTCGTCTAGATCGCGCAACTGCTTCGCCAATTCAGTTTCCATTTCGGCGAGGAATACGTTGGAAAATCGTCCTAACGATACAGGACTGTTCCCACATTTAAGGCGTTTTCTAAGAGTAGATTCACCAATTCCTATCTCGGCAGCTACCCGTCTTTTACTAACACCTTCAGCAATTCTACGTTTTGCTTCGGTGAGATTTTCTACCGTAAAGACCAACTTCCTGATAGTTTTTCTTTTATATCTACTCATTCTGAAAAAGAACGCAGTTATTAGAACTGCAAGTTCTATCTTAGTTTCTAATTATCTATCGTTTGACACCAATTTCTGATTATACCAGAAGTAGTCCTAAGCCGGAAATCTATTGCTTCCTGTTTACCTGGAACTTGGGGTCAGACTATAGATAATTAAGAATTAATTCCGGAAAGTTCAATTCGTTTTACTCTAAGTTCAGCCGTTTGGATTCTCTTTTTGAAAATGGTCTCTGATTCGTCAATATTTGTCGGAAGCAGTTGAATTTGAAAATATTTCATGCAAAATTAAAAAAGGAAATAATAGTGTGTTCCATTGGAAAAACAAAATTGGCATTCAGTTTGCTTGTTTAAGACACCATGTATACATTAAAAAAAAGTCTGTGTAGCAGCAGATGATTTTAAACAACTTTTATTCGGAATATTTGTTTCTAATTTAAAAAATAATAGAGATATTTTTATTTAAAGGGTTATTTGAATTATCTTGTTCAATGCTTGAAAAGCTTTGCACAAGAGTACGCACTGCGCACTCTTGTTCAAAACTAAATGCGCACTCTTGTGCATTGTTACGTTCAAGATTATTTTCAATTATTCTGTTTTTATAGGCACTATTTTGAGGAAATTTCAATGTTGTCAACATTTTATAGACTCTAAAGCATGCGAAAACACCTTAGGAGATATAATTATGGTCGGACATACCTGCTCAATCACTAAAACTAGCATGAGCGAAAATTACATCAGCCGGCTGCAAACAATTCACTTGTCATTCTGGAAAAATTGGCGCCATATATAGAAGAACGCATTGTTGCCAGTGCTATACTTCAGGATCTGTTCCGTAATAGGCATTATTACGGTATTGCAGAGATGCGATATTACTATGAATACATGCATTGCGCACTCTTATGCAGTGCGCACTCTTATACGCATTTACCCTAATTGAAAGTTTTGAGTCGTAACGCGATTTCACATTTCCTTTGAAGGATAAGTGGTATTCAATTCAAGTCATATCGTAGTTTAAGTTGATAAAAAATGCAATAAACGCACTAAAAATTCGAAATAAACATCACGAACCTGCAAATAACAATGAGAACCTAATGGCAGACCCACCCTTGTATGCTCCACCGACAAAATGGCCGCTCTGTCAAAGTCACGTGACTCAAAATGATCTATTTGACTTTAGGTTATGCTATAACCTAAAATTATCTCACAAACTTTTCAAATAATGGCTTACAATATGAATATCAAAATCATGTATTATCACAAGGTTTATTATTTTACGCTGTTGTCCTACCTGATTATTCACCCTGTAGTGTGCATTCGTTACACTAACTCGCACAAAAAATGTTATCACTGTATGACTAATATAGAGGAGAGTGTTGTACCTTGGAACACTTGTACCTTGGAACATTTCCCGTTTTTAACAAACAAACGCCATCTGGTAGCTAGAATCACTACCATCTGATAACAACTATTACAAAGACAAACCAGTCTTATAAAAGCAGCTGTTGTCGTTGTTTGGGATCTAGAAAATCACGTGTTTATATTTTTGTGACAAAAAATATTTTTTACCCACGCTTGATTTTGTTATTTTTAGTTTCAAATAGTTCTTTGAGTTAAGATTTGTATTATGGCTAATATTCCAACGTTATTAGTTGTTACCTTTCTTCGCCCTCTGTGCATCTTCAAGGGACAGATTTAAACTATACGACAGATTCGTATCAACATCTAATAATGTTATTTTATCCATAATTTGTAACAAAAGAAAAATATATTGTGTGTGTTTACTGTTTATATGTCAATGGTTAAAACCATAGAGAACCTTGGTTAAAACTACAAATAAACCAAGCAAATCAAATATTTCTTCATCCCCTCCACTTTATTTCCGACTCAATTCCAACTGATACCCCCTTACAACACATTCAGCATCGGTAAAGGGGGAGAAAAATCTCAGCTCACTTAGAAGTGAGTAAAACAAAAAGAACGCTCACATTACTGATGTGAGTTGAGATTTTCTGAGATCTCAGTAAAAAAGAACGCACCTATTGTATCATACTAACATTAGAATTGACATAGTTTCAAAAATATTGGTTGAGTTTTTTTTTCTGATGTGTAATGTATTGTACCTTGGAACACAGTAGATCTTATACTTCTTACAATTAAATATTGCAAAATATAACCTGCATTTCCTTTTGGTAATAATTTGTTTCCAATTTCAGGCGCAAATGTACCTAGAAGTAAGGTGGGAAAGAAACGAGAGAAAATTAACAAGGACAACATTGAAAATGCTATACATGTTAATAATATGTCATTTCGGGAGGCGGCTGGGCTGCAGTTTTTAATGTTACTCTCTACGTTGCATCGTTTTGTCAAAACCTTAAGGTCACACTAAGCAGATAAATTTGAATATAAACCAAATAACGCGGTCAAAAAGCTTTTACAGAAGATATGGAACTAGCACTCTTAAGTGGGCCGCTCGCAAGCACTACGGCCTAACCAAGGAAGAAATTGGGAAACTAGCCTTCGAATATGCCAAAATTAATAACCTTAATTATCCTCACCAGTGGAATGAAAATATACTTGCCGGTGCTGAGTGGATGAGGGGATTTCAAAAAAAATTCAACTCCCATATTTCTCTACGGAAACCAGAATCAACGTCCTTAGCACGTTCTACCAGCTTTAACCGGCACAACGTGCAAATATTTTTTGAAAACCCAAGAAAAGTGCTCGAAAAGTATGGACCATTTCTCCCACATCCAATTTTTAATGTGGATGAAACAGGTTTATCCACTGTCCACGTTCGTGCTTTCACAGACCTGTTTTTGATAAATTACGTATTTTTACAATGGAAAAAGCATCAAATAAGAGTACTGGATTAATATATAGGAATTCCTCACGAGTAAAAGAACAATCATAGTTAACAGTATCATGTAAGTGATACGTAATATAGTGTACGTTGTCAAGATTCTTGTTATTAATAGTATAAAATATATGTCCCAGTGATTTTTGATATAATCTATGGCATTATTTATATCTCACCGATTAGAGGTAAGTGTTCTCCATCAATAATTGTATGAAGGACAAAGGGTATAGTAAGAGGAACACTTACTTTTAATCACCACAGAGGGATATCAATTATTTGCGCCCCAGCTAAAGTATTAGAGCAAATTATTTATTGCAAATTATATATTGCTATAAATAGGTCAATAATATCACATGACTTGATGAAACAGAAATCTATTAATACAAATCTATTAACTTTTAGTGATTTTGCATTTAAAACCTTACATAACAAATCTCAACTAGATGTTGTATATACAGATTTCCGGAAAGCCTTCGATCAAGTAAATCACGATATTCGGCTATACAAACTTAACAAATTTGGTGTATCATATAATTTTTTAAAGTTAATTAAAAGTTATTCAATGAATAGACAATTTATCGTTAGGCATAATGGAAACACATCAGGAAAGTTTCATGCATATTCGGGCGTACGGCAGGGATCTAACCTGGGATCTCTTCTATTTTTCCCGTATTGAAATATTCAGAATGTTTACTTTTTACCGATGATTGAAAAAAATTTAAAACTATTCAAACAGTTTCACTTTAAAAAGATATAAATAGTGTAATTGAATGGAATTATAATAATAAATTATACATCAATACAAAAAATGCAGCGTTTTAACGGGAATAGATCGAAAGTTAGTATTATTTTTGAATACCGAATGGAGAATGCAGTCCTTCAAAGGAAAACTGAAGTCAAGTATCTAGGAGTTACATATGATACTGCTTTTTCTATTGCGAGTCATATTACACAAATAACAAGATCGGCTAATAGAACGTTAGGATTTGTAATTAGGGAAGCAAGGGAGTTCCAAAATTTAAATACAATTAAACTTAGTGTTTTTAAATGAAACTCAAGGTCTCTAGTTAATTCCACAATATAATACAAATTATTGAAAATTCTAAAAAATTGACAATTGTTTCGATAAATCAATATCATCGTCAGAATGACAGATGATATTGATTTATCGAAACAATTGTCAATTTTTTAGAATTTTCAATAATTTGTATTATATTGTGGAATTAACTAGAGACCTTGAGTTTAATTTAAAAACACTAATATGAGCATATTCCACGAAGTAAGGGTCGAGACAGTCCATTACAATTAAACTTCTTTACTATACCCTAGTTCGATCTAAGTTAGAATTTGCTTCAGTAATTTAGTTTTGAGAATTTATATCTAGATTGAGAAACATTGAAAAAATACAAAACAAATTTCTTCGCTATCTATTTAAAAAAACACAAACAGTCGCCAGATTATAATAAGACTCGATCAACTCAATTAAAAACTGAATTTAAAATTATAGCGTTAGAGTAAAGACGAATATTGATTACTTTAATGTTTATATTTAAAATTATTAACAATAAAGTTGACGCGACAGAGGTTCTAGAACTACTACCTTTTCGTGTACCTACCAGTGGCGGCTCGTGGTTAATTTTATAGGGGGGTCATAAGTGATTTGACCAAAATCTTAAAATACAGAACGACACTGACCAGTCCCCTGGAGGCCTATTCACCGTGGGCGAAATTTTTTCGAAAAACCACTCCCAATTTCTGCCCAGAAGTCGTTAAAATCGCTAAAAAAGCAAAATTTGTGTTCTTTTCCAAAGCCAGGGAGGCAAAAAAATTTTTTGGGCCACGCTTGTTTTATATAAAAATAATGCTCTCTTAAAAAACAACCACATTTTATTCTTTTCTATACATATTAAATATGACAAACTTAACGAAAAGTTTCCGAGATATTGTTATTAATAAACAATTGCAGCATTGGCACAGCTCCTGAACTCTTATTGAAATCGACGCGTTCATAAATAAGTTGAAGTTCAGTTTTTAGTTTTAAGTAATTAATACTAGAAAAGTTTTCTCTTATTGACTTGAGAATATGATCTGGAAAATTAACCCTTAACTGGTATCGTCGGGTCAAAATTGACCCGGCGCATTTTAAATTTTTCGCAGATTGGGCGCTATTGCAGTTACGGAGTGGGGGTTCCGTGACTTCTCATAAAATAGGCATACAATTAAACGCCTCAAGCGACAGTTCAATTCAAGCTTTGCAAGTGTCGTTATATATGCATTCGGGTCAGATTTGACCCGACGATACCAGTTACGTGTGTGTTTTGAGTTTAGTGCATAATGGATTATATAGTTATTGACGGCAAGCGATATACCGCACAAGAAGTACGTGAGGTGTTTTTGAACGACGAAGAAGATGGCGATATTAGTGACGCGGTTACTATAAATAGTGATTACGATTCAGATGAAGAATATGCTATAGACGACGATGTGGCTGATGAAGCTGAACCAGTTCCTGTAAGTGAGTTCGCTCTTGGTGCCAGTGCCACAAGCAGTGCGGATTTAGATAACTCTTCGGTTTTGCCTTCACCATCTACAGGTTATGTTTATGGAAAAAACAGATACAAATGGTCAAAACAAGCTCCCACACCCGGTCGGACCAGAAGCCATAATATTATTATGCATTTACCCGGACTAAAAGCAGTGGCAAGAAACTTGCAAGATAAGAACCCTGTTGATTACTGGTCTCTTCTTATAACTAATGAAATGATTAGCACAATTGTCGACTGCACAAATGAGAAAATTACGGATATGTCCAGTAGATATGGAGAAACAGCCACATTTGTGAATTACACCGATTTAGTTGAGGTGAAAGCATTTTTGGGATTACTCTATTTGACATCGGTTTTCAAATCTAACAATGAAGACGTCGAAGGTTTATTCAGTTCAGATGGCACAGGCAGAGACATTTTCAGAGCTACTATGTCCCTAAAGAGGTTCCTGTTTTTGTTAATCGCATTGCGTTTTGATAGTGTTTCCACCAGACACGCGAGAATGTCAGATAAATTTTGCCACAAACGTGAAATTTTTGAGTAATTCATACAGAATTGTAAGAATTGCTATAGTCCTGGTGAATCCCTCACAATAGATGAGATGCTTGTAGGGTTTAGGGGCCGATGTTCTTTTCGTGTATACATGAAAAGTAAACCTAACAAGTACGGATTGAAGATATTATGCCTTTGTGATGCAAAAACTCACTACTTGCTCAATGCTTTCGTCTATACAGGCAAATCACAAAATCTGCAGCCTAATCCACGAAAACTATCAGTGCCAACCCTAACAGTTTTATCGCTAATTGATAATGTCAAAAATACTAACAGGAATATCACGGCAGACAACTGGTTCACGTCAATAGAATTGGTTGAAGAATTGCGCAAGAACCAACTTACTTATGTCGGCACTGTGCGTAAAAATAAAAGAGAAATACCTCAATATGTAGTTCCAAATAAAAAAACTGAGCCAGGTACTTCTAGGTTCGTGTTCACCAGCAATACAACTCTAGTGTCGTATGTACCAAAACAAAATAAATACGTTCTCTTATTATCATCTATGCACCATGACAACAAAGTAGATCCAGAATCAAGGAAACCTGACATGATTTTGTATTATAACTCCACAAAAGCAGGAGTTGATGCATTGGATCAGAAGTGTGCAAATTACAATACGGGTCGTAGAACCAGAAGGTGGCCGTGTGCTATTTGGTATGCTGTAATGAATATAGCGTCTGTAAATTCATTTATATTGTTCCAGACTGGTACTCAGAGTTCTATGAAGCGACGGAGTTTTATTATTCAATTAGGTCAAACTCTAATTGAACCTTGCATGAGACGACGTTTATTGGAAACAAGACTTCCTAGGGAACTTCGTTCAGTCATGCAAACAATTCTAAAATGCGACGATACTACAGCGAATCAAAATCAGCCATCAACTTCTCAACCCAGAGTTCCGGATGCAGATACTAGGGGAAAAAAAAGACGTAGATGTTACATGTGTCCATAAAACAATGACAGCAAAAATTCTACAACGTGTAATAAGTGTAACAAGCACGTATGTAAAGCACACAGCAAAGCTACATTGTTATGCGACAAATGCAAAATGTGAATATTAGGCTATGCAAACGTTATTGCACGTTTTTTTGTATGATAAATTATTTGTGTTTTTTTTATAGAATATAGAGGATAAATATGTTATATAAGTGCCTATTATGTTAGTTTTCTTGTATTTTCATCTTTATGATAAAATTTTCAAAATTGTATTGCGTCACTCGTTTTCAGACACTGTATTTGTATTTGTCTACCTATAATAAAGTGTTTTCATTTTAATTACTTTTGGGTCTGTAAACTTATTGTTTATATTGCTAGTAATGGATTAGCAATGGTATTTTTGAATTTAAAACAATCATTAAAAAAAAGCATCGGGTCAGAATTGACCCGACGATACCAGTTACGTATGTAAAAGTGACGATACCAGTCAAGGGTTAATTTTATATTGTTCGAACTGGTCGCTGTGAAATAACTAGGCAATCACTAAATGATCACTGAAACTAAAGCGGTGGTTAATATCAGAAATTATTATGTCGCAAACCTCCAAAGCAACTTGGCGCTTTGAGTCTTCATTTTTCTTTGGTCTTTTTGTTGAAAAATATGAAGGTGCTTCGGGAAATATTTCATTTAATATAATATGGTCTCTGACTTTGTGAATTGACATTTTAAATGAGTCTATATTTGTTTTTCACCAATATCACGTCAATACCATGTTTTTGAAGTTGATTAAAGAGAACTTCACAATTAGGCATTATTAAATGTAAAAAATTTTGCCAATAAAGAAAATCCACGTTTTGCAAAAAAGTTTTTAATCCTATTGCTTGATTAATTGTATTTGAGTCTTCTTCAACCTCAATTATCTTTTCTATTGAAACCAGAATATCAGCTTGATACAAAAATACGGTTTCCACACAACGCGTATTAAAATACCACCTTGTCGGTGCCGCTCTACGTAAACGTACTTTAACAAATTCATCGAGAACCGCTGTACGTTTTGGAGATCGACTAAAAAATGTGGAAAATCCCTGTAAATTGGCAAAAAAAACTTTAACATTTTTATTCTGACTTGCTGCTTTTTGCAGAATTAAATTTAATTGCTGACCATAACAATGGATAAAATTTGCTTGAGGATATCGTTATTTAATTTTTTTTGTACTTCGCCTAATCGACCACTCATAGTAGAAGCTCCGTCATAACTCTGTCCAATTAACTTTTCCGGTGTTTTTTTTAATTTCTAGCACCTCTAATTCTTTAAAAATTATTTTATATATTAAATGTTCGGCTGTGAGCCGGTAGGATTTACAAATTTTATAAACCTTTCGTGAACGACACCGGATAAAATGTACCGTATAATAAAAGTCATTTGAGTTCTGTTCGAGCTATCACTAGATTCATCCACCTGGACTGCGATATATTTGGCTGACTGAATTTCCAATTTAAGTTGTTCTTGAGCCACCGATAACATTGAATCAAGTAATTCATTTTGTATAGTTTTATAAGTACCCTTAAAAACCGTAGCCTTATCAAAGTATTCTTTGCATATTGGATCCAGCTCTGAAACAAAATTTATAAGTCCACGAAATATTCCCGGGTTTACAGAAGATTCTGTCTCGTCGTGCCCTCGCAAAGCAAGATCAAACGCCCCACAAAATTTCACACAGTCAATTATTTTATTTATAATATATCTGTTTTTCGACACATTTTCATCAAAAATTCTTACCGATTGTCTATAAGCATTGTCTAATTGAGAACGAATATGCACAGTACCGATTGTAGCAAAACTCATGGTACATTTCATGTGGTCTGCCTATAAACTATGTTTTTTTTATTTTCTCTTTTAAATGTTTCGAGTCTCGGAGACCGTTTTTACACCATAAAAAAAATTATTCGAAAAAAGCAGACAAACGAAACAGTAAAATGGATCACTTACTTCGCATCCGCAAATCCAATCAGACAAATCATACATAGACCTGCGAAAATTGCGATGGACTTCTTTGTTATTGTCCTTGCTAGTCTGTTTAATTTTTAAATCTGGAAGAGGACGACCACCTTCCTTTAGTTTTAATAGTTTTTCAAAATTTAATTCACTTTTAGTTCTCAAATTTTGAACCATTTGCACCACAGACATGATTAAAGGCGAAAAATAAAATAACACCAAATAATTAAAACACAAGCCCTCAAAAAAACGAATCAAACATCAACATAATAGCAATAACACTCATTACATATAAACACAACTGTTATGTTATTTGACTTCAAATGATCTCCTTTAAATCAAAATATAGCGCGGCCTGCCAACCCCTCTACTCATCTCTTTTCTAAGCGTGTAATAATCGGACGACGTAAGTCGATTCATCATCGATATTAACCCGGGCTTTTGACCCAACATATGTGAACTTCGGGCGTGTTTCTTTCACGTTACGAAGATTGTCAGCGTTCGGCAGATTCCGTCGCCATTTAACGCGTTGAGGTCAACGATGGAAACCAGCCCGGTTTGCTATTTTGGATTTCGCAGAGATGTGGGTACTTACTGCGAAATAACGTTTACACAGTTGTCTTGAAAAACGTTTACACGGGGTCTAGAAACGTTTTATGTACATTTTATTTAAGAGAAATACTTAGTTTTAGTATCTAATACTATACTATATGTACAGTAAGGTATATTTTATTTTCTTAAATACCTATTTAAATATTTTTTTAAATTGTTTTTTAATGGGAGGACATTGGCCCAATGACTTAATGGAGGAGTCGCCACTGGTACCTACCCTCTCGACACAAACGTAATACATTAGTATTTAATATACCAATGGCACCTCTTGCAGCCTTGTTGAATCTAGTTAATCAATTTAAGAGGGGCCTTCTCACAGGTATATGAATCTAGAAACCTACACAATACTAGTTGCTTATCTAGTAATTATTTGGTTCAAAATAGTAACGATAGATGTCGATAGTAGTACTGAGTTGGCTTTTACTTGTTCAACATATTTTCTCTCTCTGTCTTTCCACTCTTGACGGTTCAAAGAAACGTATCTTTGGGTCAGCTGTTCGTATGTTTTGGTTTCAAATATTTCTACTTTTTGTGAGCACAGTAACCTTATCTCTGATGTTTTTCAGGTTGCATCCAGATCACAGCGCAGCTGTGATCCAAATAAGACTTGCTGCCATAAGTATTTCCATTTGAGTGTAGTTTTTTGATTATTTAAGCGTTTCATAAATGTTTTTGAAAGGAATAAATTGTTAAAAGGTAAGTAATCGTATCTACCCGATACCAAAAATTATAGTTATGATAATGTAAATTATACTGCAATCCGTATTTTTCAATTTTAAAAGCTATGTTTGAGGTTATGTTTACTTGATTATTTGATTAATGTGAAAATATGAGATAAATAATACTGATTGTTTGTTCTAGTATCATCAAAACATCATTCAACATTCTCTTGAAACCCTGTTTCAATGATAATATGGGTGTGCTAGCGAAAAATGCTTAATTGAAGTGAAGTGACCTTTCAAGTATCTGAATGAAGAAAAATTAAGACTGCTCTCAAAAGACAAGAATTACATAATTCATTTTGATGAAAATATAATATAGGCCAGTCAAAATAGGCATATGCTTTCCGAAAAATCGTCCAAAGCTGGAAAGTGTTTTAATACCTTTAGAGGATCCCAAAAAAGAGTCCTGTGAGTTTGCGACGGATTCTGGATTCTGCTTAAGTTTTGAGAGTAAAAAAACGCGGAATTTTCGCACATGTTTAAATTTTGGCGTATAACTTCTAAACGACGCATAATACAAAAAGTTGTATTCTAAGCTTATTTAAAGAACCTTAAATACCGCGTTGAATGATGTTTGGTTTGTTAAATTTGGTCTACCGGTTTAGCCGCAATCGATTTCTGAAGTTCGGCCATTTTTAAAAATTTCGTCAAAAGTTGATTCTTTGTTTAGTTTTCGCCTTACAACTCCTAAATAATGCTTCCTACAGAAATATTTACTCTGAATTTGTTCAAAGAAAATTTAATTACGCGTTAGTTCAACAAGATCGGCCCACACGTTCAGTCGCAATCGCGCTTAACTTGGGCCATATTTTATCAACTTGGCTAAAAAGTTTATTCTTTGTTTATTTTTCGGCTTACAACTCCAAAACGACGAATACTACACAAAGTTGTTTTACTCGTAGCTTGTGTAATCGTTTGTGGGACAGTGGGACACCTCTGTCCTACTTCATATTTTGCTATATTATTCCTTCTATTCAGGCGATTTATTCCTCTTATTGGAACCGCACCGGGACACTCCAAAATATAAGAAGGCATTATAATGAATAATGTTTTATTGAAGATAACAAGGTATATACATGAAAACGATAACGGTATTAGTTATGTACCTGAAAGATCATAATATGAAAGATGTACAAGGTAATCATGTTGGCGATATATTTCGCCGTTTGGGAAAAGACGGTCGCTCTTCGCCGATCATGAAAACTAGGTCCTCATCCTTGGAATCTTAAGGATGGGGATTCATTTCTTGTTCTCCTTCGATGACATGAATCTCCTCGT
This sequence comes from Galeruca laticollis, assembly GCA_963921935.1. Lineage (NCBI taxonomy): Eukaryota > Metazoa > Arthropoda > Insecta > Coleoptera > Chrysomelidae > Galeruca > Galeruca laticollis. The sequence continues at coordinate 76,597,352 of OY998177.1, forward strand.
CATACTGGGTAGCATTCAGTATATTAACCTCCTTGTCTTCAGGGATGGAATTGCGGCATGCGTGCCCTTTGAAGGTTATGCAGATGGTGGTGCAATTTATCCCTGCCTTCCTACAGGAGGATGATGCTGTTCTTCCTTTTTTACATGTGCACAATATGGAGTTCTTGTCGGGCCGGTGAATCAGTCGTTTTACTGCTGAACCTGCAAATAAGCTCTGAAGGAGATCTGTCGCGCAACCGCTTCTGTAGATGGTAAGGACGCCAAGGCAAAATTATTTTTCGAAAGCGACCTCTGGAATAGGCCAAACCTCACTTATTTGAGGGACTTACTACACTACGACTACGACTAAACAGCAGTGTTGTCGGAGCTCTCTGAATTTCTTAGCAGCGGTTGTGAGGGCTGTGTAGATTGTATCGAAATGTGAGGGAGAAGCTCTAATGAACGGGAGGCACAGTATACATGAGGTCTTGTAAGTCTCGTTTGATATGATGGTCTCCATGAAGCCGCTCCATCCTGGAAGGTCGATATCATTCCACTTCCCAAGCTACCAGATCAAATCTGCTGACTTTGGCAGTACTTCTCTCTACACGTTGTCAGTCATGTTCTTACAGCCAGGGTGGCTTAACCACTGAACTAAACACTATCCAACGCGGAATTGAATTTTCTTTAAACAAGCGTGGAGTAAATATTTGTGTAGGATGCACCATTTAGGAGATTTGAGACGAAAATCAACTTTTTGAACAGGTTTGTAAAAATTGCCCAACTTCAGAAATCAATTGCGGCTAAACCAGTAGATCAAATTTAACAAACTAAACACCATTCGACGCGAAATTTAAAGTTCTTTAAACAATTCCAGAATACAACCTTTTGTATTATGCGTCGATTAGGAGTTATACGCGAAAAATTTAAACATGTGCGGTTTTTTGACTCTCAAAACTTAAGCAAAAGCCAGAATCCGTCGCAAACTCACAGGACTCTTATTTGGAACCCTCTTAAGGTATTAAAACACTTTCCAGCTTTGGACGATTTTTCGGGAAGTACGGAATTTTTTTTATCGAATTTGCCTACACTAATAGTGATAATTGAAAAATATAACTATTATCACCTGATACAAGGTGCATTACATATTGCATGAAAGGACATGTGCTATTTAATAATATGGATAGTGACAGCATTGTGGAAATTGCTAGAAATCAAGAATGGAAGAAAAATATACATACTTTAAAAACATTCTACCTTTCAAAATTTATACCATTTATATTACCATAATAAAATGATTTCATAATTATAAATTTTTGTATGTTTCATGCTAAGAAAATTAAATTGCGGAGATGTTGCAAATTTACATCATGATTGAAAATAGGCCATTTAGTCTGAAAACACAGAACGTCGTCAGTTTCTGTTGGTTGCTTTCAAATTTTATTTGACATGTAGGCTCGTTTTTCAACTACATGTGTAAATATATTCAATTTTAGTGTTTTAAATGAAACTCAATGTTTCTAGCTAATTCCACAATATAATGAAAAATGTTGAAAATTCTAAAAAATTGACAATTGTTTCGATAACTGAATATCATCGTCAGAATGACAGAAGTTACATTTCATTTGATGCCTACCTGAGGTTTAGTAGTTATTTTTGGCTAGACCAAGAAGTGACCTACCTTGTGATTGACCTAATATATGTTAATAATAATACTTACGTACCAAATTGTTAAATGTTGAAACAAAAATACCAACATTAAAGAAATCAGGTATGTATAAACTCAAATGTCCAGAATGTTATGCTGTCTATTTGGGTCAGACCCTTAGAAATTTTGAAATACGATACAGTGAACACTTACGAGCATACAGATTAAAACAACCAGATAAATCTCATTTCGCCAAACATCTACTTTACACCAACCATTCATTCAGACCTAACACAGAACTAGAAGTATTGCATATATGTGATAGGAAACAAGAACTGGATTTCCTTGAAGAGTTGGAAATCAGAAGACACCTAAGAAATCCACAATAGGAAGTCGTCGATGAACAGATAAATCTAGGGAGTTCTCCACTATTAAACTGTCTTCTTAAGTGATAATTGTGAAGATCAGCAGATATAGTTATCCTGGTTTTCTATATCATTGCACAGTTATACTGATCTTAATTGGAAAAATGATATCCAGGATATCACCATAGGGCTAATAATATCTAAGCTTCAATATTTGTAATATCACATCTTCTTCTTTTTTCTATCAACATATATTAAGTCAATCACAAGGTAGGTCACTTCTTGGTCTAGCCAAAAATAACTACTAAACATCAGGTGGGCATCAAATGAAATGTAACTTCTGTCATTCTGACGATGATATTCAGTTATCGAAACAATTGTCAATTTTTTAGAATTTTCAACATTTTTCATTATATTGTGGAATTAGCTAGAAACATTGAGTTTCATTTAAACCACTAATATGAGTAGATTCCACGAGGTAAGGGTCGAGACAGTTAATTTCAAATTCAATTTTATCTAAAAACAATATAAACAAAAAGTTTCCAAATTTCTTTATTATACAAAGAAATATTTACTTGTAATACAATGCTTTACATTTAATAGAAAGAGAAACGTAAGGTACAGTGAGGACATTCAATTTAAAAACTTACAAAGAAATCATAACAACTAATAAAAAATGTAAAGCGAAAGATCTGTGATGACAAATAAAACATGTATATATTGTGGGGAGATCGATATATACAGTACAAAAGCAAACATACAATTAACATGTACAAGTTTGCTTCTCCTTTGTTTGCAAAGATTGATCATGTGTGTAGTGGAGATTGGAACTGAAACATTTTTCCTTCATTGTACAAAAAACTAGTTGCCTCATTCTCTTTTTTCCATCTATAATATGACAGATCTAATTTAATATGCGAGAAAAGTATTGGTTTACCCAAAAAAGTTGGAATTTTGGATTTTTTGAGTAGTTTTTACGTTTTTCAGCAAGAACAACACAAAAAACGGTTTTTAGAAGAAAATCCTGTCTGTATAACTCGATACAGCCCCCAAAGTGCAACAAGTCACCAATTTTATGATTGAATATTGTTCAAGACATCTCACAGACGAACCCTTTTGATTTTCAGCTCACCAGAGCCAGTAGAACGGGTGCTATGATACTTGAAGTATGACATTTTTGGAGAAATTTCAGTTTGTTAGCACGATACAGCCTCCGGAGTGTATGCAAATGACCAATTTCATGATTGGATATTATTCAGAGTGTCTCACAGTTGAACCCAATTGATTTTCACCTCACTAGAGCGAGTATAACGGGTCCTATTCTATTTAGAAGCGATGTTGCCATTTCTAGAGTAGGTAGACAAAATTAATTTTTTAGTCGTCCTTTGTTTTACATTCTTTTTTAATATCAACACCTAACATCATTACTAAGTAATCTTTTAACAATTATTTGGGTTCTTATTTTCTTTGATTTTTTTAAATGCTTATATAATCAAATAATTTGCAAGGTAATTTCGACTATTGACTAGACTTTAAAATGTAATGTTACCTACTTCATTCATTAATTTTATTCAACTACTATTACCTATGGGCCATAGGCTATGGCAAGCTAAAAAGTATATGACCATCCTCAATTCTTATAAAATCCAACAGTGAACTGTTTATTGACGTGCAAAGTGCGCCTCTCCTTATTGATTGCCAAACTTACGCTGTTACAAATATTTTTATGTAGGGAGAAACTTAAAACATTATTTATAATTACTTTTGAAATCGTTTTCCGTATAATTTTAATAAAGAAAACGTGATGGTAGTCTCCTAGGTCAACTTAAACATATTTTTCTAATGTTTGTAATGGAGTTGGAGGTTTGAAAAAAATTTTTTTTTTCTATAACTTAAAAACAGCTGAAGCTCGGCAACCCAGCAATAAACGATAACACGCAATGATCTAATGAACAAATCATTTCTCTTATAGCAAAGATTATGTCTTATAGTAAATGGAACGCAGTCCTCACTCAGTGCCCCACTCGACTCCTCATCAAGTCTCACCTATAAGCAATCTTGGCTACAAATAAAATACGCTTACAAATACAATACACACTAAATTATAAATTTGGGATATTTTTATGGACACAAAACATATGACAACAACATTTGACTCATAGAGAAAGTAATAATATTATTTGTCTATGATTTGACCGTCGTCATCTGTCATTGAAGTTCTATACAGGGCCATCCATCAAGACGGTGGAACGGTTGAACTAAAGTAAAAAGTTGTTCGTTTGCAAAAATTTGCGTACAACAAATCTCAAAAAATACAATGATTTGAGATTTCATAGTTTCAGAATCGAATTCTCTGGATTTCCTTTTGGGGATCAGGTTTTGGCGTCCAAATTGGTGACCACAAATTGTCAAAACTGTCAAAATCACACCATGACTCAATGGCTTATATCTTTTTTATAACAATATAAAAGTTAACCAGAATACCTGATCCCCAAGACGAAGGTCCAAGTTATGTCCAAGTTATATTGTGTTAAAATGTCAACACTTAATTTCACTGCGTTCTTTAGATTTGTTGTTTACAAAATGACCTAAATTTTGTTGCAAGTCACGGGGTGTTAACTGTTTTCAGGTTCCTAACACGTGAGGCCCCTCTTAACCATTTTATAGTTATTGGAGTGCATCTCATTGTATGTTTTATAAACAAATTGTAAACTACATACTACAAATATCTGTATAATTTAAGGTGACTCTACAGTTCTAACAGATAATATTTAACATGATGGTCTCTTTTTAAATTAATTATGTATAATTATGAATCTTAATTAAGGAAATCCTTCAGATAGTAGCACCAAGTCAGCCTAGAACTGATAACAATCTCCTTATCAAGATTTTAACGTAACAGACAAAATAAAACCTAGTAATTCAAATCAACATAAAGGTATCATTACTTCACGTTTAGGGCGAATTATTAAAAAACCTTATGAGCTGGATCTGTGAATATCTACATTAAAATCTTGGAAAGGGGGGTATAAAATATGTATAAATAATGTGTTGCCTAAAAGTGGCGCTTTTATAAATGTCAAACAAAAATCTAACCTAAAGACATTAGAATTATTCCTTTTGTCAATAACGTGTATTCTTTGTACTCAGTTAATATTAAATATATTCTCAGAATACACCTACTGAGTCTTCTCGTGTAACTAGTAGTACTAAATAAAACAGAATGCTTTCAATATTTAATCAAAAAAAAATTTGAATGAGAAAACGAAACTAAACATTTTTAAATCAATATATATATATTGTTCCGGAGAATGAAAAATGTTTTCGTTACATTATGAAAGGTTACAAATCATATGTAAAAAAAGTATGATGCAAGCAGATCGCCCCAACTGGTATTCTTACCTGAAGGTCCCGGATGATCTTCTGCGGGGTTGCAACCCTTCTTGGAAGCGATATGGTGGACTGTAGCAGGGGTTCAATGCGTTTTATTAAAGTTCGTGGCACTAGCGCGCGTTAAATATTAATGACTACGAACGGTTCCCTTCGACAACTGTTCTGCTTCTCCTTTTCTGCTTGGAGAACTGGGTTTTTAAATTGAACATAATGTGTGTATACCGTATGTCCGCTAGGTGTAAAAATACCACCAACGATCTGCTTGAGATTTTAATATTTATATTTTATTATTAAATAACCTTACATATTAAATATAGATCAAACAAATTAAAATAAAACTAATGAATACTTAACATACCCCCCACCAAAATACATAGTATTTTAACTAACTTATTTAGAACATATTGGTAAAGGACATAAATTTACCGTTGGTGTTTGAAGAAGACCCTGAGTGGTTCTGACATTAGCAACTCTTGCAATACCATCAGAACCCGGAAATAACTTTACAATTCTTCCCAATTTCCAATTTAAAGATGGGACATTGCCATCTTTAATAATAACTAGGTCGTTAAGTTTGAGTAGAATTTGTTGATTTAACTATTTATTTCGTTATTGGAGTGTATTTGAATATTCACTATCCCGATCGGCAACTGCCGTTGGCGGCTCTAACATAAGAAAATGACTTGGGGTTAACACGGATAAATCATTGGGGTCTGAACTTGAAGAATAGAGCGGCCTGGAATTGAGAATAGCTTCAATCTGAGCTAATAGGGTGTAAAACGCTTCAAAAGTTAAAACTTGAGAGCCAACAACTCGAAAAATATGAGTTTTAACAGACTTTATGCCCGCTTCAGTAAGACCGTTAAAATGTGGACCGGACGGAGGAGAAAATGAAAATTTTATTTTTTCTGATGCATATATTCATGGAGAATGCGAGAAGCCCCCACAGAATTGGTTGCATTATCACAAAATATATGGGTGCATCTGCCTTGACGGGCAACAAACCGACGCAAAGCAGCAATAAATGCATCCGAAGAGAGACTCGATACTAACTCCAAGTGTACGGCTTTTGTGGCGAAACACACAAAGATGCAAATATATGCCTTTTGTGACTTAATTCCACGTCCTTTAAGGGGAGTGACTAAGATTATAATCAGTACCTACACAAGAAAATGGTTTAATTTGGTTGACGCGGGTAGGAGGTAAGTTTCCCATGAAAGGTTCGTGGGCCACTGGTTTCAGTTTAAAGCATCGAATACAGCGGCTCAACACACCGAATTGCGCGTTTAGAAGAGAGAATCCAAAAATTCTGAGCAATTAGGAAATGTAAGTGCTGCGAACCTGGATGAAAATATGTTCTATGAACGGACTCAATTATTAAATCTGTCAAACGATGTTGACGGGGTAGAATTGCTGGAAATTTTGTATCATAAGACAATCCTGAGAACTTCAAGCGTCTCCCCACCCTCAAAACACCCTCGCTGTTCAGAAAAGGGCTCAACTTCCTAAAAGTTTTTGATAAGGTGGTGCCTGCTTCCAAATTTTCAATTTCTTGTGCGAAACAAATATGTTGCACTCGTTTAGTGAGAACCATTAAAGCTTTGTGGAGTTCTGAGTCAGTAAAATAATCCAATGATTTATTTCGAGGATTTCTTAAATTGGCTACAATGCGTAGCGCATACGCAATAATTCGTTGAATTTTACTCAAGGATGAGTATTTGTCCAATAGAAGATCTAATGTGTCCAAAGACATAAGTATTACAAGAACTGAGGGTTTTTCTTCCGGACAGTAAACTGGAGAAAATTTAGGATTGGGTCATAGGGGCTTTGGAGACATTAACCAAGGAGGCCCCTCAAACCACAACGAATGATTAAGAATTTGACTGGGCAGAAGACCACGAGAGGCACAATCGGCTGGATTATCGGAGCTTTCAACAAAATTCCAACGGTCAGGGGAAACCTCTTCTTGTATGTGAGCTACACGATGACCGACGAAAGTTTTCCAGCGGGAAGCGGGTGATTTAATCCATAATAGGGTTACCATTGAATCAGACCAAGCAAAAATTTCACTATTTTCGGGGTTATCTCGGAATGCGTTGAGGACAAATTCTATTAAATTTGAGAGTAGAACAGTTGCACACAGTTCTAGTCGGGGAATTGAAAGAGTTTTAAGTGGGGCCACTCTAGATTTAGCGGCAATTAGGCAGATTTTGGAGGCGTTATTCTCTGAAGTAAATTTAAAATATATTACACTGGAGTACCCTTTCTCTGAACTCTCTGCAAAGCCATGCAGTTCACAAGAAATATATTTATTAGGTAAGCAGTGAGGAATATTAATATGTGAGAGGAGCGGAAGTTCAGTTTTATACTGATTCCATTTGTCGACTATGTCCGAAGGGGGCATTTGATCCCAATCTAAACCCAAACTCCAAAGCCATTGTAAGAGATGTTTAGCTAGGAAGGAGAGTGGAGCTAAGAACCCAAAGAGGTCATACATTCGCGCAGCTTCTGAGAGTATTATGCGTTTAGAACAGAATCTGTCAAGGGGTTGAATATCATAAGAGAAAACATCTAAGGAATTATTCCACCGCAATCCTAAAACTTTTACCATTAGGTCATGGGTATCAAAAGAAGACAAGGAGTGTTGGCAAACCTCAGCAGGGAGACTCTGCATTAACTGGGGATTATTACATGCCCATTTTCGAAGAAGAAAACCTCCTCTTTGCAGCATGGAAATTAATTCTGATTGAAGAAGTTTGGCTTCCTGTAGAGTTGAGGCACCTGTGACAATATCGTCAATATAGATATCAGAGGATAAACACTTTGCAGCTCGAGGAAAATTTTCCCTTTCCTCTTGTACTAACTGCTGAATTGTACGAAGGGCCAGGAAAGGACCGGACGATACTCCATAAGTAACAGTAGTAAGCTTAAAATCCTGAACGGGATCTTCCGGAGCGAAGCGCCAAAGAATTCTTTGGTAATTCTGGTGCTCCTCCGATATTGATATTTGCCTATACATTTGCTTAATATCAGCAATACAAGTAAAGGGATGAAGTCGGAATCGCAATAAAATTTCAATTATATCCTTTTGCAACTTTTGCCCTATGAAAAGAGTATCGTTCAGCAAAAAACCTGCAGGAGATTTGCAGGAAGCATCAAATACAACCCTGAGCTTGGTTGTAGCACTATTAGGATTTATGACGTAATGATGTGGGATATAATAGATTTTGTCGAATGAAGAAGTAGGGAGGTCTCAACCATGTGACCATTGGAAAGATAATCTTTCATAAAGCTGTTATATTCATTGTAAAGCTGGGAATTTTTCAAAAGACGGTTTTCCATATTTTTCAATCTCTTTAGAGCTGATATTCTGGTATCTCCAAAAAATGGATCCACGGTTTTGAAAGGAAGAGTAACACTGAAACGACCCGTAGATATTCTTTTATGAAATTGACTGTCTCGACCCTTACTTCGTGGAATATGCTCATATTAGTGTTTTTAAATGAAACTCAAGGAATTTTAGTAAACATGTTAGTTACATCGAACGATATGAGTTTATAGTTATCTTGTAAGTGGATTGCTTTCAACTTTTTGATTAGTTCTAGCAATCCACTTACAAGATAACTATAAACTCATATCGTTCGATGTAACTAACATGTTTACTAAAATTCCTCCTAAAGAATGTCTAATACTTGTAAGAAAATTACTAGGAGATAAAAATATTAATCCAGGAATAATATCAGATATACTTAATTTATTTGATGTATGCATTAATCAGAATTATTTCACTTTTGACAATAAGATATATATTCAAAATGAAGGTTTACCAATGGGAAGCCCTATATCACCTATTTTAGCAAACATTTTCATGGACAATTTAGAAAGAAAGATCTTTGAAAGTAATATTTCGAAAAATATTTTATTTTGGTATAGATATGTAGATGACATATTAGCTTGTTTTATGGGTAGTGAACGACAATTAGATGTATTTTTCAACCACATCAATAATTTACACCCGAAAATTAAATTTACATTAGAAATTGAAGAAAATAGCTCAATCAATTTTCTTGATTTAAAAATTCAAAGAGTTAATAATGAACTTGATTATTCAATTTACCGAAAACCAACACAAACTGATGTAACAATTCCATTCAATTCTAACCACCCTGTGTCACACAGACTAGCAGCATATAATTCAATGATACATAGAGCTTTTTCAGTTCCTATGAACAAATGTAATTTTGATAGAGAGATTAATACAATTAGCCAAATAGCAACATCTAACGGTTATCCATTAGATATGATAAATAAGCTAATTAGTAAGAAAGAGGAAAAAGTGGCATTACAACTAATATATCCTAAACAAGCTGATGAAATTAAAACTTATAAAACCATCACATATGCAGGAAATATTTCTAATAATATTTCAAAGATAATATCTTCAGCAACGAATACAACAATTTCTTTTAAAACAGAAAGTAACGTTAGTACAAAATTGTTAAATGTAAAAACAAAAATACCACTATTAAAGAAGTCAGGTATATATAAACTCAAATGTCCAGAATGTAATGCTGTCTATTTGGGTCAGACCCTTAGGAATTTTGAAATACGATACAGTGAGCACTTACGAGCATACAGATTAAAACAACCAGATAAATCCCACTACGCAAAACATCTACTTGACACCAATCATTCATTGACACCTAACACAAAACTAGAAGTACTGCATATTTGTAAAAAGAAACAAGAACTGGATTTCCTTGAAGAACTGGAAATTAGAAGACATTTAAGAAACCCACAATATGAAGTTGTCAATGAACAGTTAAATCTAGGGAATTCTCCACTAATAAACTGTCTTCTTAAGTGATAATTGTAAAGATCAGCAGATATAGTTTTCCTGGTTTTCTATATCATTGCACAGTTATACTGATCTTAATTGGAAAAATGATATCCAGGATATCACCATAGGGCTAATAATATCTAAGCTTCAATATTTGTAATATCACATCTTCTTTTTTCTATAAACATATATTAAGCCAATCACAAGTTAGGTTACTTCTTGGTCTAACCAAATATAACTACTAAACATCAGGTAGGCATAAAATGAAATGTAACTTCTGTCATTCTGACGATGATATTGATTTATCGAAAGAATTGTCAATTTTTTAGAATTTTCAATAACTTGTATTATATTGTGGAATTAACTAGAGACCTTGAGTTTCATTTAAAAACATTCTTTTATGAGTTTTTTGGAATATCATTTCACATTTTTGATCATCATCAGAAATAGGTAAAGACCGAGGAATACTTTCAAGTTCCCAAAATTTTTGAAGGGTATTGTCGAGGGATGTAAGACATGATGAAAGAAAAGAGTGTGAGACTAATGGTTTATTGGCGGTATTTATTTTCCCCATTAAAATCCAACCAAATTGAGTGTTAACAGCAATCGGTTCCCCTTTTGCTGTTTGAACTTTGTCAGGTTTAAAGATTTTTGCAAATATATCTGATTCCAGTAACATATCTATAGGAGATGAAATGTTAAACATCTTATCAGCCAATTCCAACTTAGAAATGCAGGGAAATGTATCGACTGAAAATGATTGGACGGGCATATTGTTGACACTATTTGAGCATCCAAATTGAATAAGGGAGTTGATTTATTCAAAGGTTTTAAAATACAACTTAGAGACTTGTTAGAGAAAGTTCCAATATCTTCGACTCCTCCTATTTGCATAGGAGTGTTACATCTGGGCACACCCAATCTGCTGGCACATTTATCAGTAATTAAAGAAACTTGACTAAAGCTATAAACTAAAACTCTAGCCTGTTGAAAGTTTCCACGGCAATCCAGTACCTCAACCTGGGCAGTAGGAAGTGAATTAGTAGAACGTACTGACGTGTGCAAGACAGAGGCGATTTTAGGATCAATAGGATCTAAACTAGAAATTTGAGTTGAATTGGAAGAAGAGGGAGCATCTATACCAGTCATATTGCTATTTACTAAAGGCTGTTGATCGAAATGTAAAAGAGTGTGATGTCTTTTATTGCAAATTCTACAACCACCATTAGAAGTACAATTCTTTGAAGTATGTTTGGTACCTAGCAATTAGTACACCACTTGTATCGTTTGGATATCTCTTATCTTTCCTTAGGGTGCTTGGCACAAAAATCAGGATACTTATAAATCGAGTGATTATTTTTACAAATCACACATTTTGTTAGATCTGCAACATTAGCAAGACATGCAGAATTGTACGGTTTAACATTTTTTATTTGATATTTACTTGAGTTATTTCTCTTAGGAGGTTGGATTGAAAGAACTGAATCGTAAGCATCGCATCTCTTTTCAAGAAATTTATATAAATCATCATATTTGGGAATTTCGGACGCAAAAGTGGCATTTTCTTGTTCGAATCGCTGTAATGTTTCCGAATCAATTTTTTTGCTTAAAAGGTGAAATAGTACAAAATCCCACTCTCGGACCGGTAACCCCAAATTTTTTAGAGCTTCCAAGTTATTAAAAAAAAGTGCCAAAAGCTGTCTAAGATATTTTGGGTTCTCCGAGGTTAGTTTTTGAGAATTATAAACCTGTTCCCAATAAAATATGGCTAACGCACGCGTATTCTGATAATGCTTAATCAATTTACTAAAAGCTAAGTCATAATTAGCTTCTGTAAGTTTAATATTTTTAACGAGAATTTAAGCGTCGTCAGAGAGAGACGACATTAAATATCTAAATTTTTCAATTTTTGTAAGAGATTCATTAGTATTTATAAGAGATTTGAAAAGATCAAAAATTGTTGACCATAATTTTAAATCTCCTGAAAAAACCGGTATATTAAATTTTGGCAGCTATACATTTGAGCCTTTGTTCTTGGAATGCAAGGTAGAGTTAGTATCAAACAAATCAAAATAAACACTCATTATATGAAAATATTTATTATCTACTTCCTGTCTAAACAATGTTTCAATATTCAGATCTGCCTCCTCATTTGCAGCGAGAGCAGTAATAATTGTAGAATGCTGAAGGTTAAAGTCACTGTAAAATGTTTTTAATTCAGCATATCTAGCTTTAAAATGGTTATGGGCACTTTGATCCCCCTCTGCTTGTATAGCAAGATCATGCAGTATCGAAATTCTATCAGAGGCTGAGTCTCTAAGAGCTTTTGCTTGACGTATTCTAGCCGCCATTGTGATACAATAATAAGAGTGCTCAGATTCTAATGCGAAGCCTTTTACCTATATAAAACTTACAAACACAGAAGTAATGAATTTCAATTGATAAATATATTATGTACCTATATAATACAGATTAAAGTTATACAACTCGAGCTAAAATACCTGATTTGAGAAATTAAAATTAACGTGTCTAATGAATATTCCACTCAATCTTTATACTACCTAAATAATCTGGGACAACTAAATTATAAGACCAATACACAATAGGTATGTATCTAATAAGTGAATAGAGAGATAAGATTCAATCTTCAATAATTATTTTTTATTGAGTAACTAGAGTTGAATCTAATAAATTATAAATATTTAGTACACTTGAGAATGGAGCTACTTAAAGAGCATAAATGGGACAAACTGTATTAATAAAGTGAACTTATTTCTATTTAAATTAAATATATTATGTTTAAATTGTCAAATTTCGGAGAAAGTAAAAACTACTAATTATCGAGAATGCTAATGCCAGTTAACCTTGAAACTTATAAAAAGTTGATTTAAAAATTTATATTTTCAAAATTCACAATACCAAGTTTGAAAATTAATATCCCGGGAGAAGTGACCAAAAAATGTTTCGGAGAATGAAAAATGTTTTCGTTACAATATGAAAGGTTACAAATTATATGTAAAAAAAGTATGATGCAAGCAAATCGCCCAAACTGGTATTCTTACCTGAAGGTCCCGGATGATCTTCTGCGGGGTTGCAACCCTTCTTGGAAGCGATATGGTGGACTGTAGCAGGGGTTCAATGGGTTTTATTAAAGTTCGTGACACTAGCGCGCGTTAAATATTAATGACTACCAACGGTTCACTTCGACAACTGTTCTGCTTCTCCTTTTCTGCTTGGAGAACTGGGTTTTTAAATTGAACATAATGTGTGTATACCGTATGTCCGCTAGGTCTAAAAATACCACCAACGATCTGCTTGATTTTTTAACATTTACATTTTATTATTAAATAACCTTACATATTAAATATAGATCAAACAAATTAAAATAAAACTAATGAATACTTAACATTTATATATATATATATATATATATATATATATATATATATATATTGTTGTAGATAGAACGAGCATAAAACATTCTTGGAGTCCCAATAAGGTATAAAATGGTAATATATATCAATAAAAGTAATTTGAAAATGAAGTACCCACATTAGTAAAATGCCTATATAACAATAATTAATTAGAATCAATGGGCATAATCATAAAGAAAATAAATAAGAAAATAAAAAGAATTCATGAACAATTATTGATGAAACAGTTTTAAAATAATTCTGTATTTAAAAAAAAACAACCTTAGAGAGAACCTAACAAGCAAACGAAGATCAATAAAATAACGTAACGCCACACGGAATATTAGACACCTAAAGCATCTGTTTAGATTTAAAGAATAAATAGGATGGTAATAATAAAATCAACAGTGCTACGATGATTGATCAATAAATGACATTTAGAATTAGAAAAAATATATATAAGATATGTTAGTTAATATTTAATCATAAAAGTTAATAGGAAACATAATAATATATGTAGAAAACTGTAATTATAGGTAATGTCAAAAACCAAAACGAAATATAACAGTTGACGACAAGTATACCAACATAAAATGTAATTTGATATGAAATATAAGAATAAAAGTGAATGATTACCGACCTAATTTATGTGTATAGATGTAATAATATAAAACAAAATAAGAAATGAACTGTATCTATATGTATTATGTGAATATTTAGGTTGTAGGAAGTATAAAATTTATATATTTGCATTGACCAATCGGAAGATTTCAAATAATCAATGACATGAAAAAACAATGATAATAAGATGTTAGTGAATTTAAATCAATGACGATAAGGTTATAGTGAATAAAAAACAACATTTAATAATAAGTTTAAGTCAGAAAAACAATAAAAACATTAATAAACAAAGTGACAGGTGAACAATAATCAAAGATTTTTCTAGAACATTGCCTGCTTCCGGTTATAAACGATAGAAAGGGTTTTGGCGGATAAAAAAACCCGCGGTAGAGCAGTCAAGCGTTGTTAATCAAGGAAGAAAGAAGTGATAGTATGGTATGCAGTTTTTCTTAGTAAATTTTCAAGTAATAAGTGCTGAATATATATAAATAAGAAGTATAAAAGTAATTTATAATTAAAATAAGTGCAAAGACAAACTTGTGTTGAAACAAAGTCAAGCCAAGTAGGAAAATTATCACCAGATAATTATAAGAAGGGAGATTGCCACCTGAAGCGGGAAAGGGTCATGGATGGACACAGTTGAAGGCGTCGCTTGGTGAAATATAACAAGGTCCGTGGTGTGTTTTAATTAATAATATTTGGTACCAAATAATGAAAAAAAGAAATTTAAATCATAAACACCTGGTAATAAAAGTTTTAAAATGATTATAATAAACCAGGAAACGTAAAAAACTTACCATTATCAAATTTGTAGATATATGTATTAATTTCTGTCATGTTGAATTTTTCTCCAGTTACATATATATAAAACTTTCCACAAAACAACAAACCATAACTAATTTCAGTTTTTATCACATGCACAATTGTTATGATACGTTAAAATAATTTTTTTAAAAGATCAAATTAAGTAGATAAAATATTTCAAATATCCTCTCCATTTCACGAACCGATTAAAACTAAAGCTGTGTCTAAATATTTTCAATAATCCTATTTAGAAG
The DNA here is from genome assembly GCA_963921935.1 of Galeruca laticollis. Taxonomy (NCBI): domain Eukaryota; kingdom Metazoa; phylum Arthropoda; class Insecta; order Coleoptera; family Chrysomelidae; genus Galeruca; species Galeruca laticollis. The sequence goes on from OY998177.1 coordinate 76,612,669, forward strand.
AACAAGAAGAAAAAAGTTACAATAGTTGAACAACTTTAAACGCAGGTGCTCATTTTTTCAAAGAAATATAATAATTACAAACGATTATGCAAATTTATGCAAATGAGTCTGAAAAATCCGTCTCAAAAAGAATGAATAGTTTTTAAAATATACATAAAGGTTGTGTGATGTGGAAATTTAGATGTATATAGAAAAATCCATATTTACATTTTATAGCATAAGAATTTTTCATAGTTAAGAAAAGGATAATCATTTATTTTTATATATAATAGGTATATGACTCCAATAATAAAATTAAAGCGCCAACTATATTTTATATATAATTAATATTGAAATTTTCAAATTTTTTTGTTCTATCTTTTAATAAATCACATAAAATAAATTACATTGATTAGTAATGTTGATTTTATTATGACTTTGCCCAGGACCCTACTGAGATATAGAGAAGTGTATACATAAGAGCAGCCGAGGTAATAAAATTTAGGAATTAAATGAAAGCACATGATATTAAATAGCATAATGAATAGGAGGAATCAAGGGTAAAATATATATGAATTAGCTAGCCCAAGAGTAGGTTTCTCACACATAAGATTCATATACAATATATATATATATATATATATATATATATATATATATATATATATATATATATATAGAGCAGTATCTCTTAATGTATATATGCAAAACATGGATCATGACAAACATACAAATAAACAGAGTGCAAGAAGTAACAAAAAATAGATAAAGTAAAAAAGCAGCTCCCAAGAAGAGAGCTTGGAATACAATCTATAACAGACTTTAAAAATGGAAGGAAATTAAGTTGGTTGGGACACGTGCAAAGAATGAGCGCTTATTCTTAAAACCACGACTTTATCAGAACAACGACAATAATTGCAATTAACCTGCTTGGGAATCTTGCACGCTCCCCAGTTTGGAAACCTCTGCTTAAAATGTCAAAAAATAACTGCCGATGTTGAAGAATATAGAGAGGAGATAGGAAATCAATTTTATTATTACATGTATGTTGACAGCGGAAATTTTGAAGAGTTTGTATGATGAATTTGACTTAAATTATTTGATATTTTTATTAAGAAAACAGTAAGTCTGTTTCCAAGATTTTGACAAGCTGTGAGTTAGTTGTCGATTAGGCGAACTTATAGGGTCATGAAGATCTCAATCAAACCTTTAAAAAGAACTACAGCACAACATCTTTACTATATTGATCCTCCAGTTACAGAAACTTATGATGGCGAAAAAATCTGATATTCGACGTGTTTTTCCAAATTTTGATTTTGAATCCCATAAATTGGAGTGGAAACTGTCCATTTGCTCACCTTGTATTATTGTAACAATAATCATTCACAAATTCAAATCCTATTATAAAATAACATCATCCGTTAATATAAATTTGATGATATTTCAATTTTATCGCTTTATACAAAATTACAATCTCTTTACAATCGCCTTGATAAAAACTTCCATTACGTTTACTATTCAAAAGGACGCATCGCTGCATAACAAAAGAATAGAGATGAAAAAAATTCGTAATTCCTCTAACTCCATACATCATCAGAAAAGTAGAAAGAACTCAAGAGATGGGAAAACAACTGAAGTGCTATCTGCTCTATTGTTTTCTGATAAAAGCGTCCGCAAGATTATAGTAGGTATGCTGTGTTGATAGAGATGCTTGCGGATGCTTCGTTGTCATTGGAATACGTGCCACTTCTCTCTTCTTTGTTCCCCTTTATCTAGAGCTCTTCGGTAGGAAGGTTTCTTGTTACCATAGGCGTAACATTTGGTAAATTGGAAGAATCGTAGATCGTTCAGAATTATTTAAAATACTTATTATAGACACTATTTTTCTCTAATCCTGTTAGTTTGTGAAATAGCAGATAACGGTAAAGGAGCACATTTTTATATTTTTTATTTATGCCACCCAACGGCCCTAGGGCCAGTTAATGAGTGGCATAAACATACTGTTATGAAATAGCACACTGGTGTAGTCTCTGTCAACCATGAAAAATGATATTTCAGCTAAAATGGACGAAAAGATTTCAACCATAAAAGACGATTTTTCTGCTATTAAAAACGATATTTCTGCCATGGGAGAGACGATTTCAACGAATGTGAAAAACGATATTTCTGCTATAGAGAACGATTTTTCTGGTATGAAGAACGATATTTCAGCCATGGAAGAAAGGATTTTAACTAATGCAATGCAAGAACGATATTTTTGCTATGAAGAAAGATATTTCTGCCTACAACTTATCCATGAAAAATGACATTGCCACTGACATCGAAAATAAAATTTCGTCTCTAAAATTGGATATTGAGGATAACATGACAACGATAGACGAGAAAATCAAGGAGTTGGAGAGAAATATGGCATATTTAAGAACACAAGTCACGCCAGCAGGAGAAAAGAAGATCGAGATCTGCAAGCCAGAAACACAACCCAAGACCGATGATATTGGCAGTTTTGCCCGAGTCAAGGCTCTAACGTTCGAAATAAAGACATCGTGGACCAATTATGTAAAACAGTTTGAAGCAGCCGCTAGAGTGAATAATTTGTACGATAAAGAGAAACCAGTGAACTTAACTATCGCGTTTCGTGGAGATGCCTTAGACGTACTTCGAACGATACCTCTGGGATAAACGGACGCCTTCGAGCAGCTGAAGGAGAAGCTGGACATACGATATGGTCACGGATATCTAGAACATTTGTACCGATTTCAGAATGTGATGAAACCCTTCAAGAGTATGAACTGGATATTGCCCGACTAGTTCGATTTGCTTATCCATCAGCACCAGAGAACATGATGGAATGTTTGGCCATCAAGGCCTTTATTGACGGCTTATGTGACTTCGATATGGAGAAGAAGCTTCGATTAGCCCATCCCAAAACCATGGTAGATGTGTTCACCGCTGCTCTTGAATATGAAGCAGCCACGATGGCTTCGGGATATAGCAAAGGTAGGACCATACAGGAGGAAGGTGACGATGACAAACTTGACCAGATCGTCATATCAGGAAGTGAAGTTATTGTGAACGTCTAAAATATCTGTCCACAAATTAGCCTTGCATTCTTCGCAATTAAAAGTTGTACAGAACCAAAAACATAGCTTATTGTTTGAGTGTCAAAATTTGATTTATTTAATTATGTTTCTAGAAACGGGAATTCAATATTTTCCTATTCATTAATAGTATTAGAAATTATGAAAATTTAAAAAAAATAATTTGAGTTATCTGATAAACTGCAGTCATCTGCTTCACAGTTTGTGTGTTCTTAACTATCGTTGTTAGAAAATCAAACTTTCTTTTTACAGACAATAAATACTGTGCTTTAAAAAGTATGGATATTATTACTATGTACAACTACTTTTGGTGGTGTATAATGTAAAAGTTGTAAAGGTAAGAAAATTTAAGTCTTTTGCGTAATGTACTTGTAAATGCTTAATCATCAGAATGATATTTACACAACCTTTGATAATTGAATGTATAAGGAAGTTATAAAATTTTATACCACTGCTCCCTTTGATTGATGTTAGATGGAAATCTGACAAATATTTTGTTCCTTATCTCCAAATTGCGAAGTGGCCAAAAATATTACATATTACAATTTTTTGCAATAAAACTATGATGAAATATACCCGGTGATGACATTTTAAAGATTTACTTACTTTTATTTACTTTATTAGAACCAAAATCCTAAATGAATTAAAATAATCCTACTTAACCTTGTTAGACCATATTTTTAACCCTATTTTTAATGAAACTAACTGTTTCTGAATAATTCCACAATATATTGAGAAAATGGTAATAATCATAGTCAGAATGACAGAAGTTACATTTCATTTGATGCCTACCTGATGTTTAATAATTATTTTGGCTACCTGAGTTAATGTATATGAATAGAAGAAGATATGATATTACAAATATGAAAGCTTAAATATTATTGCCCCTATTTTTAGCAATTTTTATTTTTGACACTTTCACGTTGACTCTGACAAACACAAGCCAGATTCACACCAACCGATGTAAGATTTATTAACCTGTCTAGGTGACGAGCGTAGTGACGCCGAGCGTATCTCCTCTTCGAGCTATTCGAGGGTTCTAATGCTATCTCGATCTTTAAACAGGCCACCCTTCACGCACTCATTAAAACGCAGTACCCAAGATATATTTTTTCCAATACTGTATATCCATTTGGTTATTATACAAATCAATAACTTTAATTTCTCTCAATTTTTGATAATATACCATCAGCTTGATGTTGTTGATAAAAATGCCTATGACGCTATAGAAATCGGGATGTCTTTATAAGTTCATGCGAAAAGTATCGAATTAGATTACTAAAAATCCAAGAATAAATTATGCAGGGAGGAGAAAAAATCTTATTTACTTCACGGGATGTAAGTACATTTACTAGTCTCGATTTTTATTGCCAGTGGTAAATACATCCTGGTTGTAATGGATTATTCACAAAGTGGGTGGAAATTTACGCGATCCCGAATCAAGTGGCCACAATTGTCGCGGATGTATTGGCGAAAGAATTTATTAGCCGATATGGAGTGCCCTTGGATGTCCACAGCGATCAAGGAAGAAATTTCGAGAGCCAGGTATTCCAGGAAATGTGTGACAATCTGGGAATGAAGAAGATCAGGACAACAGCGTTGCATCCACAGCCAGATGGAATGATCAAAAAATAGACAGGACCATTAGAAAATACCTATCCAAAGTAGTTTCCAGCCACCAGAGAGATTGGGACCAGTATCTTTCCCTATTTCCGTTGGCTTATCAATTTGCTATAAATGAGTTTATGGGTGAACATCGAAAATCCTGGTTGGACGTGAGATGAGGCTTTCTTGTGACCTGGAGTTTAACTGTCAGCGTGGCGATGATCTAGCAGAAGAAGATTACATGATCCAATGGAGTAGAGCAATGGACGATGTGCGCGAATTGGTTCGAACGAAACTGCTAGTTGCCAGCGACAGAATAAAAAAACGGTACGACACCCAGGCCACAGAAGGCAGTTTCAAAGATGGGGACAAAGTATGGTTACATAACCCCACAGGGAGAAAAGGATTTTCTCCAAAATTACAGAAATCATGGGAAGGTCCATACTTAATAAAGAAGAAGATCAACGACGTCATCTATCATATAAGCAGGATCCCCAATGGAAAACCGAGAGTGGTCCACCAAAATCGCCATTCGAAGGAGACCATGACAAAAAGAAAGGAGTGCGCCATACTCAACAAGAGTCTGACCCAGATACGGAGTCCCTACAGAACAAAGACAATATTTGTTCACTGGCACATAACATATCCGCCCGTAACAAAGACGCACTAGGATTGGCAACCGTATTTCGAAAGAAGTTTGGACAATTGAAAAAACTTGAAGATCAGATGCCAGCCCCTGGCAAGACACTGAGACTCAAACACAATTCGCGTTACCTCTTCTACCTGGTAACTAAAAACGAATTTCCAGATCGATCCACCTACCGGAATGTGTGGGAAGCGCTACGAAGCCTTCGAGATCATGTACTGGAATCCCACGTATACAAACTAGCAATGCCCAGGATAGAAAACGACCAGTAGGAATGGCGAGTCACCAGGAACATTATAGAGGTGATCTTCCAAGATACCGGTGTCCACATTTTAACTTGCAGCTATTCCCCTCGTTATTGGTACCCATTGAAGACGGTGCCCTGTTATTTCCATATGACCGGAAAGTGCAGACGTGGGTCCAGTTGCCGATTTGAACATCCAGTTCCGGCTACACAGAAGTTCCACGAGGAACTTCCTTTTATGGAGGGGGTAATGTTACGAAATCGCACACTGGTGTAGTTCCAGAATTCGACTCTGTCCAAAGATATGTATGAAAGTTAAAATTTTGGCGAAGGCGCAGGGATTTCCTCCAACTGATTACCATTATTTTTTGTGACCAGTCTTATGTAGAAACTAACAGGAAGGTCTATTGTTTTTGTGAGCCGCAATAGGGAAGCTTCCAGAATAAAAGGCACTTAATATATAAAGACTACCTACCAGCGGATGAAGTTTAGTTTATAATTAGATCTCCTGAGGTAAACAGTGAATATGTAAACAGTAGTGAAGAGTTTATATAAATTAGTGTAAGTGAATATACTGTGTAGATAATATACATTAGTGAATAGTTAAGAGAATAAATAAATTAAGTGAGTAGACATACCGTGCGTATAAATTTATCTCCCCCGTCGTAATAAAAACTCTTAAATAAATAAGGAAAACATTACAATATGATTAAGTATGATCATGTTGAACAAATTGAACTCTTGGGTTCAAAGTAATAATATTCTCCCAGAAATTCAGGCGGGTTTCAATGTTAAAATAGCCAATAATAATAAGACTGTCGTCATTGAATAAGTGAACACAGTTCGGAAGATTGTCATAGAATGTATCATATGAACCTGAGCCTAAATTTGGGGGAAAATAGACTAGCACAAAGAGAAACCTTGCCGGGAAATATGAACCTGATTCCGGTAACACCAACCATAGGGAGTGCCTTAGTTATATCTGATATATCGAAAGAGTATTGCTTTCTTTTAGTATTGGTTCCCTCCAATTTACGATCTGACTTGAAAATTACAAAATCATCATAAATCAATTCGGAGTCATGCACTGAAGGATTTAACCATGTTTCAGCAAATGCAACCAAGTCAAAGGAACAATCAACGGAAGCATTACGAATGACAAGCAGTTTACTTACTCTTGACTGTTGTCAGAAATTGGGATAAGTGGACTTTTCCGCACGCTAGTAGAAAAAATCAGTTTCCGTTAGGTATCTTAAAAACGCGTTTTTATTTCTTACGTATTTCTAGTAAGTACCGTATTTTCCAAAGCCAACAAAAAAAGAGAACATAAAAAAATAAAAAGGTAAAATCAACAAAAACATGCATGAAATTAAAACAAAAAAAACTAACTCCATACTTTTTCTAACATACCCGACCCAACCCTTTTTCCTGGCAGCAAAAGCGCAAACCTATCGGTAGATCTTGCTGGGCAGACAATTTTTTCAAATTGACTGGCTAAATGAGCTTTATTTACAGAAAATTATATTACAAATATTGGGAGTTTTATATACACGCTAATTTTACTTTCCTATATTACAAAAAAAATATTTCATAATATTCGAATTTATAAAAGATGTATTGCCAACAATGGGAATAAAAATATTCCTCTTCACATTATTTAATATCAAATTAATTGTTTGAATGAGAGTGGATCTAATACGATCCTGTGTACTGCAGTTTCCTACTAAATCCGAAATTCCCAGTGGCTTGTTAATAACAGTGTACATAATAGAGCACCGCCGATAGTGTACAAGCTGGCGAATGTACACTGTGGGGTGGTAACTCTGACACGACCGACTTCGATCCTCGCCGCGGGTGCCGCCGACGCCACCACCAGCTCCCGTTTCCATGGTAACCTTTTTCAACCGTGCTTTCTCTCTCCTCTCGATCTTCTCTCAATTGCCGATTTTGTTGATGATACAGGGGATATGGAAGTCGAATCTTACAGTCTCTAAAATATGCTTAAATACAATATGAAATTAAAAATGTATTTCTAATAATCTCAATTAGGAAGAAAAAGTAGGTACTACAACAAAAACTAAGCTAAAACAGAACCAGTGACAAATAACTGTAACCACTTGTTGTTGTGATATGCCCCTTGTAGTCCAAAATCACTAGCTCAGCAGGGGTGGTTCGCAACCTTAACGATTCCAGGAAGTTAGTAAGGGTGGGTTGAAAAAAAATAAAGGCGCCAGTATATTTAGTTTTTTGGAATATTAATGGTAAATATACAAAACCACACTAAAATCAATTTAGTTATGAAATTTGATGGATATATAATAGTCTCAAATTAATATAACCCAGTGAAAATAGAAAAGAACGAATAAATATAAATATAACTAAATTACCAAATACAATTTCTGAGGTACATAAAGTGTAGATTTAAATTAATATAACCAAGTTAAATTGAAATATATTTAATTAGAAACAACGAAGAAATCTAAATATAATTAAATTACCAAACTACACTTTTTGTAATATATAAATCGATATAACAAAATGGAATCAAGATATATTTGAAAAAGCAGGATCGATCTTAATCTAAACTCGCTTCAATTACTTAATTACAATAATAGAAAAAAAAACGACTTAGCTTCCTTGAGTAATTGAATGAATCCTAGCACGGTCCGTGAGGTCCGTGGAACCAACCTCGGCGAAATCAGAAGTATCGGGACTCCAAATCTCAATAGTGATATTCTCCAAAATTTAGGAAATTAGAGTTGACTACCAAATTCAAAATAGCTTTGAAAATTCTCACATTCCGGACTCCCAAGCCTGAATCTGGCGATATTCATGAACTTCCTGCCAAAAAGAAAAATGTGGACTGGACTACAAAATTTAACTATTTCAGGAACTGGAGGTCAAGCTAGTTACAGGCCTGGAAAATTCGAGATCAACAACAATAGAAGAATGTAACGTCAGCGTTTATTTACATACAGGGTTGAGATAAAGTATGGAATCAATTAAATATATTTGAAATGAAAAGAACGATATTTATGAAAATTTGCAGGTAAGTGCAAAGGAACAAAACGCATCTGATGTACATTTTTTTGTTAATAATATACTTCCGGTTTAACCGGAAATGCCATCAACTTCTCTAATTTAAATGGGACATCTTATATATTTTTACAGATTTTGAAAGAGCTTATTCTTTTGAATTCTTACATACTGAGTTTAGTGTAAATTTATTTGCAAAAACGAGGAATAACTCACAGTTAGTTGTACTATAGGTAAACATTTCATAATTTTAGAATAATAAGAAACAAAATTACTTCAAATGTTCAAAATGCTCGCCGTTTACTTGCTGACATTATGCCATCCTATTAACAAATTCTTGAGTCACTCTTTCCAAGACTTCTCCACGTATTAGTACATATTCATCAATAATTCTTTGTCTCAATTTCTGTAAGTTTGTTGGTCGTCTAACTAAAACACGTAATTTTAGATAACCGCAAAGAAAAAAATCTAACGGGCTAAGATCCGGAGAACGAGTAGACCACTATATGAATCATCTACGTCCAATCCATCGATTTGGAAAATTCGCATCTATAAAATCCCTAACCCGTCTATCATAGTGAGGAGGTGCTCCATCTTGCTGAAACCAAACATTTTGTGGTAATTGCCCATTCTGTTGAAGTGCAGGAATAATTTCGTTATTTAGTAGATCCAAATACTTGTCACCATTCAAGTTTCCGTCGATAGAAAATGGGCCTATAAGCCAATTTTCGACAATTCCCATCCAAACATTTAACTTCTGTCGATGCTGGGTATGTGCTTCATGAATCCAATGAGGATTGTCATTTGACCAATACCTTGAGTTATGGCGAATAACTGTTCCATTTGAATAAAAAGTTGCCTAATCGGGAAAAACTATGTTAGAAGCAAAATTTTCGTCGACATTACAGATGTCCATTAGCCATTAGCCGTTCGCAAAATTCCATCCGTCGGTCAAAATCATCGTCTTACAATTCTTGAACCAACTGTACCTTATACGGATGATACTTTTCACTTTTTAATATCTTTCCTACAGAACGTCGACTGATACCATGTGATGCCAAATTTGTGGTGTGATTCTTCTAAATCGATTGCAATATTTTGTTTAACAGTTTCGTTCGTTGCAGTCCGCGGTCTTCCAGGTTTTAGCAAATTTTTTACCATATCAGTTGTATTAAAACGTTGTAATGTTTTAGTTACTGTTGAACGTGATATAGGATTTCTCTCCGGATGCAAATTATTAAAAATATGACACACTTCTTCATGAGTTCTAACACGATCACCATAACTGATCATCATTAAAATTTCAACACGCTCTTTTCACTTAATTGAACCATTCTAAATTGTAAAATTTATTTCCGTCAATTAGAATTTGACACTTAGAGAACAGTACTCGTTTATTTATTACTATGCACACAAACAACATCAATTAGTTTATCTAAATAGTTTTTTGCTCTAATGCAAAAAACTCAAAGGAGGTTGATTGAAGTGCTATATTCCTCGTTTTTACAATTATTTTTACACTAAGCTCAGTATATATGAATTCAAAATAAGGATAGATAAATGTAGTTTGTTCTAGATTTTAGTTTGACATCAATTGTACAACTGAATCTCATATTGTAACAAATTTTTTGTTAATAAAACTTTTAAAAAAAATATTTTTGTGAGCTAAATACATAATTGGCGCAGTTAGCAATAGGATCCGTACGGTTGTGAGGAACTTTGACGAATGAAATCGATTAAAGAACTTTCACAATTTTGGTTTTCCAACATCCAGTGCGGTTCCAAGAATCTACGATTGAGAAGAACCTGAGTGCCACATTAAACAGTGAGTACCAAGTTCCTAATTTTATTTCCTTGCCTGTTTAAAAGAGTATAGGGAAGGAATTTTGAATATCTTTTGAATTTATTTTTATAAAGATATTTTTGAATTTATATTTTTTATAAAGAATATAAAAAAGTTTTTAGGAATAGTTGACACGTTTAATACCGAAGAAAAATAAATAAAACATTTTGAATATTTTTTATGAACGATATGGAAGACTTACTGAGTATATTTGACAAGTGTAATATTAAAAATAAAATAGATAATAAACATAGTTTTCAGAATGTAGATTTATCTAGTACAGTAAATAATATAACAATGGCTACAGCATCTTCAAAATCTGCCATTAACTGGGAATTATTTAAATTAAAACTTGAAAATATTAAGCCCTATGATGGCGATTGTAATAATTTAAATAAGTTCATCACACGTTGTGAAATATTAATTGAAACGTATTCATATTATAATGATGTGGAGGTAAATAGTCACATATTGGAATGTATCCAAGAAAAATTAGTTGGTAAAACAGAGGCCATGGTCGGTAAAAGATTGGAATTAAATATATGGCCTACGATTAAAGAAACACTAAAACAATGTTTTTAGGAAAGAATAGATTTGGATTGTATATTAAGAGTTGACAAGAGCGAGGCCGTACAGAAACGAAAATCACATAGATTTTGGAGCTAGACTTCAGTTACTTAAAAGTAAAGTAATCCAAAGAATTAGTAACGATTTTAATTTGAATGAGAATGACAAACGATGTCATATAAACCATTGTGATAAAACGGCGCTAAACGCATAGCAGGATGTACTGGCGTCCTTAAAAATAATATGTACCTGAAAAAACCAAACTCATTAGAAGACGCAATGGCTTATGTAGACGAATATGAAAATTTTGAAAGACTGTATGGTCAATTTAATGACCCAAAACAATCTTTCAAAAATTATAATTCCAAATCATCAAGTAATAATTTAAAAAATAATTTTAATTAAGCTAGAAATAATAATTATAATCAATATCAATATAATAATAATTATGATAATAATTTTCAAAGATTAATACACGCCTATTCCAAGAACCAATGCGATTTCTTCAATTTCTTAAAATCGACCAATCAACAGTCATTTTTAATGATGAAAAGCTATCTAGCTTTCCCAATAACTGAAAAATATGTACCTTGCTTTTGATAAACTATACTCTGATTGGTGGTAGCAGTCACAATTCAATACTTTGACAACTGTCACTGTCTGATTTTTTTCGAGGTTTCATAATAAAACTATTGAAGCTTCTATTTCAAACTAAATTGTCTGCATTCATGTAGTTATGTATTAATCTCCCTGAGATAAATTCTAGATCATTTTGTTAATCGAGAAATACATTACAAATTGTATTCAAATTTTAATGTCACGGTAAAACCTCTCGAATCAAGAGAAGAAACTCTCTTGATTCTCGATTTATTGCCCTGACAATAAAACTTTCATACAATTAAACATGTATATATCGATAAAAAATGATCTCTTATGTATTAACCCCCGACCAAATTTTCCAAGTCAGCTGATAAATATTCAACCATGGCCTCAGCAACCAAGAAATTACCCCGCTAATAGTAAAGTGTTTGGACAGAGGCGTAATGTGTTTCGACCTCACCAGATACCTGGAAATAAACTATCAAAACCAGAACCGATGCCAACAATATAAAGAAACTCCAAAGAATCATAATAACTTTATCTCACAAAGTAGTAATAATAATAATAGATTTCAGAATAGTAGGTAATATTTCCATAATAACGGTCAAAGACCAACGTTTAAATCTGATGAACCATATCTGAGTGGTTTCACCTTGATAGGGGGTGTTTGGGAGTTCGGGGTTGGTGGTTGTTTCGTTATTTTTAATATCGAAATAGTTATCAGTTTTGGATTTTTCAATATTTTAGGCTTATTTCAGAATGAAATAGGTCTATTGTAGAGAGTAGAATGACGTGACTTCGGAAAAATTTCTCTCGAATATGGTTTACTCTTTTCTCTAGGTCATGGTCTCCTTCGAATGGCGCTAGTCACTTTTGGTGAACTAATTTTGGTTTTCCGTTGGGGATATTGCTTATGCGATATATAACATCATTGATTCTTTTCTTGATTAAGTATGGAACTTCCCAGGATTTTTGTAATTTTGGAGAAAATCCTTTTCTCCTCGTCGGGACCCATATTTTGTCCCCTTTTTTAAAACCGCCTTCTGTAGCCTGCGTGTCGTACCGACTTTTCATTCTCTCGCTGGCAACTTGGAGATTTGTTCGAACTAATTCATGAATATCGTCCAGCCTTCTTCTCAATTGTATCACGTAGTCTACTCCTGCTAGATCTTCTCCAGGCCGACAGCCAAATTCCAGGTAACAAGGAAGCCTCATTTCACGTCCAAACAGGATTTTCGCACTCATTGACGGCAGATCGATAAGCCAATGTGAATAGGGAAATATACTGGTCCCGATCTCTCTGATGGCTGGAAACCACTTTGGACAGGTATTTTCCAATAGTCCTGTTCATTCTCTCGACCATTCCATCTGACTGTGGATGTAATGCTGTTGTCCTGGTCTTCTTCATTCCCAGCTTGTCACAAATCTCCTGGAATAGATGGCTTTCGAAATTTCTTCCCTGGTTACTGTGGACTTCCAAGGGCACTCCATATCTGCTGATAAATTCTTTCACCAATACATCCGCGACAGTTGTGGCCTCTTGATTCGCGATCGCGGATATTTCCACCCACTTTGTGAAATAATCCATTACAACCAGGATGTATTCACCACCATTTTCTGTTGTCGGAAATGGTCTAGCAATGTCTAAAGCAATCCTTTCAAAAGAGCTTCCAACATTATACTGTTTCATAGGTGCCTTTCTCTTGCGATGTAGTCCATTACTCGTAGCACAAGTTGTACATTTCTTACACCAGTCCTTCACATCATCGGAGCTGTTCATCTAATAAAACCTTTCACGGACTCGCTGAAGGGTTTTCTTCACTCCCAGATGATCTCCCGATGGACTGTCTCGTAACTTCTTCAGTACCTCAGCTACTCTCGCTCTCGGGATAACTAGCTGTCTCCTTATCTCGGAACCATCATCGTTTTCAAGGACTCTTTTCAACAGCCCTTCTTCCAGGACAAAGGAGTCCCACTGAGCCCAATACGCCTTGAGTTTCGGTGAAAATCTTGACAATTCTTGCCAGGCAGATCTTCGATTTTCTATCTTCTATTGCCGAATCTTCTTTAGGTAAGAATCATTCTCCTGAACATCTCTGATCCTGGTGGGTGACCGTTCTTCATTGACTACTGTAATTCTTGAAACTGCAGCTTCCTTAGATTTCGACTTGTTGCATTGTTAATAGTCTACAGGCCATGACCGTCTAGGCAAAGAGTTTGCTGTTCGGTGATTCACATCAGCTGGATGCTCATGTCTGATATCCTCTGTGACTGGAGTTCTTGGATTACAGCAGTTTTGGGGTGCTTAGACGGACTGCGTACGTGCTCTAGCTCGCCACACTTCCGGCATTTGATCTTCTTCGGCTTCTTGTCTGCCACACCTTTCAACAAGTTGACGATCTGGTAAAGTCTGTCATCGTCACCTTCTTCCTGTATGGTCCTTTCTGTGTTGTATCCGGAAGTAATCGTGGCTGCTTCATATTCAAAAGCAGCAGTCAATGCATCGACCAATGTTTTCGGATGGGCTAAACGAAGCGTCCTCTGCATATCGGGGTCACGTAAGCCATCAATAAAGGCCTGGATGTCCAGACACATTCCATCATGTTCTCTGGTGCTGACGGATGAGCGAATCGAACTAGTCGGGCAATGTCTACTTCATATTCTTGAAGGGATTCATCACGTTTCTGCCTTCGGTTCTTCAGCTGAGATTGGTACAAATGTTCTGGATGTTTTTCTTATTTATTAAAACGTTTTATTACGGGTAGGATGAATTCATACACACGGTAGGTTCACTTACTCAATTTATTTAAACAATAAACTACTCACTAACACTTAATTTATATACACTTAACTATTCATTTAAGTTTAATTTATATACACACAACCTCAATTATCAATTTATATCAACACTTTACTGCTCACTATTTCGGTGTATTCTTGTTTATTTGCCGAGATCACTTTTTAAACTAAACTAACTCTCCCTGGCCGGCCCTTTATATAGCAGTGCCTTCTTTACTTGATAATTCTAGGTTGCGGCTTACACAAAAACAATTGGCTCTCTGGCATTTTCTAGATAAGAATGGTCACAAAAACTATATCTAGATAAGATAGTCATAATCGTAAAAAGTTCTAAGAAATTCCTGCGCATCCGCCATAATTTCAACTTTCATACATGGCTTAGACAGAGTCGTATTCAGGGACTATACCAGTGTGCTGTTTCGTAACAATATTATAAAAGAGTAATTCTAAATTGAATGAAAAATATTTAAATCAAAAGATACCAAATTAATTTTGATCAATTAAGCAGCGATAACTATTTAAAAAATTATAGATTGAATAAAATGTTAGAAGAAAATGTTATTGAAAGTAAAAAACATTTATAAATTTACGACTTACAAGAAATTAATAATTCGAATGACATACCTTAAAACCTTTCTCGCTGTTCACAAAACTTTAGAAAACTAGGTACTAATTAGCTTCTTATGCACAATTTATACTATACCTACCGATTGTCCGTAGGCATAATTAAGAGGTAGAATTGACTTATGATGTGCTTTTATCAGATTATCAATTAAAGTTAACTGGTTTTCAAAAATCAACTTGTTCGTAATATCAAAATAGGTCAGTACATACAAAAATTAGACAGACAACTAAATAAACAATCGAGTCAACGAGATAATCTACCTCAAGTGTAGGAGCCTCGTTACATAACCTGAAAATGCCTCTCTCTCACCTTTAATTTTAACGAAACAATTCAATAAATAAAGGTCAAAGGTAATTTTTCTCTCAATTGGATTGGTTTCATACTACACTGATTCCGAATCCGTTCATACCTATACTCTAGCTCTTACTATTCGTCCGCTGAAGCTTAAACGGACGGGCGGACATAGCCAGAATATATGACCTCAATTTTTTCGTTGACTCTTGCTTAAAAGTCCAAAACGAAAAAAAACACATCAATTTAGTGACAAATGCTTGTAGAACAGTTTGATGGAACTTTCTTTTGCTGTTACAACTGAAGGTAGTAGTTTCAAAAATTGGTGGATGACATTTTGGCGAAGGTGCTGGAGATTGCTCCAAAATATTGGATAATTTTGGGATCTCCAAATATTTTTGATTGGTTACTCATTTGTCATAATCTGTTTTGGTATGTAAATACGAGGTTGGGATAAGAAGTCGATGGAAGTAATGGAGAGATAGAAAAATATATTGAAACAGACACGATAAACAAAAACCAGTTATACAGTATCGTAACTACGATCCAAACACCACTGACAAATCCAAAAAAAATTGGAAGAATTCCAAAAGATAAGCCAGCAAAAGGTATTAAGCACCGTCCGAAAGAATCATCATTTATACCCTATCAAACCAGACATAATTTGACGTCCAACTCGAAGAACATTTGATTGAAGTGTACATCTAAATATATTTTTCAATTACTAATGTCTTGTGTTTTGTGTGAGCGTTGCTCTATAATGTAAATATTAGTGTTTCTTTTGAGATTTTTAATTATGAATCACCTCAACCATTTGAGGTGAAGGAATTGAGACTTACCTACACGTTGAGTGACACTAATAAATGTAATGAAGTATTGAATATAACCACAACTAACAATTTCTAGATAATACATATATGAATATTCGATGCATACATAAAAATCTAGATGAATTTAAAATTTTATTAAGGAGACTAGAAAAATTGAGGATCGGTCCCTGCTTGAATTACCTGCTTATAATCTGATATACAAAGAGGGTCGCTACAATAATAATGACGGGGTTATTGTCTATCTAGATTCATTTCTACCATATGTAGTTAACTGAATTTTCAATGAATTTAGTTAGTATTATTGTTACGAAACAGCACACTGGTATAGTCCCTAAATCCGACTCTGTCTAAGCCAGGTATAAAAGTTAAAATTATGGCGGATACGCACTGTCTACGACTATCTTATCTAAACATTCTTTTTGTGACCAGACTTATTTAGAAAAGGACAGAACCAATTGTTTTTGTGTGTGTAAGCCGCAGTCCGGAATTTTCTAGTAAAAAAGGCATTAATATAAATAAGGACCGATCAGCGGAGGAGTTAGTTGATAAAGTGATCTTGAGAAATAAACAAAAATACACCGAACAGTAAAGTGCTAATATAAATAAATAATCAAGTTTGTGTGCATATAAATTAAATTTAAGTGATTAGTTAAGTATATATAAATTAAAAGTTAGTGAGTAAGTGTTTAAATAAATTAGTAAGTAGCCATACCGTGTGTTTAAAATTTATCTCACCCGTTTATTGTTTAAATAAATTAGAATAGCATTACATTATTGTTGTAATTTTCTTTCAACGTGTTATTAAAATTTTCCTTATTTACATTTAGAACACTTGATGAGAATCATCTTAGGACCTTTAGGGTTTTTGGTTTCCGGGGATTCAAGTGGGAGACGAAAGAATGTTGTGACGAACAATTTCAAAAAATTGACTTTGGCTGTAAATTGAGGTATTTTTAGAATAAAACTGTTGTATTCACCTCTGGGATTATTATTCAATCATTTACCTAGACAAACGGAAACAAACCTACATTTTTTGGGGCTCAACCGGGATGCAGATAAAATTATATTCGAAGCGAAAACGAGTTGACATTTTTCTGACGTTTGGGATAACGGAAATGTTATTGAGAAAAACTATTTTAAATTTTAAAGAAGTTATTCACGTAGGTGAACCTAATTTTGAAGAAGACGGAAGTAAGAATACTTTGAGCAAAGCAGCAAAAGACGTGAAAAGACGGGAGTAAGACGACTTCGAATACAAGCAGACGAAGAAGTAACGAGACGGAAGTAAGAATACATCGAGCAAAGCAGCAAAAGACGTGAAAAGACGGGAGTAAGACGAATTCGAATACAAGCAGACGAAGAAGTAACACTTGTGGAAGAGAGTAAGAAGACTTCAAGGAAATTCAGACGTAATTGTATAGTATTATTGTGGAATGAACAAGGTACGATACATTTTTCCAATAGACGAGCTAGGCAATCATATTACACCAGCTGTTAATAGAAGATATAATTGCTTTAATTATTTTGATTGGTTTACTTAATCAATTATTTTGAGTTAATAATTTATTTTCGTTCCATATTTTGTAAACGTCACGATATTCAAGTTCATTTTGATAATTGCCGAATAAGAAATAAGTTACAATTTGACTTGTTATATATTCATTTGAATTTTGAGGCATAAGGTGAATTCTGTATGTAGTATTATTTGATTAGTTATTTTAACATATTTATTGATATCATATTTATTGCGTACAATGACTAATTTGGGAGATATTCCAAGAATGAAGAGCTTCAGGATAATGAAAATAATATCCAATCACCAGAGTGCGCTGAAAAAAGAACAAAACGGGTCGTCAATACTCAGGAAAATGTAGGCACTTCGGCATTCCGGAAACCTTCCACTCCTGAAAACAGAAAAAAAGAAGATCATCGAATTGAACAAGCATTTCAATTATTGCTACAGCCCATAACCGGAAGAAAATTATTCAAGTATTAATGCAAAGTATTTGGCCAGTCAACTTGAAAAGATCAGTGCAGTAACACAAGCTGTTTTGAAGCATAGAAAAAATGAATTATTTTTGATGCTGAAATGTAAAAATATAATGTACTAAGAGTGGAAAATCCTTATACTGCAAGTGTTCTGTCTCAACTAGTTTTTATTCGGCAGTCTTTGCTTCACGTCCTACATCAACTGACTTTGATTCACCTGCATCCACTACTCCAGTAAGCGAGATTTTAAGGCTCAATAATGAGGCGCTTGAAAACTCATTGTCAACAGACAGTCAAGTTTCAACAGATAAAGTAGTTGTAGAATTAACAGAGTTTGTTTATTTGACTGATAATTAAACTTATAGTAGGGTTTACTCAATCAATTACATATGGTTCAGTTTTGTTACATTTTTCTTTATATTATGGATATACTACTCGTTTTTTATAAGACTTTTTGTTATATTCTTATGATGTCTTTTTTTACTTATGAGAGTACATTTTAAGTTTTGTTTGAAAAATATAAAAATCTCAGTTCAATCTTTTCACTTATCTTAACGTGCTCCTTTAAAGCGCCAATTTAAGCACTGCAGACTTCTTGAATTATCACAGATATGCTTTGCTTGGATATCTTGAAAAGATATTGTAAGCTTGTGTACGAATCCCCTATAGCCAGAAAGCGTAATGTGACAGTCAATCTTTCCTTTATATGTACGCCTTTCCTCAGATTTGTATTCATTTTAGCAATTTTTGGTCCAATTTTATTTAACAAAACTTCAAAGTCGTTTGCAGACATTCTCAAGAAATTTCGGAAATTACCAGTACTTTCATCCACGGATAGCACATTTAATAACCTCGTGCCATTTGATTGATTTTTATATGAATGTTTTATTCAATAGCGTCTGCTTTTCTTACTTGATTTCTTTTTTTCTTTTTAAATAAGATGATGCATCACAATAAAGACAGCACACTTTCTTTTCATTAATATCATCTTTGTCATATTGTTTTTTAGTAAAATTGCCGAACAATGCCGAACGATCAGTGGCGTCGTTAATATCATTTTGACCACGCGCAAGTATCTTGAGGATTCACAAAATATTCAGCCCGAAGAAAAATCATTTACATATGGTCAAAGGGGAAGATTCATTCATTTATATTGGATACATGTCATTATCACAGACAAAAAATTATCGCGCAATTTAAAATTTATAGTTAAATGAAAATTCCAGACGAAAGAAAAATAGTTTTTGTTATTTATTTCAGAAATATGTCATTTTGACGGTGAAGAAAATAACGGAGAACTTTAAATTTATAGAGAGGTATCCTAATCATAAATCGAATACTCAACTGATAGGAAAATGACTTAGCTAATCTCCAAGGGGTAGTTTTTGGTTCTATATTTTAGAAATATGTCATTTTGACGGCGAATAAGATAACGGAGCAGCTCTAAATTTATAAACAAGTATCCTAATGATAAATCAAATACTCCACTGATAGGAAAATGGCTTAGCTTATCTCCAAGGGGTAGTTTTTGTAATTTCTTTCAGAAATATGTCATTTTGAAGGTGAAGAAAATAACGGAGCAACTTTAAATTCATAGAGACGTATCCTAATGACAAATTGAATTTTCCACTGATAGGAAAATGACTTAGCTAATCTCCAAGAGGTAGTTTTTGTTATTTATTTCAGAAATATGTCATTTTGACGGTGAAGAAAATAACGGCGCAACTTTAAATTTATAGAGAGGTATCCTAATGATAAATCGAATACTCCACTTATAGGAAAATGACTTAGCTAATCTCCAAGGGGTAGTTTTTGTTATTTATTTCAGAAATATGTCATTTTGACGGTGAAGAAAATAACGGAGCAACTTTAAATTTATAGAGAGGTATCCTAATGATAAATCGAATACTCCACTTATAGGAAAATGACTTAGCTTATCTCCAAGGGGTAGTTTTTGTTATTTATTACAGAAATTTATCATTTTGACGGTGAAGAAAATAAAGGAGCGACTTTAAATTTATAGAGAGGTGTCCTAATGATAAATCGAATACTCCACTGATAGGAAAATGACTTAGCTAATCTCCAAGGGGTAGTTTTTGTTACTTATTTCAGAAATATGTCATTTTGACGGTGAAGAGAATAACGGAGCAACTTTAAATTTATAGAGAGGTATCCTAATGATAAATCGAATACTCCAATGATAGGAAAATTACTTAGGTTATCTCCAAGGAGTAGTTTTTGTTATTTATTTCAGAAATATGTCATTTTGAAGGTGAATGAAATAACGCAGCAACTTTAAATTTATAGAGAGGTATCCTAATGATAAATCGAATACTCCACTGATGGGAAAATGACTTAGCTTATCTCCAAGGGGCAGTTTGTGTTATTTATTTCAGAAATTTATCATTTTGATGGTGAAGAAAATAACGGAGCAACTTTGAATTTATAGAAAGGTATCCTAATGATAAATAGAATACTCCACTGATAGGAAAATGACTTAGCTTATCTCCAAGGGGTAGTTTTTGTTATTTATTTCAGAAATATGTCATTTTGACAGTGAAGAAAGTAACGGAGCAATTTTATATTTCTAAACAAGTATCCTAATGATAAATCTAATACTCCACTCATAGGAAAATTACTTAGCAAATCTCCAAGAGGTAGTTTTCGTTATTTATTTCAGAAATATGTCATTTTGACAGTGAAGAAAGTAACGGAGCAATTTTATATTTCTAAACAAGTATCCTAATGATAAATCTAATACTCCACTCATAGGAAAATTACTTAGCAAATTTCCAAGGGGTAGTTTTTGTTATTTATTTCAGAAATATGTCATTTTGAAGGTGAAGAAAATAACGGAGTAACTTTAAATTTATAGAGACGTATCCTAATGATAATTCGAATTTTCCACTGATAGGAAAATGACTTAGCTTGTGTCCAAGGGGTAGTTTTTGTTATTTATTTCAGAAATTTATCATTTTGACGGTGAAGAAAATAACAGAGCAACTTTAAATTAATAGAGAGGTGTCCTAATGATACATCGAATACTCCACTGATAGGAAAATGACTTAGCTAATCTCCGAGGGGTAGTTTTTGATATTTATTTCAGAAATTTGTTATTTTGACGGTAAAGAAAATAACGGAGGCACTTTAAATTTATAGAGAGGCATCCTAATGATAAATCGAATACTCCACTGATAGGAAAATTACTTAGCAAATCTCCGAGGGGTAGTTATCGTTATTTATTTCAGAAATATGTCATTTTGACGGTGAAGAAAATAGCGGAGCAACTTTAAATTTATAGAGAGGTATCCTAATGCTAAATCGAATACTCCACTGACAGGAAAATGACTTAGTGAATGTCCAAGGGGTAGGGTACCTCTCTATAAATTTTAAGTTGCTCCATTATTTTCTTCACCGTCAAAATGACATATTTCTGAAATAAATAAAAATTAGCCCTTGGAGATAAGCTGTCATTTTCCTATCAGTGGAGTATTCGATTTATCATTAGGGTCCGTGTTTATAAATTTAAAGTTGCTCCTGTATTTTCTTCACCGTCAAAATGACATATTTCTGAAATAAATAACAAAAACTACCCCTTGGAAATTTGCTAAGTAATTTTCCTATGAGTGGAGTATTAGATTTATCATTAGGATACTTGTTTAGAAATATAAAATTGCTCCGTTACTTTCTTCACTGTCAAAATGACATATTTCTGAAATAAATAACGAAAACTACCTCTTGGAGATTTGCTAAGTCATTTTTCTGTCAATCGAGTATTCGATTTATCATTGGGATACCTGTTCATAGATTTAAAGTTGCTCTGTTATTTTCTTCACCGTCAAAATGACATATTCCTTAAATAAATAACAAAAACTACCCCTTGGAGATTAGCTGTCATTTTCCTATCAGTGGAGTATTTGATGTATCAATAGGATGTTTGTTTATAAATTTAGAGCTGCTCCTTTATTTTATTCACCGTCAAAATGACATATTTCTAAAATAAAGAACCAAAAACTACCCCTTAGAGATTGACTCCATGATCTATCTTTCGTCTGGAATTATCATTTCACTACAAATTTGAAATTGCGCGATAACTTTTTGTCTGAGAAAATTTCATGTATCCACTATTAATGAATGAATCATGATCATTTTTAAATGATTTTTCTTCGGGCTGAATATTTTGTGAATCCTCAAGATACTTGCGCTGTTGTTTTCAGCTACTTCATCATTCTCTACGTAGTCAAAATGATATTGACGACGCCACTGATCGTTCGAAATTGTTTGGCAGATGAGCTACCAGCTTTGGGTTACTAACTTCACACCGGTGCGCAAATCTATCTGATGTCGGAAATAAAACAGACAAGAGACGGATCGCGTTTGTTGAATGTGACGAAAATTTTTTCATGGAATTTTGTGCGGCGAATACGTCCACATTTGTTATAAATTTACGCACAACACAAAAATGTTCGTCAAATACAACGCACAACGCAAATATTTACCAATCTGGACCCGCCTTAATGCTTTTCAGCTCACTAGAGCCAGTACTACGGGTGCTATGGTTCTTGAAGTACCACATTTTTGGAGAAATTTCGGGTTGTTAGCACGATACAGCCTACGGAGTATATAAAAGTGACCACTTTTATGATCGGATATTGTTCAGGGTATTTCACAGATGAACTCACCTAAGCCGGTACATCGTGTCCTATAAATCCAGATATTCTACATTTTTGGTCATTTTTGGAGAAATTTCGGTTCGTTAGCACGATACAGCCTCCGAAATGTATACATGTGACCAATTATATGGTGGGATATTGTTCAGGGCGTGTTACATATGCGGAAAAATTTGTTTTCATCTTTGAAACAGTTTATTTTTATTTCAAATAATTACATTTTTTACTAATATTTCTCTCTTGTATAACAAATTCACGTTGACCACCATTTATACAAATAACACGTTGAACCCTTTCTAAAAAATATAAAGCAAAGAATTGCGAACACTGTAAACCCCTCATCGCTTAAATTTCGTAACCGGAAGTTGTACAATAATGGCGGTACGTTAATAGCCGCCATTTTTATTGTTAGTCGGCGTCGGTATAAGGATTCGCGGTTCGCTTTGTGAAATTCATACCAGTTGTTCATTAAAGAAAATAAGAACTTAATTTCAGTGTATTATTGAATTAATCCCAAATCACTTGGTTACACACTTATGCCCATCACGGTATATGAGATATGAAAACAAATCGAACTATCAAATGCAAGACAAGAACTAACAGGAAAAGAAGAAAATTATGAAATGACAAAGATATTTAGAATGGAAAGGAGACTTGGGGACGTATACCCAAGAATAAATTGAAGTTTATTTATTTAAATTAAAAGTATGTTGAAGAGTGAACTAGTATTTCGATTATAGGAGAAAAAATTGCACTAAAACATTCTAGTTAGCCACATTGTTGCCAGATTATCTTATACATGGGTAAAACATTTTTATTGGTGATGTGTCTTGTGTGATATTTAATTAAATTGGCTAGTCAAAACTTATTTCTCGTTCTTGATAATAAGAAAATAAGCAAAAACCATAAAATTCTTCTTTTTGAATGGTATCCATTAATAATACATTAAAGTGTAAAGTACGAGGACAATGGGGCTAATATGAAGGGTAGAAATAACGGCTTGGTATTAATCTCCCACTATGCAAATAAATATTACAGTTATGTTAATTCAACATCACATTGTGATAATGTTATTCCTTTTTTTCCTCTTGTTTTCATCACATGCACATCTATACAACCGCTTATGCCCAGCTTGTGGCTGTTAACTTTTGTGATGTTTCAACTTAACTTCTCAGCAATGTTAAAGCGCTGCCTTTTTACATTACTGTGATGTTACTAGAACTTCCTCAAAAGGAAGTTTTTATAACGAACTAAAAACAACATTTCTGTTACATTCTGAAATGCCTTTCAACTTCTCGACAATGTTAATGCAATGTCTAAAAAATAATATCTTATCAATGATCTTAATGAGACATATCAAAAACAATACAGTGTATTCTGTTAGATGTTGTATGGACATTGATTAAACCTCTAAATAACATACCTCAAACATTCTAGATGACATCCTATAGATGTTTCTGTGCCTAATCAGCAAATACAGTGTGAACAACTAAGAACGACAGCTGTCTGCCATATTTCAAAAAATAGTCACAACAAATACCTTCAGGAAAATGAGCCTGAAAAATATTTTTGAGTTCCTAAAATATCTGCTATGGGGTGGAATGAACACTTAAAAACATAATACTGTGATTATCTCCAAAAAAGACATACTAAAGGTATCCTAGAAATACAATTTTTGATATATTGATGAGATTATGAAAAAATGTAGACAGGGACTTTTTGTCATTATTCTTCAAATAAGGGGTGGGGGAAGGTTCAACCTAAAAAACAAATGTCGTAACACTTTTTTGTTTTTAAATCGATATCAATATTTTTGGCGTCATTTAAGAGTTTTTCCTCTTTAATAAGATATATGCTTAATAAAAATAACAAAATTGGGCAATTTTGTCAACGCTATGTGAAAAAGTCGACAATTTTCCCATTTTCTCGGAAATTTCAAATGTAATGAGACATTTTATTAAATTCTGACGAGAAGGGATTTACGTTCTCAGATATAAAAATTAAAAAAAAATGCTTCAATTTACATTTGAAATTTCTGAGTGAATACAAAATTATCTAATTTTGTTATCCAGCTTATTAAACAGAAAAACTCTTTTAAATTCAGCTAAAATCATTAATATCGGTTAAAAAACGAAAAAGTTATACATTTGTTCATAAGTTTGAACCTTCCCCACCCATTATATGAAGAATAATGGCAAAAAATCTCCTTAATTATATTTATTAATAATCTCATCAGATTTCAAAAATTGTATTTTTAGGACACCTTTAATATGTTTTTTTGAAGGATTATGTTTTCGAGTGTTCATTCTACCCCTAGCGGATATTTTAGAGACTGCAAAATATTTTCCAGCAATTTTTCAGTATCACTTACCTAAAGGTAATATTTTTGAAAGTTGTACCATGATAATTTTCTGAGATGTGGCCTACAGTCGTTCTTAGTTGTTCACCCTGTACATTCAAAATAAAATAGCAGAAAAAGCAATAAAAGTTTTAAAACGTTTATTCACTTTTAATGAACAGTACAGTAAATTTGAAAAAACGGCAACAAAATTAAAAAAAAATATCTTGTCCAGGAATCCAACCTAAAAAAAATAGAATTGTGTAAGCATATTACATAACAAGTGTGGAAAGTGGAAACTATTGAACGCATTCAGTGAAAGCAAAGAACAAAAAAGGGTATATTAATCTGTAGTTGCCATAATGCAACATACTTTGAAACTGAATTAATAAAGTTTAACGGATACACATACATTACAGGTAGTTTACAGAAAATTTATTGGAATAGTTTTTTAATGATATTAAAACTAATAAAAACTACACCATACTTTTTCTTATGTAAGAGTCGCTGTTTCAAGTGCCTCAACCATTCCATAACGTACACTTCAAAATAATTATCTGTGAAATATTTAAAGGTGTTCTGAACAGCAGGTAATAAAACAATTACTTTAGATCAAATTGTGCCCATGGAGACCTTTGATCGATCATTTACACTACATCAAACTCGATTTTCAGCCAATTGACTGGGACCCATTTTCCACAAGGTACATGCGGTGCTCTTCAAAGGAATAACGACATATTTTATTTCGAGAAGTAACTTTTCATGATTTACCTTCTATTACATGCCTCACTCCGTTTCGCAGGTAAATTCAAATGTGCAATGAAAATTCATACTTCTTTCCTGTATGAAATAATATACTATTCTCATCTTGTTATTTTCATCCTGGAACATATTGTATATTTACATCGTGGAATTGTAACTTAATAAAAACTAAGCATTATTAATACACTGTATACAAAAAATCTACTTATGAAGAAGAGATATGAACACATTATCAAGTTAAATGAGTTTATGATTAATTGTATCCAATTGAGTATCCAATAGCTGTGTTTCTACAATAATAAATAATTTAATTCTGTTTGTTGACTGGAGCATTCAGTGTATTTTCAAATGGAAATGAGCTTTTCAACAGAAATTTCTGTTTTTAAAGTCTTAAACAGTCTCTAATTGTTCACAAGAATTGTTAGTATTAATGTTAAAAATTTCTTACCCTGCAATACTGTATTGATGGCTATGACTGCTCGTACAAAAACTAGAACTAGAGATACTCAATTCAATATTTTTTGAACTGTTTAATACAATATCTGTAT
Organism: Galeruca laticollis; assembly: GCA_963921935.1. NCBI lineage: Eukaryota > Metazoa > Arthropoda > Insecta > Coleoptera > Chrysomelidae > Galeruca > Galeruca laticollis. The sequence goes on from OY998177.1 coordinate 76,639,139, forward strand.
CAGACTATCTGAAATAGTTATTCCCCTTTCTTTACATAATTACCAACTATTTGTTTTTTATTTTATTTACGTAAGTACCTTCTGAAACATCTTGAACATTGAAAATATTTTCTTCTAGATTGAACTCTCTGCCAACATATGAGCATGTTTTATTATTAATAATAATATCTACCCTATTGCAATATTAAGTTTTTTGTATGGTATAATGCATATCTATGATTTAAAATAATGTGAATCGTTTTTAAAATATACTTACTAACTAAAATATTTTGAAAATTGAAAAAACCGTTATTTTGTAAACTCTATTATATAATGTTAGTGTACAATTCCGCCACCTGGAATTTCAATGTACAATAGCCGATTAAAGTCTTGAATGAGTATTAAGTTTTAATAATTATGATTTTGGAATAGGTACTTACCGATAACAGCTGTTCGTCCATTATAACAAGAATTATAACTAAGCATAGAAACTGAAGCTAAGTAGGAACTAACGAAAACGAAGACCACTTTATTCAAGTACTTGCAAAAAATGTGCTTCCTGCAAATAAAATATAACACAAAACTGAAAACCATCCGCCATTTCATGCTTGTCATTTGTTTCCACAGATAATGTTCGTTCATCAGTTCCTCTTCTGTTTTCTTCTTTTTTATGTTACTGTGATGTTTAATATGAGACATTACTGAGAGTTTTATGAACTAACATAGTAAAGAAATAATCACAGGAACTTACTAAAAATTATTTCGAAAGATGTGAAAGTAACTGCAACATGTGATCATCTTAGAAACATGTTAATATGTAATATTACAGTAACGTTCTGTATGTGATATTAGTGAGAAGTATACAAATTAACATCGTATGAATGTTTCCTATAGGAAGTTGCTAAAAAAAAGTTCATAGGATGTGTATGTAACTGCGAATTCAAGTATTATTGTGTACATAAAAAATATGTTTTATTTACATGACATGGATGTTAATAGAGTTGGTGATAAAATTAAGACATCTAGGAGATATCGTATTAACGTTTTAAATAAACATCACGAAAAGTCTCTAAAAATAACATCACAAAAAAGACTTGTTATGTTTCTTGTTTAGTGGGCTGATACCATTTTTATACCTTGCGCATCATACTACAGGCTTAATTTAGTAGTTAATGATGCTGCGAAAGTCACAAATGAAGTTTTAAATATTTTTTCGATTGTTCGGCCAATTCAAGTTTTTCTGTCTTCATCTACCCAGAGATGGCATATTTTTACTTAACATGTTAGTAGTATCACTTTATAACGTCTCTCTAATACAAGATGGAAAAGTCTGATAGAAATTTAAAACCCTTAAGATATTTTCTGCCTGAAATCTATGACGCGCTTTATGATTTGTTTACAAATTCCAAATTTGACGTAAACACAAAACATGAGGTCATTTCTCTTGCAAATATAAATTAATGCTTTTAATTTAATTTATTTCTTCAGTTACAATCTGGTATGATATTCTAACAATGGTCAATGTTGAAAGCAAATTAATTCAAAATGTTCAATTTAATCTAGCACAATATTTAAAAGCGCTTGATTATTTACAAACATATTTAACTTAAAGAAGAACAGATGAAGAGCTCGAATGCTTTCTTAAAATTGCAAATGACTTAAATGTGGAACCTCAGTTTAACTGTTCAACGCAAATCAGGACAAAAAGGCGTTTTTTGACTATGAAGCTAAGGATGTAGATCCGAAACTTAATTTCAAAGTAAACATTTATTTTAGTTTCTTGGAAACAATTATAATGTTAGTCAAGGAAAGATTCACTCTTTTAAAATATCACATGAACATATGCAATTTTTTGTATGACATTCCAAAACTAAGCGAATTTAATGAAACGACATAGCTAAAATATTACACCAATTTGGAATCCAAACTGTCGTATGAAAACGAACGCCATATTGACAGTCGAGAATTCGCCGAAGAGATAGACAGATAGACGAAGTAATTTCTGACTGTCTATCTTGATACCTTTTACAGGGCTGATGATGGCTCAGTGCGCCGAAACTAGATGCCCCTTCAGCTTGCTGTAGTACGAATTTTGCGTTTTACTTCCTGCTATCTTTCCCTGTATTTTTTATTCTATTATTAATTTCCTTTTCTCATTATTTATTTCAATGCAGTCAAAGGCCTTGTTATAAACAATTAATGTTCTACATTATCGCATTATTGAGGCGTTTCCAATTTTTTGTTCTACTCTGTATGATAAAACTCCACAAGTAAGAAAAATTTGTTCATGGGAAAAGGATTATAAAAAACCACGTTATGATAACAAATATATTGATTATAAATTATTGAAGCACCTCAAGCATTTTGACTTTTCTCTATTGCTCCTGCCTTAGCCAATTGTTTAGCCTTTTCCATACCTTCATGATTTGAATCGAATTTCTACAACACAACATAATTATAATAGTATACAGGATGTTTTTAAAGTATAATAAAATGCATAGGGTAATTCCGGGAGAGATGGCACTCCTTTTTAATTTTTTTAATAAATCAAAATATATTCCAAAATATAAAGTCTCTCATATTAATGAACGTTATCCATGACTAAATGCACAAAGTAAGATGGGAAACTTTTCTATTTTTAAGTTTTTTTGCCAAATAATAAAAATTCTAAATATTATTAATTAGGAAAAAACCAACTCACCCTATGGTCATGGGTGAGATGGCGCACACAAAAAAATAGAAAGAAAAACGTTGACAAACTAAAAAATAAACAGTAACGAAGACCTTTAATGAAATTGACTGTCTCGACCCTTACTTCGTGGAATATGCTCATATTAGTGTTTTTAAATGAAACTCAAGGTCTCTAGTTAATTCCACAATATAATACAAGTTATTGAAAATTCTAAGAAATTGACAATTATATCATCGATGATAATGATTTATCGAAACAATTGTCAATTTTTTAGAATTTTCAATAACTTGTATTATATTGTGGAATTAACTAGAGACCTTGAGTTTCATTTAAAAACACTAAGACCTTTAATGGTTATTAATGTTACACAAAGTATAAAACGATATATAGGTAACTAAAAAATGATTATATACCTAAAACATAACAAATAAGAACAAGAAGCAAGCCGAATATTACATGACAATATTTTCTTTTCTTCCACACCGCAGACAATGGTTTGCAAACGTGGTGCAACCTTCATGCAGCCATCTGTGGCAACCAAGATACTGCAACCAGTCTTCTTTGCTTTTATTTTTTTCGTAATTTTCTCCGCAGCCAATGCAATCATTTTCACCGTCAGTACCGCTGTCTGAATCGTTTTCTATAATAATGCTTTCGTCACTATTGGAGAAAATATCGCTATCTATTTTGTGCCGTTTCTTTGTTTTCACTTTAGATTCTACATGTTGCTTCTTTTTTTCTTTGTCGATTAAACTCTTAGCTTTCTTCGTAGCCAATTCTTTTCGTTAGCAAATATTTCAGGATATGTTGGGACCTCTGCAAGCTGTCGACTACGTTTTTGAACTTCATGGACTTTAGACGTGTTAGGAATAGATAAAATGACGTCTAACATTTTACCTTTTTCATTTGTGCCAAGGTTTGCCATATATGCAGATTGCGTTTCAGCATTACGTTTCGTTACGTTGGAATCAGTATAATTCTCGGTGTGAACAATTTCAAGATTAATGTCATCCTGAGCTTGTTCATTGTTGAGAATGGCATATTCTGGAGTTGCGTTCGGGTTAAATAGAGCGTTGCCTGTAGATCTAAAAGCTGAAACTGCATTTTTCACTGTGGCAGCTTTTTCCCACGCTTCAGCTAATAATTTTCCAAACTGACGTCTGTTGATTGCTCTTGTTGGATTAGTTCTCAAGAACAAGTTGCAGGCAGCATAATAATAACTTTTTAAAGCCTTCAAAAATGCACGATCAAGGGGCTGTAAACATTGTGTGGTATGGCTGGGAAGACAGACTTCGTTCGCTTCTGCATATTCTAAAACTTCTACGGAAGAACAGTGGGAGGCATGGCCATCCAAAATAAGAACCACTGGACCTTGAGGCTTGCGAGGAGCACATTCCGACTGCAACCACTTAAGAAAAAGTGTTCTATTTATGTACGCCGATTTTTATGACATATAAATTTTGGCCCCAGGAGGCATACCATTTTCATATTCTTTTTGCATATTTTTACCCTTTAAAATGCACGTAGGGGGTATGAATGCACCCTCCGAATTACAGCAGGATATTACCGTAACAGTTTCCCCTTTTTCGCCTGAAGTCACTGCAGATACATTTTTGGAGCCTTTTTCCGCTATAACATGCTCTGGTCTGTTGTTTAACTGTAAGCCGGTTTCGTCCATGTTATACAGATGTCCAGGCTTGTTAAACAGGTCACGTTCTTCTAAAATATTGCCCAGTAACTTAAAATAGTTAGCAACATCTTTTTTATTCATACCGCGTGCTCTAGCAAGTGAAACACCCTCTGATTTCCGAACAGTCAAATCAGGATTGCGTCGCAAGTATAATATAACCCAGTCAAAGTCAGCTTTTCCGTTTCTCTTGATGAAAGTGTGCTTAATGCCTAATTGTTGAGCTGGTTGATAAGCCATAATACGCACCATAGTTCTTGTTGGGGCAAAACCCATTTTTGCATCTTTTTAATATGCGCAACGATTTTTCTTTCATTTTCTTCCCCAAGGACTGCTATTTTTCTCCGCAGTGTAGTACTAGGCACCTTAAATTGTCAGGCTGCTGCATTAACTCCCAAATTTCCACTGCTTACAGCTTTAATAGCTATTTTTAAGTCTTCTTCACTCCACGTAGCTCTGGCGCAGCTTCCCTTACGTTGATAGGTGGTCGGCATCTACAAAAGTAAAAAAAAAATTATAAACCGAAAATTTTGATCTCGGGAGAGATGGCTCGCGCCAACTAACCCAACATCAGTGGGTGAGATGGCGCAGTTACGTGCTCCCTACTGATTGCGTATACTAATGGTTTTTAAGGTTAGAATGATGCTACATAGATTTTGCTACCCCTTGGAAATACTAAACCGCAAATAACACGATGTATCAAGGTGTAAAAATGAATAATTTGTAAAAATGTTAAAAAATATGGAGCATATTTAAATACAAAATTGTTTTATTTACCTTCGTGGATGGAATTTTACAACAGCGCGGCACAATAAACACAGCAACCATACGCAACGAACTTCTAAGCGTGACTGAGAAGTCGGCTTGGCAATAGGAGGGGAGATATTGAACTGCGCCATCTCACCCGCCGCGCCATCACTCCCGGAATTGCCCTATATATTCTGAAAGAAAATGAATGGAGACTTTCTTTGTGTGGAAGGGAAAATATTTATAAAATATCAGTAGATATTGATAAAAAATTACTTTTATACTTTTATGAATACTTCGGACTTTTCACTAATTAAAACACCTATTCGGACGGTTTTTTGTTTTCTTTTTCAAAAACCAGCTAAAGCTACAAAAACTGGAAACTACATTCTTCGCACAAACTTAACAAAACCTATCAACTATCCAAAAAATATCTAACCATCAAAAAATACTTTATGGCTAACTAAAGACACCTAATATTTTCAACACTCCCACCTTTTGCATCTTGTTCTTTTGTATTTCAGGATTCAGGCATTCAATTTCATAAATTTATGTGATATACCTGAACTTGATGTATATATGATTAGTTCTTTGGTGGAATTCTGGATTTTTGATTAATTTTAATGGCACTCTGTCAATACAAAGTGTTAATTACTGTTTAAACTCCTCTAGATTTTAGGATACTTGTTCCAACGAAATAGCTGTCTGTGTAGCTTGTGCTGCTGCTATGAACTCTGATTCTGTTGTCGATAAGGATACTGTGATTGTTTGTTACTTGTCCATGTCATACTTCCATTTGCTAATTTGAACACACATCCTATAGTTGATCTGCGTGACTCATAATCATTAGAGCTTTTCATTTGAAAATAAAGTTTTTATATCAAATTGCATAAATTTATGGTCTTTCATGTTTGCCAAGACTAGTAAGATTCTAATTGGGGCATATCTGGTTGTTGGTGCGAATATTTCTGTACAGTTTACGCCTTCCTTTGGCTCCTGGTAGGAGTTGTGAGTCCTTGCTGTAGTCGAGGAGCTCAGTAGCTCCTTTTCTTCGAGCCCGATGGAACATAGCGAATGAGTGAAGCTAAGGAATGGGTCAAAACGGTCGGTAGAGCACTAGCGGGGTCGCAAATGTCGATTAGACGACACAAAAAAAACCAGTTGAAGATCTTCCACCCTCGTTATATCCGAGCACACCGACAATACCGATCTACAATGGGAGGGCGAATGGCGTGTTCCCGGCGCCACACAACTGGGACCTAAGGGGCTAAGGAATGGTTACCCAGGCAGAAGGGTCCTGATGAAATCCAAGGTGTCGAGCGATCCGTGCTGATGGATTGGTTGTTAGTGTCCCACTATATCGACTGCCACGAACGGAGCCTCGGGATATCTGGCGACCTCCCGAAGTAAGAAGCCTTAGGAGGGTAAGGGCACACTACACTGCTGGACAGGAAACTCGCCCCAACTCGTGGGAACGATATAAATACTGAAACTCTAAAGAGCATAGGCATATAAATAAAGGAGCAGCAAATAACACAGGAAATCTGATAGCTGTAGAAAAAGGCACCGGAAAGGGAAAGCAGGAAAAGTAAAAGAAGAAACTGTCGCTATCAATAGTTACGTCACTATCCATATAATCACCTGCCATAACAACGAACGGAAATACAATCATGGACTTCAAATGGGACGACACACAAGAAAGGTTAACCAAGAAAAGAAAGATAGCAGACGCTTTAGAGGAAAAGGCAAATAATAACGAGGATAATCCAGAAACAAACCGCCAAGAATTATTAACAACTAAAATAAAGAATAAAATAAGTAGCATGGACATATTCTCTAAGAGTAAGGTAATAAGTGAAATACCATAGAAGATACGGCTAGTAGAATTAGAAGTGTCTGCTCGTTGTTAATGATAAACGAACTCAAAGAGGTTATACAAACTATGGGCAGGCAACAACAAAGTAAGCAAAGACAAACTGTTGACAGCATTATTAACCTTATGATGAGCCAACAAGCATACTGGATGGCAATCTCAGGCATGGTAAACACAATAATCAAAAAGAATGAAACTGATAGAAGGAGGCGACTGGGTATAAAGGAAAGGAAGAAGAAACAATGAATACTAACATCAATACCGCCAGGCTGCCTGAAGTTATGTTTTTAGACAGTCCTAGGCAAAACCACATGATTACACGAATGGAGGATTTTTTAGTCGGTAAAAATCCGGCACTATCGGGCTACACATGCAGCTCGGGAAGACTCAGGTCCTTTCGATCTGTGTATAATATTGCTCTATACCTTAAAAGTGTCCCAATCGGTTGTCTTTTGACTTTGAAAACCCATATTCAATGGATATGATTCTGGCGTTCTGGTACCATTTCCAATATTTCATTCTTTAATAACGCATCTTGGTCTAAGATTGGATAAGTTTCCTTTAGCTTCTTGTTCAACCTGTTCCTAATATCTCAAATGAAGTTACACCAACACTGTCAATTTCGAGTTGTACTGTACTTCCTTGTTTAGTACTTTACATTTTCTCAATAAATACTACTTTTCAGAAGACCGTTATTTTCCGTATTTGTTGATCAAATAATCAATAAGTTGTCGAGTTTTTATCATAACCTATGAATATCAACTTTAGACTCTTTGCATCAATTTTTCTTCCCTTTTCATCTGGAACATGCACATAAGCATCATATCCAAAAAGTCTGACCTGTTTTAGTTTTGGTTTCTTCTCTGTCCACAATTCATAAGGTGTAGATCCAGGTCCTTGTTTTGTTACTATTTTATTTGCAATCTATAGCACTACTGACCGCATTTACCCATAGGTACTTAGGACTTTGGTGCACCTGCGCAGTACAGCAGACAACGAGTGATTTCCATGATTAATATATTGTTTATTTCGCACTTATCATTCTGTTCTGGAATATATGGTGCAGATTTCTCTTCATCTACGTCCTCTTCTTTTAAATATTAGCTGAATTCTTTGTTTACATACTCAGTACCTACATATGTGTGTGAAATATTGACTGAATGTCCCAAACTTCGTTTTAATATTTATATTATCTATTTTGAAACTACCAAAAACAAAACAAAACAAAATTCCTTGCGCCTTCCACAGATGGCGTTTGCATCGGTTCCCAGACATAACTGAAAATGCTCTAACCACCTTTTAACTTTTGATGGGGATTTGACCTTGCATTGAAGGATTGTTTGCGAACCCTGCAGTATTGGTACTAACTTTATTTTATTTGATTCATTTTAACCATATTTTCCAAGTACTTGTTATTCACATGTCCAAGACGCTTATGCCACATTCTCAAGTTTCCTTCACTTGTTATAAGGGCACTGTGTATTATTGTACGAAATATCATTTTGTTAGTATTATTACTGTCTCTTATTACAATTGCAATAACCTCCGAATTTTTAAAAACTTTTGTTTCTTTATTTACTTCGGTTACAGACATACCGTTGTTTATTATAACACCTTCTGAAAATAAATTCTTCCTGAGTTGAGGAACACATAATAAATTATTTATTAAAGCAGAAAACCATTCTCCATTTATTTGTTTTTGATTCCCTTTTACTGACATTAAACGATTACCTTCATTTGAGTTTTTGGTTTGTAGGTGACTTTCATTTACTCTGGATCTCTAACCGTATCATTCTCTATTATAGCGTTTACCTCTAGGATTTCCTCTATATTTATTCATATTATCAGTATCATTGCTTTATCTTCAATCTGAGCAATTTCTTGCAATTTGCTCCCGTTTCCTGCAATTGTAACACAAAACTGCTCACTTAATTTCATTACCTTTTTGTACAGAAAATATTGCTAAAGCTTGTTCATCTTCCTGTTATGACGTTAAGCTACTGTCTTCATATAACAAACGTGCAGTTGAATTATCAGTTGTTAGATTTGTGCTGTCAAGTGATAGCCAAGCTTGCCTCAAATTTATATCTTAGTCGTGCTTGCTGTGTCACTAACCCCATTTCCAGCCTCTTTTAACTGGTTTGCAAAATTTTATACTTTAGCCACATGCTGCTGGTTGATAGATCCTTTCATGTAGCATCCATTCTGCTCGTTTCTGATTTTTGTGCATATATGGATTCTAATGTTTGCATGCTTTCTTTAGCTGAAACACAACTATCTTCTGATGCGATATGATTCAAATTTATCTGTTTATTTGTTGTCAATGTAAACATTGTCTGTGCATCTTTCTTAATCCAAGTTTCTAGTCCTTGTGTCTGTGTCGCAGCTGACTTCACCAATGTGTTGTATACTACGCTGTATATGCTTTTAGCTCTCAAAGCACACTTCATATGAAACTTTCACTTATGAAAATTAGACCCCCCATCGAATTTATTAACTGTGGCAATATCAATTTTCACTCGTATAATGTCCTTATCCTTAAAAAAACACAGTCGACGACAAACGCGAATCCCTTTTAATTGCACAATTAAAAATTAATAACCTTCACTGGGGACACACCAAAAGTGCGTTTTTTCTTATTCTTCTTCTTCTGCACGAAACGTGGTTTGGACCTTTTGAACTTTTATTATTACTTGGCACTTTTAACTAATTAAGAAAACTATTCGGATGAGTTTTTTTTTGTTTTCAGTAGTAATAACCCAAGGACATTGATAATTGTTCGAAAAATTTTAATAACAAATTTCGGAAGCTTGTTGCTTTGAACCTATAACCAACAAACTTGGGAGAGTTGTTAAAAAAATTTCAGCATTTATCAGTGTTCGAAGGTTATACGAATACAAATTTTTTTGCTAATTATAGAAAAGCCCATGCGATCTGTTTTCAGTATAATGTTGTTCTGATTGGTTGTGTTCATTCTAATGACCTCAAATTACCTGATTTCATTGGATTTTTACTAGAGCAAAAAATTTTCTTTTCAATAAATTTTCTCAAGTTACAAAAGCTGGAAACTACATTCTTCGTACAAGCTTCACGAAAAACTGTCAACTGTCAAAAAAATACTTATCAGCCAAAAAAAACTACTTTGTGGCAAATTAAAAACATGGCAAAATCACCTAATATTTTCAACAATAACTCACCCACTGCACATCTATGAAATAGTTAGTAGCTAATTCGTCTATCCTTTTTATTATATCTTGGTATTTCACGTTAGTTCCTTCTAGAGTCATATAATCATTTTTTCTCCATCTGAGTATATATTTATCCATATATTTAAAGACCAATTCGTTATTGACAACGATTCTCACTTTAGTTTTATCTATAAAAAAATCAACTATGTAATAATAAGAAAGAAAGAAGGAAACAGATGATACAGGAACCACCAGATCTTATGAGTAAGAGTTGGTGGGAGGCAAAATTATAGCGGAAATTTACTGGACCCAAGACACGCTGAACATACTTTACGACAAAAAGACGACTAATGATTGAGATGAAGGGGAAATGAAGAAAATACTTCAAATGCGAGATAGATCCAATTTGCATGGAAGGAAGTAATGGGGAAATTTACGCGAAAATGAACATATAGAGAGTACCTACCTAAACTCATCAGAAACTTCACTGCATTTTCACATGCTACTAAAGCTAATCGTATTGGTATCATTTCTTCTTTAACGGCTTTTGATAGAGATCTGAAATAATGAATGAATTATTATCAATATCAGTTATTTTATTAAGTTCCATATTGTTCTTGTTTTTAGTTATCCATCTTTCACTTCTAGTGAAATAACTAGTGGTTATCTTTGATTGAATATTGATGTAACTTACATATTATACCAACCTAACTGTAATAAGCACAACATATGGCAAGGCAATTAAGGTGTACCGTATATAGAATATAATTTTCTTTAAATCAAATATAAGTTCAATTTAATATAAAAAATAATAAATAAAACGACCTAGTTTCGCTAACAGAGCTAGAAAAAGTTGTTCAAACAATTACACAGACCACAAGATCGACACGCAAATAAGTTGAAATCAAAAACACACAGATGTTTTGATTATCAAAAAATATAGACGAATTTTGCAACTTAGCATAGAGAAATTAATTAAAGTTGAACTTCAATTGTGAAAACGAAAAAATAAAAAGAAAGGGCAAAATGAATGACGCACAATAACACAAGTAAAGTTGATGTTTTGAACAACTAAACTCGTCCCAAAATATTTTAAATAAATAGAATGGAAATTTGGACGATGGGAGAGTTGACAGGCAGCGACCGTGGTGCCTGAAACTCCCAGTTACGACGGCCCGTGTGTGGACAGTGATTTTTTTAGTGATTGCCCCGAAGTATTGAAGACAGAAATAGCCTATCAGAGCTCATCCTTTTTGTTTGTGACGTTCAACAAAGATTTTCCAAACCGTAAGTTTTTGAACCTGACAATTTTTTTTTGTTTTTTTTTGGAAAATCATATTGGTATTGATTTTTATTTAATTTTGTGTGTCTGACGATTCATCCTGGCCATATACGTGCACTACTGAAACTTGAACCATATACTACCCTAATCAGTGAGAGTAAGTTTTATAATTTGTTCTTTCTCTTATAACTATAAAATTTTATTCAAGGGATTTTTTTTGCGAGGGATCCATCCCCCGTATAAACCGGACACAGATAAATCACTCCGCTCACACTCTCAAGAGTTTACATCAATTGTTGCTCTCTAATGTTTTAGTCAGGGATATTTATTTACGCTAATCGTTTGATTACACTATAATCAGGGGAAAATATTTTCAGTCCATAAAATAAGTTTAATTGTACATAAATTGACATTCGCTAAACAATAGGATTTCATTATTTATTCGAACCTTATCGGGCAACGGAGTTTTTCACTCGGTCAGTAGAAAGGCCGGCATACAAAATCAGCCAATTGTTATATTACGAAATTTCAAAGGTTATGGATGGCCACTGAAGTAACCGTTAGATAGGTCAAGGTTAGATCATTTTTTCTTGCTAATCAAATCCTGACCACTTTCTCTGACGAATGAACTCCGTTGTTCCTACCGGGCGTTAACTGTAAAAGAATGCGATTGTATTTTAGGAACCTCTCTTGAGTTCTATTTGAGTGCCGGACAAATAACGCTATTAATATATTGTACCATATACCGTAGGCATCAGGATTAAGTTATTGTTTTTTTATTTAGTTTTCTCGTAATATATATATATATATATATATGTGTATATATATATATATATATATATATATATATATAAATATATACATATTTTCTACCCAGACTGTTTCCTTCACCAACAAACCCCTAAACCCGACCTAGTTGGATTGAGCCCTGGAAACTGGACGACACGACGAACCCTAGAACCCAGGCTTGGCACATCGTATAAGCCCAAGAGGGCCCACGAATACCCTTCCGCTCGAGCCAGGAAACCACCTTCCCCCCCGAGGTTCCTCCATAGGGGATTCACGGCTCTATTTTGCCCTACGGCACTGGTGACGGAACGCTGCAAAGAAAAAAAAAGGAAGCACAAAACCAAAACAATACGGGACAATATTGTTACTCTAGGTGACAAAAAAGGTTCCAGATTATTACATAACTTTAACCTAATTTAACCTAACAAATCTTAGTCTAACCTAACCAAATTATAGTACAGCAGAAAATATTATTTGAATGGAATGAATTGAGTACTTACATATTATCAGATAATAAAATGCCGATACCAGCTTGAGATCTCCATTCAGATTCTACAAGATATGTACCGCATACGTAAGCTACAGTGTACTCGTCTTGGTCTTCTTGTTTAAAGCGTTTACTCGGAATTTTATGTAAATTTGGATTTGTCGTCAACACACTTAACAGAAAATAAAATAAAATTAATTATATCTAAGCTACAAAAATTGGTCTTCTAGTGTTAAATTGTTAATTGTGACTCAATATTGCTAGATATCGCTAAATATTGTTAGGTATCGAAGTATATGACTGTGGTGATTAAAAGTGTTCCGCTTGCTAGATCCTTCATCAATCATACCATTACTGATGGAGAACACTTACCTCTAATCGGTGGGAAATAAATAATACATAGGTTGTGTCAAAATCACTGGGATGATATATTCAGATAACTAATAACATTTTTAGCCTTGATCACAGACAATAAGCCGATGACCACAGACCACACACTACGTACTACTAACATGAAATATTATTAATACTAATTTTTCTAACCATACGGAATTCCTATTATTAATATTATATTTACAAAGATTCGTGGTTTAATTCTTATTAGTAAGTTTTCCTATAATTATTAGTGACTTATGGTTCACTGGCCGCCACATAACTACATATACGTAAACCTTATTAGATGTCGTAATATATAGCTAAATTATGCTGGATATTGCCAGATATCCACAATGTTTGACATTTCACATTACTGAGTACCCAAGTAACAATTTCTGACTCATTTTGGGCGAAGTGTCGAAGCTGTGTCGACACTGTAATTTGGACACGACACGTTCTCGAGACACATTGTCGACTTTTGTACCATCAAAAGTGGGAAATATGACCAAAATGGTGATTGAAATGTATACTGAATATGGCCTGAAATTCATCTAATAGTGAGTCTGAAATATAACAATTTTGTCTCGAAAATGTGTTTTGATTGTGTCTTTCGTTTCCAATATATACCTGAAATTTAACCTTGATAAGTCCACAATCTGTCTATTTTGTTTCTAACTTGGGCAAAATGTGTGTCCATTTATGTGTACAAAATGTACTTTGCATGTGCCTGGTAGGTAGACACGATGTTTCCAGAATGTGTTTGATATTGTGCTCTGATGAGAGCCACAAAATCAACATATGGTGTTCTGAATTTCACCGAAATTATTAACTCCTATTCATTGTGCACCAAAATCAATCCAAATAGATAAAAATTATATTACTTCTCGATCCATTCTGGATAATCATGAACAGAAAACTGAAGGTGTTTACTTTTGAGTATTCATCAACCTAATTAGAAATCATAAGAGGGTTTTATTTTATCTTGAGTATTTTTGTATTTCTCGCGTAGGTTCACTTGCGAACTAAAGTTCACTGATGATAGTTGACATGGTAGTTCTAAAAATTTAACGGGCCTTAATAGTACGAAGTAATTATAATTTGTTTATATTTTTAAATTATTTTAAATGATTTTAATTTTTTTTTATTTCTCCACAAAATCAAAACACGATGGTATTTTATCATGAAGGATATCATATTCAGTACAGTTTTGCCATAAATATTACCAAAATCCTTAGATTAAAATATATTTGCGAAATCCGCCATTTTTCTCAAGTGCATATAACGACGAAGTACGTGTTGAAATATGGCGTACTTATGGATGGTGTCCAAACGGGATCATGTTTCGGTAATGTGAATAAAATTTGGCTACAAATTGCCCATCTCGAAACATTTGCAGATAGAGGAAACAATTCAGAGTAATGTTTCTGAATAGAGACCAAAAATTCACTGAATAATGACTAAAAGGTCACACAGACACATTTTAGCAACCAATCAGTCACCGAAGTTCATTATGGCCAAAATGCGTCGTCTTTATTTAGCAGTGGGCACATTTCGGAAAGTTTGTGTCTGAAATGCGGCCGACATTCGAACAGACCCGTACCTCATAACCTTAATTTTTAGTGCTTTATTTACATGGGCGTTATTTTTACTTCCGAATATTTATAATGTCATTTAAAATCGTTAAAGCAATAGACAATGATACAGTGCAATTGTGTATTGTGCCAACAGCGTGAGAGAAAGATGGTGTTCTATACTGGCCAATAAAATCTTGTGAAGACAGCGACAAATTAATTAGAGTTTCAGAATCTGTTCCTCGAATAGACTGGGACAAAATACCTTGCAGTGTAAAGGAGGCAGACCTTGAGTCATATCCCGCAAATGCCAATTGCGTTCAAAACATTAGTTTAATTTTCGGAATATATGGAAAATTAGTTGGAAACGTGAGAGAAGTTTACAGTATTTGCATAAACAAAGATTGAGAAACAGTCAAAAGCACTTCGGCGACAAGAGAGACGAAAACGGATTACTCTTTGATCTAGATCAGTTGAGACAAAATTCTAACGAACCTGCTCTTAATTTTTACACTAGAGTAATGTCTAATTTGAGTGCTCTTCATAATTACGTTGATTGTCATGAAACTAGTCAAGCTGGTGCAACCGTAAAGAAAAATTTTTACAATACACATGCTTTAAAAATATTTCTGGCCGGTTTGAAAGAAACTATGGGCTCCACAATTCGAGCTATGAAATCCGATACTCTTGCAACAGCTAGACAATTTATTATAGCTGAAAATGATATCCGTCACCTTCAAAAATAAAATAACGAAACTTTTAAGAATAAACCATATCCAAAATTCAATCAAAACTATCAAAATCAAACTAATTTTAATGTCCCTAACTTCGGTCAAAATTTAATGCCAATACAAATTTTTTCAAATCCATTTCCTCGTGGACCAATCAATGTTCAACCCAGATTCATCCCACATAGATTCCCGACGAATAGACAAGTTTTCGGTTCTCAACAATCTTCAAGAGCACCGAGTAATGTGTGGAAACCTAATTCAAATTTCCAACTCCTATGAGTGGCATCTCGTCAAATACATTTAACAGATCAAACATTAATCGAAACCAAAATCGATTTGCACTTCCACCTCCACAACAATACCAACCCCAACCATCACAACCCAGATTTACTTCTGAAGAACTGCACAATGTCGACCAAACGCAATATTATGACTATTATCAATCAAACACTCCTTACTACCCTTACGAAAATAACATGCTCGACCAAGATAACGTTTATGACCAAAATTGTATTTCTCCCTATGAATTTAATGACTATGTAGACACCACAAACTCAATATGTGACAATCCAGAAACACAAAGCAGCGACGAACAAAATTTTCAAGACGCTCCCGAACCAACAAATCACACGTAGAAATTTTTTCAATTTATGACAAGGAAGATCTTCCATACATAATAATTTCTGATCCTCCCTTAGAAATTATTGATAGATACCGGAGCTTCAAAGTCATTTATAAACCCCGAAATTGCTGAAAATTATTTCCCAAATTATATCTATAAAGAACCAATTACCATCAGCTCAGTCTTCCAAATAACTACTAGAGATTTTTACGCTAAAATTCCAGCTTTTCACGAATTCAATTCAGATAAAATCATGAAATTTCATCTTTTTAAATTCCACCATTTCTTTGACGGCTTGATAGGTTACGAAACTATAAGAATTTAGAAGTACATATCGATCTAAACAATTCACTTTTAAAAACACAAAACGCAAACCTACCATTATCTCACTACTCATCTAAAGGCAAACTTCTATTTTTCGCTCATATTGAACCCAATTCCATAGAAACCGCAAAAATACCTGTCAACATACCAAATGGTACTGTTAGAATTCCATACACTGAACTATCTAGTTGTAGTATCAAAGAAGGTGTCACTTTCTCAAAAAATGGATATGCCTCAGTTGATATTATGAATACCTCCGAAAATGTTCAAGATATCTTTCTGTACAAACCCATAGTTGTAGAACCTTTTGAAGACAATTACGAAATCTTCCAAATTTCTGTTCAAAGCACTGCCGACGATTATACCTATAATTTCGACAGTGCCCAATGCATTCGAACTTCTGATTTAAATTCAGAAGAAAAACTCGAAATCGAAAAACTCTGTAAACAATTTCGTGACATATTCCATAAAGAAAATTCACCCCTATCCTTACTAAATCATACTGAAAATATTGATAGACATCTGGAGACATCACTAGAAATTGTTTAGTATTACTAGAAATATAGCTCGATAACTCCAAATCTCATTAGATATAGCTAAATAATGCTGAATATTACCACATATCATCAAACGTAATTAGGTATTGCTGAGTATAGCTAGATATTGCTAAATATTTTGCTAGATATATTCCTAGATATTGCTAAATCTTTCCAAACATCACTATATCTTACTTTCTTAATTGAAACTAACTGTTTCTAGTTAACTCCACAATATATTGAAATTTTTTTTAACAAATTGACAATAACGTTTTTCGATTCCTTTGAATTTCGATATTCAGCAGGTTCTGGAGAATGGCTGATATTCACTAATATATTAGGCTAACTTTAATTATTTGTTGAAACAATTTGTATTTTATACCATACATTTGATATCAGCGTCGTGGCTTACCATAAGATGCGTCAACAAACTTTTCTCAGATTCCAGTGGCCCAATAACTCAAAATTGGAGAAAATTGTACCTAACCTAAAACTTATTACCAGGGAAAGAAGAATATCTAACTAACTTAACAATGTCACTGTCATCAAAAATGTCACTGTCACTAACCGGTTCATTACACTGCCCTCTCCTTAAAATCATTCCTCCTGGAATCACACTATCCTGAACTGGATTCCCCATTTCCAATTCTAAGTTGTTCATCTCGCTCTTCTTCAGGATAGGTTTCCTTGAATGATGCCAGACGATCATGATGAATGAAAATGGGAACTCTAACAATCCGATATATGGCATCGTTAATTTTCTTTTTGATAGTGGACGGACCCTCCATATTGAGACCGAAGAATTGTTCTTGCATAGAAAATATGAAGCCATTGTTCCAATAACGGTGGCAGACGACTTCCAACTCCCAACGAATTGTGAATGCGATGTATCTGGTCAACTCCGGGTCCACATCAGTAGGTATATACGTAGTTCGTCGGAATATTTATGGATGTGGAGGGGGTGAAGCACTAACCCGGCGCGTCTGCAGGTAGCGGATAGGGGGGGGGGGCTCTGAGATTTTATATGAGGAGGAGGTCTGCGAGGAAATACCTGGGGGCTCGTTGTGTCTAAAAACTCAACTGACAGCCCTCGAATACCCTGCCGCGGACCAACTTTACCTGTCCCAGCTGTAGTATCGTGGCTAAGGGATTGCACACGGGGTTACGTTGCCGCGTGAAATTTCGAGCTTACCTCGAAATCACCTGTTATACCAATGTCTCCTGGCTGTCTGTGGTCAAGGCTCGCGGGTCAGTGGGGGGGGGAGGTGTTTTGGCTTTACTGCCCGGACAAAGAGGAGACAACGTCATTAGAAACCTAAAGTCAAGTTGGGAAACCAGGCCGAAGAATGCGTGACTATATAGGAGAATAGTCCCTACTGGTTTCGACCAGGAGGAAGTCCATTGTATTAAACCCCTTACTTCTGCATGCGGGGCTCTCCAGTGGTGGACCGTAATGACCCTAGCTTCTCGTGCATTTATGGACAGAGAAAGCAAAACTTCCACCGGAAAACTAGTGGAGTAAACCTCCACCTCCTCATCCGGGCACCTCTCAGAGGGAAAAATGGTCAAACGGCGCTGATTTCAAGAAGGGGGTAGGGTAATAAACCCGTTAATGACAGTAACAATGGTTAATGACAATTACAGTTTTAAGTTAGTTAGATATTTTTCTTTCCCTATTAATTACTTAGTAGAAGTAGTTAGTTTTAGATTAGGTATTCTTCTTTCCGTTTTGAGTTGTCCTTTGTCCGTTTGGTTGCACAGTAATAGAATGTTCTGGATTGTTCTGGATTGTTCGATGGAAGATTCAGTAGGTTTCGAAATGTCATTCTGGAACATTCTGGAAGATTGTAAATGTCTATATAAGGCGGTGCGATGGCTGAGAGGGGGGAGTTGACAGGAGTGACGGGGAGTTTAACGATCTGGCTGGAAGTTGTAAACGTTTCTTGGGAGAATTGTGAATTGTATTCCTTGTTTATGAATAAACCATTTGAAGAAATTCACAATCGTGTCAGAATTGATTGGTGTCACGTGCGGGGTAAAGAAGAAACATAGAGTCCTGGAAATAAATCAAATTGATCAAAGGAATAACATGTGACAAAACATTTAAAAATCAATAAAAACCAGTTGGGACGCGTCATGGTGTGGCGTATACGAACACCTCTAAAGAGTAATTTCAGTTAAATGAACATTTGAATCACCGAATTTGTCTATTAATTAATGCAATAACAATGAAGCCCAAACACTCTCTATCCAACAAAAAATAGAAGGAAATGCAAATGAACATGGTTTGTTTACATGTCTAACACCCAACAAGTATATTTCGGTTTCCATTGATTCAGTTAGCAACAATACAAGGATAATTTCTTGTACACCAGTCCCATATCAACATATCCAAATGACTTGCCCTGATTTGGATTCAATTCCTCACGCTGACAAATAGTCAATTCATCCAAAATTAAATTAGTCCACTCTACCTTCTCTCTTCGGTCAGTTTATACTACAGAACTGAATAGAAATCGCCCAATCTATTTCTATACGTCTACCTTCTGTACAAATATTACAACAATTTATTGAGGTGTATGTTCTATAATATCATTAATTAATTTGAAAATCTTCAATAATTCCACTTCTACCTTCTCTTTCCTAAGTGGTGAATAAAACACACAACCGGTGGTTTTTCAACAATATGCTTGTGTTCCATAAAATAATAATAATACTGAGGCACCAGCTTATTTCTTTGAGTATTAGATTTGTGCCCAAAAGAAGGCACAATATGACGCAGAATGTTGCCAATTTCTTTAAATGCGCAATACTAACATCCACTTTTATTTTTAGTCAATATTGACGTTACCCTGAAACCTATTACGAAAATTGTATGAAATCAATTGATTTTATATAATAATGTATCTGATATCATATATTTTATTTTAAAAATTGAATATATGAGGCTTTTACGTGATGAAAATCCATACTGAACTATGAAATAAAACAATATAATTTGTAGCACAGTAGCTACTGTGTTAGTGAAAAGCGTCAACCAGTTTAAATTGAACACATTAGTTGAAACAAATTAAGTTTTTAACAAATTATATTGTTTTATTTCATAGTATTTAATTTTATAGTGCACGGGGAAAATCACACAAATGTCTTCGGCAATACGAACGTATTCACTATCATTTTTTAGTCAATATTTAAAATTCCTCGAAACCTATTAAAGAAATGGTATGAAATCAATACATTTTATATGATAATTTGTTTAATATATTTTTTTTAATTTTACTAGGACACGGGGAAAACAAAAATTCCCTATACGATACGATGTGCCTCCCCCATAAATACTAAAAACAAACATGGCACGAAAAAATAATGCGTACAAAAGTATAATCAAATGCCTTTTTACGCGGGCTTATTGAATTAAGTGACAGTTAATATATATTCGCAAAAGGGCCAAAACTCCAATTAATTATAAGAACCAGAAATATTATTAATACCTACGTAATTTCTAAGACACTATACCTACAGAAGAAGCATATTTTATTATTTTTTTAACAAGTAGTATTATTTTGACTATTATAATTATTACTAATATTGAAAACACAATTATTATAAATAATACTATTTTCACCCGTTGTTGATTCTTGCCGTGGTTAAATTGGATCAGTCATTGTATTCGAATTCAAGCTGCTTCTCAATGAATGCTCGCCCCTCATGGCAACAATTACATTTCCATTATGACCCACATCCATCTGAAGATACAGTTTGATATAATGAGCGTTACTGTGACCTGTAATCTTAAACGTCATTTTTCACCAAGTTTGAATCGCTGTAGATCTCACAGAGTGATTTATTTAACCTTCTTCACATCAACTCCTATTTTACAAGCGGATACTTTTAACCATGATGAAATTGTTTTTCTACCGACAGGGCAATTTTTATACCATTTCTTCGAATAGTTTGCATTCCAATTTAAGGTAGGGGTCACAAACAATCAATCTACTTCTAGATTTCCACGTTTCTCTATAAATTTTTTAAATAGTCGTATGGGACATTTATCAAGATTTTTGTTGTCCCGTATTGAATATTTACTGTCTGCAAGTCTTTTTGACCCACCTTGTGTTGCTTACATAAATACTGGATAATATGCAATGCGACCTGTAAAATCACCCTTATGATCAATATCCTTATGGAAGTGCTAATTTTAGCCATTGCTGCTTCACCACCCCTTCAAGCTAGTTCATGCGATATTACATGAAATAGTTTTCTCGGTAACACCGAAGGTTTATTTCATCCCAAATTGTTAAAATTTTCCAATACTCTTCATTAGTGAGAGCGGCAGTACTTGTTTTTCTTTTAGAAGGATTTTTTTTGTAACTGTCGCCGTTTTGCATTACGAGCAGCTCTTACAGATGCTAATTCAAAATCAGCAAAGGGACTAAATATCACACGGAATTTACACATAACCTAAAGTAATTAATTTGTGAGTCTAAAAATATCCCCATATAAATATACCTTTACTAAAGATTCTTTATAATTTTCCAAGTTTCTTCTTTTCATATTAAACCCCAGTCCTCTAAAATTGCAGCTAATTCTGCAACAGATTTTTCTTCTTCAATCCGATATAATTTTTCTTTCAAAAACTCCAGAAACTGAGTCCACACTGTTGCCTTAGACTTTTTGGTATTTGATGGTGTTAAATTTTCCACCTCTTCTCTAATTAACTCTGTAAATTGCTTTCCAAATAGCAACATTTCTTATCAGCTATATAGTATAATATACCAAGAACATAGATAATCTGCAATAATTTTGCCATAGATTTTCGAAAGCGTGTTGATTGGTAACAACCCGACGCCGATGGTGGAGGGTTGTTACTTCAAAGCAACATGCTTGAGGAAAGGTATGGCAAAATTATTAAAATTTATCAATGTACGAGGTATATTCGGTAAGATGATTTTTTAAGAAAATAAATTTTAGAAATATTTAAAAAATAATTATTTACTATTTACACAATTAGAAAATCAACAATGAGCTCGTTTCATGAATTTCAATGAAAATGTCAGAAGATATATATATATATATATATATATATATATATTTATCTTTTTCTGGATTTTTCTTGGTTATAGGTTTCATGGAAAAAATACGAAAAACTTATGACGTTTCGCCTATCATAGTAGGCTTTTTCAAATATTGTTTTATTGTGTTTAGGAGTACCTACGATTAAAAGGAATTAAATTGAAACCTGATGGTTTACAATGAAGACATTAACAATTAAACATTAGACATTAAAAATTAAAAAGTTTCACATGTACGAATAAAATTTCTAAATTAAGTTTTATTGTGGTACGTACCTCGATGTTAACATGTTTACGTTAAAATAATGAATGGAAAGACAAAAGGTTCTACTATTGTTTTCGTTTTTTCCTTTTTAAATATGTGTTCCGGTTTTTGTTTGTTAGTTTATAATTTTCCAAGAGTTAAGGTGTATATCAATTAATAAAATGAAAAAATACGAGGTGGTCATAAATAGAAATAATATTTATTAGCTGTGTATAGTATTAAATTGTGATAAATATGGCTTAAATGATTGGTGTCTTGCTTATCATTAACTGTATGCTGTTCCTTTTTTACGTATATCATTTCTTTAATCAGAAGTTTTTGGTAGTTGTTGTCTTGTATTAGAATTTTAGTGTTTGAGAAGTTAAATTCTTGTTTTTCGCTAGATTCATGCTTGTGTAAAGCTGTTAGGCATTTTTGGTATATTTGTGTCCGTTTAGCCTACTATTATGGTATTGTGTAGTCATGCCTATGTACTTTTTGGGGCAATTCAAGCAGGGTCTTGAATAAACGACATTAGATTTCATTTTAGTTGGAACTTCACTTTTCAATGATGTGAACAAGTATGATAATAAATGTTGTGCTTTGTGACATACAATGATATCATGCTTACCTAAGATATATTCCATTTTTTCCGATAATTCTGCTGTGTAAGGCATAGCGATATATTTTTTTATGCTTTTATTATTTATTTGTGTTTTATCTGGTATGTTACTATTATACATTTTGTGTGTACGTTGTTTTATAATTCTATTTATTAATTTTGTAGGGAAACCATTTTCATAAAGAACCTTTTTTACTTTCTTTATAAATATATATAATGGCTTAAGAAATGCTACAAATATATATATATATATATATATGTGATATATATATATATATATATAATGTATAGGATTCAATAATTATTTATTATTTATTATTTGACACTGCAAAATCATTAAACATGTATACCAACTCTATCAAAGGGTAGGGTTCAAGTGCGCCATTCAAATTTACTCTAATTATTGGTTTGTGAAATTAAAATGAACAAAATTATGATTTCAGGAATTTTTTTAAAACATAGAAATTTATAAACAGAAAATGTGTACAGATATACTACAAAAAAATAAACTACTATTACTATGGAACAATTAAAATGTTTTTTAAATAAAGGCCTTTTTTTTAATTTAGAGATCTCTAATATAATATTTTAAAATGGTACCTTTTATTTACTAGGTTTGTATCCACTTCAAACTAATCTTCATTTGGACATTTGATAAGCTGAGGACAAAGTTCTGAACAGTTTATTTCGTCTTCGCCTTTTGGACAATTAATGATTCCGTCACATCTGCCTTTATACGGGTCGAAACATCTATCTATAGAAATATTACTGCAAGTGGTAGTTGATGAATTACAAATAGCACACCCCGTGAAATCAGAATGGTCTGTACAAACGAAATCTGCTGTTCTACAAATATTTGTGGAATTGTAACAACCAGATCAATCCAAACACATAAAAACACTGGGTTATTATATTTTAAAGTTACGGAGAGTTTGTTTCTTGAAGATAGTACAACAGGTTTGGGTAGTATGTCGTTATTGCACACGTTCAATTGAATATTGTCGAAGTTTCTAATTGACAAGCACGTGGAATTTCTTGAGAAGTTCAATTTTAATATTCTTAATGTAGTTATTGTATTTTCTGGTGAAGGTATTACCCAATTACATAAACTATTACTGTTTCTGTCAGATGATATATACTGTATGCTTCCTTGTAATTCGAATGAGGTCGTTTCTCCACAATAATCCGAAAAGTTTGCGTAAATTAGCACGTTCTTCTTGACAAGATCAATTATAATACGACTTTTCACTTTGACATTTTAAAAACCAACTGACTTTTTTGATTTCCCTCATAATCTATCACGTTGCGGGTTGCTATCGAAACTTCTCTATATCGTATGAATTGTATAGATATTGTGTGATTAACGACGATTCACTGTTTATATTACCATCAATTTTTAAGCCGTATATGAAACATGAAAATGACATTTTTGTATTAGAAATTAGCATATAGAGATAAAGATTTTTATACATATAAATATTAACATAACTTATTTACTATTTATTAAAATTCCTGAAATCCCTTGCATAAAATAACCTAATTACTAACTATATGAAAATTTGACGCGTTTCTTTTAAATTATTTTGAATTTCATTCTAATTTCAACGGATGCTTTTGAAATTACATCATGTACTGCATTATTAATTTTAATCTCTATTGTATCTGAATCAGATTTCAATACTTTCGATTCTGATGGTTCAAAGAGTATATCGTCTGTTTCAATATCTTTGGTCAGATTTTCTTCAGTATTATAGTGAGGATTTTGTTCACTGTTTTTACTATCAGCATCTATAATTAATTTAGACATGTTTTTTTTCTACAATTTATAAATATTCGTTAAAATGATGGCTAATAAAGTACAAGATTGAAAAAATCAATATGACTTATTTCAGTAATACTATTAATCCTTATTAAATTGAATACAACCAAATGAAAGTGCTTCAATATATATATATATATATAAATATATATATATATATATTATCACATACAGGTTGTCCCACCATGGTAGTGACATGTGTTGATAATACATTTTATATTTAATTACTTAAGTGGAAGTTGTATTTGATAAACACAATATTTCTGATTGTGATGAGAAATTTGTTAGTGTAGGTCCTACACGAAGCTATGAAACTCGCGCTAACGTCTTACACAAGTCTTCGACAATCAGAAATGAGAATTATGTTAGCTAAAAAATTATTACCATTTGAAAAGAAAATGGTAGATTCAGTACAATTGCGTTATTAATATTTTATCAGTTAATTTCCATTGAATAAAATCCAATATTGATATATTTTGTTCAACATTTTCTACATTTTTATCAACAAGTTCATTCATACTTCTTGTAAATGTCGCATTTGCTCTGTCAGCTCTTATCTACCAATTTATAGTTTATATTACGTACAAAAACTACTTCTGAAAGATTTGTCACAATATACTTTCCATATTTTTATAATTTCATTGTATCGTAAAATTTTGTGGTATGTTTTATTATGAATGTCAGTAGAGAATGTGGTGTACAGTGTATTATTCTCCATGTGACATGTACAAAGCTATGCAGATGCTGAGTGAACCTCCAGGATTTTTACCGTCACATAGTTCTGTTTGGCTGTTAATTTTGCAGAGGGCTGAAAGTATCATTTATAGAATTATGTGAGAATGTTTATGATGTTTTAGGATTTGACAGTAAATGACATTTATTAAAATAGAAATGTATGCAAACAATCCTTTAACATTTAGGTAGCTAAGTTAGGATGGAGTTTGTTGAAAAGAAAAACTAGGTACTTGACATAATCTTTTTTGACAAGAAAAATTTTTCCAAAGGAGAAATAATATAAAATAGATTGGATACGATTAAAATATTGGAAATTAACAACATTTAAGTCAATACGAATATTATTACGAATATAATTCAAAAATAAAACAGTATATTTAAAAGATATGGAATATTTTTCAATGATGGAAGGTTGATGAAGAAATACAGGAGATTGATGTAAGACAGTTATACATAAATAATACATATTCAGAAGATTTTGAGCAATAGGAGAATAATTTGAGAATATTATAAATAATTTGAAAATCAAACATCACATTGAAAAGTGACATAAAATATTTTGGAATGATGGAAGGTTGGTGAATAAATACATAACGTAACACATCTAATATATAGGTACAAATAAAATAGATTCAGAAGATTTTGAGGAAAGGAGAGTAATTTGAGAAAGGTCTGGATAATTTTATAGAAGTTTCGTAGTTGTGTAAATTTTTTTATTTCTTAGATCATATGACATTGAATTTTTCTTGGTGATTGTAATTTTAACATATTTCTTTTATAAGGTAATTTTAGTATTGAAAAAATAGTCCAAAACAAAGATCTTTGTTTGAGGAATACAAAAAGAAGCAGTTCCTGTATATCAAAAGGTAAGAGATTTAATTAATAAATTGAGATTAGAGTAGTGAAAAGATTGAATATAATAAATTTCGGTTAAACAAAAGAAATTACAATACAGGATGTTTCTTTAATTAGAATTTAAAACATGAATATATAATTGTAAAATTGTAAGAAATTTGAATTTAATTAAAAAAACAAAAGACACAATTTATTACTGCCATTTTTTCAAGAACTGACTCCCTGTAAATAAGAGATTTTGTATAGAGCCGGAGCAAATATATTTTCATATTTTTTTATGGTAATTTCAATAAGGTCTGAATAATTTTTATTAAATTTTACTTGCCTATTAATGGTAAGTTGGCATCCTATAACATTTACGTAAATAGTATACACCTTATTTATCTAAATTGAATTTAAAAATAAATAAATTGTATACGTACAATAGTTATAATTCTAACAAATTTGTGCCTGCAACGTGGAGCAGAATAAAATTATTATTGTAATATTCAGATATTGATAATTATAGTTATACTAAAATCTGACTCCTGAAACGTGGGGCATAATAATATATATATATATATATATATATATATATATATATACATATATATATATATATATATATATATATATATAAATATATATTTTAATACATATCCTCTATCTAAATTCTAAAGAAAACATAGAAATAAAGAAAATGTGCTTATTTGGTTGTAATACTAGTGATACACACTGTATTATCAATAATTTGAAAGGTTCAATATACCAATAAAATTTGACATTTCAATTTCTTATGACATTAATGCAGAATGGACTTAATGATAGATAGATTTTAAAACGATTTGAAAACAAGAATACAGATGTCTCTGTTAGCAAAATGGCATTTATACTAAAACAATGAAAATCTCTCTTTGTATATGAAAACGTAAATTTGTATTTTTAAAAAAAAAAAAGAATTTGGTAACCAAAGGAGAGGAGAATTATTGATTGAAGCAGTTTAGTAAGTTGATTTTGATATTCCCGAAAGACAACATCAAATAAGAGTTGTCCCAAATTTATTCAAAATTGAGTTGATTTTTAGATTCCCTCGAGACAACATCGAATGAAAGTTGTCTCAAATTTAATTCAGAATATCAGAGTAATTTGTATGATTATTATCAGTTTCAACATATTTTCCATTATAAAGCCAGTGCGTGTATTATTCGCAAAGAATTACAGCGTTAAAGTGCGAGTTGTTTTTCCGGTTTCTAAATTATTGATTTAGAAAAGTTGTTCCTGAAATTCTAAAAAACGTTTTTAGAATACGAACGAGTCTACTAGTACCCAGTTGGTGAGTCCAGTCCATATTATCTATATTATTTCTCGAGAATTAATAGGCCTTTAGTAAAATTATTTCGAAAATAGATGCATCTTATGATTAAATACCTACTTTGAAATTATAGTAACGTTACTTATATAAAATTCTACGTCCAGTGAAGACTATTTTGGAACAGACAATTTACAAGGAAGTTTGCGCATTTTACATTGACATATATCAATTATAAAAGTAGACATTTCGAACTTTTGGTTGAATTATTTAGATAGGAAATTTCTAATTATAGGTTGTTTAATATTAAGGTTTGATACAAAGTTCTATCTTTGGTTTATGCGTTTATATTTTTTGAAAAGTTTTAATTTTGTAATTGTTATCTGATAATAGATTATATAAATTTGAATTCTAAATCTCTTTGGTTTTTTTTCATATTCATTCTCATTATATTTGATAATTTTTATGCTAGAGAAAATTTAGTATAATAAGTGACATTTGGTTAATTTCCTGATAGTAAATTTCATATATGTCATAAGAATTTAATTGTCTTATAGTGTATTGGACAAACAGTTACTTTACATTTTGAATAGTGCAATACGTAATTTGGAAATTTATAAAATTTGAATTCTTATTTGAGATTTTTGATCCCTCCCTGAGATAAGAGTGAATTAATTGATTGTGTATTGATTTATCTTTCATAATATAACATTTAATATTTATAGAGCCGGGCATATTAATTTGACAACTGCTGTCATAAAATTTAATAGGTTATATTTAGCGGTAAAGGTGTTTTCACATTAGTGCAGTTACTATTACAAATTGTGACGACAGCAACAAATAAAATTCACATCATATAAATTCAAATTAATATAATTAAAATCATAAAATATTATAATTAAAGAATAATAGAATATATATATATATATATATATATATAACAAGATGTACGAATAGTGCGTGACATATGAACAATAAGCAATAGATTAGTGGGTATTGCACGCAAATAGCCAGAAACATGCATGGCTGCGGTTACCACTCTTTTCAGTAGCCCCTTCTTCTATTTGCGTACAATAACCACTAATCTATTCGTTGCTTATTATATATATATAATATATATATATATATATATATATATATATATATATTATATATATATCGATTTTATTTTATATAATTGCCCTACGTTGTAGCGACAATTATTGCGCACACGGCTTTATCAGCGTATGATATTTATTTCACTCTGACAGTAGTTGTCAAAAATGCTCGGTTATCCACAAAAATATAATTTATTGAAGGATGAATCTACTGTAAAATATTCGAATCACTCTTATCTCAGGGTGGTTTCGATGCGCCATAAAATAGAATTTTTTTTATAAGATTTCAAAGTATTGTCTAACTAAAATATTGATTATTAATTTTGTTCTGTTTGATCTATATTACTATACTGTGGCTGTTTGTTCAGTATTCTAAAGGCTATTCAATTTCTTTCTGACATTCAATAAATTTCAAAAAGCATTCTGTCACCAAGAATCCACAAATGTCACTGTCACAAATAAAAATTTTAATCAAATTAAATGAGTTTAATTTCAATAAGTTGTTCAAATCTATTACAACACAATATCTAACGTAAGTCGAATTCCAAAACTTATATACAATTATTAAATCTCACAGAAAATAGACAAATATTAGTTTTCCTTTTATCGAATAACAAATATCTTATCTACAATGAATGAAATTTCAGTGAATTACGATGAAAGTTTATAAATTATCAAATGGCAAAATCTTATCTATAAGGATACAAATTAAATTAATTACAAACTAAATTGACAAATTTTTCTAAACGTCCGAATGATTTACGAATTGTCACTTTTACTTCGCGAATGTTAAATACCCATTCACAGTCCCAACTTCCTTCAATATACTTTTTCAATATAATTGGTCAATATTAAATTTCTGTATTTATTCTGAATCAAATTTCTTTGTAATCGATTAATTAGATGCATCTATGATTAATTTCGATTAAAGCCTGATATTTTTGTTATCGAAATGATGCATTATTTTATATTATCAATAATCTGGAGCAGACTCACCAAGACTCCAAAACTCCTCCAAACTCGTACAATTCAAATTCAGGATCGTTCACTTTTCCGAACTGATGACTAACTTTTTTTAATAAAAATGACACGCACATAATTTACAATTATGCACCGGACAACAATTTCTATTATTATTTATTATATTATTTAATTAACTACTACTTGGCGGAATATTGAAGAGCTATTAAATTACATGTTCTCGGTTCGGGATATCAAATTCAACTCACTATTTTTTATCAAGTAAATAACCACATAACGCTGTGGTTACACACTTTCTTCTTTTCAAAAAAAAACTCTATTTGTTATTTTTCTATAACAAAGATTTGGAATTCTTTTATTATCTAAATATCTTATCATGAATTCGCTTTTCTTTAACCTACAATATCTTTTTCAGCTGTGACATGCCAATGTCATCAGAAATTAAATAATCTGTCAAATATTACATATACAGTGTTTTTCAACCATATTGATTTTATAGACAACACCGGGTTTGCCAAAAGTATTGCAAAATAAAATTGAACGAAATTCTTTAAAATTTTAAATAATAGAACTGTATTAATATATATATATATATATATATATATATATATATATATATATATATATATATTGCGCCTGAACTAGCTATTTGCGACTAATAACGCCACTCTACGATCTCAAATAAAAATGAGAGAAAATATTGAAATTTGAACATCCGTTGGCTCAACTTTATTTAGCTGAAATCAGTTATGGAAAAACTGTTGCCATGGCAACGATTGTGGTGATTAGTAGTAAACAAAACCCCAAATCATATGGTGAAGAAATGCGCGGTTGCCAAGTTGACCCCACTTTCTTTTAGCTGAAATCAGCTATGGAAAAACTGTTGCCATGGTAGCCATTGACATGGTAACTCGTACACAAGAACCTAAATAATATGGTGAGGAAATGCACGGTTGCCAAGTTGACCCCACTCTCGTTTAGCTGAAATCATTTATGGAAATACTGTTTTCATGGCAACGATTGTTGTGATTAGTAGTAAACACAAACCCAAATCATATGGTGAGTAAATTCGTGGTTGCCAAGTTGACCACTATCGTTTAGCTGAAATCAGTTATTGTGAAACCGCCATGGCAACGGGTACACAAAAACCTAAATAATATGGTGAAGAAATGCGCGGTTACCAAATCAGCATCCTCAGCATGGCTGAAACTAGTTTTGCGTAAAATCCGCTGTCCTGTCAACTGTTTTGATGGTGAAGAAAGGGTGAAAACCTTAATTTTACAATGCTGATACGCGCGTTTACCAAGTTAACCACTTGTGCCCATCTGAAAGTAGTTATTTTGAACAGGGGAAGGGAATATAATCATTGGATTCACCCTTACCCTTCTTGAATAACCTGATGTGCGCGTTACAAAGTATTGGATATTTTTCAAGAAGGAGAACAATTTCTTTTTATTGTTGTTGTTGTTTCATTGTTGATATTAAAGAGTTGTTTACATCGAAGTTAGTTGAAATATTTTGAATCATTACACATTACCCATGATTGTCCACATTATTCAATACTCTCAGGAATACGTACATACACAATAACCAAATGGAAAATGTTTATGAACAGCTATCAACAGACTGTGAAAAATGCGCACCGGGTCGACGTTTCGCTATTCACCATAGGATTTGGGTTATTGTTTACTACTAAACACTACAATCGTTGCCATAACAACAGTTTTTCCATAACTGATTTCAGCTAAACGAAAGTGGGGTCAACTTGGCAACCGCGCATTTCATCATCATATGATTTAGGTTTTTGTGTACCCGTTACCATTGTAATGGCTGCCATGGCAACCGTTTTTCCATAACTGATTTCAGCTAAACGAAAGAGAAACACAAAGTACTGTCAATTGCGTTACCCCAGAATTCCGAGCACGATTTAGTACCAGATTGTTCTTTCTTCTTCTGTTTAGGGTAGTTCGAATGACTGGGACACCATGTCCATATCCAATTTAGGAAGATTTGACGAATTAGCTTCGGTGAAACCTGAATCCATTTTAAAGATGTCTTTTAAAAGGCAAACAAACGGAAGCACATTTTCTACTATAAAATAATATAACAAACAACTAAAAAGTCGGCGAGGATGATATCTGTTTGAGGTTGGTTGTGGATATTGATATCAATTGTCAAATTCTTCTAGTCTACTTTCACTTTATATTAATCAACTATCAACTTGGAGAGTCAAGTAGGATTTGTTATTGTTTTTATTATTTTTGGTACTTTGAGGAGTATTATCCTCTATTAATTGATAAGTGAAAATCTTCATTTTATTTAATTTACCTTGTGGAAGTGGAAGGGATAGAAGCAGCCGCTTGATTTAGCATTAATACGAGCGTATCGTTTATTTCTTCTTTGATGTGCAAAATTTTTTCATTCAACAGTTTGCCATTAGCTTCAGCATCGTTTACTAGTGTCAGTAGTTTTTCGAACCGCCTAATGCTAAAAAATAAATATTTGCTTCGAAAAAAGGAGCCAAATAATTTGTCATTTTTCCTCTTTTTGGCCGCAAAAGATTTTTAACGGAAACTAGTTCAATTTACGGTGATAATAGAGATAAAGCTAATAAACGTGCGATAGCTCATTCGACAAGAAACATAAGAAATTGCGAATGATGATGAAAATGTATTTAGTTTTTGGGAATATTTCAAAAACTGAACAATTGCAGAATTTCAAATAAGGATTCTTAAAGAGAAGGAAATTTCCAAAAATTTAGCCTCTCGAAACTATGTCTCCATTATTTATTATTTTAATTCAATACTGAAATTAGGTCTTTGTGCGTCAATTTCGGGATGCGGACGCGGCAAGCAGGCCACTCGTCGGGCAGTAACCTTCATTCTCGGGAGCAAAAGTAGCACGTTCCTCGCTTGTTATACAAATAGCTATTACGTACCATCAAGACCTGTTGTTTGGCCTGGGTATGTCGCACTCAAAGTCAATAACGATTAAAAACCTCCTCTCTCTCCGGCCTCTGTATCCCCGCAGAAACCGCCGTTAGGCATTACTTCACAAGGAAAGGATATATCTGCTGCCCTTCTTTCAGTTAAATGAAGTTATTTATTCTAAACTTCTAGCCATGGTTTTCTTTTGCTCTCTTCCTTTCGATGGAACGCAAATACTTGAATATATCCGTGGCGAAAGTGCTGGTCGCGTTCCAGGCAGTCTCTGATGACAGCATTGCTTCTACTAATGTCTCTGGTTGGATTTTCTGATCGAGCACAATTTCCAGGGCATCACGTGGCAAGTTGAAGCGTGGACACGCAAAGAATATGTGTTCCGCGTCTTCAGTGACTCCGGAACAGGACGGGCTCTCTGGAGAATGATCTCGTTTGACGCGATGAAGATATGCCCCATGTCCTGAAAGCATCTGTGTCAGATAGTAGGTGATCTCTCCATGATTTTTGTTCACCCAAACATCGATTTGCGGTATAAGACAATACTTCCATCTATCCTTGTGTGTGTGTGTTTTTTGTTTAGATTAATGAGGTACAGGAGGAAACCTTCAAAAGGTACTCGCCAGACGAGTTATGTGGGATTTTTACCTCAATAAAGTCTAACCTGCTCCCGGAACGAGGGTTCCTCGGCGGCACTGTTTGTAAATACAACATCGCCGGGGTGCTCTTATTTGATTTTACTGCTGTCCTGGTGTTATTACGCCTCGTACGTGGTGCGAAGATCCTTGATGACGGATTCCGCATACTCTGTAACTCTGTTCCAAGCCGATTGATTCTTCAGCATGCATTCCACTATGTTTCCTGGACTAATGGGATGGTCCAGGTTTCTCTCCAGTTCTGACCGTGTCCCCACGTAGAAGGAGCATTGGAAGAATACGTATTCGGCATCTTCGACCACATCGCGGCAATGATGATAGTTTGGGGAGTCAGTTCTCTTGAATCTGTGCAAGTATGCTCGAAAGCCGCCATGCCCAGTCAAGAGTTGGGTGATGTAGTATCCGACCTCCACGTGCAGGCGAGTGACCCATTTGGTGACATCTGGGATCAGCCGAAGTGTCCATCGATCTCTCCTATCTCTCTTGCCAGAGGCGAAGGCTCTCGGGTCTCTCCTCTTCACAGAGGATCTTTCGTCGCTCTTCCTTCTTCCTACGATGCTGACGTTGCCATTTTCTTGCCGCTGGACATTGTTTTGCGATATGTTGTTAGCTCTAGCGATTTCGCCCACACTGGTGCTCCGTGTAGCAGGACGGAGGTAATCACATTTGTTAGTAGTCGCCTCCGGATTTGCCTGGGACCTCCGATATTGGGCATTATCCGTGAATGCGCGTCCTATACTGCTGTGCTCCCTGTACTTGAGTCTGGCATCCAAGACGACTCCTAGATACCGGATGTATGATAGCGACTGGATGTCGTGACCCCCCACTCTAATGGCAATGGTCTCCATTTTCTTCCGGCTACTCACAAGGAGTGCCTTGGTCTTATGTTCCGCCAAAGACAGATCTGCCGATGTCATCCACTGTCTCATCCCCGGATGGTGGAGGAGAATGCGGCTTCCATTTCCTCCAGATGCTTCGCTACCAGCACAACCGCCAAGTCGTCTGCGAAAGCCTCAAGTGTTGTGTTCACCGGTAATTCCAGATGGAGTAGGCCGTCGTACATGACGTTCCACAAATGTGGCCCCAGGACAGAGCCCTGAAGTACCCCTCCCGTGACCCTACGCTCCGCTGGTCCCTGCTCCGTTTCGTAGTGCAGTAGATGATCACTGAAGTATGATCTGGCTATCCTTGTGGCGCCTTTGCGATAGGTGCTCGCAGTTTCCTCATTCATGCGAATAAGGTTTAGTGACGAGAAAGCCTCTTGTAGGACTTCCCTTCTTCTTTCCGTTTCACAGTGGCCCCGTTAAATTGACCAAGCATTGAAGTCTCCAACGATTACGACCGGAGCAATTGGTGGAGTTGGTCAATCGGAGCAGTTGGTGGAGCATAGCAACTGTACAGATGCACCAGTCCTATTTTGGCCCTGAAAAACCATGAAGTGGGGTTAGTTGATAGCTGTTCGAAAGGCAGTCTACCGTATGCCCATATTTCTGCCTTTTTTGTATTGTCTGAAACCTATGGGTGGGTGTGGTCGTCGTCATACTGTTCGCACAGCATAGCCACGTCAACGTCTAGTTCTCTGACTCGCTGTGTCAGCAACCCTTGGGCCGCCCTATAGTGGTTGAAATTAAGTTGTAGCACTCTCATTTTCCGCACCCTGTACAGCGCTCCTGGAATTTTGGAAAATGGGACATTTCTATCCACCAGCTGTATGACTACAGTCACTCTTTACATCTTTTTCCCTGGAGAGAATGCAGTTGGGTGGCTCCTTACACGTTGGTGTTGTCCGCATCTAAAACAGGTCTTGCAGCGGTCCACCCTCTTCCTGTAAACAAGAGCTTTGTGGCCAAAATTCCAGCACTGGAAGCATCTGCTTGGTAATACTTTCTCCCGGACGCGCACTGTGCCCCAGCTTACTCTGATCTAACCAAGCATCGCTGCCTTCCTCACGTAAACAGCCGGTTGGCAAACCACCGCGATCTGCGTCGAGGCCCAGTTTTTCCTCAGAGATTTCACACCATCGGTGGTGAGCTCCTCCATGTCTGGGATATAGTCCTTTTTTGGTTGCCCATTCGTCTATGCCCCTGACTGCTATTTCCGATCCCGTAATCCCCATCTCTACTGTCGCTTCTTCATTAAGGGTCTCCCGGTAGGCCTCCATTTCCTCCTTTTCCCAAACATAATCAGCAAATTGCCTCCTGCCGTCCTTCGGATCTTTTCGACTTCCTCACCGATATCTTTCAAGGCGGGGTCTGCATTCACCTTCTGTATTATGTCGGCGTAAGTCATCTTCTCAGCGCCTTATGGCCATTAATGCGTTCGGTAGTAGTGGTTTCCTTCGAGCTTTTGCCGGGGCCTTCTTTTCCTTCTTCTTTCTCCTGCCAGCCTGCTCCCATTGTTATCCGTCTGGAACTGCAGTCCTTCCTGGCTGTTTCTGCCGATCACGCTCGGGATTGGAAGTTGGTTGTGGAGGTATATCTCCAGCCTTCCTCCCGGTATGGTTCTTGCTGGTTATCCCTACCGTACGGTCAGTTTTTGGGGGTGTTATTTGCACGGTATTTATGCGCCTCTGTATTTGTTTAACCTTCCGGAGTTAGTTGTTAGGCGGAGACGAGACCTTCTTCTTCTTTACGTTGGATCCGTTCTGGCTCCCCTGCGCCCAGCTCCTTTGTGTGGTTTGCGTTTCGTTGGACACCGTGTGTAATTCCATAAACCGAAAGACCGACATACCGATATACCGACATACCGACATACCGAAATATGGACATACCGACATAGCTACATACCGACATACCGACATACCGACATACCGACATACCGATATACCGATATACCGACATACCGACATACCGACATACCGACATACCGACATACCGACATCCCGACATACCGACATACCGACATACCGACATACCGACATACCGACATACCGACAGACCGACAGACCGACAGACCGACAGACCGGCAGACTTACAGACTGACAGACTGACAGACCGACAAATGGACAGACCAAAATTTTTTTAAAATAGGTTTTTAGACTCGGAAACATATGTAACGTATAGATACACTCGAATCTCGAAACGTCATAATCACTCTATTACAATACTTCCCTTATATGTATACATACTCGTATATACATAAGGGGAAGTAAAAATGATAAGAATTCTAAGAAATTGACAATTGTTTCGATATTTCGAAATATCATCGTCAGTTCTGTCAGTCAGACATTATTTAAAAATTTAAAAACTCACCTTTGTTTATCCATTGTTTGAATCTGATTTGGATGGCAATTACCTATTAATAAATGAAAATATTTTGTTTTGGCAATGTATTTATATTGTAACTAATAAGAAAAGTAGATAAGAGATAAGAAATATAGATATTGGAAACGATAAAATTTGTGAAATCGCATTGATAAAGAGATTTGTTTCAAAATGATTCATAATAAATGTAGTACACACATATAAGGTAAATGGCCCAAATATCGGCCACGTCCCTATTATCGCACACTTTTTTGGTTTTTTTATTAATAATAAGTTAAGTGTATATCTTTGAGACGAAAAATATATTCTTCTGAAAAATTGCACATTTTGGCCACATTGTCGACGCAACCTATGCAACGGCTACTCCTCCGAAGAGCTACTCAGGCGTGGGTTATATGCTAATAGAGACTCAAGGAGTAGGTCTCACTGGTTATCGGGTAATCCTACTTATTTTTACGTTACGAGACGGAAAGATAAGTGGGCGCCACCCTGAGTCCTACTAGTCTATAAGTTACCTCACATCAACTAATCCCAGTCAACAAAAGAAGAAGTTGGAAGGTTATAAAAAATGAACAACGTTATTTAATATTTACAAGTAGATTTATTAAACAAAAATTATATATTGAAGGAAAATTGAAATTTCCAAATGTTAAATATAAATAAATTAGATTCTGAAGGAAAATTGAAATTTAAACATGAATTATGAATTGTACAAAAGAAGATATTAAATTACATATGGTACAAAACTATGAAGTTGATTAATACATGAACTGTAGTTGGAAATAATCAATAATATTTACGATTATGGACGTTAGTACTTTCCTTGCATTTTTTTCTTTTCCAACGATGAATCTCTTGACTTACAAAGGAATCAGGAACCAATCAGCTGCATCAAGTCTGCTTTGAGTAGAGCCCTCGGTCCAAGCCGGTAGAAAGTTCAAGCCGTGGTCCCAGCCGGTAAAGTTGAAGCTGGTCAAATTTTAGCCGGTAAAAAGGCTTAGGCCGGTAAGAAGGTTTAGGCCGGTAAGAAGGTTTAGGCCGGTTAGAAAATTTAGGCCGGTAAAAAAAGTTTAGGCCGGTAAAATAAGTGCTAGAAAAAAAGACACTTGAATCAGATATAGTTCTTGAATTCAGTAAAATGCAGGATATCTGGAGATTGAAATTACAGTAGGTACAAGTAACATAAGTACAAAATTATGAAATGATATCTAACAACGTGGTTCATATATCCTGTATTTAACAATATTTTAAGAAAATTTATTTATTTGAGAAATAAAAAGCACAATAAAAATCATAAGAAAGGTTACTAATTCATTTGATTTTATTTTAATGGCTTTTCAACGTAGAATTCCATTGTTATAAAAAAAATATAAAGAAGCAGAACAATGTGGTTCATGTTTCCTGTATCTTACAATATTTTAATAGAAATTTTAGAAATAAAAGCACAATAAGCATCATAAGAAAAGTTACTAATTCATTTAGTTTCAATTTAACATTTCTTCAACGTAAAATTCCATTGTTATAATAAAAAAATATAGGAACCAGAATGAAATATATATAAAAATACGAAATCGATATAATATATCTCTGGTACTGAATGTTTTGAAGAATATTAATTTGAAACTATTAAGTACAATGAAAGAAAGAATTAGCGAAGGGATATTATACATTTTAGGCGAAACTACTCATCATTCATATGAATGCACTTCGATACGGTAGGATGAGAGAACACAACAATAACTATATTTCGTTAAAGAAAAAAAAGGCAGAACCTCAGCGCCCATCGACTTAAATATCCTAATGAAAACGAACTCATCCGAAAACTTAAAGTTCGACAATCATTGACAAGAAGTATTATTCGATGTTACGAGGGGTAAACGAAATTTACGTTACTCTTTCATCGACTAGAAATATTACGAGTGGTGAACGAAATTTACGTTACACCTACCCCGTCTACGAATTTCTATAATTCTCAGTAAGCTTGAAAACAGTCGACTGATAACAACCTTAGACAAAGGCGTCATTTCGCTAGCGAAGTAGGTAAGACAATGCAGTAAACTTACATTTTTAATTAGTGTTTTTAAATGAAACTAACGGTCTCTAGTTAATTCCACAATATAATAAAAGTTATTGAAAATTCTAAAAAATTGACAATTGTTTCGATAAATAAATATCATCGTCAGAATGACAGAAGTTACATTTCATTTTATGCCTACCTGATGTTTACTAGTTATTTTTGGCTAGACCAAGAAGTGACCTAACTTGTGATTGGCTTAATATATGTTTATAGAAAAAAGAAGAAGATGTGATATTACAAATATTGAAGCTTAGATATTATTAGCCCCATGGTGATATCCTGAATATTCCACGAAGTAAGGGTCGAGACAGTCAATTACATTTTTAATGTTTATTAAAAAAATACCTTTATGGGGTTTATTTTTCTGGTATAATATTGTATATTAACTATACTACCGAAACTGCCATCTACGGATGTCAGTAAAACTTTGCGTTAGGTACATGTCTCAAGTTACTCTAGAAAGAATAAAATTTCCATTTTATAAACAATTACCCAATCAAATTTAAATCACAAAAACTTTTCTACTTTTAATTGATACTTACAAAGAAACATTCTTCCAAATAATTCTCAATTTATTGACTGAAATTCATTCAGATAAAATTTTTATATATACATAGTTATTTTCCAACTAATTTTAAGCTGATCTAAAAAAATCATTTGGCAATGAAAACATTTATAAGACTTGGCCCACTTTTTGGTATAAGACAGCAAAAATTTGTTTAATGTTTACCGATGATGAGGCAAATTATGAAGAAGAGGACATATATTTCTACATGAAGTCAATGCAATAGTAAATAACATCCAAAATATTCAAGAAATGGAGAATGAAGGAACTAGACTTAGAGAAGAAATAGCAAATACTTTTAATTAATCTAGTTTTGTAGTTTTTGTTTAAGTTAGTTATACCTATTTGTTTTATTTATTTTGTTATTTTGAAGCCAGTTGTTTCTTTTTTTTTCTGCATTTTATTTCCTGATCTGAGTATATGGTTGTGTTTCTATTGAATGCATAAGTATTCCATAATAAGCTACATCTAGATGACAAATAAGTACCTGAAATATTTTCACTTATAGAGTTTTAAAAGAGCGAATTTCCTTGAAAAAATTTGCAAATGAGAAAAAATGTATGGAAAATAATTCGAGCTCGCGGGAGATTCGGTAAGAAAATTTTGAAGCTACATTGTATTTGAAATAGTTCCATTTTTTTTTACTTTTCCTTTGTCCTAGTAAAAAAAGTAGGAATCAGCCCTAAATAAATGTATTACTTCTTACTATAGATATTAGAACTAGAGTCACAAAGAAAACATCATAAAATGAATCGTACAATTTTTGTTCCTTCTGAGCATATCCAAATTCATCATAAAAATATGAAATATTTTTTCTACGACCATAAAGAAAAATGTACATTTCAAGTGCGTCTTTGATTAAGGAGCCTACCACATTATAATACAGGTTTTCATTTCATATGGGCTAACTGTATCGAAATACCTATTTCATTTCCCACGACTATCATGTTCTACTAGACTGTCATTATATTAACGAGTTTTTTGTTCATATATATTATAATGTATGATCGAGTCATGTTTGTTAATGTCTATCTAGTAATTTAGTGATGATTATTTGACATTGACATGCTGATTCAGATATGTAAACTAGCCATTGATTAGAAGGACATCGGTCACTATCCTGGTAGATGCAGGAGGTGATATAACTCCTTTAAAGAAACACGATAATTGATAACTTTTTCCGCAGGTGAATTTTTTCTGCATAAAGTATTTTTATTTCCGAGTTACAAAAATTTTTAAATTTTGAACGTTATTTGTTTCAGGACGTAGGTAGGTACATGTACAAAAAGAAAATCAAAAATGTTATCAGTAAGGGAAACTGAATGAGAAGTAGACTGTATGAATATCTAAGGTTGCGATATAGCTTCCCCTATTCTCTCATTGCGCATCAGAGAAAAAATTCAAACCATGCAACAATGACGGCAAGAAAGTTTATAATAAAAATTGTTATGAAAAATATTACAGTTTTGTTTATGATTTATGATGGTCGTAGAAAGAGTATAGTGTACAATTTGCATAAAATAACCCATTTCCAACTCGTAGGTATATGAAATTTCATGCTCATTGTACAATATACTATAACGTATTTGGTGAACAATTTTGGTTTAAATCCCGAACAAGAAGATTTATTCAAATGTATGATCAATATTTTTCATGAAATTTTTTACTATTTAAGGCGTAAACAATGTCCCGTATATAAATTGGCATCTTGTAATTTCAAAAATTCAGCAATTATTTTTGTCTGATTACCAATTTTGTTAATTCCGACTACTTTCTTCGAACATTTTTCTTTTTGGTAATTAACAAAAAATTGTTCTATATCTGGTGGTCTAAGCAGAATATATTTTTTGGAGACCTCGTAAAATATACGATAAATTACAAAGGATCTGAGTTTGTTTATCAATTAAATTGAAATTTATTTTCTAAATCTTTAACATGATTAATCTTTAAAATTTTCAATATTTGACGAGGACGTCCTCCATAAATTCCAACAATGAACACCAACTAAAATTTTATGAAAATTACTATTTATAATACAAATATCAGCAATAAAAATAAACGCATGAAACGGGGTTTGAACCAACTATATTCTCTTCTGCATACAGTTAGAGACGTACGTTAACAGACTGATCCATCACAAACTTATAGGGAAGTAGCGAAATTTAGAGTAACTTGAAATGTCAATGTTACTTTTAATATTGATCATTGTTCTTTACATAGAATATGTTGTCCAAAGGGTTGACAGCTTGTTTTTACTCGATATTTCATTCTTATAATCAGTTATAACATGTTCTGATAATATTTTTAACTTCGTTTACCAGAGTTCAATCCATGAACTTTTTGTAACAAAATTCATATTCACTTTTCGATTTTTGGGGTAATGATGTGTGTTATACGTCTCCTTTGCGGCATAACGAATATCTGATGGAGTTATATTTATTGATTTTTAATTCATCACTGGAATCACTCATTTTACTAAAATATTTTTCTTAGAAACTAAAGAAATATTTTGACAAGTTATCTTGACGTTACATTGAAACTGAAAAAAAAGAAGAGTTGACGGGTACTAAATGCAAATGTGGATTGGTGGATTTCATATACAATCTAGGATGTAAATGAAATCATATGCGTTCAGTTAACCGAAATGGCCTACATATCCATATATTGTGCAGAAAATGGATAATATACATGTAGATGTAGAAAAAAATGTAAACAGTCTCGTTGAATATTTTAATTTATTTGTAATTTTGTAAACACAACCCAAACTTCTCAATCATGCAATATAAAATGCAAAGCGCATACGGGTCAATTTCTACCGATGTGTCGACTGGGTTAAATGGTTGCATGATTGGTAAAATTTTCCGCTAGCATCTGAACGACCCGACTATTTACCAGATCTAAGCATCTGATTGCATAAAACGCGCCTGACGTAGCATCTGAATGCACCCTTACATTTGACATAACCAAATGACATTTGTATTGTAACGTCAACTGACGCTGTTGTGAGGACGATACAATTCGATGATTTTAGTAACGGTGCTCGAGAATATCATTTTAGGAACTATTCGCAAATAGAATATTCACAGGCTTGCGTATGCATGACGTTGGGAACGACGTCAAGAATAACGCCCCGAATCGAGTTTCAGGGCGTCAGTGCGAATGGAACTCAATCATCGACCAACACACCTGCAAGAAATGAATCACCGGTGGCGACATTGATCCTCTTTCCGAAATGTCGAAAACACACATGACCAACGTTCAACTTTAGAAATATTTTTACAAAAGTTACAACTTTTATTTTTTAGAACTGAATATCTTTTTGATAAATACATGGAAACTTATCATTGATGCTGCAAATGGAAGATCATATATGAATTATATGGCAAATGTATGCATAATTTGCCCGTAGATAATATACTTTTCAAATAATTAAAAATATAGAATTGCGGGGGGAGGAGAAACACGAAATTTTCGGTATAAGAGTGTCTGTCGTCTAGCGCAAAAATATATAAAAGAGGGCTGAGTCGAGACGTGACATGGCGCGAGTGACGAGCAGTCACTCTTGATTCCACAACAGTTTTTTTGTTAACTTATCGTTGTTTTTCCCTATAAAATGGTGGCCTATAAGTGGGACAAATTAAATTGGATTATGTACCAGCTATCGGACAGGTGTCCGATAACTACAACACTGTTATGCTTTTTTTAAAATTGCATTACACAATACTGATGAAAAGTTTCTAAGATATTTCAGAATTCATTACTTCTTGATAAACCAATGATTTTTCCGACCAGTTATCGGCATAGCATATTTCATTAAATAAAAGAGTTAAATATTATATTTATGTGAGCACATTAATAAACTGCTATACCGATATTTGGTACATGAAATGACCTATTGGTATTTGCTACATAAACTGACTGATAGTTGAGAAACTTAATAGTAACGTTTGAATAAAAACAAAAAAGAATTAGCAACTGATTTTTATATGTTATAAAATGTTAACTATTATGTAGAGTATCAGCTTCATGTAAAAAATTAATTTACTGAAGCTTGTTTTCATTTAAGTCTCCTGTTGATTATTTTATTACATGTCCGATAGC
Organism: Galeruca laticollis; assembly: GCA_963921935.1. Lineage (NCBI taxonomy): Eukaryota > Metazoa > Arthropoda > Insecta > Coleoptera > Chrysomelidae > Galeruca > Galeruca laticollis. The sequence goes on from OY998177.1 coordinate 76,682,336, forward strand.
TAGGACCATGCTCCATTTTTGAGTTTATTTATCGGAAGAAATTTTGAAAGTTTGAAGAAAACAAAACAAATTTTGCCTCTGTTTTTAGAATGACCAAGAGATATCAATACCGTGAGGAAAACATGAAAAAAGCTCTAGAAGCCACTCAAAATGGCATGTCAATTGAAAAGCTAGTGCGTGTTATAATGTTCCTCGATCTACGTTAAGCGATAAAATTGCAGGAAAAACACAAGTTGGGAAAAAAATTGGTGAAAATTCAGTTTTAACACCTGAAGAGGAAAACCACTTAGTTTCTTGGATATTTAATGCTGCCAAAGCTGGTTGTCCAGTAACAAGTAATCAACTGTTTGAGAGTGTTCAGCTTTTGATACGCGAATTAAAACGAGAGAATCAATTTGTAGATGATAAACCTGGCCGTCATTGGTATGAGAGCTTTTAAGAAGACACCTTGAAATTTCCGAAAGGGTTCTACAGAGCCTGACTGGACAACGATATAAAGTAACAGAAGAAAAAATACGCCAATGGTTCGATGAGGTAAATAATTATTTAAAAGAAAATCAAATCAATGTATGTCAAATAATAACGAAAAAGAAGCAATCACTGTACTTTTTATGTGCAATGCTGCTGGGGATCTGCCACCACCGCTTATTATATATTCTTATAAGAGAATTCCAAAGGAGGTCATTAATAATGTTCCAGAATCGTGGGGGATTGGTAAGTCAGATAATGGCTAGATGACAGGACGCTCATTTTTTGAATACATAGCAAACGTATTTTTGCCCTGGATTAAAAAAAACATTCCTATGTCGACACTCTTATTTGTTGATGGACATAAATCCCATTCAACAATGCAACTTAGCACGTTTTGTGCAGATAATAATATTATTCTAATAAGCCTTTATCCAAATAGTACACATATCTTACAACCCCTAGCTGTGGCAGCGTTTCATACACTGAAGATAGAATGGAGAAAATCAGTAATTGATTGGAGAGTGCATTAATCGAGGCATAAAAATTACTAGAGAACAGTTTGTACCTTTATTAAAAAAAACTTGATCGAATGGAGGAAAATCTAAGACAATCAATAAAGAGTGGTTTTAAGGCATGTAGTATTGTTCCATTCAATGCCAACAATATTAGGTTTGACAAATTTTTTAAAGATTCTACTACCAACCACTCCCTATCCAATAACAAAATTGAAAAAAAATATGAAAGAGTAGCTTTACCCGTTTTCGAGGAGATACATGAAGAAAACACACCTCTCTTTAAATCCTCTGAGAGGATCTGGAAAGGAGATGTTAGAGACACAAATCTTTTTTATTTATGGAAAAAACTCTCTGACTCTGTAAATAATAAATTTCCACAAGAGTTGAATGACACTATAGTATTCGAAACCTCTAACTCTCTAATTCTCCTAGCTTAGATCTAATAACAGAAATTGCAAAATCCAAAGAAGCTTTACAACTGAATGATAACACAGACTTTGTAAATAATGAATTCCCTTAAGAGTTGAATCACACCGTAGTGTTCAAAGAAAATGTTCCTGTACATTCAGAAACTTCCGAACCTGTGTCTTCCACTGATTCTCTTAACTTAAACCTAATATTAGAAATTTCGAAAGCCAAAGAAGCCTTACAATTAGATGTTGGCTTAAAAGAAAATTTGCTTCCAGCTCTAAATTTAACTGACACCAGTAACTTTAATTTCTCTTGACGACGAAGCAGAAAAACAAGGCGGTTCATTATCAAATGTCGATAAAACAACCAGTGACACTAACCGTACAAAAAACGAAAAAAACGCCGAAAGCGAGACTGTAAGATACAGATAGAGAAGAGCAGAAAAAAACCGAACAGAAAGATGAAAATAAAGTAACTGAAGAGAATTTAGAAGACGGAAATAAAGAAAACACAGATAAAAATAAATTCATCCAAGAGATTCTAGAGAAATCTCCCGTCAAAAAAATGGAAGAATTATCAAATATTCCAACTCCTTTTAAGAAAATTGTCTTTTGGATAACACCACCAAAAGAAAAAAAGCACCAACTCAGAAAACCGACAGAAAAAACTCCATCAGTTGTTGTTTCTCAAGTTTGGCAGCAATATGAAAAGCGGAAATTGGATAAAAAGCAAAACGAACAAGAAGAAAAAGACGAACGAAAAAAATTCGCTTGGAAAATAAAGAAAACAAAGCTACGGCCTCAAAAACTAAAGGGGAAAAGAATAGTATTGATCCTAACGAAAAAAGGGTAAAAGAGGTTCAGAAGGAAACAAGTTGTTGACTATGTAATCGTGAAATACAACGAAGCTTGTTATTCTGGTTGCATATTAAATTATAATGATGAAAACCAGGAGTATACAGTTAAAGCTATGACCCCTAGTGGTCAAAACTAGAAATTGCCTGCCAGAGAAGATATTTTAACTTATAAGACATGCGACATAACGCAAAAAATTCAAAAATCAAAACTTATAAATAAAGGGGGTGTATATGAAGTTGCAATAATGAAATAATTTCACATTTTGTAGAACTAGTTAGTTTGTTTTATTAATAATAATAATAATAATAACACGCTTTTATTGACCACACAAGTTCTACAGCAACTAAAAATTACATTACAAAACGTGGTCAAAAGGCAGAGTTCAGAGCTTACCTAATCTGTAACAATTAGCCAAGTTCTGCTCTTCCACTCAACCTTTCAAATGTACACAAACTATGTGAATTACAAATACAAAAATACAAATATAAAAAAGTACCCAACTGTGTAAATTAACGAATAAGATCAAGCACATGACAAGATCCACTGAAATAGTTAAAAAATAAACAACAAAAATATTAGTCTAGTTCAAGCCTGCCATTAATTGAATCCATTTCAACCGTATACTTAAATTTATTGAATGAAGATGTTAAGTAGTAATTGGGTATCCTATTTAGTAGTCTGGTTATATAAAACGAAAAAGAGCCCTGAAACAAATTGGTTTTGTGGATAGGTGGAGTCAGTTTATACTTATGTTCAATGTTAATATTATGAACGTCAGTTCTAAAAGTTATTTTGTTATATAAATATGCGGGTGTTTTAATAATTTTCATAAATAAAGTGCAAGCATGTAAGGCACGTCTCTGATTCATATTTAGCCATCCAAGTGTTTTTAAATGTGAAGAAATGTGATCCCTTCTGCGCAATCCACAAATAAATCGAACGCAAGAATTCTGAATTCTTTGTAATCTTGTCTCATCATATTTAAATAAATATGGCCCATAAACTGTGTCTCAATAATTAGCATGTGATAAAACAATTGACTCACAAAGCATTTTTTCAGTTCTTTATTTGCATATAATAATTTTAATGGTTTTTTAAATCGTTATTATTGATGGTTTTTGTTTTTATTGTATTTTAAACAGTTTAGAATTGATGTTTTGTTTCTTGTTTCATTGTATTTTGAATCAATTAGAATTTATGTTTTTGTTTTATTATATATCCCACATATGCCGATAATAGGGACATATCCCGTCCGATAAGTAGAGCTTCACTCTGTTAGAACGTTCGATGACTGGAACAAATGTACTTTTTTTAATAAATTATTAATTATTAGACAACCATTTTTATTATTATCAAACGAGATAATATATTATGATAGGCAAAGAAATATAGGAACCTGAAATGAAATCCGTATCAGTGATTTTCTAGAGCATATATTTTTCTGAACGTTTAAAGTTCGACTTTGCTCTTAAGCGTCCGATAGTAGTTACGTTATTATAACAAATATAACTTGACATAATTAAAATCTGAAAATTTGTCACATACGCTCAATTGATCTAAAGTATAAGTGCGCGCTCTGGTATAACGGAATTGTGCTCTGTGCTAACCAAGACGATCCGAGATCAAGCCCAGGTCCAGACAACATCGAAAATTGAAAATTTGGTCCGGAGGCAATGAGAAACCACAGCCTCTCAATGGATCGTTAAACTGTAGGTTGGTCACTTGTATCTTAGTCCAGTAAGTGAAGAGACCTGACATACTTGTCTGGCGGTTGTTTGATGTGGTGGAATTTGTAGGTCTTGAGAGGTCATTTGAAAGGGAAGACATTTATCCAAGTTTCCATTCTCTAGTTCCCTAAAGTTAGAAAAATCCGTTTTCCAGCCATATTTTCCAAAATATCTCACAAGGAAAAAATTTGTGTGTAAATAAGTGGATTAGTTTTTGAAGGCGTCACAGAGGAGGAGCCATTTTAATAATAAAAAACACCTGTATACTATAAACCACTATTCACCCCTACATGTTGAATGCTTAAATATATGAATATAATTCCCAGTCATAGTTCCAAGCATTTTGCAATAGACAGCTTCATTTGCTTAAATGGTTGTTCTACGTACACGCACACTGGTATAGTCCCTAAATCCGACTCTGTCTAAGCCAGGTATGAAAGTTAAAATTATGGCGGAGGCGCAGGGATTTCTTAGAATTGTTTACGATTGTGACTATCTTATCTCGACATTGTTTTTGTGCCAGTCTTATCCAGAAAATGCCAGAAAACCAATTTGTTTTTGTGTGAGCTGCAATCTAGAATTATCTAGTGAAAAAGGCACTAGTATACAAGGGACCGACCAGGAAGAGTTAGTTCAGTTGATCAAGTGATCTCGTGAAATAAACAAGAATACACCGAAATAGCAAACAGTCAATAAGTGAATATAAATTAGTTAAGTGTTTATATAAATTAGTGAAATGAATTACTGTGTATATAATTAGTGAATAAATAAATTAAGTAAGTGAACCTACCGCATATTTAAAATTTATCCCACCCGTAATAAGACGTTTTAATAAATAAGGAAAACATTACATTGGTGTCAGGTGTGGGGTAATATAAATAAATTGCTACGTAAAAATGGCCAAGAGACTATGTGACTTGAAAGTGACCCAGTTAAGAGCAGAATTGGGGGATCGTGAGTTGGAAACGTCCGGTAAGAAAAGTGAATTAGTAGAAAGACTTAAAGTGGCACTGGAAAATGACAGCATTGATCCAGAAACAGTTTTATTTAATGACGAGGCTTCCACCTTAATCTCGTCAATTTCTGCTAATATGTCTGCTAACATGGACGAGAAGATTTTTGCTATGGAAGAGAACATGGACGAGAAGATTTCTGCCATGGAAGAGAAAATTTCAACGAATGTGAAAAGAGTTATTTCTGTTATGAAGAACGACATTTCTGCTAATATTAACGACAAGATTTCTGCTTTGAAGAACGATATATCTGCCGATATCTTACTAATGAAAAATGACATTGCCGCTGACGTGGAAAATGAAATTTCTTCTCTTAAATCAGATATGGAGAATAAAATGACAACGATGAGGCGAAAAAATCAAGGAGTTAGAGAGTAAGATAACAGGTTTAAGAACACAAGACACGCCAGCAGAACAAAAGAAGATCGAGATATGCAAGCCAGCAACACAACCCAAGACACAAGATATTAGCAATTTTGCCCGAGTCGAGACAATGTGTTGGAATCCAGCGTGAAGAAACTGGCTATGCCTAAGATAGCGAGTAACCAGTTGGATAAGCGTATCATCAGTAACATGGTAGAGATTACCTTTCAAGATAACGGTGTCCAGATAATAATTTGCGGCTACAACTCCCGTTATCAGTATCCGATGAAGACGGTGGTGCGCTGCTATTTCCATAAGATCGGAAAGTGTAGAAATGGGGCCAGTTGCCGATTCAAACATCCAGTCTCGGCCACACAAAAGTTCCAGGAGGAACTTCCATCTAAGAAGGGGGTAATGTTACGAAACAGCACACTGGTATAGTCCCTAAATCCGACTCTGTATAAGCCAGGTATGAAAGTTAAAATTATAGCGGATGCGTAGGGATTTCTTAGAATTGTTTACGATTGTGACTATCTTATCTAGACATTGTTTTTGTGACCAGTCTTATCTAGAAAATACGAGAGTCAATAGTTTTTGTCTAGAATTATCTAGTAAAAAAGGCACTCTTATATAAAGAACCGACCAGGGAGAGTTAGTATAGTTGTTAAAGTGATCTCGTGATATAAACAAGAATACACCGAAATAGCAAACAGTAAATAAGTGAATATAAACAAGTTAGGGGTTTATATAAATTAGTTTAAGTGAATAATACTGTGTATATAATTAGTGAATAGTGTAGTGAAAAAATAAATTAAGTTAGTGGACATACCGTGGGTATGAATTTATCCCACCCGTAATAAAACGTTTTAATAAATAAGGAGAACATTACAATACAAATGATTTTCTTTTGATTCGATATCACTATTAGAATACTCATATTAGTGAGGTATCGATATGAAAGTATTCGGTATCGGAGTAGAAAATACCCATACTGGTATTGTATCAGTAGTTTCGGAACATCCCTATCCAGGACAGCACTTTCTACGCATTTACTCATAAGCCATTTGATAAAGCCGGCCTTTTGTTCAGTCTGACTTTGACACATTCGATAATTTCTCAAACTTTCTCTTCGACAATCTTTTTGATAGTGGATTGAAAATCTCCACATAAACGCTAGCTCGTGTAAAACTCACTTCTGACAAGGATGTTTGATTTATTTATATAAAGCAGACAAAAATATTATAATTATTTACAAAATTACTACGCTGCTTTAATTCAGGAAATTAGGTAGATCAGCTCGAAGATACTAATGTAACTATAATAAGATTACTTACTATTGGTTTTTTCATTTCAAAACACTTTCATTTTTAAAAATGATCTATCGTAATTATCTGCGCTATTGAATAAAATTAAATTTTTTGTTAAACAAAGCAACGCTCCGTGTAGGTGGAAAAATTAATTGACACTGACATTGACATTTCCTTTCTTTTCTAAACTAAAATCAAGTTGTTTAAGGACAGGCCCGGTCTATATAAATTTAAATAAAATAATAGTTCGGACGTGTTCTGAACACAATTGGACAAATTGTCAAATAATTCGGTCAAAAATTAATATTTCTCAAAATACATACCTATTATATTCTGTGATTTGAGCCCTGTTTTTTACTTTAAAAAATATAGGAAAAAGCGGTCTTATTTTTTCTCCACGATATTTTTATCCTATAACGAATTTATCCATTTTTTTAAATAGTCTTTTATTCGGATCGTCTTTTTAACATAGGACTTTGTAGGTCTCATTTCGGAATAGTTATTTATGTAACTAGTGTTTCAAATGAAACTCACTGTTTCTAGCTAATTCCACAATATAATGAAAATTGTTGAAAATTCTAAAAAATTTTCATTAATATTGTGGAATTAGCTGGAAACAGTGAGTTTCATTCAAAACACTAATACGAGTAGATTTCACGAAGTAAGGGTCGAGACAGTTAATTACATTTATGTAAATAGTGCAAAAAGTGCAAATATGTTGCACGATACAACAAGTTTCCAGCTGAAGACGAAGTCGAGAGCTGCAACCATGCCGAGTGCAACAAATCTACTTTATGCACGTGTTACACACAATATTTTTCCTACGATCGGAATAAAATATGTTTTTGAATAAAAATTTTATTAGACTATTTCACAACAGGTACAAGAAAAATTACTAATAATGTTACTTTTTTTGAATTGATTTCAATGTTGATATCGCAATTAGAGCAATTAACGATTGTTAGTGACGGACAAACTTCATTTCCACTGATTTTTTGAGTTTTGGTTTTATTTTTGCTTGTGGATGTCTCATCATGTTATTTGCTTAAAACAGCTCTTTTTCGGATTGTGAAGCTTCCGGTACTGACTTGACTCCTCAATGTACCCCTAGGCTACGGTTGAGGATTTTCATCCTCCGTGACGTTTCAAAGTTGATATATCGGTCCCAGATTCCACTAACAAGGTTTGTCAAAGATCTGCGAAAGCAGTGTCCCGTGTTTTCCAATGGGTTGTCATAATTTAAATATTTGGCAACATCACTTGGGATTTGGACATGAGTATTTACGCCAACAGTTTGAACGGAGAGTTTTCCCTCATAGTATTTAATTAATAGTATTTACATACCTAGCCGAGAAGTAGATCATTACAGCTCTGGCTAAAAGCCGTGGCTGGAATAATCCTTCACGCGTGGTATGTATACTATTTTGTTCATAATAGCTCAGTTACACGCTTTTAAAAACAAAAATTTTGAGAAAATTTGTTATCATAATTTAATATTTTTTTTAAAGCAGGGTCAGGCTCTTCTCGGATATGGTTCACCCCTTACTCTATGTCATAGTCTCCTTCGAATGGTGCTAGTCGGTTTTTGTGGAATACTTTTGGTTTTCCATTGGGGATTTTCCTTTTGCAATGGATGACGTCATTGATCTTTTGCTTGATTAAGTACGGACCTTCCCAGGATTTTTGTAATTTTGAAGAAAATTCGTTTCGCATCGTCGGATTGTGCAACCATACTTTGTTCTCCTCTTTAGAACTGCCTTTTGTGGCCCACGTGTCGTACCGTTTTTTCATTCTGTCGCTGGAAACTTAAAGATTCGTTCGAATCAAATCGTGTTCATCGTCCATCCCTCTTCTCAATTGGATCACATAATCTTCTCCCGCTACATCGTCTCCCGGTCAACAACCAAATTCTAGATCACAAGGTAGCTCATTTCGCGTCCATCCCCGTGGACTGATCGATAAGCCAATTCAAATAGGGTGATATTCTGGTACCAGTCTTCCTGGTGGCTGGAAACTACTTTGGACAGTTATTTTCCAATGGTTCAGTTCATTCTCTTGACCATTTCATCTAACTGTGGATGCAACGCTGTTGTCCTGGTCTTTTTAATTCCCAGCTTGTCACAAATTTCCTGGAATACCTGGCTCTCGAAATTTCTTCCTTGATCGCTGTGGACTTCCAGGGGCACTCCGTATTTGCTGATAAATTCTTTCACCAATACATCCGCGACAGTTGTGGCCACTTGATTCGGGATCGCGTAAATTTCCACCTACCCAAATAATCCATTACAACCAAAATGTATTTACCACCAATTTATGTAGTCGAAAATGGTCTAGCGATATGTAGAGCGATACTTTTAAAAGGGCTTCCAACATTATATTGTTTCAAGGGTGCCTTTCTCTTGCGATGTAGTTCATTACTCGTAGCACAAATCGTACACCAGTCCTTTACATGGTCGGGGCTGTTCATCCAATAAAACCTTTCAGAAACACGCTGAAGTGTTTTGTTTACTCCCAGATGACCTCCAGATGGACTGTCGTGTAACTTCCTCAGTATCTCAGTTACACTGAAAGAACAGTTTGGTTACAATCACTAAGAATAATAAACTATCACCAAATCCGTTATTGAAATATGGCTTATTAAACGTTTATTAGTAAAAAACAAATTATTTGTTCACACTCTATAAATAAAGAATTATTTACTATTGCATAATAATATTTTCTCATAATAATTATTTATTAACAATAAATGTATATTTTGTTTATATGAAAAAATGATTCATAACTTATGTTTTTTCACCACACCATATGTTATTTATTATTACAAAGTCATTGCATATAGTTATTATATGTTCTGTCATTATTATTCCAGATTGACTTATTATACCCATATATTTGTTCACAATGACAACATGACAAAATCCCCTCTATTGATAATGAACAAATATTTTTCACATTTTGTTATCAATATTTATAGATTGATGTCCAAATACTTGTTTCGGCAACTAGACTGCCGTCTTCAGTAGACCCGAAATCATCACCAGATAGTGAAACCATATCAGCCTTTGGTGATTTCTGCTAATACATTGATTACTTTTAGAGTATCTACTGGAGATGCCTACTCAGTTGCTGAAATAAGTGTTTAGCTAATTAATATATAAATAGAATATTTATATTATATTATTTATTATATTTCATCCTACTTATCTAGCTATTTCAAATCATGTAGTTTTGTTCAATTTAAAATTCACCTCAGCCACTCGTATTTCTCTATCACTCTTTCTCTCAGTAGGGCTCCTGGGCGTAGTTAAAAAAAATCAATATCACTACTCAATGACATTTATTTTATATATGAAATAAAACTTTAAAAATGGTTACTCAAATATTCAATTGACGATTCATAGAAATATCTTATTACAGTATAAGATTTGTTAAAAATCTTCCTTTTGCGATGTAGACTTTGTTTAGTTAAATTTGGAGCTCATACAATAAACAAACCCTATGCAGATTCATATTAGCATTATATAAAAATAAATGATTATTTTGTTTCTAAAATAATAAATACCCTTATAACAAAGAAAACTAACTAGATTATATATATCAATTTTCACATACACAACTATTATAAATCTTAAAACTATTAATTCTTTGAGACGCCTATGCAAACTCATTAGCATACATTTATATAATCGTTTGGGACGTTTATATATCTGAAGGAAAAACATGTGTGTTTAAAAATTATTCAAATATTGTAACTTTTTTTGTTACTCTAAAAAGGTATTACTGAAATATTTCGAACTATGTGAGTTTAAACAAAAACGTGCAATGGAGTGGTTGAATTTTATTTTTCAATCTACATTATTTGCTCTTAAAATCTTAACTGTGATATTACTACTTTGTGTATGTGATTAACTGAAAATAGTTGTGTATGATTACTATATATGGGAAGTTTTATATATATGATTAAAAACATGCAACACAAATTAAATAATCTATATATCTATAATTTCCATTAGGTGAGTTTTTACATTGTCCTATTAATTAAAATTCTTTTGTACTCTTGATTCCTTTTTTGGCCATAAGTTTTATTAGATGTTTATTTTTAAATGATCATTTAATTATTATTGTTTCACTACTTGTTAATTTTGGATCCAAAATATTAATTAAAACACACCACAGACCTTTTTACACGCTGACGCCTTCAAAATGTCCACTCATGACGCTTTGCTGCTCCATGATGCAATTTCTTATCTTTGAATTATCGGGTGAGAATTCCTTTCCTTGGTGTTAACTTTCTCAACACTATTACTGTCTGTACACTTAACTAGATTTTAATATTTATTAGACTTTTTTTATTTCATATATAACACATTTTACTTTTAAATTCTCATAAAATTGATCACATTCGATTTTTACCCTGTGGCTCTCTTCTCTCTCACGCTTCACTGTCGCGTTTTTTATCCGCCAACCCTATTTTTCTGTTGATGACCGGAAGTTCATATATTCTAGAAAACTCTTTGGGTTATCGTTCAACTGTCACTTTGATTTTATTGATATTTTATTGTTTTTCTGACCTAAATCTGCTATTATACATTGTTTTTTATGCACTATATTCTTATCGTCATTCAATTATTCACTAAATAGCATTTATCATTGTTTTTTCTTGTTAGTCAATTATATTCAAGACTCCAGATTGGTCAATGCTAACATACAAATTTTTCACTTTCTACAACCTCAATATTTACATAATACATATGGATATTATTCATTTTTTATTTTCTTCTTATTCACTACATCGCTATACATAATATATCAGTAATCATTTATTTTTACTCTTATTATCTCATATCAATTGCATTTTACGTTGGCATACCTGCCGTCAATTTTTACATTCCTATTTGTTTGACATTACCTATACTAATTACATGTTTCTACATTTTATTATATTGCCTTTAAAAATTATGATTAAATATTTGATTTACCATATCTTATATATATATTTTCAATTCTAAATTTTACTTCTTTATCAATCATTCATAGTTCTGCTGATTTTTTTATTCCTATTTTATGTATTCTTTAAACATAAGCAGATCTTTTAGGTGTCTAATATTACGTGTGGCGTCACGTTATTTTATTCAGCTTCGTTGCTTGTTAAGTTTTGTCTAAGGTTGCTTATGGTACTGAATTATTTAATTAATGTTTAAGCAATAATTAGTTATGAGTTATTCGATTTTCTTGTTTATATTCTTCATGATTATGTGTACCGATTCAATTAATTACATTTTTCTATATTTTTATTAATTTGATAAAGTTCTGACAAACTAATTTTATTGATACATATCATAATTTTTTATACTCTATTATGGTTTTACTACTCTTTATATGCTCGTTTATTCTACAACATTCCCAAAATTTTGTTTTTTTGATTTATTTTATGAGTGAAAGGAATAAGAAAACCAAATTTTACCTAATTGATTAAATTTATCATAGCATTTCATACATATACTTCTTGTTATTTATAACCCTATCTCAATATTTTAATTATGATTTGTTCTTTATATCCGTTTATATCATTCAATATTCATCAATATCATTTCATATTCATTTCATTACTTTATATTTCATTAATAATACTCATCAATTCAAATTAATTTATTTCAATATACTTTTCCATCTTATTCTTTCTACTTTTCCTCATAATTAAATTATTATTCAATATTATAATAACCTTTCTCCTACACATGCTATAAAATTTTAAATTTCATTTCTTATTTAATTTTCTAATTTTTTTTTGGATAATGATCACTGTAGTTGTTAAATTTCTGGATACCTTGAAATTTATCATTTGTTTATTTAATTTGATTTTGAATATCTTAATTCACTTCATTTTACATTTTATGTACATAATCCTTTGCAATTCTACAACAATATATATATATATATATATATATATATATATATATATATATATATATATATATATATATTATAATTATTTTATCTTCTTTTAGTTATTTTTATTTATAATTTATCTATGTTTTTAACTTTGAGAAAGTTAGCTCAGGGTAAGTTTAGTTATATTTTATTATTGATTTAGTGGTTTAATGGAGAGCATGAGAACACTTACTCTCGTTGGGTTCAGGATAAATTAAACAAGAAAATATATGAAATTTGCATCCCACAAACAACCTGCGAAAATCATCTCCATCAACGCTGTGAATCGATTATATGAAACACAGTAATTCAACCTATGTGTTATGAAACCTTGCCCTGTGTTTGGCAAATGACATGTAAATGAAAATCAACAACTCAAATTTAGTTCCTATAATTATCAGACAAATGTAAAATTGAAAAGCATCATAAGCAGTAAATAAAACTTATGTTAAAACAAATATAATACACTGCAAATTACAAATACCAACTATTATTCTATACCTAAAATTATTATTGTGTAATTTGGCCAAATTTATGAATTACGTTTGAGTTTAATATGGTTAACCAAATTAATCGTAAAAAACACTAACCTGACCACAACACTGGGAAGTCTCTAGTATATTCTATTGATGTGGAATCTTCTGTACCAAAGCTGGATCTCCTTCAATCTTGTAGTTACAAACTCTATAGTTTGTATGGCAGGTAAGTTCGTAAATTCTTGTTAAATCACTTAGATATTTTTGCTTATAATGTTTATGTTACGATGGTAATGGTTTAGGAAACGTATTTTCTCATTATAAAGTGTTTACTTTTTGAAAATTCGGGTAGCGTCCCCTCTCAAATTTAAAATGTTTATATTTCCCACAAATTCTTATTATTTCCAAGTATTTTCTTTTCAAAATGTTCAATGTATATTGATTGAATGTTTGCAATGTCTTTTGACTTTAATTTCTAATAATTTCCCAAATATCTTTATAAAATTTATAAAATTTTCTTACATGCGTCCTTCTCCATTAGCTTCGCTTCACCAACCTTTTGTTTTTCCAATCAACAAGCTTTTTGTTGTCCGCTTTGTTATTTGTAAAACAAAAAACTTACTACATACTAGATATAATATGCTTTGTCTTATCTAATGTTTTATATGTCGATAAATGTCTTTATATTTTTCTATGATTATGGATTGTTGATGTAAGATTTAAAACTAATTTACCATTCCTATCTACATACTCATTCTTTCATAAATCTACCTTATTTTAATTAACAAAATTATATCTATTTGACTTTAAATTTCAATATCAATCCATATACAATCTAAAATGTTCAAATATCTGTCATAATGCCTTTCAATTAAATCTTTACTCATCATTACATATTTATCTATTACAAACATGACTCTTTATTTATTTCAGTCATCATATTTTTCTATTGTCAATAGTTCACAAACATAAATAATTCTATGGTAGAATCTACCTCCGCACTAAGTGTACTTCAATAACAGACATGAAATTTTTAGTTGTCACTCCAGTTATCTCCTTTTTAATATAAACATTACACTTTTGTTGGTATATATATCGTGATCTAACATTCTATTTATTATTGTCTGATAATAATTTATTTTCTTTTCAGATTCATTGTTAGATGTTCTGCATACTGTATACAAATTATCATTTGCTATAGACAAGAAAATGAGTTTATGATTTGTTAAGATATAATTAAAATTTTATGAAAATGATGCAATTTATAATCTGAAATCCTAAGGTAAATAATTTTACTATTACTTATGTAACTCTTTCGTTTTGAAGCATAACTAATATAATAAATGTTCAATTCGATAGAAAATATATATTCTTCTTATATTATCATCATTAGAAAAAATAATTCCAGCTGTGTGAAACAATTAATTTCCATCTGTTACTCTACAAGGTTGCAAATTTCATACTTTTGTGTTCCATTCTTTTTACTGTTTCTTACGATAAGTTCAATATATATTGATATATTGAACCAGATATCATAGATATTAAGAGAATTAGTTCTATAGGAATATGTTGCTAATATGAAAACATATGAAAATAATATAATTTAAGAAAACACAATTAAAAAAGAAACACTTTTCTTAATTAAAAGCATATCAAGTAAAGATATATTAATTAATGAGTCTATACCAATTTGATAAATAAAGAAATCACCTTAATAACTATACAAATTTAGAAATTGCCTAACAAATGTAATGGAGTAAATAAAGTTGCCTAAGACGATGAATATCTTCTATAACGTAATCAGCTGTGCATCTGAAATTAAAACAATTATTAGAATAGTCAAGTCATGATAATTATACATATAAGTAGTGGAATTATAAAACAAATACAAATATTTAGTAGAATAGGGAGTATGGATTTTCATAGATAAACTATTAATAACATAAAGAAAAATGATATAGTGTCAGTAAAATGAACATAGAATCAATAAATACTAATTTGTTAAAGGAGTTAGTATAAATAATTTAATACAAAGATTAGATAGAGATTACATAAAAGGATTTATGTTCCAAGTAATATGATTGTAACAGTAATAGACTTGACAAAACTTATCAATTACTACTATAAACAATTCTGATAGTACTCACAGATAATCACATCCAGTTTTACTGCGAAAATCAGCCAAATTTCTCCAAAATTGGTGTTGGAACTTCAGAGGAGCATTCCTGGGTCCAGAAGCATTATCCCAATTCCAGAGCAACAGGTCAGTGTTCATTTAAAATATTATTGGCCAATAATAAGAGAAAAAACTCAAATACGTGCATAATTTCGTAAAATTGATAAACATTCACGGCAATGATAGATCTAAAATAGAAAGAAAACGGACTTTATTTAGGTAGTTAATAAAATAAATCTTTAGCATTATCAAAAAAGGCCTAATTCAAATAAATAAAAATCAGTACTTACGCCATTTTATCATCATAAGAATGATGCTTAAATTTATATTCATATAATATGTCCGTCTGTATATAAATCTTATAATATTTCCATGTATATATAAATCTTCTAATTCTATTTCTTCCACAGCATATTTGTAATATTTCTATGTATATTCTCAACATAAATTCTTCTATGTGTTAAACCATTTAAGTATTTATCTTTTAACAATGTTATGTGTATATAATGATCACAGATGCTCCATATCACATTGTTGTAAAAACTATGTTCATTTCACGCTTTAAGTTCGCATGACTGGATTTTAAGCATGCGCACAGGAGAGAATATAAAAATCGATAATTTCGTTTGAGGTAACCATATGCGTCGCAACTTATAATTATTGAATTAAAATTTTTTATTTTAAAATTAAATGTGTTTAAAAAGTAAGGTGTTTCTTTTTATTTAAATAAAGGTAATATATCTTTAAATACCAGGACTCAAAGAGCAGACAGAGTTTCATGCTCCCAAATAAAATAATAATACATTACAAAACATATAAAATTATAAATACTGAGCTAGCCACATCAAACAAAATTTCAACATATAAAATTATGATTATCTAAACTTCATAATAATAAGTGAGTATATATAAAATATTAGAATTTATTAATAATATATATATTTATGTATTTTGTTGTTATACATAATAATTACTGGTTTTTGAATTACAATTTGAATTACAATTTCTAGTAGCTTTGTTTTTAGAAACAAATGAACGTCAGACAAAATTCTTGCGAGGATTACGCTATAAACGCCAAAGAGAGACTAAACCTGCCAATTATGTCAAATTTGGGCTTAAATTTGTTATTTTAACCTCAAATATTTTCCATAAAATATATGAAATTTACTGAAATTGTCTAAAACATAATTATATACACTGGAAAACATTGTCTAGAAACAAATTAAACTATTGAATCTAATCATTTCTCTTGAAATTGTGTTTTATTACATTTATAGTCTGTTTAACGTTGTTCGTATGAACATGTCCTTATTCTTAACTTGTGTCTTGGTCTGGCACTTTCAACACTCCAATCTAGCAACAGATTGTTTATCACACTTCCTAATATCTATTAAAGTAACTAAAAACTAATGGCCTTATCTAAGATAAGAATACTGAGACAATTTAAATGTTTTTTAAATTCCATCTGAAATGCTTTATATTCACCTCTCACAATTAATATGGGGCACCATGAGCTGTCTCATGTCATGAGATTGTTAGTTTGATGTCTCTAGTGAATGTTTCCATAGTGAATAGTTATCTAGAATTGTTAATTTGAAAATATCATGCAATGTTTGCTATTTATGTCACATGTTGTGTTACATAAACAATATTAGAGTGTAGTTTAAAGCAGCCCTAGATATTCTACAAATTCTTAAACATGTAACTGGGTATTGAACTTAAGTTCTCATGTCATAGTGATGATTCAACTGTCTTTAAAAGTACAGGGTGATCCTTTTATCGTTTACCTTCTTTTTACTACATTGAAAGTTAACATCTCAAATTCTTGTGCAGTTGAGTGTTTGTAATTTACCTATGGGTATTATAGTTAAAAAAAATAAACATTATCTATTTCATGATGAACTCATATGGAGTAATTATATACATCATTGATGCCCTCCGAAGTGGATTTGACATCTAGGTTATTTTTATTTCAGTAAAACCTAATACTACATATTGAATTTTATTCAATCTCGTTGTAGGATAATTATATAATTATTTCATTAGAATATATATATATATATATATATATATATATATATAGGTGAACAAACTTCAAAGGTTTGGTTAAAGTTACTTCTTTGGCAAAATTAGGTAATTATAATACAAACCAAAGAATATTAATAAATGCCAAGATGAATCAAAAGAAAAACATTGGAGGTAAGTTCTAGTTGTTAGTGAACTAACAAGTCATGCGTTTATAGTTATAAACAGATCAAAACATTGAACGTATATCTCGATTTCAGGTTATCAAAATTAAAACTTACAAGTTTCTGGTATACAAATATAAAATTGAGCTATTTGTACTTATTGTTCCGACTGTACTGTGCTCCAGAGATGACAAAATAGTGAACATAATCTCCAATTACCATTAAAAAAGAATTAGAGAACTTATTGATCAGGCACCATATAATCTCAAATTTCTGCTAAGACAATTAAACTTCCAGGTAAGTACAATTTATTTTAGCATTTACTAAGTTTCTTCGAGTCTTCTCCCTTTATTTTATCTGACATCAACTTTCTGTCAGAGTTGTTTGAATTACAATTTCTAGTAGCTTTGTTTTTAGAAACAAATGAACGTCAGACAAAATTCTTGCGAGGCTTACGCTACAAACGCCAAAGAGAGACTAAACCTGACAATTATGTCAAATTTGGGCTTAAATTTGTTATTTTAACCTCAAATATTTTCCATAAAATATATGAAATTTACTAAAATTGTCTAACACATAATTATATACACTGGAAAACATTGTCTAGAAACAAATTAAACTATTAAATCTAATCATTTCTCTTGAAATTGTGTTTTATTACATTTATAGTCTATTTAACGTTGTTCGTATGAACATGTCCTTATTCTTAACTTGTGTCTTGGTCTGGCACTTTCAACACTCCAATCTAGCAACAGATTGTTTATCACACTTCCTAATATCTATTAAACTAACTAAAAACTAATGGCCTTATCTAAGATAAGAATACTGAGACAATTTAAATGTTTTTTAAATTACATCTGAAATGCTTTATATTCACCTCTCACAATTAATATGGGGCACCCTGAGCTGTCTCATGTTATGAGATTGTTAGTTTGATGTCCCTAGTGAATGTTTCCATAGTGAATAGTTATCTAGAATTGTTAATTTGAAAACATCATGCAATGTTTGCTATTTATGTCACATGTTGTGTTACATGAACAATATTAGAGTGTAGTTTAAAGCAGCCCTAGATATTCTACAAATTCTTGAACATGTAACTGGGTATTGAACTTAAGTTCTTATGTCATAGTGATGATTCAACTATCTTTAAATGTACAGGGTGATCATTTTATTTTTTACCTTCTTTTTACTACATTGAAAGTTAACATCTCAAATTCTTGTGCAGTTGAGTGTTTGTAATTTACCTATGGGTATTATAGTTAAAAAAAATAAACATTATCTATTTCATGATGAACTCATATGGAGTAATTATATACATCATTGATGCCCTCCGAAGTGGATTTGACATCTAGGTTATTTTCAGTAAAACCTAATATTACATATTGAATTTTATTCAATCTCGTTGTAGGATAATTATTTCATTAGAATATATATATATATATATATATATATATTGAACTTATCGTAATAATTATCGAAGAGATAAAGACAAAAATATAGGAAATTTGCAGCTTTATCAAGTAACAAGGAGAATCTACTTCTTTAAAACATATAGAATTATCTGTTCTATTTTTAGTCATGTGTGAGAAGTGAATTTCTCATATTAAATGGTATACCTATGATATCATTTATTTAGTATGATTTTTGAGACACAAAAATAATATTTAAACTATTTACCTTGAATTCCAAAGTGTAAACATTATCATTGATAATTTCTAATTCATTTCCCAAGTAAGTTATAAATTGTTTTTCTTGTTAAACAGCACAAGAAATAAATTGTGTATAGCATATGTAATATCCAACAATGAACCTAAAAGAATACAAAAATATGATTAAATTATAATATACAGGATATTTAATCATAACATAGAAACGAAATTACCATGTTTACATGAATAAAATAACAGAGAAGTGTCAATGAAACTTCATGTCAGTTTAGCACGGAATGCCGATAGCAGAAATATTAAGTCATGGAATTATTTATGCTTCTGAAGTATTGATTAATTTGGAGAGTCATAGGAACATTGAGAAATTTTATGGGAAAATAAATATTAGGCCAAGGTTATATGAAATAGTTATTGTAGGATACAGAATGATTTAATTGGGAGGCATCACAAAAGGTTTTAAAACATTTTAGATAGTAGATTTATTTATATTATGAATTCAAAGTGACAAGAATTTAATCATTGTTTGTTAGAATTAGAAATATTTCAGGAGAATTTAATGTGTAAATAGGTATAAGGAATTATTTTAAAATTTTGAAGGAACATTAAGTAGTCATATAAACAAGGTAAACACATTAAATGCAATATAAATCATGAAATTGGACATTTTGTTACTAATCTAGTTAGATGATAGTGTTTTGTTAAAATAACAACGATAACAACGAGGAGTTTGTTGATTTTAAAAACAAGAGAAGTCGGTGAAAGGACGCATGTAAGAAATTTTTATAAAATTTATTAAAATTATTAGAAATTATTTGAATATCAAGGTGGAAATATATTTCAAAAGTTAAAATAAAATATAGGAAGTAATTTAATAACAATCTGCCGTCAAGATATAAGAAATTATAAGAAATACATGCTATTGTAACAATGATAGAGGACGCTTAGTAATTTTGAAGATAATATACATAGTGTAAAGTAAAATAATTCCTCAAACTCATCAATAAACTTAGTTAAGGTATTAAAATTAACTCAACACAAAGTATTTCAATCAAATTTAAACTTAACTGCCGTACCAGCTATTAATTAGTTCTGCAAGTAGATGAACATCTAGCGTCATCTCAAAAAGTGGATATAGGAGAGTATTGGAATAAGAAATTCCCGGTGTATAGTGAACAGGTCAAAGCGAATAATTTAATTGGTTAACCAATTTGAAATTAAACATCGAAAATTTTTCTAGTTTGGCCAAATTCCCATTAATAATTCCATTTGTACAGAGAACATATCCATTCTATAAGTATTTTTAGGTCGTAGCAATTTGTTTAACATAAGAATCTTAATTTTGTATTGTTTTTCAATTGATTTCTACTGATAATTATAGTCAATTAACATTTGAGTCATCGTGTTTTATTTGAGTGTGAACTGCTAAATACAGGAATCAGCTTGATACCATAGGCGTCACATTTATGTATTTTACATAATTTATTTGCATCCATCAGAGGAGACAATTCAATAGAATTTTTATAAAAGTGCAAATTTCAAAATTTTTATCTGATTCAATCCGGAACCCAACGAGAGTATAGATTTCTCATGCTCTCCGTTGGAATAATAGTTTTACCCTGAGCTAGCCAACTACAAATATCAAAAATAATACTAAACAAGTATAATTATATTCATATCAAAAACAAAAATAAATAAATAATAAAAATCAATTATAATATATATATATATATATATATATATGTATATATATATATATGTATATATATACTATATTGTATTCTTTCATATTTGCCCCACGTTTGGGTGACAAATTATTATATATCTAATGTTTTAATAATTATAATTGAATGGATGTATGATATATAACAATATAAAATATTAATTGTCGACGTTTTCACAATTTGTGATTGTAGCTACACTATTGTGAACACACATTTACCACTGAATATAACCTATTTGAATTTTGACAGCAGTTGTCAAATTAATATGCCCGGCTCAGATGAATATTAAATTTTGTACTTTGAAAGATAAATCAATACACAATCGACTCACTCACTCTTATCTCAGGGAGGGATCAAAGATTTTAAATAATAATTCAAATTTATAAATTTCAATGAATTCTCCAAATTAAGTATTACGCTATTCCAAATCTAGAGTAACTGTTTGTTCAATATACTACAAGACACTTAAATTATCTTATGACATACATGATTATACTTTCAATGGAAATCAACCAAATGTCACTTATTATATCAAATTTTCTATAGCATGAAAATTATCAAACACAATGAGAATAGATATGAAATGAGTACCAAAGTGAGTTGGAATCAAATTTATATAATATATGATCAGATAACAAATTACAAAAAATTATAACTTTTCAAAATTATCATAAACGAAAACAAAGATAGAATTTTCTATCAACCTTAATATTAAAACAACCTATATTAGGAATCTACTAGCTAAATATTTTTATCAAAAGTTCAAAATGTCTGATTTTATACTTGATGCATATCAATGTCAAATACGCAAATTTCCGTGCAAATTGTCTATTCCAAAATTTTCTTCACTTGACGTTGAATTTTATATGTGTAACGTTACTGTGATTTAGATCAAATTTATTATCATAAGATGCATCTATTTTTGAAATATATTTAAGAAAGGCCTATTAATTCTCGAGAAATAATTTAAATAAACTGGACAGGACTCACCAACTAGGTACTGGTTAACTCGTTCGTATTCTAAAACGTATTTAGAATTCAGCAACACTTTCTAAATTTATAATTTAGAAACCGGAAACCGCTTGCCCTTTAACGATGTAATTCTTCTGCGAAATATACACGCACTGGCTTTACAATGCAAGTTCTTATGCTCTGATAATATATTCATATAATTACTATTATATTCTTAAATAAATTTGAGACAACTCTTAGTTAGATGTTGTCTCGTGGGGGTTTCAAATTCAACTGCCTAAACTTTATACATAAATAAATCTCTTCTCCTTTGGTTACCAAAAATTCCTTTTTAAAAAAAATACAAATTTATGTTTTCCTATAACAAAGAGAGATTTGCATTCTTTTTTTATAATTGCAATTTTACTAGCAGAGACATCTGTATTTTGAAACTTCAAATATTTGTTTTTAAATCGTTATAAAATCTATCTATCATTAAGTATATTCTGCATTAATGTCATCCGAAATTGAAATGTCGAATTTTATTTGTATATTGAATTTTTCAAATTATTGATTATACAGTGTGTATCACAAGTATTACATACAAATATGCACATTTTTCCTTATTTCAATGTTTTCTCTAAAATTTAGATAGAGGAACTGTATTAAATCCCCATAATAAAGGAATGACAAATCGATTCATGTATATAATTATAATTTGATCTTTCAAAATTGCCAAATATCATACTAGTATCTTAGTAACATAGTAATATCTTTCAAATAATTATTAACATATCTCTAAAAAAAATATCTTCAATCAAATTAAACTATTATTCCTAATTCCCGTAAAACTTATTAAATCTACTATATGTATTAAAATTTCACGTAACATAATATCATTTGTTCCAAGTTATAAATAATATTTATATACCTGTTCTATGTTGAAAGCTCCTCTTTCATTCCCGGTAGTAGGGTCTAATAATTGGTAACTATTTTGTGCTCCTTCGTTACCTACTACATAGGGTCCCTCAAATGGTAGCAATAATTTTGCGCAACTATTCTCTGATCTTTTTGCAACTTGCAATGATCTTACAATCACTAATTCTCCTTTTTTAAAAACGGTCTTCTTTTAATTTTTTTGGTTCATCCTTTTAATATATTTTTTAGCTTGCTTCTGCAGTCTTTCATTCACCTTATTCAAAACATCTTCCATTTTCGATTAACTACCCAATTTCTTTGGGGTATTGTGGCCTGTAAATAAATATTCTGGGCATTCATTTGTAATACCATGAGGTATTTGGTTAAGGAATCTTTCTACGTGATTTAAATTATTTTCCCATTGACAGTGATACTGATTACGTAGAATTCGTAGGTATTTGTTTATCTCTTTGAAGCATCTTTCAGTTGGATTTGACGATAGTTTCCTAATGCTAATAAAGTTCAACTTCATTTCTTGATTTTGACTAAACTTGGCTAGTTTTTCATTTTCAAAATAAGTTGCATGATCTAAAATTATTGTTTTTGGCGTTCCATATTTTTCAATGTACATTTTCAAAAACATTATCACAGTTTTTGCATTGGTTCTTTTGCATGGGTAAACTTCAACAAACTTTGTAAAAATATCTGTGATAACAAACATGTGTTTATTCTCTTGTATTGCTTATAAAATCTATAGCAACAATTTGTAATGGCTTTTGTGCCACTATTGATTTTGCCAAATTTTTATTGTGATAATTTTTTTCTTTTGCTAGTTGACATATGGCACATACCTTACAAACATTTTTGGCAATCGCTAAATCCTTTTTTGTTATATAGTTTTCTCTAAAAAGCATCCATAACTTCCTAGTCCCAACATGTCCATATTCTTCATGTAAATTTTTCAAAATTTCCTTTGCATTATCTTGTGTAATTACGAATACTTCTATCTTCCAAACATTTATACCATATTTCCTCTATATTAATAGCATTATTTTTATAATTTGATTCCAAATTTTGTTGATCTTTCCTAATTTTATCCAATGAATATAATCCTTCCTCTTGTAGCATTCTATTTATACCTATTTTATACTTTCTCTGTTAAAATGTGGTTTCTGTCTCTCTACTTAGCATCTGCAACAATATTCTGTTTTCCAGGAATGTATTTTATTTCGAAATCATATTCTTGTAATAATAAAATCTAGCGATGTATTCTATTATTCGCATATCTATTTTTAAGCATAGCTGTCAAAGCTGAATGATCAGTTTCTATAATGAATTTAGCTCCTAATAAAAAGAATCTCAATTTAGTGATACAAAATACCACGCTGGCCATTTCAAGTTCTGTTACTGAATATTTCCTTTCATGTATTTTAGTAACCCTAGATATGAAACGAATAGGTACTTCTCCTTTTTCCTGCTCTTGTATCAGTACTCCAGCAAAACGATCAGCTGATGCATCTGTTCTCAAAATAAATTGTTTATCATACTGTGGGTGATATACCTTGAGATTATTCGTAAAATCTTCTTTTAGTTCTCTAAATGCTTTTTCTCGTTTTTCATTCCACTGCCATTTTACACCTTTTTTTAATAATTGAATTAATGGTATTTCTTTTCTACTTAGATCAGGTATTAATCGTTTGAAATAATTTAAAATTCCTAGAAGCCCTCTCAAAGTTTTCAAATTTGTTGGTTGTTTATATTCTAAAATTGTTTTAATTCGATCCGGATCCATAGAAACTTCTTTAGTATTCAAAACATATCCCAAATAATTTATTTCTTCTTGATAAAATTTACATTTTTCGATGTTTAATTTTAATCCAGCATTTTCTAGTTCTTCAAAAATAATATTTAAATGTTCTTTATGTTTTTCTTCATTTTCCGAATATATAAGGATATCATCTATATAATGAAGTATACAATTTTCATATTTGTGTAAAATGGTGTGGAGTGCTCTTACTAAAGCTGCACAGGAGCTCTGTAATGTTTTCCTATAACAAAGAGAGATTTGCATTCTTTTATTATAATTGCAATTTTACTAGCAGAGACATCTGTATTTTGAAACTTCAAATATTTGTTTTTAAATCGTTATAAAATCTATCTATCATTAAGTATATTCTGCATTAATGTCATCCGAAATTGAAATGTCAAATTTTATTTGTATATTGAATTTTTCAAATTATTGATTATACAGTGTGTATCACAAGTATTACATACAAATATGCACATTTTTCCTTATTTCAATGTTTTCTTTAAAATTTAGATAGAGGAACTGTATTAAATCCCCATAATAAAGGAATGACAAATCGATTCTTGTTTATAATTATAATTTGATCTTTCAAAATTGCCAAATATCATACTAGTATCTTAGTAACTTAGTAATATCTTTCAAATAATTATTAACATATTTCTAAAAAAAAATATCTTCAATCAAATTAAACTATTATTCCTAATTCCCGTAAAACTTATTAAATCTACTATATGTATTAAAATTTCACGTAACATGATATCATTTGTTCCAAGTTATAAATAATATTTATATACCTGTTCTATGTTGAAAGCTCCTCTTTCATTCCCGGTAGTAGGGTCTAATAATTGGTAACTATTTTGTGCTCCTTCGTTACCTACTACATAGGGTCCCTCAAATGGTAGCAATAATTTTGCGCAACTATTCTCTGATCTTTTTGCAACTTGCAATGATCTTACAATCACTAATTCTCCTTTTTTAAAAACGGTCTTCTTTGAATTTTTTTGGTTCATCCTTTTAATATATTTTTTAGCTTGCTTCTGCAGTCTTTCATTCACCTTATTCAAAACATCTTCCATTTCCAATTTTCGATTAACTACCCAATTTCTTTGGGGTATTGTGGCCTGTAAATAAATATTCTGGGCATTCATTTGTAATACCATGAGGTATTTGGTTAAGGAATCTTTCTACGTGATTTAAATTATTTTCCCATTGACAGTGATACTGATTACATAGAATTCGTAGGTATTTGTTTATCTCTTTAAAGCATCTTTCAGTTGGATTTGACGATAGTTTCCTAATGCTAATAAAGTTCAACTTAATTCCTTGATTTTGACTAAACTTGGCTAGTTTTTCATTTTCAAAATAAGTTGCATGATCTAAAATTATTGTTTTTGGCGTTCCATATTTTTCAATGTACATTTTCAAAAACATTATCTCAGTTTTTGCATTGGTTCTTTTGCATGGGTAAACTTTAACAAACTTTGTAAAAATATCTGTGATAACAAACATGTGTTTATTCTCTTGTATTGCTTATAAAATCTAAAGCAACAATTTGTAATGGCTTTTGTGCCACTATTGATTTTGCCAAATTTTTATTGTGATAATTTTTTTCTTTTGCTAGTTGACATATGGCACATACCTTACAAACATTTTTGGCAATCGCTAAATCCTTTTTTGTTATATAGTTTTCTCTAAAAAGCATCAATAACTTCCTAGTCCCAACATGTCCATATTCTTCATGTAAATTTTTCAAAATTTCCTTTGCATTATCTTGTGTAATTACGAATACTTCTATCTTCCAAACATTTATACCATATTTCCTCTATATTAATAGCATTATTTTTATAATTTGATTCCAAATTTTGTTGATCTTTCCTAATTTTATCCAATGAATATAATCCTTCCTCTTGTAGCATTCTATTTATACCTATTTTATACTTTCTCTGTTAAAATGTGGTTTCTGTCTCTCTACTTAGCATCTGCAACAATATTCTGTTTTCCAGGAATGTATTTTATTTCGAAATCATATTCTTGTAATAATAAAATCTAGCGATGTATTCTATTATTCGCATATCTATTTTTAAGCATAGCTGTCAAAGCTGAATGATCAGTTTCTATAATGAATTTAGCTCCTAATAAAAAGAATCTCAATTTAGTGGCCATTTCAAGTTCTGTTACTGAATATTTCCTTTCATGTATTTTAGTAACCCTAGATATGAAACTAATAGGTACTTCTCCTTTTTCCTGCTCTTGTATCAGTACTCCAGCAAAACGATCAGCTGATGCATCTGTTCTCAAAATAAATTGTTTATCATACTGTGGGTGATATACCTTGAGATTATTCGTAAAATCTTCTTTTAGTTCTCTAAATGCTTTTTCTCGTTTTTCATTCCACTGCCATTTTACACCTTTCTTTAATAATTGAATTAATGGTATTTCTTTTCTACTTAGATCAGGTATTAATCGTTTGAAATAATTTAAAATTCCTAGAAACCCTCTCAAAGTTTTCAAATTTGTTGGTTGTTTATATTCTAAAATTGTTTTAATTCGATCCGGATCCATAGAAACTTCTTTAGTATTCAAAACATATCCCAAATAATTTATTTCTTCTTGATAAAATTTACATTTTTCGATGTTTAATTTTAATCCAGCATTTTCTAGTTCTTCAAAAATAATATTTAAATGTTTTTTATGTTTTTCTTCATTTTCCGAATATATAAGGATATCATCTATATAATGAAGTATACAATTTTCATATTTGTGTAAAATGGTGTGGAGTGCTCTTACTAAAGCTGCACAGGAGCTCTGTAATCCGGAAGGTATCACACAGAGTTGATATACCACCCCATCTATCATAAACGCAGTATATTTTCGACTTTCTTTTTCTAAAGGAATTAACTAAAAACTATGTTTCAGTTCTAATTTTGAAAATATCTTTGCATTGGTAATTCTACCAAATATAATATCTATATTCATGGGACTTTCGTATTGTTTCTTTGTGTAGCTATTAATATTTCTTGCATCTAAACATATTCTTATTTCTCCAGATTTTTTTCGTACACAAGTAACTGCATTGATATAGGGTGAATTCGATCTTTCTATTATTCCATCTTTTAACATATTATCTAATTCGTGGTATACTTCATCCCTCAATTTATATGGAATTGGATATGTTCTTACTTTGAAATTAGATATATCTTTGTTCATTTCAAGTTTATGTATATACTCGTATTTACTTGCTACTTGTACTTCTTCATCTTCTTCATATATTTTTGTTGGAACAAATTTACATCTATTTGATGTTCATTAGTTATTTGATTCATTACATAAAATTTATCTGTTGCACTGTCTATTTTGTTTGTTTCTCGTTTGAGGATATCAATATCTTCTCCTTTACAGCTCACCAATTTTTCTTTATAATTAATAATCATTTTGTGATTGTCTAATTCATCGGACCCTAATACTATATCATAAATTAAATTCTTTACGACCAGCATTAGTACTTTAAACGAATTATTTCCTAATTCTAATTCTTCAATTATCATTTTACTTGTATCATATAGTTTTTTATTATTCGCTGCCACTAGTGATAATTTATTTGTATTTACCACCATAATATTATTTTTCTTGCATTTGTCTATAATCCTTTCACTTATCAACGTTACTTCTGATCCTGTATCTATCAGAATTTTACATCCTATATTTTGTATTTTACCTTTACATATATATATATATATATATATATATATATAATATATATATATATATATATATATCAGCACTACAGGCCTATCTGGCCCTCGGCTTCGAGATCTCTCACTCTCTCTCTCCATTTGTTCCTATTCCTCGCCTCGTTCTGCCAGTCCCTTACTCCCACTGATCTCAGGTCTCTCCTAACCTCCTCCAACCATTTCTTCTTTGGTCTTCCTCTTCTCTTTTTACCACCTTCTCCCCCTTTCAGCGCTCGTTTTACCCATCTATCTTCTGCCATTCTACCTATATGTCCTAGCCATCTCGCTCTCTGTGCTTTAATTATATGGGTTATACTTGGGTGATTATACAAATCTGATAATTCTCTGTTTGTTCTTCTTCTGTATATTCAACTTTCTTTTATTCCACCATAAATCTTTCTGAGCATTTTACGTTCCCATATCTCTAGTTTATTCTGCTATTTTTTGTTCATTGTCCAGGTTTCACAAGCGTAGGTAACTGACGGTCTTATTATTGTTTGGTACATTCTTATTTTAGCTGTTCGTGATATGTCTTTTGAGTTAAACATCTGTGATACCATTCCTGCTGCTTTGCTGCCTTTTGTTATCCTTTTTTCTATTTCCCTTTCTTCGTCTCCTTTATTTGTGATAGTGACTCCTAAATATTCGATTTGTTCCACTTTTTCTATTTTGTAGCTTTTGTTTCCATAACAATTTATAATAATATCGGTTTTTTCATTATCCTTCATTATCATGTATTTTGTTTTTTTCTCGTCGATCACTAGACCATATTCTCTTGCCTTCTCTTCTAGTAGCTTAAATACGCTTAGCAGTTCTTTCCTGGATCTTGCCATAAGTACTATGTCGTCCGCATGTGCTAGACACTGATGTTTATTCCCATAAATTAAACCTCGGGTTTTTATACCACTTTCTCTTAGTATAATTTCCTGAACTAGGTTAAAGAGGGTTGTGGATAATGGGTCTCCTTGTCTCAGACCTTTCTCTATCTTGAATTCATTAGAAGTACTGCCCTCAAAATTACTTTGCTCTCGGTTTTTCGTATGGTCATTTCCACTAGTCTGGCCTGTCTGTAATCGATGAATAGCATATGCAGACTTAGATTTTGTTCGTCAGCATTCTCCTGAAATTGTTTCATAATGAAAATTTGGTCTATTGTCGATCTACCTGCTTCAAAACCTCCTTGGTATTCTCCTACATTTTCATTGTGGTATTTGTCTAATCGATTTTTTTGTATTTTTGCCAGAACTTTGTATGTTACATCTAAAAGTGCTATTCCGCGGTAGTTATCGCATTCTTCCTTGGGACCTTTTTTGTGGATTGGAATTATTAATGCCTCGTTCAAATTTTTAGGGATTTTTTCTTCTCGCCATACTTGTTTCAACAAATGCCATATTCTCTCCGTTAATTGTTCGCCTCCATATTTTAAAATTTCTATTGGAATGTTGTTTTCTCCTGCACTCTTAGTATTCTTCATATGTTTTAAGCATTCTGTCATCTCCAGTTTTTTTGGGGCTGTTATGGCTAGATATTCCTCATCACAATTGTCTTCCTCCATTTCATTATCATTTTCGCCTAGTTCTTCCTCATCATCATTTAGTAATTCCTCAAAATACTGTGCAAATCTATTTATTTTTTCTTCCCTATCCCCTATTAGATATCCCTCTTTGCTTTTCAAAAAATAAGGTGCTTTCCGGTTGTGGCCTTTCCCTTCTCTTATTTCATGATAAAAACTTATCACTTCTTTATTTTTATAAGCTTCTTCAATTTTTATTAATTCCCTTTGAAAGTAATTTCTTTTGTTCTTTCTGCATATTTGTTTAACTTCTTTCCTTGCTTTTTTATACTCTAGTCTATTTTCTTCACTGTTTTCTTTTAATAGTCTTTGTCTGATTTTATTTCTTTTTTCCAACGCCTGTTTACATTGTTCATCAAACCACTTATCTTTTTTTCTTCCCTTGGGGCTCCCTACTATCCTATTTGTTACATCTCTCATTACAGTTTCTATCTGTGACCATTCTTCTTCTAGTTGCTCGACGCAAGGTTTCAAATTTAATTCTCTATTAATTTCTTGTTGGAAGTGATTTACTTTGGTCTCGTCCTTCAATTTTTCTAAATCGTATTTTTTCCGTTTTTTTTATCTTGTTCAAATTTAGGTGGCTTATCTGTATTCAGTTCTATAATTACTAAAAAGTGGTCACTATCCGCATCAGCTCCTCTATAACTTCGTACATCTGTTACCCTTTTTAAGTGCTTTTACCTTAAATGAGTATTAAACCTTAATTGTCATGCATTTCCCCAATATCAACAAATTCTCTTGGATGTTCGTACTTAGAAAAAATAATATTATGTACGTGAAAGCGGTTTATGTAAAAATTTTATTTACAGTTTGACTGTGATCATCATCTCTTTCTTGCTCTTGTATTATGTTTACTTGTCTTCTGTCTTCTATTTCTTGATATCTTCTATCATAGTTTCTTTCATGGTTTTCTTGGATACCATTTCTTCTATTATCATTTCTTCGATCATGATAATTATTTGTTCCTATCCATCTATCCTGTCGCCAATTTTCAACTCTGTCTTCATTACCATTTCTTCTGTCCAAATTTCTAGGATCTCTTTTATTTTCAAAGTACTTATTATCATTGTTTCTATTGCCATTCCCATATCTTCGGTCTTCATTTCTGTAATTTATATTTTCATTTCTAAAATTCCTGTCTATATATCTATCATTTCTTCGATTATCAAAGTCCCTGTTATATAGTTTCTATTTTCATATGTATTATTCATATCTCTTCTGTAATGTCCATCTCCATTCCCCCTTATTCCATTAGAATTTTTAATTTCATTTCTTTTTTCATTATGACTTCTTCCAAGTCTGAGTAAATAATTTGATAAACCTTCCATCGTCTTGATATTTTGTATCCCAATAGTTTCTGATACTTGTTGACCGAAATGTCTGGATATATAAAAGCATTTCTTCTTCTCGCATGCTTGGCTCCAAATACTGTGCATTGTTGTACATTTTCATTGCATATGCATTGAAATTTTTACTCTGGTTATAATTAAATTTTCCAAAGTATAGTTTCTCTCTGAAACTCGCCTGTTGGATCTCCCCCCAAAAATATTTTAAAAATTGTACATCTGTATTTTGAAACTTCAAATATTTGTTGTCAAATCGTTATAAAATCTATCTATCATTAAGTATATTCTGCATTAATGTCATCCGAAATTGAAATGTCAAATTTTATTTGTATATTGAATCTTTCAAATTATTGATTATACAGTGTGTATCACAAGTGTTACATACAAATATGCACATTTTTCCTCATTTCAATGTTTTCTTTAAAATTTAGATAGAGGAACTGTATTAATATATATATATATATATATATATATATATATATATATATATTATCATGTATTTAAAATATTAGAGTAATAACATTTATTTATTTATTAATGATCCTATATTGGGATGCTACTTTATTATGGATCTTATATTTATGAGTATGTATTTATAATTGATTTGACTTTAAATATTTTTTTTTTAATGATTGTGGGCGCCAGAATTGGTTTAGCTAACCGCTAATTTCCAATTCAAAATTTTATTTAGTAACAAAATTATGAGTTATGTAACTTTATGACACTATACCTCAGGGATGAGATTCGGCACTTGGCGATCGGTAGTAACAAGAAACTGAAAGGTAAGATATCAAAGAAAAGAAAGGAAAAACATAGATAAATAGATTTTAATTGTGAATAGTTGTTTGAATAATGAACATTTTCTGAATCATAATTGTATAATCATATTAATTAAACCTTTGCGTAAGTACGTTTTTTTTTATTTTTATGAATACTATTAAATATGAAACATATCAAATAAATTTCGCTTCCTATACTTATCTCTATATGTTTTTGAAAGCTTCCACAAACCATTCAATCTCTACTCTAATAATTTGTTAATGTTGACGTGACGTTGAGTTATTCTATGGTAATGATAATTCAGTTATTAAATAAAGAATGAAAACCAAGTGTGTTTGTGAGGCAAACTGATGATTTATCGCAATGATTTGGTGAGTATTATTTCCTTTATTATTTCCTTTAATGTAATTTCAATGTTCTATCCCGATCTAGTGGAGATTGAATATCTATATCTAATAATTTTACCAACGAATAAATTTTTACACAATATAACCTAACAAATGAAAATTATGAACGATGTTTTATAGGATAAATATGTTACACACGAAAGGAAAAGTCTATGCTTGGCATCTTCTTGTCTCTGGGATGAAACATTTGGAAGAAATACGATCACCTATGATCATAAAAGCGAAATCTTGATATTAAAATGATGTGACGTGATTTATTTCGCCAGGAGCAACAATTTATTCACGGAAGATACGTGAATGAGCAAAC
Organism: Galeruca laticollis; assembly: GCA_963921935.1. Classification (NCBI taxonomy): domain Eukaryota; kingdom Metazoa; phylum Arthropoda; class Insecta; order Coleoptera; family Chrysomelidae; genus Galeruca; species Galeruca laticollis. The sequence goes on from OY998177.1 coordinate 76,714,983, forward strand.
GAAAAGCAGATTAATAAAGGTAAATTGTTCACCTTACCAATTCTCGGCGTTTCACTAACTTTTCACTTTTTATTATGTATTCGATAGAAAGTTTCTGTTATTTTATAGCATCATTGTTTCTAAATACTATGATTAATTCTTTAAACTTAAAATATATCAAATGTTTGAGATTTACAAAAATTTAGAGGAGAGAAATTTTAATGCGTCCTCACATTATTGAATCTACACCGCGTCTCCCAGCTCTCAATCAACAACTTTTAGTTGTTTTTAATTTTTGTTTCATTTTTCAATTGTTTATAAATAAACATCATTGTTTTCAAATCCAAATATCTGTTTTCTATGTTATTGTAGATATGTTCACTTTGTTCTTATGCATTCCTAATGTCACTCCGAAATTACACCGTTCGAACTATTAACCGAACGTCATTTTACGATGACATTTTGACCTTGAAGTTTATACCAAAATAATCAATAATTTACATAACATACAGGGTTTCTGAAAAGTGTCTATAATATATAAACTACAATTATGGAATTTTATTTTGAAATTCATGCAATATTATACCGTGATAATCATTGTTATGTACCAAATTAATGTTTACGTAATTTATTTGTTACGTCTGTGTTTTTTGTCATGAAATATAATTTGAAGAAAAATAATTGCAAACTTAAATAACAATTTTTATATGCAATATTAGTTGTATCTTGTTTGTAAGTGTTTCTTCACATATTTATACTCATATTTAAATTGTTATCTTATGGACTATTATGCAATTTATTGGGTTTATCGTCATCTATTACTAAGATTCACATTAACTTCGTGATATCTCTGTTTTAATTTATCTTGATAGATAATTTTCAGTTTAATATATATATATATATATATATATATATATATATATTATATATATATATATATAAATTTACTCTCTACAATAGTCCTATTTCATTCTGAAATAAGCCTAAAATTACAAGACAAAAACAAAACGGTATTCCATATATGGCACATCGCCCTAGAATGAAATCATGGATACATTTCTTCCCTTTCAAGTGACCTCTCAAGATCTACAAATTCCACAACAAACAAGCGCCAAGAAATAATATGTTGAGGTATTTTCAGGCATTTATTTACTGGACTATTTGACGGAATGAATTTCTAACCTAATTTCATTCAAAAAAAGCAGCATTTTTCACTAAAATTGCAGGTTTTTCTCAATAGTTGTTGAAAATATTATTAAACATCTGTTTTACTTTACATTTTCAAAATGAAAACTTACATAAAATTATTGTTTATATTGTAACATCACAATAAAATTCCCTTTATTATTTTGATAAACATATCCTGCATTTCATCCCCGCGGCACTATATTACACATACACACGGGGATAGAAAGGGATCGACTGTTGAGTGTAATACAGTTTCCCTAATTAAATGCGGATATTGCTGCTTAATTGAACGGGGAACGTCATTCATCCAGAGGGAGACACCGAGAATAGGGCATAACACAGAGAGCCCTTTCTGTTACCGACATTACACTCGCGGCTATGTTTTACCATACAGGGTAGACAGATCGAATCAGTTTGTTCGTGATATTTTATTTTTATTAGAAATTATTCCAAAAATATAGTGTTCAATGCATTGCTTTTTTATACACAACATTGATAGTTTGGTTTTCTGGCGCGTAAATAGATACTATTAAGGGTTTTTCCGATACCACAAACATTGAACGTCTGTCCTTGCGATTTATTTATCGACATTGCAAATGCAAACCGCACTGGAAATTGTAACCGTTTAAAGTTGAATGGCATGTTGTATGGGATGAAACTATTGACTTCGATGATGTTGTTTATGAATTTATTCACCACAAGCCATTACAAAGATGTGGCTGGTTATGTTCTGCAACATACCTAATTACTCTCAATTGCAGATTATGAGGTGGAAATGCAAGCAATTCGAAATAATTTAAAATTATCAAATCATACGATAACACAAGTACAGTATGTACTTATAATCGTTTTAAAATAAAGGTACACTTTAGCCCTTATTAATTTGAAAGTTTCAAATAATTGATATATTTGCGTCCAGACCAGTTTAAATACCCACAAAACAAGAAACATAACAAATCTTTTCCGTGATGTTATTTTTAGAGACTTTTCGTGATGTTTATTTGAAACGTTAATAAGATATCTCCTAGATGTCTTAATTTTATTATCAACTGTATTACATCCATGTCATTTAAATAAAACAAATTTTTGATCTACACAATAATACTTGAATTCGTAGTTACATCCACATCCTATGAACTTCTTTTTAGCAACTTCCTATAGGAAACATTGATACGATGTTAATTCGTATCTTTCTCACTAATGTCACGTACAGAACGTTACTGTAATATTACAAATTAACATGTTTCTAAGATGATAACATGTTGCACTTACTTTTACATCTTTCTAAATAATTTTTAGTAACTTCTTACGATTACGTCTGTACGATGTTAGTTCATCACAGTAAAATGAAAAAAAGAAGACAACAGAAGAAGAACTGACGAAGGAAACAAACAGTAGTTATCTGTAGAAACAAATGACCAGCATGAAATGGTGGATGGTTTTGTGTTATATTTTACTTACAGGAGCACATTTTTGAAGTGAAACTTTTCATGGGACACTACAGACTACAGAGTTTTTGGTTAGGATGTAATCTCGTAAAGGCTAACAAGTTTTGTAAAGCTCTTTTTCTTTTTCTAATTATCATTTACACATAAACTGAGAGAGAGAGAGAGAGAGACGCAACGCTATTTTCCCCTCCTGTCATCACTCGACTCGATTTAAAATCAAGTACTTCTTTTATTTATTAAAAAGGAAGGAAACTCAATATGCATTTAAATTCAAATTTCTTAAAAAGAATATTTACTTTTGTTTGTCTTTTATTGTAAATAGTTTTTATAGCCTATCCGAAAAGTTATTGTTTTTATTTTGGAAATAATTGTTATTTTCATTTTTTTAAAGAATTATCGTTTTTTATTTTGTTGATATTTATGAATTTTCTTTGTACACCTCATTGACGGTTTTTTGCGGCATAAAACATAAAAAGTTTCACTTATGACGGTGTTAGTTTTCGACTGACGCATAAATCTTGTTTGCAAGAAGTACTTGAATAAAGTGGTCTTCGTTTTCATTAGTTCCTACTTAGCTACAGTTTCTTTACTTAGTTATAATTCTGTGTATATAATCTTTGGTTATAATTCTTGTTATAATGGACGAACAACAGTTGTTATCGGTAACTACCTATTCCAAAATCATAATTATTAAAACTTAATACTCATTCAATACTTTAATCGGCTATTGTACATTGAAATTCATGGTAGCGGAATTGTACACTAACATTATATAATAGAGTTTACAAAATAAGGGTTTTTTCAACTTTTAAAATATTTTAGTTAGTAAGTATATTTTGAAAACGATTCACAATATTTCAAATCCTAGATATGCATTATACCCTACAAAAAACTTAATATTGCAATAGGGTAGATATTATTATTAATAATGAAACATGCTCATATGTTGGCAGATATTTGAATCTAGAAGAAAATATTTTCAATGTTCAAGATGTTTCAGAAGCTACTTACATAAATAAAAAAAAAACAAATAGTTGATAATTATGTAAAGAAAGAAGAGTAACTATTTCAGATAGTCTGATACAGACATTCTATTAAACAGTACAAAAAATATTGAATCAAGTATCTCTAGTTCTAGTTTTTGTAGTAGAAGCCATAGCCATCAATATAATAAGCTGTAGTTGTCCCTTACAATGGTACCGATATTAATCTAGTTGAAGAATATGTAACTTATGACACTGAATGCTCCAGTCAACAAACATAATTCAATTATTTATTATTGTAGAAATACAGCTATTGGATACTCAATTGGATACAATTAGTTATAAACTCATTTAACTTGATAATGTGTTCATATATCTTCTTCATAAGTAGTTTGTTTTGTATAAAGTATATTAATAATGTTTAGTTTTCAATTCATTAGTTACAATTCCACGATGTTAATATACAATATGTTCCAGGATGAAAAGAACAAGATGAGAATAGTATATTATTTTAGATAGAAAAGAAGTATGCATTTTCATGGCACACCTGAATTTACCTGCCAAACGGAGTGAGGCATGTAATAGAAGGTAAATCAAGAAAAGTCACTTCTCGAAATAAAATATGTTATTATTCCTTTGAAGAACCTCGCATGTATCTTATGGAAAATGGGTCCCAGTCAATTGGCTGGAAATCAAGTTTGATGTAGTTTATGATTATCGATCAAAGGTCTCCATGGACACAATTTGATCTGAAGTAATTATTTTATTAGCTGCTGTTCAGAACAGATAAGGATTTTGAAGTGTACGTTATGGAATGGTTGAGGCACTCGAAACAGCGACTCTTGTGTGAGAAAAAGTAGCCGTAAGTAACGATAGAATTTTCCTTAATCAGATTGGATTTCTGTTGATTTAACGTAATGTTTCATAAAATCTTTATGGTGTGAAATTTTATTAGTTTTAATGTTATTAAAAAACTATTCTAATAATTTTTTTGTGAACTAGCTGTAATGTATGAGTATCAGTTAAACTTTAATAATTCAGTTTCAAAGTATGTTACGTTATGACAACTACATATTAATATACCTTTTTTATTTCTTGCTTTCACTGAATGTGTTCAATGGTTTCCACTTTCCACACTTGTTATGTAATATGCTTACACACTTTTATTCTTTTAGGCTTATTAGGCTAACTTCAGAATGAAATAGGGCTATTGTAGAGAGTAGCATGACGCGACTTCGGAAAAATTTCAATGCAGTTTTTCGTTTTGGTATTCCTAGATGCCAAAATCACCCTCCGTTCCAAAGGTTATATATATATATATATATATATATATATATATATATATATATATTATAATTGATTATATTTTATTATTTATTTAATACAGTATTATTTAATATAGTATTTGTTTTACCTCGGCTAGCTCAATATGTTAATTTTTTATTAACTGTTATATTTATATTTATTTATCTCAGTCGGAAGTATGAGACTCCTCCCTTTGAGTTCAGGATGCATTGATACCAGTAATTGACAAATTTAATTCAAACCTTACCTTTTTCCTTGTAAAAATTTTTTTTAAGAAAATTTATTTCTGAAATTTCTCCTATATAAAATTATTGAAATATGTTGACAATAGAAAATTTTCTGATGGATGTGATGAGAATAAAATACCAAGACTCAAATGTGAACAATTTAATAAATTATTACGAAAATTTGCAATGAGATTTGAACATTGAAAATTGTGTTTTTGTTCCACCCTATATCAGATACATTTCTCAGTATAAGAATGTTCCTATCAGTGCGTCGGCGCATAAATCTGAACGCATGCGCTGTTATAATTGAAACGATAGGAGGATACTCTCCCCTCTATAAGAAATAACTTTACTGTTAAACACACTACCAGCGCGTCTATAATGGTGAAACAATTTTAATGATATAAACTTTGAATAATCAATTACATATAAGTATACTTAGTTAAAATTATGTGAGTGAGTTGAAAGTGAAGACAGTAATAGGCAAATAGTTATTCATGCTGAAGATAAAAGAAAGATTGAGAGGTTATGTGAAAATTCATGATGCTCGTGAACATATACAGTGAATTATATTATATCAAGTAAGTACAAATATTATTATTAACTAAAACTGTTTAATTCTCAATTGAGATAAAATTATGATGCATCATATGATAAATGTTCTTGGCCATTTAATGAATTTATTCAATTTTAACGTTCTGATAAATTTTTAATGTTCACTTTCTTTATGAAGAATTATATGGAATTCCAATGAATGTAATTGTAAAGACACAGACCTTAATATTGAATTCTCTGCCGGGCTGCAACTCGCATCTCCAAATTCTTGTAGATATATCTCAGGAGATATTCACTTTCTACACTTCTTCATCCTTACACAGGATTATAAACAATAGTTAAATGCTTTGATTTACCTTTGATTGTGTTTTTTCAACATTTATACCAATTTCTGATAAATTTTTAAACAAAGAGTCTCTCTATCGACGCTTCCTCTCCATCACCCGAAAACTCTCTCCACTTGTTTTTTAAAATCAACAACCTCCTCGCTTGATTAATCCAAAGCTCACTTATCTGTTATTTTGAATAAAAAATTGTCATTTCGAAGTATTTTAGTTCTAAATCTGAATTATTTAATTTAATTGTTCTGGAGGATATTCACACTAGTTCACTATTATTTCTATTGTATTAAGGAATATATATCATGTCCTTTTTCCATATTACAATAGCTAATTTACATATAAACATGTTGTTTAGATATTTTTATAAATAATTATTTTTACAAAAACTACAACCTAAATTATTAATTTACCTATATGTAATTGATCCTTTTTTTAATTTTCAATCTTATTTTATATTTATATCATATAAACTATTGATTATTTTTGTTTTTGATATTATTTTTCAGTATGCAATAAATAATCAATAAAATTAAGTTGGCAATTATAAATTTACTAAGATTCATTACTTCCTGTTTATTAATTTCCCTTTCATAAGTTTGAGCTGCGTTCCATCTATCTTTTCATGTACAGTTTTCAACTCTTTATGAAATTATAAACTTTTACTATTGGAACATGTATAATTATGCTAATCAAACACTAGACTAAATATTCTTTTTTTTAATTCTTTTAGGTTTCAAGTTATAATATGGCAATTAATATCTACAGATATTCCTACAGCAGTGTTCAGCACATTGTGGAACTCATTGACTTTGACATATATTCGGAATTACTTGTGCAGGTAACTTTTTGTATTTAATTAAATAATATTGTGTTTGGTATTTGTTCTCATAATCCTTTTTAAAATAATCACATTCATATTTAATAAGATTGATACATATTTCACTAATTTTTATATAACTTTATACTTAAATTGTAATTTTCTTGCTAATGGTTGTGTCTACTGACACACCTCCCGTGATAATCTATACCTTTTATGATAATTATTTGTGTAAATTTGTTTCCAGAACTAGGTAACTAGTTCAATATATATATATATATATATATATATATATATATATATAAATATTTACTTCATTAATTTTTCTTGACCATCCTGTATATATATATAATAACACTAACAAAATTATCAATAAACGAATTCACTCCATATACAACAACTCCCAAACCAATAAAAAATCCAATACTTATATTTCGCTTCCCTACGTAAATGGTCTGTCTGAAAAAATAAACAAAATAACGCAAAAGGAAAAAATATCTATTTCCCACAAACTTAATGATACCAACAAGATATTTTTCTCAAAAATGAAACCAAAAATAAATAAAAACAAACAAACACATACAGTGTATCAAATTCCTTGCCAAGACTGTCCCAGTACATACATTGGTCAGACTAAACAATATTTGCAAAAAAGACTACAAGCTCACAAATATTCTAAAACAGATGTTACAGCACTCTCACATCATAAACAACAAACAGGACACTCTTTTAACTATGACCACACTAAAATTCATGCAAAAGAAAAAAACGATAAGGTTAGAACGGTTTTAGAAATGATCCATATTAAACAAAATTCCAACAGTATCAATTCCAGAAATGACATCAAAAATCTAAGTATTATTTATGACGGCATATTAAAAAAATAATAACACAGATAAGTATTTGAGTACCACCTCTGAAACTTTTTGTACCTTACTATTGAATATGTACTAAAAATTGTGAAATATCGCTTGTACTATCAAATAAAAATTTTAAAGTGCACTATGTACGAGTTAAAAAACCAATAATGCATGTTTTGCAAATACTATTTAAAACTAATTAAGCTGTGATAAGAGAAGGAGGATGTTTGACATGGAAACTTATATTTTTAAAAAAGCAATTTTAAATTAGTTTTAAGATCTTTTAACCATGTGATGTCCCAACAAACAGGTAATTTATTTCATTGTCAATTGAACAAATTTGATTATTTTAAGAGTTAAAATTTTTTACTGTTTTTACTTTTTAATTATAGTGTAGTTTCTGTTTGTAAAGATATATTTTAATTTTATTGTAGGTGATTTGATAATGACAGGATTATGTCGAAACGTACGTAATCAATAAAAAAAGGTATTAAAAGAAACGTCCAAAGTTTGTTTAATGACCTTAATCCAAGAAATTTCCATACAAATATATATATATATATATATATATATATATATATATATATATATATATATGTATGTGTTATAACGGAATTTGTAAGCACGGTAGAGGGTGTATTTTGTGACGGGTTTTTCATTTGAAGCAAAAAAGTTATTGAGCATTTTCATAGACCTTAGCACGTTCTACAACTTTTGTATACAACATTTTTGTCTAAATCGTACATTAAAACGTTTATTTAAGAAAATTCACAAATTATAACGGAATTTCTAAGCACGATAGGGGGCGTATTTTTTGACGGATCGAAACCATACTCGCTATAAAAATCGGTTAGGCCAAAATCTTGAACAAGTTCGTTAATGAGCCATATCGGCCCTGTAAAAACCAGATGGCGGCCTGTCAAAGTTTCAAAAGTTACTAAGCTTTATTATACTTACGGTCTACAACTTTTGTATTCAACATTTTTCTCTAAATCGTACATTAAAACATTTATTTAAGAAAATTCACAAAATTACCTTTATTTTTTTTTATTGTTTTTGGTTTTGAGTTGATGGCAGAATGTTTCCTTGGTTTTTTGTACATCTCAAAACATTCTATTACTATTGTATCTATTTTTTTATTTTGGGTTTTATGCAAACATGTTACTGAAATTAGCCTGTCCAATTGGTCCTGTGCCATTGGGATTTTTTAGGTTGGATTCCTGGACAAGATATTTTTTTTATAATTTTGTACCTGTTTTTTTCAAATGTACTGTACTGTTCATTAATAGTGAATAAACGTTCTAAATCCTTTATTGCTTTTTTTGCTATTTTATTTTAAATGTGCAAGGTGAAAAACTAAGAACGACTGTAGGCCACATCTCAGAAAAGAATCATGGTACAACTTTCAAAAGAATTACCTTTAGGTAAGTGATCCTGAAAAATTGCTGGAAACTATTTTGCAATCTCTAAAACATCCGCTAGGGGTGGAATGAACAAAATTGATGATAACAAAATTAGATAATTTTGTATCCACTAGAAAATTTCAAATGTAAATTGAAGCATTTTTTAAATTTTTATACCTGATATCGTAAATCTTATATCTTGGAATAGATTCCTATTTTTTTAACCTCTTCCCATCAGAATTTAAAAAATGCCTCATCATATTGGAAGTTTCCGAGAAAAATGGAAAAATTGTCGACTTTTTCACAAAGCGTTGACAACATTGTTCAATTTTGTTATTATTAAAGAGGAAAAAATCTTTTAAATGACGCCAAAAACATTGATATCGATTAAAAACCAAAAAGTGTTACGACATTTGTCTTTTAGGTTAAACCTTCCCCAGCCCTTACTTGAAGAATAAGGACAATAAGTTCCTAACTACATTTTTTCATAATCTCATCAATATATCAAAAATTGTATTTCTAGGATACCTTTAGTGAGATAATCACAGTATTATGTTTTAAGTGTTCATTCCACCCCATAGCAGATATTTTAGGAACTCAAAAATATTCTCCAGCGATTTTTCAGGGTCATTTTCCTGAAGGAATTTTTTTAAAGTTGTACCATGACTATTTTTTGAAATATGGCCGATAGCCGGCGTTCTTAGTTATTCACCCTGTATTTGCTGATTAGGCACAGAAACATCTATAGGATGTCATCTAGAATGTTTGAGGTATATTATTTAGAGGTTCAAGTAATGTCCATACACCATATGAGAGAATACACTGTATTGTTTTTGAAATGTCGCATATAGATCATTGATAAGATGTTATTTTTTAGACATGGCATTAACATCGACAATATGTTAAAAGGCATTTCAGAATGTAACAGAAATGTTGTTTTTATTTCGTTATAAAGACTCCCTTTTGAGGAAGTTCTAGTAACATCTCAGTAATGTAAAAAGGCAGCGCTTTAACATCGCTGTGAAATTAAGTTGAAACATCACAAAAGTTAACAGCCACAAGCTGGGCATAAGCGGTTGTATAGATGTGCATGTGATGACAACAATAGGAAAAAAAGGAAGAACATTATCACAATGTGATGTTGAATTAACATAACTGTAATATTTATTTGCATAGTGGGTATTGTTAGTGTTTGTTTGAAGCTGACTTTTTTCTTTCTCTAAATTTTTCCACTAATCATTAACGTTCCTTTATATATTTTAGACGGACGTGCAAATTAGGATCTATTCTATAATAGACCCGAGCATTTTTGACATAAATGGGTATGAATAGATCTATAATGAAAATCATTTTAATCAAAATGATGAAGTAATTACTTATGTTAATTCTTATCTCAATTTCACGTTTGATATATTACCATTGCACAATATTATCAATGCATGAAAGATTAATATTACATCAAATATCAATGAATTCAATGCGGCACCAAAATAATGAAAACGAGTTTAAAATTTTTTTGGGGGACTTAAGTATTAATTTACTGTAGTTACATGATAGACATACAGCGGAGTACCTCAACATACTGAATGAATTTGGGTATAAATCTACCATCAATGACGCAACACGGGTCAAAGGTAGTAGTGAAATTTGTTAAGATCACATGTTCCTTAAGACGAATGTAAACAAATACGATAACATCATGCCCTTGGTGTTGAAAACCACTATAACTGACCATTTCGCAACCATCTTGCACATTGGTTATGAAAATAAAGCTGTACGTGAAATATGTAACAGTAGATATATATCCCATTAACCAGTTATACACCGAAGCCAAAATGCTAGATCTCATACAACTATATTTCTTATCCGTTTGTATTAGATACCACACACATAAACACAGTAGTAAGTTAACTGCTTGTCCGTACGATACGAGACAACGTCAGTATTTTGTGGTTGCCTTCATGACAAAAACAGTTTCTCAAAAAACTTTTATTTAGGCCCCAAATTATACAATACAATTCCACAAGATTTGAAAAAAATATTGAATATACATAGGTTTACAAAACATCTCAAGTAGACTGGAGTCCTTGAGTTACAGGAGTCCTGGGGCGCTTCATTGGGCTGCGTACGTGCTCTAGCTCACCACACTTTCGGTATTTCAGGTTTTTCGGCTTCTTTTCTGCCATACTCTTTATGAAATTGACGATCTGGTTCAGGATGTCTTCGTTACCTTCTTCTTGCATGGTCCTAACTTTGTTGTACCGCGAATCCTTCGTGGCTCCTTTGAATTTAAGAGGTTCTTGGTTTGCAGGAGTCATAGGACGCTTACACCAACTGCGTAGATGCTCTAGCTCGCCACAATTACAGCACCTGATCGTCTTCGGCTTCTTGTCTCCATACCTTTCAATAGGTTGACGATCTGGTCAAGTCAGTCATCGTCACCTTCTTCCTGTATGGTTCTACCATTGTTGTACCCCGAAGCCATCATGGCTACTTCATATTCAAGAGCAGCAGTTAATGCATCGACCAATGTTTTCAGATGGGCTAAACGAAGCGTCCTCTGCATATCGGGGTCAAGTAAAGGCCTGGATGCCCAGATATTCTCTTGGGCTGATGAATAAGCAAATCGAACTAGTCGGACAATATCCACTTCATACTCTTGAAGGGATTCATCACGTTTCTGCCTTCGATGCTTCAGCTGGGATTGGTACAAATGTTCTAGATGTTCGTGATGATATCGCATATCCAGCTTCTTTTTCAGCTGCTCAAAGTCATCCGTTTCTTCAAGAGGTATCGTCTGAAGTACATCTTAGGCATTTCCCCGAAGCGATGGTTAAGTTCACTGCCTTCTCCTTATCGGATCAATTATTCACTCTACCGGCTGCTTTAAACTATTCAATATAAATAATTGGTCCACGACAAAACTGCGAGTATATTTTATATTAGGGAGTGTTTCTGTCTTGCAAGGTTTTGTTTGCTCGGTCTTCATATCTTCCGCTGGCGTGTCTTGAATTCTTATATCTGTCGTCTTTCTTTCTAACTCCCTGATTTTTTCGTCCACCGTTGTCATATTATTCTCAATCTTCTCGTCTATCATTGACATCTTATTCTCGATTTCAGATTTAATAAACGAAATTTCATTTTCAACGTCAGCGGCAATGTCGTTTGTCATTAATAAGATATCGACAGATATATCGTTCTTCATAGCAGAATTATCGTTCTTTATAGCAGAAATCTTCTCGTCCATGTTAGCAGAAGTTGACGAGATTAAGGTGGAAGTCTCGTCATTGAATAAAACTATTTCTGGATCAAAGCCGTCATTTTACAGTGCCACTTTAAGTCTTTCTACTAATTCACTTTTCTTATCGGACGTTTCCAGCTCACGATTTTCCAATATTGTTCTTAGTTCCGTCACTTTCAGGTCACTTAGACTCTTGGCCATGTTTACGTGACTATTTATTTATATTACCTCACACCTGACACCAATGTAATGTCATTCTTATTTATTTAAAAGATTTTATTCAACTGGTGGGATATATTCATACAGACGGTAGGTATACTCACTTAATTTATTTGTTCAGTAAACTATTCATCAATTTATATTATATACACAGTACATGCATTTGAACTAATTTATATGAACACTTCACTACTATTTAGTTTCTTAGACTATTTACTTGTTCACTTGTTTATCTCACCAGATCACTTTATAAACTGACTCTTCCCGCTCGTCGTTATTCTTTATATAAGTGCCTTTTTTTCTTGACAATTCTAGATTGCGACTTACACAAAAACAACCGCCTCCCTGGAATTTTCTAGATAAGACTTTTCTCACCTGGGTATTGCAATTATCTTCAAATTCCTATTATTGTTATAAAATTGGTTTAAATTTCTTTCTCCTGTACTTTAAATATAAACTTTTTGAATCCTCCTTATTGACGAGTAAAATTAAAATATTACTTCCTCTTTGACGTTTTAAAAATCACTGACTTTTTCATTCCCCATCAATCATCAACATCGTTAAGGGTTGCTATGGAAACTTATCTATATAGTATGAATTGTATAAACATAGTGTCTTTGACGACGATACGCTGTTTATATTACAATAAACCATTAATTTTTTGAGACGTATATGAAGCATGAAAATAACATTTTAGTATTGTCACGACATCAACTCATCGCATCAGAAAATTTCTTTTAACTTTCAATAGACTAAAATAAAAAATTCAATGATATATATATATATATATATATATATATATATATATATATATATATATATATATATATATATATATATATCAATACAGTTCCTCTATTTAAAGTTTAAAAGAAACGTTAAATTAAGGCAAATTATTTATATTTGTATGCAATACTTTCGATACACACTGTATTATATGTATAATCAATAATTTTGAAAGATTCAGTATACAAATCAAATTTGACATTTTAATTTCTGATGACATTTATGCAAAATATATCTAATGATAGATAGAATATATTACGATTTGGAAAATATATTTGAAATTTTAAAATACAGATGTCTCTGCTAGCAGAATTACAATTGTATTGAAAGAATTCAAATCTCTCTTTGTTATAGGGGAACATAAATTAGTATTTTTTTTTAAAAAGGAATTTTTCCTAACCCAGGAGAAGAGATTTATTTATTTGAAAAAAGTTTAGGCAGTTAAATTTGAAACCCCCACGAGACAACATGGTGATAAGAGTTGTCTCAATTTTTTTGAGAATTTAATAGAAATTGTATAACTATACAATCAGATTATAAAGCCATATTTCATAAAGCCAGTGCGTGCATAATTCGTAGAAGAATTGCATCGTATCAACAGTAAGTGGTTCCAGTTTCTAAATCATATATTTAGAAAGTTTTGCAGAATTCTGAATACATTTAGAATACGTACGAGTTTTCTTGTCCTATTTGGTGAGTCCACTCCAGTTTTAAAATTATTTCTCGAGAATTAACAGGCCTTTTTAAATACATTTCGAAAATAGATGCACCTATATCATAATTTGAGCTAAACCAAATTAACGTTACACATATAAGATTTTACATCAAGTGAAAAATGTTTGAATAGACAATTTGAACGGAAAATTGCGTTATTTAACATTGATACACGCCAAGTGTATATTAGACGAGTTGAACTTTTGCTTAAAAATTTTAATTAGTTGATTTCTAGAATAGGTTGTACTAATATTAAGGTTGGTAGAAAATATTATCTCTGTTTCGTTTATAATATTTTTGGGAAACAATAAATACTTTTGTAATTTTGTTATCTGATCGTATAATATATAATTTTGATTCCAACTCACTGTGGTATTCATTCAGTATCTATTTTCATCGTATTTAACATTTTGCATTCTACAGAAATTTTGATCTAATCAGTGACATTTGCTTAATTTCCAGTGAAAGTAAAATTGTAAATGTCATAAGATAATTCAAGTGCCTTTTATTATATTGAATAAACAGTTACTCGAGATTCTGAATATAGAGTAATATTTGATTTGGATAATACTTGAAAATTATAAAATTTGAATTATTATTATTTAAAAATTTTTGATCCCACCCTGAGACAAGAGCGATTAAGTCCATTGTGAATTAATTTATCTTTCAAAGTACAGAAATTAATATTTGTCTTAGCCGGGCATTGTTTGACAATTACTGTCAAAAGTAAATTAGGTTACATACGCTGCTAAAGGTGTATGTGCAATAGTGTCGCTACAATCACAAATTGTGAAAACGTCGACGAATAATATTTTATATTATTATATTCATATATCCATCAAAATATAACTATTAAAACTATGAAATAACGACACAGATATATAATAATTTGTCACCACAACGTCGTACAATTATAAATTAGATCGAATTATCATTATATATATATATATATATATATATATATATATATATATATATATATATATAAGATTAGGATTTTGTTTTGATAAAATGTTATACACATAAATATTAACATAACTTATTTACTATTTATTAAAAATTCCTGAAATTTCTTGTATTAAATAACATATTTGCTAACTATATAAAAATTTGTCACGTAATAAATGCCTGTTTCTTTCAAATTATTTTAAATTTCATTTTAATTCCGACGAATTCTTTTGAAATTACATCATCTATTGAATTATTAGATTTAATTTCCGTTAAATCTGAATCGCTTTTTAGTATTTTCGATTCTGACGGTTCAACGAATATATCATCCGTTTCAATATCTTCCATGATTCTCTTCAATATTGTTGTAAACATTTTGTTCACTGTTGTTATTGTAGGCATCTATAATTTATTTGAACATGTCTGTTTCATACAATTTTATAAATATTCGTTAAAATGATGGCTAATAAAGTACAAGATGGGAGAATCAATTTGACTTATTTCACGAATACTATTAATCATTATTAAATTGAATATAACTAAATGAGACTGTTTCAATATATATATATATATATATATATATATATATATATATATATATATATATTCATTTATCAAACTCGTAACGACACTCCATTTCAAAGATTTTTATATTTTTCTTGCAATGAGACAGTTTTTTACGTTCTATAAACAATTGATTTGTATTATATAGTTGTAGTCTCAAAATACTTTAAAAACATACGTTTTCCATAGATTTGTAATTCATAATTCTACAAATTAAAAAACTGATTTCTTAAAATCAATTGAAGCTATATACAAAATATTGTAAATAAAAAGCAAATTAAATTAAAATTGAAACTATTTTGCATGTAATTCTCAACTACATTAGCAAACATTGCCATTTCATTAATATTATTGTTCAAAATGACGTCCTTCATCTTCAATATATTTTTGCATATTTTTTCATTTGGTTTATGATATTCCTCAGCAAAAACTTGAAATGTATTTTTCCTGTATATTTTACTTTTAATCTTACATTAATAATTGATTCCGCCACAAAATTTCTGGTTGAAATACATTTCAGTTCAAAATACATTCAAAAGTATGAATTTTTCTACGGAAGCTAAATGTTACAAAATTTGCCTTATATTATGTATACCTACATCCTGTATAGTGGAAGGAACAAAGCGTAGTCCGGTTTACCTCCGGGGCATATTTGAACATGATGACATGACATGCCGTACACCACAAAGCTCTATCGTCGAACAAAGGACGCAAGCTATGGCGTCCAAAATGGCGTCTGCAACGGACAGCTAGGGCGTCGTTGAAGCTTCCCTAGGGACGCAGTGGCGGTGTTTCATCATACAATTATTATATTCGGTAAATTAATAATAAATATTTAATAATTGAATAGTGAAATGAAGTATATGTCTTACTGAAAAATCAAGTTTTTATGATATGAAAGTAAGATATTCTACACGATATTTTTCCGAAGACCACAAAGAAGCAGAGTTAGTATTCATTTTGTTAATTAAAGTGTATAGTAAGGTTACTACAATTTTAAAAATAAACTGGCACTTCAAGACCGTGTTGACCATTTCGTGGAGCCAACAAACCCGTTTTATGTGGTACTCGCTAGTTTCAAAGAATAAAACACGGGAATTTAAAACTGTCTTTATTCGGATAAAAACGATGTTATGTATATCGTTACAACAAAACTTTCAAAAATACACTCGTTGATTATTATAATAGGTAGGACTATTAAAATGAGTTGAACTTAATCGAAAAAACTATGCGTCAAGATAGAAACTACGAGACGCTCAACTTTTGTCAGTTACTGACATTTACATTAATAAAGAAACTTTTGTTTTTTATATCACAAAACATAAATTCAGCAACTAGGATAACGTATTGTAGAGTGGTGTGTTGACAAATAGTATCTACTAACTTATTCAGTAAATTTCATATAGTTGCAACACATTTTATGTTCTTTAGTTGATACAATGTTTTGAATTTTATGCATATCAGACTCACAATTACAGAAAATTTAATAACTCAAATTCACTCTTTCACTTGCTAACAGTTCAATAGTGAAACTCAAAATGTCAGGTAGACATCGATAATCATCGACCCGTATGCAAAATAATTACACACAGCTATCGGCCAATCAGATTTCTAAATTTTTTCATTTCACACGGGTAGGTACGTCCTTTGCAATTTTAAATTTTCACTAAGGGAAAAATGTATGAAATGTGCCATATTATCATAGTGTTCGTCGGTATTTGGCATCTTTTTATAGTTCAACTGTTCAACTTACAGACTGACATTTACAGCCACCTTGAACATTTTTTGTGTAAGTTTCACATTGTTTCCTACACACCACTTTAAAACCGTTCATATTCCTTCCCATATTTTTATTTGGATTTTTCAGGTAGTAAATCATCAACTAAATTTTCAGCAATATTGCGAAGTTCTGGCAGAGTGCATGATAATTCACTGTGTGGTTCCATATTAATAAATTCCGAACTATGTAATATTAACTTAATGAAAATTCAAATTTAACAATTCTGTCAACTGTCACTTGTACATGTGAGGGTTACCAATATAAATAAATAAATAAACACAAACATTTCTGATTGCAATTTTATTTTTATTAAAAATATTTTTGCACTTTCATTATAAAAAATAGTATGATTTACGCAAACTGCACTCGTACTACAATATGATGCATTGTGGTACTTGTTTTACAATATACTATTCTACAACCACTATGCAAAACAGGTTTTTTGACAATGCTAGTCTTTTCTTAATATTCGTTGGAAAAGTAATAACGTAGAGTGGTAAATGTACTCGCTATGACATTTTTCCCTACGGAAATGTCAGTGTCAACGTTTTTTTTGACAATCTAACATTATCTTTATAATGAATTTCGTTGATAAACACAATATTAAATTAATGAAAACTTATTAGCAAAAAAAGATACACCAGGTAAAACAATTTAAAATTTTCAAATTTCACTATTCACTAATGGGAATTCAACATAACGAATACTTCCTCTGTTGTTGATTTTTGAAACTAGACATATGTACATTGTCGATTTTTGTAAACTGTGTACGTACTGCTACAAATGTCGACGTATGCACTTTCTCCAAATCTGCCGAAAAACTGCTGTCTTATTGATACAATAATTGATGTTTGATAATAATAATTCTCTATCTTTCCGGTAAGCATCTCTAGCTAGTATTCGGTTTGTCTATATAAATTTTCCACGCAGAGCAGAGTTAACAAGTTTCATAAAGACTATTTTTTCCATCCTGAGGATCATGCAGCAAGAAAGTTTCGCAAATTTCGCAATCTTCATGCCCTAGTCGTGTGAAAGATAAGCTCAGTTCTTTGGTGATAATATTGCGAGAAACTTCATATGAGAATTTGATCTTATTTTTTTCTGAAAAATCTTTTTACATCATGGTGATGTTAGTATCGCTTGGAAGATATTGTTTAATCGGGGCACGCTCTCTTTTAGAATGGGATACTGCTGGGTGGAAAGTTTCAACATGAGCTTTTATCAGTTCTCTATTAAGTTTCTCTGTTTTTGCATGCTTTCCTTGCTAACTTCCAGTAAAAGATCGTTTGTTTATTTCTCGGTTATGTTTACTCGTGAAGTAATCTTTAACAATCGTATCGATACCTTATTTATAGCCTAGGGTTGCATTCCTCGATTCTTTCACCATGCAAATCCTTAAAGTAGTATTTGAATGAATTTTTCCGTCGAAAATTAGCAGAGTCGCTATAAAGTGTCACATCTGCTGCCGTAATATAACTTGAAACAAAATTTCTTCTTGCAGAAAACGATATATTCTAATATTCGGAGTTTATATCATTTCTATGGGTTTTAGTGAAACTGGATTTATATTTTTTTACAGTTGTCAGCACAAGAGGGTTGCACCAAAAGCATCATTTTTTGTTTTTCAATTTTACTATCATTTTTTGTAGCTTTTGACTTATTCGGCCGCTTTCAAATACAACCTTTCTTTGCATATTCAATCTAATCTTCTCTTCCACCATGACTTTCCAATCCTGAAAATATATCTTTTTCTGATACATCCTCGTGTTCTATCAACTAATCTTCTTCTTGATCTGAAATCTCGAAATCAGTTTATTTGAACGAATCATCAGAATCGTAATCTTTCGGAATAGTATCATCTCCGGGCATCTCCAAGTCATTAAAATCTTGATTTACCATGTCAGTTTCTTGAATGGGATATGCAGACATATTATTCCTAGGCGTTTAGGCTACAGAGTCGGTTATTGGCAATTCAACTGGTCTAAGCTCTGCATAAATCCAATTCCTACCTCTTAGCAGATCATCGAATCCATGTAATTTTTTTTCGCAATTCAGTTCTTCATTTATTGCCAGAGCCATCGTAATAATTTTTTGCCACGGCTTTCCTTAATTTTATTCAACTTTTTCCCACAGCTGTCCATAATTCTGTGGATTGGTTGAAAAAGGGCCTATCTACAAAAAAACGGATTTTGAGATAATCGAAGATTTATGACTCAATTTAAAATGCCTATAATCTCAATGTGTCTGATTCAAATTAAACAAAATTCTGCCAGGGTCTAGCGACAGAGAATATGAGTATAATGACATATTAATCATCTTAAATTTTTCGAAATTTTAATTACTTAGGCCCCTGCAGTTTTGGACTAATTCACATAAACCCTATTACATAATCTTCCTTCTGGTAGATAGGCCACGAAAATAGCTACTTGAGCCCTGATGTACAGAATAAGTTACTTAGGCCCTTCTTAAAAAAGAATAACAAGAGGGTATTGATTTTTAAAAATACCTTTATTAGAAAAATACATTATTTCTTTAAAGAGAAAAACAAACAATGAATTATAAATAAGTGCAAACATAAGTCAAAACATTTTCCGCAACAAGAAAATTAAAAATAAGTTTCCATTACTCGTCATCGTCTACCAAACAAGTGGGACAAAATATTTCATCTTCATCGCTATTATTTTTTAGTGCCTTCACATGCATATAGAACAGTCGACTGTTGGGATGTATATAACAAAATAAACTTTTAATATCGTCCAATTTTTTTTTGGAAGAGGGAGTGGATACGAAGTATGTAGCTTTTCTAAAGTAGGAAAAACTTCACTTGGTTGTTCTTTCTTTTTCTTCATTATATCCCAGACTTTGAGTTCTTCTTCCTGCGAGAAGCTTGTTTTATAAAAAAAATTTCCTGGATTTTGCCTGGTGTACCGAAAATAATTTGCTTCTATGAAAGACATTTGTTCACGTTCTGTGTTCTTTTTTCGGTGAATAAAACATGATTTTTGCAGAGCACTTATATTGTAAAAGTCAACTTGTGTCATGTCAATTACTTTAATACCTTCTTTTCGATGAATATTTCTAATCAGTCTGTTTTTTTGCTCTTCCAATTGAAGCATGAACAGAATCTGCTTCCATATGAGTATGTCCAGAAATTGAAAATTTTTGATTAATTTCTGTCAGATTGTGACCAGGTGGCAAAAATTCAAATACCAAGGAGAGCAGAGTAGCAACATAAATGTTTTTATTTTGTCCTTAACAACAATCACTATACAAATTGAGACAAGTTTTCTATATATTTTAAAAGACAAGAGGCAATTTCTTGCCCACCACGGCCTGCAGTGGTTTCGTCCCACATAAAACAAAACGATTTGTTGTCACTAGTGCCTGATACCTCATACACAGTTAGATTAAATACCCATAACTGCCTTTTATAAAATGCTATCCCACTTTTTAGGTGTGGAGTAGGTAAACATCTTTGTAAATCAAACGTTGCAGTAACAATAGTGTCACATCTTTTACTGTTTTCTTTATCTTTTCTTTTTTTCTTATACGCTTTATCTGCTGCATCTAAATGTTCTTTTTTCTGTATTTCATAATTTATTTTCTCTCCTTCATCTATTGAAGCTTTTATTAAAATTTCTAAGTTATCGCATTTGCTACACGTGTCGTTATGCGGTGGATATAATGAAATATTAAATTCTGAGACAAAAATATTTCTATAAAAATGTTCCGATACCGGACTTTTCTCAATATCTGTACAATACTGCAAATACAACCTATACATTTGCTGAATGGACAAATCCGGTGATAGGTACCGCTTGTCAGAATGAGACTTAGAATAATGACTCTTGTAGGCGGGAAATTTTGATATATGTAGCTTAACAATAGCTTTGTCCTCATCCTTTATTTTGGGATGGTTGTCATGTCTGCCTCTTTGATCCGGTCCACATATACCACTTCCAGATCTACATTTTTCGACTGTATATCTTAAACGCTTGAAACCTACATCAAAAGTATGTAAAACATCACTTTACATAGTTCTATAAGTTTTCCATCTTTTTTTAACATGTAGTTACGGGTAAATGTTCTTCGACTATCTACACCTGGTTTAGTTCGTCGTAACTTTTCATATTCTATAACCGATGTTGCCAAAACCTGAGTTTGTTCATTATACGGTAATGTATTAAAATTATTAAAAAGATGTAACCGTTATTCATGTCTAAACTTTTGGAAGCATTTTTTTCTGCATGTACAATGTGCTTTCAAACAGCTTGCCTTAACAATCTTCGCCTTTTTTGTTTTGTACTCTTTCCATATTGCTCTCAATATTTTTCTTTTATTTACTTTCAAGTTATGTTCATTCCTCATTCTTTTTCTTGACTTCCTTTTTTCTTTTTCTATTGTTTCTTCTTCCTCTGTATCACTACTTTGTTCATCACTGTCTGCGCTATAGGTGTCATCTGAGAATGTCGCAAATGGATCGCTTTTATCTTCATTGTTATCAGGATCTGTGTTCTATAAAAAATATATTAGATTATTTGTTAGATTTGCTTAAGAATAAAAAACTTACTTGTTTCTGATTATCTGTAGACTCGAATAGTTTCTGATTTTTGCTGAAAATCGAAACTAGCTCATGGTGATCAAAATTAGTCTCATTAAGGATGCCACTAGTTGTTAGGTATGGTTCCAGAAATCTTATATATATTTCTTAACTGTTGAACAGTAATGTGCAAAAGAAAGAATAGAATTTTGTGGAAGAGGTTTAAGATTCTACAAAGAATAATACGCTAAAAGTTAGTTCAGAAACAAGTGCTTTAATCAATTGATAATATCTTACTCGAATCACACGATTATCTAAAATTTTAATTTTTTCTACATCGTCTTTGGTAATATCTGTGTTTTCTGTCACAATATTTTTAGTATTAGCAAACATTTTACATTGAATGTCCTAAAAAAAACAATAAAATGTTTTATTAATAATAATACTTACAAATTCGATTTCGTTGTCATTTATTATTTCTTGAATTGTAGTTTTTTTCTGTCATTAACTCTTCATTATGGTCAGTATTATCTATTTCTTGTACCATTATGTTTGATATTCCTCTCTGAGGTTTATTAATCGTATCTGCATAATTTGTTTCCTTAACTCCTACGGCCATATGAACTATTTTGTGGCATCGTGATGGTTGTTGGAAAATTCCATTTTGAAAATACATTTTGCTAGCAAATAACAACATTGGTATTACAACTTTTAAAAAGTAGAAGTACTAGTTTATTGTAGAACTTACCGCTACCGCCACAAACAAAAATTGATGTGAAAATCCACAATAAAACAGTGTTATTATTTGGCAATAATGAACAAGATTACATAGCACGCGCAAGTGTGTTCAGAACAAAATTTTAAGGTTATGTTGTTTATTCACCAATACGTAGTAGATCCGTATGTGTTACATTACCCAAAGCAAAGTTAATTGTTTTAAACTGAAAAAGGCCTATGTACCACATTGGACCCGGACGTAAAATATTCTTTAAGCAAACTCACACTTTCGCCACTATTATTTACTACTTGAAAAAACAAAAAGGGCCAAAGGTATCATAGGCCCAAAACATTTATTTGTATATAAATTAAGTTGTAGTTGGGTCCTATACCGAAAATGGAAAGTAAGAGGAAAAAAGTATGCGATTACATAGTCCCAAGTTTTTTTGGCCTATCTATCACTTAAACCGATTAACATTTATGAAACTGAATTTTTTAGTTATATAGGTCCATTAAAATGGGTCTAAAATAATTATGGGACTATATTATAGGATAACTGGTGCAGTAAGGCCGTTTTTAAATTAATTATGTGGATATCGGGTAGGTTTATGCACTTAGGACCCTTTTCAATAGAGCAGTGACGTTTTATTCAGTACAAGAGACCCATTATCCCATTTTTTGAAAATTTTCACTTAGGCCCTTTTTCGACTAAGCCACAGAACTATTCTGTAAAATAAAGATCTATATTTCTTCCTTTGTAAATGAAGTTCAAAACAAAATCACACTGAATGGTGAATACAAAATTAAACTTTTATTGCTATTGTGGAATGACAATCACTACACTTTTGAGCAACGGAACTATTTTTTCCATTTAAAATATAGATTATATTCCCGGCGAACTGCAAAAGTATTTTGGTAACAAAATAATATGTACACATAGATCAAAATAATTTATTGTTTGGATAAATTGCAAGAGCCGGCAATACTATTTGTAATGAAACTACAACTATCCATCTCGGCGTTAGTTGATGAATTCTTAATTTTCTAACCTATAAATCCGTTTCACTCCCGAATGAATATACCCTTTTTATAATTCGCGTATGAAAGAGACTACATTATAACATTGTCGACAATGTCACAATGAAGTCTCTTTGAACACTTTTTTAGTGTCATACAGTGGATGATTGTATGTATAGTATGTATTTATATTTAACATTTGACTTTAACCTTGATACAAATTATAAAATGGTCTTGCGTTGTTCAAGCCAGCAAATTATTATATTAAATGGTCTTAGAGGTAAATTTGAATAAATTATATATCAAAAATATTAATAAATAAAGTACACTAACGTTTATTTATCAATGATTTGTCAATTATTTATTTTTATATTGTATAGTATCAATATGTAGGTATACATAACGTATGGTTTTTGGGATAAATTACTGGATGTCTATGTGAAGATGTATTATAGAAATAATTCGGTTCATGATATAATATAAACAGATCGCAAGCATATACGAAGAATCTCTTTTTTAAACAAATAATCATTCTCTGTTTGCTTAAATGGAAGTTTGTTTACAATTTACACAATTATTCGATCATAATATGTCGAAAGTCAAAAGTGCTGAATAAAACCATCTGTGATCTGACCAATGACGAATCTACAGAATTGCCAACTTAAATTCAAACCACTCCTCCTAGTTAAAAACAGGGATTATGTAATTCTATTATATTTAAAAAATTAATTAAATGAGAGTTATAAAAAATATTGTGTAAAACTTGTGTCACAATGATTTTCTGTAGTACTCGTACTAAAAATCTTCAGGGCTACAAAAACAATACCGAACAATAAAAATACAGTTTTACAATAAATTGGAACATACAGATGATAATTAGAATTCAAAAAACAAGGCTACACTGAACAAAAGCTTAACACTAGTAGTGGAAAAACTCACCTAAAAATATGAATCAAACCAGGTCACAAGGTTGTAACAATATATAAAATACCGAAATAAAACAGTAAACAATTAAAAACAATTAAGAAACAGTACCCACAGCTAATGGGTTTGACAGCAATTACAAAACTAAAAATAAAATTGATACTTCCGAAAACAGAATACTCGATAATGAGATGTTGCCAAATTGTGACGAGAATCAACGAATAAAATTATTAATTTGTTGTTGATAGAATTCTTGTCTTTTTGGATCATAACCATCTCACAAATTAGTCTCTTTTTGTAATTCATATCAAAATCAATAATGCTTTCAAAATCGATGTTATGGTATTTTTCAAAATGGTGAAACTGCAAAGCTGTTTTATTAGGGTCAGTAAAATGTTTATTAATACAAGAATTTTTGTGTTCTCGAACTCTAACGGCGAGGAGCCGTTTAGTTTGGCCAACATATGAGGCAGAACAATCCTGACAGGGAATTCTGTAAACTAAATTCGATTCTGATAGGGATGAAATTAGATGTAAGATTAATAATGCAGTGACAAATTTTATGTATAAAAGTCAACGACCTTCTGAACAATCCCAAAAATTGATGATTACGTATAAAAACACAAGTAATTTTTTGAAAAATAATAATAATATATTTGTAACTAAAACTTATAAGGGTAACATTACGATTGTTATGTACAAGGAGGATTATTTTTTGAAAATGAAGGAACTAATTGATGACCCAAGCACTCAAAATAGCTCTTACCAAACAAAAAGTAACTCCTTAGTTGCTTTTCTCAATTCTGAAGGACATATAGATGACGTAAAATCGAAGAGTTTGAAAACCTATAATGCTGTTCCACCTAGAATTAATGGCCTTGTAAAAGTTCACAAAAATAATAAATTGAGATCTGTAGTACCTTGCATACAGTCTCCTTCAAATAAGATTCCTAAGTTTGTGGCTGAATTATTGGAACCAATTGCATCTACCTCCAAATTTTCAATAATCAATTCATTTGAATTGATCAATTATCCTGAACCTTTAGTTTTACCAGAAGATTATGTGCTGATCAGTCTTGATGATGTATCTTTGTTCACTAATGTTACTCACGATCTAGTAGTCAAATACATTAAGAATACTTGAGAAAATGCAGGTACCATTCCAAGCATTCCACTTGATGTGATATTAAAACTAATAACATTTTTGTTTGACAGCTGTTTTCAATTTGACGGTAAGCATTATAAACAAATTAGTGGAACTGCAATGGGTAATCCAGCGGGACCTATCTTGGCTAATATAGTTATGGAGAATGTTTTGAGTGAAATTGTATCTAGCTTGCCTTTTCCAGTGCCTCTATTGAAGTTGTATGTTCATGATACCATCATGTCCGTACCAAAAAGAGAAGTTAATAATGTGCTGCGCTATTTGAATTCTTTCAACGCAAATGTTCAATTTACTTTAGAAAGTGAAAATTCATCCCGTAGTTTACCTTTTTTAGATGTCATGTTAATCAGAACAGAACATCAAATTTCAATCACCAATTTTTACGAAAAATCGTTCTCCTCAGGAAGACTTCTCAGTTTCCATTCATGTCATCCATTCCAACAGAAGATTGCTATTATGAGAGTTGAAGAGTAGGATAGTAAGATTATCACATCCACAATTTATTACTGAGATTCTAGAAATGTTTAAAAATAGATTACGCATTTATAATTATTCTAGTTCAATTATTAATAAAATCATACAGAGCATTGATAACAGTCGAATTCGAAATACTTCTCAAAGCAATCAAAAAAATTATTATAAAATTTCGTTTGTTAATGGATTGTCTCAGAGAATCAAACACATTTTATCTAATGATACAAATCAGATAGTCTTTTATCATACAAAAAAGTTCAGCGATTTTTATAGTTTGATGAAAGATGAGTTGGACAAACTATACAATTTGAATTTAGTTTACAGAATTCCCTGTCAGGATTATTCTGCTTCATATGTTGGTCAAACTAAACGGCTCCTCCACGATAGAGTTCGAGAACACAAAAATTCTTGTATGAATAATCATTTTACTGACCCTAAAAACAGCTTTGTAGTTTCACCATTTTGAAAAAATCATAGCTTCGATTTTGAAAGCATTATTGATTTTGAGGTAAATTAGAAAAAGAGACTAATTAGTGAGATGGTTATGATCCAAAAAGACAAGAATTCTATCAGCAAAAAAACAGATACGGATAATTTAAGTCGAATATATAACCATCTAATTAATAATTTTATTTGTTGATTCTCATCACAATTTGGCAACACCTTATTATTGGGTATTCAGTTTTCGGAAGTATCAATTCTATCTTTAGTTTTGTAATTGCTGTCAAACCCATTAGCTGTGTGTACTGTTTCTTAATTATTTCTAATTGTTTACTGTTTTTACTATTTTACTTCGGCGTTTTACCAATGTATTTTATATATTGTTACAACCTTGTGACCTAATTTGATTCATATTTTTAGGTCAGTTTTTTCTCTACTATTGTTAAGCTTTTGTTCAGTGTAGCAATGTTTTTTGAATTCTAATTGTCATCTGTTTGTTTCAATTTATTGTAAAACTGTATTTTTATTGTTCGGCATTATTTTTGTAGCCCCGAAGAAGGTGACGAATTGCACCGAAACGTTGGCGAATAAAATAAAAGAGTCAAACTAGTTATTATTTTGTATCTGCTTCCACTAAACTTTGACAAACATAAATATAAAAGTAGGTAGCTACTTACCATTTACGTTAGAAACCACTGCACTACTTTATTTTTCGTAATTATATCTCTCAGGTAATATGAAATAAGAATAAAAATATAAAAAGGGTAACGCTTGACAACATAATAAATATGAATTATTATGCCCGCATAATTCAGTTAGGCCAAAAGTCGCACTTGAGCTGTGACGATACAATCCATGGCTTTAACGTGGTATCTCCACAATAATTTGGATTTACCACTTTATAGCTGAGAATAAGTCGATACCACTTTCAAGACTTCTGCTACACTTGAGTTTGGGATATAAGACTTTCGAAATTATTCTGCATCGGCAATAATAATAAGTATTTTCGACTTGATAGTCATCAAGACCTGCGAGAAATCGTCCAACCATGATCCCTATGGTGGTAACTCCATTTTACAAAATAGTGTACTTACCACTTTTAAGCTTAGCATGGCAGTATTGGGCACGAGTGGTGCGAAGCGGAACGAGTACCTTATGAAACGAGTGACTAAGGAGGTTTTTAATATGAGGTGCTTACTATACTTTTTCTACGCCTGCAGAAATGAAAAAATAGATCCTAACTATATTCATAACATTGTGAACGATGGCTCACAGCTGACTGACAAATCAAATGACACTGAATAACAAAATTATCACGAAACGTGAAGTTTAAAATACAAAAGATAAACGTGATATGTAGAAGGAAAAATATAAATGAGATGTGACTTTTCGCATTTTAAACACTAGTGTTTGAATAGTCGTTTTGCGAATGTCAAACCCGTGTTTGAATTGCAATAATTAATTTTTTTAAACGAGCCTTTATGAGACCCAAAGAATTGAGATAATCATATTAATTTGAGTACGTGATAAAATGAGAACGCATTCTGAGATACGCAGAATATTTAATAATAAGTATTCCGGGTCATTTATGAACAATACGAACAAAGAGCTCAGATTAACCAATTTATTATATTTTCAGTACGCCACTGGATAATAAGGTTACACGATATGCCTAAAATGCCGTAATGGGGAGAGAGTGCTGAAAATAAGGAAATAAATTGGTCATGTAATGCATCTATCGCAAGCGGCATCGTTCGAAGCACGCGGAGGGAGGAGAGAGGGTTGTAACTTGACAAAAAGACAAGACGAAGTAAATGGCGATGTAATGTTGAAAGGAAAGTGCCTAGTTCGTAAACGGAATTTTTAATGAGAAATTTTCCAAGCAGGGGAACGTCAGAAAGCTTTTCGGGGAAAACTGAAAGTCTAATTTGTTTTTCAAGCTTTTTTCGGTTTGTAAAATAGAGAAATAGATGCTAGGGACTTTTTTCTACTCCTAAATAGGGCAAGTGCACGATTTGACAATTGACACTAATAACAGATGCCCTAGGGTAAAACATTTTTGGTTAGTTTCATTGTGACTAGTCTTTTAATTATGTCTAGATTATGTTCGATAGTTAATTGTGGTGATAGGCCAGGGATAAAATATCCTTTCATAAATTTCCATCCATTTATGGCAACAATGGTAGGGCTAACCTCTTGGCTCAAGAAAGGAGAGAAAAATGGATAAAAGCACTCAGATGAAGAGACTTGATAGAAAAAAAATATGGATATGTTTGTTCCAAACTCTTTCTTGGAGGTAAAATTATTTGTTTTTTTTTGGGGTTCTTCTTTACACCAATTATGATAACCATTTTAGGAAAACCTAGCAAATTGTCCGATCTAAAAATGTAGACTGGGTTCCAAACCAGAATATGGGGTAAAAAAAGTACCAATTTAGCAAAAAAAGAAGGGTTTAGTCATTGACAAACAACAAAAAATCATAATATAACATTTCAGGACAGTAATTTCGATTAATTTAGTTATAAGATTTTATTGAGGATTCTATTCTAGATTCTAACGTATATTTACCATGTAATAAAACTAAATAAAAGCATTTATCTTTTGTTTTGCTTCCTTCACAAAAATCTTTTAAGAAAAATAAATTAATTGGTAAGTATAGTTGAGCCTCTATAACCCAAACTTGAAAGTACAGCCAAAAAAATCGAGTTATAGAGAGTTCAAGTTAGAGAAAAACCAATGAATATATATTTGGAGCCCAGTTTTAATTATAAAAAAATACAAAAAAAAATAGTTTATAGGCAAAGTAAAAATGGAAATCTTCTCTAAATAAAGTTGAAAAAAATCTGTATTCGCTTACTAATTCTAAAAACCAATAATGAATAAATAAGTAGGTATCATATTATAATAACATAGTTTTACAAATAAAAAAACATTCTCCAGTAGTTTTCCAAGAAAATTTATTAAAAACTTTCTTAGGATTCCAGCCATAAAATATCGATATTCCAAAACATTTTTTCTATTATATAAATATGCATGGAAATCTTGGGAAATGTACAGAACGACCGGAAAAGTTAGAGTTGTAGAGATTTAACTGTAATAGTCTTATTTTGGACATTTTAGCTTAACAGAGTAAAAATAAAAGTTATATGTTACATATTATTGTCAAATTTGATAAAAATAACATTGAAATATTATATTAGATAACTAAAAATATAAAAGTAGGTATTTAAAGATATACAATATTTAAAAACCAGTTTTTTTTATTAAAATTAACTGACCCACACTTTTTACAGTCCCTAGATCCTTTTGGCACTGATTTTAATTTAACAGAGCCCAAGTAAAACCACTTAACATCACAAAAATAGTTACTGCACGTTACCATCTTTCCTCCACTTTCTAGCATTTTACATTTACAGAGAGCTTCCTCATGAACCATTGCATTTTCTCCATCAGATCCAATTGCTGTTAATGAAGATGGTATAGAAGCATTCGACGATTTATGAGCATGAAACGCTTTTTCGGCGAAGGCACTTATTTTGAAAACGGGATAGTTTATAATGTCAAAAAACGAAGTGTTTGGAAGAGCTTGCACCATTGTACTACACTGGCTTAATGGTATGGGTCCACTGCGTTTGTTAGTTCTAGTTTTCCCAAGTAACATTCTTGAATTTCCTTTAGAACGTTATTAAAATAGTTGCTTTTGTCCATTTTCAGCACAGAAGCAAGAAATTCGGCCTATAAATAAAACCACAATAACACAGTATTTAGAAATAGCTGGCACCATTCGCTCTAAATAGACGCGCTAAATTAACGTTTCTTTTGGCTGCGCCATCTTATTAAACGAAGAAAGCTCTAAAATTATTTGAACTGACTATAAATAACTCAAACGAACTCGAAAAAGGTCCTAAATGACCTATGAAAATAAATGTAAACAATGATTTGTTATTCCTCAGAGCGACTGTCAAACTGATTTGTGACGTTACGTTGACATGACCTATTGATTATTATAACAAGTATCACGCTGTTACATTATATATATATATATATATATATAATTACCTAACACTTATGAGGAAATTTGCTTCGTACTATGATTGTGCTAATAACACTGTTATAATTAATGTAGGCTTTGTATTCTTATGTCAAAACAAATTCAAATATTTAAATGTCATTTGAAGCTTGTTTCACAGCATAAAAATTTTGCAATAGTTATTTGTAAAACCAGTGTCACAATGACTCGTTTTGTTGTTCGACTGCAGCTTACGCAACGAACCACGAAGCGGTGAGTTGCGCAAAGCACAAGTACTACAAAAAGTCATTGTGACAAAAGTTTTACACCATTTATTTATATAATTTGCATTTATTGAATATTTTAAGTAAAATAGAATTACATTATCCTTGTTTTTAAACTAGGAGGAGTGATTTGAATTTGTGTAGGCAATTCTGTAGATTCCTGATTGGTCAGATCACAGCCGGTTTTACTCAGTACTTTCGACATATATTATGATCGAATAATTGTGTAAATTGAAAACAAACAGTGTCCATTTTGTGATTTCATTGTGAATAGAGGGAGATTCTCCGTATATTATTGTGTCCTATTTATATTATATCATGAACAGAATTATTTCTGTAGTATCACTTCTCTCGAAATTTATCCCAAAACTCGAACGTTATGTATACCTATGTATTGATCCTATAATATAAAAAAATAAACATTTGACAAATTATTGATGAATGAGCATTAGCATTACATTTTTTAATATATAGAGGAGAGTTGCCTTGATCGTACCAATTCTCGTCTTTCAATTTATGTAGCTCACATACTGCTAGTTGTTATGCCAAAAATTATTGTATAGTTAAATCCATTCTTTCCCCACCTTATGAATTTTTTAAATGTGATACAAATTCATTTGGTACTTGAAAACAATAAATTAGTAAGGCCCTGCAAGTGGTACAATGAAAGAAACTAGTTGCCTTTATCGTACCAGGTGGCTCCTTGATCGTACCCTGTACAATTCACATGTGGTTAATAGCGTATGAAATAAATTACAAATAATAGACTTATAAAGAGTTAATTTTCATTTTTCATAACATGAACAGTTGATATACAAATACTGTAGATATAAGGAGTTATAATGAAAACTTGAGTTATAATGAAATTAAGATAAAGACCTACTATTTATCTACATTTGACACATGTAAAGTGTTGAGGCCTGTCTTTGCTTGCGATTCCTGCACAAGAATCATGCATCCACAAATTACAAATCTGACATTGAATCATATCTTCTACCAAGTTGGTTTCACACAAGAAACAATACCATTCTTCAGGTTGCACTTCTACCACAACAGCAGATTTATTCGAAGAAGATGCGACGTTAACCATGGACCCAGAGGAAACGTTAGCTGATTTTCCACGGAATCCAAGGTTTTCTTCACGTTGTGTATCTTCTTTTCAATAGATTTTTCTTTTTTTATTCAAATTTACTTTGATGCAGAACCCAATTTCTCTTTCAACGCTTTAACTTTCTCTTGGTTTAACTTAAGCTCCTTTTGTAGCTCCAATTGGTTTTTGTATGGGCTGCTAGTCAAAATAGATGCTATTAGTGTTTCAATTGAAACTCACGGTTTCTAGTTAATTCCACAATATAATAAAAGTTATTGAAAATACTAAAAAAATGACAATTGTTTCGATAAATCAATATCAATATTGATTTATCGAAACAATTGTCAATTTTTTCAATTAAAACACTAATATGAGCAGATTCCACGAAGTAAGGGTCGAGACAGTTAATTTTAGTTAAAATAGATGCTTTTTGTCCTACATTCCCAGACCTGGATTTTGATTTAGGTTTAGGTATAAGAGACAGTGTCTCAATTGGAACTGAAAGCTTTTTACTTGCCGAATGCAGGCTATTATTGTATGCCACCATTTCAGTTGCTGAGTGATCAAGGTTTGAAATTTCTGGCTGCGAAATTGAGTTATTGTGTTCCTTCTTCGAGCACTCAGGGTCAGTAGGCATACACAGTTGGATTAAATTTTCAGCTGCCGCAAACTCGCAGTCTCTAAATACCGAACGGTCAACCGGCCAAATCCCAGTAACTATAAATCCATTGATTGCATTCTCAATTGTAGCCGCTTCCGAGTAAGCCCAGCAACCTGGTACTGCGTAACACACATTCCGGGATTTTATCTTAGCCATTTCTGTAAAGCTTTGTTAAAGTTACTTTTCAGTGGACTGAAGAAACTTTTATCGAGGGGTTGTAGTCGATGAGTAGTATGACCAGGCAGCTCTAACATTATTACGCCATGTTCCCTGGCCATTTCAATTGCCTCGAGATTCTTTGAATGTGTAGGACGCCCATCCAAAACTAGAATTACTTCTTTGTCAATGGTGGGTTTTACTATTTCAATAAAATTCCTAATCCTTGTAGCCAGTTTCAGAAATTTCGACTAAACTTCTATGGGGAGCGTCCACTTTTAGCTCATTAGCCATTCGCATTCGTTTAAATATTAACATGGGCAATACAAAGTTCCCAGATGCACTGGTGCAAGCGACAAACGTAGTGTTCACTTCACGCTCGCCACTAGACACTGAACCAATTTGTTTTTTCCCTTTCAGACCAAGTATCTTTTGACATTTATTTTGGACAATACATATCTAGACCTGATTCATCTACATTAAAAATTCTTGTCGCGTCAATCTGATCTTCATCCACGAGTTTCTCAAGGATGTCAAAAAAACCATGAACATTCTCTTCATTGAATCCCTTAACCCGTGCCAGAGACGTTGCAGTGGGTTCTCGCAAACTGAGTTCTGGATGGCGAGCCCTGAATCCATAATACCATTTTTTCCCCGTTAATTGGGTTTGCTTATTAAAATTATGGGATATATCGTTTTGTTTAGCTATCTGGAATGCTAATTTCCTCACATCAGTTATTGTCAATCCAAACATTAGGCTTTCAAGACGTAATATGTGGTCAAGCAATGCTTTTTATACATCTTCCGGTAATGTGGTTTGCTTCCCGATGATCTTGACATCTGCGTTAGCAGAAATATGTGCGGCAGCAATCGTTCAACCCCATATCTCCGTTCCAAAAATAAATAAGAGCACGATGCATATCATCTTCGGTCCACGCTCCATATTTCCTTTGTGACATCTAGAACACACACATACATGTGTATTAGAAAGTAAGTGTCGTTTAAAAGTTACCGGTACGATCAAGGGAACCTTAAAATAGCGGTACGATGAAGGAACCTAAAAGTGGTACGACGAAGGCAACTCATCGTCGTAGCGGGGAATATAGAAATCATAACCCACAAATAAAACAACGGCGGAAACCGGCTGATTTTTTATTACTTAATTAAATGTAATAAATAAGTATATGTACTAAAGTGAGATACTCTTACCGTAAAAGGATCTGTGAGCTTACGAAAGATGGTGAAATATTACATGGAACCAGCTACAAATATATAAACTAATATGAAACATAAACCAGTACAAACAAACACGTGCAACTTTTGCTACTGGCTCTCCACAATAGTGTAATAAACACGAGATATGACATAGGAAATTTTAAGAACGCCCTATTTAGACAAATTTTTCTTAATTCGAAATAATTAATAAATGTTGACCTCCAAGAAAGAAATTGATACAAACAACTTTTGTTATAGCAAGGTTAATAAACATCACAGCTGACGGTTGTTTCATGCTTTGTTTATCAATACGTTACAAATTGAAATAATGATATAGAAAACCAACCTTCACACAAGGGCATAGACGAGGTAATTTTTGGAATAAATAACAAGAATTTTTGAATCTAAGAGAAAGAGAGACAGTAATCTCCCCGAAGTGGCCAGTCTAAGTACGGACGGCCCCTTCACCCTCAACAGTAATATTGTGTAGTTGTGACTAGTGATATTCCAAAACGTAAGTTTTTAACGTTTAATTTAATTTTTATATATTGTATTGATCTGTTTTATTATATTTTCATTGACTTAACTGGGTGTCCCAAAAAGGTAAGGGAACCCATATTTTCGGTCATATCAAGTGTACCATTTACATCTGCGCCCCTCATCTACTATTAGAGTCTAAAATTTATAGCTATTTACGGAGATATCGTATGTTCGAGAATCATCTCCCTATATATTTGTAAATGTGCAAGGATATTATATTTCACGGGGGATCATATTTATTCCTATTTAAAGTTTCAACCGATATTTTATTACCGTATTTTTACAGGATATCCACATACCCGAGATATCATAATTAGTCTACTGAATTGTCAAAAAATTTGTTGATATAGATTTTTTTTATATCGTATAGGTTATCCAATTTCACGATAATCGTATTCGAATTCAAAGTGGTGGATATAGATTTTTTTTACTATATTGTACAGGTTGCCCAATTTCACGAGATTCATAATTATTTTATGCGATCCCAAAATTTTGGTGATATATATATATTAACATAGAGTAAAACAACACCCTGTATATCGAACATAAATTAAAAAAACTACTTATTTCAAGAAATAAAAATTTTTGAAATTTCATTTTTTTTTAAAGATTATCTAAAAAAGGAGACAATCTGTACCATGTACTATTCAATAGAGAAAGCATCTAACTGTATAATTTAAAATAAGATTTGAAAAAAACATTTGTGAAATGAATTAACAAAATCTCTATAAACCTACAAGACGGAATATTAGAACGTTGTTACATATACAAATGGAAATGATAATCCTTTATTTTTATTGTCAAGATAAATAAATAGTGAGATTCTTTTTAAAATGAATATTAGGGTTTGAAGGACATGTAAATAAGATTTTATAAATATTTAAAAACATTTCGATATAAGAAGTAAACTGAAAAACATTAATTCTATGGAATGTGACATTTATTGAACGGTTTGACATTATGAACACATATTTTGTAAATTGGAAAATGTCATTTTGTAAACTAAATGAAATATAATTTAAGAGACACAATATGAGTTAAAATCATTAAAGAACCTTAAAACAAAGCGTTTTCAATTGATAGATGGACAATTCACTATTTGAAATGAAATCTATAAAGAAAAGTTTTGATAACCAAATCTGATTGGTGGAATGTATTCAACAAACTTTTAATCTGCGACAAGTAGTTGTTAATAATAAAAAAAATTGAAGGAGAAAAGTTTGTTGATTATACAGACTATTGACTAGGTAAACTTCTTTTTGGGTGGTAGAAAATTTGAGAAGCAGCAAAATTTTGGGAATTAAGAAAACTTTTCGAAAAATAAGATATTTGGCATCAAAATTCAGAAAAGAGAGATACATTGTACTTATGATATGGTAGATTATATATTTAAACAAGCAGATGTAGAAACTAAGAAACAATTTGAAAGCTTTTGATTATGTAATTGGACTGAAATGTATTGATGTGGACGGAACATAGCATTGATTCCTGATTTTGTGTAAGCTGGACCAGTGATGTGACAATTTCCAGAAGGTAACCTAAAATAAAGTAAAGGATAATTGAAGTGAATTATTATACAGGAATAAGGTATTTAGACTATTTTCATTATACATAAAAAAGGTTGAATAAAACTTACCAATTTAGTGAAAAAAATTGAACTTTGGTATTAAACAAACATTTACAACCATTGTGTTTCGCCATTTTGATATAATAATCGTTTATATAGAAGTTTCAGTATTATAAGATTTGTATTAAATGTTGCCTATTTTAGATTTGTATATAGAGATAATTTTTTCATGTGAGAACGTGATTTTGTTTGAATGAGTGGTCATAATAGATAGTAGGTTTTTTATTAATTTGTGTCTTGTAAAAGAACAATGTATTTGTCTATACAAAATATTAAATAACGTTCTTTCTAGTTTGAAGAACATTGTAAAATTGTTTTTGATACATTTTATTTCTTTGTGGTGATGGCTCCATCTAGTTTGAACCGTTGGTAGTTTAAACTGACATCTGTGAATAGTAAAAAGGTTCAACTTGAAACACAGGACCGTCTTAAAAATTTATTACGAATTATTAAACAAGCAAGTACATTTTTATTAACAAAATTTTTAAGAAGACAGAGATATTTAATCAAATCTAGGCGCTCACACTATAAATTGAATTTTTGTTTCTCTATACCTGAACCCTACTCTGAGGTTAAAGAGTTTCTCATGTTTTAAAATATAACCATTTTAGTAATAAAATTTTAAATTTTTACAATATACCGGGCAAATCAAAACTAAATATAAACTAAACTAATAATAACTATAAATCATTATTTCTCTTCCCGTTCTATCCAGTTTAATATATATATATATATATATATATATATATATATATATATATATTTATATATATATATATATATATATATATATGATTTACTAGAGGTATACAGGGTATCGTATTTATTCTGATTCATAAAGTTTCGTCCGGTATTTTATTGCCTTATTTTTTGCACAGGATATCCACCATACCCGAGAGATCATAATTATTGCCCAAGTTGTATTAGTTGCTATATTGTACAGGGTATCCAATCTCACGGGATATCATAATTATTTCTTTTGCGACTTCAACATTCTACTGTTATTATATGATTTACTGTAGTGTATAGGGTACCGTAATTATTCCGATTAAATTCCAAAAGTCCTGTTCGATACTTTGTTATTCTTATATCGCATAGGCTACCCAAAAATAATGAGATAGCCGGGTTATTATATTTTATTCGATTCCGAAAACTTTGTATGACTCACTACTATATTTTATTTTTATTTTGTAATATACATTTGTACATACTTAACCTTCCAGTTTATTTCCTTTAACCTCAGCCCCTACCCTCGTATCAGCAAATAGGACGGGCTGACTCGACCTGTATTGCGAACTCGGGCTTGGCACATTGTATAAGCCCGAGAGGCCCCACGAAGACCTTGATCGCTCGTGCCAGGAACGACCCCTCCCTCGAGGTAATGCCGCAGGGAGATTCCTGGTTCTAAATTTTGTGCCGTAAGGCACTGGTGACAGCACGCTGCAACTATTTCTAGGATAGGAGAATACAGTAGGGCCCTTCCGGTTATTACCATCAGAGAGAAAGGAAACCAGAAAGATAATACTTGAACAGATCATATTACACTGGTGACAGATAGGGATAATTTTGACTCGATTACATTACAATAGCAAGTACGTAATGTCGCCGCTTGAGTGCTCTAGCATCACTGTTAGTGGGAAAATAGGAGCTCGTACGATGAAGGATATAGTACGATCATGGCAACTCTCCTCTAGTTTATTCCAATTTACCTTTAAGACCAATTAATCTATTAATTTTATAATTCGAACCACGCTGGATCATTTCATAATTTGTTTTAAGTTAAGGTTGAAGTCAAATGTCAAATAAAAAAACATACAATAACCAACAGCATGACACTAAAAAAGTGCTCAAAGAGATTTCATAGTGACACTGTAAACAATGTTATAATATATTCTTTTATACGCGAATTATATAAACAAATTATCACTCCGATATTTCCGATGTTGACTGCGGACCATCAGCAAAAATAATGGATTCTATTATACCGCAGAAATCAAAAGTACCATTTGCAGAAGGATATATGAAATTTATGGATTGGCGTACTGATAATTCAATCATGTATTCTTCTGAAAATGTTAGGCTCGCATATTTTGACAAAATTTCAAAACAAATTTACCATCGTCGCTATAGGTCATCTATTCAATGTTGAGAACTATGATAAACGTAAGCAATGACGTAATTATAGCGGGTTATTCAAAAGTCAAAGCACTTATTTTTAAAACGGCAGTATGATGGATATAAAGGAACAAAATCAAAAATTTTAAATCGTGATGAGATCAACAACTCTATTATTAATTCACCAGATAAAGAATGTTTGCTAACTAAGGTATATACATTGAGCATACAGATAAATAATTGTTTCTACTATTAATGTTAGATTATACCAATTTGTGGCATTGGTGATGCTTATCGAAAACTAAAATTGCAAACATTGAAGATATGGGAAATATATTACTATACAAAGATCTTGACACCAAAACCTAAAACTGACCATTAATTTACTGTATGTGTCACCTTTTACAAATCATGAAAAAAATATATACAAATCTGCGAAATACGTTCAGGATGAAAAAATCTACCAATTATTCAAAGCTTTTATTTAACTTGCAGTATATGTAACTATGTTTGTTCGGATGGAATCTTGCAACTCAATTTTGGAACAGATATAATCAATTTTGAAGCAGATCTCTTCCACCGATTGAGGGGAAATTTTGTATACACGTTCAGTTTAGATACCAATGCATAATTAGCTGTGTTGGATTTCCATTAGACTTATTATTTCCTGCATGGTAGAGAACCAAAACAACAAGCTCCTGTAATCGTGGTTGCCTTTTATGCTCGAGTTAATTAGAAATTTACACTTAAATATTTGACCCAGAACCAGCTCGAATATAGAATTTTGCTGGTAATTTCGTGTTCGCGTATTCATGTTTTTTCTTCGTTTATAAATTATAAGAAAGACTGCTGGTTATGGAATACCAAGCTGTGTTGGAGACAGCTCTCTGAAGATAAGTTTCCAAGCGTTTGTGTGGACTGGATAAGCCTGAGCTGAGTTAATCCCTATTTGTTACCGCTCATTTTGAAGTCTGTTTAATTTGGCATCTAATTAATTGAAACCCGAGATCAAGCATGGTGGAACACCTA
Source organism: Galeruca laticollis (assembly GCA_963921935.1). NCBI lineage: Eukaryota > Metazoa > Arthropoda > Insecta > Coleoptera > Chrysomelidae > Galeruca > Galeruca laticollis. Next base: position 76,754,345 of record OY998177.1, read on the forward strand.
ATATGGCGGGCTAATTATTTTTAATGCACTCCTACAGTATATGTATCTAATTAAAGGGCTTGTTGAGAATAACTCGGCGAATAGAGTCACGTCACTCTAAATCCGATATGGCGGACTGAGTTTTCTATGCTTTCCTACAATATGGGTAAGGTGAAGTGGGGTAATTGTAATAACGGGGATATTGTGATAGTATGCTGTAAAATAATAGTTGATGAACACAGAGCTCTGCCATCTCACGGAAAAATACTCTCCACATCTCTAAAAACAGCAGTCATTACAGGATTCTGTAAAGTTTCACAAAATGTATTTGGAGAAACCTGTCTACTCTGGACATATTGCCAGCTGATAAAACCCCTATTAACGAGATTTCAGAATGGGAGATCAATGAGAGGAGACGATAGTTGTTTGGGTTTTTCAGAAATCCTTTTTTATGCAACGGAACAAAGATTGAATTACGATGTAGAACGTGTAGGCCATCAATATTTACGCATCAATGCCTGTAGCTTTACCGGCCTGTTCCACTTCCGATAAAAGGATATCTGGCTCACGTTCGTGATTTAAAAAGGAGCTTAAATGTGAACGTCGGAATATAGGTTTTCGCCACACCTGAATTATCCTGTCTAAGCTGGTGATGAGATATCTTCGGTGTTCCCAACTGACCAAGTTTTGGGTTTGAAGACTCAAGTGAGAAATTTTATCTTTAGGAACATCTCTCTTAGATGGTTTGTCTTGGCGTGGGCTTGTATTTCCCTGCAGAGTTCTTGGAGAGAGTTCTTATCTTGGCGGCTGAGTTTTTGGATTTCACGTGTTAATTGTGTATGCCGATCTATCTTTGCATCAGAATCCAGACTGAATGACGGATAATGTATAGGTGGGAATCCAAAGTTGTTTGCGTTTTGGTTGAGTTGTTCGGGTAGCCTGTGTAAGGATATTTTTAAATGTGTATTTTCTCGGGAAAAACGTGAGGAAATTTTGACCTAAAAGAGGCAGGATTCACAATTTCCGTTTAGTGTTTCTGTTTAGAATGTGAACATACTTGCAGTTTAAGCTGGAGTTCTCAAAGAAGGAGTTGACGGTCTGTGCCAAAATCGGAACCTGCTAGAGTTTTAGAAAGACTGATAGATGACTTCCATCTTTTTCTAACCAAAACGTGATCGATTTGATTGCGATATCCTTCTTCCGGTGAGTCTCACATATACAGACGTCGTGCAAAAAGGGTGTTGGCAATTGAGAAGCTGTTGTAGCAAACGTTGACCCCTATCACTTCTGGCTCTAAGACCGAATTTACAGATATATGCCCTTAGATGTTCATCTTCTACTGTTTGACCAACTTTAGCGTTAAAATCGCCAAGGACAAGAACCATCTCACAACTTGATAGTGACGCAAGTGTTGATTCAAGATAGTTGTAAAATGATTCCACTGTGTCGTCATCCGTGTTAGAAGTAGATGCTATTCCTGCACAATATTGATCGGTATAGGGGTCGCATTCATGCGTAACGTGATTATCCTCTCGCCGCAACACTCATAACGTGAGCCCTCGCTAGCCAAAAGCCAACACCATTGATGCTTCCGTTAGAATAACCCGAAAAGCAAAATAAAGTTATCATTGTTGGAAATGAAGTGTCCCAAACCCCTATAATGAGTCTCAGACAGGCCAGCGATCGTAATATTACTTCTTGTAAGCTCTTTTTATAGAATATTGAGCTTACCGGTCGCTTTAAGACCTCTATCGGTCTACGTTGCCAGGTGATGTTTGCGGCCAGTATTAAAAGTGCCATCAGTAGTGAAATTCACACAAGAAGCCTGATTGTTGCCCTCTCTGTACCCGGTCACCAATTTCACACTGACCTCCACGGACGAGGAACAGCGCCGATTGCCAATCAGAGAGCGAAGCCTTACATCCAAGGCCTCGCTGTTGCTACCTATACTCATTTCAAGAGTTTCTCTTAGGATATCAATACAAATCTTTAATACAGTAGTCTCCCATTTGATTTCTGCTTCCTCATGCCGTTGACCAGATATCTATGACTATTTCAATATTTCAGAGGAAACTATTAGGAATCTTAATTTGCAAAACAACTTTGGAAGGATATGGAATTTGGACAAGGGCAGCCTAAGCATCGATCCCCGAAGAACTAAAGTGGTTGTAGGTGTAAATAATGCAGCTTCTCAGACAATAAATACTCTAGGCAAAGGAAATATTACAATATTATTAATGGCTAACGGGGCTGGAGGTAAAGCCCCTCCTGCTGCTGTGATGGCCCTGTAATCGGAATTATTTTCCATGTATAAAAATAATGCAACCAACTAGTACGAATGAACTTTATTGACTATATTTTACAAAAACTCACTAATAATAATAAATTCTTTATATCAATATGTGAGAATTACTTATTTTACTTATTTTCTGTTTCTATGGAGGCCGTAAGTGATTGAACTTTACTTTCTCTAACTCATCTATATAGAAATTGCAAATAAATACCAATTAGGTTATTAACCATATTATTCTTAAAAACTATTTTATTACATATATAATCATATTTTTTAGTTTACCACTACACTGCAAGTAAGAAAGGGTGGATGGAGACAGAGATTTTCAAAAAACTCTTTTACCTACTATTAGAGAAGACAGACCTGCAATAATAATATTCAATGGTCATACAGCACCATATCAGTTCACCAGTCATTGAAAAAGCTGGACACAAAAGACACAAGGTATTTACTCCATACACTCCATCTTGAAGTGTTCAAATCATTAAAAACAAAGTGGGATCAAAAACTAATATCATGACAGCGTCAACATGTTGGTTATAAATGATCAGAGAAAGTATTTTCAGAACTTCTAGGTGAAATGTAGTTGCATATACAAGAAATAATCGATTACATTATTTGCCTGTTTTCTTCGATTGCTAGTGACAAGATGATTCGGTAGTCTTCGTGCAATTCTTGAACTTCGTTAATAGCCTAATCATGAATGATGCCAAAATCCCTCTAACAGTCACAGTGGCTTGTGAAGAACACCATTTAGGAATTTGACTAATGAAAATCTAAGCTATTTTCATCTTAATTCAGTTTTAATGCAAGATTAAGTTATTCGCGGTTAGTTATCAGTGGGTGCACATTTGAAAACTCTATATTTCACCTTTGAGATAGGAAAAGGTAATAACATAAACAAGTTCATCACAACAAGATTATTATATTGAACACTCCTGGACACTCGGCTAATTTATTTTGATAAATGATATTCTTTTTTCTCTGTGATGCTGGTAGGAAGTTGTTTGAGATGGTCGTCTCGATAGTATTTTATGGCGATCAGGGAATTTGGTGGCGTTGATGTTGTCCAACGAATTTGATAGGTTTCAGTGTGAATAATGGACCCTCGTCAAGTTGGTTTTGACCAGTCACAAGTAAAGAAAGAAGTATCAGACATAAACCAAGTTTATCAAAGTGCCCCTTACGACTATGAGGTCACATCATTGAAATTTCTTCGATGACATAAATAAAAAATCTAAAAAATATAGTATTCTAGGACAAATGCTAATGCCAGTTCCTTAGCAACACGATGGAGTCCCGAATGAGAACACCTTTAGGGTCCTTTAGACGACTGACGTAACGACTGTCCGAATAAAGTTTGTCAGTGTCTTCAGGAGTGCTCCAGATACGTACATTCAAAATCAGCTACATAGAAATATAAAATAGTTTACAATAAAAATAGCAATTCTACCAAGCAACTTATTTTGCAAAAACTATTGTAACAAATTCTGTCAAAATAGTTTTCCCAATGATGTCTCTCCAAATATAAATTTTATTACAAATTGTATCAAGAGTTAAATTAATAAAAATTGAAACGCCGAACTTTGGAAGTCGTCTCAAAGTATTAGTTGAAGAAAATGATTCTAAACCAACACTTTCATTGAATTAAAATTATTTTTAAACTTGAAATAAATCAAGAATCATGCAAGTTCTCTGCAAAATTTAATTGAGCATTTCGTAGTTCGCTAATTCAGTTCACAAACCTAATATAAAAATCTTCGAAACAAGAGTACCAAAATTATCAATAAAAGAATTTGGTTTAAAATAGCTGGAATAATCTATTCGAGATTCTTGAGAAAAATCAAAGCGATCCACAGAAACAGTAATTAATAAATCCAATACTTACAAATTTACTTGACTGAAATATATTATAAATGTAATTAGTTAACTAAAATGACTAAATCATTCAATGTAAAAATGTATACAATAAACACGAAAAAAGTTAGTTAGTTAGTATTTAAGATCAGTATAACAGTGAAATGCAATAGAAAATCAGGAAAACTATATCTGCTGATCTTTACAGTTATCACTTAAGGAGACAGTTTAAAGGTGGAGAGCTCCCTAGATTTATCCGTTCATTGACGACTTCATATTGTGGGTTTCTTAAGTGATAATTGTAAAAATCAGCAGATTTAGTTTTCCTGGTTTTCTATATCATTGCACAGTTATACTGATCTTAAATAGGAAAAAGATATCCGGGATATCCCCAAAGGGCTAATAATATCTAAGCTTTAATCTTTTTTCTATCAATACATATTATTAAGTCAATCACAAGGTAGGTCACTTCTTGGTCTGGCCAAAGACAATGATCAAACATCAGGTAGGCAATAAATGAAATGTAACTTCTGTCATTCTGACGATGTTATTTATTATCGAAACAATTGTCAAATTTCTTATAGTTTTTAAAATTTTATCAATATATCGTGGAATTATCTAGAAACAGTTAGTTTCATTTGAAGCAGTAATATGTGTAGACTCCACAAAGTAAATAGTAAATTTTTAATGTAATGGTTGTATCGTGTAGCAATAAGAAATATTATTACACGGTGGTGGGCCAATCAAGCATTATCGAATTTTCTTCGCAAATGGCTTGCTTCAGTTTCAAAATAATAATTTCTTGGTGGAGTCTAGGGATTTTTTAACAAATCTCTCTTTTTTTCCACTGTTAGCTGGAGAGCTCGTCTAACATAACGACAGGTCATTTTCGTTATAGCAATAATTCTCTTCAAATTCGGGATTGACTGCACAACCTGAAACTTATTCAAATGTTGATTTAGAAGTATCGACCCCAGGGGCACCTATGTCTACAGGCGCTGAAGAATGCAATAGTCGCCCTTATCCGATATCAGCCCAAGATATAGATGAGATTCTTGGCAGTCTAGTTTCGTCGTTGTAATCATCGCCTTCACTGCTACTGTCTGGATACTTTTCCTCTTAAGTGTTTTAGTCGCGGAAACATACATACACCAAGTTCATTTTCAGGTTGATCAGCTCTTGATAGGAATGAAAATCGAGCTGATTAAGGTTCAGATCATAAAGGTATCTCATGAGTCCTCGGATGCTCCGAGTTTTCAAGTAGGCATTTGCGCCGAAGATGGTAAAAAACTTTAAACAAAATTTAACTGACTGTGGTGTTTAAAAGTAAGTATTTCTCTTCTTAGGCCCTTAGTCCATTATACTATTAGCTGATGGAAAACACTTACCTCTAATCGGTGGGATAAATAATACCATAGATTATATCAAAATCACTGGGACGTCTTTATTACTATAAATAACATAGAATCTTGACCACAGCTAATTTACACTAAAATACGTACTATTAACATGATACGGTTGACAATGAACCGAATTGAATTCAAGTACATGTGTATTATTCTTCGTAAAGAATTCCTATATATATATATATATATATATATATATATATATATATATATATATATATATATATATATATATATATATATCTATATATATATATATATATATATATATATATATATATATATCATTGAAAATAAACATACACACATTCGATAGTCTTATTTTACCTCACTGTAATTAAATTATTTATACAATTAAAACGTGTTATTGTTATGTTTTCAAACAGTTGTGATTTCATTCTGGTTAATAGCTTTCCTATAATCTATTAGTGGCCTTCGAGTTCACTGCCGATGATAATATTTTCTAAAACTAATAGTGACTTTATAGTTCATCCCCTCTTGCAAGATAAAAATTATCTCAGATAGTTTTTCTATAAATTTAACGTCTTGTTAATAGTTCTCGCGTTGTTTGTTCATTTACACTAACTGCCTTGTCTGTTTTCAAACACTGCATTGCTTGTTTACGCTCTCACCTCAGTTTGATTACAAATATTATTACTGTTGTACCTATACAATCGGTTCTTATGAACTTTTTGTTTTTTATTATTTTGAGATAAAATCTCACAGTTTACTCCTATTATTTTCGTTATTTTAAATGGACTTAAATAATAAAGATAGAACTTAGTTCTTTCTTCATTTTTCAATATTACTTACTTTCTACAAAAGGACCTATAGTGTTTATGTATATAATATCAACGGGTTTATTGATGTGTCCGTGATGACAAATTTCTCTTTATGACTGGGATTCGCTTTATTCACTTGACATTCATGGCAATTCTTTATATACTTCCGTAAATATCTTTCCATCTAAAGTTTGCTCTTAATTTATTTAATAGTCTATTGTTTCCTACGTGTCCTCCAAACATTGAGCTGTTGTGATATCTTTTTTAAATCTCCTGAATCTCTTCCTTCCGCTGCACCGTCTTTGGTACCTCGCAGATACATACTTGTACGTTTTTCAACTTTTTATTTCCTTCTATGAATTCTTGTAGTGTGCACTTTTTAAATATATAATCATTTGCATATAGCGAAAGCTCATCAAGATTTTCCAACGTTCGTCCTAAATCGAAGTTGTGAATCCCCGTAGTTAAGGCTTCATTAAATTTCAATTTGTTTTTGTTCCGCATGCTCATCCTTAACGAGATACGGTTATTTTCAAAATGTAAAATTGGTAATCTATGTGCCTCTAAATTATTTAAAACTTTTATTAGTGAAGGTTTCTCTTTTAGCCTTTCCTCTGTTTCCTCTTTGTTCATGAAATCTTCTTCTGTTCAAGCGTTCTTCTTGCGCGTTTGTGCTCTTGTGATTGCCAAGACATGTGAATTATTTATGTATAAATCTTTGAGTTCTTCTATGGATATTCTCGATATACTGTCTGCGTAGTTCGCTTTCCCTTCAACGTACTGTATTTCAAAGTTGTATTCGAAGTCGGGTCTTTCATTGCAAATAAATGAGTTAGTGGTTTGTGATCTGTTGTTACTATAAAATGTGGTGTGCCATATAAATAACATTTGTAATGATTGATTCCCCAATGAATTGCTAATAACTCTTTCATGATGGTGGGTTTATTAAGCTCACTATTCTTAACAACTCGGGATGCAAATGCGATGGGTAGGGCAATACCTTCGTAGTTTTGACTCAGTATTGCTGAACCTGCTCTATTTGAAGCGTGTGTAGTTAAGATGAACTGTCTATTGATGTCTGGGTATTTTAAAATTGATTAACGCATTTTTTAAAACTTGAAATGAATTTTCACATTCTTCCGACCAATCAAATTTCGCGTTTTTGCTGCAAAATTTATTTAGTGGTATACATATTTCTGCAAAATTCGGAATGAAACGTCTGTAATAATTGCAAATTCAACAAATTTTTTGACTTCACTAGCGTTTTACTGGGTAATGCTGAATGACTGAATATTTTGCTATGTCTGGTGAAACACCTTCATTTGATAAGTTGTAACCTAAATATGTGACATCTCGCTTGAAGAATTGGCATTTTTGTGGATTTACCTTCAAATTGAATTTATGACATGCATCGAATACTTTTCTAAGATTGCTTAAATGATGATTTTTCGAGATTCCTATGACAACTATGTCATCCATATAGAGAAATGCATTTTCTGGAGTTAAACCTGAAAATACTATTGACATCATCCTTGAAAAACTGTAAAGGCTTATATTTAATCCAAAGGCTAATCTTGTAAATTGGAAAGAACCTTTTTCTGAATTGAACGAAGTGTTTTTTCTTGAAGATTGTGCTAAAGGTATTTGGTGAAAACCTGACATAAGACTGAAAACTATTTTGACCTGCCTAACTGATCCAAAATTGCATCTATACGGGGTAATGGGAATTGATCTGTGTCTATTTAAAATCGATACAAAGTCTCCATGCCTTTTCATTACTTACTGATTTTTTTGGAACTAGCAATACTGGACTATTATAATCTGATACTGATGGTTCTACTATTCTTTGAGTTATAAGTTTCTCTACTTGATTGTTAAGTTCTGCCGTTTGTGAATGTGTAGTGCGATAATTTTTTATATATATTGGTGTATTACCCTTTACTAATATCTTTTGCTCGTGAAAATTATTGTGCGTCAAAATATCGTTTTTCAAAGCGAATATGTCTACATAATTCTCACACAGAGTTGTCAAATAATTACTTACATACTCTGGTACTTCTAAATTTAACGACTGTCTCAGTTCTTTCATTCGATTGTTTCTTTCTTTTCTTTCTCTTAACCTTATGCCTTCTCAGGCGTCGGATTGGAGTTCTTCATGTACCCATTTTTTCCACTCTTTTCTGTCCCTGGCCAATGCCTTCATCACTCCTAATGTTTTTCCCTTGCTTTTTCCAATTTCTTTAATCTGATCTATCCATTTCCTCCTGGGTCTTCCTCTTTGTCTTTTTCTTGATATTCCTATTTCCATAACTTTTCTCGCAATTCAATCTTGCTTCATTCTTACTAGGTGGCCATACCAGTTTAATTGTTTCTTATTAATCTTTGATATTATTGGTTCTTAATTAGTTATGCTTCTGATTTCTTCGTTCCTTACTTTATCCCATTTTGTTTTACCTGCTATTTTCCTTAAATATTTCATTTCCATTGCATTTATTTTTGGTTTCCTGTTTTTTTGCATTACCCAGTTCTCACTAGCATAAGTTATAGTTGGAACTGTAATTTTGTTGTGGATTTCCAGCTTTGTGTCCATATCAATATGTTTATGGGTTAATATTGTTAGATTTAAGGAATAATATAATCTAGTTGATTCATTTGCTCTGTTATTAAGTTCTGCATCTATTTTCCCTTCTTCTGTTATGATACTTCCTAGGTAATTATAAGTTGTTACTCTTTCTAACGTTGTGTAATTACATTTCAATTCCTTGCAGTTACTCCCCTTTCGCTGTTTTTCATTTACTATCAATACTTTGGTTTTTTCTGTATTTATTGTCATTTTCATATTTTCTATTTCTCTTGCTAATGTGTTGATTACTTTCTGCATTTTATTTTTTGGTTTTGCTATAAGTACAATATCGTCTGCATATAGTAAATTACTTAATCTGACCGGCACCATGTTTCTGTACCCTATTATCATGTTCAGATTTCCTCCTTGTCTTTTTGTTTCCTTGACTATTTTATCCATTATAATGACAAACAACAGTGGGCTTAAGCTATCGCCTTGTTTTATACATTTTTTCATTAGAAACTCTTCCGATCTTTGACCTCCTATCTGCACTCTTAATTTGACTGTCTCGTATGTGCTTTTAATTATATTAATTAGAGCTTTCGGTACTTCTAAATCTTCCCAACACCTCCCAAATTTTTTCTCTTTCCACTGTGTCAAAAGCTGCCTTCAAGTCAATAAATGTTAAATACATTTCTTCTCCCGCTTCTATGGTATTATCAATTAGCCTTCTTAAAATATATATATATATATATATATATATATATATATATATATATATATTATCATTTGCTTGTCGTCCTGGTCTAAAAGCTGCTTGTTCCTCTTTTAATCTTGCTTCTACATAACGTCTTAATCGGATCTCTATTATTCTCGTGTAGATTTTGAAACTGGTTTGGGCTAAGCATATTGGTCTATAACTATTGCACAGTGTCTGATCCCCTTTTTTATGTATTGGCAGTATAAGGTTATTTACCCAGTCTTTGGGGATTTTTTGAGTATCCCATGCTTCCCTGCATATGAGAAACAGCCAGTCTTTTCCTTTTTCTCCTAACCATTTTATCAGCTCTGGCGCTACTTCATCCTCCCCACTGGTTTTTCCTTTTTTAAGTTTATTTATAGCCACTTCCATTTCTTCTGTTTGGATTGCATGGTATTCATGTTCATTCCATTCCTCCACCGCTATCTTCGTTGTTTTCTTCTTCGACCTATTACTAAATTTGTCTTCGTAGTGTTCTTTCCATGTCCTTAGTATTTGATTTATTTCGGTCTCCAATTCGTTATTTTTATTTTTTATTGCTCTTATATCTTTTCCTTCACTTCCTCGTTGTCTTTTTATTGTTGTCCAAAATTTTCTGTTATCTGATGCATGTGTCTCTGACATCTCCCTTCCAAATTATTTCCATGAGTCCCTTTTCGCTTTCTTAACCGCTTCCTTGACGATGTTTCTTTTTCCGTTATATACTTCCTCATCTTCCTGTGTTTTTGTTTGGAGGTATTTTTTCCATGAGGTTTTCTTTTCTTTTACTACGTTTGTATTTCTCTGTTCCACCACTTAGTCCTCTTTAAATGTTTGTTGAATTCATTTCTTCCACATATATCCTCTGCTTTTTCAAGTAATATTTGTTTGAATACTGTCCACCGTTTTTCGAGTGTCCATTCGTTGTTTTCATTAATCAATTTTTCGAATTCCCTGTCAGTTTCTTCCTGATATGTAGATTTTTTTCTGTGTTTCTCAATTTACTTATTGCAATTCTACTGAATCTTACTTCTCCTGTCTTCATTTTATTTTTTCTTCATATTCCGCTACTACTAATCTATGGTTTGTACTCAACTCAGCCTCTTTTCTTGTCTCTACTTTTTTCACCATATTTGATAGGTTTTGTGTATAAACTATATAATCGATTAAACTTTTTGCATTTCTTTCTTCCCCTACAAAGGTATATGTATCCTCTAGTTTTGGTTTCCACATCGTATTTCCTATTATTAAATCGTTAATTTGACAAAAATCTATCATCTGTTCGTTGTTTCCTCACCATGAACTCCCATACAACCCATTCCTCGATTGTAATCTCTACCAACTCCAATCCCCCATAATGATTATGTTTTCGTTTTGCTCTCTTATATCATCCACTACTTCCTGTAATTGTATGTAAATTCTGAAACCTCTTCCTCTCCCGTTCCTTCAACCGGTGCATATATTTGTATTATATTCAATATTTCTTTTAGTCGTATACTTAGAACTAGTATTCTTGAATTTATATCCTTCATATTTATTACCTTTTTGTTTATTTCCTCTGTTAAAACCATTCCTACTCCCTCTTTTTCTCTTTGTTCTACTTTTACCCCTGAGTAATATAATTTGTGATTATTTGTTAAATTTATTCGTCCTGATCCTTTTTTCTTTGTTCCACTTATTCCTGGAATATGTACTTTGTTGTTTTCCATTTCCTCCGTTATTTCGATTTCTTTTCCCGTTCATGTATTAATATTCCATATACCTATATTTATATGTTCTTGATCTGCACTATTTATATATTGTCTACGATTATTTTTTCCCCATTGCCTAGTCTGATCATTTTTTTTATCTTGTCCCCTACCATAATTATTTTTGTGTTTAAATTTCCTATTAGTTTCCTCTTTATCCCTATTGCTAAAACTACTTCTATTCTGACTGCTATACGTATTACTATTCTTTTTATTCAATTTATCTCCGTGTATGTCTTCTAGTTTTTTGGGTACCCTGTTTGTATCATTTTCCGAGTTGGTGCTATATCTTCATCGTCTTCCATGCTGGGTGACCACTGGCTAGCCGTTCTTCCTTTTTTCTTGTTTGCATTTGTTTTTGTTTCTTCTTCTCGATTGTATTCCAGCTAATATAAGGTATATATTGTGTCCTCCACTCTTAATTCATCATATATTATACTTGCTCTACATCCTTTTCCTCTAGCCGATTTTAGATAAGGGATGTGTGCTTTCCGTTTATCTTGTATTGCTTTTGGTAGATCCTCTGATATCCATATTTTTGTACCTTTCAAGTTGTTGGCTCTTCTTATTATTTCTATTTTTTTATCTTCTCTTGATAGCTCTAGCCATAGTGGTCTGTTATTGTCTGTCTCTTTCTCACCGATTCTTCTTATTTGTATTATATCTGCTTCCATGTTTATTTTAACCTTTATTTTATCTAAAATTTGTTTAATTTTGTTGTTTCTTATTTCGCACGTTTCGTTCTCAGTTTCTTCTATTCCATATACTACAAGGTTCTTTCTCTTGCTTTCTTTTTCTAATTGTTGTATTATCTTATCCTGAATTCCGATTTTTTGTTCCATTTGGGTGACTTTGTTCTTTAATTCCGTATTTTCGTTAGTTATTTTCTTTATTTGTTCTTGATAATTGTCCATCTTTTTATCCATTTTGTTTAGTTTTTCGATTATTTCCTCCATCATATCCTCCATCGTATCTGACATTGTGTCTCCCTGCAGGTTAAATACCAGAACCCTACTATATTCAGATCCCAGCCCTACCTGAAGCTGACAATTATCAGTCTAGGAGTAATTTATTCTTTTTATATTTATAATTTCTAATTTATAACGTTCAATCTAGTTAGTTCGTCTCTGTTCTTTTTAATAACAAGTTTAATGAAGACAGGTTCTTATTGTTTTGCTGATAACTCTAATAGCTAGTTTTCATGATAATGTTTTATATGTTTATTAGGTTAGAAATATTCATTTATTATGTATAAGAAAACTGATCTTACCCCTATTTGCAGTGTTTATTTCCACTTATTTGCAATTTGTGCACTTTTTGAATCACTTATATGTAAACTAACAGAATTATTTTAAAGTATTTCCTCTAAATTTATAATTATTTATGACACTAACTCTTAACGCACTTTTCAGTAACCCAGCCAGGACCGAACTCCCGATTGTTTCTATCATTCGTAATTGTGTATACCTCGAACAAATCTAAACCTAAGATTTGAATGTCTTTAGTTTCTAATGAACTACTCTCGTAATTTGTATTCAAACTTCTTACATATGGATTTTTCCTTGATATTATTGATCTATAAATACTCCCGGCGCTAATTCCTGATGTTGTACCACTGAATCTTTCTGCAAATTCTCAAAATTTTCTGCCAATCTGTACACCTCACATCTGGGCGGTATTGCTAATGTATCATATTCTGGGTTACCAAAAATCTGTATGGTTACTTGATGTGCAAAATTTTTGGAAATTTTGATCAAAGGAATATCTGCACCTGTATCCAATATGAAAGTATAAATGTTATCAGATATATTTGTATGAATTTCTATGAAGAATGAAAGTGATAAATCTAAATAATATATTGAATGAATTTCTGAAATCTTGCATTCGTCATTTGTTTTATTATTCAAAACCCCAATTGTTTCTGACCCACTCTTGACTCCTCATTTTCTATCTCACTTATTCTTACATTATTATTAATGTGGTTATTGTAATTATTATTCCTGTTAAATTTCTTGTCCTTTTTGTAATCTATGAATCTGTTATACCCGTTTCCTTGGTTGTACTGTCTGAATGTCCTTTCTTGAGAGTTGCCATTGTACATTCTGCCGTTGTTTCTTCTTCTTTGATTGCTCCTATAGTTAAAGTTTGGTTTTCTGAAGAAATTCCTATTGTCTTTAAAACGTAATACCTGTTGCTGACTTACTACGCCTTCAACTGACACTAGTTTAGATAGTACTTCTTGAGTGTTTTCGAAGCTTACCGCTGCTATAATTGTTTCCGTCGCATCCGTTGCGGCGTTCATCGTCACTGCCTTAATCGTTGCTTCTTTGGTATATTTCTCTGCTAAATTCCCTGGCATACCTTCCGACGAATACGCTGCCTGTAATTTCTCTGCCAACTTTTTTACTTCTGTCGCGTAGTGTGGTATATCCTTCCCATTTTGTCTTACTTTGTTGAGTTTTGCCAAGAGAAGACTTGGATTATCTCCACTTATTCCCATTCCCGACTTAAGTTTGTTCCTAACTTGCACACTTCGCCATTAAATTCAGTAGGCAATACCTTACTCGCGAAATTAAAGAAATCATTCATACTCGTAGCCATTTTCACTTGTTTGCTTATTGCTTATAATACAGACGTATCAATCTCCTCAAATATATAGGTATTTTAATAGTACAATTTAGCGCCTGAAATGACCTAGAAGTTTTATCCCTAATCTTATGAGAATAATTTTTACAACTTTCTTGTTGTATTATACCTAGGTTTTTCCAATTTTTACTTATTAATTTTGTAAAATTATTGTAGAGAATTATTATACTATTAACTATTTAAATATGTATCTCTTGATGTTTAGGAGCTTCCTTTTTTAAAACCCTTTTTCCCTGTTTATTTATCTCTTCCACGATTGATTTTAACTTATCTTCGAATTCTTCCCGCGTACTTGACATTTAAAAAAAATCAGTCCTATTTATATACAGTTCGTTCATAAGAATGGAGTGTATAGGTACTTACAATTTTATCCGGTTGAAGTTCCCGTCGTCTTCTGAACTGCTATGCTTCTGTTGATGTCTCTTTTTAATACTCTTCGGTGTGTCTTCCATAGGGACCATACAAATTTCAAAATAAACGCTACCGTTATGATGTATAATAAAGCCACTATTTGCGTTGGGGAACTTTCTTGCTGTACTATGAAATTGTTGTTCACCGTACCGGTTTCCTGTACCTCTTGTTTTGTCGCTGTACCACCCATAGGTCTGCTCCGCCAAGTTCCAAGATTCATATAAAAGACCATATACTTCCTTCGTTCGGCTTACCAATTACTTGCTCCAATTATTACCATTTATTTCCACTATCATTAGCTCGCAGGCTCCATTTACCTTTTATTGAATATTCCCATTAGTTCGCAGGATCGCCATGTGGTGATTAAAAGTAAGTGTTCCTCTTCTTAGGCCCTTAGTCCATTATACCATCAGCTGATGGAGAGAATAGTGACTTATGGTTCGTCATATGACGTTAAAAATGCTCTAAAAAGAAAAAATTTTTTTCAAAGAATACTTCTGAAGTTGGAGCCAATTACAAGACAAATGCAATCAATTTATTTATTTTATCGTATGACACATACATAGTTATTCTCAAAAGGATAAAAAAAATAGGTACACAAACATGAACTAACCAATACAAATCTAACACAAACATGAAACTACTAAGAAGATATACTAGAGCGATCGGCAGCCAGACTATCTTCGGATCTTCTGGCAGCATTAGATACATGGAAGCAATGCAATCAATAAGCACCATATATTCAAAGATATTTGTTTTGCAGATACTTAGCAATTACATTTTTAGCCTAGGCCTACAGATTTTCTTCGTTTTGATATAGATTCTAGGTAAAGTTGATAGTTAACAGTTATTATTATTGCAACATTGTTAGTATAATGTAACTTACCATTTTGAAAATATTTTCTATTATCTATTTGATTTTATGCTAATAGAGTTTTGACCACAGTATAATTTATGTATCACAATGTCACTATTTTATTTCCTACACTTATCACCAACTCGCAAACTGTTTTGTACAAATATTCAATGCAACTAACTCAACTAAATTAGACTGAACACTGAACGTGGTTGTACATTTATGTATAAATGGTAAATGCTAGAAAGAGAAATGATTTCGTGTTTTTGTGTGTGCGTGAGGGAGAAAGAGAAGGAAAGAGATAGGAAGGGAGAAGGTCCACTACTACAGTGACACTGGCGTGCTTGAGTGCACTGATTATAGAGATCTATTTTAACAGTGCCAAGAAACCTGCTTGTGCCAAGAATAAATAATTCAGCTATTTCACTTCAGATGATTCTGCAATTTATTCTCTATTCTGTCAATTATGATTTCATTTCCATTCTCCTTATGTTTACTTTTTATTTTCAAGCTTCTAGAGGGAGCATTTTACTTTTCTCAGTACGATTTAAGCATTGACCAGCTACTGATAACATTTGTTTGAATCTGCCATTAGAAATGTCAGGTGTCGTTGTTTGACGAACTATAGATGTCACTGGTACGCAGGGCCCAATAATGGATTCCTTCTTGATGGTAATTGAGTAATCGCTCACGTTTATCATACGTACTGGGATTTCCTTCGAACCAAACCTTCTCCAATTAGTACTCCTCTACCAACCTCTTCGTCGTGGTTTAATGGCGTCAGTATTACCGGTGTACCGTCTTCCATGAGTCCTTGTACCCGCGCTACTATCATAGTTTCGCTTCGTGCAGGGAGAACGCTATCTCCCTAGCACCACAGTATTGCATTCACATGGATGAAGAAATACCTTTCCGGAACCCACTTTAATGGTTCTGCTTCTAAAGTCTCACTGGAAAACATGTAGGTTTCTTAGGTCCATTCCCAGAATCACGTCTTCTTCGATGTCAGCTCCAATTATTATGTATGTAAATAATTTAATTTACTTGAAAATTTGTGAAAGTATGTCTTTTTTGGTATCGAATAAGCATGCTTTGTTTGCAATTCAGACTAGTTTTCGAGTTGTTGCAAAAAACACTCTTATCTTCCACGAACAATTGATATTTTTTTGTAATTCAAAGGTCTATAAGAACTGATTATTTTAATCGTTGGAATGTCTACTTTGAAATGGTCTGTGTATCTTCATTAATCGTTGAATCGTTTAAAATTGCTAGATTCATTTTAACAATGATCATTTTGCTTGAAGTATGCAACGGAATTGAGTACATCAGTAATGTGTCTTTGGTGTTTCTGACCCTGAAAAGTTATCGAATTTTTTCGATTATTATGATCCATTACCTGCTACTGAATTAACCGTACAATTCAGGACCAAGGTCATTGATGACATATAACAGTATTTGTTTAAAAAATTCTGTAACTCAATTTTTAATAATAAAAAATTTAAAAATATGCAATATGTATTTGAAACCAAAACTTCGTTACATAAAATATAAAAATATAGGTCAAAAATAATAACCAATGTTTCGGAACATATTTCCTAAAATTATTTATTAAAATATGTATTCCATTAACTTGATACACACTGTACCTATGAAAAACAAAATATGACCGGGTCACGTCATCACGAAAAATATTTAATAAATCGATCTGACGTATCCGGTAGAGGGTGAAATGAACTATTGAGAAAGATCTCGATCGTTTCGTGTCAGATATTCGTCAAAAAAAATAACAGGCTTTCAAATTCTAACCGTGTGGATTTTTCGTATTTGAAAGCACAGAGAGAGCGATAAATACAGGCTTATTATGAGCTCTATTGCTTTATTTATTGGCCGGCTTTCGAGAACAATGACTACCGTTTAAAGTTTCTAAAGTACCCCAAATGGATTTTGAAATGTATACCCGCTACTCGAAATTTCTAGCAGGCAGTGTATACGAGTACTAATTATGCAATATACAGTGATGGGCAAATGTGTCAAACCAACTAAATATCTCCGGAATTGTTAGAGATATCGAAATGAAATTTATAAGGTAGATACTTTATCAAATTGGGTATAGGATTTTAATTTTTCTTTACAATTATGAAATTCCGGTTTGACAAACTAAGAGTACCGTGTAAACTGTATTAAATGTTCAAAGTTTATGTCCAGAGAAAAGGTTATACACTCCAGATCTGGAGTTGTAATTAGAGCTTATTTGACCTTGTTTCTTGTGGGGGATCATTCCACAAATTCCCCGCTACTTATTTACAATTTTTTAAAGTTTTTGCAGCTTCGACAATTGTTCTCCTATTCTTTCTGTTCTGCATTTGTTTTGTTCCAGCCTTTTACTCACAATCTTTTATATCTTTTACAATCTGATCTATCCATCTAATTTTTGGTCTTCCTGGCAATCTTTCCTCGTTAGGCCTCCATTCTGTATTTCTCCTCATCCCCTGTCCTTTCTCCATTATTTTAATGTACCCGTACCAAAGTATCCTTTTTGATTTAATTGTGTTTACTATACCACCATCTTCAAATATATTTCTAATTTTATAGTTCATAAGTTTACTGTACCCGTTATACTCTAGTTTCATTGGTCCATGAATTTTTCTAATTATTCTTCTTTAATATATCCTCAGCTGTTTTTTGTCCTCATTTGTTAGTCTCATAGTTTCTGCCGCGCATATAACTATCGGTTTAATCGCGGTCCATAGACTCTTTATTTTGCTGCTCGGATTAGTCTCTTACTCTGACTGATGTTTTTATATTTTTTATATGCCCTATACCCTGATTTGTCTTATCTCAATGTTGTGTAATTTTTGTTACTAATCATTGTCCTCAGATACTTAAAGGTGTTAATAACTTCAAAACTGAGTTCATTTATCTTTACTGCTTCTGGTTGGCAGACTTCCCTTTTTCTTTTCATTTACATATATTTCGTCTTCTCCTGTTTTATTCTTAGACCTTTTTTTTCTGCTTCTTTTACAATTTTCTCAAGTCGTCTTCGGTCTCTCGCTGTTTTGTTTGGATGCAATAATTATACTTCCATTGATATTACTAGTCTTAATCATGTCATCTACTGCTATGTTTAACAATACCGAGCCCATCTTCTTGCCTTTCTCCAGTATTTATTTCAAATTTCTCAGATGAATTCACCCATTGTATTATTTTTCGTGGTATTTTTAGCTGTTCCATGTCCTTTATAATTGTCCTTCGTTATAGATTGTGGAAGGCGTGCTTGAAGTCAATGAATAGTATTTGGACTCCAATATTGTATTCATAATGTTTTTCAATTACTTGACTTATAGTACACACAACGTAAAAGTCTAGGGATATTTTTTAAGTAGTCGTTTATGACCTGTAATCAACTTGAAAAAGTAATACAAAATTTATAGTTTAGATTGTTGTTTAATGTGTCAAAAGCATTAAATTTTTTGCAAAAAATAACAGAAAACTGAACAAAAAAATATTTTAAAAACCACTATTTTTTCAAATGTCAAAAAAATACAAAAAACACAAAAATTGAACTTAAAATAGAGAATGGTCACCACGTTGATTTATCACAACCCTACATTTAGCATTCATGCTCAAAATTACATGGTTAATGCCTGCTTTAGGTATTCGTGTCCATTGTACTCTCAGAAGCTCTCGAAATTGTGAATGTAGCCCTTAAGTGGAGTAATTCGTCGTTGGAGCATGTCCCATACGTGCTCGATGGGATTCAAGTCCGGGGACTGTGCTGGCCATGGCAATACATCAATACTCTCGTTATCCAACCAGTTTACGACAATGCGGGCAACATGTGGTCGAGCGTCATAATGCATTAAGTTATCTCCAACTGCAGCAGCGAATGTACGAACGACAGGTTGGCTAATAGTATGCAAATACTACTAAATTATGAGAAAGCTGTGTGGGAAAATGAGTTCAGTTCTTCCGTCAACAATGATTCTGTCCCATACCAATACTGTGCCACCTCTGTATGTGTACACTTCTTGCACATGTCGCAAGCGTTCCAACTTTCCGGGCTGTCTCCACATTCTCGTCTGACGACAATCTGGATGAAATCCAAATCTAGGCTCATCGGTGAATGAAACTGTAGCCCAGTCATTGTCAGTCCAATTTAGAAACTCTCGACACCAGGTTAATCGTGCAGTGCGATTGCCTCTAGACAGAGGTGGACATTTCAGTAGTCGCCAACTACGAAGATTGGCTTCATGGAGACAATTCCTCACCGTATTACTGCCAATTGTCACATTATATGCACGCTGTAATTCATTAACCAACTCGGATGCTGTAATTGTCGGTTGCCTTCTAGCGGTTGAAACTAAATACCGGTCTTGAGCGGCAGTTGTAGAAAGATCACATCCTGGATGTTGCTCGACTGGACTCCCAGTGTCTCTAAACTGACGCCATAATCGACTTATGACGCTTTGCGAGACTCCCATTTGTTCGGCTACTTGGGTTTGTCGTACATCAGCTTGAAGGGGGACCACCGCCCTATTCATCTCACCCAACGTTACATGTTCAACACACCTACTAAGCAAGAATAGTATGAAATGACTAAAAATCGGAATTAAACAAAACACTAAAATGTCAGTTTTTTCGTCCCGTGTGAAAAACGTTCTAAAACGCGTATTGGTATCTGTTTTGCAATTTTTTTATACAAAAAAGTAAGTATTTAGACTAACCGTCACAGTCGGAGTAAGTTTATATGAACACGAATTTTTCTTTCACTGGTTTTAGGATTTTACAAAAAAATCCCTAGACTTTTGCGTTGTGTATGTATGGCTGATAATGTAGATTTTTGTTGTCGAAAATCTTTTTGATACTCTCCTATACCTGCCTCCATTACCTTTTTTAGTCTTTCGTTTATTATCGTTATTATTATTTTATATACGGTGTTGAGCAACTAATAGTTGTTATATACAAGGTGGGGCACCCCATATGGCACGGAATCTGGTGCCCAAGCCATAACAATTTAAAAAAATATTTTGATATGGATATATATAGGTCGATAAGAGCTACATTTTAAAAATATTTATCAATATACAGGGTGGTTCAAAAAATTTGATATATCAAAGTTATATTTTTTTTAAATGGAATACCTCTATATTATCACATTTAACGAAAAACAATAATGTCTGCTTTTTAAGGATTTCCCATACCAATCTTTCATAGTTTTCCAAATATCTCAGTTTTTCTCGAAATACAGTATGTCACAAAAAAAGAATAACGATAAAACGGGTAGGAATAAAAAAATTGCCTGGGATCAGTTGATTTGAAACCGTTGGGCTACTATTTGCAATATTTAGGATTATGTATAAATGTACAGGGTGTTCCAAAAAGTGCGAAATATTCCTGCTTATTTGAAAAACATGCTTATCTTGAATAAAACATCCGGTATTTTTTATCCTATCCGATACAGTACACGATTTTCTTTCAAACGGCATTGAGGTTACCTATAGCCAAATTTGGTATTTTACACGTAATGAATAGTAAAAATATTTAAAGTCAGCTCTATGTCTTTCTCTTATGTTATAAAGGAGTAGTAGGTAATATTTAGGATTATGTATAAATGTACAGGGTGTTCCAAATGGTGCGAAATATTCCTGCTCACTTGAAAAACATGCTTATCTTGAATATAATAACCGGTATTTTTTATCCTATCCGATAGAGTACACGATTCTCTTTCAAATGGTATTAGGGTTCCCTATAGCCAAGTTTGGTATTTTTCACGTAATAAATAGAAAACTTATTTACCGTCAGCTCTGTGTCTTTCTCTTATGTTATAAAGAAATAGTAGGTTGTTCATTATTTAATTTAATATCCATGATATGTGTAGTTGTTGTTATTTTCCATGAAGCTTCGCCAATTTAAATACTACATTAGATTATTCAGAATTAATTCATTATAATATTCAGAATGAAAACGTATTCAGTGCAAGAAACAACTGACTTGATTTTAGTATTGGGTCAGTGTCGAGCTTCCCACTATGCGCATGCACATCTATAAAACCGCTTATGCCCAGATTGTGGCTCTTAACTTTTGTGATGTTTCCACTCTACTTCTCAGCGATGGTTAAGCGCTTCCTTTTTACATTACTGTGATGTTACTAGAACTTCCTGAAAAGGATGTAAAAACAACATTTCTGTTACATTCTGAAATGCCTTTTAACATCTTGTCGATGTTAATGCAATGTCTAAACAATAACATCTTATCAATGAACTAACTGCGACATTTCAAAAACAATACAGTGTATTCTCTTAGATGTTGTATGGACATTACTTGAATCTCTAAATAATATACCTCAAACATTCTAGATGACATCCTATAGATGTTTCTGTGCCTAATCAGCAAATACAGGGTGAACAACTAAGAACGCCGGTTGTCGGCCATATTTCAAAAAATTGTCATGGTACAACTTTAAAAAAATACCTTCAGGAAAATGACCCAGAAAAATCGCTGGAAAATGTTTTTAAATTCCTACAATATCTGCTATGGGGTGAAATGAACACTTAAAAACATAATACTGTGATTATCTCCAAAAAAGACATACTAAACGTATCCTAGAAATACAATTTTTGATATTTTGATGAGATTATGAAAAAATGTAGTTGGGGACTTTTTTTCCTTACTCTTCAAGTAAGAGTGAGGGAAGGTTCAACCTAAAAAACAAATGTAACACTTTTTTATTTTTTAATTGATATTAATGTTTTTGGCAATATTTGAAAGAGTTTTCCTTTTTAATAAGATATGCTTAACAAAAATAACAAAATTAAACAATTTTGTCAACACTATGTGAAAAAGTCGACGATTTTCCCATTTTTCTCGTAAATTTCAAATGTAATGAGGCATTTTTTAAATTCTGATGAAAAGGGGTTAAAAAAATATGAATCTATTCCAAGATATAAGATTTACGACATCATATATAAAAATTAAAAAAATGCTCCAATTTACATTTGAAATTTCCGAGTGGTTACAGAATTATCTAATTTTATTATCCATCTTATTGAACAGAAAAACTCTTTTGTATGCAGCTAAAAGCATTAATATCGGTTAAACAACAAAAAAGTTATACATTTGTTCATAAGTTTGAACCTTCCCCACCCATTATTTGAAGAATAATGGCAAAAATTCTCCTTAATTAAATTTTTTCATAATCTCATCAAGATTTCAAAAATTGTATTTTTAGAACACTTTTTTGGAGTATTGTGTTTTCGAGTGTTCATTCCACCCCTAGCGGATATTTTAGAGACTGCAAAATATTTTCCAGCAATTTTTCAGGATCACTTACCTAAAGGTAATTTTTTTGAAAGTTTTACCATGATTCTTTTCTGAGATGTGGCCTACAGTCGTTCTTAGTTGTTCACGCTGTACATTTAAAATAAAATAGCAAAAAAAGCAATAAAGGATTTAAAACGTTTATTCACTATTAATGAATAGTACAGTAAATTTGAAAAAGACAGGTACGAAATTAAAAAAAAATGTCTAGTCCAGGAATCCAACCTAAAAAAATAAAATTGTGTAAGTATATTTCTTAACGAGTGTGGAAAGTGGAAACTGTTGAAAGCATTCAATGAAAGCAAGAAATAAAAAAGGCCATTTTAATCTGTAGTTGCCATAACGTAACATACGTTGAAACTGAATTAATAAAGTTTAACGGATACACAAACATTACAGCTAGTTTACAGAAAATTTATTGGAATAGTTTTTTAATAATATTAAAACTAATAAAAATTTTACACCATAAAGATTTTATGAAACATTACATTAAATCAACAGAAATCCAATCTGATTAAAGAAAATTCTATCGTTCAGTTACGGTAACTTTTTCTCACGCAAGAGTCGCTGTTTCGAGTGCCTCAACCATTCCATAATGTACACTTCAAAATCGTCATCTGTGAAACATTTGAAGGTGTTCTGAACAGCAACTAATAAAATAATTACATTAGATAAAATTGTGCCCATGGAGACCGTTGATCGATCATCGTAAGCTACATCAAAATTGATTTTCAGCCAATTGACTGGGACCCATTTTCCATAAGATACATGCGGGGTTCTTCAAAATAACATATTTTATTTCGAGAATTGACTTTTCATGATTTACCTTCTATTACATGCCTCACTCCGTTTGGCAGGTAAATTCAGGTGTGCCATGAAAATTCATACTTCTTTTCTATATAAAATCATATACTATTATCATCTTGATAATTTCATCCTGGAACATATTGTATATTAACATCGTGGAATTGAACTCATGAAAACTAAGCATTATTAATACACTACATACAAAAAAACTACTTATGAAGAAGAGATATGAATACATTATCAGGTTAATTGAGTTTATAATTAATTGTATCCAATTGAGTATCCAATAGCTGTGTTTCTACAATAATAAATAATTGAATTCTGTTTGTTGACTGGAGCATTCAGTATCATAAGTTACATATTCTTCAACTAGATTAATATAGGTACCATTTTAAGGGACAGCTACAGCTTGTTTATTGTATTCAGTGTATTTTCAAATGGAAATGAGCTTTTTAACAGAGATTTCTGTTTGTAAAGTCTTAAACAGTCTCTAATTGTTCACAAGAATTGTTAGTATTTATGTTAAAATTTTCTACACCTGCAAAACTATATTGATGGCTATGACTACTAATACAAAAAATAGAACTAGAGATACTTGATTCAATATTTTTTGTACTGTTTAATACAATGTCTGTATCAGACTATCTGAAATAGTTACTCCCATTTCTTTACATAATTACCAACTATTTGCCAACATATGAGCATGTTTTATTATTAATAATAATATCTACCCTATTGCAATATTAAGTTTTTTATAAGGTATAATGCATATCTACGATTTGAAATATTGTGAATCGTTTTTAAAATATACTTATTAACTAAAATATTTTAAAAGTTGAAAAAACCATTATTTTGTAAACTCTATTATATAATGTTAGTGTACAATTCCGCCACCTGGAATTTCAATGTACAGTAGCCGATTAAAGTCTCGAATGAGTATAAAGTTTTAATAATTATGATTTTGGAATAGGTACTTACCGATAACAACTGTTGATCGTCCATTATAACAAGAATTATAACTAAGTATAGAAACTGTAGCTAAGTAGGAACTAACGAAAATGAAGACCACTTTATTCAAGTACTCCTTGCAAAAAATGTGCTTCCTGCAAATAAAATATAACACAAAACTGAAAAACATCCGCCATTTCATGCTTGTCATTTGTTTCCACAGATAACTACTGTTTGTTTCGTTCGTCAGTTCCTCTTCTGTTTTCTTCTTTTTTTCATGTTACTGTGATGGTTATTATGAGATATTACTGAGAGTTTTATGAACTAACATCGTACAGACGTAATCACAGGAAGTTACTAAAAATTATTTCGAAAGATGTAAAAGTAACTGCAACATGTGATCAACTTAGAAACATGTTAATTAGTGATATTACAGTAACGTTTTATATGTGACATTATTGAGAAGTATACAAATTAACATCGTATAAATGCTTCTTGTAGGAAGTTGCTAAAAAGAAGTTCATAGGATGTGTATGTAACTGCGAATTCAAGTATTATTGTGTACATGAAAAATATGTTTTATTTACATAACATGGCTGTTAATAGAGTTGGTAATAAAATGAAGACATCTAGGAGATATCTCATTAACGTTTTAAATAAACATCACGAAGAGTCTATAATAAGAACATCACAAAAAAGACTTGTTATGTTTCTTGTTTAGTGGGTTCACTTGTATATTGGCAAAAATATCCCGACAGAAACTATCCGAAAATGGAAAGTTTGCAGAAGTTACTCAACACATTTCGAAATACAGGAAGTGTAACTTATGAAAAACCCAATAATCAATGTACGATTTAGCAATGAGATCCTCATACAAGCCAAAGACAAATTAGTGAACGAATAGGAATACGTAGAAGAAGCGCATTCAGAATAATAAAACAAAATTTTCATTCTTATCACATACAGTTACCACAGGAACTTTAGGATAGATATTTTCATCCACGGATAGATTTTTGTTTATGGGTAGTGGAACATGGGGCGTTAACTGAAAACTTCTTTGACTTTCTAATTTTTACTGATTACGGTACATTCCATAGCAAGTGAAGTGAACACGCATCATTTTCATTACTATAGCGATAAAAATCACCACTATTTACGGACACGCGACCATCAAAGACGATGGTCATTGAATGTATGGGGAGGAATGGTCGGATCTAAGGTGACAGGTCCTTACTTTAATGGAAATTTAAATGTTGCAAAAGTTCGTAGATTCTTACTGCGTCAACTTCCTGAACCAGTTAGACGGTGCTTCCGTCCATTTCAGTTCAAGAGTAAGAAATGGTTTGAATAGGTTATTTCCACGAAAATGGATTGATAGAGGTGAACCGCATAAATGGGCACCAAGATCCCCAGATTTAACGCCTATCGATTTCTTTTTATGGGGCTAGACTAAAGTTATTTGTTTATAATACCAAGCCGAACACTTCAGATTACATGAAAGTGAGAATAAGACCTGGTTTTAAAGAAGTATCACTTCAAAATGTTAAGAGAAGTTGAAAACATTTTTTTAAAAGAGTTGAATTATGTATTGAACAAGATAGCCATCATTTTGAATACCTTCTTTAGTTATTAGTTTGAGTTTGTTTAAAAGTGCATTGTCATTGCTACATCTTTTTTATTGTATTCTGTTCGTGTTGGTCTTTTATTGTAACATGTAATTAAAATTACTTTCTCTTGTTGTTTGATTACGTAATGAAATTGAATAATTTGGTTTGAATAATTTCAATATTAAACTGAAATTCAATATTTCAAGCATCGCTTAGAATAATACACGGCCTACTACTCCTTATGGCATAAAAGAAATACACTGAGCTGACTTTAAATATGTTTTCTATTGATTACGTGGAAAATACCAAAGTTGGCTATAGAGAATCCTAATACCGTTTGAAAGAGAATTGATTATTGTATCGGAGAGGATAAAAAATACCGCGTGTTCTATTGAAGATAAGTATTCAAAAATTTCAATAAAATTCCAGAAAACTAAATAACTTGAAAATCCCTCCCATTTTTGAATCTAACAAAATGTAAAATTCAAAATAAACGAGAAATCATGAAAACATTTCAGAAAGTTCCGGCACGTCATATAAAAACAAAGCAATGCAAAATCTTCAAACATTGGCCAAACTTTCTTTCTTTTTATTGAGATTCTATAAGTAAACTGTATCTTGATATTTTGATGTTGAAAGTAAATTATACGTATCCATTGATAAACGAAAACAAAAATTGCAAAAAAAAAACTACTAATGATGTTGGACTGGGACAGCTTTTTGAATACGGTGGGTCTTCGAAAAATTCTTAGCAATTGTTAAAGAACAAAAATTTATCTATTATAGATTCAATCTCCATCGTATACACTATCAAGGTTTGTAGTAAACATTTTAGGGAATTTATGGCCAGGTGTCTTTTTCAATGTGAAAAATTCTGAAGAACTTATAGACTTCATTCAAAATTTGGAATTTCCTGAAGATTATGAAATGATTAGTTTGGATGTAATGAGTTTGTTTAAAAATATCTCAAAACAAAGTGTTTTAGAAATTATTTCAAAAACATGGTATGAAATCAAGGAATTCATCTTTCCTTAGATTTTTTTTAAATATTATCAAGGTTATATTTGATACCAGTTATTTGGGTTTCGATAATATTTTTTATAAACAAAAGGACGGATCAGCAATGGGAAACCCAGTAAGCCCCATATTAGCAGCCCTGATTTCTACGGTAGTTTCAAGGTTAGATTATGAAATACCATTGGTCCACGTAAGTTGGCGGCATATTTATTATTAATTTTACGAAAAAAAATTATTCTTTATAAAAAGTTCTGCATGGTCCACAACCTAAAATTAAATCATCAGATGTTGAATTTTTTTAGTCGTATACGAGGTTTGTCAAAAAATGTGATTTTTGCTCTAGAGTTAAGTACCTTTCTTTTTGGCAATATCGAAAATTGTTACAAAGAAAAGTTGTTTAGAATTAAAAATAGCTTTCAACTATTCAACATTGTTTATTTACATTAAAAAAATATTTTTTCTACATTTTCTCTGCGATTACGTTGCAAATTCATGTTTGCATGCATAATTAATCTGGAATGCACTGGCATTTTTTAAAACTGATAATTTAAATAGGCTTTGCGAACTGTCTAGATATCGGACATTCGAAAAAACGTCCACAATCGTATTTCAAAAAGTGCCACGGTATAAACACTTTTTTTAGGCAGTCCAACAGTGTTTTTCATAGTTTTTAGAGATCCGTATTGTACAGTTTTATGTTTGATAGACGTATTTGTTTATGAAAAGTTAGACATGCCACCAACATTAAGTCTGGAAGAGAAAATTGAGATTGTGCTAATAGTGGGTGATAAGTATAAAACATTTCGAGAAGCAGCAGACATTTTTATTTTCCGACATCCAGATAAAAATATACACAATGAAACTGTTAGAAAAATATTTAATAAATTTAAGACTTATGGAGATGTACATAATAAATTTAGCAAAAAATGCAACTGAGCATCCTAAATATCCTTTGCGAAAAAGGGCATCTTCATTGCCAATGTATATATAAAAAAGTACAGTTTCAAAGATTCTAAATAAAAACAAATATCACCCTTACAAACCTCAAAAAATTCATACTTTAAGACCAGGAGATAATGATAGACGATTTGAATTCTGTTGTGACATACAGGGAATATTAGTAGATAACCCATTTATGTTAAGGTGTATCATTTTTACGGATGAAGCAACATTTTCATCAAATGGGGCAGTTTCTAGCCAAAACTGTCGTTGGTGGAGTGATACACATTTTACGTTGAAAACTCGGGACCAATATTCGTTCAAAACAAACGTGTGGTGCGGAATGTATATAAATCAAATAATTGGACCTTTTTTTATCCGAGAAACCTTGAATGCTGATCTTCATTTGTGCTTTTTAAACAATAAAATAAATGATTTTCTTGACAACCTTCCCTTACTTGAACGTCAGCAGATATGGTTCCAGCAGGATGGTGCCCCATGTCACAGCAGATTAGATGTACGTCGATACATTGAAATTTTTTTCAATGGGAGTGGTTTTCATCGTTTTTCCGAAATTCTTTGGCCTCCGCGCTCTCCAGATTCAACCCCACTCGATTTTTTCTTGTGGGGTTACTTAAAGCAAAAAGTTTACCTTCAAAAGCCATTTCAAGATGTTGATCATTTAGAGAGAATAATTGCAGGAGCGGTTCGTAATATAACTCCCCGTATGGTTACAAATGTCTTAAGACAAATTTGTAATAGAACTGTTAAATGTATAAACAGAAATGGAGAATATGTGGTGGCATTAGTAAATTGAAGATAGTGATTATTTATTAGTATTTATTGTAACAAAGTGAATTATGCATACAACTTGTTATTCATTGAAATGCATCGTTAGAATGTTACAAACTAGTGATTAAGCAACTTAAAGGTTATCAGAGTTTGATAAAAAGTGAGAGATAATTGTTTTTAAACGTTTATTTAGAATTGCTTAATCAAATTTATAATTAATAAATGCAGTCCATTAATGTGCAAACTTACATTTTCAACTTAATCGCAGAGAAAATGAATGGTACTTTACTCTAGAGCAAAAATCACATTTTTTTACAAACCTCGTATACGACTGAAAAAATTTAACATCTGATGAATTTTAGGTTTTGGACCATGCAGTACTTTTTATATAGAATAACTTTTGTTCGTAAAATTAATAATAAAAAAGTTTCCCATATGCCGCCAACTTACGTGAACACTCTGTATACGTTGACGACACTATTTTTGCTGTTCTCGAATCAAACAATAATTTTATACTGATAGCTTTCAATTCCTATCATTCGGGCTTACAGTTCACAATAGAAACAGAAAATAATAACTCCATTCCATTTATGGATGTGTTATTGATTAGAGCGGAAGATCAAATAATTAAATTTAATCATTATGAAAAACCTGTTAGTTCCAGGAAAGTTTTAAATTATTAATCACAACATCCATTTGCTCAAAAATTCAATTCCTTGACTGCCATCAAAAATAAAATGATTAAACTCAGTAACCCTGAATATTTACATGAAAATATGGTTAAATTCAAAGAAAAATTGCTGTTGAATGATTATCCCCTTAATGTTTGTAATATTATAATTAATAAAAATAGATGTTATATTGGTCAAACCAAGCAAAGATTAAAAAACAGAATATATACCCACAAGAACTTATGTGATGAAAAACATAGGGACAAATCAGAAAAAACAGCATTAGCAACACATACATTTGAGCAAAATAACAAATTTGACTTTGAAACTGTCAACATCCTAGAAAAAGGGACTAACTAACAGAAACGCCTTGTAAGCGAAATGATATATATTGAATTGAGTGAGAATACGGTCCACAAAAAATCGGATACTGACAACTTAAATAAAATTTACAAACACATAATTTCCAATTATATTAAATTAAAAAACAATCGATACTAACTTAATAAATAATATCTATAATAGATAAGTTTTGGTTATTAACCAAATGCTAAGATTTTTTCGAGGACACACTGTATTCAAAAAGCTGTCCAGTCCAACATCAGTAGTATTTTTTTTGCAGTTTTTGTTTTCGTTTATCAATGAATACGTATAATTTACTTTCAACATCAAAATATCAAGATACAGTTGCCAATGTTTGAAGATTTTGCATACCTTTATTTTTATATGACGTGCCAGAACTTTCTGATATGTTTTCATGCTTTCTCGTTTATTTTGAATTTGACAAGGAAATAAATCATTTCTGCTCAACGGAAAATACCTCACTAGGTTAGAGTGACACCTTGAGTAATTTTAAATTGTCAGCAATTTAAATTTTATTTGATGATGTTTCTTAGAGACAAAAATAAGAGGGATTTTTAAGTTTTTTGGAATTTTATTGAAATTTCTGAATTTTTAAATTTTTACATGAGTATTAGTTTTTTAAGGTTTGAGGTCTAGAAATTTTTAACGTTTTTTGAATGTTTTTGAAGTATTAACGTTTTTATTGATTATTTTATATTGATAATCACCAGATGCATGTATATCTTTGTAGCCTTGATAAAGGATTCAAATAAATTCGAAACGTCGGCATAGTGGAAAATATGTTTTTTACTATCCTACAGAACCAATGAATGAATACATTAAATAATTCTAAATATTGCAAATAGTAGCTCAAAGGCTTCAAATCAACTGATCCAAGGGAATTTTAGTTATTTTCCTACTCATTTTATCGTTATTCTTTTTTTGTGACATACTGTATTTTGAGAAAAACCGAGTTATTTCCAAAACCATAGAAGATAGGTATAGCGATTTCTTCAGAAACAGACTTTTTTTGACCGATAAATTCGAAAATGTGATAACATACAGGGTATTCCATTTAAAAAAATATAACTTTGATATGCCATCATTTTTTGAACCACCCTGTATATTTTCAAAAGTGTAGCTCTTATCGACCTTATCGACCTACATATATATATATATATATACATATATATATATATATATATATATATATATATATATATATATATATATATATATATATATATACACACACTTATATATATATATATATATATATATATATATATATATATATATATTGGAGGAATGTTCTTGAAGCATTATTATATTATTTTTTTGAAGTATTTTTCTTGGGAAAGGTTCAGATTAAAACTCTTGTAAGGCGAAACGTCAAGTTAACTTACAAGAGTTTTAATCTGAACGTTTCCCAAGAAAAATACTTCAAAAAAATAATATATATTCTATTAGTTTATTTGCCTGTTATTAATATAATATATATCATCATCATCATATGCAGCTTATTCAACCATTTTGTTATGGTGTAGCCTCCCTTTACATATTTATATATTCCACTTCCATGTGGGCCCACTGTTGTCTATTGCTAGCTATGCGGCCCCAAGTTGATCCTGCGAGTTTCTTTATGTCGTAGTCCCATCTTAAGTTGGGGCGTCTTCTTGGTCTTTTCACGCCTCGGGGATACCATTGCGTTATCTTTGTGGTCCATCTATCGTTTGTCCTTCTAGCGAGATGCCCCGCCCATTGCCACTTTAGGGATCGGATTCTATTTATGACATCTATCACTTGGGTCTTTTGTCTGATCCAATCAAGCCTTTTTCTATCTCTCCTTGTTATTCCAAGCATGCATCGTTCCATAGACCTCTGCGTTACCTGGAGTTTTCTAATGATATCAGTTTTCAGGGTCCAGGTTTCACAGCCGTATGTTAATACTGGTAGTACGCACTGATCAAACGCTTTCTTTTTCAAACGGAGTGACATTCTAGACTTGAAGATGATAGAGTTCTGTCCAAATGTTCTCCATGCTAATTTGATTCTTCTGTTTATTTCTGGAAGTAGAGAGCCTGATATGTGTATCAGTTGACCCAGGTATATGTATTCCTCTACTATTTCCCGGGCAGTGTCATTAATTGTTATTTCTTGTGCGTTTATCAGTTCGTTATACATTATCTTGGTCTTACTCAGATTTATTTTAAGGCCTACTTCGTTGTTTGCTGCATTCAATTCATTTATTTGTTGTTGCATTTCGCCAGGGTTACTCGCTATCAGGATGATGTCATCAGCGAATCTTAGATGGTTCAAGTATTCTCCATCTATATTCAGACCTGTGTTGTTCCAGCCCAGTTTTCTGAAGATGCTTTCTAGTGTTGTTAATTGGTTCAGTGTTATATCATTTTTACATTTATAAATAGATTAAATTGATTGTAATCCATTTTTTTATACCTTCTTTATTCGCATCTTTTTAAAAAAATATTGGCCAAATTTGACACATTTTTATCGGCTAATAAAGAGTTGACGATACTTTTCTTTCCTTTTCCGGCAAATCCAGATGTTGTATCGCAACCAGAAAAACAATGAAGAAATGTAACGGTATTTTTTAAGAATTCATATTTGAAACTATTAGATGTGAAGAATGGATCTTTTATAGTACCAGAAACTGGCTTGAGAAAATGAATATCATGATTATTAGAATTTAATTCATTTAAAAAGACCAACAGATCATTATCTTGACCCACAACAATGATAGTTTTATTAGTATCTCTAGCAATTTCAATCGAGGTCTTAATAATGTCAGCATCATCATCTTCTTCTGCTTGTTTACAGGAAAATCCTTGTGACTGTAATCTTTTTATTAACGTTTTTATTATGTTGTCCTTGTTTTTCTCGATAGATAAAAATTTTCCTTGCAAAAATGGTATTTTTCTATGATTTTGATAATCCGAACTCTAGAATATTTTCTGAGGTTTTTCTACGACTACGATCTCCTCTTTTAGTTGGATTAGCTGCTGGTACTGTTGTCACAGTAACTAATTTTTCAATTTCGGGTTACCCATCAAAAACGATATAGCTGCTCGCTGCGTAATGTTTTTCTACATAGCGCAAATATTTATTCATGATGAAGATTATTGTATTTGAAAATATTATAATAAATAACGTCATCAGTAAAAAGTATTTAAATTCAATAGTATGATTTGCATGTATATTTATCTATTATGAGATTTTCTATGACATAAATGTAATGAGAATTTAATAAATCAACTTTATTACTGAAAAAAATTGCTGCAGTCACATTTTTAGATGAAATCCTTTTTAAATCCTATTTTTAATATTTAGAACAACTATTATCGCAAGTTTTTTGCAATTTTAATGTTATGGATTTTGTATTTTTTTTGTTTATCAATATAATATGAAATCATACATTTTTCGAGTAATTAAAGCCTAAATTTTAATAAATAGCTCAAAATTATACATAATGATTCAAAAAAAAATTTCGGATTCGAGTTTTTTTCATTATTTGCATTTTCTGAGAACATTTACCATAGTAATGTATATTTTTTCATACCATCAGAAAGTAGAGACTTCAACTAACAAAAAACGCAGCAACTTTTTCAAAAAAGCAGATATTTTGACATGAGAATTTTCGATTGAAAATTAGGGTGCTTTTTCGATATTAAGTCAAAATAAGGTGAAAAAAAGAATATTTTATTTCAAAAAAATTACTGTATGTTTGGAACATACAAAGGTAAGTTTTCACCAAAATTCGTGAAAAAATATTTTTTTTGGCAAAAGATAAAAAACCAAAAACTCGGTTATTCGAATTTTTCACATAAATTTTGAGGTTATGTGAGAAAAGTAACAATACAAAAGTTGTGGATATTTTTATTACCTACAACTTTGCAATTCAACTTTTTTTCATAGGACTTGCAGTTTTACCGGAAATCGAGATTAACCGTTTTTTACCCTTAAAAACTCACCCCCTCCCCCTTCCCGACCTCAGATCTCCCGTGATTTATTTTTCTTTTCATTTTGGTTATAGTCTCTACCTTTTCCAATGGGTATCATCCTACTATAATTTTTTTTCACTTTTTACCATTTTTAAAGTTATCGAACCTGGTCAATTTATCGTTTCTTATTTTATATAAATATAATTATTCATTAAATATAAAGTTGATTTTGATTAAAGAATTGGTTCTGTTTTTTCCCATTCTGTTTTATCGTTGCTATTACTTCATTCTACGCGCTTTATGCCAAATCCTGCAGTATTTGTTATCAATGGAGAAACTGCCTTCTTCAGATTGGTTGAGATAAAGCAAATTAAAGATTTTTGATAATTAATACATCCTGAAAAATCGCTTAAATTAGATTTAATCTCTAGAGGGTGAGCTCTGCACAAATCAGCATTACGAGGGCGTTTCAATGAAATAAAAGGGATTAGTTGGTATTTGTATTCTCGAGGGGTATGGAACGTAATTAATTGCAGTTTAGATTATCGGAAACTTATACTCTTTTGAATGTTGATAGAAGAACATTTTACGACGAATTATATACAGTTTTTATTTAAATTTGGACTAAAAATATTTCTCACAGTGAAGAGAGTGAATCAATTGAAGTCAATGATAACAAAGAAGATATATTAAGCTCGTGAAATATGGAAACATGAAGATATCATCAGCATTTTGGTTATGTAAGATGGACCAACAATTTTAATTTTTATATTTCGAGGTTGGAAAGACGTAACTAGCAAAATTTGAGAAACACGTGTTTATTATATTCGAATTACAAAAAACTGGAACGATCTGTTGAGGAGAGGGGAAATTATAAAAAAATATTAAATACAGAAAACGCTCAAAAAACAGTACCTCGTAAAATTTTCGCGCCAAATTATTAACACAGTTCCTCCTAATCAACTGGTTTTAGTATGTGCTGATGCGGTGTGTCTTGGTAAGTCGTTACAACAATAAAAAGAAATATTCATTGTAAATAGGAATTTTTCTATTGGCAGTGTTCAAAAATTTGCGTTTCCATTCATAATTTTTACGGCACTATTACTTTGTAAATGTAATGTGGAATTTGACTGTTTCCTGTTACGAGCTCCTGCCTTATGATGTCCCTTCCCACTAAACAAGAAACATAACAAGTCTTTTTTGTGATGTTCTTTTTAGAGACTTTTCGTGATATTTATTCAAAACGTTAATAAGATATCTCCTAGATG
Organism: Galeruca laticollis; assembly: GCA_963921935.1. Lineage (NCBI taxonomy): Eukaryota > Metazoa > Arthropoda > Insecta > Coleoptera > Chrysomelidae > Galeruca > Galeruca laticollis. Next base: position 76,789,295 of record OY998177.1, read on the forward strand.
TCTTAATTTTACTACCAACTCTATTAACATCCATGTCATGTAAATAAAACATATTTTTGATGTAAACAGTAATACTTGAATTCGCAGTTACATACACATCCTATGAACTTCTTTTTAGTAACTTCCTACGGGAAACATTCATACGATGTTTATTTGTATACTTCTTACTAATATCACATACAGAACGTTACTGTGATATTACAAATTAACATGTTTCTAATATGATCACATGTTGCAGTTACTTTTACATCTTTCGAAATAATTTTTAGTAACATCCTACTATTTACGTCTGTACGATGTTAGTTCATAAAACTCTTAGTGATATCTCATATTAAACATCACACTTACATAAAAAAAGAAGAAAAGAGAAGAGGAACTGACGAACGAAACAAACAGTAGTTATCTGTGGAATCAAATGACAAGCATGAAATGGCGGATGGTTTTCAGTTATGTGTTATATTTGATTTGCAGGAAGCACATATTTTGCAAGTAGTACTTGAATAAAGTGGTCTTCGTTTCCGTAAGTTCCTACTAAGCTACAGTTCCTATACTTAGTTATAATTCTTGTTATAATGGACAAACAACAGTTGTTATCGGTAAGTACACATTCCAAAATCATAATTATTAAAACTTAATTCTCATTCAATACTTTAATCGGCTATTATACATTGAAATTCCAGGTGGCGGAATTGTACACTACCATCACAGCATATAATTAGGCTGTGCTACCATTATATAATAGAGTTTACAAAATAAGGGTTTTTTCAATTTTTAAAATATTTTAGTTAGTAAGTAAATTTTAAAAACGATTCACAATATTTCAAATCCTAGATATGCATTATACCCTACAAAAAACTTTATATTGTAATAGGGTAGATATTATTATTAATAATAAAACTTGCTCATATGTTGGCAGATATTTGAATCTAGAAGAAAATATTTTCAATGTTCAAGATGTTTCGGAAGCTACTTACACAAATAAAATGAAAAACAAATAGTTGGTAATTATGTAATGAAAGGGGAGTAACTATTTTAGATAGTCTGATACAAACATTGTATTAAACAGTACAAAAAATATTGAATCAAGTATCTCCAGTTCTAGTTTTTGTAGTAGTAGTCTTAGCCATCAAAATAGCTTTGCAGGTTTAGAAAATTTTAATATTATTAATAACAATTCTTGTGAACAATTATAGAATGTTTAAAACTTTAAAAACAGAAATTTCTGTTAAAAAGCTCATTTCCATTTGAAAATTCACTGAATACAATAAATAAGCTGTAGCTGTCCCTTACAATGGTACCTATATTAATCTAGTTGTAGAATATGATACTTATCATACTGAATGCTCCAGTCAACAAACAGCATTCAATTATTTATTATTGTGGAAACACAGCTATTGGATACTCAATTGGATACAATTAATTATAAACTCATTTAACTTGATAATGTGTTCATATCTCTTCTTCATAAGTATTTTTTTTTCCATACAGTGTATTAATGATGCTTAGTTTTCATTAAGTTACAATTCCACGATGTTAATATACAATTTGTTCCAGGATGAAAATAACAAGATGAGAATAGTATATTATTTTATACAAAAAAGAAGTATGAATTTGCATAGCATACCTGAATTTACCTGCCAAATGGAGTGAGGCATGTAATAGAAGGTAAATCATGAAAAGTCACTTCTCGAAATAAAATATGTTATTATTCCTTTGAAGAGCCCCGCATGTATCTTATGGAAAATGGGTCCCAGTCAATTGGCTGAAAATTAAGAATGATGTAGTTTATGATGATCGATCAAAGGTCTCTATGGGCACAATTTGATCTAAAGTAATTGTTTCATTAGCTGTTGTTTAGAACACCTTTAAATGTTTCACCGATAAGGATTTTGAAGTGTACGTTATGGAATGGTTGAGGCACTCGAAACAGCCACTCTTCCGTGAGAAAAAGTAACCGTAAGTAAACGATAGAATTTTCTTTAATCAGATTGAATTTCTGTTGATGTAACGTAATGTTTCATTAAATATTTATGGTGTAAAATTTTTATTAGTTTTAATAAAATTAAAAAACTATTCTAATAAATTTTCTGTAAACTAGCTGTAATGTATGTGTATCCGTTAAGCTTTATTAATTCAGTTTCAAAGTATGGTACGTTATGGTAACTACGGATTAATATGCCCTTTTTATTTCTTGTTTTTACTGAATGCGTTCAATAGTTTCCACTTTCCAGACTTGTTATGTAATATGCTTACACAATTTTTTTTTAGGTTGGATTCCTGGACAAGATATTTTTTTTCTAATGCTGTTTTCTTCAAATTTACTGTACTGTTCATTAATAGGGAATAAACGTTTTAAATCCTTTATTGCTTTTTTTGCTATTTTATTTTAAATGTACAGGATGAACAACTAAGAACGACTGTAGGCCACATCTCAGAAAAGAATCATGGTACAACTTTCAAAAAAAAATACCTTTAGGTAAGTGATCCTGAAAAATTGCTGGAAAATATTTTGCAATCTCTAAAATATCCGCTAGGGGTGGAATGAACACTCGAAAACATAATACTCCAAAAAAACATACTGAAGGTGTCCTAAAAATACAATTTTTGAAATCTTGATGAGGTTATGAATAAATTTAATTAAGAAGATTTTTTGCCATTATTATTCAAATAATGGCTGGGGAAGGTTCAAACTTATGAACAAGTGTATAACTTTTTCGTTTTTCAACCGATATTAATGATTTTAGCTACATTTAAAAGAGTTTTTCTGTTTAATAAGATTGATAACAAAATTAGATAATTTTGTATCTACTCGGAAATTTCAAATGTAAATTGAAGCATTTCTTTTAATTTTTATGTCTGATATTGTAAATCTTATATCTTGGAATAGATTCCTATTTTTTAAAACCCCTTTTCATCAGAATTTGAAAAATGCCTCATTACATTTGAAATTTCCGAGAAAAATGGGAAAATTGTCAACTTTTCCACATAGCGTTGACAAAATTGTTCAATTTTGTTATTTTTGTTAAGCATATCTTATTAAAGAGGAAAAACTCTTTTAAATGACGCCAAAAACATGGATATCGATTAAAAAAAAGTGTTACATTTGTTTTTTGGGTTGAACCTTCCCCCCCCCCTTACTTGAAGAATAAGGACAAAAAGTCCCTAACTACATTTTTTCATAATCTCAACAATATATCAAAAACTGTATTTCTAGGATACCTTTAGTATGTCTTTTTTGGAGATAATCACAGTATTATGTTTTTTAGTGTTCATTCCACCCCATAGTAGATATTTTAGGAACTCAAAAATATATTCCAGCTATTTTTCAGGGTCATTTTCCTGAAGGTATTTTTTTAAAGTTGTACCATGACTATTTTTAGAAATATGGCCGACAGCCGGCGTTCTTAGTTGTTCACCCTGTATTTGCTGATTAGCCACAGAAACATCTGTAGGATGTCATCTAGAATGTTTGAGGTATATTATTTAGAGGTTTATGTAATGTCCATACAATATCTACGAGAATACACTGTATTGTTTTTGAAATGTCGCATTTAGATCATTGATAAGATGTTATTTTTCAGACATTGCATTAACATAGACAAGATGTTAAAAGGCATTTCAGAATGTTACAGAAATGTTGTTTTCAGTTCGTTACAAAGACTTCCTTTTGAGGAAGTTCTAGTTACATCACAGTAATGTAAAAAGGTAGCGCTTCAACATGGCTGATAAGTTGAGTTGAAACATCACAAAAGTTAACATCCACAAGCTGGGCATAAGCGGTTGTATATATCTACATGTGAGGAAAACAAGATGAAAAAAAGGAAGAACATTATCACAATGTGATGTTGAATTAACATAACAGTAATATTTATTTGCATAGTGGGTTGTTTTACGAGGTCCTGCTTGAAAATGTCAAATCAAACAACGAGAATTATCGATTCACAATAGAATTGAATAACAAGAAAGTGATCGAAATAGCTGTAATATCATCCTGGTTCCTGAGAATTACTGTTTGGATTCATCAGTCAATATTTTCGATGATACCCTAAGTTCCGAAGACGTGTAAAAAATAATCAGTAATGCGGAAATAGTTTTTGAAAACGGTTTTCTCTTTTTCTTATCTTCTCATTGCTTTTATCTTTTCTTTTCTATTTTTCGTTTGTTTTCATTTTTTTTAACATATAAGCACATCTTCTTTTGCTAATCACCACAATTTTGATATTTTGGCTACTTTTCTTCGTAGACTGTTTTTTAAAAAGTAAATCTTCGAATTTTTCTTTGAGGGGGTGTAACAATCCGATCGGCTGTTACGATTTCCATCGGACAATAGTATTTTAATTTCGTCGGATTAAGGTAAGTCTCTTCCAATCAGTAACAATCTGAAATACGTTGTGGTGGTTTTACATATTTGCTGGTAAGTTAAATTCTTCAAATATTTGTTTTTTTCATGTGTTTACAATGTTTTATTTCTAATTATAATATGCGCGGGTGTTTGTCAAATTTGTTATGTTCAATTCTTCTTTTTAATAAAAATAGAAACATTTCTTATTCATTTGAAGTAAATTTTTAATAACATCTTTTCATTCTTTTTGTTGCTTCATATTTACGCATTTTCTGTTTATTTAGGGAACAAGGCGAATAGGATAGAACAGACTTCTGTTAGTTTTATATTGAAAACTAGATTCAGTTTTTTATGTTTTGGAGCATAAGCTTCCAATCTGGTCTATCTATTATTTTCTTCTCAGTAATTTTCCTTCAATTTGTTCTCCTTCTTTTTTTCTTTCCGCAGCTTTGCAGCCCCTATGTAGGACCTAAGTACCAACTGTACAACACCGCTAGAATCTAGAGACAACGAGGAACCGGCCGGGATGGAATAAGCACAACGTTTCCATTCACTTGGATATAGCGAGAGCTGAATAATTCCAGAACCTCAACAAGTTAAGTCCTTTGTCTTATACTCAATTCATGAAATTCTAGAACTGGAGATTTTTATTGTATAACTGCTTTTTTTATTCGTGTTATATTTTAGATATGCAGTCAATGCGATTCATATTATTGATTTATGAATGAATATAGTTTTTATTCTACACTACTCGAAAATACCATTTTCGTGACTATCTCGGGATGGGAAAGTAGGTATTTGCACGGCTAGGCGAGAAAAATGGCAAATAATGTGTACTGAATCTCTATAATTAATTTAGGCATTATATAAATTGAAACCCTGAAGGTCATAAGACAATTAACATTTTAAATTTAAAGTTATTTCAAGTGTATTGTAAACAGGGGGAAGTATATACATTCCAAATCATAGCTTATGCAAACACAGCGTTCAGCCATGAAATTCACCTTGAATGAAATCACGCCACCTTGACTGAAATCACGTTACCTTGATCTTTATAAAATATAAGCCGTTGACCAGCTGATTGCAAAGATGTAGTAATCGTAGTCGTAGTAATAGTAAATAACTATGACGTAGGTTAGTGTTACTCATCGTATCATCAACATCGTTATGTAGAATTTAAGTTCCGAATATTTTATAATTATGTGATAGTAAGTGTAACGTATTCCGCTCAATGTGAGTACAAGTTTTAGATATAATAAACCCAAGAATGATTTTTGTATGAAGACGTTTTATTGATTCCGGTTCAACGAGGTTTAACGGTAGTGACACGAACCTATTTCTGTGGGGAATTGGTATCAGCGCTCCAGGGCACATTCACCACATCACATGGCAATCCTGCTAAAAACAGGCTGATGGTTCCTGATGAAGATCTTATAATAAGAACGTAATTGTGCGAAATTTTGTATTTGGTGGTTTTTGGTTTCGGTGACATTGGTTCTATAATTGAATTGTGGCAATTGACTTACAAAAATGGGAGGAAAATCGACTAAACAAGAAGTCCAGCACAACGGAGCAGTAAACAACAATTTTATAGTTCAGGATGAATACACCATCCTTCCCCAGTAGCGGGAAAATACCCTGGTTATGTTCCGCGTTTTAACGTCCTTAAGCTACTGTGTTCACTTGATTGTCTTGTTTACACTACTTGTTTTCATTTATCAATCCCTGGTATTTGTTTTATAGATACATGTTTATATGCTAACTATTGACTATTATACAATCACAGTCTATTCTTATGTACAATTTGTGTTTTAATACAATTTTGAGATGTACTCTCACAGTTCACACCTATTATTATGGTTATTTTAAGCGGCCCGAGTTACTGCGGGTCTAATTTCACCCTTTCTGCCTTTTTAAGCAGGACTAAGTCCCCTATCTTGAATTGAATTGTTGAAGTTTTCACTTTGCTATTTTTCTCCTCATTTATTTTATTTTTAGCGAAAATTATCTAGCTCGCTCGTGGGCGTATTGCAATTTGTATTTCAATTCGTTACTGTACTCTTCAAAATTATAACATGGTTGTATTCCCTTGTTCAAATATTCGGGTATATTCGATTTCCTATAATATAATAGTTCAAATGGAGTATAACCATGATATGTACTGGGTGTTGTATTATAACAATATGCAAACATTCTGACAGCCTACAATGTTTTACGGCTAATTGTAATTACTAATTGTAATTGTTAATTTGTTGATTGTGAATGTACCTTTAGGGTTTTGTTGATATTAAAACATACATTATATTATAGTATAGACGAATCCGACGGTGGTTATTTTACACCGGAAGGAATTACGCAAAAGCAAGATAGGCTGCACTAAATTTGCTACCTGAATAGTCAAAAGGAACATATATCCAAAAATATAAATATATGTTTATTGCATTGCAAGATACAGCAAAAACATTATTTTCAACAAATCATTTGCCATTTTTTATGACTCGTTCATCTCATAACATTGAACGGTACATTCAAAATATTTCCCACCTTTCTTTTTGTCATTTTAGAATCTAATCATTTTATGTGTAGGATAAAAACTATTGTGTATTCTACGCCGCGAAAATGGTTTTCCGGGCCATTTCTTCTGCCGGCGCGGAAAACTAGCACTTTCGCGCATAGGTACACAAATAGCTATTGCTGAAGCCTTTGATATTTGATTTTCAGAAATTTATATTAACTTGGAGAATCGCATTAAAATATTTTCCGTATTTTGTTGAGTTAAAGTAAATATAAGGTTTTCCAGTTTTTAACCATTTTAGTTTTTTGTTTAATTAAAGTTATTATCGCTTAAGGAACTGGTGACGCCCAATTCAATATCGATTGTTCACCCCATCCCAGTGAAAATACTTTAACTGAGGGCGAATACCACTACCTGAGAGAGAGTCTCCAGTCGGGGATGGCGAAGGATAATTAATACTCTAATACAAATTCTAGTAATAGAAATGGTACTTAAAAACTAATACTCTTACAGCTTCTATTTCTCGGAGCTGCGATAACAGTGTGAGTCAAAACCCAACAAGATCCCGTACAATGCATCACTTCAGCACGAGAATGTAAGTGTAAAAATTGAAAGCAGTGCAGAAAATTTGTCTAAATTATTGGTAGATGGTATGACTGGAGGGTACATTGGACGCTTCAACTAGCCAAGACTTCACAGAATGCAATGAACATTTGGGAATGGTTCTTGAAAACAATGAGACAGTCATAGTGCATTCGGCTAGCTGAACTAGGGAGAATTTAGCTCGACCTTTTTTCTAGTCGTGCGTTCGGTTGCATTAATCGATGGGAGTGCAAGTTAACTGCCGCATAAGACTGAGTTGCCCGGCACGGCATTCGACAGATGTATGTGCTTGCTCACAATTCGCATTTTGTAGAACTGTTCTTCCTCAGAGTTCGAGTTGGTGTGTTTATATTAAATTTTGAGGTTAAGTATTTGCATTTGGAGTGAGTTTAGTAACAGCAATATATTATTGGTTTTCGAGCTGCAGCGAAAGCAGTAGTGAAAGCATAGACAGTGATGAGGATTTGCAACGTGTGTCCAATATTTTGGAGATGAAAAGGGAGAAACCCAACATTCGCGGATATGTAGATGTTGTCGCAAACTAAGTATTCGAGAAATATGTATTAAAGAACAAATAATCTTTCCCTCCATGGTTTCCATCGATTTACTATTCTCATCGTATCTGAAATCCATAAATAATAACTGACATGATGTTTTATAGCAACTTTAACAATATTTACAGCCACAAATTGTCTAAAATTTTTATAACATAACGTCAAAAATTTAAACAGAATTTCACAGTCGAATGCTAGGAAGTAATTCGAGCTATACTGGAGCAGTTCAATTTTAGAGCTTTATCAGAGCACATTAATAAAGTGCGCGGGCGGTCCAGTCGGAAGCATCATTAGTATTGTGGAAGATGCTGGACATGAATCAGATCGGGTGAAGACGATACCCAAACTAATCAGAATCTAACTTTTGAAAACAACTTATCTCAAGATAGCGATAATGACGGAAATCCAACGACAGTAAGTAGTCACAATGGAGCTATATCCAGAAAACAAAATTCCGAGCTAAAATAAAAAATTTAGAACGACTGGCGAATGTTTCCTTGGATTTAGAAAGCTCAAACTTGAAAAAAAAAAACATTTCTGAAAAGGTATTCCCGTCTTTAATTGTTTTGGTATTTTGGTATTTGTTATTATTATTGATTACACTAGTTGCCAAACCTAATAAATCTCTTCGGAGTTAATTATATTATTGGTGGAATTTATTATTTCTTCTAAACAAATATTTATTCTATTAGCTCTACCTCAATTGAAATATGGTTTGTTGAGTAAATTATAACCGGTTTTTTAAATATTTAAATAAAAGTAACCATTTGTTGTATTTTGGATATCGAATTTGTGTTGAAAGCCTTCCGTTCCGTTCCGTTCTCCGTGGTCGTTTTCTTCATCATATGCGACTGTTAGTCTGCATTTGCTAAAGCTGTGCTCCCTGAAGTAGTACACCGAGCGAACTGATCGTCTGTTTTCACTACATCTAAAGTTAGGTCTCCTTTGAGCAGTGCACTAGTGCTTCTGATACCGGACGTGTATATCAACTACTGCAGGAAACACGCAAGTTTATGTCTTATTTGGAGCCATAAATGAGTAAGATCGTTGAGTTTATTGCCTTTTTTACTAATGGCAACACATGAAGGGTGAATTGCTACTCATATATTTAAATTTGTAGAGCATGGTTTGTAATTTTTACCTGTGTAATTCATATAGTCACTCCATCTTAAGTGGCTATCAATATAGATACATACATGCTTTGTCTTTTTTACTGCATGAATTCTAAATGTTTGTTCTCTATCAATTATGTAAAGGTTATCAAAGTGGGGTAAGCCATTCCTATAACAGCAAAAGGGTAGATAGTTTGTTTTATCCATATTTACTGTTAATCGATAAATGAAATTATTCCCATAGTGAAGGCCGCTTAACATGGAGCAATACAACCTGCAAGAAATTGCATGCAAGGTCAAAATATTGCATACGATGAATCTTGCACGTTGTTTCACATTATGCAAATCAAATAGAAAATTTCAAAAAAATGGAATTAACAAAAACATTACGAATCAACAAAAAAGTTAATTTCACAAAAAAATGTGCTCCAGTCAATGGTCAGATTTGATTCTTAAATCGATAAAGTTGCAATTTTCAAATCAGTTTACCTGCACTTGATGTATACAAACCTGAAAGAATCTACTTTATTTATCAACCATCATGTCGTTCGTTTCGTCTGGAAGTGAAGAAAGTGGCAATGAGAGTATTGTTTCAAAAACTAAAGAGACGGATTTAACATTTGTGGCGAAATTTGTTCGGGATAACCCTATTATTTTAAATAAAAGGAAAACTCCCGAAATAAATAAAAGGAAACAACACGTCTTAGCCACGCTTAAACAACATTATGAAAGTAAGTTATCATGCTTTATTATAAAATGTTGTAAGTTACTATGAAAACGTTGTAGATAATTTTGGGAAACCTACCGATTCCAAAAAGTTATTAAAAAAAATTAATAACCTGAAGGCGGTAGTGAAAAAAGACTGATACCAACATAACTGGGAATAGAAAGATAAAGCTGAGTGCAGCATAACAATTCATGTACACGGCACTACAGGGGGATCAAGAGGAGTGCAATCCTATTCTTAACAAAATACCTGGTAAAATAATTAATTTTCATTTTATGTATATAAGCTAGTGTAGTATTTCGTTTCAAGGCATGTTGCAGTTGGAATCCCTTCTGACGAATAAAAAGAAAAACAGTGCGGTGAAGTGGCAGGTTCGTCAGTCGCTTCAGTGTCTCCTTTAACACTGCCACCACCGTTACCTGCACGTCCAAAGCGACAAAAAATAAACGGTTTCAAATATTAAAACTAAATTTTCCGCATCTGTGGTCCTGAACAATATTCTATCATAAAATTGTTACTTGTGTACACTTCGGGGGATGAATCGTGCTAACAAACCGAAATTTCTCCAAAAATTTAGTATATCTGGATTTATAGGACCCGCTGTACTCGCTCTAGTCAACTGAAAATCAATAGGGTACATCTGTGAGACACCGTGAACAATATTCGATCATAAAATTGATCAATCGTATACTCTCTGGAGGCTGTATTGTGCTAATAAACTGAAAATTCTCCAAAAATGACAAAAATTTGGTACTTCAAGTACCATAGCCCCCGTTGGACTGGCTTTAGTGAGCTGAATATCAGTAGGGATCATCTTTGAGACGCTCTGAATAATATCCCATCATAAAATTGGTCAATTGTATATACTCCGGAGGCTGTATCGTGCTAACAAACTTAAACTTCTCCAAAAATGACAAAAATATCGTACTCAAAGTACTGTAGCACCTGTTGTATTGGCTTAGGTGAGCTAAAAATCAATAGGGTTTATCAGTGAGATGTCCTGAAGAATATTCAATAATCATAAAATTGGTGACTTATTGAACTTAAGAGGCTGTATCGTGCTAACAAACTGAAATTTCTCAAAAAATGACAAAATGTCGTACTTCAAGTACCATAGCACCCGTTCTACTGGCTTTGGTAAGCTGAAAATCAATAGGGTTCATCTGTGACATGTCCTTAACAATATTCCATCATAAAGTTTGTGACTTATTGCACTCCGGAGGCTGTATCGTGCTAACAAGACATGTAAGGAAAAGTGGCCGACGACAACGACGACGACGACGACATACACACAGGACTTTTTTTCTAAAAACCGTTTTTTTGTGTTGTTGTTGATGAAAAACGTAAAAATAACTCAAAAAAAAATGTCCAAGTTTCAACTTTTGTGGGGTAAACCAATACTTTTCTCGCATATTAGATAGGTTGGGCGGAAAAGTAATATAGAACAGTACGAAACGGAGGAAGCACGTACTTCAAGCACCATGGAACTACAAAGATTGTTACTTTTGAAACAACTGCATGTTCTAAACCTTAAGAAGGCAAAGCTGGAGAAAGAGTTAAATAAAGATCATGTTGTAAGAGAAGGAGAGAAAAATTAAACTATTTTGTAATTAAATATGTATTTTCAATTGAATAAAAATTATCATAGTTATTTTGATTGGCGTAAATAATTGTAGCTAAACGGTTTCGTATGACTTGATCTTCCCTTCGAAGTTCAATAAGCCCAACAGGTTCTTCTTCTTCGTCTTCATTTTCATCGTCTGGATGTAAGCCTTCTTCAATTTCAAACACTTCTTCATATTTTAAATTTTTTCCAATATTATGAAGAACACAACATGTTATAATAATGGATGGCACTTTTCTTAATGGCAGTCTAATTGTATCTTGTAATAAAGGGAATTGTTGCTTCAACTGTCCGAAGCATCTTTCGATAATTACACGTTCATTTTTCAAAAGGTTGTTATATGCTAATTCTTTTGCAGTTCTTCGTTCTCTAAATGGGACCATTAAACATTTTTCCATACCATATTCCTTATCTCCTAACAATACTGCATTGCCAAATGTATTCGTTACCATCATGATTTTCCCCAACTTTTTTAATTCATATCAACGTACAATCAATTGCACCTATATCAGTTGGAAAGCGAAATTTAGCTCGCCATTTTTGTTTTTCCTGTTGTATCGTTTCATAGTCCTACGGTTTCAAAGGTAATTAATTAAATAGATAACAATAAAAGTACAACCATACATGAGGACCCTTTATCCATATATGAGATTTTTCAATAATTTTTTGGCTGACAAGATGTACCACATTTGATACCGTTGGTTGACTTACACCAATATCTTCTGCTACACCAATCTGGAAGTCTAAAGCCAAATATAACAAAAAGTTAAATAATACCATAATATATTAATATTTGCCAGTGTACTAAGGAAAGTAAAAGACCTACCTGGATCAGCAATATATCGCAAAAAGATTTTCATTTTGGTAATATTGTCTATGGCCCCTCCTGTGGTTTCCCCGGTATCAATGTCAAAAAAATTTGTTGTTAACCATGCCACAGTTTCGGGGTTAAAACGACACAATTTCACATAATCTCGATGACGAGGATCTTCTCGTCTGATTTTATAAACTTTTGGAGCTCGTTGCACGACAAACATTTTTTAAACAAATAGGTATACACTTTCAGTAAGAACTATCAGTATACTGAAAAGCAGACTTGAAAATTCATAAGAATATACTTAATTTAGTAAGTATTACCTATCGTTTATTAATATAGATTTAAGTAGGAACTAGTTAACATAAGTACAAACTTATACTCTCTCAGTGCATACTTTAAGTATCAGTTTGTACTTGAACTTTAATAATATACTTCTCAGTATTAACTTATGAAAACGTAAGTATTAAGTATCTACTGATTTTTATTAATACCACCCATTATGTTTGCGTGAATGGTCTGTACGATCATGAGCTCTGAAAGCCGACGAAGGATTGAGCAAAAGCACAATCTTGAGTTTAGCTGTGATCCCTAAACTTTTAGACACGATTGTCGCGTTACAAAGTATCATTTGATTATAAACAATAAACAAACACATTCCCGTTTGCAAAATCATGTATCTGTATACATCATGTTTGGGTGGATGTTCGGTACGATCATGGACTCTGAAAGCTGATGAAGGAACGAGCAAAAGCACAGGACTAGAAGTTTCATTAAACGTCACAGTATATTCGCAGATAACCGAATCTTTTCACAATCATTTCTCACAGATCTAGTCAAACTACCATCTCATTACTGTCGAGAAGACACAGACTTGGAACAAACATTCCAATCTTGAAATGATTTGCATAAGGTTTATATGTAGAAATGTAAAGATGAACATAGGCCAGTTCTCTCTTCTAAGATACATATAACCAAAGGATATGAACATTTCTTTATATCGAGCACGCAAAAATCGGTGAGATATTTGCCTTACCATGACATGCGTGACAGAAATTGCAATGATGACATAAAGGGGGAGGTTCGAAAGTCAGACGGCTGTGTTTGATATTTGCATGTCCAATTTGTAGTCTGCTAATAATTATTTTATATTTTCTTGGTAATGAGGGGAGATGGAATGGTTTGTCGGATTTACGGATCTCACGCAATTTCGAAAGGATAATGTTCCAGGGTTCTTGGCATAATGAGTAAGTGAAAGTGGCCCATTTGATTTTCTCTTTACGGTAAAAATATCAACGGTTGCAATAAAAGACAGTTTGAGACATAATTTTTAACAATAAAGTATTTCAATTTTTTTATGAATTTCTTTCAAATAGAAATGTAAATAAAAATATTGCAGGTTCCTTATCTATGGAAGATTTTTCTCATGAAACATTCGTTGGACATGTGTATTGAACGTGATATTTCAACAACCGACTTCTTATCTTATCACTGCATATTATGCCTGACATTGTAATATTATTATCGAGATAAGGAATTGATAAAACTATTATTTCATTTTGTGCATATTTTGTGTGAAGCACATGGATATTTTTAGAATTATCAGTTGAATTTTTAATTTTTTTCTAGCCGAAAGATTACTTCGAATTTATAGAGAAAAACAATAAATCACTTCAATTTATCTTAGAAAAAAACGAAAAATAGATGAATTCAAGTATGCCATTATATTTTTACCTTTCAACCGATAACATATCTAAAATGATCTCATGAACAGTTTCTTTTCAGTACGATAGTAAACAAAGCAAAATCAATGTCGCATTACAGTCACACTAAACCCCAAGAATAATTTTTGTTGACTCCGTGGAGTGTCTGATTATGTAATATCCTACCATGCAAACTCTCCAGAGACACTTAATTTTCTTCAATTCCCCATTTCCTTCCTTCTGTAAAACCGGACGGTTGTAAATCGCGCTCAATTTTTAAAACTGAATAAATTGAATGAATATACTTACTGAATTTTTCTGAATTCACGCGAATGACGTTAATAAAATATTTCCTAGTTGTTTAAATTTCATAACCAACTTTATTAACATCCGTGTTATGTAATTAAAACATATTTTTGATGAATTCGCAGTTACATACACATCCTATGAACATCTTTTTAGCAACTTCCTATAGGAAACATTCATATGATGTTAATTTGTATACTTCTCACTAAGATGATCACATTTTGCAGTTACTTTTACATTTTTCGAATTAATTTTTAGTAACTTCCTACGACTACGCTTATATGACGTTAGTTTATAAAACTCTCAGTAATATATCATATTAAACATTACAGTAACATAATTGGGTGAGCTGTTTTATTGATGTATTCATAAAATTACAAGAAAAGATGACGAACGAAATAAATGACAAGCATTACATGTAGGATCGTGGCGTGGTTTTCAGTTTCGCGTTTCATTTGCAGGGAGCACATTTGTTGTAATAAGTACTGAAATAAAGTTGTCTTCATTTTCTTTAGTTCCTACTTAGGTATAGATCATGTTATAATGGACGAACAACAGTTATCTGTAAGTATCTATTCCAAAATCATAATTATTAAAATTAATAACTCATTTAATACATTAATACTTTAATCGGCTATTGTTTCATGTAATGAATGTTGTGCTACGGAATATCACTACACAAGTTATTCCAATAATTATATGTGTATCGGTGATCATACATATATAAAAGGATTTATGAGATTGTATTACCTTAACATATGTACCTATAAAAGCTGAAGTTCGATATAAATCAATATGCAAAATAATTTATCAGCTGATTTTTGAAAAGCCAAACATTTATGTGTAGATATTCAAAGAAAATGTATTCAAGTAAGTGGATAAATAATTTCTTTACATTCACTTAAACAATTCAGTGTTCATATACTTGATAACTAATTATACCTATGGAATTATATTCACAAATTTTCCTTTTTTATGGTTCAGAGATTGAAACAGAATAGAATCGTGATTCTTTGAAATTATCGTTTTTATTATTGGCCAATAATATTAAAAATGCACTGATCTGACAGTATTTCCGTAAATTCTCTGGCTGGAAACTGCAAACAGCGGTATGGACACGACTATCTTGTAATTATTTGATGATTTCTGGATTTCATGCGAAGATACTCTATATAAATATTGGTAAGTAGTGTATGTATGTTAATTCGTAATATTTTAGCACTGTGACTTGGATTTTATATGATTTTTCTTAAAAATTTTAACACATTTCACATCCACGCTTCCAAGTCCTCGATCTTCAATTTTTTTATCAACAAACTTTTTATTTCAAAGCTGACCTTTTTTGTTTCAAAATTTATTTCATTTCCGCTATAATTAAGATGTCTTCCATGGATAGAATGTTTTTACTGTAATTTTGAGTTTTCCCATTTCTTACAGCACACACATATATATATATATATATATATGACAGTTTTTGTCCTCGTTATTTCCGTCAAATAATCGCATAGTATTTGCATTGATATAAAATTTAATTTCTGACTATGGTTTATCTGTATCACGTTCTGCATTGAATTTATTGATGCTAACCAAAATAATATTTTCCTAATGACATAAGATGCACTTTTATAGTTTATATATGTGTTTCAATATATATATATATATATATATATATATATATATATATATATATATATATATATATATATATATATATATATATGTATATATTTATTTATATATATACATATATATTGTTATGGATTATTTAATTATGATTATGTATGATAAATATTATGTTATCTAACATAATTTTGTTCCACGTTTGGAAATCAATAATTATTATGAATTTTAATTTATTTATTTGTTTGATTATTATTATGGAAATTATTGAATTTAATTCTTCCTATGTTGAGGTTACAAAGAAATATAGCTATTTGTTTGTTATGTTTAAATTTATTATTATTGTTGTTACTTTTTTATTATGGGTGCCAGAACTCGTATGGTTTGCTTATTATAGGCAATATGATTTTATACCTAATACAAGTTCAATTTAACCTAACCAATAGTTTTATTCATTCCACTTTTTTTTTTTTTTTTTTTTTTTTTTTTTTTTTTTTTTTTTTTTTTTTTTTTTTTTTTTTTTAAACTTCCCAATTTATTTACAATCTGTAAATTAAAATTACAATAGGTAAATAGTTTGTCACTAATCACATTAACATGCAGAGCAATGGTCCTATAACCATACTCTATTCTTAAATATTTTATATAAAATATAAAATTATTTGTCTCTAGGGTATTGTGCACATTAATTTAAATATACATTTAAAATCTTGTTGGTAAATCACTAACAATATAACGTTTTAATCTTCTTCTTGCCGGTATTCTCCTGAGGGACTTTGCTAAATTATTGGGGTGTTGCTGCAGTCTCTGTTGGTATTTTTGGGCGAAGTTTGATATTTCTTCTTTTACAGTGGGTATTTGGAGGTCATTTCGTATATAGTTGTTTGGGACATACCAAGGTGCATTGGTCATGACTCGAAGAGTTTTGGATTGGAACCTTTCTAAGATTTCGAGGTTAGAATTAGAAGCAGTTCCCCATAGTTGTATTCCATAACTCCAAATGGGTTTCAAGATTGTTTTATAAATAAGTATTTTATTTTGTAGACATAGTTGTGATTTTCGACCTATAAGCCAATATAAACCATTAAGTTTCAGTCCAAGTTGCTTCCTCTTCATGAAAATGTGTTTTTTCCAGGTCAGTTTTCTATCTATATGCATGCCTAAATATTTTACATCCTGTTGCTGGTTAAGCTGTTGACTGTTTAGGGTCACTGGTGGGCAGTTTCCTTTTCGGTTCGTAAAAGTAACATGCACCGATTTCGTTGCATTTGCTTGTATTCTCCACTTTTTTAACCAGGTTTGTATATTGTTCAGGTTCATTTGGAGTATTTGTGATGCTTGATTGGGATCTTCATGCATTGATAGTAGGGCGGTATCATCAGCATATGTGGCTGTTACAACGCCATTGGTGGTAGGTAAATCGGCTGTGTACAAGAGATACAACACAGGTCCCAGAACACTGCCCTGAGGAACTCCAGATTTAACAGGAAATATTGACGTATGCGCGTCTTGATATTTGACGAGGAAATGGCGATCTTCTAGGTAGGATTTTAGGGTTAGGAAGTAACTAAGTGGAAGGATTTTTTTTAGTTTGTAGAGGAATCAAAAGCCTGAGAAATATCCAAAAAGGCTGCAGAGCGGTATTTTTTGTCTTCTAGTGTTTGGCTTATGTTTGTACAGACACGATGAATTTGTTCAATAGTCGCATGTTTTGGTCTAAATCCAAATTGGTGAGTTGGTATAATTTTACGGGCTGTTAGGACTGGTTCAATTCTTGAGAGTATTAACTTTTCCAGGACTTTGGACATTGCTGGCAGTAAGCTGATCGGTCTGTATGATTTTACTTCTTCAGCCGGTTTACCAGGTTTAAGTATTAAAATTATTTGGGCTACTTTCCAAACCATGGGAAAGTGACCTATCCTCAGAATTGCGTTATATATTTGTGTTAAATATACTACACCTTTTCTTGGTAGTTCTTGAAGTACTTTTCCTGTAATAAGGTCATAGCCAGGGGCTTCTCTAGGATTTAAATTTGTTTTAATTATACTATTGACTTGCGCGATTGTAAATTTTTCTGCTGGTAATTCTAACTGGTATGGAGATTCTAGATCAGTTAAGAGCTGTGCTTCGATGTCGTTGTCGTTATTTGGTGGATTCGGTTGAAAGACCTTTTCAAGGTGACAAGCGAATGTTTCTGCTTTTTCTTCGTCGCTCTTTGCCCACTGATTGTTTTCTTTGCGTATAGGTGGATTAAGCAGTTGTGGCCGGTTGATTTTTTGAGTGGCTTTCCAAAGTGCATATTCGGTAGCTTCGGTTGCGGTGAGCCCTTTCAAATACTTTTGGATACTGTCATTTTTGTGATTATTTAGTAAATCTTTAAGTTGACGAGTGATTTGATTAAGTTTTGTTTTGTCTTGAGGGCACCTCGTGTTCTGCCATATTTTCCGTAGCCGTCGTTTCTCTACTATTTTTTGTTTTATTATAGTTGGCAACACCTGACGAGAATAAGTAGTTGTGTTTGTAGGTGTGCTGTTCCACACTGCTGCTTGAATAATTTTGTTAAGATTTTGCACTGCATTTTCTATATCTATGCGTGACTTCAATGGTATGTTTAATTTTAATTCCTCGTCTATTATTTCTCGAAATATATCCCAATTTGTGTTCTTGCTGCCGAGTTTTGGGGGTGTTTCTCGTATTAGTATTGTTGTACTCAGCTCTATTAGTACGGGAGAGTGATCAGAAGACAGGATTCTGCTTTTTGCGATTCTTTTGGGATACCTTTGGTTACGCAAAAATCAACTAGATCTGGGATTTTACTTCTATCCGTTGGCCAGTACGTAGGTTCGCCAGTAGATAGGTGTTTGTAATTATTATCATTTATGGCCATCAGGAGTTGTCTGCCTTTCGGGTTGATTAGCCTCGAACCCCAGTGGGTGTGCTTGGCGTTGTAATCACCACCTGCGAGAAATCTATTACCAAGTTACTTAAAGTATTGTTCAAATTCTTCTTTTTTGACAGCATGTTTTGGTGGGAAGTAGACGGCAGAAACTGTTAATGGACCGTGCCAGTCTTCTATTATTACGCTTGTTGCTTGTAAGAAGTCTTTTTTAAAGCTAACTGTTTCGTGATGTTTTATTTTAGATTTAATTATTAGAGCACTTCCGCCATGCGCCGTACCATCCGGGTGCTGGGTGTCATATATTACATAATTTGGAATTTTAAGGTAACTTTTTTTTGTAAAGTGGGTTTCTGACACCAGCATAATGTCGATGTCGTGGTTATATATAAAAGTTTTGAGTTCTTGTGAATGTTGGGTAAGCCCATTGGCATTCCATATTGATATTTTTAAGTACTTAGTCATTATTTTAATTTACTGATCACGGTTGTCAACAGATTTAGCATTGTGCCCATTTGCTCCATGAGACCTTTCATCATGTGTTTAAGTTCAGCCATATCATTTGTCGCTGGAAGGTATTGTTGTATATTAACTGGTTGTGTGTTATTTCCAGCGAATTCTTGTTGTTGTCCCTTACAAATTTGTGCATAGCTTGTTCCTGATCCTCATAACTAAATGATTAAATATTTTGTTATGAATAAATTGAACAAAATATAACTACTAATACTATATAACAGTGATATCACCGTTACTTAATCAATCCCAACTTTATTCTTTAGCAAGGTTAAGATTGCCGTTCGTATTCTGAATGTTTTGCAAGATGGTGAAATTTCTAAGTGACGTTCTAAATTTGATGTAATACTATTGGTTTTATAATGATAAATTGGTAAGTAGTTTTTTAATTTATAAATATTAATGAAACTAGTGACTCAGTGGAAATCGATTATATCTAAATAACTATATAAAAATTCAAAATCAGAATCATAACGTTGTGCTTAACCTAACAAATTAAACTAAATTCAATGTTTGTATATCTATAATTATTTCATATGCATCTAAAGTAATGAATGTCCTGTGTTGATTCGTTTTAGTTCACAAGATAAAACAGAGAGATTCGTGGTGATAGAAATTAAACAATCTCTCTATCCGACGTGGAAATTAAGAACATCGTGTTTGAATTATTCCTCGTATGAAGAATTTCTGCTCTCAGCAAAAATATATGGTCATCGTCAGTTATATAAAAAGCAAATTGGTTATATTACCAAATTCTCGTAGACGCTACCATAAAATTTTATTCTAGCGTTTTCAATTGTTAATATTTAAGCGTTATACTTATTACTAGTTCTGTCTGTTCAATACTTTATCATATTTTTAACTACAATTGTAGATTTTCGGGTTCAAACTTTTAATTTCAAATAAATTTCTTCAACGGTCGTCGTTCTCACACCATACGCTTTTCTTCCCACAACTAACTATTATCAACAACATTCAACTTTTTCGATTGTTCCTTTTATTGTTGAAAATAATAATTGTTTTCGAAATCAACCCTATCCGTGTCATGTTTTATTTCACACATTCACTGCGTTCAAATAATTTCCGCGATTACACTACTATCACCTTTTTTACACTTAACCTAAGAATTAAAAAACATGTCAATTTATATATAAAATATCATGCATGTGACATTACCTTCAATAATTTTTCAAAATGCTTTATCATATACAGGGTTCGACAAAAAGTTATAGTAATAGAAAAATAGAATTATGGATATTTGTTTTCGATATTTTATATTATCATATACAGGGTTCATGAAAAATTATAGTAATCAAAAAAATAGAATCATAGAGGTTTGTTTCGATATCTTATGTTTTTAAATGAATAATATTTTTTAATAATTGACTTATGTGTACGCAATACACAATTATGCGCCAATGGGCTTATTTATCGATATATTAACATCATGTACCCTTGAATACTATATAGTTATGAGTATTATAATTTCATTTGATTGAAAAACGGTATTTACCTGCTCCTGAACACTGCTCGCAGTGTTCAGGATGCTACGTTGTTCAAACATATCAATGGTTAAAAAACCGTACTACCCAACAAAGAAGTGATTGCTGAGTAGGTAAGAATAACTGTGCAATAGTTGATCATTTTATAAAAACACGACATTCTGCTTTTAGTCGAAATTC
Source organism: Galeruca laticollis (assembly GCA_963921935.1). NCBI lineage: Eukaryota > Metazoa > Arthropoda > Insecta > Coleoptera > Chrysomelidae > Galeruca > Galeruca laticollis. Next base: position 76,810,306 of record OY998177.1, read on the forward strand.
CGATAATTTCGACCGTATTAGAAAATGTAGTAGAAAATCGAAATTTATGTTTCATATACACCTCGTATTTTATGAAAATATATTCATGTTTTGGCGTCTTTATTAGTTCCTTTATAAGAAGCAGTGTAACGTTTCCTTTTGATGGCGAGTCTAGGTTGACACTGTCGACTGGAAATATTCTTGGCTTGTATTTTGTCAACATGTTTTAGGATTCATCTAGCAGTGATTCAATCAACGATCTCCTCTTTAGCTGTTCGAATACTTAGCTTAGAGGTAATTATTTTAGATACTTCCGTCTTGAAAAATATTCTTTGCCGTTTCCTGAAAAAATACTGTAGCATTAATTCCTGTGTCACTCAGCATGTGGACGAACATAATCATAGGCCATCTTCTGGTTGATCTAGCAGATACCACGTCCACTCCCGATTGTGCGTCATTATCAAATTCAATAATTTCTGACATTTTTTCTTTTTCATCTGTTATTTCATTGTTTGACGTATGCAGACTTGATAATAATACGACAGTTCTACTTTACTTTGGCACGACCGATTCAAGAGTTCCGTTTTTGATATAGTCGAATATACTCTCGTACTGTTTTTTATTTTTCGGTACAATAAAGCTTAGAGGTAATTTTCTTCTGTATTTTAGGAAGTTCCAATGTACGAAATATTTTTCTTCTCCATAACTTTCACAAGCAACTTTCACAAGCTTCAAACTTGTGAACCAATTATCTGCAGGAACATTTCTTCCACTTTCATAAATTGGTGATTCTCATGACGATTTTTTCTGCGGATTTTCTATTTTCATACGACTTTTCAGGTTGTTGCCGAGTATGAAACTTGAATGAAGTTCAAATTTTAAAATTGAATTTTCAAACTAGTAGCACGATAGTATACAACTTCTCGCAAATTTGCGTTTATAATAAGAATGTTCAGATGCCAGTGAAAAAGGACCGACTCCAAATCGCCCACCTCCTAAAAATCTGATGAGCCCGAAATCAATTTACATCCATTTTGCGTTCATTTTTGTTACAAAACTCAGAAACTAAAATTATGTTTGCAACATATAACATTATCTGACTTGATTTGAGCAATTTACTGGATTCCTTGTAAAGTTTTCATAAGACAAATTCAGAAACTGGTAACAAACGACAAACTGAAAATATCATGTTTGGTTAATATACTTCGTGGTTTATTTGCCCAAGTTATTTCGTCACCGAAACAAGGCTGTTATATAAAATTAAATTTGAATGCTGTATATTGCTTATCAATAAAAAGTGGATGAAAGTATATTTCGTTCATTTTTTGTTTGATATGTCAATTAGACATAAGAAAATGGGTGGAATCATTTGATAAAATCATCGATGCTGTTCGGAAAGTGGTTTCTAGAACTAAATTAATATTTGCACACCTAAGAAACATATATTTTGACAGCTTGTTTAGCTAGATGGTATTCCTTGCATTTCCACTTTAAAAAAATCCCAATGGCACGAGACCAATTGAACATGCTTATTTCAAATAACATTTAGTGAATGAGAATGTGGGCGTATCACGCAAAAGATGTTATAGAGGTTAAATTATGTTTTTGTTTTACACTCCACGCGTTATTCGTTCATCTTTTCATTGGTTATTTGTCCATTCCCTGGGTCGAAAGGTTCAGACAGGAGAGCTATGTGTCTTTGTTGGTTGTTGTCCTGAAAACTCGGGATCTTCCACTTGAAGGCACAAATGTGTGTTTGGTTATCTTGTTGAAATCCGTTGTTTGTGTTTTCTCATGTTTCAATTAACATCCTTGCTCCCAAGTCGTACACCCTTTCTTGGTTATACCGTGCTGATGACGGCTAATGAGCCAGAAACATGCTTGTATACGGTATGTATATATATGTATATATATATATATATATATATATATATATATATATATATATATATATATATATATATATATATATATATAGTATGTATATATATATATATATATATGTATATATTTATACATATATTAATATATATATATATATATATATATATATATATATATATATATATATATATATATATATATATATATATATATATGAAATGTTCGGAACGGTTTCCGTGGTTAGGATTAGGAACAAATGAACTAGGTTCACGGGTTGAACCGCGTTGGAAATTTGAAATTTCTCGACGTTTCGGCTTCCACTTTGAAGCCACTATCAAAAGAAGAAGGTTAAGTTATTCGTTCATTAATCTAGGAAGTGATGCGATTCCGTAGTCTCAATTTGTCTACTCTACGCAACGAATCACACCCTTCGACTAATTCCAAGGCCTCAATCTGCCTACTCCTTGGAATTTCGCCGTAAAAGGACATATCAATAAAATAAATAAATAAAATAAAATGAAGATAATATTAAAAAAAAATTTCTTACCAGTTAAATCACCGTGAAACACTAACAATAACACTCACTACTGGCTTAAAGTCAACTAACCGATAAGTTGTCTGGATGGTGTATTTATGGGAGATCTATTGGCGGGTATGGTCTTTTTGGCGCGCGCGGTGCATGTGCTGCTGGCGGGAGTAGTAATGGATATGGGACGTTCGTTATCCTGCGATATTTTAGGAGGGTAATTGTTATTCTTAGCGCGCAGGCTATGGTGGGAGGCGGCGAGATGGTATCGGAATGGGGCGGGTGGAGAAGATGTTTCCAGGTTGATGGCAATCTCTGGCTGTCGTTTCGGGTATTTAAACAGTTTGGACGTTTTTCTATTTCGATAGCTTCTCGAATTATTCGGGACTGGTAAGCAATTTTTTTATTATTATTTTATTCTATTTTATTTATTTATTTTATTGGTATGTCTTTTTTCGGTGAAATTCCAAGGAGTAGGCAGATTGAGGCCTTGGAATTAGCCGAAGGGGGTGATTCGTTGCGTAGAGTAGTCAAATTGAGACTACGGAATCGGATCACTTCCTAGATTAATGAACGAATAACTTAACCCCCTCCTCTTGATAGTAGATTCAAAGTGGAAGCGGAAACGTCGAGAAATTTAAAATTTCCAACGCGGTTTGATGAGGTAGATTTTTGATATTGTTGACAATTGGTTACTTGTATTTTTGTTTTTAAACATGTCCATATACATATTTTAATATTTTCATATTAGTTTTTAAAGTCAGTTTTAATACTTCCAAATGTGAGGTTATGTCTCCATACACCTCTTTTAGTAATGTGGTCGCTAGATTTTTAGAGCTTTAATGCTGATTCTTGTGAGTGTAATAATAACTAACTCATACGTATTTGTAATGGAGTGTTCTCCATATATTTTTTAGTTTTATCCTGATGAAGTTTGTAATCACAAACGAAAGCTTGAACTTGGAATAAAGGCATTTACTTAAGAAGCTAACTAAGAACTTTCATTGCTTCCTCCTTGGTTCTTTTGGGGTTTCCCACCGTTATATTTTGTTATCTAGTTACCAGTACCCCGTTACTGTCCTCCTGTTGTATATATATATATATATATATATATATATATATATATATATATATTTTTTATTTCGTGTTCGTGGGTTTAGGTCATAAATAAATAAAAAACTAAATATCGTCTACACACTTTGACGTTTCGCTCCTTGTTGGGAGCTTTCCCAAAAAGATGTTATGTCTTATTTGGACAGAATAAAATATTTACAATTGATCAATATACAATTTTGGAACGTGTACAAAAAGGACACTGAACATATGAAAACATATAAAAACAAGTTTGTTGATAAAATAATAAAGATGTACACCTCAGAACCAAATTCACGATATACGAGTGAAATCAAAAGTGTGTAGTATTTTTATTTTGTTATTGGATGAAAATTAAATTATGATAAATTTGACTTTTGATTTCACTCGTATATCGTGAATTTGGTTCTGAGGTGAACATCTTCATTATTTTATCAACAAACTTGCTTTTATATGTATTTATATGTTCAGTGTCCTTTTTGTATACGTTCCAAAATTGTATATCGATTATTTGTAAATATTTTATTCTGTCCAAATAAGACATAACATCTTTTTGAGAAAGCTCCCAACAAGGAGCGAAACGTCAAAGTATGTAGACGATATTTAGTTTTTTATTTATTTATGACCTAAACTCAAGAACACGAAATCAAAAATATTTTGAATGGTCAAAGAAAATTAAGAATTATATAAATATATATATATATATATATATATATATATATATATATATATATATTAAAATTTTTCGTCTTGTTATGTCCTACTCTCTATACTAGCCCTATTTTTCATTCTGAAGCCTAAAAACTGAGAAAATTGTTAAAGCAAAAAAAATAATTTAGAAGAAGATGTGTCAACAAAAAGCTAGTGCTAAAACTGATGAAAACATAATACGGGCGTCAAGTTTTGATGCTGAACATCCGCCATTTTATTTAGGGTTAATTGAAGCTGACGAAGTCCAACAAAGGCGTCGAAAGATGATGTTAAAGATGCACTATTTCCTTTAAAGCTAGTTAAAGCCAACAAAAGTACAATAGAGGCTTTTATTACTTTTCCGCCAACCTATCTAATATGCGAGAAAAGTATTGGTTTACCCACAAAAAGTTGGAAATTTGAAATTTTTTTTGAGTTATTTTTACGTTATCCATCAACAACAACACGAAAAAACGGTTTTTAGAAAAAAAATACTGTGTGTATGTCGTCGTCGTCGTCGTCGTCGTCGTCGTTGTCGTCGGCCACTTTTCCTTGCAAGTCTTCTTAGCACGATAAAGCCTCCGGAGTGCTATAAGTCACCAATTTTATGATGGAATATTTTTAAGGACATTTCGCAGATGAGCCCTATTGATTTTCAGCTCACCAGAGCCAGTACAACGGGTGCTATGGTACTTGAAGTACGACATTTTGTCGTTTTTCGAGAAATTTCAGTTTGTTAGCACGATACAGCCTCCGGAGTTCAACAAGTCACCAATTTTATGATTGAATATCATTCAGGGCATCTCACTGATGAACCCTATTGATTTTCAGCTCACCAGAGCCAATACAACCGGTGCTACAGTACTTTAAGTACGATATTTTTGTCATTTTTTGAGAAGTTTCAGTTTGTTAGCACGATACAGCCTCCGGAGTATATACAAGTGATGAATTTTATGATTGGATATTATTCAGAGCATCTTAAAGATGAACCCTATTGATATTGAGCTCACTATAGCCAGTACAACGGGTGCTATGGTACTTGAAGTACCAAATTTTTGTCATTTTTGGAGAATTTTCAGTTTGTTAGCACGATACAGCCTCCAGAAAGTATACGATTGATCAACTTTATGAATAAGTATTGTTCAAGGTGTCTCACAGATGTACCCTATTGATTTTCAAGTTACTAGAGCGAGTACAGCGGGTCCTATAAAACTAGATATACTAAATTTTTGGTTATTTTTGGAGAAATTTCGGTTTGTTAGCACGATACATTCCCCGAAGTGTATACAAGTAACAATTTTATGATAGAATATTGTTTAGGGCCACAGATGCGGAAAAGTTAGTTTTAATCTTTAAAACCGTTTATTTTTTATGTTAAATATGCTCCAATTTATTTATGATTAGTTGGAGCCGATGAAAACACAATAGAAGCGTTCATTTTGGAAGTTAACCTTCTTTAAGGTTAGTTGAAGTTGACGAAAACACAATATAAGCGTTCATTTCTAATGTCAAAGATGCACCAGCTTATTCAAGGCTGTTGAAGATGCAAACACAATAGATGTTATCACTAGGTGGCTGTAAACGCTCTACTGCACTGTTGTCATGGTTGCACAGAACATTTTTTATTGACAGAATACACAATACCTTAATATATTTATTGAGAAAATAATTCGATAGTGGAATCTCATGCATTTTTCAAAGCCAACAACTAACAAATATGGCCAATGGCAGACAGTTGTGACATTACTGGAACTGTAGTCAATTAAAAACTATAATTTCGATAATAAATTATAATATGGTAGTTTCCTGCAGACTCTACCCGCTATACAGTATTTAATATTCGTCCTATTAATCATGAAAGTATTCTGATAATCACTAACATTCTACTCCTTTGCAATTAATAATAAAAATAAGCGTATCTGTGCTTCCTATGTTAACGGTACGTTCTCGAAATTTAATTTAACCCTCTTCAAATGTTGTCCGCAGACACATTCACCTTCGAGTATCCATATCATTCCATCTAGAATCCATTTTTAGCAATATATTTCTGAAAAGCGTCTGGCGTATTACACTTGACAATCGCAAAGAGGCCCGAAGCACCAATCAGCGGCGGTGCAAGTGACGCTGCTGCGTCACAAAACCATCATGGCGACCTAATGTAATGAGAACAGCCCCTGCGATCCTAATCTACCCTTAGTAAATGTGTATGAGAGTGTGTGTCTCTCCCTCGAGGATTTATAATGAAAAGCTGGATATGGCGATGACGCCGTTACCTTTGGGGTGAAATAGAGAAAACGCAGATGAGGATTTGCGAGGATTTTCAAGGATTTGAAGGATATGATACGGTTCGGTATTATATTAAGCGGCATTTCATTAATCTGAAGAGATTTTGTATTTGTACTTATGTGTAATATTTAATATTTCAGTATAAATCATAGACAAATCATATAAGAGCCTGTTTGATGTATAGGAGGTATGTGACCCAACGTTTCTGCGCAACTTATCCGCGCATGGAGTCTCTGCAATCGCGAACTCCAAGACTGTTTTACATAAACAAAATAAAATTAAATAGATTAAAATTAATTAAATTACAATAAATTTTAACATATCGCCTACCATGTCGATAAATATTATAAAATATCCTAGTATATTAACTTTCTTTGTCATTAAAAATGAAGATATACTAAATCAATCCTACATTGGATGATGTGAAACTGGCTTTTGTTTTTCAAATTCAAAGTGATAGTGTTAAAAATAATCATTGCGAAAAATATGGCATTACAAAGTACAAGGGTGAGTACGATGGCTATTTGATAATTTATTTAGGATTAAGTTCTAATAAAGTAAGTGAACCCTTAAAATATCATCACCAGGTAGAATTCGTCATAGTTGTGTAGATATATCACTAAGAATCAGGTTCAAACTGAAGACTTGAAATGAATTATTGTAGAGGTAATTTCAGCACTACAAGATGTAGGATTGATTGTGATGGTAACTATTTGCGATCTAGGGAATATAAATTGAGCAGACAGTAGACATTGGCAAATTACAAAACCGAGTCCTTATTTTTTTTGTAAATGGTAAGCAAATAATAAGTACATATCACCCTCCTCATCTCTTGGAATGTTGGAGAAATGCTTCATTTAATTATGATATTTATTTTGATAACCATAAATGTGCAAAGTTACAACATATTAAAAATGCTGTTTATATTAATCAAACCAAAACATTTCAGGCTTTGCACAAAATTAAAGAAGCATGTTTTGATCTTCGTAGAAACAGTAAAATGAAAGTTTCTCAAAAATAATGAGCCACACTATGGCTGCTACAATTGAAAGTTTAATTGTTCCTGGTAAATTACCACTCTTAGGTGATGTAGAGAAATTACAGGAAAAACTGAACTTTTTATATAAATTTTGAGTCGAGATAATGAATCATACATATTTTCTCAACTCATAAAAGTTTGTGTCCCCATATTAATTAAGAAATATTATAATGATGATAAGAGGACTAGGAAAGAAAAAATTTTTTTTGGTAACTTAATGTACTGCGTTTATTTTTTTTTTGTTTCAGACCTTTTCCTGTCTTCATGTAAAAAGGGAATCTAGTTTTCAAATCCTTTTTATTAAAATATTTGTTGTTTCTGTTGTCCATAATTCAAAAATAACTTAATGTGCAATTTGATGTAACACTATAAAGTAACACATTTTGACGGATTATTACTCGGGAATGGAAAAAGATATCGACGTGCAGTTCTCGCTAAACTTCTTATATTTCCTTCAAATTTTGATTAACATAGTTGCCAAATGTATCTTTTTACCGAAACCGCCGAAAAAAAATGACCATTTTTGAAACGAAATTACCGGTTTATTTTAAATACAACACCCTATATTTTTTATTACCATCTGAAAGTCCCTTCCTTCCCCTTTCCAAAAATGTATACATTATCGGCATATACTCAAGTTTCTAGGAAAAGATTTAATTTTGTCATGTCAATAACTTCCAAACGTAAATTATCACATTTTAACAGCTTGGAAACGTTATAACTCGAAAATGAGACAAGGGATTAATGAGCGGCTTTCACTGAAATTCTTAGGAATGTTTAAATTTTTTATGACACCGTTTGCAAGTCTAAAAAGTCGTCCAAAATTTTCGTCAAAAATTTACTTTTGTTAATTAATAAAAGTGACCAGGATAAGATTCAGAGCCATTTTTGACATAAATACGCGTATACACGAAAATCGATATTAACTTGGGCACAACAATTTACAGAATCGCGAAAACTATAAAGAAAGAAAACATTTAAAAGAAACATTTTTATTAACATATGAGAACAAAGAACCAAACATAACTTCATAAAACACATCAAAACAAAAAAAATATATTTAATAAATAATTTGTTGTATGTGACCTCTATATAATCTTAATCTCATCTAAAAGTTACTGAACGCATTTTGCAGCATTTCTGGTGTATTAAAAACATTTACAATGTTATTTCTTAACTCCTGAAGGTTTGTAGGGAATGGAATAGCATCTCTTCTTTACATAACCCAATATGAAGAAGTCTGGTATGGTTAAGTCCGGGGAATATGAGGCCCACTTGATGGGAGCAGCTCGACCTATCCATCTGTTGCCAAAATGATCTGATAATGAATTTCGAGCAACTAAGGAGTAATGTGTTGAAAATATACAGTGTTTATAATTTCATCTTGTTGTAATTGGGGATACAAAAACTCCTCCAACATGTCGGTGTAAGTGTTTCCGTTAACTGTTACTTCATGAAAAAAAGGAGCTGTAGATTTTAGTTTTTAGATACACCACACCAGACATTTACTCTAGGTGCATCCCTTTCAAATTCGTTGAACGCTCTTGGATTCTCACCTCTCCAAATCCTGCAGTTATGCTTATTAACTCTTCCATTAATATGAAATGTGGTTCAGTCTGACATTATTTAAAATAAACCGATAATTTCGTTTCAAAAATGGTCATTTTTTTCGGCGCTTTCGGGAAAAAATGTACATTTGCCAACTATGTCAATAAAAATTTGAAGGAAATATAAGTACTTTAGGGAAAACTGCACGTCGATATATTTTTCCATTCTCAAGTAATAAACCATCAAAATGTGTTACTTTATAGTGGGACTCCCGGTATTGAATTGAAGTATAATGTTGCATTTTTGGTAGAAATATGTAATTTTGTGATTAATAATAATATGTAACTGTATGATAAATTAATGATACAGATATAAATAATGTTTCCATGTTTTGTGATACCAATTTAAAACATTTTATTTAATATTCAAGCTAATGTGCCATTTTTACTTTTAGTTTTCGTTAAGTGTATGTTCATGGGTTCATTGTGTATTTATACAACTGTGGGTTTTCCTGTGTTTTACAGGATTTGTCCTTTAAATTAATTGAAAAGAAGTATATATAAAAGTTATGTAAATTTTCTTGTTTTCTGAAATAAAAAAGATAAAGAAAGGTGAGAGTTGAGCAATTATGGGGATGGTGGAGGCTGGAACATAATTTTTTTGAAAAATGTACAGAAATTGTCAGGATAAATGACTTTGAAAATTGGGTGGGAACCCTGTTAAGTAATATTAGAATAATCTTTTAATAATAGGAAATATTATTGAAAATTAAAATTGATAATTTAATTATATTTTTTTGATATTATCGCTAGCTCCTAGAATAAGATTTCTAAAGTTAATAATGTATATAGAATAGCAAGTATAAATCACAGACCTATGTATAATAAACAAATGTTTTATTAATTTGTTTACATATTATGTGCAGGTTAATAAAAAATTTAATATAATTTTATTTTTCGGAATGAAATAATTATATAATAAACAATTTTGAGACAAGCTGTAAAAGTTACCTACCCATAATCCAAACTAACAAATTTAAATATCCCGCCTGTAAGAATTAGTTCTGCCAACCGCAAGGGGTGCGCTCAGATCGACGCGATGCCAGCTGTTTATACGGGAACGTTTATTTGTCTATGGTGTAAATATTATTAAAATATTTATTTGTAAAACAAGTGTCACAATAGCTCGTTTTGTAGTACGAGTGCTTCGCGGTTCGTTGGGCAAGGCAGAAGTACTACAAAAAGTCAATGTGACACAAGTTTTACGCAATATGTTTTATAATTCGCATTTATTGAATTTTTAAATAACATGTAATTATATTTTCCCTGTTTTTAAACTAGAGCTGATTACAATTTAAGTTGTAGCTGTAGATTCTGGATTGATCACATCACTTTTGACATATATTATGACCGGATAATTGAAAATTAACTGTCTCGAACCTTACATCGTGGATGATATTATATATCGAAACAATTGTCAAATGAATTAGAGATTCTAAAAAATTTTTGAATATATTGTGGAATTATCTAGAAACAGTAAGTTTCACTTAAACATCAAATAATTGTGTAAATTGTAGACAAACTTTCATTTAAGCGAATAGAGGATGATTATTTGTTTAAAAAAGAGCTTCTTCGTATATGCTTGCGTTCTATTTATATCATATCACGGAAATAATTATTTCTGTAGTGTGTCTTCACATAGATATCTGGTACTTTATAAAAAAAATTAATATATAATTTGTTCTAATTTATCTTTAAGACCATTTAATATATTAATTTGCTAGCTAGAATTTCGGCAAACCATATTATAAGTTGAGATTAAAGTCAAATGTTAAATAAAAATACATACAATAACCAACTGAATGACACTAAAACCTACTAAAAAAGAAAGATAAAAAGGAAATGAGAACCAACGTAATTTATAACATTCCCTGTATACATTGTAACTTAACTTACACTGGCCAGACCTCACGTACAATAAAGCAACGTATAACCCAACATCAAAGTGATTGCAATATAAACGAAAAAAACGTGTGCACTTGCAGAGCATGTTTTAGAGACTAAACATACTATGAATTATGAAGAAACTAAAATCTTGAATATAGAATCCAATAAAACTAAATGAGACTTGATCGAACTAGTAAATATAAAATTAAATCAACCATCAATGAATAAGAGATCAGATATTAACAATGTTAGTGCATTATATACTCAACTTATTCACCTACAAAATAAACCAACAACCTCTAGCAATGACACGGGTTCTCTACCTATAACGTCAGATGATGAATATTAAATACAATGCATGATTTTATAATAACTAACATCTGTTTTAGACTGACAACCTCTTTTCTAATAGTCTGACTCACAGTCTCCCACATATATTTCCAGATATTTAACAGTAACTAATAAATAATAATAACTAAGGTTTTTATAACTCTTAAAATTGAACAACAAAAATTCGTGAGAGACTGATGTCATAAACTAATGCCTTACAAAGAATCAATAAAAGATTTCAATAGTTGGCACATCCTTTTCTTTTTGAACGAATTTAACTTGTTATTGCACAAGGTTTTTTGGTAATTTTCAATTCAAAATAAAATTAAATAAATTTCAAATAATAAAATCAAAGTTTACGCTACATCTATGTGTTAGTGTTAATTAGGGTATTGAACCTTTAACCTTCAACCTTAACGTTGTCAGTTGTCACTGTTATTTAAAAATCAAAAAAGTCAAAACACCATGACTGATTTATTATTATTCTTTCTCACGACAGACCACGTTCTCAGCAATTGATATTACTGTTTGGTAATTATATCAAACTGGAATCCAAATAATGTTATCGATTTTGAAAAACCTTCAGGAAATTACTCACTTTCCTAGTAAGTTTTATTTATTTATAACGTAAACCTTGTTCAAAAGTTTAACAAAACTGTAATTTTAGCCTTGAAAAAAATAAATTATCGAAAGCTTGGTATTGTGAAAATAGAGTCTTCTTAATCACCCATACATTTTGGCTGTACCCCATAAAATTCAGCCGTGACTACCATTACACTTTATTATATATATATATATATATATTATTAATTATTATTATTGATAATTTTTTTTTATAAATTGTTATTATATATTATTTTATAAGATGAAGTCGAGACTTACCTTCGGCCGCTCTTTATAGGTTTAATTTTAATTTATAATTTTATTTTATGAAGAGTCGAAAGCATGTTGACCTCTATCTTCGACTGCTCTTTAATATTATTTGAACTTGTCTATTTATTATTTGAATTGTTTATAGCCGGAGACATGTAGACCTTTTCTCGTTGGGTTCATGGCGCATATAAATAAGTCTATTTTAACTGTGGTTTTATTAATTATTGAATTGTAAATATACTGTATATTGAGAAATTAAATGATTTTTGAAAACATATATGTGTCTTAATTTACTGTTTCCAGATATTTTGAATGAATGAGGTGAGTCGATATTTCTAAATTTATTAAGGATAGTGTATAAAATGAAAATGCAAAACACTTTACAGAAAAATAATTTTAATAAATTGTTGAGATTGAAATCGTAATTAATTTTAAACACTAAATTTTCTTGATACCACCCCTGTACTCTTTACAGTCAGACGCATGGAATGCTATTGAACATAACTCTACTGCGTCGGCGTGACGAAAATATACGATTTTGCTTCGTTGAAAGCGAAGATACACATTTGTGTTTACAGTCTATTTCCCACTTATGAAATGTTTATACAAATTAAATGTTCGTATGTATACGTTGAAACTATCAAGATAATATTCAAAAACAAAACCATACGATTGCATATACATATATATAAAAATAAATAGAAGTGATGTGAAATTAGTATAGTGATAGACAGAAGATGATAATGTATGCGATAAGAAAATGGAAGCTAGACCAAATTTACATATAATGTGAACAACAATGATACAAATTAATTATTAAAAGTAAGTACATAGTTATTTATTAGTTATGATTTATGGATATCCATGTACGTAAGTTCTTATTATGCATCATAAAATACTCAGGCCTTTTAATGAAATTTCGAAATTATTTTATTGTTCACTATTTGAATGTTTTTATTTTTATTTATGTTGGAATTCCAAATTAATATTAAATTAGCACAGACCTTAATATATCCACTGTAGAAAGCTCCATATTGTTGGATGGCGTCACCTCTTTTCTTGAAGATCTCTTTAGCGAAAGAGATGCACGTTCGAAGAAACTCCCGTTCTCACAAACTGTTTAAATAGCTTATAGAATTATTATTATTGAACTTTTTTGCAAATTCACATGTCTTATTTTTATTTTTATTAAAATTTATTCGGAAGCCTCTTACATAGATGCTAACCCTTTTTAGCTACCCACGCCACTTCACTTTTTTGTCGCAATCAACAACTCTTTCTTGTCATAAAATTCATAGCCTTCTATTGACACTTTCTTTCAAAATAATTGTTTGTTTGGGAATTTTTTAGTTCTAAATGTAAATTAGTTCTTTTAATTGTCCTGGATGGTATCAACACTTATTTGTTTAATTGTATATAGTCTTAAGGGTTTCATAAAATGTCTTTTTTCACTATTGACAATCCCTTATATTGCTAGTTATCATTTTTTAAGGTATTTTGATTTACATTATTTTACATAAAACTTACAATCTAAATATCAAGTATTATATATGCAAATGTATAGTTTTCAATTTTCTAATCTTTGTGATTGTTAATCACATATAAATTCTTATTTATTTTCAAATTTCCCTTTCATAAAAATTATTCTATTCGTAACCAATAAATTTAAGTTGGCAATCAATTTAGTAATTTTTATGTTACTTCCAGTTGATTAATATTCATAATTGCAAACTCTTGTTGACACCTGACATGGCTACGTTCCGCCTGTCAATCAAATACTTTTTATTTCAAATTACCTTTTTAATTATAACCCTTTTTACTTATTACCCATAAATATTGATATTCATTTATTTCTTCAAATACTAATTCCTTTTGTTTTCAGGTTTCAAATGATGCTACATGGTAATTACCTGGATGTTCATATGGCAGTGTTTTGAACAGTCTAGTAACTGTTACCATCAACGTAATATTGGATTATTATTAAGGTAAAATTTTGTACTTATTTACATACTGCTATTACTAGAAATATCTTTATTCACTATCCTTTTTATTCCTTTCAATATAAATGCTTTTCTTAATATTTGGTAGTATAAATGCTCACTTCATTCAATTCAATCATCTAAAACTCCTAGTTTTTTTTTATATGTAATCTTCAATTGGCCTTACCAATTTTAGATGGTTTCAGTTTCCCCCAATTTCATTTTTAAAATATTATTATCTATCCGATTGTTTTTTTTATATTTTGAAAATGTAATTTTTACTTTTTAACTCCATTTATATTGAATATGAATTCTAATAGGTTACGAGTAAATTAATTAATATTTTATAAAAAATTCAATTTCTTTAATTTCTTATGTCTTCTTATCGGATACTAATTATTTGTATGACATGATTTTTAAAATGCTGCTACTTGTTGAATTTATACAAATTTTGCACATGTATAGTCCCTCTCAATTGATTATTATATGGGTTCCTTAAAACATAGCTATTCTCATATGCCTTCTCTACTATATAAGGTCCATTAAATGGTAGTTTCAGCTTAGCACATTATTTAATTTTTTATCGGCTATTTGCAAAGATCTTCCTATTACCCAATCTCCTTCTTTAAATGTTGTTGGTCTTTTAATTTTTTTAATTCTTCGTTTTATGTATCAATCTGCAACTCTTTTAAGTTGTACATAATTCCATCCCCTCTATCTTATATCTTCCTGTTTTATTTCTATATAAAGCCAGTACTTCATCTAATTTATTTATCATTACTTATTTGTTTGCCCCGTTTGAATTTCCCTCTGTATACACTAAACTATTTATTCCATTCCTAAGTTTCACCTAATAAGTTTCAATTTATATTATATGACATGTATTATATATATTTTTTTCTTTTTTTCTAGATTCTTATTAAAGAAGTGTGAAGAATCGTTTGGAATATCATCTGCTTAATCAACAAAGAACACGATCTATCCTATAATATTATCTAGCATGATATACTTAATTATTATTGAATTTTTTTAATCTATACTTATGTCTATTATTTTATTTACAGCTTTTTCTGACCTAACCTATCTCTATCTTTGTACATTGTTTATAATGAAATTTTTATCTTAACTTCATTTCTGTTTTTTTTTATAATTGTTATGTGATATTAATAAATTTATCTTCCAGTTTATTTTATTATCCTTTTCCTGTCCATTCCATAGCTTTTTCGTTTCACAAACTTCCTTCCAATCATCATGTTATACTATTTACTTTGCTATTTTTTTCCTAACTTTTTTTAAGTTCTTCTCTTGTTGTTTGTTTCTCATTACACTTCTGAATCTTCTTTCCGTTCTCTATCATATCCTTCTTAATTTTGCAGTCCCGTATCTCATTAATATCTTCCCATAAATCCAATACAATCTGTGTCTCAAATTCTTCCTGAAGTCGCGGATTCAAATGGATTACCATAGCATACATTTGCAAAAAATAAGTATTCAGTGAATCACCTCTATTTTCTTCATATCTACCAAAATATAATCTTTCTCTTATTTTAGATTGTACATTATTTTCCAAAAAATAGTCAATAAATTTTCTTTCAAATTGATCTAAGTCTTGTATATCCTCTTCTTTGTTTGTAAACCAAACCAATCCATGGTGTTCTAAATGTTCTCGTATAATTTCTCTTAATTCCTCTACTTCATATTCATTTCTCATTTTATTCCTCACCATTCTCATAAAGACTACAGGGTGTATTTTCTTAAAATCTCCATCAAATTTTATATTGTTATTACTTCGACAATTAATTATTCTTGTTTCCCCCGTTATTCTTGTCAATTCTCTTCTTATTCTTCTTTCTTTCTCTTCTTGGTCGTCTTCCAATTTTTTTAGATTATCCTCCATTTCTTTTAGTTTTCGTTTATATTCATTTCTCTCGTTTCTGTTGCTACCTTCTTCTAATTGTATTTCTTGAATTATTCTATTTTCCATTTGCTCAATTTTTTCTTTATTTTTTTCAATTCTTTCACCATAACCTTGAAACTTTAGTTCAGTGTTCATTTCCAATCTGTCAAATTTTCCTTTTATTTCATCTTCTATACCTCCCATTACTTCCCCCATTTGTCCTAATTTCTCATCGATCTTGTTCTCCATTTTTCTTCTATATCCATCTCTATCTTGTACCAATTCTTTTTTTAACTGTTCAAATTTTTCTTCTAGATTTATTCTTACGTTTCTTTCTAATTCTGCCATTCCATTTTGTATTTCTTCTATATTTTTGTGCAAATCTGCGTTACCATCTTCTAATTTTCTATTTAATTCTGCATTACCAGCTTCTAATTTACTATTTAATTCTACATTACCAGCTTCTAATTTTCTATTTAATTCTGCATTACCAGCTTCTAATTTACTATTTAATTCTGCATTACCAGCTTCTAATTTTCTATTTAATTCTGCATTACCAGCTTCTAATTTATCATTTAATTCTGCATTACCAGCTTCTAATTTTCTATTTAATTCTGCATTTCCTTCGTTTACACTAATCATTAGGCTTCTTATCATATTATGTAGGCTCACCATCTCCTTTTCTTTTTCTTGTCCTGGTTGTTGTTGTGCCGGTATCTCCATTCCAATGTCTTCTGTGGTTGATGTAGATTGTTCTTCGTTTCCCTTCTTTGTATTGTCTTTTTTATTCCTTGTATTTGGCATTATTGTATGTTCTTGTCAAATTGTCTTTATTCTTTTTGTTTTTAATTTCTATTTTCTACGTTTATGTTTTAATGAATATAATTATTTTAATAATTTATAGTTTATCTGATTCGGTGAGTCCAATTGAATTTTTAGAGCTAAATTTGTTAGGAGCCAAATTATTTTTAGAGCCTTACGTTGGGGTCGTTATTTTATTATATATTTATTAATTTATAATAATTTAATAAGAGCCCCACGTTTCGGGTGCCATTTTATTATTAATTATTATTATTGATAATTTTTTTTTATAAATTGTTATTATATATTATTTTATAAGATGAAGTCGAGACTTACCTTCGGCCGCTCTTTATAGGTTTAATTTTAATTTATAATTTTATTTTATGAAGAGTCGAAAGCATGTTGACCTCTATCTTCGACTGCTCTTTAATATTATTTGAACTTGTCTATTTATTATTTGAATTGTTTATAGCCGGAGACATGTAGACCTTTTCTCGTTGGGTTCATGGCGCATATAAATAAGTCTATTTTAACTGTGGTTTTATTAATTATTGAATTGTAAATATACTGTATATTGAGAAATTAAATGATTTTTGAAAACATATATGTGTCTTAATTTACTGTTTCCAGATATTTTGAATGAATGAGGTGAGTCGATATTTCTAAATTTATTAAGGATAGTGTATAAAATGAAAATGCAAAACACTTTACAGAAAAATAATTTTAATAAATTGTTGAGATTGAAATCGTAATTAATTTTAAACACTAAATTTTCTTGATACCACCCCTGTACTCTTTACAGTCAGACGCATGGAATGCTATTGAACATAACTCTACTGCGTCGGCGTGACGAAAATATACGATTTTGCTTCGTTGAAAGCGAAGATACACATTTGTGTTTACAGTCTATTTCCCACTTATGAAATGTTTATACAAATTAAATGTTCGTATGTATACGTTGAAACTATCAAGATAATATTCAAAAACAAAACCATACGATTGCATATACATATATATAAAAATAAATAGAAGTGATGTGAAATTAGTATAGTGATAGACAGAAGATGATACTGTATGCGATAAGAAAATGGAAGCTAGACCAAATTTACATATAATGTGAACAACAATGATACAAATTAATTATTAAGAGTAAGTACATAGTTATTTATTAGTTATGATTTATGGATATCCATGTACGTAAGTTCTTATTATGCATCATAAAATACTCAGGCCTTTTAATGAAATTTCGAAATTATTTTATTGTTCACTATTTGAATGTTTTTATTTTTATTTATGTTGGAATTCCAAATTAATATTAAATTAGCACAGACCTTAATATATCCACTGTAGAAAGCTCCATATTGTTGGATGGCGTCACCTCTTTTCTTGAAGATCTCTTTAGCGAAAGAGATGCACGTTCGAAGAAACTCCCGTTCTCACAAACTGTTTAAATAGCTTATAGAATTATTATTATTGAACTTTTTTGCAAATTCACATGTCTTATTTTTATTTTTATTAAAATTTATTCGGAAGCCTCTTACATAGATGCTAACCCTTTTTAGCTACCCACGCCACTTCACTTTTTTGTCGCAATCAACAACTCTTTCTTGTCATAAAATTCATAGCCTTCTATTGACACTTTCTTTCAAAATAATTGTTTGTTTGGGAATTTTTTAGTTCTAAATGTAAATTAGTTCTTTTAATTGTCCTGGATGGTATCAACACTTATTTGTTTAATTGTATATAGTCTTAAGGGTTTCATAAAATGTCTTTTTTCACTATTGACAATCCCTTATATTGCTAGTTATCATTTTTTAAGGTATTTTGATTTACATTATTTTACATAAAACTTACAATCTAAATATCAAGTATTATATATGCAAATGTATAGTTTTCAATTTTCTAATCTTTGTGATTGTTAATCACATATAAATTCTTATTTATTTTCAAATTTCCCTTTCATAAAAATTATTCTATTCGTAACCAATAAATTTAAGTTGGCAATCAATTTAGTAATTTTTATGTTACTTCCAGTTGATTAATATTCATAATTGCAAACTCTTGTTGACACCTGACATGGCTACGTTCCGCCTGTCAATCAAATACTTTTTATTTCAAATTACCTTTTTAATTATAACCCTTTTTACTTATTACCCATAAATATTGATATTCATTTATTTCTTCAAATACTAATTCCTTTTGTTTTCAGGTTTCAAATGATGCTACATGGTAATTACCTGGATGTTCATATGGCAGTGTTTTGAACAGTCTAGTAACTGTTACCATCAACGTAATATTGGATTATTATTAAGGTAAAATTTTGTACTTATTTACATACTGCTATTACTAGAAATATCTTTATTCACTATCCTTTTTATTCCTTTCAATATAAATGCTTTTCTTAATATTTGGTAGTATAAATGCTCACTTCATTCAATTCAATCATCTAAAACTCCTAGTTTTTTTTTATATGTAATCTTCAATTGGCCTTACCAATTTTAGATGGTTTCAATATATATATATATATATATATATATATATATATATATATATATATTATCATGATATGAACCATCCAGCAAGTATGATAAGCGCCTTGAATCTAGTTGGTTGAATACATTGACGTTGTGACAAAATTAATAAGGCTGCTTATATTCAGATTTTAAACTATCACCCTGGTAATCATTAGAAACAACTCCTCTTATAAATTTACCGATTGCTAAAAATATAATGCTTCAGTAAATAATCGTAATGATATGTAATCTGACAGTTCCATCACCAAAAATATACATTGGTGAGAATTCTTAATATGTAATGTCAGAAGGATAGGAACTGTCATGTAAGAGAAATCAATTTTTTTTATCTGTAAATAAGTTGAGTTTTTTTTCCTCTGCAAATATGTTTTAAGTTTGCTAAAGATTGTAATATTGAGTTTCTTCTGTTACGGTTACATAGTACCATTTATAAGAATCAAAATAAAAAAAAACCATTATCACAATAACAATTCTAGAAAATTTACAAATTCCATTTCAATTCGATAATGTACTATAAATTCACATTAACTCTTTTATAGAAAGAAATAAAGATTGTTTTATAGTGAATTACTTTTTTTTATGTTATTTTACTAAACATAACGACCATGAAAGTTTTTTAAAACCTTACGTAGGCCAACTTTTTATTCAAAGTGAGTAGTTCTGCCCAAGACAAAGTAGTAGAAAATAATTTAACTACTTAGGAAGTACTACCCTATTACTTCAAATAAAAGAACTTGCACTGTATATGACTTTTTCCGATAACACTGATAAAGTATAGGTAACTCAGGGACCTGGAACCAGGTCCAAGCAAAATTCCTACCAAAAGTATTGTACTAAAGATAACATCACAATCCAACAAATATCTAAAAATATAGATCTTTTTTAATAAACTGATTAGGCAGTGTATCCCCTTAAATTAGCACCATATTAAAAAACTATTGATTTTAGAGAAAAAAGTTATTCTTTTTAAAAACTCTGCATGTTTTGAAATATAAAATGCAATTACCTAACATAAAATTTTATAACTAGTAACTTTTTTCATAAAATTATTAATAAAAAAGTTTGAAATAAAATTTGAAAGACAAAGAAGAATAATACTAGACTCAGGTGGCTGTAACTCTGCAAGTAAGTAATACATTCAATTGCAAACAACTTTTTGAAGTACAATTTTTTGATATTTTCAAAAATAAAAGCACTTTTCTCTTGAGCTAAATTTATATTTTTTGACAAATCTTGTATTCAACTAATACATCTTGATATTAGGTTATTGCGTTTTAGGTTTTAGAACATGTAAAAATGTTTATGATGAATAACTTAATAACTAAAATCAATAACAAAAAAGTTGACGCCAGCTTACGGACAAGAGGGCACACTGCGGGTAATTTAAGAATATGAATCCAAGTCCAACACAAAATCATAATCAGGATACTTGACTCGAAGATTGAGTTAAAGCAGGTTTAGCCTTTTTTCCTCTATTACCCTCATTTCTTTGTGATTTTTTGCGATTTCTTTTATGATTGTTATTTTTTCACTTTCATCGTTACAATTACTTTCTTTTAAAAAGTCTTGCACACAAGTACTTAACGTTTTTCTTTCTTTGATGGTCTTTTAAGTGACTCTTCAACCAACTGGCTGATTCTTACTTTGATTTGGGAATTCTTTCTCTGACTATTCACGAATTTCTTCATTATTTGGTATGTCTGCAATTTTAAAATGTAAGTGGATATAACCAAATTCAAAGAATCACGTAATTCATACCTATTCCTGTTTCAGGGACATGGGATATGCCATTGACTACTACCCAACCTGTAACAACTAGTAATCGTTCTTCAATATCTGATAAAGGTTTAATAGGATACCCTGTGTTTCCTGTTTCTTTTGTGATAATTCTATTCCTTCTTGCCTTTGCTTTAACTTGACACTTCCAGTCGGCGATTGTCCGAAATTGGTGAAAATTATAACAAGAAACATATTTAATCACTGCTTTTATGGATAATATTAATAAACAATGGAAATCAAGTATTATACGTACCATTCTCCATCCAGCTGAATCCTTAATAGGACCACCTAAACTATTTAATTTGGCTGAAAGTTGTTTCCGTATGTTTTTAATAATACCAGGGCTTGTAGTATCAAATTTGTTGTTCCTGAACGCTTCATTTTTGTACTCAATTCATCCAAATACATTATATATTGTGTCTATGTTGTCTTGGTGTTTTAGCTTTGTCTTCATCCATAATAAAAGTTTCGTGAATATGTGAAAGCAAATCTTATTTAACAAAAACTCTATAAACAAATACGTAGATAAATCTTTTCCTAACCTAACAAAACAATACAATATGTCAAAAATTATACCAACCTTTATAAAATTGTAAAAATATTATCGTTATGTTTTGTCACTAGATTTTAACGTAATGATATTATTGCAGAATCTACTCTGAAAAATTATCGTTACCATAATAATCGTTACCGTAACGACAAGTAACAGAAAAGACTCCTTAAACTTCCTTTGCTGTTGGGCTAAATACACCCTTTATGAAAATGTCCATATGAGTGAATTATTATTATTTGTGTGCCTCTTCAATTTGGGTTTAATACTGATTATAGAATTCATTTTTATAGAAGAAATTGATAAACATATTTGAAAAGCTTCATTATATTTGACATAACAAAATGACAAATGACATTTGTATTGTGTAACATTAACTGACGCCGTTGTGAGGACGATACAATTCGATGATTTTAGGAACGGCGCTCGAGAATATCAATTTTAGGAACTATTCGCAAATAGAGCATTTACGGGCTTGCGTATACATGATGTTGGGAACGATGTCAAGAGTTGCGACCCGGTTCCAGATTCAGGGTGGATTAAACTCAATGATCGACCACACCTGCAAGAAATGAATCACCGTTGGCGACAGTGATTTTCTTACCGAAATATCGAAACCATACCTGCCAAACGTTCAACTTTAGAAATATTTTTACAAAAGTTACAACTTTTAGTTTTTAGAACTGAATATCTTTTCAATAAATACATGGAAAATTTTCATTGATGCTGCAAATGTAATATATATATATGAATTATATGGCAAATGTATGCATAATTTGCCCGTAGATAATATCCTTTTTAATTAATTAAAAAAAAAAACAGAATTGCTAGGAGAGGAGAAAGACGAAATTTTCGGTATAAGAGTGTCTGCCGTCTAGCACAAAAATGTATAGAAGAGGGCGGAGTCGAGACGGTACGGGCAGTCACTCTTGTTTAATGTTATGAGACGAATAAGTCATAGAAAATGGTAGATAAGTTGTTGAAAATAGCATTTTCGCTGTAGGTACTTTGCAATGCAAGAAACACCAATCCATAAAACGTTCATATCTCTGGTTATATTTTCCATTTGACTTTTCAGGTAGAAACTTTAGTGTAGCCTGTCTTGCTTCTTGCGTAATCTCTTCCCGTGTAGAACAACCGCCGTCGGATTCGTCCATATTATGTAACACACTGTTTTCCATCTTAGTTTTAATGTCAACAAAAACCTAAAGCCATAGTTTGGAATTTAAAAGTGACAGCTGCGTAGTAGGGTGCCTTCCAGTGTCATTTTGGTTGTTTAGCGTGCCTAGGCATTATTTGCCATTTTCCTCGCCTAGCTGTGCAAATACATACTTTCCTATCCCGATTGAGCCACGAAAATTGGATTTTCGAGTAGTGTAGGATAAAAGAGATATTTTTTGTGGGAAATTTGCTTTCGCAATTCGCGATTCGCATTCACATGAAACCATTCTGTATCGATCGTAAGTTGATCCAATCAAAATAAAACATATCGAAATTTTTATTTTTCATCATCAAGGTTAGGAACAGCTTTCAATAACAATGTAACCAAACAAAACACAAGCAATCGTCTGCGATTGTTAGTAAAAACCTCCAAGTGCCGCAAAAGTGAAATTCGTTATTCCGGAAGACTTAAACGAACGAAATGTCCTGTACGTCACCTAACATTCGCAATATTGCAAAGACTGCAACATAAAATCTACCGCTAAAATCACGACATAAATACCTATGAGTATGTTTACAAAGCTTTTTTGAAGTGGCGAGCCGATCAAAATATCAACTACTTTTCCCGAAAATATCATATAAGTTATTTTGTGAGGCTTTCATAAAAACGTCGTCACTGTATCTTACGACGTGATAAATATATATCTATTTCCCAGGATTTCAGATGTTTATTTGATTTTTAAATTATTGCGTTTAAACCGTATGTAATTTAAACAATTTCGTTGAAATGAACAAACAATTTTCGAGTTCATTTAATCGCAGCTCCTAATTTCAATTCGAAAATATAATTTTCGATGTGATAAATACAGCGTTTATATATGCGGTATGGCAATATATCAATTTCAAATATTTAGTTAACTTTAATATGGATGAGGCAGTTTTTCACAAATATGCCGAACCAATTAGAGATTTTCAGGATGAAAATTATCGAATTTGATGAACTGTTTGTATTCTAATCAATTTTTGATGGGAATTTGTGTGTATGTATCGGTTTACTAGTTATGGTTTCACTTACACGTTATATAAATTACAAATTGCGAGGGATTTTTTTAGAGGATAGCATAATCAAAGTGTTTTGGAATAGTATATTCAAACCGAGTAACAGACTATTTTCTCCACGACCAGAAAGTATAAATCAAAATTGAATTAAATCTGAACAAAACAAGTTATTTATTAAAATATTTGTATTGTATTTTAATAATTAAAATGTATTGTGTTGTAATTATATATATATATATGTTCACAAATGATTATTATTTACTTAAATGGAGAAACATTATTGTTCTACTTCAAAAATTATTGATTATATACATAAAAAGAATTCAATTTGGCATATTTTTATTTTATGAAAATTTATGACAATTTATTGTAGTAACAGAAAACATTTTTTTCTATATACAGTCTATTAGTAAGTGATACAAAATGTTTACAAGACTCTTATTATTTTTAAATGAAATATTAGAAAATCAATTTAAAGAAATCTTCTCTATAATGCCTTGATTTCTATTTTTATCTTTAACTATACATTGAATTTAGATTCTGAATATCAGTTCTTTTATTTAAACAATTATTCTTTTGAGCGATGAATGCCATTTCCAGGAAAATCCTGTTAGAGTAATTGTCTTCTTTACACAAAAGTTTTTATAATCAATTGAATGTTTTGCGGAGAAAACATGTTCTGCTAATGCTTAACGTTCTGGGTATAATCGTGACTCATGTAGAGCTAAACACTTTTTGGTCTAGAAATGGAACAGATGGTTCTTCATCTTCTGTCTCAATAGTGAACTGGATGTAATGATTATTACTATTGAATGTTTCTAATATCTCATTGATACCTGTACTAGGTATTGCCAATATTATGCCGTCTACAGATTTTTTTATAAAATGAAGACGAAAAGAGAGTAGCTTACTTTAATTCAGCCTCTAACCCACACACGCACCGACTCTCACATTTGACGCAAGAAGCTGTTTTTACCTTTCAAGCACTCAAAATATATTTCAAATTTATCTACTCCTATGCCTATCTATCTGAATTGTCAGCTCTTGTTAGTAATAAAGACCTGTTTCATGATAAATTTTGCTACTTCTCAATTTGGCGAAAGAAATAATTTATTTTGACTGTAATGAATTTTATGATTTCTACAGATTGAGTTTAATTTTTTGTACGACTTAATCTACGCTTAACTTTAATTATCTATCTTGTGCAGACTTATATTATGCAATTTGAAGTCAAAAGAACAGTTTTAAACAACTAAATTTTTCACTATCACTGGGAGCGATAATTACAGGTGTTCTACCTATCGTACCAGCGGCGGAACTGTCTCACTTAAACAAAACAAATACAGAAAATGTTCGTTTTCAACGCTTTTTTGAGAATAAAAGTTATTTACATCACAGATAACCCACAGATACATGAGACACTGATTGTGGCGCCATCTAAAGAGCCTGTCGACTAAACAATTGAGTGATGTTAAGAAGATTTCTGTAATTTTAGATTTTGGCGGTATATTCAAATTTACTGTATTTTAATTATATTATTTCAAAATAACCATTTATAGTCCATCATTTGACATTTCATTCAATTTAACTCCATTAACTCAATAATGATTAGATGTTGAATTAAATTAAATGAAATATCAAATGATGGACCATAAATGGTTAATTAAATTGGAAAAAATAAAACAGTAATCATATAAACAGTTTATTTATTTTGGTATAAAAATACACAACAAATAATTTCTTTCACAGAGTACTTTTCTTAACAAACAGAATGACAATAAACTATAATGTAAAAAGAATGCAATAATTAAAAAAAATTGAGTAACATACATTCTAGATTGGAGTATCATTAGCTTTTTAAATGATGTTAAGTCAAGATAAATGTAGAAAATTATTTATGATAAGTTTATATTAATTTATTTATTTATTATTATACTCCAAAAACACACAGAGCTGGACAAACTACTGGAGTATAATTGCTACTTACTTAATCAAAAAAAGTGTTAGCAATGAGTAGTTAACTACTATTTTTGGCAACTTTCTGTGAAAGAAAACAATTTGGAATAATTACTGTGTATGTTAGAACAACAGTAATTAAAATACTTTTAAAGGAAAATTTGTTAAATACTGCCCAACTCTGTAAATGCAAGGTACCAAGTAATAATATATAAGAGCACTTGTGACTGTACAAAATTTAAAATAGTATATCTAGCATTTCATTTCCACATAAAATACATCTTTATTTCTTTACTGGAAGTATTAAATAGGTTTATATCACAAGCAATTGCATATTTGTATTTTTCTATATTTAAAAGCATTCCGTTCTTATGAAACCATCGCATAAGGCAGTTTAAGTTACTCTGCAGCTCCTGGCAGTCTATGATTGTTAAAATGTTTCTTAAGGGCTCTTAAAAATCCCACTGTCTCGTGGAAGTCCTTTCTCGTTTCTGGTTGAGGTTCTACAAGTAAACACACAAAATAACAACAATAAATAAGTAAATACACAAATATGTTTGAAAATTTATATCAACAAAAGGAAACAAAATGCGCTTACTAATGAAATAATAAATTTACACATGTTTTTGTACTATGCCAAAAAAATATCAAAAATTGTTTGAATGTTTAAATTTTTCTGGTTTTTTTGAATTCCTTTTTTTGGAGTTTTCGATTTTCTTAGAAATTCTTGATTTTCTTTTGGGTTTAACTATTTTTTGATTTATTGTTTTTTTTATTTTTTGTCTTTATTGGATTTTTCGTTACCTCTAGACCAAATACTTAGACGTAATACCTCAACAAAAGTTAATACTCACTTTCGTTTCCCATAAATTGTCATACCATGGGCTATATATGAAAATCGGCAAGGGGTCAATACCTTCCATCCCATAGCTGGTGGAGGGAATCGCTATAACATGAAATAAAACCCAGATTATTATTTTTTCTATGGGTACATTTTAAAATGGAATTGTCTGAGTATGGTGAACACACTAGATATAAATTGAGTGAATGAAAAGACGAGTTCTGGGTGTGTCATTTTATTAAAATTCTATCTAAGCGCTTTCATCCATTAGGCCATTCTGAAAGCTGTCCGCAAGAGAAAAACATACACATATCATTTAGTTGATAATTCCAAATTAGACGTTTCGTTATGTGAATTACAATTGTACACCCTCTTTATAAGGTAATTTTGACACATTTTACTCAAATAATGATGTAACATCAAACATTTTAGTTCATTGTATGTAGCAGTACAGGGTTTTATGTTTTTTGACACCTGTTTGCTTTGAGAATGGCCTAATGGTTGAAAGTGCTTAGCTGGAATTTTAATAGAATTACACACTCAGTACTCGTCGTTTCATTCACTCAATTTACATTTTTAAATGTCCATAATTAAAGCATGCTATATTGAATACTTATCATTAATTTTTGTTAATTTCCACTCATATGGGAAGGCAAATCCCTAATAACCTCAATTCGTCTTTCTCAAATCTAAAGAAACACTGTATTTGAAAATGAAGGGAACATATCCTCCATCGTTTCCTAGTCGACAAATTTAATGATTTATCACCACTGAGTTTCAGCCATATTAATTTTATCTTCCTAGTTTGGAGGAACAAAACTGTAAAAAGCAATATTTACTTTAGTAATGCAACAATTTTCAGTTTAGCTAATGCAAAAAACAACCATGACCTCTAAAGTTGTCTATTAGATTAGTAGAAATTCTGTGTTTTATAAGAATATAGAGAATGGTTGTTAATTGAGAAAGAAAAAATGCTTAAATTTTTTTTAAATAAAACTTACCGAGTACACCACTTATTAGACTCCTTCAGAATACACTTTCACATTGTCTTTTCAATTAATAACAATAAAGCAACGAAACAACAGATACATATTACACTATAGCAATAAAAAAATACACCAAAATACCGAAACCTTATAATAAGCTCCACACATGAACTAAGAAACGAAAACAGTATAACAGAACTAACAGATAAAGCGCAATATGACATCGCGCATACGCAGTAATAAAAATCAATAAAATTTGATTACTAAGGACGTTACAGTTTTCGTTAATTTTTTGGAATTTTTTACCGATTTTGGTTACTCGACAGGCTCTATACATGGCACGGTCTGCAGTGTCCCTAGCCTGAACAGTATAACAGAACTAACAGATAAAGCGCAATATGACATCGCGCATACGCAGTAATAAAAATCAATAAAATTTGATTACAAAGGACGTTACAGTTTTCGTTAATTTTTTGGAATTATCTACCAATTTTAGTTACTCGACAGGCTCTATAGATGGCACGGTCTGCAGTGTCCCTAGCCTGATTTACATATCTAAGTTAAAGTTTTTTTCAGCGTTATTAACAAAAAATTATATAAAAGCAGATATTACTTTGAAATTTGAAACTTAGTGCAGGTAGCAGTGGTAGTTACGAAAGCAATTAGATCAAAGTATGTGTGCTTTTATTAGTTGAAAGTCGGTAATCAAAATCAGTAATATAGCACTCAATATTTTTGTTAAATTGTGTAATTTTTGTTTGTTTTATTAAGCAATCTATTACATGGACTTTTCTTTCAGTGCAACGTAATTCAATGGTAATTACTTCTCCGCTCAACCTATCTAATATGCGAGAAATGTATTGGTTTACCCACAAAAAAGTTGAAATTTTGAAGAAAAATTTTGAGTTATTTTTACATTTTTTATCAAGAACAACACGAAAAAATGGTTTTTAGAAACAATATCCTGTGTGTATGTCGTCGTCGTCGTCGTTGTCGTCGGCCACTTTTCGTTACATGTCTTGTTAGCACGATACAGCCTCCGGAGTGCAACAAATCACCAATTTTATGATTGAATATTGTTCAGGACATCTCACAGATGAACCCTATTGATTTTCAGCTCACAATAGCCAGTACAACGGATGCTATGGTACTGGAAGTACGACAGTTTTGTCATTTTTTGAGAAATTTCAGTTGGTTAGCTCGATACAGCCTTCGGAGTGCAAAAAGTCACCAATTTTATGATTGAATATTCTTCAGAACATTTCACAGATGAACCGTATTGATTTGCAGCTCACCACAGACAGTACAACAGGTGCTATAGTACTTAAAGTACTACATTTTTGTCATTTTTGGAGAAATTTCAGTTTGTTTGTACGATACAACCTCCGGAGTATATGGAAGTGACCAATTTTATGATTGAATATTATTGAGGGCGTCTCAAAGATGAACCCTATTCAGCCCACTAAACCAAGTATAACGAGTGCTATGGTACTTGAGGTACCAAATTTTAGTCATTTTTGGAGAATTTTCAGTTTGTTAGCACGATACAGCCTCCAGCGTGTATACAAGTGATTGAATAATGTTCAGAGCGTCTTATAGATGAACCTTATTGATTTTTAGCTCACCAGAGCTAGTACAACGGGTGCTATGGTACCTGAAGTGCCACATTTTTGTCCTTTTTGGAGAAATTTCGGGTTTAATACGGAACAGCCTCCGGAGTGTATACAAGTGGCCAATTCTATAATTGGATATTTTTCAAGGTGTCTCATTCAAGGTGTTTCACAGATGTACCCTATTGGTTTTCAGCTGACTATAGCGAGTACAACGTGTCCTATAAATTCAGCTTCATACTGCATTTTTGGTTACTTTTGGAGACATTTCGGTTTTTTAACACGATAAATCACCTGAAGTGTATACAAGTGACCATTTTATGATAGAATATTAATCAGGGCATCTCACTGAAGCGGAAAAGTTAGTTTTAATCTTCAAAAACGTTTATTTTCAAATCATTTTACAAACACAAAAATATTCTTTCCTTATATTCTAATCTTTTTAACCAAAAAAATGCAACTCTGTCAGTTTACTCCAAGTCCAATACTGATTTTCACTTTCTCTCATCTCCTCTTTAGGCAGCTCACCGCCGTACAAAAAACCGACAAAACGCAAAAACAAAACAACGCCGTTTTTAATCAAATTAACCCCCACGGCAGAAACCCGTGGACAATTCGGAGATTAAAAGATAAAAACAAACAAGACTCTCACAACCCTAATTAATACGGTTGCTTCTTTATTTGCAGAAATTAAAATAAAAAGAAGAAGGAGGACGTAACAACAAAGCTGGTTTCGCTTTGTAATACGGCTCGAGTGTTTCCTATTTTGACTTCATACATATTCCCTTTCGTACTCGGAAAAATGAAAATGAAAATAAACATGGTGAAGATGTGAGTATGAGTGGTGGGTTGGTCGAGATATTTTAAGGGGGAATTCGTTGGTTATGTTCAATTATGACAGTATAACTGAAAACACACGCTTTTATAACGTTTATTACCAAATACTTCGATAAGTTGAAAACTGAGGGAAATGTTGAATAATTTGAGTTATTGAGTTTTCAACTTACTAAGGGTTTAAGTGTTCATTTACTTCCTTTCTTTATTGATTATGTATATATATTGATTTATTTATATGGTACACACAAGAAATTGGTTAAATTATAAATGAAATGCTACTTTTCAATGCTTATTTCAAACACACTTTATTTGAGTTATAGTTATGCTATTAAATTTTCTTTTACCTACACGAAAACATCAATGATTTTTTTATTTTAAGCTATTCCAACTTTCAATATTAATTTTATTTTTAATATCGTCTTCTACGTTGTTGCATTGCTTTATACAATTGTTTTTTGCTGCCCTTGCTTCGTTGCTCGATATACTTGTAAATTGATCCTGTAGCTCCCTACTAAACAAGAAACATAACAAATCTTTTTTATGATGTTCTTTTTAGAGACTTTTCGTGATGTTTATTTAAAACGTTGATAAGATATCTCCTAGATGTCTTAATTTTATTCCCAACTCTATTAACATCCATGTCATGTAAATAAAACATATTTTTGATGTTCACAGTAATACTTGAATTCGCAGTTACATACACATCCTATGAACTTCTTTTTAGTAACTTCCTATAGGAAACATCCATACGATGTTAATTTGTATACTTCTCACTAATGTCGCATACAGAACGTTAGTGTAATATTACAAATTAACATGTTTCTAAGATGTTGCAGTTACTTTTACATCTTTCGAAATAATTTTTAACATCGTACTTATTACGTCTGTACGACGTTAGTTCATAAAACTCTCAGTAATATCTCATGTTGAACATCACAGTAACATAAAAAAGAAGAAAACAGAAGAGGAACTGATGAACGAAACATGCAGTAGTTATCTGTGGAAACACAAATGACAAGCATAAAATGGCGGATGGTTGTCAGTTATGTGTTATATTTTATTTGCAGGAAGCACGTATTTTGCAAGTAGTACTTGAATAAAGGGGTCTTCGTTTTCGTTAGTTCCTACTAAGCTACAGTTTCTATACTTAGTTATAATTCTTGTTATAATAGACGAACAACAATTGTTATCGGTAAGTACCTTTCCAAAATCATAATTATCAACACTCAATACTCATTCAATACTTTAATCGGCTATTATACATTGATATTACCTAGTAAGTATATTTTGAAAACGATTCACAATATTTCAAATCCTAGATATGCATTATACCCTACAAAAAACTTGATATTGCAATGGGGTTGATATTATTATTAATAATAAAACATGCTCATATGTTGGCAGATATTTAAATCTAGGAAAAAATATTTTCAATGTTAAAGATGTTTCGGAAGCTACTCACACAAATAAAATAAAAAACAAATAGTTGGTAATTATGTAATGAAAGGGGAGTAACTATTTCAGATAGTCTGATACGAACATTGTATTAAACAGTACAAAAAATATTGAATCAAGTATCCCTAGTTCTAGTTTTTTTAATAGTAGTCTTAGCCATCAATATAGGTTTAGAAAATTTTAACATTATTACTAACAATTCTTGTGAACAATTAGAGACTGTTTAAGACTTCAAAAACAGAAATATCTCTTAAAAAGCTCATTTCCATTTGAAAATTCACTGAATACAATAAATAAGCTGCAGCTGTCCCTTACAATGGTACCTATATTAATCTAGTTGAAGAATATGTAACTTATGATACTGAATGCTCCAGTCAACAAACAGCATTCGATTATTTATTATTGTAGAAACACAGCTATTGGATACTCAATTGGATACAATTAATTATAAACTCATTTAACTTGATAATGTGTTCATATCTCTTCTTCATAAGTAGTTTGTTTTTGTATACAGTGTATTAGTAATGCTTAGTTTTCATTAAGTTACAATTCCACGATATTAATATACAATTTGTTCCAGGATGAAAATAACAAGATGAGAATAGTATATTATTTTATACAGAAAAGAAGTATGAATTTTCATAGCACACCTGAATTTACCTGCTAAATGGAGTGAGGCATGGAATAGAAGGTAAATCATGGAAAGTCACTTCTCGAAATAAAATATGTTATTATTCCTATGAAGAACCCCGCATGTATCTTATGGAAAATGGGTCCCAGTCAATTGGCTTGTAGTTTATGATGATCGGTCAAAGGTCTCCATGGGCACAATTTGATCTAAAGTAATTGTTTTATTAGCTGTTGTTCAGAACACCTTCAAATATTTCACAGATAAGGATTTTGAAGTGTTCATTATGAAATGGTTGAGGCACTCGAAAAAAGCTACCGTAAGTAAACGATATAATTTTCTTTAATCCGATTGGATTTCTGTTGATGTAACGTAATGTTTCATTAAATCTTCATGGTGTAAAATTTTTATTAGTTTTAATATAATTGAAAAACTATTCTAATAAATTCTGTAAATTAGTTATAATGTATGTGTATCCGTTAAACTTTATTAATTCAGTTTCAAAGTATGTTACGTTATGGTAACTACGGATTAATATACCCTTTTTTATTTCTTGCTTTCACTGAATGTGTTCAATAGTTTCCACTTCCCAGACTTTTTATGTAATATGCTTACACAATTCTATTTTTTTTAGGTTGGATTGCTGGACAAGATATTCTTTTTTTCTAATTTTGTACCTGCTTTTTTTCAAATTTACTGTACTATTGATTAATATTGAATAAACGCTTTAAATTCTTTATTGCTTTTTTGCTATTTTATTTTAAATGTACAGGATGAACAACTAAGAACGACTGTAGGCCACATCTCAGAAAAGAATCATGGTACAACTTTCAAAAAAATTACCTTTAGGTAAGGGACCCTGAAAAATTGCTGGAAAATATTTTGCAGCCTCTAAGATATCCGCTAGGGGTGGAATGAACACTCGAAAACATAATACTCCAAAAAAACATACTAAAGGTGTCCTGAAAATACAATTTTTGAAATCTTGATGAGATTATGAATAAATTTAATTAAGCAGATTTTTTGCCATTATTTGAAGAATAATGGGTGGGAAAGGTTCAAACTTATGAACAAATGTATAACTTTTTCGTTTTTTAACCGATATTAATGATTTTAGCTGCATTTAAAAGTTTTTCTGTTTAATAAGATTGATAACAAAATTAGAAAATTTTGTATCCACTCGGAAATTTCAAATGTAAATTGAAGCATTTTTTTAATTTTTATATCTGATATTGTAAATCTTATATCTTGGAATAGATTCCTACTTTTTTAACCCCTTTTCATCAGAATTTAAAAAACGCCTCATTACATTTGAAATTTCTGAGAAAAATGGGAAAATTGTGGACTTTTATCAAAGCGTTAACAAAATTGTCCAATTTTGTTATTTTTGTTAAGCATTTCTTATTAAAAAGGAAACACTCTTTCAAATGAAGCCAAAAACATGGATGTCGATTAAAAAAAGTGTTACGACATTTGTTGTTTTGGTTGAACCTTCCCCCACCCCTTACTTGAACAATAAAGACAAAAAGTCCCTAACTACATTTTTTCATAATCTCAACAATACATCAAACATTGTATTTCTAGGATACGTTTAGTATGTCTTTTTTGGAGATAATCACAGTATTATATTTTAAAGTGTTCATTCCACCCCATAGGAGATATTTTAGGAACTCAAAAATATTTTCCAGCGATTTTTCCTGAAGGTATTTTTTTAAAGTTGTACTATGACTATTTTTTGAAATATGGCCGACAGCCGGCGTTCTTAGTTGTTCACCCTGTATTTGCTGATTAGGCACAGAAACATCTACAGGATGTCATCCAGAATGATTTGAGGTATATTATTTAGAGGTTTATGTAATGTCCATACAACATCTACGAGAATACACTGTATTGTTTATGAAATGTCGCATTTAGATCATTGATAAGATGTTATTCTTTAGACATTGCATTGACATCGACAAGAAGTTAAAAGGCATTTCAGAATAAAACAGAAATGTTTTTAGTTCGTTATAAAGACTTCCATTTGAGGAAGTTCTAGTAACATCACATTAATGTAAAAAGGCAGCGCTTTAACATCGCTGAGAAGTTAAATTGAAACATCACAAAAGTTAACAGCCACAAGCTGGGCATAAGCGGTTGTATAGATGTGCATGTGATGAAAACAAGAGGAAAAAAAGGAAGAACATTATCACAATGTGATGTTGAATTAACGTAACTGTAATATTTATTTGCATAGTGGGCCTCTTTCGTCATTGTTACTAGCGGAGATATTGTGTGCCAGTGAATACTCTTCCGGGAGCATGAACAAATCTTGTCGTTGTTCTGTAGTGACTCCGTATCTAGCTTTCCCGGCACCTCCATATGCGCCCATAAATTCTTCGAAATCAGTGTCAGGCTCTTCTTGGATATGGTTAACTACTTCCTCTAGGTCATGGTCTCCTTCGAATGGCGTTAGTCGGTTTTGGTGGACTACACTAGAGTCTCCATTGGGGATTTTGCTTATGCGATAGATGACATCATAGATCTTTTTCTTGATTGGATACGGACCTTCCCAAGATATCTGTATTTTTGGAGAAAATCCTTTTCTTCTTGTCGGGTTGTGTAACCATACATTGTACCCTTCTTTGAAACTACCTTCTATGGCCTGTGTATCGTACCGTCTTTTCATTCTGTCGCTGGAAACTTGAAGATTCATTCGAACCAATTCGTGTACATCATCTATCCTTCTTCTCAATCGGATCACGAAATCTCTTTCTGCTAGATCTTCACCAGGCCGACAGCCAAATTCCAGGTCACAAGTAAGCCACATATCACGTCCAAACAGGATTTTCGCAGGTGTTTCACCTGTAGACACATTGATGGCGGATCTATAAACCAACGCAAAAAGGGGAAAGATACAAGACTCAACTGTCTGGTGGCTGGAAACTACTATGGACAGACATTTACCAATGGTTCTGTTCATTCCAACTGTCTGTGGATGCAACGCTGTTTTCCTGGTCTTTTTCATTTTCAGCTTGTCACAAATTTCCTTGAATAGCTGCCTCTCGAAATTTCTACCTTGAAAGCTGTGGGTTTCCAAGGGCACTACATATCGGCTAATAAATTCTTTCACCAATACATCCGTGACAATTGTGTCCTCTTGATTCGGGATAGCGTAAATTTCCATCCACTTTATGAAATAATTCAATAAAACCATGATGTATTTACCACCATTCTCTGTCGTCAGAAATGGTCCAGCGATATCTGAAGCAATCCTTTCGAAAGGGCTTCCAACATTATATTGTTTCATAGGTACCTTTCTCTTGCGATGTTGTCCAATACTCGTGACACAGGTAGTACATTTCTTGCATCAGTCCTTTACATCGTCGGAGCTGTTTAACCAATAAAACCTTTCATGAACTCGCTGAAGGGTTTTCTTCACTCCCAGATGACCTCCCAATGGACTGTCGTGTAACTTTCTCAGTACCTCAGCTACTCTCGTTCTCGGAATAACTAGCTACCTTCTCATCTCGTAACCATCATCGTTTTCAAGGACACTTCTCAGCAGCCCTTCTTCCAGGGCAAGTGAATTCTACTGAGCCCAGTATGCTTTGAGTGTCGGTGAAAACCTTGACACTTCTTGCCAGGTAGGTCGCCGGTTTTCTTCCTTCCATTGCCGAATCATCTTTAGGTGAGGATCATTCTCCTGATCTTCTTTGCTCCTGGTGGATGAACATTCTTCGTGAATACTGTAGTTCTTGAAACTGTAACTTCCTTAGATTCCGCCTTGTTGCAGTGAGAATAGTCTACAGGGCATGATCGTCTAGGCAGACAGTCGGTGTTTCCGTGATTCACATCAGCTCCCCTGTGACTGGATTTGTTGTGTTGCAGGAGTCCTGGAGCGCTTAGACTGACTGAGTACGTGCTCTTGCTCGCCATACTTCCGGCATTTGATCTTCTTCGGCTTCTTGTCTACCATACTGTTACCAAGTTGACGATCTGGTCCAGTCTGCCTTCGTTACCTTCTTCTTGCAAGGTACTATCTTTTTTGTACCGGAATCCTCCGTGGCTGCTTCATATTTAAGAGGTTCTTGGTTTGCAGGAGTCGTAGGACGCTTACACGGACTGCGTACATGCTCTATCTCGCCAAAATTACAGCACCTGATCCTCTTCGGCTTTTTGTCTACCATACCTTTCAACAAGTTGACGATCTGGTCAAGTCTATAATCGGCACTTTCTTCTTGCATGATCATACCTTTGTTTTATCCCGAAGCCATCGTGGCTGCTTCATGTTCAAGAGCAGTGTCCTGGTCTGGTTTTGGGATGGGCTTATTGAAGCGTCCTCTTCATATCGTGGTCACATCAGTCGTAAATAATGGCTTGGGTGCCCAAACATTCCATTTTGTTGTCTGGTGCTGATGGATAAGCAAATCAAGCTCGTAGGGAAATATCCAGTTCATACTCTGTTACGCGCTTTATGTATTATGGTCTGCTCGCTAGCTCCAGAAGCGCAACCTCATGCCCAAGCTCAGCTCGGTGGGGGGTGGGTATGTGAAAAGTCCTATTTTATTTTGTTGTTAAAAATGGGCGCCATCATTTAAAATTTAATCAGCCAGCCCTAACTAGTAGATCGCCACGATGGTCAGGATGGAGCAGACAATATATAAGAAGGTAGGTATTACCAGAGAACAAGAAACACACACCCTTGTAATGAAAATTCTATAATACTATTTAGACAAAAAGAGACTATATACAAACAACTTCTTCACCAAAACGGAAGCAAATATACAGCATTGAAATGCGCCACTGTGACGTTACGGAGCCGCTTACAAAAGAAAAAAATAATGCCTAAACCTATTGTTAACTATTTTACTGCGGTAATATCTGTAGGGGGTAGGGGTCTGTTCGCCTCTAATATAAGTTTTCGAAAATAAGGTTTCAAAATAGTTCCACTAACGTAGGCGGAGAGACTATACTTATTCTCTTGGCTTAACAGAGATGGTGTCCCCTGACTGAGACCCTGCAATGTTTATGAATACTTAAAATCACTTACCAATCACATCCATCACGTTTACATTACCTCCGTTAGTGGGTTCTTATTCTGTTCTCTCTAAACTTCTTTTTTTCCACTCTACAAATCCACATGCGACTTTACTCCTTCCACAATTCTTCTTCGACACACTTGAAATAACAAAAACCCAAGCTCGACGCAGTGCTTTGAATCATTTATTTCAACTTACCTGATTCCCCAACAAAATTAGCCAAAATTTTATGAATTCCTTCGTATTTTACCCAAATTCGATTTAGACAAATCCTACGTACAATTTGCCCTGATAGTAACCTGACTCCTTGAAAATATGTTAAACAAGGCAAACTGATGTTTAGCAAGTACAACTCAATTGAAACTACATTGATCTATCAATGCACTCTCAAAGTAAGCTATACTATTTGTCAGCGGAGAATGTAGGTAGTGAACAAGTAATTCGGTTTCTTAAATGTACATGACCGATGTGATTGATAATGTTAACAAAGAGGTACCTATGAACTCGAAATATTATTAAATTTATTAACATAAACTATTAGTGTTTTTAAATGAAACTCAAGGTCTCTAGTTAATTCCACAATATAATACAAGTTATTGAAAATTCTAAAAAATTGTGGAATTAACTAGAGACCTTGAGTTTCATTTAAAAACACTAATATGAGCATATTCCACGAAGTAAGGGTCGAGACAGTCAACATAAACTATAATTACAGTGTTGCGGGGTGAGTTGCAAGATCAACCCGTAACAACTCTTAAACGGTTTCGTCACTTTTCCGCCTTCGGTTCTTCACCTGGGATTGGTACAAATGTTCCAGATGTTCGTGGCCATATCGCATATCCAACCTCTTGTAACAAGCCGATCGGTTGTTACGATTTCCATCGGACTATGGTATTTTAATTTCGTCGTACTAATGATTTGAAATCAAAAAACTTGTTCCACTTCCAAATTTTGTATATTTAAACGATATCGTAGATAGGAAAAGTCTTTTCCTATAGTAACAATGATAAGTTAATATACCTACATCGTAGTGGTTTCACATATTTGCTGCTCTGCAGCCCCTGGGTAGACCCTATGAATAGAGAACACCAATAGAACAACACAAAACCGGCCGGGCTAGATTCAGGACCCCATCTCCATCGACTAGGACCTAGCTGAGAGCTGAATAATTCCAAAACCTTACCAAGATAAGTCCTTTGTCCTATATTCAATTCATGGGAATCTAGAATTGGAGATTTTTATTGTATAACGGCGTTCGTATTTGTCTTGTATTTTGGATATGCAGTTAATGTGAATTATATATTGTGTTATGAATAAATATTATTTGCTGAACATTTGATATTTGATTTTCAGCAATTTATATTAACTTGGACTATCGCGTTAAAATATTTTTAGTATTTCGTTTTGTTGAGTTGAGGTAAATATAAGGTTTTCCAATTTTTAACCTTTTTAGTTTTTTTGTTTAATTAAAGTATCGCTTAAAAACCTGGTGGCGTCCAATTTAATATCGATTGTTCACCCCGTCTCAGTGATTGACATAAAAATACATTAACTGGAGTCGAATACCACAACCTGAGGAAGAGTCCCAAGCTGCGGGAGAACATATGTTACACTCTTCTTCAGCTGATCGAAGTCATCCGCTTCTACAAGTGGCATCGTCTGAAGTATATCCAAGGCATCTCCCCGAAGTGCGATGGTTAAGTTTAATACCTTCTCGCTGTCGGACCACTGATTCACTCTAGCGGCCGCATGAAACTCTTTTACGTAATTGGTTCATGACATCTTCTCGTCGAACGTTGTGGCCTTCACTCGTGCAAAATTGCCAATATTTTCTATCTTAGGGTGTGTTTCTGGCTTACTGGGTTTTATTTGTTCGATCTTCTTTTCTTCCGCTGATGTATCTTGAGTTCCTAAATATGTCATCTTTTTTTCTAACTCCTTGATTTTCTCGTCCATCGTTGTCATCTTATTCTCGATATCCGATTTTGGAGACGAACTTTTATTTTCCACGTCTGCGGCTATGTCATTTTTGATTAATAAGATATCGGCAGAAAGTTTGTCCATGTCCGCTGAAACATGGTTTTTTATGGTTGAAATCTTCTCGTCCATGTTAGCAGAAATATCATCCTCCATTGTTGAAAATTTCTCTTCCATATTAGCAGAAATAACGTTGTTCATAGCAGAAATATCGTTTTTCACATTCGTTGAAATCTTCTCTTCCATAGCAGAAATATCGTCCTCCATATTGACGAGATTAAGGTGAAAGCCATCACTTACCAGTGCCACTTTGAGTCTTTCTACTAATTCACTCTTTGTATCGAACGTTTCCAACTCGCGATTTTCCAATTCTGGTTTTAGTTCCGACACATTCAGATCACTTAGTCTCTTGGTTATTTTAACGTAACTATTTATTTATATTACTCCACACCTGACACCAAAGTAATGTTCTTCTAATTTGTCTAAATACACTTAACTAGTCACTTATACTTAGTTTATGTACACATCTATATTTCTAATTTATATTAAATAAGGTAATAGTGGAGACTATTGTACCTTGTATCTTGTACCTCGGGCCATCCAATCTAATTCATCTAATACATATTTAAAATTTTCGGTACTTGTATATACAACTGGCTACATTGTATAGGCTCTTGCGGTAACTGCAAGCAATCGAATGTTCGACTATTCACAGTTTATTTCAAGGTTAGAGTTGTTTAGATGCAGTTTGTAAATTTTTATTAGTGCAGTTTCTTGGTGATTATCCATGAAGTAAGTAGTAGTTTTTAATAAAATTTTGTACCCGTTGTCTGTAGACTTTCTTTAATATGTGGTAAAAATTTAAACCGCGAAATATTTCAATAACAAAATCTACATAAATTTTACAGACAGTCGGTTGCGTTTCGTACCTTGCACTATATATGTAGAATTCCGCGATATGCACCGATAATAACAGATATTTGCTCAATGTTTGAAGTTTTACGGCCGATTCAGAAAAAAGCATGTATTTTGGGCAAAACTAAGGCCAATTCTCATTTTTTATCATATTTTGTACTTCTATGCATTATAACTTGCTGTTTAGCGATTTAGTCATTTCTGCTGATAATTAGATCTGTTTACCGAGAACTGGGAACAATAACCGACATTTAGATATATTGAGCCTAATGTAGCACTATATATGTAGAATTCCGCGATATCCACCGATAATAACAGATATTTTCTCATTGTTTGAAGTTTCACGGCCGAATAAGAAAAAATCATGTATTTTGGGCAAAACTAAGGCCAGTTCTCATGTTTTATCATATTTTGTACTTCTATGCATTACAACTTGCTGTTTAGCGATTTAGTCATTCCTGCTGATAATTAGATCTGTTTACCGAGAACTGGGAACAATAACCGACATTTAGATATATTGAGCCTAATGTAGCACTATATATGTAGAATTCCGCGATATTCACCGATAATAACAGATATTTGGTCAATGTTTGAAGTTTCACGGCCGATTCAGAAAAAAGCATGTATGTTGGGCAAAAATAAGGCCAGTTCTCATTTTCTACCATATTTTGTACTTCTAAGCATTATAACTTGCTGTTTAGCGATTTAGTCATTTCTGCTGATAATTAGATCTGTTTACCGAGAACTGGGAACAATAACCGACATTTAGATATATTGAGCCTAATGTAGCACTATATATGTAGAATTCCGCGATATTCACCGATAATAACAGATATTTGCTCATTGTTTGAAGTTTCACGGCCGAATAAGAAAAAAGCATGTATTTTGGGCAAAACTAAGGCCAGTTCTCATTTTTTATCATATTTTGTATTTCTATGCATTACAACTTGCTGTTTAGCGATTTAGTCATTTCTGCTGATAATTAGATCTGTTTACCGAGAACTGGGAACAATAATCGACATTTAGATATATTAAGCCTAATGTAGCACTATATATATAGAAACTATTTTTTAAAATGAGTATTACAAAATAATAAGTGCTTTGTTTTTTCCATTTAAATGCCGAGAAGTAAAGAAGGAATCAAACGACCAAAAGTAAACATAGAGAACTTGACAAATGCAATAAATGCAGTTTTACATGAAAATTTATCTACTCGGGCTGCTGCTAAACAATTCAATATTTCTAGAATGACAATACAAAACCATTTAAAGAGAAAGCGAGAAGATCAACCACATACATATACAAATAAATGAGATATTTGGAAAGTGTTTTCTGCAGAACAGGAAGAGATGTTATGCAAATACTTAATTAGTTGCAGTAAAATGTTGTATGGCGTTTCTATAAAAGGTGCTCGAAAACTAGCATATAATTTTGCCAAAATCAACAATATAAAATGCCCAGCCTCTTGGGATAAATGGAGCCAAGCTGGAAAAACCTAGTATTATATGTTTATGTTTTGTGATGATAAAAACATGTCTTTACGAAAACCGCAAGCGACCAGCCTGTCGCGAGCGACAAATTTTAATATACATAACGTGTCGTCCTATTTTATTAAATATAAAGAGTTAATGGGCAAGTACCATTTTTCTCCTGAAAATATTCACAATGCAGATGAGAGTGGCATTTCTACAGTGCACACACCTTCCAAAATAATAGCTGTTAGGGGCATAAAGCAGGTGCTCCCCACCTGCTTTATGCCGTGTTATTGAATTTTAAGTGATGTCCAAATACGGATTTCTCCGGAGTTTTTTCATGTTCAATGACTCTTGTTTTTAGGGATCTACAAGTCCTACCGATGTAGGTTGCATCACAATCAGAACAAGAAAGCCTGTAGACCCCACTTCTCTGCAATTTGTGTAATTTGTCCTTGGCATTGACCAGACAGGCACTCAAACTGTTTTCAACATTATAAGAAATTCGGGTATCAGGAAAATATTTTCTGATACAAAGACTTAATTTATTGCACAAGTTGTGGTCAACAAAAGGAAGACTCACATACTTGTTGGTGGAATCAGCAGGCGCGGGGTAAGCAGTATGCATTAGCAACTTCCTCTCCCTCCGCCTGATGATATCATCAACAATAGTTGGCTCATAACCATTATTAACAGCAATTTGTTTTAGTATATTGTATTCCCCATTGTAGTTATCAGTTGACAAAGGGATGGTTTGTAAACGATATACATAGCTGTTGAAAGCCGCTAATTTGTGCTGTATAGGGTGGAAGGAACTAGAATTAATGACGTGGCCAGTCTGAGTGGGTTTCCGATAAATGCCAAATTGAAATTTATTGTTTGATCTATTAACACGTAAGTCCAAAAAGTTTAATTCAAAATTTGACTCCAATTCCATAGTGAACCTCATATTCGGGTGTACGTTATTAATTTTGTCCAACAATGTATTAGCTATGTGGGGGCCACCCTTTATGAAAACCAAACAATCATCCACATATCTAAACCAATGCAATACTTCATTGTTTTTCAAAATGAATTTGTTTTCCAAATGGTCCATAAATAAATCCGCCAAAAAGGGAGACAAACAACTACCCATTGCCAGACCATCTGGTTGTTGATAAAATACATTATTGAACACAAAGAAATCCTGAGAGAGACAAAATTTTAGTAGCTCAACAATGAAATGAGAACTTTGTTGAGTGATTGGAATCACTCAACAAACTTTTTGGACTTACGTGTTAATAGATCAAACAATAAATTTGAATTTGGCATTTATCGGAAACCCACTCAGACTGACCACGTCATTAATTCTAGTTCCTTCCACCCTATACAGCACAAATTAGCGGCTTTCAACAGCTATGTATATCGTTTACAAACCATCCCTTTGTCAACTGATAACTACAATGAGGAATACAATATACTAAAACAAATTGCTGTTAATAATGGTTATGAGCCAACTATTGTTGATTATGTCATCAGGCGGAGGGAGAGGAAGTTGCTAATGCATACTGCTTACCGCGCGCCTGCTGATTCCACCAACAAGTATGTGAGTCTTCCTTTTGTTGACCACAACTTGTGCAATAAATTAAGTCTTTGTATCAGAAAATATTTTCCTGATACCCGAATTTCTTATAATGTTAAAAACAGTTTGAGTGCCTGTCTGGTCAATGCCAAGGACAAATTACACAAATTGCAGAGGAGTGGGGTCTACAGGCTTTCTTGTTCTGATTGTGATGCAACCTACATCGGTAGGACTTGTAGATCCCTAAAAACAAGAGTCATTGAACATGAAAAA
Source organism: Galeruca laticollis (assembly GCA_963921935.1). Taxonomy (NCBI): domain Eukaryota; kingdom Metazoa; phylum Arthropoda; class Insecta; order Coleoptera; family Chrysomelidae; genus Galeruca; species Galeruca laticollis. The sequence goes on from OY998177.1 coordinate 76,853,791, forward strand.
ACTCCGGAGAAATCCGTATTTGGACATCACTTAAAATTCAATAACCACAACATCGACTATGAGAGCGGAGTAACACTCTTGCATAACATTACAACAAAACAATTTTTGAAACTTGATTTGTATGAGGATTTGGAAATCATGATAGAGGTCAATAAAAACAATAAGTGCCTTAATGTACAGACGGATTTTGATAGAGATTTTACCCCTCTACATAGGAGACTTTATGATGGTGAGATGCTACTTGATGACGATAATGGTTCAGATCAGTTGGGACCAATACATCGCGTGATCGGAACACCATAATTCCAGCTACATTTTCAACTTCCATTACGGAAGTTTTCATGCTTTTGCGCCTCTCCTATTTGGGGCCTCTTCCAGGGGATCGGCCGGTTTGTTGCTGAGGGATTTTAATCCAATGCTTGTCGGAGTAAATGCCTCGAGGAGTAATTGTTTTCCCTTCGGAGACTTTCAGGTCGCTTCCCTGATTAGGATTCCGGGGTGGGATGGTGTACGGGCGTCAATCTCTTATCTGATAGTGTTACGTTTTCTTCAATGTTACTTTTCACTTTTCTTTTTCTTGCGGGACTATATCTTTATCATAAGATGATATCACAGATCACCAACATATATGGTTTAAACCCTGGACTATTTCCAGTCATTCAGACCAACACATGTTTTTTTTTCTCTGGGGGTCATCCGAACGAAAATTGCTAATGAAATTTGTTTATCTTTGAAGCTTTAGTCAACTTCTGTTTCTATGGTTCTGATGACGTCACCGAAGCACCGGTTGTTGTTGGTCAACCTACTAGTTCTCACCTTCGAACATTGTTCAGTACCATTTGCAGTTGTCGTATGTCAAACAGCTGACTCATTGAGTTAAAAATTTCTTCCCTATTTCAGGGATTTATCCATTGGACAATGGGTTGAAGGTGTTGTTTTCATTATTATTGTTTCATTGGATGCTGACTGTGTGCTAAGCATTGTATTTTAATTCGTGTATGTTGCTTCTAAATGTGATGATTTGTTGTACACCCTGACCATGTAAGTAAAATGTATTTAATTGGCTTTATGCCTTTAAAAACCTTGTATTTCATATCGAGATTGTAAGATCAATTTTCTCACTCTTACAGGGGGCACTGAGGATGGTTTGTTATTAAACTGAAAGCGCTCTGCTAAATAAATCATTGTACCAAAATATAAAAAAGTATTTTCTTGATAATTGTTTTTTCTCTGGTACACTCAGCTGACTTCACTCATTTATTATAGGTTGCATCAATGCAATAGGAAACTCTATACCTCCTGCTATGATTTTTACACGAGTTCACTTTAAACAGCACATGCTGAAAGGTGCACCTGCAGGCACTTTAGGAATTGCACATGCTAGTGGTTGGTCCAATTCTGAGAAGTTCTTAGAGTTTCTTGAACACTTTATAAAACATACAAAACGTTCTCAAGATAATAAAGTTTTGTTATTAATGGACAACCACGAAATTCAATTAAGCATTTAAGCAATAGACTTAGCAAAACGATCAGGTGTGGTAATGTTTACTTTTCCACCCCATACAAGCCATAAACTGCAACCACTCGATAGAGGTGTGTCTTTGGACCATTTAAGAAGTTTTACAATGTAGTAGATTGCGAGTGGTTGCAGACACATCCTGGCAAATCAGTGACGATATACGATGTTGCAGAAATAGTCGGACAGGCATATCCAAGAGCATTTACACCAGTTAACATTCAAGCAGGATTTAGGGCGTCTGGAATTTGACCCGTGAATAAAAATATTTTTGGAGAAGACGAATTTTTAAGCGTAACTGATCGACTTCTACCTACAGTGAGTGTGCAAGACACGAACAGGCCCACAGAATCATTATCTAATGATCCTCAGAACACATTAGTCCAAGATATAGCATATGCCGGACCATCAACATCTTCTGGTCCTTCAGGTGTTATTACTTTTGTATCTCCAGAGTTAATTCGTAAAGCTACTGTCAGGGTTGGATCTAGCAGAGGTAGACGCAAGCCAGGAAGATCCAGAGTATTAACTGAAATACCTGAGAAAGCAGAAACAGAGGAAGCACATGAGAAAAGGCAGTCGAAAAAGAGAGAAATACAGAAAGTTACTAGTAAAATTGTGGAAGAGAGCTCTACATCCTCATCGGAGGAAGACGAAGAAATGGAAATGATGGATGACTCTGATGATGATGTTGACTGGTGTCCTGTTAATAATGATGAAGAAAATGATGTGGAATTTACTACTGCATTATTACGTAGCAGAAGTAATTGGTATAGAGAATGAAGGTGCTATAATCAAATATTTAAAAAAAATTGATGGTACATACAATAAATTTTTGTATGAGGGAGAGGAAACATTAATTTTAAAAGACGACGTTATTATGAAGTTACCTAGACCTACCAGTTTGGCTTAGCTAGACAGGCCTTACTACTTGCTTTTCAAATCAGTTTTCGTTCTTACAACGTTGAATAAAAATTATTGACAGTTTTCTTTCCTTACATTTTACGTGTTTACCGTATTACTTTTTTAGTTGAGTTGAATAAAAAAGAATATAACATATTAGTTGTATGGCCTAAGGTACAATACCTTGCTGCCCAAGGTACAAGATAGGTTTGGACCTTGAGTCATTTGACCGAATTTTTTTTGTCACCCTTAAAAAATAGTCCTTGAGTTTGTATGCCTTCTTTATTACCAATATTAGTAACAAACATCCTAATCTAGGTCCTGAAACCATTGATACTTCGCTTGCACATTTCTCTGCGGTTCCCCTACACTGTTGTTAGTTTATTCACTATTTATATATTCACGTCTATTCACTACAAGAATAAATTGTAGACTAACTCTCGCCACTGGTAGGTAGACTCTTATATATTAAATGTTTTTCTGTTGCCTTCTATTCCGGAAACTTCTCGATTGCGGCTCCCAACAAACGATCGACCTTCTTGAAAATCTCTATAAAAATAGTCCTTCTCAGAAATCGGTGCGCACCCGCCAAAATTTTAACTTATCTGTATAGTATTAGACAGAATCGGATTCAGGAACTCCACCATTGTGCCATTTCGTAAAAATATTTATTAGTTATTTTAGGAAAGCTATATAACATCTTCCACTGTAATAATTATATAATTATTTTATAGCTGTGTCTTTGACTTTAATTTTCAACGGAAATAAAATTGCGCATTTATTACTTTAATAAAATTATTTTCTAAGCTGCTATAAGTGTTTATAACAATAATTTGACTCCTTGAAAAGTGTTATAAAACATCTAAATTTTATAAATAATAAATGTTTTACTCTTACCTAACACGTCTAAAATTGCTTTATAAATATTATATTATTTTGCTGCCAAAATGTTCTTGTGAAAAATTAATGAAACAATTTTGTTACGAAAAGCTAAACTTGCTCTTATTGAACAAGCAAGAAGCAACAATAAATCAACATTAAAATAAAAGTGTAATATAAGCCCAAAATTATATAAAACAACTTTGCTAGTTAGGCTGAATCCGGCAAGACGAATAACAACGCAAATGACTTCTTCCTCTTTCATATGTATCATTTTGTAAGAATAGTGCCAAATTTATCCCATTATCCCATTATCGTTTTGTTGTCATAAAAATGATGAATAAAACGTTTTTAAAAAAAACCGACCGGAAAATATACACTTTCTGGATAGATTTTCGTCCAGAAAATAACGTTTTGTCGATCAAAGCCGGAAAATGCACGTCAGGGTTCGGTCCCGTTTTTTATTTTTCCAATCACTGTTTGATAATACAGTGTGTCTTAATTCGGTTATTTGACAACAACGTTGCTATCCATTGTCAAGTAACAGTTCGTTGATTTTTAATTTGTTGTTTATGTCAAACTTGTTTCGTGAGGTCGAAAATTTGAAAATATGCATTCAGATTTTAAAATGTTTGACATAAAAAATGAAATTCCAGAAGACATTTTGAAAGCAACGATATATAATCAGTAATCTACTATTTGATGGCAATACTCTCTCCATCTCCCTTAATTGTTCTTTCTTTTGTTATATTCCCCATTTTTCTTTTTATTTCTGTTCGAAACGACTTTAGCGTTCTGTAAAATAAATTTTGATTTCCTGTGCAATCTCTATCTACTTTTTGTCGAAATGTTTTCCCATTTGTCATTTTTAGAGGCTGTTATCAATTCTTTTGTTATCTTTCTTAATTTTCATTATTTTCTTCTGTTCTGTTCGCTAAATATTTTTTCCATGCTTTTTTCATGGATTTTATTTGGCTTTTAATTCCATTATCTTTCTCATTTATGCCACATACGTCTCCTGCAATGTCAAGTAAGATATCTTACTAGTAATTCCAGTGGTATTCTATACTCCCATTGTTTGTTACTTGATGCTGGATTTCCAGTCTTTTATTTATCTCTTATTCGTTTTTTTTTCAGTTTCTTTATCTCTCAATTCATATGGTCTGATTGTGCTACTGTGTAATTTCTGCTGATGTATAAACTTCTTACTTTTGTGAGATAACATAAAATAAATAGTTAGTTGGTTGAGATGGTTATTGGATAACCTAAATAATTATCCACATTTTACGGAAGTACTGGAATTATTTTTTTGAAATATTAAAATTTATTATGTAATTCTTTACATTGAATATAATTGTGAAGCCCATCCCTCCGCTACTGAATTCAACCCTCAGAAGGCGTGTTTAAAATTCCCTATGTAAGTACTGATTCAACGAAGGGAACGTTTTCATCAGGGAAAAAAGGGTGCTAATCTACAGCTTCATGGCTCCCTCAGTAGCTGCCATAGCCTAATTAGAATTTTCATTATGTGCTGTCGCAACAACAGAACATAAGTGCCTCGCTGGCATTCTATATATATTTTCCCCTATTTTGTAATCACGACAATGCCAATAATATGGCTTCTTCTTAACCCTCGTGTCTCTGTTCCGCCTTCCGTATTTTCATGTGATATTCGTTTTCATAGTTTAGTGTAGAGCACTAAAAAGAGATCAACTATTTATTTCGAATGTATACAGGATGATTTTGCAAAATTTACAATGCTTGGAAAGATGGATAATCTTCAGCTTTCACTGAAGAAGATTTGCGAAAGTTTTCCATTCACATTTTAAGCAATGTGTTTCTACTTTTGTACTTAATATGAAAATTGTAGAATCTGCAGTGTATATAATTGTTAAGTATTAAAAAATATTCAAAATACCTGAATATAACTTAGCCATGGTCCTGAAAATTTGTATAATATAAACTGGTGAAGGGTCCAGAAGAAATATGCATTTTATTGCATTTATTCTTGGGATACAGAAATATTTTTTTGATAGATTACGATCTGTCCAAGGCACACCAACAGTGTCAATATTATTGAATTCTAATAGGTAAGAATTAAATTCGTAGTTAATAAAACCTACTTTTTAAAAAATAACTTTTATTTCTACAAACTATAATTAGACTTTACATTTAGGAAGCTATATAAAATCTGAATGCGATAATGAAAAACGTTATGAACAAAACAATCCGTGGGATTGCAATTCAGAAATCTAGCGGTGTCCTATTACCATATGCGTTCCCATAACTCCTCCGCCATTAGACAGAAATTGAAGGAATTTGTTGAATTTCAGAGTTCCAAATTTTGGGGACCATCCTGGATTTCTTGGCCTTCGCTTCTTCTTCGGGTTCTTCTTGTTAGAATGAATTTTACAGTCCAATACAAAATAATTATTAATATAATGAAATAAATAAAAATGGTCCAAATATTAAAATTTGCAGATATTATTGGAGACGAAAAGTTGGCGATTTTTTGTTTTTGAATGTCTAAAGCACTTTGAACATATTTAAAGTCGTCTAAATTGATAGAATTTAATTGAATTGTTTCTATTTGAAAATTTGCTATTTCACTTGAAAATGTTAAATTTGGAAAGTTTCAGTTCGCTTTGATAATTTTCAAAATGTTTAATTTTAATACCATGAATGTCCACTTCGCACTCCGAATCAAGTTCAAGAATAAATGCTCCCTGAATTGGAAAATTGTCTTTGCTAGATCCGCATTTTTGATTAACTACACTTATTTCAGGAGATATTAGAATACAATGATTCTTCTCTAATTTTTGGATTCGTAATTTAGACATTCGAATAGTTAACTGCTGGCATGATGAGACGTTCTTGAAGTAGCGAAGCATCTAGATTTCACATGGGATTTCTTCTTAGATGATAACGGGTCCATTCTGGTAGCAAAAGTACTGTTCACATGACACTTCTTGACAATTCCCGTCGAAAAACACATAGGAAAGGTCATTTAGGATAAGGAATTTCACTTGAGGTAGAATTACTTTGAAGGAGTTTTGTGTGGGTACAGGCAATGAGTATATGTGAAAATAATTGTACGTTTCGCTTACTACTATAGGAATTTCTAAGATAAATACTTTTTTCTATCCCTTGGTATAACATTTTACTTCTGTGACCTTTTCATATAAAAGAATATTTTCTACTTTTGGTTCAAATGGAAGTTTATTGAATTTCAATTGTTCATTTACAATTATTATTTCATTTAAAAGTTCTCTAGGTTCAATTATTGAATTCTGAACTGTATTTAATTTGGAAAATCTGATAGCTACTTCGATTTTCTCTAGAATATTTTAAATTAATAAGTTGGGGCGATTTGAGACACCAGCGTATCCGTAACATAAAGGTGTTAATCTCCTTTTTCTTGTTTCAATTTCCTCTATTCGTTTGTGTTTGTATTATTTTTAAAATATTAATAGAATTTTGAAGAAGTGTTAATTGTGAATTGGCTTTTTTAATTTTGATTGATTCTCAGAAAATGTGTTAATTGCTTTATCATATTTTTCTGCCTCGTTTTGATCTAGATTGCCCGTTAAAGACTTAATTATTGAGCCAAGTCCGTTTATTTATCTGATTTAACTGGATTTGTATTTTTTGTTCTAAATTTAATATTCGGTTGCACATACTTTCAAATTCATTAATTAACACGGATTTATCTTCACCCGTTGGAAATGTTTGCTGAATTATTTTAAAGTGATTTTGTATAGCTTCAAATTGGGTTACTATATCTGGAATGTCGAAACTTTGAATAAAAGACCAAAAGTCAATTTTATTTTGAGCATTGCCTAATTTATAAGGTAGAAGACCGGGATTATTATTTAAGTTATGGAGACTTGGAAGGTTTGATTCTCCATGGATGTGGATGGACAACCTGTAACGGTTGGAGGTTGTTTTAGTTCCTTTATATGTATTATCTCCTTTTTATTTTTCATAGAAGTTATTTCTACTTTGTTCCTATCTAAAATTTCGGTTATTACATAAGGTCTTCTAAATTTATTATCTTTCTTACTATGATAACGCAAGTTTTTCTTAAATACTATTTGTCCTAACTTAAAGTCAGTATTGGTATTACCTTTTTGATTATTCTTATCTACAATTTTATCTTTTTGTTTTCTATTGTTTTTTTTACATTTTCATATAAATGTTTAAGCTTTTCCTCATGATTGTCAGCATAATCTGAGTAAACTGCTGCGGGAATAAAAATTTCATTTGGATTTCGCGAATTACTGTGTCCGAAAGTTAATTCGAAAGGAGTAAATTTAGTGCTAGTATGTATTGAGCTATTGTAACCCAAAATTGCATAGTCAATTAAATCATCTTAATTAGGGTGCATTATCTTTTAGACTTCTGGTATGTTCTATTAGACTGGAATTGAATCGTTCTGCTACATTATTTGATTCGTGATGTCCTACAGTGCCAAAATGTATTTTTATTTTATATAAATTTAAAAGTTCTTTTACAGTATCATTATTAAATGCAGTACCATGATCAAGAATTATTTTTTCTGGTATTCCAGAAGAACAAAAGTATTTTATCAATGCTTTACTTACATGAATAGCCGTTTTCCCTTCGACTTGATATGCTTGTGCGAGCTTGGAAAATGCGTCAATATTAATTGAATATATTTTATTTTTGTAATGAAATAAATCTATGTGAACACTTTGAAAAGGTTTTGATGCTGTTTCAGTTTTTACCAGAGGTGCGTATGGAGAATGTCTGTCATATTTTGTTCATTGACAAATATCACACGGGTTTATATATTCAGTAATGGTAGTTTTCATATTTTTCCAATAATAGTTCCGATTTAAATATTCATTCGTTTCTACAATACCACGATGGTTATTTTTTGCAACATGATGATGTTTTATTAGCATTATTTGCTCGTCCTTTTCCTTGATCGTGTTTACTTGTTTTAAGTATCTAATTAATTTTGGGCCTTTTTTCGAAAAGTGTTCTAAATAGATTTTATTGAAATCGTTTAAAGAGAATCATTGTGAAAATACATGCAGTAACAACGTTTCATAAATGTGTAGTCTTTTAAAAATTGGAGTATAAGATTTTCATTATTTTGGGTCGGCATTTTAACATTTATTATTTTATGATTTTCGTAGTTTTCCTGCTCAATTATTAATTTAGGATATGGATGGGGTGTGACTATAATTTGATTAACTTAATTATTACTTATTTTGTCATATATTCGTATACCGTCATTTGCTGTTTCATTAAAAGTGGTGTGTTGTGTATTTGAGTCGGTGTCAATTGTGTCAGCTGTTTGCAAATTGGCATCGGTTATATTGTCGTTTATTTGTTTGTCTATAAGGTCTTTCAAAAATTGGTCTAATTCATGAGGATCTGTAATTTCGTCAGGATTATTAATCATTGAATCATTTTCAAGTGCGTTAATAACTACTCTAGAAAGTGCATCGCAATTAGAATTTGAAGTACCTTCTTTGTAAATCATTTCATAGTCAAATTCTTCCAAACGTAATCTCCAGCAGTCAACTTGCAAGATGGCTCTAAAATCATTTCATTTGATGTTACCAATATGTTCACTAAAATTCCTCCTAAAGAATGTCTAACACTTGTAAGAAAATTACTAGAAGAGGCATCAATCAAATTCAAACAGAGTATCAACCAAGACCAAACAGAGGGATGTCGGTAATATTTGTGACATGAACTGATAATTTATTATGTGTGTTAAAAGCTGTCACTATTATATAAAAAAACGAGGGTCTTTATTTCAATATAACCGCAAAGATTCTTCGCTGGCGAAAGTGTTGCTTTTCCAATATTTTCGCACATTGTTTTTCCTATAATTGAATGTACAGAACCGGAATCATATACCATTTCAATTTTATCATTATTTAGTTATACTTCGAGAAGAGCTTCCGTATTTTTGCTCACCTTACATACATAATTGATATCTGATAAATCTGTTGAAGTTTGACTGGATTCGCTAATATAGTTCAAGTAATAATGCTTGTTATCTCTGATGTAACGTGTTTGGCGTTGGATTTCATTCAACTTCTGCTTTTCCACTAGCTATACATACTCTTGCAAAATAGTTGAGAGATCTGCACAAGAATCATTATTTCCCTCTTGCTGGGCATTGTTTGATGTTGTCATGTCTTGTGTAGCCACAAGATACATTTTTTAGGGTTAAGTGTCAATTTAGAATAACATTTGTTTTTGTTTTTTAATCTATTAGTGTGATTCTCATTATTATTTAATAGCGAAGCTAAGCCTTGTCTTTATAACAATGATTGTTCAGAAGCTTGTTGCTTGTACTTGTTCTTGTGTTGCTGAATTATCAGAATGTTGCCTTGAAATTTCCTGTTGGTATGTTGCGTTTTTAATTCCAATTACTAGTTGGTCACGTATACGTTCCCTCAGATTGTCGCCAAAATCACAATTTCCTGCCAGTGTTCGAAGAGCTTCTACGAATTGTGTAATTGTTTCGTGCACGTGTCTAAATCTGATTGCAAATGTTACTCGTTGTGATAAAGTATGAACCATACAAAACTATCCAATACTGTTATAAGCTTAACATACATTCATCCACTACTTCATTAGGTTTGAAGTGATCGTAAAGCAACTTAAAAGTATCTGGTTCTACCTTACTAAGCAAGACATTCGTTCTTTTAATCCAATATAGTGAAAATCTAATTCCATTTCAAAACGTTGTTTATAATAATCTCATTCTTACCTATCTGCATCAAATTTCTCAAGTTGGAAGTGGAGTAACTTGTCTGTGATGAGCTTGTTTTATTTGAAAATAAAATTCTGTATCCTTGTCACCAAATGTAGTGTGGTCAAGTGGAAGGCTTTTGATCTTTAGAAACGTTCATTATCTGGTTATATTATAAAGTAATGGTAAAAACTAATCAAAATATTGTTCAGTTGTCTTATAAAACCCAATGCTACATTATCCAATGATGACGAGTATAATCTGGCAATACTGCAATATCTAACAATAAATTATGCAGAGCTAAAAATCTGTAGCTGGGAAGATTAGGTGTTGCTCCAAAGCTGGAAAGATCTATGACGAGCACAGACAACTGCGGTAAGTTCAATGGCAATATATTAAACCTGTTTTGGACTACACAATTTCTTGTACAAGATTTGGTTCAATTTCTTGTACAAGATCTAGAACCACAAATTGTTTGGCAGTAAATTTATTCTGTATTTTTACTGTACACTATATTGTTCTAGAAATAGCTGGCGATTCTGTGCAGTACATCGTTTTTCTCACGACAAAATCAGAATCGTCTATGTTAAAGGCCAAGTGTAATGTTCTATGATCCTAGTGATATGTTAAAAATGAAACAACCTAAAAATTTTGGGCTTTGGCTGAATCCGTTTGGTGTGTGAATTGTTATAAATGAAGCTAACACATAAACGTTGATAAACGTGAAACTGTAAACAATCAACTATATTAGTTTACAGGACATTATGATAAATCCCAACTGCGCATGCCCTTGGCCTAGAAATTGTGTAGAAATAGAACATGGAACCTGGTGATATTAGCAAGAACCAAGTAGCATATTATTTATTATTATTTGCGTAAAATTGTGATCTCAACTGGTAAGTAGGTTTTATTACTAGGAGTGGGTTCATTTACTGTAGTTTACAATATAGTATGTTTATTTTGTCAAAATTTTAACACTTCACTCTCTTTTGAGACTATATCACATTTGACCCACGAAATAAGCCTCACGAGGCAAATGTGTTATACAGTGGCGGGGAAATTGTGTTATATTATATCACATTTGTCTCTTTATCGTTTCAGTGTGGCTATGGTACGCAATTACAAGAAAAAGTCTTCGGATGATAAGAAATACACGAAGGCAGATCTAGAACTGGTTATTAATGAAACCAAGAGAACAACAATTTACAGAGCTGCTAAGATGTATGGGATTCCGTACGGTTCATTGCATTCCCGAATTAAAGGTGTACGTGGAGCAATAAAAGAAGAAAAAAGCCGACCAATTACAATTCCAATCGGGGATGAAACAAGGCTAGCAAATTGTTTAAAAATAGCTGAAAAATGGGGGTATGGATTTTCCCGAAAAGAAGTAATTGAACTAGTTGCTCGGTTCATCGAAAGCAACAACATAAAAAATAATTTAAAAATGGCATTCCAGGTGAAGACTGGTTCTTGAAGTTCAAAAAGAGGCACAATCTGAGTCTTAACACTCCTCAAAATGTGGAGTACGCCAGAAAAAAGGCATTGGATCTGTTCATAATCTATCCATACTTAGATTTGTTAAATTTAACCCTAAATGAACCTGGACTGCATGTTAAGCCGGAACGAATTTGGAATCTGGATGAAAGCAGCCTCAGTATCGACCCAAGGAAAGTGAAAGTAGTAGGTGCTGTTAATAAAGCTTTGTCTCGAACAAATCAGCTCTCCTGGCAAAGAAAACACCACAATTTTGCTAATGTGCAATGCAGCAGGGGACAAAGTATGGGAATAATGGTTTGCCCCACCAGAACACGAATTTAAAGGAACTGTGTACGCAGCTAGTGAAAAAGGCTGGAGGGGAGGGGATATATTCAAAAATTTATTTCTTAAGACTGTAGTACCTACCGTTGGTTCAGAGCGACCTGTTCTTATCATATATGATGGTCACTCAACCCATGTCACCATTGAAACTTTAGAGGCTGCTGAAAGGGAAAAAATAACAATTTTGAAGCTTCCTCCATACAGCAGCCACTTGCTCCAACCATTAGATCTAGCCGTATTTAAATCGTCTAAATGCAAGTGGGATGAAAAACTTGTCACCTGGCAACGCAATCATGTAGGACAAAAAATACCCAAAAAGGTGTTTTCACAGTTCCTGTGTGAAACATGGAAACTTATTTCCCCTGATGTCATTGTAAATGGATTTAGGAAGGGATGGATACTCCCTTTTAATCGAGATATTATTCCGGAAGAAAGTTTTCCCCCAGATCTTATGCAAAAGTGGTAGGAAACTAACAACATTGCAACACAGGTTCAAGAGCAATGAAAAACTGATAACTCATCACCAGGCCCCTCAAACATTTGTAAACTTAGTAACAGCAGTGTGCATTTGAACACCTGTCATTATCTGCAGTTAAACAAACACCAAAGCTACAACCACAGAAGAAAACTAGAGTATGTCCTGGGACCAAAATTTTAACATCCTCACAAGCTATAAATATTCTTAAAGAAAAACTTAAACCAGTTAAGAAGGGCGCTAAAAGAAAGGCTCGATTATTTTCCACCAGTAGCAGTGATGACGATCATACACCTCTAGAATTAATTGAGTCTGACAATTCTGAGAAGTTCGTGAATGAAGTGCTAGATAATGGTATTGATGAGAATACCATAGATGTGCAAGAATTCCAAAATGTTGTTGCTCCGGGCTGTTGGGTAATTGTAAAATATTCTACAAAAAAGTTGATCAAACATTTTGTTGGTAATGTGCTGGACAACGCGCTGAAGGATGGGTCGTTAAATTTACAACGCCATACAAAAATAAAAATTTTTAGCGAAAAATCGAAGACACTGACACGGTAGTCGACAACGATATTATCACCGTTTTGCCAAAACCAACCACCAACCGAAGAGGCTTACTAGATTTTCCAGTTCGCTTTGGGGATTATAATTCATAGTTCTGTATAACTGCAGCAAATATTATCATTTTTGAACATTTTCTATTATCATGAGTTTTTTAGAAAATCTGCTAATTTTGCTTTTATGCTTTTAAAGTGTTCTCTATATTTTATACTTTTGCCCCGGTAATAAATGTACAGGCTTTGCATTACAAAATATTGGTCATTATCACATTTGCCCCAAACTAAGGGGCAAATGTGATAGAATAACCATGTTTTGAAAAAAATGACTAACAAAAAAAAATAAGCTGATAATTAAACTTAAAACACAATGATGGATCATAAACATCTCCAAAATGATTTTTTTTTAGAATTTCAATTATTAAGCTTTTTATTTAGCGGCGTCATACATTCAACCTAATGAAAAACTATATCACAATTACCCCACTGAACCTTAACATATTTTTTTAAATAGTACAGCATATTTTCAGTTTTTCATAATCTATTAAATCACAAATACAAACGTCAATACCTCATTTGATCTACAGTTATTGAGAAAAATAATTTGCGGGAACGTTTTTATTACCAAAATAATTAACAGAAACAAATAATTAACCTTATTTAATGAGATGTTCAAATTGTCTTCCTTCTTCTATTTGACAGTATCCAAGTCGATTTTAAAAAGCTGATATGGTATTACGCAATTGCTGATTTGTTATTTGATGGGCTGTTAACAGTATTCTAATTCTCAGTTCATCCAGATTATCAGGTTTTGTATTGTACACAATGGTTTTCAGATATCCCCAGAAGAAATAGTTTAAATGCGATAAATCGGGAGATCTGGCTGGCCATTCAATTGTGCCCCTTCTTCCCAATTCACCTGTCTGGGAAAACTTCATTTAATTAATTTCGAACAGCAGCTTTAAAGTGTAGTGATGCACCATCCTTCTCAAACCAAGTGTCAATAAAATTGTTAGCAGCTGCATTTCTTATTGCAGAAACTATTTAATTTCTTAATAAATCTAAATACTTTGGTCCGTTCAAATTGCCTTCTACAAAGAATAGTCCAATAACAGTGGTGCCGATAATACCTGCCCAAACTTTAACTTTTGAAGGTCTTTGTGTTCTATGTTCCCGCATCCACCTAGTATTAGTATCATTCCAATATCTACAATTGTGGCGATTAACTGTACCATTTAGTGCGATTTTAACAGTCAATTAGTATAGACGTGTTTAAAACAGCTCTCTTATCAACAAAGCGTTTTTGTTAAGAATTCCAATTCTATTGAACTGATCAATCCACCTAGTAAATCGGATAATCAAATTCATAGTTCAGTGAAAAATATCTAGTGCAGATCCCCCTGACAAAGGGTGAACTTCAGATTTGTGCGATAATAATGATAACTCAAGAAATGTGCGTTACAATTCAACATACCAAACAGCATGTCAGGAAAGCAAAAACTTAGGAAAGGATGAAGAAAATAATAGAAAACGCGCTTGTCTGGTCAGACAGCAACAGGTATTGCAGTACAAGTAGCAAAAAAGTTCAAACTTGATAAATCTAATTTATATTCAATTGATAAAATTTACGTATTTATCGAAGAAATTAATAATGAAAATTTAGGAAATTTACATCCAATGGCAGTTGGACACATATTACATAAAAAACTAAAAGTTCAAAACATTACTAAAATACAAAAGGTAGGTAGAAATAGAGTAAGAGTAGAGGTTAAAACAACTAAAGACGCTAATATGTTAATAATAAACGAAAACTTGAAAGAGGAACAATTAAAAGCATTCATACCCAATCATTTAATAGAAATGAAAGGGGTAAACAAAGAAGTAGATACCACATTTAGTGACGAGTATTTGTTGGAAAGTATTGAGTCTCCAAACGCAGTCACCAGTATTCGTAGATTTAAACGAAAAATTGATATTGATGGAGAAGCAGTATATATACCAAAGCATACAGTTTTAGTGTCATTCGAGGGTAACGTGTTACCTCCATTTGTTCTAATTAATAGCGTCGTATGCCCTGTAGAAAAATACATTCAAAAGGTAGTACAGTGTTACAACTGCTTGAGGTATGGTCATGTGGCCAAACAATGTAAAAGCACCAACACACTATGTATAAATGGTAACAAAAAAAGGAAGAAAAGCATTCATGCAAAGATACTGAAGACACTTTTTGTTATCATTGTAAATCAAATAATCATAAAACAATACATAAAAAATACCCCGTATTTGAAAAACAAAAGCAAATAAAACAATTCATATCAGATAATAATGTAACCTAAATAGAAGCAAAAAACTGGTCTGATAATTCATATATTAGTAAAATTAGCAATAATAGATTCAATGTACTTGATAATACGTCAAAAAGTTATCCATTACTTCCTAAGACAACAATTCTTCAATACAAAGCAAATAGGGTAAGAAATACATTTCAAAAAAAAATATACCATCGGAACCCTCAACATCAAACAGTAAACACACAATCACCCAAACCAAAAAACGTAGGATACAATCACCCAACGAAGAAATCACACAAGCACCCATGTTTTACAGATCCTTTGGTCCTAGTAAACCACTATTTCAATTAAATAAAAATAGTACAAATGAAAATATGGAGATAGAATCCATTCAGTCAAATGAAGAACCTGATACAACATTTATTCAAACGTTCCTCCAAGTTTTCAAAAACATCTCTCATTTGAAGAATTACAAAAAGTTGACATTCAATTTATAACAGATAGGTTATATAAAATAAATCATAACCTGCCAGAATGCCAATTCTTGATAAAATTAAAATATTACAATGGAACGCGCGCTCGACGATTGCAAATAAATATAGTTTGATAAAGTGCCTGTCAAAACACGATATTGATACTTGCGTTATATCTGAAACGTGGCTTAAAAAAAATCATCAATTTTCTAGGTTATATTCTAATTAAAACAGATAGAGATGACGAATATGGAGGTACAGCAATACTAATAAAGGTAAAAATTAATTTTAAAAAAGTAGATATTAACATTAAAGTAAATACTGACATCAACATATATGCTGCCGAAATTAATTTTAATAAATATTTACAGTTTAAAATATTATCTGTGTATTGTCGTCCAAAAATTAGCATCATTAACAGTGACTGGAAAAGCATATTTAATGTTATATCTAAAGAAAACGGCATAATATGTGGAGATTTTA
This sequence comes from Galeruca laticollis, assembly GCA_963921935.1. Lineage (NCBI taxonomy): Eukaryota > Metazoa > Arthropoda > Insecta > Coleoptera > Chrysomelidae > Galeruca > Galeruca laticollis. The sequence continues at coordinate 76,869,930 of OY998177.1, forward strand.
ACGCACACAACAGAACATGGGGTTCGTACAAAAATGATCAAAGGGGTATACAACTTCTAGACGTCTTAGAAAATCATGGCTTAATATTGGTAAACGATGGAGCACCTACTAGATTAAACCGCAACGGGGAAAATTCCGCAGTGGACCTGACACTTAGTACACCCTACCTCATTAACAACATAGATTGGAACATTAGAAAGGACACACTGGGTTCAGATCACTTTCCAATACTTATTAACATCAATGGGCCTAAAAATAAGTGTTTACAAACAAAGGAATTAATATATCCTTCCAATAAATAGAATATAAATAGAGCAGACTGGTCAATATTCAAAAATGAAGCAGAACGGTATTCTCACAAACATCACCTATTTTTAATGACATAAATGCAAAATATGGATATCTAACACAAGGAATAAACACAGCTGCCCAAGTATCCATGCCAACAAACAAACCATTCAAGATAAAGTCAAGCACACTACCACCTTGGTGGGACAGAGAGTGTGATATAGCTGTAATAGATAAAAAAGATGCGGTATTTGCCCACAAAATTAACAACACGTTGGAAAACTTCATTACAGTGCAAAGAATAGCAGAAAGTACAAACACATTTTTGAAATAAAAGGCAAGATCCTCATGGGGAGCATACTGCACCAATCTGAATAAAAACACATCAATGTCAGACATTTGGAAACAGTCCAAAAAAATGAAAAGAACTTTCATACGGACAGAGAGCATTCATTTCAGCAGTGAGGAATGGAAAGAAAAGCTACTAGAGAGAATAGCATCGCCATCAACCTTCTACCAAAATAATTTTGAAAATAAGCAGGAACATGAGGAGACAACACCACACATATTCGAAAATCTGATAAATATTCAAGAACTAGAAAACACAATAAAACAAAGAAAAAACACCGCACCAGGCTTAGACAATATCAGATATCCGATGTTATGCAACCTACCAAAAAATGCCAAATCTTTTTTATTGGAAATATATAACAACATACTACAAATGTGCAAATGCACAATACAGGATTGGAAAAACCTAATTGCAGTTCCAATATTAAAACATCAAAAATATTCAAATGACCCTGACTCCTACAGAGTCATATCATTATTAGCATGCCTATTGAAAACATTCGAAAGTATATTAACAAACAGGATAGAATGGTGTTTAGAAACATACAAAATATTACCAATTCATCAGTACGGATTCAGGAAAAGATATGGCACAATGGACGCAATGAGCAAATTTGTCACTGATATACAAATTAATTTTGGAGAAAATGGGTATACTGCAGCTACATTCCTGGATGTAAAAGGCGCATAGGAGTTGGTAAAAATTCTAGTACTGAACGGAATGTTGAAACAAATCGATATGCCTACCAAAATACGGAACATTCTGTATGATATTATGACCAAGACATACATCTAGAGGTTTACCACAGGGCTCTGTTCTAGCACCATTGTTATTCAACATACGTACCATTAAAATGCATCAAGCATGCAGGAATTACACACTTTTACAATATGCTGATGACTTTGTAATATATGTGAAAGATAAAAAATATGAAAATCTAAGTATCTAGGTATAATTATAAGATGGGAAATTAGATAACGATATCACAGCGAGAACTACCAGTACCGGAAAAAAATTCAACAGCAAAAAAATATTCCTTCCTAGGAATTAAGGAAAAAGTGCAAGTGCAAGCGGAAGAAAACCAGAATTTTCGGAACTTCAAGAAAAAATCCTAAAACTATACCCAGGACATTATTTCTTAGAAGTTTAAAAGGAATGAAATAACTGACGAGAGATTCGGAGATATGAAAGTGGGTTAAAAAAAGATCTGTTCTAATGTTAACAACCTGTGAGAATCATGATGATTAACTAATTGAATACATTGATGCAAAAAGGTGTTAATTTCACTGATCAGATGGGATTTTACCAGAGTTCTTTACGAAAGACTTTAAAATGGTATGAAAAATTGCAGTTGAATTACTTTTCAAACAGTTATCGTAAATGTCTGGGTCATGTTCAATAACTAAAATCAAAATAATAGTCTCTCAGTTATGGACATCAATTTAAAAAAAATTGGCAAAAAGTTTCTATCAATGCGGCAAAGAATGAAGCTGAAGTAGTAGGACCAAGAACTCCTAAGAAGATATTATATACTTACGCTAGGCGAACCAGAAAATAAAAAAAGGAGGAAATGATGTGTCGCATGCTAGAAATCACTAAGAAGAACGATGAATAATCGTGAAGCTGGTAAGAAAATCAAAAAAGTCTTCACTCACTATGAAGAGTGCGAAGGAAAGCTGGCCTACTGCCTGAATTGTATCAGCGGAGTCCATAAGAAGCCAATTACTGATCACTGCCACATATACAAGTTTGCTTTTTGAGGTAAAATAATTACTGTTTCTTGCACATAAAAGTAATAATTTGTAGGTTAGGTTAATACGGTAAAACTTGTTTATTGAGTGCACTTTCATCAATAGCATTTTGTGTTTGTTTTTGTATAAATAATTTTTTAGAAAAAAGAAACAAAACTTACGGGACACATGTGACCTGAAACGCACGCAGGCTACTTAATATGAGTCAATTGTGTTCCGTAAGGCATAGAAGACTATTACAATTCTATGAAACGCAGTGAACGTGTTAATATTCGGTATAAACAAAATTAAATCGTAAATAAAGTCACGTTTGTTTACTTGTTTAGTCAAAAGTGACGCTCTGATTGGTGTTCAACACATAATAGCGGACTTAAGTTTTTGTAGCTTTATTTTATAAAAATAATTATCAAACTCGCTCTTAATAAAAAAGAATGAATGCGTGTTTCGTATTCCAAGACTCAAGTTGCATCAAATAAATACATAATTATAGTGATTTTCAATTACTGTTATTATACCTATTATGGATATTACCAGATACTGTCCCAAAAATTGATCCAAATACCTCATTACAACCACTATACTATAACGAAAAACTAAAAACTTCCGTACCTTTTATAAACCGCGAGTGAACTAAATTAGGTACATTTCTTAACAATATTATCAAAAGAAAAAAATACCCCACTCAAATTTTATTACGTAAAAAGGAATGAATCCGCGTACACATCCTTTTGTGTTAGTTATAAGCAGCTGGTTAGTTCTGCCTCTAGATATATCTGTGCTTGTATTGTATTTGACTGTTCTTCAAAGCTACCGGTTATTATTACCTTTGTTAGAGCTCAAGAACGTTTTTGTTTGGATAATGTATTTGAAAAATAATGCGGTGAATGATGGAGAGCAATATTTTAAAGAAATTTTTTTTGGAAACTTCATACTGCGTCAATTTTTAAATTCAAAATCTTTCAGATTTTGTTTTTAGCAACGCAAGCAGCTTGAGTATTTTGATATGTCCACTATATGCTCAATGCATAAGGTAGATTTTACAATTGAATAATGAGTCCATAAACTCGTTGCTTTTAGATTTTTAGACAACTCAGCAAAAAACAAGTGAAACGTATTCAGAAAAGCTATTAATAGTCCTGCCTTTTCTCCAATTTATGAATTGGAAGTAATATTTTCATATATTCTTCAATAATTGAGCTTGACACATTCTCACTCATGGTCAAATGGCGTCGAAAACTTTTGGGAAATCTAAAGCATGCAATGCCTTTGTCATAGGCACGAATTAAGTTGTCGCAAAGGTTTAATAACTACGGTGTTATACTGTGTGATGAACGAAAGCCAGACTGAAGTTTTATAATAGACCTTTCATTAGTTGAAAATTTTTGGTACGCATGCCCCAACTTTCGACATGTTTTGCGGGCACTTTAAAAGTACATACAACGTTCTAAATGTAATTTTCTGAAAAAAACAGTAATTATAATCACCTATCTGCTATAAGTAATGACATTTTAATTAATGAACTTAACTGACTCGACCCTTACCACGTGGAATCTACTCATATTACTGTTTTAAATGAAACTTACTGTTTCTAGACAATGCCATAGTATATTGAGAATAATGTCAGAATGACAGAAGTTACATTTCATTTGATGCCTACCTGATGTTTAATAATTATTTTTGGCTAGACCAAGAAGTGACCTACCTTCTATTTAATATATGTTAATAGAAAAAAGAAGAAGATATTATGACAACAAATAATAAAGCTTGGATATTATTAGCCCCATGGGGATATCCTGGACATATTTTTCGCAATTAAGATCAGTATAACTGAGCAATGATATAGAGAACCAGGAAAACTGTATCTGCCGATCTTTACAATTACCACTTAAGAAGACAGTTTAAAAGTGGAGAACTCCCTAGATTATCTGTTCATTGTCAACTTGATATTGTGTGTTTCTTAAGTGTCTTCTAATTTCTAATTCTTCAAGGTTCTAGTTTCTTATCACAAATATGTAGTTCTGTGTTAGGTATCAATCCCACTAAACAAGAAACATAACTAGCCTTTTTTGTGATGTTCTTTTTAGAGACTTTTCGTGATGTTTATTTAAAACGATAATAGGATATTGCCTATATGTCTTAATTCCAACTCTATCAGGGGCAAGGGGGGTAAATCGCGCAGTGAGGCAATAGATCTGTTCCAACCAAGGTTAAAACCGTTTTATTACCGTCCAATCTCAGTAACGCAGCAAATTTGATGTAAATTACACAGACTTATTATATTCACTAATCAGCAGGTCAACTAGGTTTGTATCGTAATTGTACGGTTTTTGTGTTGGTTGGAACAGACTTAATATCACCACAAAATAAAAGAGACCAAGAGCGAGAAGTGAAATCTGGCAACACGTGCGATGTTCCTTATCGTTAGCCACTATGTTGAACAGGTGTCGGCTCGCTGGGAGCATTCAGTTGACCGCAGTAAATCGAAGTGTTCGTACACGTGCTTTCCTTATAATTTTCAGTGGTTAAGAAATAAGCGAGATATTTTATACAGTCATCGATCTTTCCTATATACAAATATTTTCTATTAGTGTTTTAAATGAAACTCACGGTTTCTAGTTAATACCACAATATAATAAAAATTGTTGAAAATTCTAAAAAATTGACAATTGTTTCGATAAATCATTATCATCGTCAGAATGACAGAATTGATATTGATTTATCGAAATAATTGTCAATTTTTTAGAATTTTTAACAATTTTTATTATATTGTGGTATTAACTAGAAACTGTGAGTTTCATTTAAAACACTAATATGAATAGATTCCACGAAGTAAGGGTCGAAACAGTTAATTTTATCAAATTTTTTCTAGCATATTTCGAGGACCCATCTCTATGTTTGTTTTCTATTTTCATGCGTTAACAACGGATTTTTGGTTAGAAAAACAATCCAAGGTCGATATGGGGTAATTTGCGCAGTACGCGATATTACCCCACACTGCGCTACTTTGCCCCATATTATTGACTTCAATATGTTTCCTAATTTCAGATGGTCAGAAACTATCAAAGAAAGACCCAACGACAGAGCTGGACCATTGAACAGCGCAATAATGCTTTGGCTGCTATACGCTCAGGTGCGAAAATACGCGAGGCTGCAAGAAATTTCGGCATTCCCAAATCAACCCTGCACCACCATCTAAAACCTGGATCAGAAGTTGACCGCTTGGGGAGGAAACCTCTTTTTACGAAACTACAAGAAAAAGAGCTAGCAAATCACGTCATTAAGTTGGCAAATTTATTCTATGGCGTAAGAAGAATAGCTTTTGACTTCGCAGAAGCTAATCACCTACCTCATAAGTTCAACAAGGAATCTAGGCTAGCAGGAAAATATTGGCTGTCGTGCTTTATAAAGAGAAATCCCGAGCTGAGACTTCGACAACCAGAAGGCACAAGTCTCAATCGTATATCCTCATTTAATTCTGAAGCATAATTTATCCGAGAAAACGGATGTCTCCTCAATTAGAAAAAGACTGCCCAATAGGTTTCATTTATTCCTGTTCTGTCAATGGGTGGTCGAATGATGATTTATTTCTAAGCTGACCCGATTTTACTTATACTTGAAAACCATGCAAGTCACTTTTCGTTGCAAATTCATAATTTTTGCAGAGAGAATTACATCGCGCTCCTTACAATTCCTCCTCACACATCAAATCACCTCCAGCCTCTTGACCTAACATTTTTTAAGCCACTAGAGAGAGCTATATTTGCTGTGTATGACTCTCCTATGATTTCGACTGCACACGAAAGGATTACTGTTTATGACGTGGCTCGTTTATTCAATCAAGCACACGTGAAGGTTGCAACTATAGGAAAGGGAGTCTCAGGATTCAAAGCTGCTGGGATATTTCCTTTTAACCCAGAAAAGTTCACTGAAGAGGATATTGCAGCAAATGAGGAATTTCGAGAACTTGTCTTGGACCCAGAAGAACGTGAGAGAAGCTTTAATTCAGCTCCTCGACCCACTTCCTCGATATCTGTAGATCCGTTGAAAGCAAAACCGTCAACATCTGCAGATGCTCAGGGGCCACCTACACCAACGTCTTTATCTGTTGAAGAATTCGCATCATGGACATCAAAAGCAAATTTACCATCACATTCAGGTGTCAAAATATCGGATCTTGTATCGATTCCCAAGAAAGTAGTTAAGGCAGTGATCAAAGGAAAAACATCATCAAAGCAACAATCCGAAATTTGGACTTCCACACAAATGAAGGCTACTCTCCTGGAAAAAGAAGCTAAGCGAAACCAGAAAAATGAATAACAAAACAAAAACCTCAAGCGAAAAGTGACTGCAGGTGTAAAAGTACAGAAAAGATTCAAAAAGAAAGTGAAATCCAATAAAGAAGACACGTCGGATGATAATTCTGATTCATCTTTCAAAGAAGGTCCTTCTGATGACAACATCTCAGACTACAATGAATTTGCTATTCAAGAAAAGCCTCCTGTAGCCAACGAAATCAGTGTCATATGTAGTGAATTCGTTGCGTAAAATGTGCAGTATGGATTCATTTAGAATGTTCTGGTTGGGAGTCTGCAGCAGGATACACTTGCGATGATTGTCGACTTAGGCTAGGCGCCGATAAAAAAAGAAGAACAGAAACGTCGTTTATTTTAGTTTTGAGTTTAGATAAGAGAATATCCGATGTACAACTCTGGTAACAAGATTTATTTTTCTTATTTTTTTATTTTGTTTTAAAATTTCTTTCCATATATCCTTTATCACATAACCCCACATGGTGCGCGATATTTCCCGACATATGGGGCAATATCGCGAAGTTAAACTGGAGCAATTTTACCTTTTTCTCCTGTATCCGATTTTTTTATTGAATAACACGTATGCTATCATAAAATAAACTCATGGTATTAACATTCCTCCAAATTTAGAGCAGTTTACAATAAAAAATGTAAATTTAATAAATGATTCGGCTTAGGTGCGCCGTATTACCCCACTTTCCCCTAACATCCATGTCATGTTATTAAAACATATTTTCGATATACACAATAATACCTGAATCCGCAGTTACATACACATCATATGAACTTCTTTAAAGCAACTTCCTACAGGGAACATTCATACGATGTTAATTTGTATACTTCTCACTAATGTCACATACAGAACATTACTGTGATATTACAAACTAACATGTTTCTAAGATGATCACAAGTTGCAGTTACTTTTACATCTTTCCAAATATTTTTTAGTAAATTTCTGCGATTACGTCTATACAACGTTAGTTCATAAAACTCTCAGTATTATCTCATATTAAACATCCCAGTAACATAATTAGATGAGCTGTTTGATTGATGTATTCATGAAATTATAAAGAAAGAAGGAAACAGAAGAGGAACTGACTAGAGAAACAAACAGTAGTTATATGATATGTGGAAACAAATGACAAGCAGGACGTGGTGGATCGTGGGTCGTGGCGTGGTTTTCAGTTTTGTGTTATATTTTATTTGCAGGAAGCACTTTTTTTTGCAAAAAGTACTTGAATAAAGTGGTCTTCGTTTTCGTTAGTTCCTACTTAGCTACAGTTTCTAGACTTAGTGATAGTTCTTGTTATAATGGACGAACAACAGTTGTTATCGGTAACCATTCCAAAATCATAATTATTAAAACTTAATACTCATTCAATATTAATCGGCTATTATACATTGAAATTCCAGGTGGCGGGATTGTACCCTAAAATAGTAATAGAGTTTACAAAATAAGGGGTTTTTCAACTTTTAAAATATTTTACTTAGTAGGTATATTTTAAAAACGATTCACAATATTCTATCCTACCCACAAAAAACTCAATATTGCAATAGGGTAGATATTATTATTAATAATAAAACATGCTTACATGTTGGCAGATATTGTTTCGATAACAATTGTCAATTTTTTAGAATTGTCAACATTTGACATTATATTGTGGAATTAGCTAGAAACATTGAGTTTCATTTAAAACACTAGTAATATATTGAATAATGTAGAGAATTAAGAACAAGGCGAAGACGACTAATTTCCAAAACTGTTCTTTCATACACCAAATTTCTCAATATATTCATAAATACTGTTCTTAAATTGTCAAATTAACATAGTCCGCTCTAATTCGGAAACATTACTGGCAAATTTAAACATGGTCTCAAGAGGAGAACAAACTAATGTTCTTACTCTCCCAAACAATAAAGGGGATCGAGTTAACTTTGAAAGGGATACAGTACAATAAATTACTAGATGTCGATATAATTAATTATTTTATACAAGAAAATCATCATATTCAATGTACGTCGACTAGTGATAGAGATAACCTCAAGTTCTTCCCGTAATCAAGTTGTCCTAATAGTTCTATAATACGGCCAACGATAATATTTTTTACCTACGACCACCCCTGTAAGTTGTCAAAAACACAAAGTCAGCAATCAATGTAAGACGTCTATTACGCACGGTAAAACAAAACGCACGGCTGTAAAGTAAATCGCACGGCTCCCCTAGCAACCACTTAGCAACTGTCAATAGACGGTGCCATTTTATTAAAAAATTATTATTTAGATAGTTGACGTTGAATTTTATTCTATATGTGAATGATAGATACCATTTATTAGATATGAGATTGCATTTAATACTAAGACTTATTTGGAATTGTATGATAATTGGTTCCGTTTCTTATAATCCGCATCTTTTAGCTGTCTGAATGTATCTCATATTAGTAAACAATAGTATATTATACACCATGCGACTAAAGTGACCCATTTAATCCTGCGGGCGGTGTTTGATTACTGAGGGAAATAATCCACCTAAGGAGTTAATCTTGAGAGGTGTATACGCTATTTTTTGCAATTCCGGTAATTCTACATACATTTCTAATGAAAATAAATACTACTTGGGATGGACTTTTACGAAACTTGGCTGGGCATCGAGGATGGACTTTTATGAAATGGAACTTTGCTGGGCATCGAGGATGTACGTTTTTATTGATAAGATTATCAATACAAGTACAAGTAGGTCGTAGGTAAAGTATAGTACGTAACACGTGTTGTAACGCATTTTACGCACTCACGGAATTACGCACTCGCCGCAACGCGGCTTCGTGCGTAACTTTTCCGTTCGTGTGTAAAATGCTTCTTACAACACTCGTTACGTAATATACTATTATAATACAAGAAACGTAAGTATTCGTTCTACACTTTCTCTATATTTTCTAAGTACATTTGAGGTTGATCTCCCTAGATAATAGATCCAAACTCACGTTTAGGTCTTACTAAAGCATTAAATAATATTTTTAGTCTCAATATTTGAAAAATGAGTGGTTTGTCTGAAAACTAAATCCATTATACGATTCGTTGTACGATTGGCATTCTCAACTGATTTTTGTATATGTGAAAAGAAATAAATTTGACTATTAAAGGTGACGGATGAATAAGATTAATAATAATAATTTATTTATCATGATATGACAGTTCCTTTGAAGATCGCTGGTGTATTTAAAGTTTTATCGCTTATAGGTTAGTGTAGTATTTAAATTAAAAACAAAGTAATTTGCAAACTTACCTCAAGTCGTAGGTACTTAGGCATCAAGAAAGGTGAAAAAACAAAACAAAATAGGAAGTGATAAAATTGTTTATTTTAATTTATGAAAAACAGTTATAGAAAAATTCCAATTTAACATAAAGCAAACACAAATTTTAATTATAAACAAAATACCCCTACACAAAAATTTAAATACACATTCTATTTTTCATTAGGATGGTATGTCTGTTGCTCTGTTTTTATTATTTTACAAATTTCCTATCTTTTTGAAATTTGCATAACATATATATTTATTTTTAAAAAATGTCTTACCGAATTTTGCCAATGGTTCGTAGTTTTAATTGTTGATGAAATAATTAATTTTTGAAATGGAATCCTATTGAATTGAAGTATTTTTTTAAAAATATTGATGAAATTACAATTACTTTTCTTATCACTCTTCTGTAAGCTAAGTGAAACTTGTGCGCTGACCTTTCGTCCATAAAATGGGTTACTTCTTTTTGATAAGTAATTCTATTAAGTTATATATTCCTCAGCTATATAAAAATCATCTCCCAATGTAGCGCTGGCAGTACCTGAAACAAACTCGCTCTTCTGCAATACCCTATCTGTTCTTATATCTGCTGTTAATTTATTATACTATTTTGAGTTTTCCCTTCAATGTTTTGGCATGTATTTCATCTTTATCTCCCACCTGTGTTTCCTTGTTAAGTTAAAATATAATATTCAAATTATAGTTATCTGATAAGTAGATACCATCACTTATTTCATTGTAAAGCTAAATTGTTGATAGACATATTCCACGAATATGGATGCTTCCTGAGATACTTATATTGCGTTTCTTATACGAAGAAAAAAATAAAATGCATGTACCATTTGAAACAGTCCTATTACTCCAATACAAAATGAATTATTTCACATTTGCAATATTTTTTCTCTTCCTACAACAATAATCAACTTCACTGTTTTATAATCCACTTCAGGATGTAAACCCTTCCATATTCCTAAAATATAAGACATATTAACTGATATTAACCCATTAGCACCCAAATTATTACTTTTCCGCCCAACCTATCTATACGCGAGAAAAGTATTGGTTTACCCCAAAAAATGTTGGAATTTTGAAATTTTTTTTTGAGTTATTTTCACGTTTTCCATCAACAACGACACGAAAAATCGGTTTTTAGAAAAAAATCCTGTGTGTATGTCGTCGTCGTTGTCGTCGGCCACTTTTCCTTACATGTCTTGTTAGCACGATACAGCCTCCGGAGTGCACCAATTTTATGATTAAATGTTGTCGAGGATATGTCACATATGAACCCTATTGATTTTCAGCTCACCAGAGCCAGTACAACGGGTGCTATGCTACTTAAAGTACGACATTTTTGTCATTTTTGGAGAAGTTTCAGTTTGTTAGCACGATACAGCCTCCGGACTATATACCAGTGACCAATTTCATGATTGGATATTATTCAGAGCATCCTAAACATGAGTCCAATTGATATTCAGCTCACTAAAGCCAGTACAACGGGTGCTATGGGACTTGAAGTACCAAATTTTTGTAATTTTTGGAGAATTTTCAGTTTGTTAGCACGATACAGCCTCCAGAGAGTATACGATTGATCAATTTTATGATTGAATATTGTTCAAGGTATCTCACAGATGTACCCTATTGATTTTCAGTTGACTAGAGCGAGTACAGCGGGTCCTATAAATCCAGATATACTAAATTTTTGGTTATTTTTGGAGAAATTTCGGTTTGTTAGCACGATACATCCCCCGAAGTGTATACAAGTAACAATTTTATTATAGAATATTCTTCAGGGCCACAGATGCGGAAAAGTTAGTTTTAATGTTTGAAACCGTTTATTTTTTTTATTTTCATATTTTTTTCGAGTGTACTAAGAAAAAATAAGTCTATTATGCTAAGAAACGATATTTTTTTCAATATTTTTTCATTAGTGTTGAAAAAAACGCTGATACCATATGGTATCCGTGAGCGTTTTTATTACGAAATTATCAAAAAATTACATATGCATTCATATATGCTATGATACGGAATAAATGTCCTATTTAGCATGAAAAGAGCCAAAGCAGTTGATACAAAGACCAACGTCACACTTTTGGCACATTGCTCTACCAAAAGATTTACATCCTATTCCAGCACATCTACGTCTGTTACATGAGATGACAAAATGATCCAACCGATCAAATCTTATATCTGGAAGTAAATTCTTTGTGAGACTGTTTCGGCCAGGAACCTTCGCAGGCGTTTTATATTTTGTCAAATATAGTTGAACAATTTCTCTTCTGAAATCCAATGATGATATTTTTTTGTTTTTTCTGTAAAGATACCAGGCATAGTGCAATGTGACATCAATGAGCCATGTGAAAATGGGCCAGTACCACTTCTTGCTGCGTATTCCAATGCGATAAGCAGCAACGCCTTGGTCCATAAGATCGGTTCCACCCATGTTATGGTTGTAAGCACCCACACAGTGAGGGCGAGGAACCATCACATGTTTTTTCTCTTTCTAACAATATCGCTTTACCGTTCCTTCTGGCTGAACACCAGCATTTGTGGAGGCTATAGTAACAACATAGGGTTCCATCCACCGTACCAAGATGATACCATCATTTCTTTCGATTACATATTCGTATTCCCCACGCTCCTTTTTTTGAAATTGTTGCTTTCTGGTGATCTATGTATTCTATTTTCTCTAATTGTGCCAATGGCCCCATATCCCAAATGTCGGAGATATGGCAATAAATTCAAACCTGTGAATAAATTATCGATGTGAATAATATGAGGTAAATTTTGTTGGTGAAGCTCTTTCAGCATTAGTACCATCGGTGCTGCGTATTTTCCAACTAATTTGCTGATATCTACATCTTCTATAGGATCATTTCCCTGGTATAAATCGAAATCAATGAGATATCCATCATTGGAGTTGAGAGGCCACATTTTGTATCCAAAATGGATCGGCTTCCCACGGATGAATTGTTTACACCCGTGGCGTCCATAACATTTTATCATAGTCTCATTATCCTGAACCGGTTGAACATTGTTCAAAAACTTTTCTTTTATTGCATTCAACAGTGGTCACAATTTCCAAACCTTGTCAGACTGAATTACATGAGTGCTATCTGCCATATGGATGAATCTTTGAATCTGGAGAACTCTATTTCTCCGCATAGAATCTGATACCATTTTGTTGTGGATATCGTCTCTCATATCCCAGTACGATCGCTTTGATGGTAAATTGTTGTAACCACTAATTATAAGAATTCCTATGAAACAGTGAATTTCGAAAGCACTAATTTGAGGGTCCTGTACATTTTTAATTTGAGCATATTTTCAACAAGGTACTGAAGAATCCCGTCGTCAAAAAAAGTTGGAATAGCTCAACTGGCGACATGTCCTTATACATTGAAAAATCTGCCTCAGGAAATTGTCGAACCATCGGTTCTATGTCTCCGGAAATCCACTCTGGATCGGATTCTATAGTTAGACGATTTGTAATCCACTCTCTATTTCCAGAATGCGATAAAGCATTATTTTCTGTTGTCGAAGTCGAAGGCACATGGACAGTCTCTCCAACAACTTCCTGAAAATAATAACGTGAACATTTTACGCCCTGTAAAGAACATGGTTCACTCACAGTTACGGGCTCATTATCCTGACTAGTTTCTCCAATTCTCTTATTATTGAACAATTTTATTTCTCCAGGAGCTCTCAATTGACGACCTACAATATCAAAAATCAATAAGAGGTATGCATAAATATATAGCAAAATAGGTACCAGTGAGGTTATGAATCATGCCTCCTTCGTCTTCGTCAGCAGAATCCTCATCTGTGAGGGCATTAGGATCCGGGGGCTCCACAAATATTCAAACAACTTGTTGGAGCAAGTCTTCATTGTCATTTAGCATATCTAATGCTTGCGTCAGCGAAAAACGTTTTCTGGAATGATAGAAGTATTTTTCATCATCAAATTATCTTCAAGTCATTATTGTCCAAAATCGTCCACGGATACCATATGTTATCAGTGACTTTAGGAATCTTATATAACACACTGTATTAGAAATATTCACTTCAGCTATATCCACGAATATTGTATCACTCATAAGCAATAAATACATGTATTACATGTTACCTGAAATAAAACAGAAATAGCTAAAAAACGCCCATCGAAAGTCCATTGTTTTGTGCACAACAAAATCACTTGATATAATTCACTGGTATACTACTACAGAGACGTCTCCAAACACAATGTCAATAATAGAAAATTCAAAGCCACTTCTTACAAAGTATACAAAAGAACTCGCACGATCCCATTACTTCAAAAACTATTACGGTGCCTCGTAGAAGGGGAAGATGATTTGCGATACCATATGATATCCGTGGGCGTTAATGGGTTAACTTCATGAGAATTAATATTTTCTTGCGAACCTGTGTGATTAATTGCTTTCAGTGCCACTAAGAAATTGAATAACACTAGTAGATTTGTCAGAAAATCCTGTATTTACGTTAAACTTATAGAACATCTTCAGAAAATTTCTTCCTGACTAATTTCAAACCTGTTCCTGATACATCGTACCATATCTTCGATTGCATGTGCGAGCTGTGGATGTATGTTTCATCAGTATAGACAATATTCCAGCCTTCAGTTCTGTATTCAATATTATTTTCTAAGAAATTGATTCTTTTAAGGCGAATATCATGCGATTCCATAATCACCTTTCTGGTTTCTTGTGTGCACTGCCATCTACAATAAAGGCATTATTTTTAATTAAATACTTATGCATGTTTATGACTTATGACTTTGTTCCACTCGTTCAACATTTTTCCCCATTCACTTTAACACTTGCATCTTCATTAAGTAACAAAAACTCCCTACTTACCTACATTTTAGCAGCCACCACAAAGAAGAAAGAAGTTCGACTTAAAGTAAACTTAGCTAAAACAATGTGCACTTTGTGAAGAGTACCTAGGAAAAATTGAATAGGTATACTTCGATATAAAACTACTTTTCTCTTAACTCTATTAAAAGTAATTCTTGCCTTAAAAATCATGATAGAAGTAAACTGACAAATTTCTTGTAACTAATTTTATTATCTTTATTATTTAATGTTATCAAATTTACATTTTATAGTAGGAGCCCTTTTCTCCAGGATATAGAAATTGTAAATGATATCCCGAATCCTTTCCTCTTCTCCCAATTTTAGTGCATTGACTATAATAATTTTTGCTTTTAGACCAACAAGTTTTTTAGAAAATATGGTTTTAGATTAAATAAAACACACAACCCTCACTTATAAAGTAGCTAAACGTCTTAAAATATTCAAAATCAAAAATATTCAACAAATAAACAACCAGAAACATAACCCTCATATGTCAAATTATAAAGTGGCTATCGGCATAAATCATCTTCCTACGCCAGGGTTGTTACTAAGCGACGTAGATAAGACAGAATTTGGTTTCTGCGATTGGCAATGTTCCAACTTCAGGTGTCTTCAACTTTCGTGAAACGAATTCTATTACGCATTAATATTGGCGATTCTGAAAATGTTGCTTGGAAACTGAGTAGTAAAACTTTTTGTTATTGATGCGTTTGATTTAACTACATATTATAAAAAATCAACATAATATTATTGTTGAGGTAGTTCTAATTTCACAAAATCCGCTTCTTTAATCCTTTAAGATTCTTAACTCTTTTCAGTGTCACAATTAAATAAAAAGGATCGTTTTATAGCTCCTTACCTGCCGTAGGTTCTAAATTCTACTACTTTCAAAGGATTATTACAACAATACAGAGAAAAACGTTGTTATTAATTCATTGTTTACATAAAATAAACGTTAACTTACAAGGATTAGGCTAGGACCGTTTTAAGGTATTTATTCAGGCTTATTTAAAACAATCTTAATTAAGTGGTCCTTAATTAGAACACAAGATGTTATTATAATCAGATAATTGTTTTGAAACTGAAAATATTTTTTACGAAAATCATGATTAAAGAAGTTGAAGAATTGAACGACTGATAGAAATTTATATACAGGGTGTCCCAGAAACGTAAATACACTGTTTACCGTGGTACAGCAGAGAGCAACGCTGTACCAACATTTTATATATGTAAATTATTCTTGAACAAAAAGGTAAGAGTAATAATCTTTAATATTTGGAATATAGTATTTTCTTTATTAATTAGATATAGTGTTTAGCAAATACCTACTCAACTGAAGTAATAGGAATCTTATTAATTTTTTGAGGAAATAGCGTACAAAAGTACCTACCTAGATTGAAAAAGAATACGACAAAAGCAACTTAAGGGCTAATAAAATAATTTTTATACGCTTAAGCTAAGTTTTTTATTTGCTTATGCTCCTCCTCCAGACAGAAAAGATAGAAAAATCTGCTAAAGGTCGCCAGGATATTAAATTTTGTTTAAAGAGTAAAGATAAAGAAGAGTTTAAAGAAGTTCAACTGGATATAAAGCCAGAACCTACATCATCCTCACATATCCAACCTGCTTGCTCTGGTGTTCAGCTGGTTTGAGAGCAAAATGATAAAGAAATCTCACAGAATAATTTGGCTTCTACTGTATGTCAAGGAAGTCATGAAGAATGTGCTGATCCAGTCCTTAGTATGGATATTAGAAATGACAGTAAAATTGGTATTTTTGATAATCCTAATACCTGACCTGCAGTGATGAGTGATAAAATACTACAGGAAATAGTATCTTACGCTAGTTTTTCAGCTTTTCAAGCCAGATCAAAATCCTTTCCAACTGACATCTCAGCAACGACCGTTGGTGCAACCTCAGCACATTCAATATGTAAATATATTTCATTCAGTCTGCATATTATTTTTTATCTACATATCCTGTTTGTACAATTTACATATTTGTTAACTGCCTCTCTATGTTGACCAGAGAGGGTTGCAAGAAGAAGTGGTTTTAATGCTGTATCGGTAAATTTGTGCTCCGGGCTACTCGACTTCGGAGAGTGGGTGGGTCAAGACTACCTCTTATTACACTTGTCTGTACTAATAGTTCCAAGTTACAAAAAAATAAAATTCATTAATTAATCGGTATTGGAGAAACTATATTTAATAATTTACCGTATAATACCAATTGCCAAACAATAAAAACTGATAAAAAAGGAGTGATTGAATTTATAAAGTTATTAAAAATAGATATTCCGCCGAAGTATACTTCCGTGATCACAGGTATTTGATTAATCATATAAACGTAAATCTTATAACTAAAATTAAATTTAACTAAGGCATCCGAATTCCCCATATATCAGGTACGACAAGCATTCTCTACCAATTGACACTGAAGGTCCCTCAAACGGTAGTTCTTAACGATAAAATTAATTGAGCTAATATTACTTGATTTTGGTGGTAGTGGGACAGCAAATTACGCCAACATCAACAGCCAAATACAGAATATAACATG
The DNA here is from genome assembly GCA_963921935.1 of Galeruca laticollis. NCBI lineage: Eukaryota > Metazoa > Arthropoda > Insecta > Coleoptera > Chrysomelidae > Galeruca > Galeruca laticollis. The sequence goes on from OY998177.1 coordinate 76,887,351, forward strand.
GGAAAGGAAGGTCTGAAAATAAATCAGGATTTGTAAGAGCGATTGGAACATTCTTGAGGGGGGAGATAGATACTAGATCAAGACTTACCTTAGATGGTGGGTGACCTCATGTGGGGTTTGTCGAATCAGTGTTCACATCCATGAACTATCATGAAATCTTGCACCAGATTATCACTGATTCGTTTGAGATTTCTCGCAACAGCAGAGCCGTAAAACAACGTAATGAATACCTACAGTATCACCATGTGGTTTTCGAGTTCATAACCAAACCAAACCAATATCGAGGTATCTCCAACAAAACCTGTTCCAATCGTTTATGAGCGAAGAAGAGGACTTGACCATCTGGACAAATAAAATCAAGTTCAGGAAGGTTGACTGGATATTTCACTACCATAGGCATTTCTGATAAGGAGGCCAGAGTGATAGTACCGATATAAACATAGCCGTACCATTTAAGGTGAAAAAGTTGTTCGATATAATTTAATCAACTTACTGATGTATGTTTTAATAGGTTTAATTTCAATATGTATTGAGGTGATAAATAAATCTTTTATGTTTCCATGACGTATCTATTACTATTTCTTCCCTTTATAAACAGCGTACAAGTGAACCACAAACGATATATGCCCAATACATATTAAATATCTACAAATACTTAAAAGAAAAATAAAGTTTGTTGAACATATGTGGAAGAGATCTGTGAACTGTAACATATTGTTCTGTATTTTCGAAAATCGATTTTTTGTATTTTAAGTGTAATAATAGTTTTTAAAACAAAGTCGGTGTAACAACACATATAGGTATTTGGCGCAGTCAGCAGGATTGTCACGAAAGGCATCCAACGCGGAAAACATTTAACTATTTCAATAGTGAAGTGACAATCAAACCAAGAAAAGTATCCAGTTCCATCCTAAGAAGTCCAGGACCAAGAGCAAATGAAGACCGTCTGTAAGTCGATTTATTCCTCCTCTAGTGCTTCCTCTTCCGTCAGTGATAGCGAGAACGACCTAGAGTTAAATTTAATTAACGAAACATCTAATAATAATAATTTAGAAACAGAAATACTTGCTCAAACTTTAAACTCATTTTTTTTAGACGAAAATAACTGAGAATTGGTAAATATTCCAAATTTTAGCAAAGTTCATACCGAAACCATTCCAGATTTCGATGGTACCGAGAATGAACTACAATTTTTCTTAAACACTATCGATAGCATTGTAAATCATTTCTACGATATTACAAATGCCGATAATTACCAAAACATTATAATTTTCAGAACTATAATAAGTGAATTGTAAAGAAATGCAAGAGAAGTCATTAACATTAGTGCGTGTATCACAATAAATCAAACCAAACAAGAATTAATCAGAAATTTTAGTGATCCTAGAGATGGAACATGCTTATCTCTTGATTTAAATAACTTAAGGCAAGGGCATAACGAATCCCCGTACCAATTTTATGATAAAGTTAGAAAAGTATTGCATACTATTTCGAACTATTTAGCTATACATGAAAACGATAGAAACACACGTGCATTTAAGCAAAACATGTATAATAATCAAGCTCTACAAGTATTTTTAGCAGATTTAAGAAATTCGTATGGTATCATGGTTCGTACAAAAGAACCTCAAACTATGTTAGACGCCATAAATTCTATAGAAAAGGAAGATAATATTAGATATCTCCAATTCTAATTTTCAACCAAACTCTAAAAACTTTAATAATCAAACTAAAAGAAAAATTCGAATTAACATCAACACCTAATAAAACTTTTGAAATAGCTCACGCCGATGTTTTCACTATTAAAGGACAAAAATTCTTGACAGTTATTGATAGATTCAGTAAATACGCGCAAGCATATCATTTAGTAGGAGTAACCGCAATACATATAGCTAAAGCTTTCATGAATCTTCTCACTCATTATGGTGCTCCTAAAATGTTAGTAATTGATAGAAGTACCGAATTAAAAAATCATGTTATTGATGACCTTGCAAAATTACACAAAATATATTTGAATACTATAACATTTTAACCGTTGACTCTCATTACTCTAAAGACAGAATTGTTTTCGTTATTCACTTTCCCTTAGTTAAACCCGAAACTTATACTTATTTTCACCTGTATTCTATTCCCACAAAAAAAAGACGGTCCTTATTCCACTTAAGCCTTTTCTGGCAATGCAAGGCAATCAGTACGAGTACGAAGATCAAGAATGTGAAAATATCTACCAACTCTATTTTTGCCCCAACGAAAAACCCATGATGGATGCCCAATCCGAAGAATGCATCCACCAATTGTTGCAACTAAGAATTGAAGATCAACCATAATGTGTACCAGTGCCAATTATAGTAGGAAACGAAATTATTGAAAGTATAAATTCAGCGCATTATATCGCAGTATTCCCAGAAGAAACGAAAATCGAAACCACTTGTACACTTCCATGCAAATATTCAAGTGCTTCGGTTGAATCTTTATTATTGGAAAATGTTTATTGTTAATTAAAATTATTTTATCTATAAAGTGAAAGAGTTTGTTCAGCAGAAATCTATAGTCATCCTCATAGATTTCTATACGCTACCCTCACCCCCTATCACGGGTACTCCTTACCCGACTGAGTACACCCGCAGAGTTAGGGAAAAAATTCAAAAATTAAACAGTGCAAAGCCGGACATTTTTATAAATGAGAACTTAAATAGTGACAACACAGTGACAGTTGAAAACAGTAAAAAACATTTGATCAAAGTGAAAACATCCCCTAGAAAGTTAATACATGAAGGTACGTTCATATCCAAATCAGTACATAGACAAAAACTAACACACACACATAAAAACGTAAATTTAAAAAAACTGTATAAAAAAAGTGTACGGAAAAGTACCGAGTCGAACTCATCTAATGAAGAAGACGAACCACACACCGCTACCGCTTCATTAGACCCTCAATACTCTAAATACACTGAAGAATTAAATAGGATTAAATCCAAAACACTCTCTCTTGAAAACCGAAATATGAACTACCATCAAATTGCCTTTATAAATGACACAAACAATTCAAATATAGAAACTAATATTATTAATATTCCTAAAAGTTGCTTAGACACAATAGATATTACTACAATAAACAACAGTATCGAAAGCACAAAACCATTTAAAAAGTGTCTAGGACAACTAGAAGACAAAAAGTGTCTAGAAAACTCAAATACAGAAAAGTGTATAGGAAACTTCCATACCAAAGAAAAGTGTATAGGAAGTGACCCAAAAGAAAAGTGTATAGAAACATTAAATACACCTGACAAATGCTCTATAGAGCAAAATATTAATAAAAAGTGTCTAGGAAACAAAAGCATAGAAAAGTGTCTAGAAAAGAAAATATCAGAAAAGTGTATAGGAAACCCGCAAATAGAAAACTGTAGAGAAAACACAGAAATATTAAATATAATAGAGAAGGGTGTCCCCGATAACAATACATCAGACCTCAATTCAGACTTGTCGATACCAATATATAGAGGCAGAATATCGAATAAAACTTCTACTCCTGATATTAACTTCAAGTTGATAACAAATCAAAAAAAAAAGGAAAGATGGGGGAGGACACAATAGGTTCCAATCTAAGCTCGTCCGACGATAAATCCAATAACAGCCAAAAAAATCGACATACAACCCAAGTACTAGTACATAAACAGGCCAATCGTTCATGGGCAGACGAAGTTGAAAATGAACAAACTACAAACAATACTCAGACCGACAATTTCGTTTCGCAATATGAGAAATTAAATAACAAAACAATTATCTCTAGACAACTTGACATGACCAGCAAAAAACAAAACGAAGACATAAATGAAATTAACATCTTACCGGCCGAACCGATGGACGTAGCGACAAATCTAACTGATTTTACTGTACCAAAAAAAGTTTCATCATTTAATAATTAATTGAAACAAACAAAAAAGCAATCAACTATTACAACCAGTAATAGGTACGAGTCACTAACCGAATCTGAGGAGGATGAACCGATAAGACAGCAACAGAAAAAACGTAAGAAAACCAAATTTCATAAATTTACTGCGACAGACGATAGTTACTACGAAATAGAGGAAGAACCGAATACCAAGCGATCCAAAGAAAAAGAACAAACAGCAAAAAATATTAAAAAAACATCTACTACATGTCCTCCTATCGTAATAGATGAGAATGTATCTGCGCACAAAGACATGGTGCGCAGACTCAAAGAATGCGTAAGTAAAGAGTTTGAGATTAAATATAGTACAAACTCGACTATAATATTCACTAAAATAAATGAAGACTTCGATAACCTGAAACAGATTTTAAGAGCAGAAAAAGTACCTTTTCACACGTATACTCGAAAAGATGAAAAAACCCACGCATTTGTAATGCGAGGGTTAGCTGAAGGACTACATATTGACGAAATAAAAGAGGAACTGGTGAGCACTTACAAAATCAATGTCAAGGAAGTTTACAGGATGACCACTAAAGCAAGGCCGCTCTATTTGGTTATAACGGATCCTAAAATAACGCTCGATTACCTTAATAAGATTGTAAGGGTACTAGAATACACAAGAATCCAATGGGAATACCGACGACAAACTAAGAGCATAATTCAATGTCACATATGCCAGCTCTGGGGTCATGCCACATCATGCCACATCAAACTGTGGCAGGGCTCCAAGATGCTTAAAATGTGCGGCATCCCACTTAACTCCCGAGTGCCCGAAAGAGAGATCCAAGCCGGCGAAGTGTGTAAATTGCAAAGGCGACCACCCGGCGAATGCACAGATTTGTCCGGAGTATATTAAAAGAAGGGACTGGTTAGAAGAAAAAAGAACAAGGACAACAACTAATAAAGCAGTTCCCAAATCCATCCCCCCCCCACTTCCTACAACAAATCCGTGGAATAATAAAACCACCCTTAACCAACAAGATTACCCTAACCTTCCAACAAAAAAACCTACCCCAGCTCCTCAAGAAAATATTCCTAAAATAAGAACAATTCCTCAAACAAATTCGACCCCTGTTGTAGAAATTAATAAATTCACGGAACTAAATTCCATGTTTCAAGAGCTGCAATCTATAATAAACTTAGACGAACTCACTAGGGCTGTAGCAGATCTACTACACGAGATGAGGACAGCAACGAACAAGTTAGAAAAGTTTACCATCTATAATAACTTTGTCGTCGGGATTGATAAATATGACATCTAGGCAGGTAGGTGGAAAAACAGGAATTCAAAAACGAAATTTTCTCAAAATAATATTTTGTAATGTAAATGGAGTGATTAACAAACTTCATCTTCTTCGACATTTTCTCGATATTCATAAACCTGATATTTTCTTCTTAATCGAGACACTTCTTAAACCAAATAAAACCGTGAACTTTAGAAATCCAGATTATCGTCTACTTAGACAAGACCGCCCCGCAGGTGTCGGCGGAGGTGGCCTCGCAGTATTAATTAAAAAAGACATCAAATTCCAACTCATGCAACCAACCAACTCTTCAATTGAGCATATCTCTTTACTTATTGATAACAAAATTGAAATAGTTGGGGCATATAATTCCCCTAATAAAAAATTATACGAAGCTGACTTTTTTAACATAACAAGAACTCACAACAGAGTACTTATAGTAGGAGACCTTTATTGCAAACACCCCTTATGGGACTCCTATGCAAAATACGCTAACCCGAACGGGAGTACTCTCCAGAGGTTTTGTGATAACTCAGAATGTAACATCTTCAGTACTGATGACCCCACCCATTTCCCTTATTCCGGTTTCACCCCAAGTACGATTGACATTGCCATTGGCAAAAACATCAACTCCATACACAACATAAAAACCATCCCCGACCACGACTTTATCCTAATAGAACTAAAAATATCCCACACTTTACACCCCTCCCCCCCCCCCAACTGAACGATATGATTACACCACCACAAATTGGACACAATATAGAAAATACATTAAGAAAAATTCAAATATAATAGATCAAATAGAAAACACAAATCAATCAACAACGGTAATTCAAAATCTACAAAAGATAATAATAAATGCCAGAAACAACACTACATCATACAAATCCAAACCTATATCCCACAATTCCCTCCCCGACCATATTGTCGAAATGATAAAAATTAAAAACAAGATTCGGCGTAGATGGCAAGTAAGTCGAAGCGATAACGATTGGCAAAATCTTAAATATTACCAAAACATTATAAACACTAACCTAAATGAATTTAGAAATGAAGAATGGAAATCCTTTTTGGAAAAGCTATCCCCAAGAAATAACTCTCTGTGGAAAATAGCACGTAAAATGAAAAGCGGCACAGAAGAAATTTCTAAAATCGTATATAATGGTAACAACATCACGCAAAAAACTCATATCGCTAAAGCCTTTGGAGAGTACTTTCAAGAAAACTTTAAAAATAATTTATTAAATAATCAACACCATGAAAATATAATTCAAACTGTATCTGAATACTTAAATGAATCAAAATCTATTACTAACTTAAATTTAGCGACCACGTCTGAAATAATAAATACGATTGCCCTGCTTAAAAATAAAACTGCGCCAGGGGTAGATGGTATTTCGAATATTTTACTTAAAAGTCTGCCGAAAAAAGCAATTGTGCAAATCACGCACATTGTTAATTTTATAATTAAAAACGGCACATATCCTGATATGCTCAAGATTGCCAACGTTATCCCAATTATTAAAGCCAACAAGCAACCGTGTTATGTGGATAGTTATAGACCAATTTCACTATTAAATAATATAGCAAAGGTGATAGATAAAATAATTCTGAAGAGAATTCAACACTTTGTTGATAAACAAAATATTATTCCACCAGAACAGTACGGGTTTAGAAGTGGCCATAGTACAGTATCCCAAATTATTAGAGTTTTTAACCACATAAGGAAAGAATTCTACAAGAAAAACAAAGCTGTTATGGTCCCACTAGATATCCAGAAAGCGTTTGATAATGTTTGGCATGAGGGACTAATATATAAATTAATTAATCTACAACTTCCAGAATATATTATAAAAATTATTCATTCATATATTAAAAATAGAAAATTTTATGCCTGTGTGAATGAAGGTCTGGCGGGGCCATTCTCCATTCAGGCCGGAGTTCCACAAGGCTCAGTTCTTTCACCTTTGCTGTATTCCCTATTCACCCACGATTTACCAACCCCCCCAAACATCCTGACAGCTATGTATGCAGACGACACTTGTTTTGTCGCAGCTGCAGCTACACCAGACATTGCATTACAAAACATTCAAACACACATAAATACACAGATACTCACATATATGAAGGATAATAAACTTGCAATCAACCCTTCAAAGACAGAGTTGTGTGTAGATGGACAAATTATAACACCCAGTAGCACATTAAAGTACCTGGGTTACACAGTGTATGGCAATACAAAAGCCAACGCACATATTGTGACACAGGTACAAAAAGCTGAACTTGCAATGAGTAAATTGTATCCGCTGATTTGCAAGAAAAGTTATCTTCCAATACATAACAAACTCACGATATACAAATAAATTATTAGACCCATATTAACATACGCAGCACCAGCATACTATAACGCTACAAAACACAATTTTTACACACTGCAGGTGGTGCAAAACAAGTGTCTACGCATGGCAATACCCTACAAAACAGTTTATCCCAAACTTCCAAAAAACTCATGGTTACATGAACAAGCAGACTTGCCCACTATCAAGGACTTAATATCAAAAATTTCACAAAACTTTTACAATTATTGTCTTCCCAATAATCTTCGTGATACACTCAAAGCCGCATATCGCGCAGAAGACACCCGTGATAGTGGGTGTAGGCTTCTGCATGGTAACTTATTCACATAACTAGTTGTTTAATCTCAGCAACCAAGAATATCGAATGAGAGGCTAATTTATTTTACCTCTATTCAAACATAAACAATAATACTCAAAACATTTAACCCTAAGAAAATAACATCTGTCATGTTGCCGCTCTTATAAATTAAACACTGTTCGTTTTGAAACCCTGTTTTTCAGCTGCTTTTCAGGGATATAAAAGTCGAAATAGCTATGGAATCATATTTATGAATACGGGGCAAAGTAAGTTACCAAATGAAAACAAGTGGATTTTGCGTTAGCAATGTGCCATGTAACTATCACAAGATCGACATGATTACACCGGGGCGGCCAGAACATCGGCCTATTGTATATATTTTTAATATAAGTGTCTCGAATGTAATTGTAAATAACTAATGTTAAACAATTGTAAATAAAGACCTTTTTAAACAAACAAACAAACCACTTGTACAAAAACCGATTTCATATCTCTAAAAGGCACCTATTTTATAGAACTACCACCGAGCTGCAGCTTCCAAACTCCAAGAAACATATTCATCAACCACGAAGATGTCATCCCAGGTCAACCTTTACTACTTCCTGAAATATAGATCGAAAACGAAGGAAGAATTCACTCTGGAAAAATCAAAATCAAAGACAATTTCTTAGACAAAGTTCACCAACTCATAAAAGAAAAAATCGAATGGAAGAAGTTAGTTTGACAAACATTCCATACAACTACGCCTATGCTTGGTCTACACCCCTCTACATCGTAATTGTGATCGCACTTCTTGTTGGTATCTTCAAATGGAAGTCGAGATGTAAACGCCAGCCCACAACAAAAATGGTCAATGAAGTCACAACTGATCCAAAACCAAAACCGAGAATTTTCCAAGAAGAAGAAGATGAGTAATCAATCCACACCCTGTATGGATCAATCTGGGGATGGAGGGATTACATCCTGTATATTGCCGACGTTACCTCTGGTTTCCGGTACTGCAACGACCGTTGGTGCAACCTCAGCACATTCAACATATAAATACGACTGCAAATATATTTCATTCAGTCTGCATATTATTTTTTATCCACATATCCTGTTTGTACAATTTATATTTTTTTCTGTATTTTCGAAAGACGATATTTTGTATCTTAAGTTTTTAAAACGAAGTTCGTGTAACAACACAATTTCGTGGTACAGCAGAGAGCGACGCTGTACCAAGATTTTTCATATGTGAATTATTCTTGAAAAAAAAAGGTAATAGTAATAATCTTTAATATTTAGAATATAGAATTTTCTTTTTTAATTAGATAACTTATTTAACAAATATACTCAACTGAAGTAACATGAATCTCATTCATTTTTTGAAGAAATAAGGTATAAAAAGAACCTACCCAGATCAAAAAAAAAACGACAAAGCAACTTAAGGGCTAATAAAGTAATTTTTATACGCTTACGCTTAGTTTTTTATTTGCTTATGCTTATGCTTAGTTTTTGTTTCAGATTATATCATTATTAATATATAATTAACTTCCAGAAAGAAAAAATAAAAAAATCTGCTAAAGGTCGCCAAGATATTAAAATTTCTTGATGAGTAAAGAAAAAGAAGTTCAACCGGATATTAAGCCAGAACCTACATCATCCTCACATATCCAATCTTCTTGCTCTGGTGTTCAGCTGGTTTGAGAGCAAAATGATGAAGAAATCTCACAGAATAATTTGGCTGCTGAACAACTTTTTACAGTAGAGATAATGGAAGAATAAAGAAGAGATTCTTCTACTGTATGTCAAGGAAGTAATGAAGAATGTGCTGATCCAGATCTTAGTATGGATATTAAAAATGACAGTAAAATCGGTATTTTGATGATCCTAATACCTGGGCTGCAGTGATGAGTGATAAAATACTACAGGAAATAGTATTATCTTACGCTAGTTTTTCAGCTTTACAAGCCAGATCAAAATCCTTTCCAACTGACATCTCAGAGAAACTTTTCCGTGAAACATTGTTGTACATCAAAATAGACAACAACAGAACATGTAAACAAATTCCACGTGAGTGGTTAATGTGGAGCGAGTCAAAAAGCATTCATTGTTTACCTTGCAGAATATTTCAGTCAAATGAATAATTCCAATTCAGAGTAAACTCAGATTTTTCCCAACTATACAAAATACTTTACAGGATATTATCGATGCACGAAGAAAGCTCCAAGCAGAGAAAACACTATCTATAATGGAAAAACCTTCAGATATCATTGAAAGTATATGGAGTTGGCAGTAATCTTCATCAAATTATTAACTGTGAAGCAACAAGATGGAAAGCTGTACTTCAACGAATTTTGGACACAACATTATTCTTAAGTAGTAGAGATTTAGCTTTCCAAGGAAAAAATACGCAGATCGGTGATGTTCACAATGGAAACTTTTTAGGAGTATTGGAATTGATAGCAAAATATGACGAAGTAACTTGTGAACATCTAGCCAAAGTAAAGAATAACCAATTGAATAAAAAATTATGATAGATCAATCCCACTATTTCTCATGGTACTCTCAGAATGAATTTATTGCTCTCTGTGGTGAAAAAGTGTTGAATACTATTTTACATCAAAGAGAAGAGTCTGTATTATTTGCAGTAGAACATCCTAAAATGTCATTGAGAAATATAATGTCTTTGATCCGAAATGTAGTAAGGAAACTATTTTAAAAAGTAACAGATATCATCCACATAAACCCCAGATTATTAGATTAGATTATTACAGATAATATGAATTTTGCTAGTTGATACAAGGTAAATTAGAATTCAGTGTCGGATGCTGAATATTTCTAATTTAACAAAACATCCATGTAAGCTTTTGTATAAGATCTAACTAGCGATTTGACGTTTTCCTTCATGGCATCCTATACTGAATAACGTTCTATACGCAAATTGCTAATATACAAAATTTGTCAGTGCATTCTAGATTAAATATTTATCGGTAAATTACCATTATTACATTCAAGTTAATAAAAATAAAAGATACATATTTTTCCATGAATATCTGACTATAGGTTTCTATTATAATCACATTTTTTATTAACAATAATTATTAATATTCTCTAAAATGAAGGTACTTTACTCTTAGTAAAATTCATACTTTTTTACAAACTTTGTATATGGCTCAAAAAATTTGATATCTGATGGTTGGATTTCGAGTTTTAGATCATGCAGAATGTTTTTCATAAAACTAATAATAAAAAACTTTCCCATATGGTTCCGACTTAATTGAACAACTTGTATGCGGAAAATTATTTACCAAATGGCCAAAAACTGTATCAATAACCCCAATGTTCATCACTCATTGTTATATGGAAGTTATAAAAAAACTCTACAAATGTTTTTTTTACAAAACTATCCAATTATTCCCACTGAAGAGCTCGACAAATAGCCAAGAAAACAAACACTAACCGATTCATTGTATTTTTCCGAATGCACAATTTGCTTTCGGGCACAAAAACCTTTTGTACCATTTACAGAAATAAAACAACTTATCTAGAATCAGATAGGACCTACTTATATCAGTTTTGGTGTATTGTATGGACAAAGGAACAGATTCTTTGATTTCGGATGGTATTTGAAAAAGGATGGAGTCGTAATATACGTTTTGAGTTAAATAAAGATGGAGACTCTTTTGTATTTTCGAGCACCACAGTTGAAATGTATAGTATTTCAGCGGTAATTGATATGTTTAATTCCTTTTCTTCTCAGCTTGAGTCTACTAAATCCCTTTAGGGGTTTTTAACGCTTAAAGGTATTATAATACGAGGGAAAATCAATTAATAAATACTTATTTGAGTTTCTAACCGAATTATGTGTCTAGAAAATTTTGAGAGCATAAAGTTATTATAATTTACTATTGAAATTGTAGGTAGTGAATTATCGAAGGTAATACAGGGAGTGCTTCAAATTTTATCGATAATTTTTTCTTTTCCACAGAAACTTGTTTATTTGGCAAAAATATGAAAAAAAACCGATTGATAAAATCACGAGTCCGTTAGGACGAGTGATTTTATCTAAATTCTGTTGGTTTGAATGTTTTTGCCTCGAATAAACAAGTTTGAGTGATGAAAATAAAAAAATTATGTGATAAAATTTGAAGATTATTTTTTTCAACAATTTGAAAGGATTATGCTTTATTTTTTCATTTTAGTATTTTATTGAATTCAAAGAATACATAAGCTAACTGGAAATATAATCGAGTTTTTGAACAAGAGAGAAAAGTAATTATTTGAAAAATTACAGTTATTAAAAACACAGTTTTTGTAAATAGTTTGGCCAACAGGAACAGTTGTCTCTTCCAACTCATGTGTGGTTATAATATTGGTTGATGTTGCCGCAGTTGTTGATGTATGGGCAATACATACCGATTTGTTCGTTCTAACTTAATCCATGATATTTTTATGGTGTTCGGCATCGATATGTAAATATGGCTTCAACGATGCTGCTGTGGCGTGACCTGTTATTTTGATGGCTTCTTATTACTGTATACCTTTCTTCATTAGATGAGTAACCAAAGTTGATCCGCCTGAGTGACTAGTTACTCTTCTCTTCTTATTGTCAAGTCCACATTTTTCAGCTGATTTCTTTAACCATTTGCCCATTTCATTCTCACCCATTGGTACATTTTTATACCAAGTAGCATTTGCATTTTTCCAATAAGGATTTGGAGTAAGAAAAAATCGATCAATGGTGATATTTTTACCGTGTTTATCGATAAGCCTATTATACAATCTTATGGGGCACCGTTAGGATTCTCTGAGTTAGGTGTCAACCATTTTGTGTCAGTGCATTTTTTAATCCCACCCTGGCAAGTTTTACTAAATATAGGATTATATTCTAATCGTCCTGTTTTTTCACCTGAATTATTTAAATCTTCCCTGATATAATGGATAAGGCAATTAACACATTCGCTTCCGCGCCATGATATTCATAGGAAATAATATGAATGAACTTCATTTGGAGACTCGAATGAGTATTTTCGTCACACGAACTGATCACACTGATATATTCTTCTTCTTCTAGTGCTGTTGCACTTTGCTTTCTTATTTCTATACAATTTTGCCTTTTCTTTTTTCATTTCGCACATCTCTCGTTCTTTCAAATTCCAAATCTTGAAACGGATTGAAGCTTATATTGAATTCTAGGTAGTATTTTTCCTGTATCAACTTGGTTGTTACATTCCATACGGTTTTCCAAGTATATTCTTTGTAATCTTCGCCGTTACATTTTTTCATATTTGCTGCCCAGTCTTCTAGAATTTTTGCAATTTCTTACCCCGTATTTTTTTGTAGTTGGTAGTTTCTGATTCTGCAAAATTCTTCAAACTGATTCCATATACATTTTTTAGATTTTACTGTGTTTTTTGGAGTGAAATTTTGTATGACATGTTCGGGTCCGGTGAACTATAGGGAGACACGAATTTTTGACTGATTTTGCGAAAAATCAATAGTACTCATCTATTTTGAAGATTATCCGTCGAAAAATTTGCGGGTTATACACAATTTACAGAGAAAAATCCAAAAAAAGATCTTTTTTCGTCACGTAAACCATCACTTTTGGATTGAATATTTTATACAAAAAACAGTTTAAATGTATCGCACTGTACAGGAAAGTGATCAACAATACATATTCTCACAAATTATAATAAAATTTCAGTTAGTTTGCTGATAATATTATTTAAAGTACCACTTTTATAAATATATATAATTGTAAGACAACAAATTTGTATGTGAATAGTTTTAATGACAGAATTGACAGATACCTTTCTGTGAAACGTAATGCATAACTAAAACCATAAATCTAAATATGTATTCTCTAACATTTTCGTTTCATTATTCAATGCGAATGAGAACATTTTAAATTTGTTAGTTCATTATAAAAAATAAAATTGTTTGAACCATTTAATTTTAAATGTATATCACGTTTGGTTCTCTTCATTTTATACTTTATAATATACCATGAAACCAAAACTTGAACATTTATATCAGTAGGGGTGCGTTCACACACCAACGTCTTGAGTGTAAGAGTTATACTTCCCCTATTAGGTTATTCAAGAAGGGGAAGGGTGAATCCAATGATTATATTCCCTTCCCCTTCTTGAATGATATTTGATTTCGCATCTTAATAATAATGTAAAAAATACCATGATTCTCAAGTAGTCAATTACAGCTGGCAACCATGCTACAAAGTATCATATTCTGTTTTGTTGGTTGCATATCTGTATATATACGCTAGACTGCATTCATAATATATTGGCGAGGTGAGAAGAGAACTCTGACAGGGTAACATGTCAGTCAAACGCCGGGTAGAAACCTAGGGAGAAACCAACTTGAACGATTAGAGCGCGCGCCCTACCTATTTGTAGGTCGACACTGTCCAAATTTGATTTTGACATTGAAATTATTTTACGTTGGTTGCGGAAAACAGGGATTGTGGAGTGTTTTAACCTTTAATATTATTACCAATGGAATTTGAAAATATTCTGCTGATGGAAACTTATAGCTAACCTCAACCCACAGAATAACAATTACTGACGCATTAACCTCTATAAACATGAACATTTGTGTAATACGAATTACGCATGTCAGGGTAATAATTTCCTCGATCTTGAGCGGGTAACTAAGAGTACACTTTCGGCGATTCCCGTGGTGCGTTTATGAACGCTGTATTACAGAGTGTGAGATACATGTTAAATGTTTAATGAACGGTCACTTTGTACCTAAGTATAACTCTTACACTCAAGACGTTGGTTTGTGAACGCACCCCTACTGATATAAATGTTCAAGTTTGGGTTTCATGGTATTTTGGTATATTATAAAGTATAAAATAAAGAGAACCAAACGTGATATTAATTTATAATTAAATGGTTCAAACAATTTTATTTTTTATAATGACCTAACAAATTTAAAATGTTCTCATTCGCACTGAATGATGAAAAGAAAATGTTAGAGTCTTCATATTTAGATTTATGGTTTTGGTTACGCATTACGTTTCACAAAAAGGTATCTGTCAATTCTGTCATTAAAATTATTCACATACAAATTTGTTGTCTTACAATTATATATATTTATAAAAGTGTTAATTTAAATTATACTATCAGCAAACTAACTGAAATTTTATTATAATTTGTGAGAATATATATTGTTGATCACTTTCCTGTACAGTGCGATACATTTAAACTGTTTTTTGTATAAAATATTCAATCCAAAAGTGATGGTATACGTGACGAAAAAAAATCTTTTTTTGGATTTTTCTCTGTAAATTGTGTATAACCCGCAAATTTTTCGACGGATAATCTTCAAAATAGGTGAGTACTATTGATTTTTCGCAAAATCAGTCAAAAATTCGTGTCTCCCTATAGTTCACCGGACCCGACATGTTCAATATGCTCTTGCGTGATGGTACTGAATCGGTTTGTCTTCATTTTTCAATAAACTTCGAAGCACTTTTAGTTGTCAATAATGACAAATTCAAAGTAAATTTTTTACGTTTCAATGTAGACAAGGTATTATCGATGAGGAAGCAGTTTTATCAGTATAATACCGAATGATTGGTTACAGTAATGTATTGCTATTGGTTGAAACCACCAAAATGTCAGAGTTTGACAAGTGAAAAAAATAATGCCTTATGAAACTTGTTCTTTAATATCCTATTAAAGAACTATAATTATTACTCAAAACAGTAAAACGTGGCCTTTCAAAAAGTTTTTATTCAGACAGTAAAGAAAATTCTTGTTTATATTGCAGTGCTAAACCTTTGAAGCGATATTGTGACAAATGTTTCAAGTGAATGCAAAGGTAAAATTGCTTCGCACGCCAAAATAATGGAGTAGAATATTCGCAACTAGTTCTTTCGTAAAAAAACAGTTAGAATTATAAACAACACCAAATTAACAACGTCTTATAAACGTATAAAAAGTTGCTAGCTTATGACTCTAACTGTTTACTTCCAATTGGCACTCTGAATTATGGGGCTGAAGTATGAGGCTTTCGGAGCTAAAGTGGATGTAAAAGTTTTAAAAACTGAGATTATTGCGAATTAATACTCCTTATAGATGCATATTTTCGGTGCCATAGTGAACTGAGTTAGATTAATAAATAAAATAGATATGTTTGTTTTGACTTTTTCCTGCCCAAACATTGAGTCACATTCTAAGCTCACATGCAGGACACATCCACTGCTTTGCGATATTTACAAATCCTCTTTAGATGCAGGAAAAATGAAATTAGACATTTTATTGAAAATTTCTTAAAAAGTTATGCATTTAAAAAAAAGTCATAATAATTTATGCATTTGAGTCGCTGCTTTTAAAATTAATTAATTATACTTGAATTTTATATAATAAAGGCATATTATTATATAAATTTTAAACAAGTATTTGTTGTAACTAAAAGTGGCAACATTGTTAATAATTTCAATACTTGCTTTGTTTGTCTAGTATAAACTATTTAGTAGGTTGACTTTGTTCAGTTACGATATAAAGAGAGATGCAAATACCGTCAGAGCGTTCTCGACTAACATTTGTATTGGATTGTAGTATTATAGTAAATACTGTCAAACTTAGTATGTTTATTACGAGCGCCATTAGGACTAGCACGTAAAAATTGAGTTCTTTCGATGTTATGTGTGTTTTTCAAGACTTTTAGTGACAAACTTTGGTTTTAAGTTGATTAATTTAGTGTTTTTTATTATCATGGTTCGTCAGTGCCAAGTCTGTCGGAAAAACGGCCGAAATTACCCCGAACTGTCAACTCTCATACCACAGGTATGTAAATATTTGAACGGCTTTCCAGTGGCGGCGACTTTTATTATTCATTTCAATAATATTTAAAATGCTTAAAAGTTTTTTAATTATAAAAAGCAAATTTCTATTTGGCGTTGTTTTATTCTAGTTTTCCCACCAATTTGGAAACAAGAAGAATTTGGTTTGCTTTACTGGGTCTAAGCGAGACTCATGATCTACCAAAACGACCTGAAACTTGTTCGGAGCATTTTAAACAATCTGATTTTATATATAAGAGTAGTGGTCGTAAGTTTCTAAACAAAGATGCTCTTCCCATGTCAGTTTTTGAATTTAATACACCAGATGTAATGTAACTACCTACACATTTTCTTGGTACAATGGGCCCTTAAAGTAATTCTCAAAATAAAAAAGTCGCTGTCCTGATAAACAAAATTTCCTTTCAATATAATAAGTTCTTTTTATTACAGCTAATAAAACGGCCATAAAAGACAGTTTTTTAACAGTTTATTAATTATAGGTCATTACTTTATTGGGCGACTGGTGACACTCTGGGCTGTCTAGATAACTATAGTTCAGTTCCAATATAGTAGGCACTACACTAAACTACAATTGTTCTTGGTTTAATGCAATATTTCTGAGAATTTAGTACCCACTATTTTGGAACTGAACTGTATTTAAAAATTAAATTATTATTTTAATTTTTTTAAGAGGTCATTTGGCCACATATGATCCATTTTATTCAGTTAACAATGATGACTGAGTTAGTTGACTTACATTAATGTGTTAAAAGAATATGTCTTTTTTGGGTCTTCAACAAATAACTCAGATTGCCATCAAAAAGATTTATCAGCACAAAATGTTTCTGAGCAAGCTTCTAGTGCTACTCTAAGTGACGTCCAAAGGTAAATATTTAAGTAATTTATGTTCAAATTAGGGAGTATATTTTTTTAAACTGCTTTTCAATAAAGTTTACTGTTTCGACCTTTACTCTGTGGAATCAACTCATATTACTTTTTTGAATGAAACTAACTGTTTCTAGATAATTCCACAATATATTGAAAATATGTTAAAAATTCTAAGAAATTGACAAATAGTTTCATTTAAAAAAGTAATGCTTTTTAAAAGTTTGTTATTCAAACAAAAAAATTGTTAATTGTGTTTTATTTTTAGTTTACCAGTAGAAGAAGTTGTTGATGATCTACTAACAGTAACTGAGAATCATTCATTTATGAGCGGTGTATCATTGCTTACTTCAGATTCTCGTATACTTGCATAAAGGTTAGTTTTTTAGTTAGGTTTGTTGTAGTATATATTTTCTCCTAAATGTTTAAAGGTTTTTGGAATGGGCAATAAAATTTATTTACAGTTTGTTCCAGTGACTAGAATCAACAACCTATTCTGATTTATGTATTTTAGGTTTACGGAACCTGGTCCTTCAGGACTTTTTAAATCTAATTCGCCAGCTGAGTCCTTATCTCCTACTACCAGCACTGCTTCTTCAACTGAAAAGCAACTTTTGGGAATCCTAAAAGGAAACCCAAGAAAGCTGTCCGAAGATGCTGTAGGCCCTTTATCTGATTTTAGAGGTGCATTGAAAATGGTGAAAATAACAAAAAGGTTACATTAACCCGGGAACAATCACGTTGTTAGATTTTGTCTAACGTTTTTAGGTTTTCTCTTATAATATCTCACTTAGTAACTAGAATTCTGTCGCCATCTAGGAATGCCTCCAGGGGTGACACATACCAACGCTTGCAACAATGGAAGGTGTACAGATAACTGTTACGAGAAATAAAGGCACTTGTTACTGTAAATCTATCACGCAATCGTTTATTTATTCCAAATTTTAGGTGTGTGTATATGGGAAGAAAGTTGATCCAGTCTGCATAAAATTACAAGGTCATCAATCTAAAATGATATGCAGATACTGTCTTGACAGAAAAACAGATTTACGATACAACAATGTGGAAAATATGCCTCCCCGATATGTAAAGAACATAAGTACCATAACTACATTAGCTACATGTACCAACTGTGCAGCCCATGGTGAGAATTCTGACGGATAATTGAATGAATACTGTGGGCAATATATGCCTTTACTATTTAAATAAAAAATATATAGACTTTTTTTCAGATGAGAATATGTTTGATTAAATCTAACACGCGACATCTTAAGTTATGGTTATTAACGCGACCGTTCCCGGGTTAAGTTTGTCGATGGATTTGAGGCACTCGCCTTACGGCTCGTGCCACAAACTTCAGCACTAGTGAAAAAAGTGAACGATATAGAAGTTGATAAGATGCAGCGCTACCTGTTGGAATGGAAATGTCAATGTCAAATTTTATTTTGACAATCTAAACTTATGAATTTCGATGACAAACACTAATATTACAATTAATTCTAACTTATTATCAAAAAAGATAGACTAGGCTGAACAATTCAAAATTATTCAAATTTCATTGTTAACTGTACCTACGCTTAACTAATTTTTCAATATTCATTTTTTAAATTATTTCTGTTCAAAATTTTAATAAAACACCTATATAAGTTACTTTTTCTTTGATTAATAAACGTGATCGTAGAAAAAGTATTGTGCACAACTCGTACGCAAATCTCTTCTCTCGCTCAATTGATTTTCAGCTCTCGCCTTACGGGTTGTGGGAAGGAAATCTCAATGTCAAAACCCGTTTTGACACTCTAATATTATATTTATAATGAATTTCGGTGACAGATATTAATATTAGAAGTAATTAAAACTTATTATTAAAAATATACACCAGGCATAACAATTCAAAATCGTTAAAATTCCAAAATTAACTATACCTAGGTTTAACTGTTTTTCATTTTTTAAATCCCTGCAGTTCAACGTTTAAATAAAATACGTATATAAGTTACTTTTTGCTTTCATCCAGAAACTTGGTCGTAGAAAAAATATTGTGTACAATTAGTATGCAAGGCATTTTTTGCACTCCCTTGATCTGCAGCACTCGACTTACTGCTCGTGGCACAAACATTTGTGCTCCTGGAAAAAGTAAACGATATAGAAGTTGATATGCTGCAACGTCTCCTGGTGGGAAGTTACAACAAAAAGGATAGGAAATACAAATTCTGCATAGAAAAATACATACATATATATATATATATATATATATATATATATATATATATATATATGCCCATTTTGAGGGTAATCGGTTGAACGGTGTAGAATTTTATATGCTGCAGCGCTACCTGGTGAGAAATTACAACAAAGAGAATAGTTTAAAAATCTTCTCCGTGAAAAAATACATTAATTAAAATCAACAAACTTAAATTTCATCAAATGAAATATTTATAAACACCAAAATTCCAATAATATAATTTTAATGAAATTGACTGTCTCGACCCTTACTTCGTGGAATATGCTCATATTAGTGTTTTTAAATGAAACTCAAGGTCTCTAGTTAATTCCATAATTAACTAGAGACCTTGAGTTTCATTTAAAAACACTAATATAATTTTATATTTGTTGTTTTTAAATATATTTGGTACGCCTATGCTTTGACGATGACGCCAAGGCGATGTATCCACAATACAATCCCCACTTTTTGTAATTCATTCATGATTATACTACTGGCGTTTAGAATTGTTGGCCGCAAAAGTAAACGTGTTTATGAATGAATAGCCCTCTCTATGTATATTATTACTCTAAGGTCTCTACTATTGCTATTCTGCAATATATGAAATAAGTTGTCTTTGGTCCTGAAAAATTATCTTAACATTTCCGTGCTAAGGTAGATCAAGTCTAAAATCGAAGCATGTGTGGTTTTTGTTTGTGTACCGCTCGTGTGTTGGTTGCCAACATTACCTTGTCAATGTGACGAAATAACAAAATGATGAATTCAGTCGAATATATGTACTATTCTGATTCATCCTTAGACTATGTGCCTTCGCAAAACGAATCAACTACTTCAGAATCTGAAGGTAAAGTAAGATAAACATAATGTTACGAAATCGAACATTGGTGTAGTCCCTGAACCCGACTCTGTCTATGAAAGTTAAAATTTTCGCGAAGGCACAGGGATTTCTTAAAACTGCTTACCATTATTTTTTGAGACCAGTCTTATCTAGATACTTTCAGGGAAGCGATTGTTTTTGTGAGCCGTGAATCTAGGAGGTTCCGGGAAACAGGCACTTATATATAAAGACTACCGAGCCGCAGGAGTTAATTTAGAATTTGATCTCTTGAGATAAAAAGTTAGAAAGTAAATATATAAAATAGGTCTAAGTAAATAAAAAGTAGTGAGGTGTTTGTATAAATTAGTGTAAGTGAATAAATGAATTAAGTGAGTAGAAATACATTGTGTATAAATTTATCTCACCGCCGTAATAAAAACTTTCAAATAAATAAGAAAAACATTACATTGGTGTCAGGTGTGAGGTAATATAAATAAATAGCTACGTAAAAATAGCCAAAAGACTATGTTACCTGAAAGTGACAGAGTCAAGGTCAGAATTGGAAAATCGTGAGTTGGAAACGTCGGGTGAGAAAAGTGAATTGGTAGAAAGACTCAAATGGCACTGGAACATGACGGCTTTGATCCAGAAACATTTTTATTCAATGAGACGCCCACCTTAATCTCGTTAATCTCTGCTAACATGGATGAGAAGATTTCCACTATGAAGAAAGACATCTCTATCGTTATCTTATCGTTGAAAAATGACGTTGCTGCTGACGTCGAGAATAAAATTTCGTCTCCAAAATTGGATATTGAGGATAAGATGACAACGATGGACGAGAAAATAGAGAATAAGATGACAACGAGAAAATCAAGGAGTTAGAGAGAAATATGGCAGGTTTAAGAACACAAGACACGCCAGCAGAAGAAAAAAAGATTGAGCGCATAAAACCCTACAAGCCAGAAATAAACTTCAGGATAGAAGTTATTGGCAGTTTTGCCCGAGTCAAGGTCCCAACGTTCGACAGAAAGACGTCATGGACTAATTCCGTAAAACAGTTTGAAGCAGCCGCTAGAGTGAATAATTGGTCCGACAGGGATAAGGCAGTAAACTAAACCATGGCGCTTCGGGCAGATGCCTTAGATGTACTTCAGACGATACCACCGGAAGAAACGGATGACTTTGAGCAGCTGAAGAATAGGTTGGACATGCGATATGGCCAAGAGCATCTAGAACATTTGAACCAATCCCAGCTGAAGAACCGAAGGCAGAAACGTGACAGACTTTCAAGAGTATGGAGTGGATATTGCCCGTTAGTTCGAGTCGCTTATCCATCAGCACCAAAGAACATGATGGAATGTCTGGGAATCCAGGCCTTAATTGATGGCTTACGTGACTTCGATATGGAGAGTACGCTTTGATTAGCCTATCGCAATACCATGGTAGATGTATTGACCGCTACTCTTGAATACGAAGCAGCCCCGATGGCTTCGAAATATAACAAAGATAAGACCATATAGGAAGAAGGTGACGATGGCAGACTTAACCAGATCGTCAACTTGTTGAATGGTATGGTAGACAAGAAGCCGAAGAAGATCATATTCCGGAAGTGCGGCAAGCTAGAGCACGTACACAGCCCGTCTAAGTGACCCAGGGCTCCTGCAACCCAAGAACTCCGGTCGGAGCAACTAGATAAATGCGAACATGAAGCTGATGTGAATCACCGACTCTCTGTCTAGACGGTCAGGCCCTGTAGACTATTCTCACTGCAACAAGTCGAAATATAGGGAAGCTGCACTTTCAAGAACCACAGTAGTCAATGAAGAATGATCGCCCACCTGGATCAGAGAAGATCAGGAGAATGATCCTAACCTAAAGAGGATTTTCACCGACACTCAAGGCGTATTGGGCTCAGTGGGACTCCCTTGTCCTGGAAGAAGACCTGTTGAAAAGAATCCTTGAGAATGTTGATGGTTCCGAGAAGAGAAAACAGTTCCAGATCAAGAGTAGCAGAAGTACTGAGAAAGTTACACGACATACCATCGGAAGGTAATCTGGAAGTAAAGAAAACCCTTCAGGGAGTCCGTGAAAGGTTTAATGTACAACTTGTGCTGCGAGTAATCGACCACATCGCAAAAGAAAGGCGCCCATGAAACAATATAATGTTAGAAGCTCTTTCGTAAGGATTGCTTCAGACATCGCTGATCCATTTCTAACGACAGAAACTGGTGGTAAATACATCCTGGTAGTAATAGATTGTTCCAAAAAGTGGGTGGAAAATTACGCGATCCCAAATCAAGAGGCCACAACTGTCGCGGATGCACTGGTGAAAGAATCTATCAGCCGATATGGTGTGCCATTAGAAGTCCACAGCGATCAAGGAAGAAATTTCGAGAGCCAGGTATTCCAGGAAATTTGTGACAAGCTGAGAATGAAGAAGACCAGGACAACAGCGTTGCATCCATAATTAGATGGAATGGACGAAATAATGAACAGGACAATTGGAACATATCTGTACAAAGTAGTTTCCAGCCACAAGAGAGATTGGGACCAGTATATTTCCCTGTTTGCGCTGGTTTAAGATCGTATCTCACCTATCAGCACAGCACCTGACAAGCATCATCATCTGTAGGTTCATATAACGTCTCGACATCACAACAGCACCGCCGCGGGATCGGACTCTAAGCTTCACATTATATGTGCATATCTGCATATATGTATTTTAGTAGTTGTGGTTTGTTTCTAGAAGATTGATGTGCTCTTAAGTTACTCAGGAAATGTTCCGGTCTTCAAATTGAGAGTTAGCTTCGATTGCTGTAGCATTAGATGAAGAGGATAATGATAAACGCCAAAAAAAAAGATACTGGATACACCCGAGTTTAAAATTCCGAAAACAGGAAGGGAAGTATTTTACTCTATATCCACATCTGTTAAGTGACGAGGAAAAATTTTATAAATATGTTCGTATGTCGCAGACACAATTTCAAACATAATTAAAAATGTTATTCAAAAACGTAATACAAAATATCGAGAAGCAATTACGCCAGTAGAAAAGTTAGCGGTCTGTTTAAGGTAAGTGAATAAACATTTATTACATTATTCCAAAACATTTAGACAGACAACGTAATAGAAAAACTCTACAATACTACAATACAAAACACTGAGTATTAAAAATTAATTTCCTCTGCTGAAGAATTCGTCCAGTCTTCCATAGGAGATTGTATTGGTGTACTAGAGTAAGAGCTGTTATATGAATGGAAGCTTGCCGCCTGGGGCGTATCCATAAGCCTTTGTTGGTGTGCGTTGTTTGGGATGCTTGCAGAGGAGGCGAGCTAAACGCTGAACGGGAAAAAAACTAGAGGGTGGCCTCTGTGGAACTAGAGTTTGAATGTTGGGAAAGGCGTTTTGATGTAGTTCTGCCAATTCGAGTTCGGAAACAAGGGCAAATATTTTCGATTTTACCACAGCAATATTAATCGGGGTCAATTTTTTAACTGTAGCAGCCATACTTTCAAAAAACATGTCATTTTCATCTTTTTCAATAGTGTGGCGCTCTTGGCTATTATTCTTTGTAATTATTTAATCCATCAAACGTCAAGAAGCAGTAACCGGTGCCTTTTTTTATTGCGCGGAACTATTTTTCGTGCAGATGGATTTGTGTTGTTTTCTGTCACTGCATTACTTGTATGTAGCTCATTTTCGGTGTAGCTTGAATCTACCGTTACATTAACTTCCTCATCAATATCAATTGCATCACTGCTTTCGCCACTAATATTAGTTAGCCTTCCTCTTTCTTGGTAGAAGGGCAAAATAAATGACATTTCCTCTTCGTATTTCCATTTCCTGATTTTTCGGGCTAGACCACCACTTTTGGAAACTTTCTTTTTCCGGATTGCTCTTATAAATGCCTCACGCAAATTATTCCATGTTTTTTTACATACATTAGCTAAAACAATAAAGATTATAATTAAAATCTATTCATTTTTCAGGTTTTTAGCAACTGGAGACAGTTTCAAAACAATTGCTTTTAATAATCGATTGGGGGAAACTACTGTTGAACAATCAGTAATTGACGTATGTCAAGCTATCTGGAGGTGTATGATGTCTGAACATATGCCAAAGCCTACAACACAACAATGGGAAAAAATTGCGGACGAATATTGGTCAACTTGTAATTTCCCTATCTGTTTAGGTGCCATTGATGGCAAACATGTCGTTATAAAGGCTCTAGGCAATAGTGGATCTTTATATTACAATTATAAAAAAACTTTCTCTATTGCATTGCTTGTCATAGTGGACGCTAACTACAAATTCATTGCTGTTGACATTGGTGCGTACGGCAAAATAGCGATGGAGGAATTTTTTCAAATTCAAAGTTAGGAAGAACTTTGGCTAAATTAGAATACAACATTCCTAATGAAAGAGCTCTACCAGGTAAATACATGCCATAAGAACTTGCACTGTTCTCACACGAATTGATTTTGTTTGTCTCGAATACAAACCTAGTGGTAATCTAATCATGATGTTAATCATTTTATTAAATAAATCTTGTGAGACTACTTCATATTTCAATTTTTTTATAGCAAACAAATAAATAATAATTTATTTTAGGTACGGATAATAAAATGCCTTTTGTTATCGTTGGTGACGAAGCTTTTCCTTTAAAAAATTATTTATTGAGACTGTTTCCTGGACCTCAAGTAGTTGACAACAACGTAAACAAAACTTTTAATTACCGTCTCTGTCGGGCCCGAAGAGTTGTCGAAAATGCTTTTGGGATATTGATGCAAAAATTTAGAATTTATGATAGACGTTTGAACCTAACACCGGAATTTGCCCAACTTGTAATTTTAACAACTTGCATTTTGCACAATTTTATCCGATCGACAGTATCTTTAAATATTCGATATTACAATGATGCAGAAGTTGAAAATACAAGTGACAACAATAATGTTTTTGCTATTCAAAGACAAGGAGGTGAATCGGAAAATTCGTCATTTGAAGTACGAAATACTTTTGCGGAGTATTTTTCAAGTCCTCAAGGAATGTGTATAATAATTGAGTTTGTTAGTTTGTGTAATTGTAATAAACGTATTTACCTGATTGATCCAATTTTTCACCTATTTCTTTCCAATCGACATCTTTTTTTTGTTATCGCTGTATTTATTATCACTTATATCATATGAATAAATATAATTTCTAACCGCCTCTATCAGCTTTTCGGAATTCATATTCACGCCTGCACTCTGTTAAAATTGCTACAAGACTGCTGCAATAGTGTAATATATACCTAAACCTATAAAAACAATTGGTAAAATATGTACCAAGCAAAATATGATAAGTGAGTGTACGACATCGGCTCGGCATCGACATATAACAAGCACAGCGTCCGCAAAAGATTCTCTCGGAGAAATGTCTAGTGGTTGAGGCGTTGACGTGCCTTGCAGGGGATGTGCTGATGCTGTTGGGTGAGTGTGCTTATATTTAAATACACATAAGAAATAAAATTTGCTTGTGATGATCAGTCGCTGTTCCTACGCTGTGCTGATAGGTGAGATACGACCTTTATCGATCTGCTATAAATGAGTCCACGGGTGAAGCATCTGCGAAAATTCTATTTGGACGTGAAATGAGGTTTCCTTGTGACTTGGAGTGACAGAATGAAAAAACGGTATGATACGCAGGCCACAGAAGGCAGTTTCAAAGAACGGGACAAAGTATGGTTACACAACCCGATAAGGAGAAAAGGATTTCCTCGAAAATTACAGAAATCATCGGAAGGTGCATACTTAACCAAAAAGAAGATCAACGACATTATCTATCGTATAAGTAAGGTCCCCAATGGAAAACCGAGAGTAGTCCGCCAAAACCGACTAGCGCCATTCGAAGGAGACCATGGCAAACAGGAAGGGGTGAACAATCTACAACAAGAGTCTGACCCAGCCTTCGAACAAATTATGGGCGTATACGAAGGTACCGGTAAGGCTAGTTACGAAGTCACTACAGAACAAAGACAAGATTTGTTCACGCTGCCGGAAGAGTACTCACTGGCACATAACATCTCCGCCAGTAACAAACACGTACGAGGGTTGGCAATCGTCTTTCGAAAGAAGTTTGGACAATTAGATAAACTTGAAGATCACATTCCAAAATTTATTTACCTAGGGCAGGAACCCAACCAAGAAAACGAGTCACATTATTAATTAATTCATCATCAATTATAAATATTGACTATCCAACGTGGGGCATTTTGAGATGATAATATTTTTTGGACAGTGTCATAATTAAAATGTACGTCATAAAACTTGGCAACGCTGCTCATCAAGTGTGCTACTTAACTGCAGGATTCTTCTTCCTTCAATCTAATTTTGATCCTATCTTAATACTATCCAATTTGTTATTCCACAAGGAAGTGCCTTGCACCTAACTACCCACTTCTTATAGGTAACTTACCCACGACAATATGCAGATCACACATAAGTACTGTCATCTCATACAAAATCATTATCAGTATTTGGGAATATATTTTCACGAAAATTGTTTCATCACCGGTACACCTTGTATGTAAAAATATTTCAATTATAATTGATGTCTTAAAAAAACAGTTTAATAAATCATAGTTTACAAAATCAGTTTATCCTCTAATAGTTTACAGCGATCTTTAAATAGTTTTATTGATCCGCCGGTGAAACGTGTGTGATACAACTTCTAGCTATAAGATGTCAGCACCATGTCTAAAACACTAGCAATGCCTTTGTTTTGCTTATTCTGTAATAATTATTGTATCTTAGGTGCAAAAATATAATTATGAACTAAATGTTTGACAGGAAATGTTGTTGATGATGAATTAATTATTATTTTTAATAAATTATTCTTGTTTTTTATTCAATTAATTTTAATGATAGAAGTCACAATATAAAGGAAGAACTAAAATAAAATAAACCGAGTATGTTTAAGAGCAAAAGTGATTTATTGTAATTCACCACAATTACATGGAGCTTTCCATCTTAGATATCAAAAACGAGGTCGGGGGTAGGGAATTATTGTATTGTTAGTGTCTAATTTCTAGTGACATCGTGAAATTTTTGCACACAGAGGTAGTAGGTACTTAATTGTCATGTTACTTTAAAATGTAAATATAAAAATATTAGAAACAAATGAGACGCTGCTTAAAACTATAACTGGGATAAGAACAGGCAGCTTTTAGCCTGGAAAGACAAATCAGTGAAATAAATTAATTGTTTAAAAATAAGCTTCTATTTTCAGTCAATACAGAATAAAATGGCAACGACGATTTTAAGAACTCAATAGTAAGTGATATAGAGAACATTTCTTAATTATTTGATTTTGTATATTCCAACTAATGTACCTATATGTATCATTGTTTTACAATTTAGAAAATGCGTACTTAAAACCTTATCTCGGGTATCTATTCCTTGACGTAATAATGCCGTAAAGTTTCCCTCATTTTCAGTTGGTCGATGTTTAATATCAAATAGACCAAACTCTCCATAACCTCTTAAGGATATTCCTTGTTTTCCTGAAAAAATAATTGCTTTTAATATGGACGATAAAATTTTCCTATTCATTTATCGGCCGGGAGTCGGCCCTGATCGAAAACTACACAACGTGTTTTTAAAATCAGCTCCCAGAAATTCGTACATCACAGTGAAATATCATGAATAATTTAAATAAAAACAGTATACAAGTGATCATAACTACATAGTGAATGACACGGACTAACAAAGTAAGCCTAAATTTGCTTTTTTATTAAGAAATTGTGTTATATTTCAACATAAACACATTCATTCAATAACAATTAAAACCGGTATCGTACCATTTACCAGCCTTATCAGTTGGGTCCGATGCGGGACAGAGCCGTATTCAGGCAAAACGAACCTTAGCGGAACATGGAAACCGACAATATTATAACCAGCGACAACATCAATAATCAGTCACCTTTATCTCAACATGTACCTTCAGCTCAACACTCAATTCCAACTCAACATTCAACGATACCAAAACAACAAGTCTTACCTCAACCTCCACCTTCATCTCAACCTTCGTACTCCAAAGTAGCTAGCCAACCTCAACAACCTACCATACCCACTTTCCCATCCAAACTTCAAGCCATCGTTTTTAGTTCTCTAAACAATATCAAATTAGAAGAATATCTCCTGGCTATTGGCTCCACGATAAGTCCGAAAAACATATTATTCACATCTAGAATCTCAAACAATCGGATATGTATTTACCTCTCAAGTAAGGAAATCGTAGATGATTTTATCATTAAACATGATGGGCGCATAAAGATCAATAACGAAGTGATACAAGCACGCAGACTTATCACACCAAACGAAAGGCTACTCTTATCCAATGTATGTCCCACCATTCCACACGACGTACTACAGAGGGAACTTCAACAACTCGGCTTCAAGCTGTCTTCTGCAATTTCCTTTTTAAGAATAGGCACCACCAACCCCGACTATAAACACATATTCACTTTCAGGAGGCAAGTATACATTGTACCTCCCACAATTCCAATACCAGACTCAGTTTTGATAACTTATGATGACACCACATACCGTATTTTTCTCGCTGTAGATAATTTGTGTTATCATTGCAAACAACATGGTCACTTATCTAGCACTTGCACTTCAAAGTTGCCTCCCCAACCAACAGATGACACTTCTTCACCAAACTCAACAACTACAACCAGTCAATCCACTCTAAACTCAGTAAACGAGCAAAGCGCTGAGCCACTAACAGATATATCTTCAATTTCAACCACCATGCCCATCGAAGCAAATATAACAACAGCTACCACAGATTCGAATATCACTCACCTTGCTGAAACACATAGCATCAAAAGATCCCTAGAAATAATATCAAATTCTCCACAAACATCGACGGCTATTGACATCGAAAACCCAAAAAATAAAGCAGCTTCGAATAGAAATATTACCGAAATCATAACACCTCCTTCCGATACTACAACATCTTACACAAGCTTCAGTAAACCAGATGCAAAACTCAAAAAAGCGAAATCCACTTCTAAATCAACTATCATACTGGAAAATCAAATGGCACCTATCAAAGAATTATTCGACAATGAAACTCAAATAATATCTTTCGAACAAACAATCGACTTTTTTGAGAACGTACAAGGATCAGTGGACCCTCTCAGTACAGCAAAAGATTATACCTCTGATATACTAGAACTATTACAACTCTTAACCAAAATACATTCATATACCTCTGACCGCCAAATAAAGACCAAATGCACTAAAACAAAAAAGAGAATTATGAAACAACTGAAGCTTTTAAAATCAGGTGAAGATGCCGAATCTGACGTTTCCCTTGCCACATCTCAGGAATCCCTAACAGAACTTGCATAATATTATCTTCAATTTATTGCAATGGAACATAAATGGGTTTTACACCCATTATGAAATGCTCAAAATACTTATACACGAAACTTCACCATCAATTATTTGTCTTCAAGAAACTAATTTCAAAGGACAACACAATCACAACTTCAACAATTATTCCTGTTTTTACAGAAACAGAAACAACGCGGGAAAAGCAAGCGGAGGCGTAGCCATCTATGTAAATACTTCATACGAAGCACACAATATAACACTTAATACAAACTTAGAAGCAATAGCAATTTCTATCAAAATTCCTCAAACAATTAATATCTGCAACATATATATCCCTCCTGATCAAGTAATTACCTCACAAGACATCACTAACATTTTGTCACAAGTTCCATCACCTCTAATTTTACTGGGTGATTTTAATAGCCACAATCCTATTTGGGGATCAACAGGTTTTAACGCAAAAGGCAGAACAATCGGAAACATCCTAGATGCACATAATCTAAATATTTTAAATGACGGTAGGCCTACAAGAGTTAATGTTCACACAAGCACGAAATCAGCAATCGATTTATCAATATGCCATCCAACTATCTCACCTCTAATTTCCTGGGACACTATACCATATTTATATGGAAGCGACCATTATCCAATCAAAATCACGATTTCCGATCAAAACTCCGTCACTTCATACCCTACTGTTTCAAAATGGAAAATAAAACATGCTGATTGGCCAAATTTCAGTAATTACATTGAAGAAAACGTCGCTCTACTTCCCGTCAATCTAGAAAACGATAACATCGACAACATTTTGAACTCATTCACAAAAATTATCACCGATGCAGCAGAAAAATTTATAGGAAAAACAAAAGCACTAAAAAAACATACACCATTGCCGTGGTGGAATACTGAATGCGATAAAGCTATTAAACAATACAAAGCGTCATTTAATAAATTAAAACGAAATAAATCACTGGGGAACCTAGTAGACTATAAGAGAAGAAGAGCCCAAGCAAGATACATTACAAAGAATGCTAGAAAAAACTCCTGGAAAGCGTTCGCATCCAACATAAACAGCTCTACACCTTTAAGTACCGTGTGGCAAAATCTAAGAAAAATATTAGGAAAAAACAAATTTACAAAAATTCCTTTTATAGCTCACAACAATAGCACAGTCTCAAATAACGAAGACATGACCGAATTATTTGCAACACATTTTGAGCACAACTCGAGCAACTCAAACTACTCACAAGAATTTCTGGAATTTAAAACTACTAAAGAAGCCGAATTCTTAGATTACGATGACCATGACAACAACATACTTAATATCCCGTTAACTATAGACGAACTCAATTTTTCCTTAGACACAACCAAAAATTCTGCCCCAGGACCTGATAATATTCCATTAATCTTTCTCCAAAAACTCCCTCATATTGCCAAGTCATACCTTCTCCAAATATTCAACCTAATCTGGACAAAAAATATTTTCCCAACCACGTGGTCACAGGCAATCGTCATACCCATACCAAAGGCAAACTACCCAAGAACTAAGTTAACTTCATACCGACCAATATCTCTTACCAACGCACTAAGCAAAATAATGGAAAAAATCATAAACAAAAGACTATTGTGGACATTAGAAGACAGAAACCTCTTAATACAAGAACAAAGCGGTTTCCGTCAAAACAGGTCAACATTAGACAATCTCATTGATTTGGAATCCGAAATCCACGAATCTTTCGCGAATAAACAAGATTGCCTTGCAGTTTTCATCGATATCACAAAAGCCTTCGATACAGCGTGGCGTCATGGCATTATCAAAACTCTTCATTCATGGGGCATCAAAGGAAACATCCTAAAATTCATACAAAATTTTCTTAATAATCGTTTCTTTCGTGTTCGTACCAATAACACAACTTCAACTCTAAAACAACAAACTAACGGGACTCCCCAAGGATCAATCATTAGTTCAACACTTTTCCTGATCGCGGTCAACGACATATTAAACCATCATTCCAAACTAGTCAAAGGCAGGTTATATGCTGACGATTTGGTAATATTCTCCAAAGGTAAGAACATCGACTCAATTCAGAAACACATCCAAGAAACATTAAACCAACTTCAAAACTGGTCTAAACTCACGGGACTGCAATTTTCAACAGAAAAGACCAAATGCATATTATTTTCTAGAAAACACAATCCTGTGTCTCCTGAACTCAAACTTAACAACATTCCCCTAAACTATGTCGATAACATCAGATTTCTTGGAATGATTGTAGACAAAAAACTCAGCTGGAAGAAACACATACTACATATTAAAAAATCATGCCAAAACGGTATAAACCTTATGAAAACACTCTCAAGCAAATCCTGGGGATCTGACTATACCTGTCTAATGCACATATATAAAACACTCATTCGCTCAAAGATAGACTACGGCTCTATAGTATACGCAACAGCTAAAAAAACTACTCTTAACCAACTCGAAACCATTCAAAACACAGCACTAAGAATAGCAACAGGAGCATTCTGTTCAAGTCCAATAAAAAGCCTACAGTGCGAAACCGGGGAACCTTCTCTACAACTCCGGAGAAAATACCTTGCCGCTTCATACGCACTATCCATCAGCACAAACCAGCAGAATCCAGTCTACATTAACATACTGACCAAGCACTACAAAACTTTACATTCGGCAAATATCAAAACAGACCCACCATTCTATGCAAGAGCTAGTAAAATTCTCACAGAACTCCAAATCAAACGTCCCCGCTTCCTTTCCAACAAAATTAAAACTCCCCCTCCATGGTCGATCAATATCCCTCCCAGCGACACTTCACTGTGCAAATTTAACAAATTAGAAACCCCCCATACCCTAATTAGGAAAACATTTGCCTCCATACTTGACAAATATCCACAATTTCACCTCGCATATACAGACGCATCCAAAACCTCTGATGGCGTAGGCGCGGCAGTGATCATGCAAAACAGTACACTACAATTCAAGTTACCCGAAATAAGCAGCGTCTGCACTGGAGAACTATACGCCATTCTTCAAGCACTTACTCTCATAAAAACAAAAAATACTTCAAGATCCCTCATAATAACAGACTCTCTTAACTCAATCCATATTATCAATCAACTTTATCCCACACATCCAATAGCCCTCCAAATTAAAGTCGAATTATCGCAGTTGCAACATTCCAATAACTTTGTGGAAATACTTTGGGTTCCTTCTCATACTGGCCTTCAAGGAAACGAAGAAGCCGACCGCAAATCACGACAAGCAGCAATTAGTGAAACCGTGAGTGAAGTGCAAACGGTAGTGTATAACGACATAAAATCGCTACTTAAATCAAAAGTGCTAAAATTGTGGCAAATCGAATGGCAATCGTCCCAATCGAAACTACGCGACGTGAAACCGGAAGTGAAACCTCGAGCGCAGCCAATAAACAAAAGATCGCTTCAAGTTAAACTGACTAGGTTACGAATAGGCCACACCAAACTTACTCATAGTTACTTAATTACTAAAAGTGAACCCCCAAAATGTGAATTATGCAAGATCCAGCTTACTGTCAAACATTTAATAACCGATTGCCCAAAATTCCAACAATCAAGACAAGATAACAACCTCAGCAACAATTTAGACCAAGCTCTTGGCGAAAACTGTAATACACAGAACCTTTTTAAATATCTAAGTGACATTAACATATTAAATAAACTATAAACAACCTATATTTGTGTCGCTAATTACCCCAGTGGTAGATGCGACTTGTTTGTAAATAAAAAAAAAAAAATTATCGGCCGTGGCTTTATCAAGCTGCTATGTAATTGGCAGCATTTTATTTTCCAAAACACATTTATATTTACTAATTCGTAAAACAGATTTTCTATGATATTCTGTAACAGAGTGGCGATTAAAATCCTCAACAGCTTTTTTTCAATTATTATAACCGTCACTGACCATTTTTCCAGCGTTTTGATATTCATTATGTCCTACTTCATCTATGATAAAATACATAAACATAACTTACAATAAGCTGCATCAGTTACCCTGGAATAGGCTAAACACTTATATTTTAATAACCACGACCACTGAAAATGTCTTTCAATTTTTCCGAAAGGCGTGCCTGGGAACTGAAAAGTTTTTTCTGGTTCCCAAATATTTGTCATTATAAATTAGTTGTTAATCATAGCCCATTGTAATAACTTCTAATTAATAAAGTGTTTATTAGAATAGATATTTATTTCTCTATAAATATCCCTAATAATATACGTTACTTGGATGCAGCGCGTTAAAGAGTAAAAAATAATTTCCAAAGTAAAAGGGCTATGTAGCGGATTTTTTCATTTTAACCGCGGTACAACGTAACAGTTTGTTAAACTTTTGTGTCTGTCTGTGATTTTTATTTAGGTTTTTGTAATAATGGCTAAATGCAAACCAATAGATACCTTTAACTTTGCCGGAGGCAATGTTGCTAACAAGTGACGATTATGGAAGCAGAAATTTGAAATACTTCTGCTAGCCACTAGTAAATCCAATGAGTCTGAAGAACTTATTGGATCATTGCTGCTACATTCTTTAGGTACTGAAGGGATACAAATATATATTATTTACCGTTAAGTACAAGCTGGAAAAAGAAAAAGAAAAGCTGGAGCGTATATAAGATAAATTTGAAAACTATGGCAACCCTCTCAAGAATTTAGTTTTTGAACATTTTAAATCTTTTCCTTGTCCTTATTCCTTATTCGAGACATAATTGTTCTAGGTATAAGTGAAAAGGAAAAATTATTGCAATTTACAAACTTAAATGTGGAGGAAGCTATAAACATTGCCAAATCAATTAAAAGTAGTGTTAATATACAAATAGAAATAGATAGAACCAATGATTTGGATTCGGCAAGAGTTAGTACCTACGGTATCCGCCAAAATAAACAGTACCGAAACAGAGAGTGCTGTGGAGTGTTTATGTAATATGGATTTGTCATATTTAACGAAGAAACAATACATTTGTATCACGTGTAAAATTTAATTTATTTTTGCATAGCGCGCTTTCAGCTCTTTAGACATAGAGCCATCATCAGTGCTTAATCTAAAATACATACTCAAATCACAACCAATAGTGCTAAATTACAAAGTTAAATTCATGTTGAGAAAGTTAACAATACTAATATATGAATTTAATTTGAAGATGATACAAAAAGGTTTTTAATATTAGAAATTTAATAATAAAATTGATTTTAATTACTTTGAAGCTACCATTATTTAAATTTAAAAAATGAAAGGTTGACTAGGTTCTTATAAATGAAAGATTTTTTACTTTAAAGATAAAAAGGTTGATAAAAAATACGTACTGTCAGATTATATATAACAAGATTTCCTGGCTTCATCGCCTCCATTAATATTGAGACAGGTTAATAATTTTTATTTTATATTTACATTACACCAGCTTGGACATCACATTTAAAATCGAATTTTACTTCCAAAGAATCATTTTATTTTCTTAAACGCCCGCCATGTTGGAACCTCTACAGGTGGCTGTGTCGGTTTAACTGACAAATACAAGAACTTCAACTGTCAATTGGGTTTGTTCGATTGTTTGTGAATGCTCTGTTCGATTTGAGAGATCAAATGCAAAAATGATTATTTATTTAACTTCAGAAAAGTAGTTGTAAACAACAATTAAATCAGTTAGGTGTAATATTTTATTTAATGTAATAATTGTAATGAATGATTAGCAATTTAATCAAGATATTTAAAATTATTTAGAAGGTTAGGTTGAGAGAAAAAATAAAAATAAAAAAAACAAACCACAAATTAGAATTTTCTCATGTTGGAAGGGTGAGATCTAATGATGTATTCACACTATATTTTAAGGCAACACAAAAAACATGCTCATGATTTAATATCATGGTCCTGAAGCAAGTTCTAATGTATTGTCTCTAAACTAACCTATTTTAGCAAGCGTTATTGGCCCAGTGACCAGCAGGTTAGGACATTATCATTATTGAGGGTTACATGAGTTGACGATGTAAGGGTATATAGTTCCTATTTAGGCTCTCTTGTTTGTTTAGACATTTATCATTAATTTTAAGCTCGTTACTGATTTTTATGAAGACCTTGAAATCAGTAACGAGCTTAAAATTAATGATAAATGTCTAAACAAACAAGAGAGCCTAAATAGGAACTATATACCCTTACATCGTCAACTCATGTAACCCTCAATAATGATAATGTCCTAACCTGCTGGTCACTGGGCCAATAACGCTTGCTAAAATAAGTTAGTTTAGAGACAATACATTAGAACTTGCTTCAGGACCATGATATTAAATCATGAGCATGTTTTTTGTGTTGCCTTAAAATATAGTGTGAATACATCATTAGATCTCACCCTTCCAACATGAGAAAATTCTAATTTGTGGTTTGTTTTTTTTATTTTTATTTTTTCTCTCAACCTAACCTTCTAAATAATTTTAAATATCTTGATTAAATTGCTAATCATTCATTACAATTATTACATTAAATAAAATATTACACCTAACTGATTTAATTGTTGTTTACAACTACTTTTCTGAAGTTAAATAAATAATCATTTTTGCATTTGATCTCTCAAATCGAACAGAGCATTCACAAACAATCGAACAAACCCAATTGACAGTTGAAGTTCTTGTATTTGTCAGTTAAACCGACACAGCCACCTGTAGAGGTTCCAACATGGCGGGCGTTTAAGAAAATAAAATGATTCTTTGGAAGTAAAATTCGATTTTAAATGTGATGTCCAAGTTGGTGTAATGTAAATATAAAATAAAAATTATTAACCTGTCTCAATATTAATGGAGGCGATGAAGCCAGGAAATCTTGTTATATATAATCTGACAGTACGTATTTTTTATCAACCTTTTTATCTTTAAAGTAAAAAATCTTTCATTTATAAGAACCTAGTCAACCTTTCATTTTTTAAATTTAAATAATGGTAGCTTCAAAGTAATTAAAATCAATTTTATTATTAAATTTCTAATATTAAAAACCTTTTTGTATCATCTTCAAATTAAATTCATATATTAGTATTGTTAACTTTCTCAACATGAATTTAACTTTGTAATTTAGCACTATTGGTTGTGATTTGAGTATGTATTTTAGATTAAGCACTGATGATGGCTCTATGTCTAAAGAGCTGAAAGCGCGCTATGCAAAAATAAATTAAATTTTACACGTGATACAAATGTATTGTTTCTTCGTTACCCTATACGTGTACACAGCCACCAGCATCATTTGATGTCCTTCATTTTGTCATATTTGACTTAATTGTCATTAGTTGATATATTAATAGTACGCTGCAGTTAAATTTGATTTAAAAATGGTTCTAACAACGGAAGAAAAAGTTTTTTTGGTAGAGCATTATTTTCGTTCATACGGAAAAGGTCGTAATGATGGTCCAAGCTTAGAACAGGTGTCAATAAAATATCAACAAAAATGTAATAAAGCAGCTCCTAGTAAAAGTGTGATGTTAGCTGTTGTTGATAAATTTCGTCGCACTAGTAGTGTATTGTGTCAACGTAACGGTTCTTCAGGTCGTCGAGAAACAGTATGCACTAACGAAAATGAATGGTTCCAACAAGATGGTGCAACGGGCCATACAGTTTAGACTTACTCCATCAGCATTTCGATAATAGAATCATTTCTCGGGGAACAGACTTCGAATATCCTTCTCATTCACCTGATCTGACGCCACCTGACGCATACATTTGGGGCATAATGAAGGACAAAATATTTCCCTCGGAAAATCCGCCGGCGAATATTGCCGAACTACGGGAAAGAATACAAAATATTTTTCGGCAGTTACATCAACCACTTTTTATAAACCTGTTTATTTACTTACAAAATCGATATGAAGCTTGTTTGCGTCGAAATGGTGAACATTTTGAACACTTACATTACATAAATTAAAAATTAATTTTTATTTTTATTTTCGGTACTGTTTATTTTGGCGGATACTGTACTATTAAAAAACAGTTCTCAAAAAACGTTCAAGATTTTGACCGAGAATCTCGAAAATTTATACCAAGACAATTTTCCAAAATGGTAGCTCCAAGTAAGTGTTGTGAACATTGTGGTGCTTCAAAAAGTAGACAGCAATATCTACGTTTTGAGCCTTCAAATAGTACGTCATTTAAATGTATGCACGCGTGAACCCTCCTTGGAGGCTTTCTGTAATGATCAAAAGCCTGATGCCGATACTGACTTTAAAGACAATGAAGATGATGATTTCCAGTTTACATATTGACTATTACAGAAGATTCAGTGCACTCAATGGATGGTTTGAAAAAATTCCAATGAATAATTTGTTTATTGATTTGAAATTCGATACATGTAGTTCTGTTAATGTTTTAAATCAAAAGTCTTTAATTTATTCAATAGTATATTACGTAACAAGAGTTGTAAGTAACCCATTACGTACGAAATGATAGAGTTTATTGAGTGCGTAATGGGCTTACAACTCGTGTAACGTACTATACTTTTCCTACGCCTATTCATTTTCTTCCATTCAATAAAAAATATCGCAATCATTTGAACTTTATTGTAATAGTTGTTAATAACAATTAAACAATTATTGTAAATCGATTGTGCCTTATTATTTAATGGTGATGAACGGTTATTTATAATTGTATTATATTTTGCTCAAGAAATTGACAATATAAATGACATGACATTTATTTTCATAGCATGCTACTTAAGAAAACGTGTCCTATTTTTACAGGAATTGCATAATGTACTGCCTACATTTAGGGGCATCACTCCTTAATATATCTCGCTAATGCTAAAAGTTTTTTATGTTTTTTAATTGACCAAATTTGTGTAAATAGACGAAATAAAGTCTTACGTAAATAAAAATTTCATTGTAATTTAATTAAACCAAGAAGTTTAAGTTTTCTTCTCAAAACGCACGTGTATGTTATAAGATATCATTACGTGCATGTTATGGATAATAGTATATTACGTAACAAGAGTTGTAAGTAGCTCATTACGCACGAAATGAAAAAGTTTATGCACGAAGCCGCGCAGCGGCGAGTGGATAAATTTCATGAGTGCGTAATGTGCTTACAACTCGTGTAACGTACTATACTTTTTCTACGCCCATTCATTTTCTTCCATTAAATCAAAAACATCGCAATTATTTAAATTTTATTATAATAGTTGTTAATAACAATTGAACAATTATTGTAAATCGATTGTGCCTTATTATTTAATGGTAATGAACGGTTATTTATAATTGTATTATATTGTGTTCAAGAAATTAACAATATAAATAACAACATTTATTTTCATAGCATGCTACTTAAGAAAACGTTCAATTTTTAAAGAAATTGCATAATGTGCTGCCTACATTTAGGGGCATCACTTTTTCAATCCTTAATATATCTCGCTAATGCTAAAAGTTTTTATGTTTTTTAATTGACTAAAATTGTGTGAATAGACCAAACAAAGTCTTACATAAATAAAAATTTGATTGTAATTTAATTAAACCAAGAAGTTTAAGTTTTCCTCTCAAAACGCACGTGTATGTTATGGGATCTCATTACGTACATGTTATTGTAGTGTCATTTACAAGGAATGTTGACAGTGCGATTTTTGACGTTTACAGATATGGGCGTAGAAAAAAGTCATTTACAAGGAATGTTGACAGTGCTTTTGTCTGTTATTTCAAAATTATATTCTTATTCTGGGCATAACATAACTGTAATTGGTCAAATAAGTTTGCCCTGTTGTTTCAAAAATATGACAAAAACTGTCTCTTTTTATGTATTAAGTTATATTCTGCTTAAATCAATTTTAGGTCTACATGGTATTAAAGTTCTTAATATAATCCAAAACCATCAAACATCTGACTAATTTTTTGATAACATAATAAGACCCAAAGCATCATGTAATCTTAAAAACTAGGACAATAGTAGTGTTGTAGATACAAACATTTTTGATAAAAACAAGCTGTTTTCTCAGCTATAGGTAAAATAAACCGATTAAATAAAATTATTTTAGAGAATACTTAATACAATTCCCTGTGTTAGGGCTTGTCGTAAAGTACCAAATGCTCTAAGAGGCAAGGTTAAACAAGAGCTGGATAGGCTTGTAAAAAATAAAATGTTGGTACCGGTGGATGAAATCTTCAGACTGGATAAATCCAATTGTGGTTGTTCTCAAACCTTATGGTTCTATACGCTTGTGTATAGACCAAAGAAACCGAAACAAGTTTGTTAAACGTGAATTTTTCCAAATACCAACACCTGCACTTTTGTTTTCACGGTTATCTGATGCAAACCATTTTCCATTGGTAGATGCATGATCTGCCTTCTAGAAAATCCCATTTAAATAGTTCTCTGTTATGTACAATTATCATTCCATGATTTATACAACAAACACTAGAAAGTATTCTTGATGACATTTGCTATTTTGACGATATCCTAGTCTTTAGAAAAGCACAACAAAAACCTTAACATAGTCCTGTCAAAAATTAAAGCCAGTGGAATTACTCTTAACATGAAAAAATAAAAATTTTGTCAACTCAATTAAAATTCTTGGGACACTTAATCAGATCAACTTGAGTTTCTCCAGATTCAGCCAAAACTGAGACAATGATACGTATGTCATCACCTGCCAATAAAAATTATTTACTAAGATTTCTTGGTATGTTAATTTATTTATCCAAATTCATTCCAAGCTTATCCCATGAGACAACCTTATTAAGAAGACTACTTAGTGAAAAAGAAGAATGGGTTTGGGTAGCTACTGAAGAGGCTTGTTCATCTTCATTAAAAACACTTTCAAAAGCTACTCTTGCCGTGGACGCTAGTCCTTTTGGTTTGAGCGCTGATATTTATCAGGAAAACAAACCCATTGAAATTACATTTGTATCTCTAACACCTACCCAACAGAAATATAATCATATCGAAAAAGAACTACTTGCATTAGTTGGTGTTTGGTTGCGAGCGATTTCATTATTATTTATATGGATCTTGTTTTGAGCTACATACAAATCATAAGCCACTCTTGGGTCATTTTAACAAAATGATAAGTCCCCCAGAATTCAGAGACTTACTGTAAGACTGCTTAGATATCAGTTTAATATTGTATATGTGCCGGGTGAACAATTAGGTATTCCGGTCGCCCTTGGTAGAGATCCATTGTCCCGCAATATATCCACTAATTACTTAGATAATAACATACCGGGTGGTCACTCGATCTTAGGACCATAGGATATTAACATGGGAAATCAGAAAATCATAAATCAATGCTTCCCAGCAATAGAGAACATTATAAAATTTTGTAGGGACGTGAAGTACATTATTCCTGACAATATTTCCATAAAATAATCACTGTTTAATAGCAAATAAGTTCAAGAATTGAGAAAATAGATTTAAAAAACTAGCCTATGATATATGTACTTGAATTTAAAAATTGCAATTAAAATCAGTTAATAGCGCAGTGGTAGGAGCGTTTGGATTTGACGCAGACGGTTGGGGTTCCAAACCAGCGGAATATATTCTTTTTTTAATATTAATAGAATTTTTATTCTCATTAGGATTTGTGTTTTTTAGTTTCCTATTAATGATATAAGTTATTCAAATTTGAGAACGAGAATAAATTTAATATGATATTATCTTTATAATGACAACTAGATTATCAACATGATTTTTTAAATTTCATGGCCAATTTGATTTCTTTTAATTTAAGTGTCATTACAAATGAAGTTCGAGATATCTTCGCGGGTTCATATCCTGATAAACCAGTCCCTTCGGAAACATTTATAAAAAGAGTTATTCCAAATCAAAGCAAATATGGTTCGGTATTTGTTCCATGCAAGTCTTGTACATATAAACATTCGTCTGAAGAACCGGAGGAACCGAGAGAAGTTAGTTTACAAAATAATGAAGTGTATGTACTCGCTAGTTTGCATTACTCAGCATACAAATGTCCTTGAAATATTTAAAAAAAACACAAATACAAATCGTATGAATTTTCGATTCATCAAGAAATTTTTGAAGAAGATAAATTCAACCGAATGTTTTTGTATGAAGCTATTTTGAATTAGGTTCACAGAGACTGAAAATATATTAAGAATATTTGGTTTTCCGATAAAATTACTTTCAGCATAAAAAGGGGACTGAATGGGCAAATTTATCGAAATTGGCACCAAAAACCGCCATTTAAGAATCAATAATCGTTCTCAATATCGTGTAGTTCTTAAAGTCTGGATTGGGGTATTGGGTCCTAATACCATAGGCCCTCTCTTCATTGAGGGGAAAACTTAATTGAGACAAATATTTAGAAAGATTACAAAGTAATATCGAAGCTGTAATTAAAAATGCAACTAAATTACACGTAAATAATACTTTTGGTAATAGTGGACCAATGCATTGGTCAGCTCGATCACTGGATTTGGCACCAAATTACTTTTTTATGGAGGCATTTAAAATCTAAAATTTACAAAACAAGACACCCCTACATTGATTCTCTCATGCGGCAAATAATTGAAGAATGTGAGAAGATTTAGAATAAACAATTAGTAAATGTGCGGCGAAATGTTTACGATAGACTTGGTTTTTGTTTAGCGAATTATGGTGATTTGTATGAACATTTACTCTAGACGCATAATTTTCTTTGTTATTATTCCTTTACTTTTCGTTTTTTAGTGAATTTCATTAGATCTGCTT
Organism: Galeruca laticollis; assembly: GCA_963921935.1. Lineage (NCBI taxonomy): Eukaryota > Metazoa > Arthropoda > Insecta > Coleoptera > Chrysomelidae > Galeruca > Galeruca laticollis. Next base: position 76,930,013 of record OY998177.1, read on the forward strand.
ACTGTGATAACATCCTATATTTATTTTATTGTTTTCAAGTGTTTGTAACAAATCAAATTATTCTATTAATGAGAAACTGAAGAAAAAAATAATACAATAGATCAAGATCCAGTTCTGCAGTAGGTCAAAGTCTTTATACTTAAAGGGTGGCCAAAACATAAAAACAGTGTTCTTTCAAAGGTTAAGCTATTTTGGAATTTTAAAAATGACATTTATTTACACAAAAATATGTTGTTTTTTGAAAAAGGAATAATAATACCAGACCTTTAAAAGTCGAGTTTCTTAACATAATTCATCAAACACATCAAGGTGTTGTTTCTTTTCAAGCAAAAGCCAGAAAAGCTATCCTTTACCATGGAATAATGTCTGGTATAGAAAATGTGGTTATTTCTTGTCTTACCTGTCAAATGTATTCAAAAATTAATCAAAATGTGCCATTGTCATCCCATATACCTCCTGAGCTTCCTGGGCAAACAATAGGAGTTCACATCATGGCAATGAATAATCAAGATTTTGTTGTGATAATGGATTACTTTAGCAAATTTGTTGTGGTTAATAAGTTAATGTCAAAAATAGCACAAAGTGTCATAAGTTGCCTCAAATATATATTCTCACTAAATGGGATTGCTCAAGAATTTTTTCTGATAATATCCATCCGTTTAATGGGCTAGTTTCATGGGTATGAATTAACAAGTGAAATCATATGAGAAGTATTAAAAATATACTATATTTTTCTATAATAACGATATTTATCTCAAAAAGTTATAAATATCTTCGAAAATTAGATTTAAAAAATTTTTTGGATTTAAATAAACCGCTGTAAGTCGACCAATGACAGAAGCCCTTGTTGTCAGATTGAAAGTACATTCTGTTGACAAATCCTACTTGACTATCCAAGTTGATTAATACAAAGTGAAAGTCGACTAGAAGAATTGGACAATTGACATCAATATCCACAACCAACCTCAAACAGATATCATCCTCGCCGACTTTTTAGTAGTTTGATATATTATTTTATAGTAGAAAATGTGCTTCTGTTTGTTTGCATTTTAAAAGACATCGTTAAAATGGATCCAGGTTTCACCGAAGCTAATTCGACAAATCTTTCTCAAGTGGATGTGGACATGGTGTCTCAGTCACTTGAACTCCCCTAAACAGAAGAAGACTTAGCGATCCGGTACTAAATCGAGTTAAGAACTCCGAGGTAACGCATTTTGTGTATGTGTGTTACATGACACGTTTTTCAAACAACTCAACCTATATGGAAAACATTTAATTTTCATTATACATACATTTTACGTTATATTTTCTATTTTGAAACCATCATTACTGCCGTTTAAAATATATATTTTCAAATTTCTTTGACTACGAGAGAGTTACCTTTTTTTAATAAGAGGCACCCGATTAGAAGAACATTATTTGAAGGGTAGGTTTCGACAGTACTTTGCGTTTCTTTTTAATGGGTGTTGAAGAAAAAAAATAACTAGTCTACTTATAAAGTTTTCCCTCGTGACAACAGCGCAATATATCTTTGTTTGCCATTGGCTCTAGCCTACCACAGTCTACCACAAGAATTCGAATTTCAATATTTTTTTTCATTTTTATTTGAAATCGTAGAGTGGCGTTATTAGTCGCAAATTCTTAGTTCAGACCCAATATATCTTGTGACATTATCATTGAATTTCATGAAACGAGCCCATTGTCAGGAATTTTTTTATTTGCCAAAAAATACAAAATTGATCTTTGTATCCTAAAAGTAATGGAATGGTCGAACGTACTACTCAGACTGTCAAAGGTTTATGTATAATAATAGCATTACATAATGATAAAAACTCATTTTTAGCAATGTTGAATTACAATACGACACTGAAACTCTATTTTCCTATTCCCAGTGTATTAGTAATGGCACCGTACTTATACAACTAAGAAAAAAAATTTTTTTTAACGTGACCAAAAATGTGTATGTGTGTGTATTTAAAATACATTACGTAACTATACGGAAAAAGAACAAGAAAGAAATAACAAGGCATGTCCTTTCCCCCCCTTTCCTACTGTCGGAAAGTTTGGAGAGAAGAAACCCACCTAGACAGAACCAATTGCTAAACATTTAGCCATAACACACATAGAAAACTCAAAATCCAAAATAGAAAGTTATATAGAACTTAAATCGAAAACACTTTCGCCATGAAAGTACGAAATTATAAACTATGGTATTGCAAACCACATAGAAAGTCGTACAAGAAAATAGTTTTGTCAACAACGGAAAGAGAAAACAAAAGTATGCCGCAAAAAAAAATACTATCAGTATGTATCAGTACACCAAAATGATCCATAAATTGTCATGTAACAAAAAGAGCGTGTTTTACTAGTATCAATCATACAGGGACGATAAAAATCAAGCGTATACTGAGAACGAAAACGCTACCAAGCAAAAATATAATTTCTCAGTACACACAACAAAAGAGATAGGGGACTACTCAAAATTAACTGTATTCAAAATTTGCCTAAAGCAAGAAATTTCAGAAAATATTTCAGTATAAAGGTTGTTCCAAACTAAACTGATTTCTAAAGGTGCATAACGCAAGAAAATCTCAGAAAATTTGAAACATTCGCGGGAAAAAGTTTTGGCGTTTTTTCAAAAACCCAAAAACAAAAAAGAGATACGATAAAAAACACAAACATAATACATCAAATGTATTATACACAACATAATAGCAAGGATCCAAAACAATGTACTCTAGATACAACATCAAGAGAAAACATAAGGCATACAAAAAATAAAGATAATAGTGCTTTTGCACAACGGTAAAGATAAATACAAAAGATAGTGTATAGAGGTACTATGACATATACGATAGTAGAAAAGCAAATTCTACTAAATAAAGACACAAAATGCCTTTGTGACCTAACGCAATTGTTGACAACAACAAGTACAAAACACTTAAGAAACATTTGGATACTAAATCAAAATTAAGATAAAAAGAATAGTCACGTCAAAAAAATTTTAATCTAAAAACTGAATATAGGAAAACGGAATAAATAACCAAACTAATCAGAATCACTTTCTGATCTGATTCGCAAATTATAACCATGGCCAGATAAATTCGTATCAACAGAATGTTGATCGGAAAACTCATCATCAGGAAGATTATCATCTACGTCAATAAACTGATTTTTTAAATCTGTAACATGCCAATTACCTAAATCATTACCGGAAAGATCTTTCAAATTATACACTAATTTCGAGATAACTTTGTTGACAATACAAGGTATGTACTTAGGAGCAAATTTAGCTGCAAAATTACTAGATTTTGATGAAAGAACATAATTCTTTTTCCATAACCTGTCACCAACATGAAATTGCAAATCTCTCTTTCGTAAATTATAATGTTTTGCATTTTTCCCATATGCATTTCTTAACTTTTTACGAACCTCAACAAAAAGTTTAGGAAGTGTTTGAACATCATTAATTAATTATAACTTTTCACCAGTGTTAATAATGTTATTCGCGTTTTCAGAAATTGCACCGTAAAAATCTCCACTTAACGGAACGTTTCGAGCAAAATTTAGAAAATCTGGGGAATAACCCGTAACGTCATGTTTCGCGGTTCTAATTGCTTGTGCAACCTTATGTAACGAAGTGTCCCAGTTATTGTGAGACGAATTTTCATGAATATAACACCTTAGAGCTGTAACAATTGTCTTATTTGTTCGTTCTGTGTGATTTGCTTGGGGATGGTAACGAGCGTTATAAAAAAAATTTTGCACTTTGTACTGTGACATTAGATTCTTAAAAAGAGAAGAAGTGAAAACAGTACCATTGTCAACAGAAAAGATTTGTGGAACACCAAAAAGAAGAAAAACTTGATTTTCTATAAACTTCACAATGCCCTTAGCAGTTGCGTGTGGCATTGGATGAACAAGACTCAATTTTGTAAACCAATCGGTAATTACTAAAACAAATCTGTTACCAGATTTTGACTTTGGATATGGACCTATAAGATCAGCAGAAATCCATTGCCAAGGAAAATTAATATCTTTGTATTGACCCATAACACCAGCTTTAGGTAGATTTTGGGTTTTACAAGAACTACAAACAGAACATTTATTAACGTAGCGAGATACAGAACTTCTGAGTTTTGGCCAATAATGAATTTCAGAGATACGAGAAATGGTTTTAGATATGCCTAAATGAGCACTTAATTCATTGTCATGAAATGACTTTAATATGTCAATTCGGTTGGCAGTAGGAGCAACAATTTTCCAATTAGATAAATTAGTAGATATCGGATTCGACGAAAACATATGTTTATACAAAACATTATTGTCAACCTTAAATGTGGGATATAAATCGGGATTATTCGAAACTTTCTCAATCATAGAAGTATACCAAGCATCTGGTTTAAAGGTACTTACGTCAATAACAGAAATTTCAGATAAAGAACGAGATAAAGCATCACTGACCACCATAGTGGTTCCTTTTCTGTGTTTGATCTCAAAATCAAACTGGGAGAGCCTATGAGAAAGACGTGCTAAGCGACCTGAGGGATTAGAAAGTTTAGAAAGATACTGCAAAGAAGAATGATCTGTCTCAAGAGTAAAATGAGTGCCTACAACATAGCCTCGGAATTTTTCAACACTAAAAATAACTCCTAAAAGTTCTTCTTCTGTTGTACTATATTTTCTCTCAGTTTTATTCAAAGTACGACTTGCATAAGCAATAGGATGTTCCAAACCATCGCATTCCTGATACAGGATTGCACCAAGACCAGTTTCGCTAGCATCAGTTTGAATGATAAAAGGTTTAGAAAAATCAGGACTTGCAAGAATTGGACTAGAAGTAAGACGTTTCTTAACTTCAGTGAAAGCATTTTCAGCTTGCGGAGTCCAAGAAATGGATTGGCCTTTCTTTCTGCCATGAAGAAGATCAGTGATTAGAGAACAAATAGTAGAAAAATCTTTAATAAATCGACGATACCAACCAATAAGACCTATGAGACGTTTTATCTCAGTAGTATTCTTTGGAGCTGGATAATTCAAAATAGCAGAGACGTTGTCGTCATCTGTGCGAAGACCACTTTTGTCAACAACAAATCCTAAAAACTTAAGAGATTCACGACAAAATTCACATTTTTCAAGATTGACAGTAAGATTGGCTGCATTTAGCCTAAGATACAATTTATTGAGAGTTTCCATATGAAGCTCAAAGGTAGGGGTAGCGATAATAATGTCATCTAAATAACAAAAACAATATGGCCTAAGGGAAGGATCTATAACTATGTCCATTAGACGAGCCATAGTTTTAGGAGCATTAACTAAACCATAAAGGGGTTGTAACAAATTCAAAAAGTCCTACACCGTACACGGCGAAAGCTGTTTTCGGACGGGAAGATTCAGAAAGGGGTATTTGTAGAAAAGCCTTCTTTAAATGAATAGACGTAAGAAATTTTGCGTCTCGTAATTTACTGAGAATAATATCGACTTGCGCCATAGGATATGAATCAGAAACGGTGACCTTGTTCAATTTTCGACCATCGAAACAAACACGATATTCTCCGGATTTCTTGGGAACAAGCCAGAGAGGCGTGCAACACGGGGAGTTGGAGTGCTGAATAACTTTGAGATATAACATCTCATCTATTTCATTTACAAGAAGTTTTTGTATGGCCGGAGATAGAGGATATTGACGTTGCGCAATTGGCTTTGCATCGCCAGTGTCTATAACACGTTCAACGAAATTAGTTCGACCAATTCGGTCCGAAGGAGTAAGTGTAGAAAATAAAGCGATAATTTTGTCCAGTTCATCTTTTTCAAGTGAAGTGAGACTAGAAACTGACTGAATTGTGTTTATAACACAAGTGGAAGATAAAAGAGAGTAAGATAAATCATGAAAATTAATGTCTATTTTAAATAGACTCAAAAAATCCATGCCCAAAATAAGAGGATGATTAATCGAAGGAATAATCAGAATTTTAATTGTTTTTGTGACATTATTTACAGTAACAGGAACGGTAATAAAACCCATAAATTGTTGTGGTACACCATCAGCAGTAATTATACTTATAGAAGCATCATATTCAATAGGTACATGAAGAGAATTAATAAGCGAAAACCCTGGGTTTCCAAGAATAGTAGAATGGCTTCCGGTATCAACCATTGCAACAACATCAGTATTGAAAACCTTGATAATCAATCAAAGGACAAATATCGGTAGTAACTGAATTGATAATATTTTCAGACAAAGAATGATCCACAGGAGTGGGTAACATAGGTAACACAGAGACAACAGGCACATCTAAATCAATACTACAAACATCATTAGATAACTCAACATCCGGTACAGGATTGACAAGTGAAATGGTACAAGAAGATAATTGTTTGTCAAGATTTACAGAACGATAACATGAAGACGATAAGAAATCTCTGACAAAACTAAGATAAGCTTGCCATTCAGTAGCCGAAGGAGAAAAACTTGAAGTTAATTTTGACTCGTTGACGGTTTGCTGGATTTGCGTTTTGAACTTCCTGACTTTACTTCCGAAGTGGTTTGTGTTGGACTGGAGACTGTCGTCAGATTCACAGGACCAGTCCGAACCTCGTTTTTTGGATTGCAAGAACTACAATTTGGTTTTGTAGTGTTTTTAGCACCACAACCATAACAAAAAATAGACTTAGGAGAACGACATTTCGTAAAAATATGACCAGTTCTAATACAATTCCAACATAAACTAGAAGACAAAACGGAAACATCAACAGCACTTTTCCTCTTAGAAGAAGAATTTGGTGAAACATAAAGACAAGCCAAATCAGGTTCGAGTAGACAATTTTGTGAAGAAGGTGGTCGGTAACGATCAGACCAAACTCTGGATTCTTCAACTCTTTTACAAAGCTCGGTAAGTTCATCAACAGTATTGGGACTATGTAATGCCTAAGCAGAAACAAAAAATGGTAAAAGATTTCTACGAATCTTTGCAACACGAGATTTTTCATCTACAACATTCGTTAAACGATTAAAAAGACCTATCATAGAAGAAATATAAATTGTAACGGGTTCATTCTCACCCATAGTTCGATTTGAAATCTCTAATTCTAAATCTGTTTCATAACTATACGGAAGAAAATCTGCTTTTAATTTAGCAACAATATCAGACCAAGTACTGAATCTACTACGATTATTAAGAAACCAGGTAAAAGCACTGCCTCGAAAGAACTCACAAGACTGTAAAAACAATTCGGTATCAGAAATACCTCTAGAAACTCTAAGTAATTCAACCTTTTCTAAAAAAAGATGGAGTGATTCATTCTTTCCAGAGAATGAAATATTCCACTTGTATACTGGATCATAACGAGACTGTGGGAATGAAGGAGAAGACAAAGAAGACGGAGCAAGAGGAACATGATTATTATGTGACTCTTCACTATCAACTGAAATAAAAGGAGTAGTTTTCATATCAAAATCAGATTCAAGTAAAAGTACATCCCTATTCAATGAATTTTTAACTTGAACTTGTTGATCATCATCTGGGTCAATATTTAATCTATTTATTCTATCAGTTAAATAAGTTAACCTGGAATTTATTCTGCCAAAAACAGGTTCACGTTTATTTCCATTGAAATTATTTATTACTTCACTCAAATCTCTAATAGTGTTAAGAATCTCTAAATGATCTTCCTAAAAAGTGTAAGTATTTATTGGTAATGAAACACTACGGTTAGCTTTTTCACGAGCCAATAAACCATTAAGAAGCCTACATTTTTCATCAACAGTATCAGGTACAGTTTCATCTCTGATTTTAATTTCATATGAAAGTTCATATGCTTTCAAATGATTTGCCTGCATTTTATTTTCGAATGAAAATTTTTAAAAATTTCTAACCAAAAAGCTAAATAAATTTTACTTAAAATATATTTAAGAAAGATAAAGAAGTTGATTTTAAAAGTAAATCAAGAAAACAAACAAAAAACAAAATTATTCAAAGTATTACTTTTGAATAACCCTGTATGTTAAATATTATAACAAAATTATTGAAAGTCTGAAAGAACAATCAATTTGAAAAACAAAATTCAAAGTTGATTACAACGAAACGTGTTGAGAAGCCAACAAGCAATTAACCTTGACAAAGAAAAAAACTAGAAGGACTGAAAAACCAACAATGAAAAAAGGAAATTTGCCTGAAAAAGATATGCAAAAGATATTCCAAAAAGCAAATTTCGCAGTATTCGTATTAGATAAAAATTTATATTGAATGTTTTAAAACAACGAAATTTTATATCTCGATGTCACAGAACCCCAATATCAGTAAAAAAATAGCAGAACTTGTGCGCCAAATTAGTCACAATCTAAACACCCGGCCTTGGGACTCCGGTCAGGTAGTGAATTCGGCCTTAGTTACACTATTTTTTATTACCTCAATTGGGATAAGGTGAATCAACAAACAAAATTTCGGACAAATGGATTTATTTGACACACAATAATAAATTTACAAAGACCGTATATTCTCGATACAAATACGAATAAATAATAGTTAAATAGTAAAAATGTCCAACTCAATATTTTATATATACCAAAAATAAGTTAAGGACTTATCTTGGGAAGACTCGGGACGTACAGCTCGCAGCAGTAGTCGAGGATTCTTGAGCCGTTGTTACTGGACTGGACGATGTGGTCCGATGCGTGGATCATGCAGACGGTCTTTAGGGTCGGTCCTTAAAGTACAGGCTGCAGAGCTGTAGGGAAAGAAATAAAAAAAGGAGAAACAGTAAAAAAAATGAAAATTGGAAAGGAGGAATAAAATGAACAGGTAGGAGCTTATACTCCAATACATACAAAAATTGAATTTAATTTTCAAAATAAAACCACAGAAAACTGTTCATTCTTATCCGTCCTGTTCCCAAAATAATCAGAAAAAGCAAATTTAAATCGGTGGAAAATAACCATATAAATAATCTGTTATAAATTCGCTTCATAAAATAACTTAGGGCGCCACCAGATTTTTTATTAAAGAAAGATAATACCGGCGAAGAAAAAAAGGAAAACGCCATAACAAAAACATTGTTTTTTTTTAAAAACGAAATAATTTAACTAAATAGAAAAATCGAAATAGAATGATTTGTAAGCACACAATTACAATTTGAAAATATATAGATAACTTACCAGCAAGGAAATTACAAATAACACACAAAATGATATTTAAAGAGGATATTATTGAATAAGTTTTCAGCGAAGAAATGAACAAACCGATTCCTTGAATCGTAGTTTTAAATAGATATTTAATGATAGTAAAAAGCCATCAGCGATACGTTCCTAATATTCGAAATAAAAGGATTTGGAATTAGAGGTGGGAGTAGCCGACGAATCAGTAACGCTCCAAAATAATTGATGAAAATAGTAACATGTCTCAGCGACATGTTACATGAGATGTCATTGAAAACTCATTTATTTTATGATTTATCGAAGGATAAAATAGTAGGCTTCCAAGAATCACTTTCAGCAGAAAACGAATCCGAACCAGCAACTAGTGCATTCGTTGTTATGGCAAGGGGTGTATAAAGCAGCTGGAAACAACCGCTTGCCTACTTCTTTTATAAATCAACGGCGCCTTCAAATGAAATAAAAGACATTTTGTTCGGAACAGCTAGAAAGTTACGTGATATCGGTCTCAATGTGCTAGGTGTGGTGTCTGATCAGGGTTCTAAGTTCCAAACATTAGTTAAAATCTACTTTAAATTGTGCACATACAATGTTTTTTTTACGTAGATAATATCAAGCTTGTTTACTTTTTTGACGTGCCATACTTACTTAAATCTACTAGGAACAATTTTCTTCCTACTGGTTTGAGTTACCAGAAGGAACTACCAATAAAATGTATTTGGATATATTTTACAATTATGAAAAAAAAGGAATTTAGACTCTGTCCAAAATTAACTGACGAGCATATGTTCCCAAATAATTTTCAGAAAATGGAAGTAAAATATGCTTCTCAGATTTTTAGTCATTCTGTTGCAGTCGCTCTTAATACGTACATTGATTATAAAGTTTTGCCTGCAGATGCCAAAGTAACTGCTAAATTCATTAGAACAATGAATGATGATTTCGATTTATTAAATACGGGCCATTTAAATAATTTCAATGCATTCATGGGTACCCAACAACAGTTTCAGCTAATGGAAGAATTTGAAACTTTACTGAAAAATGTCCGTGTGGTTAACAGTGAAGAAAAAAATTTAACAAATAAAATGAAATTTATATTTGGGTGGAGGCTTACAATAAAATCAGTTAAAGCCCTTTGGGGTATATTGAAATCAAAGGGTTACACCTTTTTACTGACAAGAAATTTAAACCAAGACTGTCTTGAAAACTTTTTTGGGCTAGTTAGAAACTGTTGTGGTAATTCAAGAAACCCTACGACTATACAATTTTATAGAGCATTCAAAAAGTTGTTTACTCTGAGGTATTTAGACCATGTTGACGGCGCCAACTGCACTAATGACATTAATGAATTGTTGTTAAATATTACTCCAGACTTGGCAGAAAACTGTAAAGATCTCATTTTACTGTCAATAGAACCATCAAATCCTTTGAAAGTCTTTACAACTGATTACAGGAATCTAAACAGTACCGATGGCAACGTGTTAGTTTACGTTACTGGTTATTTATTAAAAAAATGTATGCAGCAACATTCCTGCGACATATGTATTACTTTTAATGGAAGAAATACCTTAAAAAAGAAACAACCATTTTTTCTCAGACTAAAGCCTATGTCAGCAATACAAATTTTCCATTTGGTGGGCTCAATGTACTTAGCCGGAATTTTGTTGGATATGTTACCCATCTTGAAGATATATTTGTAGTTAACTTCAATAAATTAGCATGTAAAAATTCTATCGCAGCGACGTTAAAAGTTCTTTTTAAAAATGTATCATTCACGCATCCTTGTAAAAATTTTCCTTTAAGTTATTTCTTATCTCTTTATACAATAGTGCGTTTATATTACACAATTAAATTTGCAAATCGTGGTAATTATTCCTTTTTGCTTTGCTTCATAAATTTGGTTTAGGATTACATTATTAACTATATGTTATTATTCGATATTGTTCTTATATGCAAAACAAATTCTAAATAATGTTATAGAATCTGGTATAATTTTTAACTATTTTAAATATATAGTTGTTCATGCTTCCTATTTTTATATTGTAATGTATACATGAGGATTTGATTTATTCTAAGTATTTATATACGTAGAACCTTGATAACTTGAACCTCGATAACATAATAACCTCTATAAATTCATAAAATTTTGTGCTCCCTTCCCCTCTGAGTCCAAAACCTACTTTACTTAAAATACGAACCCTCTATAACTTAAACGAATAATTTGGGCATCGCACGTCAGTAACTCAAAGTTGTAACGACGACGACCTTTGTAACGTGAATCATCTATTAATGAGTCGTCATTTGAAATGAATTAACACGTGTTTATCAAATGGCTCAGTACAGTTACTTATTTGTATCATTAGCTTGCAGCCGTCTATCTCTATAATTCCTGAACAAACCTCATAAACGGACCTCCGTAAGTAAAAATATAAACCAATAAAAATTCGTTAACTTAAACCCTTAGTAAATAGAAACCTCAATAACTAAAATTATTTAACGTCTCCCTCGGTCTTTATCTTATCGAGGTTCTACTGTATATATTTGTATATTTTTGATGAATTATTTTATTTATATATTGTAATAAAAGCTATTTCAATCGATGATTCTAGTTTATTCCTTATGAGTAATTTTATATTCCCTATTAAATACTAAAACGTACCCTGTATAACAAAACAATACCTATCGTTTTTTGAAATAGTTTTCTAACAATGTACATTTTTATTAGCCCCCGTACCAAACACTCAATTTATGAATCAACAAGCTCTGACGGTAGTAATTCGCGCGACCCCTGTATACTCGAGACACGTGCGGTTTTACGATCGTTTTTCGGAAAGCCTTTAACAGCGTTACATCAAAGAGCCGACGTCGAGTGAACTTACTATTTATTTGTTTATGTACGATGCTAATGGGTAGAAAGCTTAAGACCTTACATACGGTTCAAAATCAATTTTGAAACATTTTTTTCTGGAGTTAAGGAAGTTTATAAAAAACTAGTAGAATGTCAAATAACTCAAAAAACTTATGACGATAAATCTGCCAAAAATATGTCTAATTTAGCTACTGGACAGACAATTTTATTACTGCAAAAAATGCGCGAACGGAAACCAGGTGATATTGAGGAAAAATCACCCCCAAATGATTAAATTGTTAATTCAAATAATACTAGTTATCGTCGTATCCGTCATAATCTAAGACCTTGTATCGCAGGCCTAAGCTGACCCCCAAATGAGTCTTCTTTCGAAGGTTATGATAAAGAGAATATTGCTGAAAGTGATGTACAGGTTACGATAATAGGTACTCCACAAGGCGATTTCTCTAAATAGTACTTCCCAAGCAAAACTTTATTTGTAACTACTAAAATTGGCCGTATGGTTAAACCACCACAAAGGTTAGATATTTAGAAAATATTAATAATGGAAATGTTAAATTAGTATATTATCTTTTTAATGTTCATTATTTTTTGTTAGGGAAGGTAGAGAGGATATACATATATCTTACTTGTTTTGTTTACTATTATGTTGTGTTAATTTATGTTTTTGTTTTGTTTAATTTTAATTCCTTTTTAGTTTTGACAAGGTGCGTGTGATGTATGTTTACGTTCCATAATTGTAGTTTTATGATATTGTATGACTGTGAATCTTCAGCCACGACAGTCAAATGTCAACTGCCGTACGATTTGTCAGTTAGTTGTCACTCATAGCCCTTTGTAATAATTTCCAATTCATAAAGTGTTTGTTATAATAGATACTTATTTCTTCATAAATATCCATAATAATATACATTACACTAAAGTTATTCTTCTAATTGATTCGAACCTTAGTAAACCGGGGGAATCGGGTAACTTTCTCTTTGGATAATAACAGATCACGGTGCATTTACTAGTTTAAATATTTCTATACATTCTTTGACTTCCTTTTTGCCACTTTTTTCATCGTGATCTAATTCAGTTTCTTGTCTGTTTTGTGTACTTGTATAATTATTTTTATCTTCGTCTGTCCCTTCTAAAAGTTCTATAAAGAACTCCCTCCATCTTTCTATGATTTTATCCTCGTTACTCATAATTCAATTTTCTTCTTTTATGAGTTGGTGAACTTTGTCTAAGGAAATGTCTTTAATTTTGATTTTTCCAGAGTGGATTCTTCCTTCGTTTTCGATCTTTATTTCAGAAAGTAGTAAAGGTTGACCTGGGATGACATCTTCGTGGTTGATGAATACGTTTCTTGGAGTTTGGAAGCTACAGCTCGGTGGTAGTTCTATAAAATAGGTACCTTTTAGAGATATGAAATCGGTTTTTGTACAAGTGGTTTTGATTTTCGTTTCTTCTGGGAATACTGCGATGTAATGCCCTGAATTTATACTTTCGATAATTTCGTTTTCTACGATAATTGGCGCTGGTACACATTTCGGTTGATCTTCAGTTTTTAGTTGCAACAATTGGTGGATGCATTCTTCGGATTGGGCATCTACTATGGGTTTTTCGTTTGGGCAAAAATACAGTTGGTGGATATTTTCACATTCTTGATCTTCGTACTCGTACTGATCGCCTTGCATTGCCAGAAAAGTCTTAGGTGGAATAAGGACCGTGTTATTTTTTGTGGGAATAGAATACAGGTGAAAATAACTATAAGTTTCGGTTCAACTAAGGGAAAGTGAATAACGAAAAGGGATTCTTAAAGGACATTAATTCACTAAACAAAATTTAATATTGTATATTGTTATACACCGCTAATCACCTTGGGTGGAAGCGGATTAGTTTGAATGAAAAAAAAATTCTGTCTTTAGAGTAATAAGAATCAACGATATTTAAATAAATTTTGAGAATCACTGCCAAAAAGTAGGGTATTAATTGGATAATATTAGAGTAATGTTTTAACTATAAATTCTAGATGTTCAAACTTTAGAACACTATAATGCAACGTTTTTAATTTTGCAAATGCAATAGAATTTTCAATATTATTTAGTATTTCTATTAAGATTTTAAGTGCTGCTTGTATTTGATCAAGAGTATTTTTTGCTAGGAAATAAGAGGAAAAATCATTAACAAATTTTTCAATTTCAGAACTTAGCTCATTTAGTTTTCTTGTTATCTCTTTTTCATTTTGTTTTATTAGTGAGATACTACTGTTATAATCATCTATAATTTGACTTGTTAATGATATTTGTTTGTTCAAAGTATTTGCTATATCTTTTTGATTTGAACTTAATAAAACAATGGCATCATCGTAACGTTTGCCATCTTCTGCATCTAAGTTACCAGATATACTTTTGAATATTGTTCCTAAACAATTTAAAATTCCTCTCTTAATCCTTTTACTGCCGTGTACAAAATTTAATTTTTCTTTGCATTGCTTTATTTGATATTTTATTAAATTAATCAAGAATTTAAGTTCATTTGCAAAAACTTGATTTTTGATATTAATTACCTGCAAAACATTTTTGAACTGATTTGTTATGTGAATTAATTCGGTTTCTATAGGGTTTAGATCAAAGTAATGGATAAAAGAATGATGGGTAGATTGTAATCTAGCATTTCCTAATGTGTACGGGAGTATGCCTGGATTGGACTCCAAACTGACAATTTTAATTTCCTGTGTCTGCCTTGCTACTACCAGCGATAGGAGGATGATTCTGTAATGGTTGAATTTTTTTATTAGCAAGTGGCCTTTTTAAGTTATTTTTATGATAAGTGGCGGTAACTAATTTTTGTTTGCTATTACGAGGTGAGATTGTTTTGTAAGTTTTAACTTTGATTTTTTCATTCTGTTTTATTGGTTTGGCTTTAAATCTAGGACTAATTTTATTACGAGCATTAGTTTTATGGTATGCTAATGCACCTGGGTCGTAAGTTAATGGTTCATGTCTATTTTCGTTAGTCTTTTCCAACCTTTTTGATTTTTGATTTGCCATGTGTTCATTTAACGTTTTATAAGTTTCAGCGGTAGTTTCTTTATGTTTAGTTATGTAATTAGAATACAATTTTTGATTAATGTCGATATTAAGAGGGTTGTTTCCATATTTGTTTTTTATGTTTGATGTCGTTTCTTACTTTCCTCGTTTCAAATGTTTTAACGTTCCAAAAAATAATTTTCGCTTATCCTTGTATACTGTTTTCACCTTTTCCCGAAATCTTGTCGTGGCTATCCATTTTCTTCTTTCCGCAAAAAATTACTTCTGAAAATACCCTTCACTTCTCAAAAACAAAACCGTGTTGACCTCTGTACCTAATTATTTAAATATCTCTGCTGAACTTACCAAAAATATTTTTTAATAGCGATTCCTTTTCCTATTGTGGTCGTGTAACACTTATTTTATCAACAAATAAACAATAAAGTGTCCATATTAGAACTTTTTAAAAAAATTTTAGTTCAGTCTATAGCCAAAGTATTGTAAATACCTGACAATAGGAATTTCTTCATTACTTTTGACACACTTTTGAACAATTTCATATATCGCGGATCGTGTGTGGGCGCCAAATTATATATATTTTACCTTACGAACATATCTCAAATCTCCAATAATTTTGAAGGTATAATTTGACATAATCAGAAGTGATAAATTGGAAAAAATGTCAGAATTAACTATAAAGTGTGTTACTTTCATAATGGCACAAAAGAACTGAATTCCATCCGTACTTATAATATACAACAATTTCAAAAAAATTGACCGCAAAAATTAATCTGTGTTATATTAGAAAGTTTAATTAATGTGATAACATCTTTAGAATCAAATTCATGAAACGTAAATACTTCATTTACAAAGAAACCTATAAGATTACGAACTTAGCTTAGCTGATACACGGAGTATCCAAAAAGTTCATATAAATCTTCTTGACTGAAAATTTTTTTTGTAGGTATTGAAAAGTACCTCCAAATAGGTAATATACATATATTTATTCAGCAGAAAAAGTGAGAAACTCATTTAGGTTATTGAAATTTACTGTTTGGACCGTACTCTTTCAAATGAAACTAACTATTTCTAAATATTTCCATTATATAATGAAAAAATTATAAAAATTCTAAAAAAATAACAACTGTTTCGATATTACCAAATAACATTGTCAGAATGACAGTAGCTTCAATTAATGTGATGCCCACCTGATGTTTAATAATTATTTTTGGCTAGACCAAGAAGTCATCTTGTGATTGACTTAATATTTATGAATAAAAAAGAGAAGATGGTAGGATTTCATAAAAAATATCAGAGCTTAGATATTATTATCCCTATGGGAATATCCTGGATATCTTTCTCCAATTTTAGATCAGTGTAACTGTGCAATGCAAGTATTACAAGTATTACTTAAGAAGGCAGTTCAACAGTGGAAAACTCCCTAGATTTATCTGTTTATTGACAAATTCATTTCGTGGGTCTCCTAAGTGTCTCCTAATTTATAATTTCTGAAGGAAATTTAGTTCTTGTTTCTTATCACAAATATGTAGTACTTTTAGTTCCGTGTTAGGTGATAATAAATATTTGGAATGAAGTAGATGTTTTGTGTAATGAGATTTCTCTGGTTCTTTCAATCTGCATGCTTCTAATAGTTTGACTTATATAGACAGCGTTACATTCTGGACAATTAAGTTTATACATACCAGTCTTTCTTAATAGGGATATTTTTGTTTTTACATTTAATAGTTTTGAACTCACATCACTGTTTTAAAAGAAATTGTTGTATTTGTTGCTAAAGATACTATTTTTGAGATGTTATCAGCATTTGTGAAAGTTTTGTAATTAGTAATTTCTTCAGTTTGTTTAGGAAATATTAGTTGAAATGCCGCTTTATCCTTTTTTCTATTAATTAGTTTATTCATCATAAGCAATGGATAACCAGATTTTTTTCGTGATCGCCCAAGCGGAGTAACCAAGTTACCCCAGGTTAGTTTTTCCGGTTATGAAGTATAAATGGATGTAGATATATCATTTATCAAATAAAATCACGAATTAAATGTTATAAAATTCATTTTAGCTGAAAATGTGTCACAGAAATAAATACCAACTCAAAACAACATTATAAATAAAATAGCTAATACAAAAAAAGGTTTCTTGAACTGCGAACTCATTATTCAGAACTAACTGAGCACCGTCTTGGCAGTCGATACAGAAAAACTTTTTTACTTCCCTCCTGTGCAAGTTGCATACGGTTTTCGCACACTCGGAACATTTAATCCTCTACTTCCAATCTTCTCTTCGTGGACAAAATTGACATCGTGTACTTGTGCTAACAGGCATGGCATTTTCGTGAAAATTTTCTTGATATTCTTTGTTGTGAGTAAGAAATAATCGAATTGCATCAATAACAGACTTTTGCATGCCTCGACTATTTCTGTCTCTATTTTTCACGTTGGGGAGTGCAAGTTGTTGAGATAGCATCTGTAGTAAATGTCTGCGTTTCCCGTTACCATTGTACCAGTTATGAAAGTTTTGGGAAAGTATTGAAAAGGCATTTAGCGCTGCCATATCGATAACTTCTAAAAATATTATGGCCGATTCTCATTAGACCAGCGCGCATCGCTTTGCGGCACGTGCATCAAATTTTAGCAAGTCTATTCCCATTTGAGCGTCACCGAGTAGGCAGCAAACGGATCAGTGTGTGTTTTGGCGCCACAGCGTATAGAAGATGTCGTCCTCTGATGATTTATTTTTCCTAGCTGCTATTTGCCAGGAATAAATAGATACTTACCACTTTCATTTAGTTTTCTTCCAATCTCATCCCAAATATTTCCTCTTCTTATTTGGTTACTGCAATTTTTGTCTTTCATATCGTATAATTAATTCACTATACTCACTAATGAGCAATATCAATTTATAGATTTTGTGGCCGTCCATTTTAAGCGCCTACTGTAAAATTTTCGGGCAAAACTGCAAGTCACTGCGTGTGTTCGACGCATCCTTATCCACAATTGTCCGTCAACTAGTTATGCGCGTTTCTAGGCGGCATTGCCACGTACCAACGCTCTTGAAAATAATAAAATTTTGCAGTTGGAAGCGGATTTTCGCCTAAAGAATCGCGCGAGCCACGCCCGCGCCGCGCCGCTATAGTGAGGATCGGCCTTTTAGAGGCCACCGTTTCGTAGCTCGAACACAAGAGTAGTCCCTCGTCAATTTGTCTGCAACATCCACAGCACCTTTAGTGGCATTGGAGTGTAAATTTATAATGGGTTTATTATTTCGTTCTTCCTTAGCAGTTTCTGCATTATTTAACCGCGTTAAAAGCAAAATAACTGTATTATTTTTCCGAGGAACATGTGAAAGTACTGTCATTGTATCAGTAAACCCAAATATTGACGAATGTTCTTCGCGTCTATTATTTGCAAGAAATTCTTGTGGAATTTCCCGCTTCTTCATTCGCAGTGTTCCAGTGATTGTTAATTTATTTTTGAAAAAGTTTTCGGCTAGAGGAATAGACGTAAAAAAATTGTCAGTAGTGACTACTCTCCATGTTCCAAAGTATGGTTTGACCATATCTAGTACTACCCTCTGCCCCTAATTTACTTCCCTTTTATTATTTATCACGCCCGTATAAACCTGACTATTCAAAATGTACGCTCTATCGGAATCTGCACATAACCAAATGTGTATACCATAGCGTCCAGGTTTGCTTTTTATGTACACTCTGAAAGAACATTTACCACGGAATGTTGCCAAACGTTCATCGACAATAAGATTTGTACCAGTTGAATAATTGTCTAGGTAGTTCTTTACAAATTCGTTATAAATACTGCGGATAGCTTCTAAGGGATCATTACTTACTCCCTTTCTTTGCTGTCTAAATTCAGGGTCATCAAAGCGAATACATCTAAAAATACGATTAAATCTATTTCTAGAAAGTACCGCAGTAAAATATGGTTGCTTGAAAAGAGGATTTCAGTCCAAATTTCTGTGATGGGAAGTTTGCTTGAACGATTTCGGCGACTGGCAATTAGGATACCAATAAATGCTTGCAACTCGTCGACAGTTACATCTATCCACTGAGTTGGATTCGAATTTCCGTCATTTTTTTGCATATATGCCTTTCCTCGTATATTTGTATATTCACATAAAACGCTCAGCATATTGTCAGTTATAAAGAGTTTGAATGCTTCCATTATTGAAGTAATCTGCAAACTAAAATACAGTATGTAAATCATAATTCCAATTTATGTGGAAAGTATTTACCTTGCGTTTTTAAGACCAATACATGAATTTACAATATTGTGGGCACGTCTTCTTGTCTCAGGAGGGGCACTAGATCGCCACTCAAAACCTGATTCGGAGGAGTAAAATGTTTCAGGCTCTAAATTTTTTCCAAGCTCAGCATCGTAATCCACATCGCATTCATCAGCAATCTCTGTTTGTTCTTCTACATTGTCTTCTACGTCTGTTTCATCTTCATCGCTTACCTCATACGCACAATCACTGTCATTGTTTTACGAAATTTAACGTAATTGATCGTCTGACAAATATTGGCGCGCCATGTTGCCTTTATGAAGTCACCGACAAGACTGAAACGATTCTATGCATCAACGAATACTCCACCAGGCTAGGGACACTGCAGACAGTGCCATCTACAGAGCCTGTCGAGTAACTAAAATCGGTAGACAATTCCAAAAAATTTACGGAAACTGTAACGTCTTTAGTAATCAAATTTTATTGATTTTAATTACTGCGTATGCGCGATGTCATATTGCTCGTCCCCACAGTTTATCTTTTATACTGTTATCGTTTCTTACTTCAAGTGTTGAGGTTATTATAAGGTTTCGGTATTTTGGTGTATTTTTAATTGCTGTAGTGTAACAATTATCTGTTGTTTTGTTGCTTTATTGTTAATAATTGAAAAGACAATGTCAAAGTGTATTCTGAAGGAGTCTACTAAGTGGTGTACTCGGTAAGTTTTATTAAGAAAATTTGAGCATTTTTTCTTTCTCAATTAACAACCATCTTCTTTTTTTAATGAAATACATAATTTTTACTAATTAATTCGACAACTTTAGAGAGCGTGGTTGTTTTTTACATTAGCTAAACTGAAAATTGTTGCATTACTAAAGTAAATATTTCTTTTTACAGTTTTGCTCCTCCAACCCAGGAAGATAAAATTAATACGGCTGGAACCAGTGGTGATAAATCATTAAATTTGTCCACGAGTAAACGATGGAGGATATGTTCCCTTTATTTCCAAAAACTGGGTTCCTTTAGATTTGAGAAAGACGAAGGGAGGTTATTAAGACAGTTTGATTTGTCTTCCCATATGAATGGGAATTGACAAAAATTGATGGTAAGTTTTATTGTATTCAATATAGCATGCTATAATTTTAGGCATTTAAAAATGTAAATTGAGTGAATGAAAAGACGAGTACTGAGTGTGTACTTTTATTAATTTTCCAGCTAAGCGCTTTCAGCCATTAGGCCATTCTCAAAGCTGTCGCCAAGAGAAAAACATCAAACCCTGTAACTGCTACATACAATGAAAGTAAAATTTGTTAAAATTACCCTAAAAAGAGGGTATACAATTGTAATTCACATAACGAAACGTCTAATTTGAAATTATCATCTAAATGGTATGTGTGTACACCCTCTTTATAGGGTACCTTTAACAAATTTTAGTTAAATATTGATGTAACATTTTATTTCATTTTATGTAGCAGTTACAGGGTTTGATGTTTTTTGACACCTGTTGTATGTTTTTCTCTTGTCGACTGCTTTGAGAATGGCCTAATGGCTGAAAGCGCTTACCTGGAATTTTAATAAAATGATACACTCAGTACTCGTCTTTTCATTCAATCAATTTATATCTAGCGTGTACACCATATTCAGACAATTCCATTTTAAAATGTACCCATTGAAAAAATAATAATCTGGGTTTTATTTTATGTCATAGCTATTTCCTCCACCGGCTATGGGATGGAAGGTATTGACCCCTTGCAGATTTTCATATATAGCCCATCGTATGACAATTTATGGGAAATGAAAGTGAGTATTAACTTTTGTTGAGGGATTACGTCTTAGTATTTGGTTTAGAGGTAACCAAAAATCCAAAATATTCAATAAAGACAAAAAATAAAAAAAAAACAATAAATCAAAAAATAGTTAAAAACCAAAAAAATTAAGAATTCCTAAAAAAATCGAAAATTTCAAAAAAAGGAATTCAAAAAACCAAAAAAAAATTGAACATTCAAACATTTTTTGATATATTTTTGGCTTACTACAAAAACATGTGTAAACTTATTATTTCAATAGTAAGCGCATTTTGTTTTGTTTTCTTTTGTTGATATAAATTTTCAAACATATTTGTGTGTTTACTTATTTATTGTTGTTATTTTGTGTGTTTACTTGTAGAAGCTCAACCAGAAACGAGAAAGGACTTCCACGAGCTGCAGAGTAACTTAAACTGTCTTATGCGTTGGTTTCATAAGAACGGAATGCTTTTAAAAGTAGAAATATACAAATATGCAATATAATAGGTTTAAGCTTGTGATATTTAATACTTTCAGTAAAGAAATAAAGATATGTTTTAAGTGGAAATGAAATGTCACATATACTATTTCTAATTTTGTACAGTTACAAGTGCTGTTTAGAACTCTTATATGTAATTACTTCGCACCTTATATTTACAGTGCTAGGAAGTATTTAACAGCTTTTCCTTCAAAAGTATTCAATTACTTTTGTTCTAACATTCACACTTGGGCAAGGACGTGTTGTCTCCCGTCTTGAGCAGGTAGTTTTTTTATAGGTCGAATTGTCTCCCATCATAGGTCGAGTTGTCTCCCAAGGTAATATACATTAAAAGGTATTAATTTTCACAAAGTACACCGTTGTTGCCAAATCAAAATTTTTATTTTTAAAAGTACGTTGAACTATTGATACCTTTTTCTTTTTGTAAAATGTCTCTCAGGATATGAGAATCATTTAACTACCTTGAAATAGAAAAGTAAGAAAATAATCCTTACATTAAACATTAAAAGAATGTTAAGTTAATCCATCAACATTTTACAAATCCAAAAACAGGTAGGTACCATTAATTTCACATTATCGTTTGAAAGTACTTTCCCTCCTTCGCCTCATAAAGGGTGGTATTAAAAATAGTAAACCATATTTCACATATTCTTCACAAGTTTCAGAGGTTGTAAAGTTTGTTTACGAAGTTATTCAATAGTTAAAAGTGGTACAGTGAAACTATACGTATAATGGAGGCTACAATAATTAAAAGTGAAAAAGGCAAAGATTTGTTAGTGATCGATGGGTTTAAATTTTCATTCCACAAGTTATTAGCAAGAGACACTCTAAAAAGATGGCTTTGTGCGTCCAGGAAAACGCAGTGCAAAGCTTTTGTTAAAACAAAATTGGACCGTCCAGAAGTGATCGAATCTTCTTTAAACCACAACCATGAGAAATTATCAGAAGAACTTCTAAATAGGCAGACTCTAAGCAATGCTGTAAAAATTGAAGCAATAGAAGATGTTTCGGCAAAACCAATGGGCCTAATTAGAAAGGAGGTAAGAGAATCCCATTGTGAAACTATTACTACTCATGACGTTGAAAGGATGAGAAAAAATATGTATACTGCTAGGTCCAAAATTGCATCAAAACTTCCAACTAATATAGTTGAATTTCATAGTTTATTAAATTCTGTTACTTTAAAAACTAATAGGGACGAATATTTTATTCTTAAAAATGATGAAATAAATAATATAGTCATGTTTTCACGTAAAACAAATATTATTGCTCTAAAAGAAATAAGTGTTGATGGCACTTTCGATTATTGCCCTAAATTTTTTTTACAATTGTTTACCATTCATGGCTTTAAAAATAATCATTATATTCCTTTGGTTTTCTCTCTTCTAAAAAATAAAAATACAGTATCGTATAAATTAGCTTTACAATATTTAAAAGAAATATATCTATCTACAACAGGTCACGACTTTCTTCCAAAAACTATAACTTCAGATTTTGAATTAGCAATACACAAAGCAATTCGCGAAATTTTTCCAAAAACAGAAATTAAGGGATGTCTATTTCACCTAGGTCAAAGTTGGTATAGAAAAATTCAAAGTTTAGGACTTTCTACCGAGTATCAGTTAAAAGACAATTTAGAAACAGATATAACTAAATACCTTACTTATATTTTTGGTTTACCATTCCTTAAAGCAGAAGACGTTGGCGATTGCTTTGTTCTTGATCTCATTGCAATTCAACCAGATGATGAGAGGGTGATTAAATTTAATGACTATTTAGTTGAAACTTACATAGATGAAATTTCTACCTTTCCTCCTAACATTTGGGCTTAAAACTCTTCTTCTTTAAAAAGGACAACAAACGCATGCGAATCTTTTCATTCGCGTTATAATGCTTCATTTTATAATACACACCCAAATTTTAACCAGTTTAAAAAAGTTCTTCTAGATTTTCAAATAGATACCTATATTAAGCTTCAAAGTACTGATACCGTGGTCAAAGTATATGATCGAAAAGTATTAATGAAAAAAAAGTTTTTGGAAGATAATTTAGAAAAATTACAAGACGGCAGGATTACCAATTTTCAATTTTTAAAAAATATTTCTTTTAAATGCCGAATCTAATTTGTATTATAAGTGTGTAGAGTGAAAAAGTTTTTATATCATTTTTGTAAATATTATTGTCTTGAAATATATAAGTATATATATATATATATATATATATATATATATATATATATATATATATATATATATATATATATATATATATAAGTAAACCATTGTATATTTTCCTTTGTTTTATTATAATAAAATAATCATAATTTCCTACGTACTGTTTTATTTTAACAAAATTAGGAAATACCATTCCAAATATTTCGTCAAGATATAAGTAAGATCGATTTGGCAACAACGTTTAGATTTTAAGGTATTATAAGTACTTATGCTAATTACGGATTAAAATCATCCGGGAGACAATTCGACCGTCACCTTTTTGAGAGCAGGTAATATTTTTATTTTGGGAGACAATTCGACTCCGCCGTCACAGTTATTATACTCAAATGTTCTCCTTCACAGAAAGTTGCCTAAATAGTAGTTAACTACTCATTGCTAACACTTTTTTTGATTAAGTAAGTAGCAGTTATACTCCAGTAGTTTGTCCAGCTCTGTGTGTTTATAAGAGTATAATAATAAATAAATAAATTAATATAAACTTATCATAAATAATGTTCTACTTTTATTTTGATTTAACATCATTTAAAAATCTAATGATACTTCAATCTAGAATGTATGTTATCCAAATTACTGTTGAATTATTGCATTGTTTTTACATTATCGCTATTTATTGTGAATCTGTTTGTTAAGAAAAGTACTTTGTGAAGAAAATTATTTGTTGTGTATTTTTGTACCAAAATAAATAAACTGTTTATATGATTACTGTTTTTTCTCCAATTTAATTAACCATTTATGATTCATCATTTGATATTTCATTTAATTTAACTCAACATCTAATCATTATTGAGTTAAATTGAATGAAATGTCAAATGATGGACTATAAATGGTTATTTTGAGATAAAATGTAGTAAATTTGAATATACCGCCAAAAACCTAGAATTACAGAAATCTTCTTAACATCACTCAATTGTTAAGTCGACAGGCTCTATAGATGGCGCCACAATCAGTGTCTCATCTATCTATGGGTTATCTGTGTACTCCACGTTCCAATTTCGACAATCTACGACTAGTTTCGCTTCGACCCGTCCTTATTGAGGAAGAGGCCAAGTGGGGTAACAGAATTACCCCACTCCCAAAATGTATATTTACTACAAAATTGAATCAAAAATATGTGAAGTTTCAGTAAAAATAAGTGTGCTAAATTATTTTTGAGGATTAGCAAAAATCTGATTTCGAAAATAAAAATATTTACAAAATGGAAGTAAAAAAAAGAACATTGGGGTAACTCAATTACCCCGCTTGGTCACGCGAGATTTAATGTAATGGATAACCGTTGGATGTTGCCATTCGTTTAATTTTATTAATCTCTCTATCAAAATTATATTTGTTCGTAGGAAGTGAAAATGCTAAATCATTGAATTGTATACTGCTAATTTATGTGACATGGGATAATTGCGGTATATGGTTCAGTCACATCAGTGTATGTTGGTTTTCTGTAAATTGAATAATCAAGTAC
Organism: Galeruca laticollis; assembly: GCA_963921935.1. Classification (NCBI taxonomy): domain Eukaryota; kingdom Metazoa; phylum Arthropoda; class Insecta; order Coleoptera; family Chrysomelidae; genus Galeruca; species Galeruca laticollis. Next base: position 76,955,280 of record OY998177.1, read on the forward strand.
ATTATTAAGTCTATGAATTTTTAAATCAACAAAATTGATTGATTTATTTTCTTCAAACTTCAATGAATATTTAATTTTTGGGTGTAAATTATTAATGTGGTTGAAAAATGCATCTTATTGTCGTCACTACCTTTAAAACAAGCTAATACGTCATCTACATATCTATACCATAATAAGAAATTTTTTGAAATGTTACATTCAAGGATTTTTCTATCTAAACTGCCCATTAAAATGTTTGCCAAAATTGATGATATAGGGCTAGTTAACTTTCATTTTGAATATACACCTTACTATAAAGAGTAAAATAATTCTATTTAATACATGCATCAAATAAATTAAATATAAGTATCTGACATTATTCTTGGATATATATTTTCATCTGCTAGTTACGTGTTACGCATTCTTTTGGAGGAATTTTAGAGAACATATTGATAACATCAAATTAAATGAGTTAACATTTATTCTGTAAGTTGTATGTTTTTAATTTTTTAATTAGTTCTATTGAATTCTGAATTGAATGAAGCACAAGAAATTTAAGAAACAAGTACAAAAACTAAAAAACAACTTGAATAAATTCATCATAGAATTCGATACTGAAAACATCATGGAACTGTAAGTACACTTGCACCACGATTTGAACATCAAACAAAAAATGACATACCAGCTTTAAATTCAATAAAAAAGAAAGTAGAAAATTATAACCTCACAATTACAAAATCTGACAAGGTAATTCCACTGTCAAATTGAAAAATAAATATTATCATTCCTAATTAAATGATAATAATAAAAGCTTTTATTATTGAAATGAAAAAATTACATTTTTTTCAATTTGAATGCATGATGTAGCAGTAGGTACCTTTTGAAAATAAAGGCCGGAGTATATTGTCTGTAATGACACTCAGTTTCATTACGAAAATGCACTCAACCCATAAAAAATAAAAAAAATATGTCTGTCAAATATAATTAAGAGAATAGAGTAAGTGGAGTAAATATACTGTTATATAAGTATAGTATAATAAGTGTTGGAGAGAAAGCAATTAATTATGATTTTTTCTGAAATAATGTATTTCTAAACTTGGTTTTGGAAGTTGAATTATTACATTTTCTTAAGTTTTCAGATACGGAGTTATAAAAAATATTTGGTATTGAAATCTAAATAGTTCAGTATTAAATACATGTGAAGATAGTAGCCCCTTAAATATTAGATTTAAATTATGAACATCAGTTCGGGAAGTAATTTTCTGGTGGAAATAAGTAGGAGTTTTAACGATGATAATATTGTGGTAATGGCAATTCAGTGTTTTGTTTTAAAAAGGAGGGTTAAATTTGGGCCATACACTAAATCTACAAAATTAAATTGTGATGAAACGAGATTTTCCAACAGCGGTTTTTTAACATGTTGGGGGAGAATATTTCTATATATCAGTTTTAATGAGCCGAGAGCTTGTTAAATCAATTTATTGATGTGTTTCTCAAACCTTAAATCTGAATCTATATTAACAACAAAATTTTTAGCATGATTAACTACCTCTTAGTTGTTAATTCTTATATTTATTTAGTTTTCAATTTTAGCTTTGTTATAAGCGGAGCCGAACAAAATTACATTACTTTTACATTTAGAGCAGCTTATTAAAAAGCGATGATCTGTCGCTAATTTGATGACAGTTCTTAGTTCTTGATTAATATTTTCGCAGACATTATCAGTGGACACTGGAGGCAAGATATAGTATATCTGGTTGTTATTTGCGTATACATGAACTTTACAGGTTTTAAAAGATGTTATAAAGTTTATTGTACAAATAGAAAACATTCGTGGTCCCAAAATGGGAAACCTTACAAATCAATGCATTCTGTTTATGAAAGTTGAATGAGGTAAGACGATAGAAATATATTTATTACAACAATGCAATAATTTAACGTTTGTTACACCTAAATGATAATAAACAAATTGAAATTATATATAAATATGTCTTACAGCAACAATGGTATTAGAAGAAATGGGATTAGTTCATGTTTCAATTTCATAAACGAGGTAGTTCGATAATTATCGTTTTAAAATTACTGTTATTGTTATTATTATTATTATTGGCCACTAATATTTAAAAAAAACAATGACCTGGACACTGTATTCTGGAGTTTCCAAGATGCTGCACACGCTATCTCCCGTATTGAAACGAAGCTCCCCCAATTATTCTGGATAATCTGGTTTTTCGTGGATATACTGGACACAAAACATCTGTAGGTATTACCTGTATATTATTCTTTAATAATTATTAACTTTTATATCGTTTTACTTAGATTTTCTTATAATATATTATCTTGGAGTTTATTATCTCTGGTCGTATAATGGTTCTAGTTGCTCCAGTGTCCACCAGCAGAGTATATCTTTTGCCATTCACTTCGCCATCTACATATACATTGTCGTTGTGACATCTGAGCAAACTATCAATATTGGAGGTTCCTTGGAACGATCATGGGTGGGTGCTGCCCCCTCGTAGCCGACCCGTTCTAGTTTTCTTCTGACTGGGGATCTTACACGAACTGCGTACATGCCCTAGCTCGCCACAATTCCAGCATCTGATCTTACTCGGCTTCTTATCCTTCATACTTTTTATCAAACTGACGATCTGGTCAAGTCTGTCCTCGTCACCTTTCTCTTGGATGGTCCTGACTTTATTATATCCCGAAGCCTTCGTGGCTGCTTCATATTCAAGAGCAGCAGTCAATGTATAGACCAATGTTTTCTGATGGGGTAAACGAAGCGTCCTCTGCATTTCGGGGTCATGTAAGCCATCAATAAAGGCCTGTATGCCAAGACATTCCATCATGTTCTCTGGTGCGGAAGGATAAGCAAATCGAACTAGTCGGGTAATACCGACTTCATACTCATGAAGGAATTCATCGTATTTCAGCATTCGGTTCTTCAGCTGGGATGGGTGCAAATGTTCTAGATGTTCGTGACCAACCTCTTCTTCAGCTGCTCGAAGTCATCCGATTCTTCCAGTGGTATCGTCTGAAGTACATCTAAGGCATCTCCTCGAAGCGCGATTGTTAGGTTTACTGCTATCTCCCTATCGGATCAATTATTCATTCTAGCGGCTGCTTCAAATTGTTTTACGAAATAGGTCCACGACATTTTTCCATCGAACGTCGGGGCCTTGACTCGGGTGAAACTGCCAATATCTTCTAACTTAGGGAGTGTTTCTGGCTTGCAAGGTTTTGTTTGCTCGGTCTTCTTTTCTTCTGTTGGCGTCTCCTGTGTTCTTAAATCAGACATCTTTCTCTCTAACTCCTTTATTTTCTCGTGCATCTGGTTTTCCATGATTGACATCTTATTCTCGATTTTATCGTCCATCGATGTCATCTTATTCTCAATATCCGATTTTAGGGACGAAATTTTATTTTCTACGTCAGCAGCAATGCCATTTTTCAACGATACGATATCGGCAGAAATATCGTTCTTCATAGTGGAAATCTTCTCGTCCATATTATTAGAAATATTCTCCATGTTAGCGGAAATATCGTTCTTCATATCAGAAAAATCGTTCTTTATATCAGAAATTGATGAAACTAAGGTGGAAGCCTCGTCATTGAATAAAAATGTTTCTGGATCCAAGCCGTCACTTTCCAGTGCCATTTTTAGTCTTTCTATTAATTCACTTTTCTTACCGGACGTTTCCAACTCAAGATTTTCCAATTCTGCCTTTAGCTCTGTCACTTTCTGGTCACTAAGCCTCTTGGCCTTGTTTTCGTCTTATTTTTTCATATTATCCCACTTCTGACATCGATGTTTGTTTTTATTATTTATTTAAACGTTTTTATTACGGGTGGTATGAATTTATACACACACGTTATGCCTACTAACTTAATTTATTTATGTAATACACTATTCACTGATTTCTATTATATTCACTCGCATTAATTTATATAAATACTTCACTACTTAGACCATTTACTTGTTCGCTGTTTATATCACGAGATCACTTTATCAACTGACTTCTACCGCTGGTCGGTCCTTTATATATTAATTCCTTTTTACTGGATAATTCTAGATTGCGGCTTACACAAAAACAATCGGCTCCCTGGAATTATCTAGATAAGATTGCTCACAAAAATAATGTCTAGATCGTAAACAGTTCTAAGAAATCCCTGCGCATCCGCCAAAATTTTAACTTTCATACATGGCTTAGATAGAGTCGGATTCAGGCACTACACTAGTGTGCTATTTCGTAACATTAGTTTCAACTCCTCTATTAACTTCAGTTATTGATGTTATCAATCGGGTTCCATTATTTTCAATGTTATAATGATTTTTTTTTCAAAAACGCGATTACTCATCAGTTTTTGACGACCTGTAGGCATGTAGAAAAAAGGAATACCAATACAAAAAGAGAACTAAAAAAACCAATTCCAAGGACAAGTTACAATATCTTGAGGGTGTAAATGGTGAAATGAAAAAACGGAGTAACAATAATGAGTATGTTGTGCGTCACACTCTAAAATTTTCGTGCTGAAAAAATATAATTTCTTTCACTACAATCAATCACATGCTCGAAGAATCAACAGTAATACTCGTTTTCATCAATTTGATTAAATACATAGGAAGGAATCGAAAGTATAAGTGTCCGCGCCAGAAATGCATTCTAGTGAAAATTCAATTTATGTTGAAAATTCTGCAATTCGTACAAATACGCTTCATCTACCTAATTCGCGTCTCTCACAACGATCCAATTGAAACGATCAGAGTTTCTACTAGAAATGAATGTAACCGTAATATTTGGTCCACTGCACTCGGTCAGTATCTATCATGTCGGGAATTACTGTATTTTGGCTACTGGTCACTTGCCAGCGACATTCGCGACTCGTCTGTTTTCTCCCATCGATCACAGATCTCCTCGTTCTTTGTTCTCTGCTGAGAGATTTTATAGCATTCAAATAGAATATGTAATTTCCTAATTTGAATTCGAATTCGTTTGTTCGTTCGACTAATAGAACAAACAATACTTACCGAATGCATATTTTTTCTGAAAAATTAGAAATTTCACTGATTATTTTATGACGTTTCTCGAAACCAATAGAAATTTTCAATTTCAGTAATTCATATAGGTTCTAGCCAATCAAAACATTATTATAGTGGGAATAATCTACTTACATTATTCCAGCGCGAATAATTCAATGTACATTGTTTTTATTGAATGACAACCACATGACAACGGATTTTCTTGATTTGATGCGTCTGTCATAAGTTTTCAAGAAATTCGTAAAATAAATCCCAAACGTTTTAGTGAATCATCAGTCGATGATATAAATAATATAATCAGTAGTAATATCACAAAACTTCAATGCATCCTAATTTGAATAACTCATTCTGTTTATATTGAGTCGAGTGATATAAATTTGTTGAAATAAAAATATAAAATCTTAAAAATGATTTTGATTGTAACGTCAAAAACTAAACTATCGAATAGGGACCGAGAAAGATGACGTTTATTCCATCTGCCGTAAAAAAACACAAACAATGTGATGTAAACACTATTAGTATTATTAGTTTTGTATAATCAGCGTTTTTAACCCTAGAATACTTACCATACTAAATCACCTTTTAATACTAACCATCGTAAGATTTACGACGATAAAAAGAAACAACTCTAAAGAAAATGTTCCTAAACTTTAATAAATTCGTAAAATTTTTGTAAAATAGAACAGGGTATTAGCGCACTAAATCTTATAAAAAAAGGATATATTTTATATATTTTGACTGCAGGACACACAAACAAGGGCGCGATGTTCACCGCAAAAAGGCCGATGGCACTGTTGGCAATGGTGGGTTGTCATACGGCGTTTTTTGGCTGAACAAAATTGACACATTGCTCGTTTCTTCACATTTTCTATTGATGTTTTCTGTCCCAGCTCCAGATTCAAAATATTTCTATCCACAGCTTTACTGGACGGTTTAAAGTTGGCCATTTTACGCGCTGCTCCAACCACTGTTTCGTGAGCTGTTCTGAGAGAATAGCCATAAACTCTTGTCTTGAAACAATTTTACATCCCTTTCTTCTTTGATTATGATTATAAATTATCCAGGCGTTTATGCAGGAAATATTGATCATATCATAAAAAAGGCAGAGCGGCCATCTTCTTGTTTTTCGTAAAGTACTTCTGCTCCCACACATTTGATCAAACGTATCGACGCCGTATTTAGTTTTGTTATAAAACTTAACTAAATCTGGTTTTCCTGATGTCATGTTTTGTACCTCCGAACTCTCATGCATAGTAGATAGTAAAATAACTACTTTTGACACCTTAGTTTTATAGGATACCATTGTTGTCTCGTTATCAAAGCAATGTAGTGAGCTTCCAATAGGTCGATTTTTACTATCCAACATTTGTGGCGGTATCTCTTTTTTGTTGCTTCTTAGAGTGCCTACCAGGATCAAGTTATGTGGGGGCTTCAATAATTCCGTAGCCAGTGGTATACTCGTGAACCAGTTATTCATGGTCACGTTTCTGTTGCTTCCATAAATTGCTTGGGTTAATTTTTGTACGTAATATTGTCCTTATGGTTGTCCATCGGTTTTGGTTCCCTTTCCCAAATATACTTCAGCATCGAACATATACTTTGTGTCAACATCACACACCATAACAATTTTCAAACCATACTTTGAAGGTTTATTGGGTATGTACATCCTAAAGGGACATCTACCCCTGAAAGCTAAGAGCTGCTCGTCTATTGTAACGTATAACCCTGGTTTACATGATCTTCGACAGTTGCTTATTAGTTGGTCCCATATTTCTCGAATTGGTGCTAATGAATCGTCTATTTTTCTTTCAGGTCTAGTTTCCTTGTTGTCAGAACGTAAGCAGTCTACTAGAAACTCGAATCTTTCGCGACTCATAGTAGCTTTGTATATGGACCCGGAAATTTTGTCATCAAACATCTCCCTTGTGGACAAATGATTATCTTTTTGACAACCAGCGAATATTAATAGTCCAAGTAAAGCATGAAGTTCCTTCAAATTCACTTGTGAGGTAGTCAATTTTTGGGTAGTGTATTTCTGCGAGCGGATTGAAATTTCGTGATTTGTGTACTCCACTATTTTTTATAGGATACTTGGATCTAGCAGACAAAGAAAAACATCCAGAGGGGTTTCTGCCGCTTTAGCATCATTTGTAGGACCTTGTATGATATGCAAAATATTACGCGATGGTATTTTAGTTACCGCCTTTGCCACCGAGGACCGCCTATGGCCGTTTTTTCCCTTAAGACTTACATGTAGCTGGCATTTCTTGACTTTAAGATTTTCAGAAACTGTAGTATTATTCTCTTCATCTGTAAATGGAGACTCTTGCATAATATCATCGCTTTCAGTAAGACCTACAGGCAGCTGGCATTCCGCTCTGTTTAAATTTGTAGGAACTGTTTTATTGTTCTCGTCATCTATATCTGAACACTCTTGCATATGTTCGCTTTCAGTAATATTTCTTCCAACGTTATACTGATCCCCGCGCTTTAGGAATTTGTTTTTTCCCTTTCCGTTATGTTTGATTTTTATTTTTTTATTTTTGCTAGTTGATGGTTTATCATAATCAGAATCGGAGTCACTTGAAGGGCTATATTCTGACCCCGACGGAACAAATACTTCAACGTCGTCATCCAATTCGGAGCCGCTATCCGATTCGCAGGCATTTTCATCACTTTCACCAGGAAAAAGATGTTGTAAACACTTCTCCATTTCAAATTCCAATTCTTGTGGGTTTAGTGGTCTTAACATATCTAATTTCTTTTTATCCATATTTATTTACTGTGAAAAAATATGAAAAATCGATTCCGATGCCAAATGTTTGATAATAACGTTAATAGTTACCTTCGTAAAAAATACGACACTACCGTTGAAATAACCCACTTCCTTGGCACTTTGCACCATACTAAATACGTGGCAGTTCGAACTCAAGTCTACTAAGGCATAGACGGGCGCTCAACTTGTATAGATGCTTCGCGACGATAAACACGTGGTCAAACTAGATGCCCGTCGTAAAATTTAAGTGTTCTAGGGTTAAATGTTCATTTTTTAAAACTGATATAAAATGTTTGTGATGTCGTCATCAAAAACATCTTTCTGTATTCATGGCTGTTCAAATATGCTGTATAAAAATACTACGCAGTTGAAATTTTATAGTTTCCCTGAAAGTCCATTGAACACTGCGTGGATAACCTTAAAACGTCAAAAATGGATAAACGCAGTAAAAACCCATATGTAATTAAAATGTTCTAATTAAAATATTTTATTAACTATTATTTTGTGTATAATCAGTGTGATACTACAATTGGCAGCTATTAGAAAAGTTCTAAATGTTTTGTACATAAATAAAAGATTATTATCGAGAGAATAGAATGTTGTTTTCTGTACGATTTCATTGATTATATAAAATAAAAAACTAGTTATGTGTTTGCTGACTTTGATATTATATAATTAGTTCAAATAGTTAAATACTACTAAGGGGAAGAAAGTAAACATTCGTACAAAACGAATCACTTCAAGTTTTTTAATTACATTTCAGAAAACATCGGGAGGATTGGGAACCAAATAAAAATAAACGGTTTTAAAGATTAAAACTAACTTTTCCGCATCTGTGGCCCTGAACAATATTCTAGCAAAAAATTGTTACTAGTGTACACTTCGGGGGATGTATCGTGCTAACAAACCGAAATTTCTCCAAAAATAACCAAAAATTTAGTATTTCTGGATTTATAGGACCCCCTGTACTCGCTCGTCAACTGAAAATCAATAGGGTAGATCTGTAAGACACCTTGAACAATATTCAATCATAAAATTGGTCACTTTTGTACACTCTGGAGGCTGTATCGTGCTAACAAACTGGAAATTCTCCAAAAATGACAAAAATTTGGTACTTCTAGTACCATATCACCCGTTGTACATGCGTTAGTGAGCTGAATGTCAATAGGGTTTATCTTTGAGAAGCTATGAATTATATCCAATCTTAAAATTGGTCACTTGTATATACTCCGGAGGCTGTATCGTGCTAACAAACTGAAATTTCCCCAAAAATTACAAAAATATCGTACTTAAAGTACTATAGCACCTGTTGTACTGGCTCTGGTGAACTAAATATCAATAGGATTCATCAGTCAGATGTCCTGAATAATATTCAATCATAAAATTGGTGACTTGTTGAACTCCGGAGGCTGTATCGTGCTAACAAACTGAAATTTCTCGAAAAACGACAAAATGTCGTACTTCAAGTACCATAGCACCCGTTGTACTGGCTCCGGTGAACTGAAAATCAATAGGGTTCATCTGTGACATCTCCTCAACAATATTCAATCATGAAATTGCTGACTTATTGCATTCCGGAGGCTGTATCGTGTTAACAAGAATTGTAATGAAAAGTGGCCGACGACAACGACGACGACATACACACAGGATTTTTTCTCTAAAAACCGTTTTTTCGTGTTTTTGTTGATGGAAAACGTAAAAATAACTCAAAAAAAAATTTCAAAATTCCAACTTTTTTTGGGGTAAACCAATACTTTTCTTGCATATTGAAAGGTTGGGCGGAAAAGTAAAAATTTCAAATTTACAACTTTTTTTGGGGTAAACCAATACTTTTCTCGCATATAGATAGGTTGGGCGGAAAAGTAATACTATAATTTGCAGTGCTCATTTTGTCAATAATCAAAAATCAGATAATCCCCTACACCCATCTTACATACGAACAATTTTTCCTGGCAAAGAAAATAAAAAGTTCTATTCATATTTTGCATTTTGTAGGTTGTTTATTATACTGTTTACATCACAATGTTTTTCTTATTTAACACCAGGGCGCTCTACATTCGATAGAAGTGCTGCCTCTATACTTCGGTCTCGATCCCTATACCACACGAGAGTTCGATAAATTAGATTATTTTTTGACGTTTCACGTAACCAATAGAAATTTTCAATTTCAGTAATTCATATACGTTCTAGCCAATCAAAACATTATTATTGTGGGAATAATCTACTTACATTATACCAGCGAGAATAATTCAATGTACATTGTTTTTACTGAATGACAATCACATGACAACGGATTTTCTTACTTTGACGCGTCTGTCATAAATTTTCAAGAAATTCGTAAAATGAATCCCAAACGTTTTAGAGAATCATCAGTCGATAAATAATATAATATAATCAATGCATCCTAATTTGGATAACTCATTCTGTTTATATTGAGTCGAGTGGATATAAATTTGTTGAAATAAAAATATAATATATTAAAAATTATTTTTATTGTAACGTCAAAAAATAATCAGTAGTAATATAACAAGAGAGTGAGAGTAAATTGAAAATAATTTGACAGATTTTTTGAAAACTTGTTGCCAGGCAATAGTCACGAGAGCCCGCAGGGCTCGAGTGGCTTTTGCCAAATGGCAACAAGTTTGAACAAAATCTGTCAAATTATTTTCTAATTTATGGAACTCTCGAGTTATATTTGACTAGATTATTTTTTGATTCACAAATTTTTACAATAAAAAAGATCAATAAAACTATCATAAAATTATTGAAAGATTTAATTTAATTAATTATTACAATATACGAAAATATCGTTGACACATTATGAATATATTAAAAGAATTAACAATTTAAATTAGTACAATGAAAAACGCAATTATTAAAAATATTTCGAGACTCATTATTTATTGAGGATTTGGAATTGCTTGTTATATTAAGTGTTTCCTCCTGCGTATTTTCTCTAAGATTGTTTATTATCTTTAGTTTCTATAATCTTATTCGTTATTTCTTCATCAGAAAAGGTACTAAACCGATGATGTTCACTCATTTTATATATAACGTTGACACAATTAGATAATTATTTTGACAACTATCTGACACTTGCTAGACAAATAAAAGCAACAGTGATTATTCCCGAGAATAATCACAAGAGCTTTATTTCCACTATAATAATGACATGATTGGTTGAAACTTACCCTTGTGTCAAATAAAGAAGCATTTAATTGGTTTTAAGAAACGTCAAAAAATAATCTATCGAATACCACACGAGAGTTTGATAAATTAGATAATAATTCTCAGGCATTTCCTCAAACTTGTTGCCATTGGGCAATAGCCACTCGAGCCCTTCGGGCTCTCGTGTCTATTGCCTGGCAACAAGTTTTCTAAAATCTGTCGGATTGTTTTCAATTTATTCTCACTCTCTTGTGATATTACTACTGATAATAATTCTCCAGGCATTTTCTCAAACTTGTTGCCATTGGGAAATAGCCACTCGAGCCCTTCGGGCTCTCGTGTCTATTGCCTGGCAACAATTTTTCTAAAATCTGTCGAATTATTTTCAATTTATTCTCACTCACTTGTGATATTACTACTGAAAATTCACACCTGTAATTTTGAACCATTCAAAATACGTTATTTTGACAGATCACAATGGCAACGAAGGTATTTTAGTCGAAATTTTTTTCTCGTGAGATACCCAACAGCGAATTATACCGGCACATTTCTAACGTTTACAATAACAGACCATTTTTGACAGACTGGTTTTTATTTGTTCACATAATATTTAGTTTGGATACATTTTAATTACAAAGCTAAGGTGCTTTATATATTCTCTTTTCAATGGTCTTAAATGCAGGAATATTTTCAATTAGGCGCGTATATGTCTTATAAAATATATATAATATTTAGACACTAATTTATTTATCTTTTTCCTATTCACTACTTTAGATGCAAAAATTCGTGGACAATTCGGAACAAATTTTCTTTCTTCAAGCTGGAGCCACAATCCTCTATTAATGCGAATAAACATGTCATGTTACGATGATTGATCATTACTCAAGACAATTTTATGCATATTTTGCAGAAAGATTCTTTACTCTGCCGTGAAAAGCAAAATCAGAAACTTTTTTGGTGTTTATCTTTCTGTTCTTATAGAATTCATGCTTTTGTGTAATTAACACATTGATTTTTCTACTAATCTTATCAAATTTAAGTTTTTAGTCCAATTCACGTCATGCACCACATCATTGAAGAAATCCTGTAAATTAAGTAAATCACAATCTCGGACTCAAGTTAATTAGAATAGATCTTATATCCCACTCCACAGGAGGCTAAAATTTTGATTGTAGATACTGTTACGAAACATTACACTGGTATAGTCCCTGTATCCGACTCTGTCTAAGCCATGTATGAAAGTTAAAATTATGGCGGATGCGCAGGGATTTCTTAGAACTGTTTACGATTGTGACTATCTTATCTAGACATTGTTTCTTGTAACCCATCTTATCTAGACATATAAACAAGAATATACCGAAATAGCGAACAGTAAAGTGGTGATATAAAGTAATAATTATGGTTGTGTGTATATAAATTAAACTTGAGTGAATAGTTAAGTATATATAAATTAAGTGTTAGTCAGTAGTTTAGTGTTTTAATAAATTAGTAAGCAGCCATACCGTCGTTTAAAGTTTAACCCACCCGTTTACGTTATAATAAATAAGAAAAACATTACAATACACACAATTATCAACGCCGGTTTCAGGTTTATTAATCGTTTCTCAAATATTCCTTGCTTGTTTAATTTTAACATCCAATTTCTTTCTTATTCTTATGTTTCTTGACAATTTTCAATTATTTTAACACTTTTAGTTATCTTTATTGATATAAACTTTCTTGACATTTGAGGCTTTGTTTTAATTAACTTTTGTTTCTTTTTGCTCTATTTGTTGTTTATTTCAGGATTACTGTTCAACTTTATCATTACCCTGGTTTTTTCGAATGTTGAGTCTTGCTTTCATTCCCAATAGATTCCTCTTCGAGTCTCCCAACTTGAGCTTTTGAGTTACGTTCCCGTTAGACTGTTTTAATTACAATTATTAGTTGGGATTCTCGTTGGTTTCCTTCAATAGATCTTGTGAAAACTGATGCGTTGCCCCTCTCCCCATCCCCCTCCTTTTTTTCACATTAGTTATATTCAGGTGAAGAGTGGGTTCTCATTAGACGATTTGGGTCTCATATTAGGGCTGCGAAGTTGGTAGTTTCTATAATTTCTTCTCGGTGTGTTCTTTGAGTTTGGCATTGATTGACCCTTGGAGATAGATATTAGTTCACTGTCATTTTTTCCATTCATTGGATTCTGTTATGTCATTATTTCACCACACAATTTAATAACCTCCCTGAATCCGTCAGTCTCATCAACAAATTGAGTTTAATGACTTCCGTTCGATTGTTTGTTTTGGTTAATACTCTCCATTTCCATGAACAGATTCTCTGTGGGTTTGAGCTGTTGAGGTTAAACTTGCACTTACTAATTTGATGATTCTCTCTCATTCTTTTATTGAATTCGGTTCTCATTAGACCGGTCTTAGTATTTAACGAGTTGGGGCTTCCTCTTTAGTCAACGCTTCATGGGCCTTGCTATGCTTCTTTATCACGTTTGCTTGAATTTGGTTTCTACGAGTTGGTTCTCATTAGACTGTCCTCTCGACTTTATTCTCGTTACGTTGTTTTTGGTTGGTAAATCTTTCCTGTATTTATCGAATAACGTTTTCATATTTGAGTTCATAGACAAATATTTTTGATCGTTCAATTTTCATCAACAAATTAAATTCATAGATATCTTTTGCGATCGGCTGTTTCGATGCATTCCGGTTTTGCTGGCAGATCTTTTGAGGTTTTATTTGTATAGTAGCATAACATCTGTTTTATTCACTAATTTGATAAATCTTTCAGCTCTTTATTATTATTGGTTCTTATTAGACCGGTTTTAATAGTAAATTGAGTTGGGGTTCTCTTTTTGTCTTATATATACCTCATAATAAATAGAAAAAATACTTTTTGTTACTCTTTATCACGGTTACTTGACTCAGGTTAAGAGTGGATTCTCATAACACTGTTCTCTTGATCTGTTTCTTGTTTCGGTGGTTTTGGTTACCAGAAATTTTGCTTCTTTCCGTATTCCATAGAATCAATGGTTCAATGTCAACGGGACTTTCTGTCATTCGTTCGTTGTCATTCTGTACAAGTGGATTTGGCAGCCAGCCGACTTCAGCACATCATGTTGAATTTTAATTTTTAATCTATAATAATCCCTTAAAGGGATGAATTTTATATAAACAAATTTTAATTATATTTTAACATGTTCAACTGTTTATAATAATAATAAAAGTCTTTATTACCAATTACTAAAAAATATAATTACATTTTGTTTATACAGATAGGGCGAGATTCCGTTTGTATGTAATAATAAATAAAGTACAATATGTAATATATATTTAGCATTTAACATACATCTGCTCTTACACCTAACCCCAAAAAGAAGCCACAGACAGCAAAAAGAACAAAACATAAGTAAATTAAATTAATAGATAAAGAACATTAGTTTTGCAAATTAAATAACAAAGGAAGGATAATATTTTAATACGAAAAACTTGATTATTTTTGAAAAAAATAATAGTCAAAAAGAACTCGTTTGAGTTTATGTAGTGAAGAGTAACTGAAATAGTGAGATAGGTTATTAAGACGCTTAGAAATACAATAAGAAAACGATCGTTTGAAAAACTCAGTATGGTGACGAGGTATAGTGAGAATATTTCTATGTCTTAAGTTTAGTGTATGTACATCAGTTCTGTACTTTATTTTATGATACAGGTATGGTGGAGATCCTTCCCTTATGAGCCTAAGATAAAACATGGTAGAATGCAATTGACTACGATTTTTCATGTTTAACCATTTTGTCATTTTGAATGTATGACTGATATGCTCAAATTTGCGAATACCAAATATAAGTCTAAGGCATGAATTTTGCAATTTCTGTTTTCTATTTATATCAAATGAGTTTGAGCAAGAATCATATAAAATGTCACAGAAATTTAGTTTGGATAATACTAATGATTCACATAGAAGGATTTTAACAGATCTATCCAATATAAGTTTTAGAGCTGCATGAGCTTTTTGTAAACAGTTACTGATATGGTGCGAAAATCTTAAGATTTCATCAAATAACACTCCCAAGTTTTTTACTTTATCGCTAAATTGTGTAGTATGACCATTAATTTTAATATCCGATGAGTACCTTTGCTTGAACTTCTGCGAATCAACTTTATTTCCAAAAATAATTGCATTAGTCTTAGATGCATTTATCTGTAAACAGTGATTGATTGAGAATGTATAAAGATTATGTAAGTCATAATTAATAGCAGTTACCGCTTGATTCGCTTCATCCAAGAAAAAATACATATATAACTGAGTATCGTCAGCGTAGTAATGTTGTATACAAGAAAAGAAAATATCTGGAAAATTCGATATGTAAATAGAGAAGAGTATTGGGCCCAATATTGATCCTTGGGGCACTTCGGTATTCACAGATAAAAAACTTGATACACTTTCTCGATTTTTTACAGCTTGACTTCTCATGGACAGATAAGATTTAAATGAATCTACAGCTTTAATATCCAAACCACTATATGATAGGATTGAAAAAAGTAGATTGTGATTGAGAGTGTCAAAAGTTTTCGAGTAGTCAAATAAGAACAACATAGTTAATTCACTCCTATCAAGAGCTGCAAAGATATCATCAGATATTTTTAATAGTGCTGATGTACAACTGTGACCAGTTTTAAATCCAGACTGTACTGAGGGTATTACTGAATTTTTAATCAAATGATTATATAGTTGAATATTGATAACTTTTTCTAAAATCTTTGATAGAGTCGGCAATACACTGATCGGTCGTAGTTGTTGCAACATTTGTGGATTATTCACTTTAGGCAAGGGAATAACAAATGACTCCTTCCAGTTTTGAGGAAACACATAATTCAATAAACAATAATTAATTATATTGGTAATATGCGGTGTAGTGGTTACTCAGTAAATGCCCCTCGTATGAATTACGTCCACCATAAAAGTATTATATCGTTGGGAGAGCACTTACCTAGTAACCGATCTTCGGGTGTTGAATAAACAACATCTTTTGAAAACTCACTGGGATAAGTATATTTAGAATTAACACAGATTACAATATCTTATACATTTTAACTTATTCAAAATAATAATAATGAATGAATGAATCATCAGTTTGTCAACACTTTACATTTATAGGAAGCGTTCGGACAGTGGCATGCATGTCTGACCATCCGCCTATCAGTTGAGCGTGATATTTACATTTTAATTAGAACGTGCTCTCCATATATCTAGCATTAACCTCGATAGATCAATGCTCGCTATATATTGAAATTGATATTAACGTAATTTAATCTTGTTTCTATGCTAATGTCCTTTTTACACTACTGTCCTCTCTTTCGGGATCATCACAACGGTAACAGAAATGGTGTGCACAGATTTAAAGTAAGAATATTGATGCCATCTGGTCCAACAGCTTTACTTTTAATACCTTTTATTATATTGAGAATATCAATTTCAGATACTGGTTGAAACGTCAGGGTTGTATGTACCGATTTCTTTATATTATGCTCATAAAGAAGTTTCGTATCTTGATCAGGAGGCAATTTAGGAACAGCATTTAAGAAGAACTCATTAATTTCATTCACATTCCACTTGCTTGATAAATCCACATCATTATTATCCCTATTTAATCCCATAATAGTCCTAAGACTAGACCACCTCTCTTTAAGTGATTGGTTTTTCAGCTTGAATTTGATATATGCTTTTTTTTCTTTTTTAATTGTAACATTTGCCAAATTACGCAATTGTTCAAAAAATTGCCAGTCGTTGTTACTTTTGGTGAACATCAATTTTTTTAAGGCTCTGTCTCTATCGGAAGTCATAGCCTTGATTACGTCAGTTAACCATGGAGCGTAATTTTTTGTAATTCTAAAGCATTGAAAAGGCACGTGAAGATCCAGGAGACAAATTATATTGTTAGATAAGAATTGCAATTTGCTATCAACATCATTTAATTCAAGTATAATTTTCCAGGATATAGATTGTAGGTCACTATTAAATTGATTGTAATTTAAATTTTTAAAATTTCTACAGGTGATATATCTAGGTTCATTTATTTCTAATTTTACTCTAATATTAAACAAAAATATTTCATTTCATATTTTTGTATGGATATTTTTATGGATTCATCTTAGTATTGCCTGACGAATAAGTGACCTCACTTCTTTATTATAATTTTCTTTTTAATAAATTTATTGGTTTACTTGCTTGTAGGTAACCACCGATGATGACTTCACAGTCGAAAGCGCTTTGCTACAATTTGAAATTTTTTATCAATTTTTATTAAATGTTACACGAAATACAAAAAATTCATTCAAATTATATTGAGACGTGTACACAGCTTGAAGGTTTTTTATATGAAATTATAAACAATAAAATGAAACATTTATTAGTTTATCTTCGAAAACATGGTATTATTTGTACTTCATATCTCAATGACTTTTTTATAGAAGTGATTTTTGGGGTTCTAAAACCGGAACCAGATTCTCTGTAGGATCTATTTGATAGGCAAAAACCCTAAAAATTCGTAATATTTGCAGGTCTTAAAAATAGTAGTTAATCTACGATACGATTTTAACGAAAATTTAATATTAAGAGTTTGTTTTGGTGAAGGCAAATCTAACGAGGCTACTGATTTTTATCTAACAATATTTTGTCTCGTACTTTACTTGAAAACGTTTCAGAAAATATTTTTTTACAACAAGAATTTCATAAAACGGGCAACAAAAATGGATTCCTTGTGTCTAAACCATAGTACTGTATAATTTTTTCTATATATTTTTTATAAATCAAAATTTCCCAATTTTTTGGCGACGACCGCAAAATTTTTGAAATTTTTCAACATGTTTCCATAAAAATAAATCCGAAAATATGGAAGGTGACGACTTAATTATCACACCATTCCATGCTTCTTAATTAGTGACCATATATGGTCTCTTCCATTTCATATTCGTGGAAAACATACAGGGTAAAAGTTCGACTAAACATTTTTGTAAAAAATGATCTTAAGAAACGTGTAGTCACCATATCTATGGAATGCTATTATAAAAAATGCAGCAACTTTCCACCAATCATACAAACCGTTATTTATACATCAAAGTTGACCTTTTTTTAATTAACATTTCAAGTAACAATGTGACTGTTTGTGTTCACAGCTATTGATGGCGTTGATATTGTTATGAAATAGCACACTGGTATAGTCCCTAAATCCGACTCTGTCTAAGTCAGGTATAAAAGTTAAAATTATGGCGGATACGCATGTTTTTTTATAACTGTTTACGACTATCTTATCTAAACATTGTTTTTGTGACCAGTCTTATCTAGAAAATGCCAGAAAACCAATTGTTTTTGGGTAAGCCGCAGTTTCTAGTAAAAAAGGCATTAATATATATTATATATATATATATATATATATATATATATATATATATATATATATATATATATTATAATTATAATTTATTATTAAGATTAATTTTATTTTATCTATGATTTAATGGAAGTATAGCTCATGGTAAGTTTAGTTATATTTTTATTTAGTTATTTAACTTACTCTCGTTGGGTTCAAGATAATTAAAATATATGTAATTTGTATTTATCAAATATTACCTTACCATTGTTTCCTATAAAAATACTGTGAGTGATAGCTCGGAACATACCCATTCAACCTCTATGATATCATACCTTTGTCTATCATCACCATATGACATGAATAAAATGCAGAAGAGTCAAAATTTAGTTTATATAATTATGAAACGACATCAAATTGAAAAACATTATAATCACCAACGAAAAACTTCAGTTAAACAAATTATTATTATAAACAACTATACATAAATTGAAAGTTCTTATACTTAAAAAAATTGTTATCCGTGAAATTTGGCCAAATTAGTTATATATATGTCTGAATTGTTTTAAATGGTACCATATAAATTATATATACACTGACCTGATCATAACACTTGGAAGTCTCTTTATGTGCACTCTATTCCTGTTCTCCCCTCCTGGAATGAAGCTGGACTCTCTTCAAATTGTGGAAATAAGTTCACTAGTTAGTATCGCAGGTAAGTCAATATTATTTATTAAATTGTTCTTCTCACCTGACTTAAAATGTTTTGCGATGATCCTAAATGCTTTTAATCAAATACATGAGACTATCATGTAGGAATTTACTTAAAATTTACGCATAGCGTCCCTTCTCAAATTCAATAGTTGATAATTTCCACAAATTATTGTTATTTACAAACATTTTCTGCTCTAAATGTTTCTTAGGTTATACTTTATCATTTATATTCAGTTTTTACTTAAATTTCAAACAATTTTTACTTATTTTAGTTAAATTTTTAAAAAGATTTTCTTACATGTCCATTTTCCTAAGCATCACACCACACACTCTTTTGTTTTTCAAATCAACAAACTTTTGTTGCTAGTCTTGTTATTTGAAACAAAACACTACTGAGTTGCTAGATATTTCATAGTCTTTTTATTGAATGTTTAATAGTTAATTTAATTGTCTTCTTCTTATTCCTATTGTTATTAATTATTTGTGTAAAATTACAAAATAATTCATTATACCTATTTACATGTGAACAATTTCCAAAATATATCTTATATTTATTTACAATGATAGTATCTATCCCACTTTAAATTTTAAATATCAATGAATTTACAATCATTACGTCCTTAAAATCTTTCATAATGCCTTTCAATTCATTTCTTAGATAAAATTTACCAATTATCTCCTATGAACTTGTCCTATCATTTAATACAATTACATATTTTTAAACATTCCATCCGCTTTGCAAATATTCAATATTTCAAAATTCTAACTTACTTCTGTGGTTGAATATATTTCTATGTTTTAGTTGTATGCTACATGACGTGACATTGTATGTAGTGACAGTTCAATGATTTCATTTCAACAAATGTGATAACTTGTCTGTATATGAGTATCAAATATCCTGTTTATTATCATCTAATAATAATCATTTCATGTTCTTTTCAGATTCATTTTGATATTCTACATAAAATATACAGATGATCAACTATGCTGCTAATAAAACAATATGAATTTATAATTTACCAGCCATGGATTAAAATTTATGACTCATTGTTTACAACTGAAATCTAAGGTAACGATTTTCAATATTATTGATGTATTTATATAGTTATAAAGGATAATTGATATCATAGGTGTTTGATTTGGTATGAGATATATTTCTTACTTATAATTATACGTATAAATGATAATTCTATCTGTCTGAAGAAATTAATCTCTATTCACCATCTGACAAAGTTCAAATTTCATATATTTGTGTCTCATTCTCTTTAATATTTACTACGATAAGTTCAATATATATATATATATATATATATATATATATATATATATATATATATATATAATGGACCGATCCGCGGATAAGTTTAGTTGATAAAGTGATCTCGAGAAATAAACAAAAATACAACGAACAGTGCTGATATAAATTAATAATCAAGTTTCTGTGCATATAAATTAAATTTAAGTGATTAGTTAAGTATATATAAATTAAGTGTTAGTGAGTTAGTGTTTAAATAAATTAGTAAGTAGCCATACAATGTGTTTAAAATTTATCCCACTCGTTTACGTTTTAAATAAATTAGAAAAACATTACAATATTACGAATGCTACTAAGCTGGAGTGCATGAAAGAAAAGTTGCGTTGCCAATAAATATCTTCATTACAGGAACACTCATCATCTACTATGCATTTCTGTTTTCCGCATACTTATGTACCAAGAACGTGTGGGAGAAGGGGTGTTGTGCTGCTAAACTCAAAAAAATCTATGAAATATATAAAAATATAAATTTATTAAAAAACAAATACAAACAGTCGGGCAAAATGAGGTGCCCCATATTACCCTACCCCATTTTCCCCTTCCTGAACTATTTCACATTAATCGTACAAAATATATATTAAACATAAATTATTTCCATAAAATAATAAGGTACTCGTATATGCAGCCAATAAGGCCAAGTTGGCAATATGGCCACCTCCTCATAACTCGGTAACTACCTAAAATTTGAAGTAGACGGCGCAAAACGTATAAACAGCATATTCGCCAAATACACCAGCCGCTAAAGTCATTAGTCTTGAGCAAACCGCCTGAGTGTGTGCTGCTTTCCAGATGAAAATTTTAATTCAAAATTGCCGCATATAGAAGTGAAATTTTTTAAATCTACTGTTATACTAACAATCACGTAAGCACGTAAGTATTGTTTAAGTTGGTATCATGTTTAGATTGTGCAAATGTACGATGATAACATAGTGCAGTTATATTTTTGCTAAGTTTATGATAGTGCCTGATATTTGAAAAAATCAGTTGATTTTGTACATGTGAGCAATATGGCCATTATCGATAGATAGGCCATGGCCATATTGCTATACATGTGCATTTTTGTAGAAATACGTATGTTATTGATATCATAACTGTTCTTTCATAATTTTTTCTCCCTTGTTACAGGAATAAAGATGAGTCGTATTCGCTCCAGAGGCTTAAGAGGCTAATGGAAGCAAGAAAACTTAACCCACGCGCTTCAAGCTGTGAAAAGAGGCATGTCAGTAAATATCATTCACTCTCAATCTACCAAGAAGAACCCTTAGGCGCTATGTAGAAAAAGGTGAGATTGGAAAAGCAGCTATGGGTCGCAATCCAATCTTAACTCAAGAACAAGAAACTGAATTAAGTCGAAGAATCATTCGCTTATCCCAAGTAGGTTACCCGCTCACTGCAAGTGTACTTCGTCGATGTGTTTACCGGTATACCAAGTTGAATAGCATTCCAAATCATTTTAAAGGGGAAAAAGAAAAGGCTGGACGATATTGGCTAAAGGGATTTATGAAAAGAAACCCTCAAATCCGAGTTAGAAATTTAAACCCGTCAAGAGCCCAAAAACTAAACAAATTTATTGTTGATGACCATTTCACCAAGCTAGAAGAAATAATGAGATCTCTAAATATAACGGAACATCTTGAAAGAATTTATAATATCGACGAGAAAGGATGTAGGCTCTGTTTACACCATCAACAAAAGGTATTAGCTGCAAAAGGAGCACGACGGGTACATGTCGTTACGACGAACAGCACAAAATGTTTCTGTTGTGGCTTGTGGTAACGCTATCGGAACAGCAATACCTCCCGTAATTTTATTTAAAGGAATGCGCTAAAAACAGGAATGGGGTGATTCAATGCCTGCAGGGACTTCAGTACTTATGACTGAAAAAGGTAGCATGACACAATCAGCTTTTTCCCATTGGATAGAGCATTTTGTGAAGTTTAAGGTCCAATGTCAGGTTCTGCTTATTTTTTATGGAGCCAAGTGTCACTTGGATTTCAGTATTTTGTAAACCGCTGACAGATTCAATATTACGTTGTATTGTTTGCCCAGTAATACAACGCACGAACTCCAACCAATGGATAAAGCTGTCTTTAGACCGTTTGTGTACTACTGGGACGATGTGGTTGTAAAATATTCTTCCAAGCATCCAGAAGAACGTTCTATTAGTAAGATGCGTAAGTCAGGACCTGAGAGCGCGTCTTTGAAATACAACTGACCCATCAGAGCAGAGACAGCGTTGCCAGTATGCTTTAAAACACTAGTACCCCATTTTGCCCACCTACCCCGTTTAACCTGCTTTTCCCCTGAATAAAATTGCAGAATCATTGTCGAAAAATAATAACCATGTTCGACTAACCTTGTTTTCAGGAGGCTGCATTGCACGAAATAATTTCTTATTACTTTTCCTTGTGAAATATTCTTCTCCAGCACATTTTTTCTGTCGTCTCTTTTGCTTACTGCTCTGTCTAGTAGTTGTACCAGTATTAGTATTCATTATTGTATCATTTTGAAACTATAAACGAGATAAATAATAACAATAACAAGCACAAAGCCACAAAACAGCGTAGAAACTGCCGCATGTAGCACAGAAAACAAAGGTTATATTGGGATTTTTTCAGTACAATATAATGGTTATGGCACTTAGCCCTTTATATATGTTGTTGGATATGGCACCTAGAACATTTTACAAGTATAAAATGAAAAACCGATTTGTGACACTTGGCACATTATTTATTTCAAGCCCAATATGGTTCTGAAATCAAGAAAGCTATGAGAAATACGCTACTTTTCATAGCAGTCGTAGAAAAAAAACATACCGGTTTTTTTTTCTTTATTTGTGGTTGAAATCCGTATAAACTGGGAAAACGAAAAAAAATCAAAGGGTGGACCACTTATTATTGCTATAACTCCACAAGGCTACACCGAAAATCTCAAATATTGCAAACTATTAGAAAGGTCTTGAATAGAGCTAAAAAAACATAGAGGCTGTTTCTACTCTATATGGTGTCAAAAATCGTATAAATTGGAAAAAACTACCCTTATATCGATATTTTAGATGCCCAATTTTTTCAGTGATGGTTTGATGCCATCGTAATAACTCCATCATCCTGCAATGTTTCATTGAAATCGTTAGAGCCGTTCCAAAGTTGCCACAAATATAAATATACCGTCAAACCGCCTAAAACGAGGTATCTGATCTCTTTGAGTACAGCTAGGAGCCAGAAAATTTTACTGTAGCATCTCAGAGCCTCAAGTCAACTGACAGTCAATTGTAATCGGTGAATGCGTTCATATTTTTTCGGGCATTTGAAAAGGGACTTTTTGATGAAAAAAATCCCAATGGCACAGGACCAATTGGACAAGCTTATTTCAGTAACATTTTTGCATAAAACCCAAAATAAAAAATTTGATACAAAAGTGATAGAATGTTTTGAGATGTACAAAAAACCAAAGTAACATTTTGGCATCAAATCAAAAACCAAAAAATAAAAAAAAATTCTGGTAAATTTGTGAATTTTCTTGAATAAATGTTTTAATGTACGATTTAGGAAAAAGTGGTAAATACAAAAGTTGTAGAGCGTATTAAGGTCTATGAAAATGATCAGTAACTTTTTTGCGTCAAATGAAAAACAAAGGAAATACGATTTTTTTCAACTTTGACAGGCCGCCATTTTGTTTTTACTAGACCGATTTGGCTCATTAACGAACTCGTCCAAGATTTTGGCCTAACGGATTTTTGGAGTGAGTTTGGTTTCGATGCGTCAAAAAATACGCCCTCTATCGTGCTTACAAATTCCGTTACAACACACACACACACACACACACACACTAATACACGTTTGGCAATATTTATGGCGACCGTGCATGAAACGTATTTGTGGCTTAATAGTTGAAACTGTTGGGATTAAATAGAGAAAAAAAAGATGAGCACAAGGATATAATGTACACTCCTTAACCCTCCAATTTACCTCAAATATTACATAAAATAATTAGTGGCACCGGGATCCAGAATTATACATGAACAAACGGTATACACTTGTATGCCAAAATTATAGCGAAGCAATCTACTTAACACCTGTAATCCACTAATATTATGATAAAGGAACGATATACACTTGTATGCCAGAATTATAGTAAAACAATCTACTGAACACCTGTAGTCTACTAATATTATGATAAAGGAACGATATACACTTGTATGCCAAAATTATAGTAAAGCAAACATCATAACACCCCTGCTCCACTAATATTATGATAATGAAACAAACTGTTTACATGGGTGCGGCATTAGTGTGTCGAAATATTATATATCCGTTATTCTAGACAATATCAAATAAAGTTATTTGCAAAAACCATAGGCAACTTCTAACTTCACATTATAAGATTATTTTCGTATTTACAGGGTCTTCCATATTACTAGGGCGTACCAAATATATGCACACTATACTGAAATAACCGCATTATCTTGTAATATGAAATTTGGCACAGTAGGTATTTGGGACAGTGAGCAGAACTATATTTTTTTTATTTCCACTTTAAGAACCAGACAAAGGATTAAAAAGGGCGGTCTTTTGTATATCGAGAAAGGTTACACCTAAAAGAATATAGTTTTTGTCGAATATGGATGCTATAAGAAAATCGGATTTTCCACATACAGTTTTCGCAATTAGATAGTTCCGAATATTAGAAATTTAATAAATAATGAAATACACAATTATGTCACATAACCTAGAAATCTGTTTATTTATTTTTATTTATATATTTTTTAATATGCTACATTTTGACATCACATAGTTTACCTCCGACATACAAACTACTGAACTTGACTTCATACTACTCATTGTAAATTTACAATATTATTCCTTTACTAATGGAAATTTTTCGGTTGTTTAACAAAGAGCAATACACGGAAAATAGTTTTGAACAAATGATAAAACAAATTGAACTATGAAATAAAATAATATAATTTGTTCAAAACTTCATTTATTTGAAGTAATGTTCAATTTAAACTGGTTGACGCGTTTCACTAACACAGTAGCTTTGTCAAAACGAATGAAGGTATATTATGAAAATGTTTTAATATATACAGTGCATAAGTACAGAATTCTATTTACTAATGTTAAAAAAGGTATTGAAAGAAATTACCTGGAAATTCATCCACTACAAACATTACTAAGCTATCTTCTTGGTTAAACGGTTTAATAAAGGAGAGTGATTGATATCTATTTGGTCGTTGAGAAGATTACCTGAATATTTATTTTGGTTAATCTCAAGAGCCTCTAATAAATTTAAACTAAAGGATTTACCGACTACATGGAGAATTTCAAAATTTGGGTCGAAAATGTGTTGGTTTTCTAATAAATGATTTCAATAGTTAGAATCTAATTTTCTGTTGTCATAGCTACGTTTGTGTTCCGAAATTCTAGTTTTAAAATTTCTCCAAGTTCTACCGATATGAATTTAATCACAGTTGTCATTACCACATTTTAATATATAAACTCCTCATTTGATTAATTTTGAAGATTCGGATTAATCATTTTTGATGAGTTTGGATAAATTGTAATCAGTTTTAAAGGAAATATTCATGTCGGAAGGTTCTAAAAATGATTTAATTTTTAAGGATGGTGTTCCAAAGTATGTTAAGCTTTTAAATTGTTTATTATTATTTTTATCACAAGGGTATACTTGTTCTTAAGTCTGTTTTTTCATGTTTTTATTCATGATATTGTCAATTAAATTTGGATCGTAGTTATTATTAACTGCTATTTGTTCTATGATATTTAATTCTTTGTTATAATTATTAATATTTAATGGGACTGTTAAGAGTCTGTGTATCATACTATTGAAAGGTGCTAGTTTATGACTGAATGGGTGGACCGAACTATTATGAATTGTAATATATGAGGCTATGAGCGGCAAAACGGACCAACCCTCTAAAATTGTATTTTGGGTTGCTTACCTAGTTTAAATCGTGATATTTAAACGAATTTATTACAAAATGGGCTAAACCACCTTGTACTTCTGTTCACTAGATGGCGCCACATATGCACTTTTGGTATTTAGAATTACTGTAATATGTACGGGAGCAAAGTGGACCAAGCCAGGTTGGTCCAGTTTGCCATTGAAGAGTTTTTACTGTTTACTGAAAGCGTTGTAGTTCTAACCTATCCTATCTTCGTTGGTACTTTGTGTGTATTAAAATAAAGTAACAAATACTATAGTGTTTATAAGCAGCGATATGGATAACGTAAGTGGTAAGTACTATTTTCGTAAGATAATAACATTGCTTTAAGTTTAGTTCAAATTTAGAGGTTAGAAAAAAACAATAACATAAGAATAAAGTTCTTTTTTGTATCTTTAATGGAAAACAGCCATTTGATTAGGTAGAATTAAAAAAAAAATGTTTTATTTTAATCGTTAGCAACACTTTACTAATGACCAACTCATTTTACTCGTTGGCAACATCTTTTCGTTAGCAACACAATCGTTTTTCTGTTTGTTTGTGTTGTTATCATGGAAGTTTTATGTGGTTTCTATGCTTTGTATATAACAGACAACTATGATAGTTATAACAAAAATTAACTTTTTAACATTTTTATTTCAATTTTCTACGTTTTCCATTAAGGATACAAAAAAATAGCATGTTTTACTCGTAAGAAAAGTGGGTTTCTATCTCGTGAAAACTTAATTTACTTGCTGATCGCTCGTAAATGAATCTGTTTTCACTCGATAGTTAACCACCACTTTTCTTTACTTGTATAACAATCTACTATTATATTTTTTATTTTATTAAAAATTGTCATTACCGAGTTAAGGATATTTTTGTTCAAGATATACTTCTTTCTTTCAGACGTTTTGTCGGATCTAGAACCATATCAAGATTCAGGATCTGAATATGTGCCTTCCGATGAAGACGACCCAAGAATGGCTGTTGAAACAAACAGTGCTATTGATGATGGTGGAAAAGACGATACAGGAAAACAACAGTTCAAACCGAAGAAGCGTATTCGCAATATGGAGAATTGGAAACGAAATTTAAATAAGAAGAAACGATGTGCTGGAGAGCAGTATACAACGCAATTAGGAAAAGTTGTTCCTGCAAAAGTATTCAAACATTTTGAATGTATGTGTCCAAATAAGTGTCATCTCAGAATTCCAGCACCACGTCAAGCAGAGTTGCATAAAAATTATTATTCTTTAGAAAGCCGTGACTTGCAGACTTCTTATTTATTTGGTTTAATTAAAGTAGTGAATAAATTACGCACTTATACACAAAATCAGGTTTCTAAAAGAAACAACACTAGAATGTATTACTTACCTGATTCAAATGGAATTGAACAAAAAGTGTGCAAAATTTTTTTCCAATCTGTTTTTCAAGTTTCATCCGGTAGACTAGATAGATTGCTGAAACACAAATCAACTGGTTCTCCAGCACCATGTGACAAGCGTGGAAGACACCCACCATCCAATAAAACAAGTATCGAAAGAAAGAATGAAGTAAAGCAATTTATTGAGAGGTTTCCAAGCTATGAATCTCATTATTGTAGACCAAAAAGCAGTAATCGAAAATATCTTTCACCAGATCTAAGTCTTGGTAAAATGTACGAGCTATACAAAAACGATTCAAATAATCCGGTTTCTTTCTATATTTTTCGAAATGTGTTCAACACGGAATTTAATTTGACTTTCCACTCTCCAGTCACAGACTCATGTAAAAAATGTGATCTTTATAATATGCAAATAAAGTCAACAGCTGATGAACTCCTAAAGCATCGTTTAGAAATTGAACGGGAGCTTCATCAAAGGAAGGCCGAAAGTGCTAGGGAAGGTCTAAAGAAAGACACTGAGCTTGCAAAACAAGGAGAAGTTGCTGTTATTTGCTTTGATTTGATGAAGACTTTGCCTACACCGGTTCTAACTACTGGCATTTGTTACTACAAAAGACAACTGTGGACGTACTGCTTTGGTGTTCATGATATGGCTACTAATGATTCATACATGTTTGTATGGGACGAATCAGTAGCTTCTAGAGGCCCACAGGAAATAGGGTCATGCCTTATGTATTACATAAAAAATTTTGTTACTTCAAAGCGAATCATCATGTATTCTGATCAATGCGGAGGACAAAACCGTAATATCAAACTATCGATTTTGTGCAACCACATGGTTGCCTCCCCGGATTTTGTAGTAGAACAAATTGATCATAAATTTTTAGTTAGTGGACATTCATATTTACCGTGTGATCAAGATTTCGGTATAATCGAAAAAGAAAAAAAATTTCATCCCAATATTTTTGTACCAAGTGACTGGTACGTAGTTATTAGAAACGCTAGAAAAAGGAATCCATTTAAAGTAATTGAAATGAAGAGCAATAATTTCATTTCTACAGTGGTGCTTGAAAACAACATCACAAACCGAAAAATTGCACAATCTAAAATGAAAGTTGAATGGCTAAAAATTCAGTGGCTGCAATTCCAAAAGCAAGCTCCTTATTCAATTAATTTCAAATATTCCAACCAGAATGACGTACCGTTTGAAACTGTTGATATAAGTAAAAGAAAATCAAGTGGAGGAGTAACAGAACTGCAAATGCTTTACCCAAACGGAAACGTAATAAACGATCTAAAAAAGAAAGATCTTCTCCTGCTAATAAAATTTATTCCTCCAGTCTTTCATGAATTTTATCAAAGTCTTCGATCTTCTGCACAGGGAAGAGGAGGGGATTTAGGTGTAGATTCCGATAATGAAGAAAATTAAGATGAATATTTTTTATCGAGTTTTGTACCGTTTGTTTACTTTTTAATATAGGAACAATTTTTGTATTGCATTGAGTTTTCTGTTCAAATAAATTGGTTTTTTGTCATATTAGTTTTATTACATTGTTAACCATCCCACAAAATACAACAATTGCAAAATGGACTAACCCACAACAAAAAACAAAAAAAAAACAATTTTTTAAATTTTTTTCTTTTTCTATTAAATCTACGAAATTTTATTCTATTTAGACCAAGTTGCAATTTGTGAAAAGCAAAAAATAAACGGTATTGGCGATTTTCAATTTACAGTACATCTTTCATTCTAATTTTCGGCGTTCACTCGTAAATGGCTTGGTCCATTTTGCCACTCATAGCCTCATATGTATGTGATGGTTTATTAAATATAGAAAAATCATGTTTATTATTTATATTTGAAATTGTTAAGTCTAAAAAGTTTATAGACTTATTTTGTTCAAGCTCTACGGTAAATTTGATATTATTGTGAATTGAGTTTATGTAAGTAATGAAGCTCTCTAATTGTCCATTTGTACCGATGAAGCCTAGCTAAAATGTCGTCCACATATCGGTGCCAGTACATACATTTTTTACTAAGGGGGTGTTCATGGATTATTTTTTCTATATTATCCATGAAAACTGCTAGTAGGGGGCTGAGAGGGTTACCCATAATGAAACCGTCTTTACTGCTATAAAACTCTTCATGGAAATTAAAATAATTTTGATTCAAACACAGTAATTATATCAGAGTGAATTATAGGATTAACATTATTGTATGTGAGCAAGTTATCAACAAGAGTTTCTTTAGGAGGTATACTAGGGAATATATTTATTGCATCGAACGATATGAATTTATAATTATGGGGTAGTATTATATCTTGAATATTATTAATTAATTCCGTTGAGTTCTTAACTGAAATTCATGGTTTGAATAAACAATATTTAGAAATGACATCTATGAGAATCTTTGAAATTTTGAATGAAGGTGCTGTGAAATAAGAAGCAACTGGTCTGATTGGTACCCCTCTCTATGGAGTTTAATTAATGAATTAAGTTAGGGTGTTGCGGATCGGGTAAAAATAATTTATATTTTTCTTTATCGGTAATTATTAATTCAGCGTTTTCTACTGAAATATTCGAATGTAATACATGAGAACACAAGTTATTCGTTTATTTTCCCGCCAGAATAGCTACCACAAATATACTATAATTGGTATGACGGAATGTTGACACACGCATAATAACGAAACAGGTTGCCACAAATGTCTTATTATCAAAATAAATACTTGTGAATCTGCAAAGAGAAAAGAAGACACCCAGCAAAAGAAATTGTTTATTATCTTACTGATTTTAATATACAGGGCGTACTTGGGGTATTTTTATATTTCACCAATATTTTTTCATGTAGAAAACATCATCTTTAAAAAAGCGGTTGTTATTAAATATTATTTTTATTTGTATCAACAACACACTGAATTACCTACCTTCTCCACTGTTAATCCCCTCTTTTAAAGTTATGTGCCTTTTCAAGGATTTCTTCAATGAAAATATTCAAATTTAATTCATACTGTTGTTAATAACAATGTAAATATAAAATTTGGATATGCGGGATGCTTATTATATAGATTATTTCTATTATTGTTATAAAAATTGTACTATATTGTAAGGAAACTGCTTAGAGAAATTTAATGCCATATAACAAAAATTGTACTCATCTAAACCAGTGACATGGTGGGAGGTAATACGACCCTTGGGTTTGAACATTTTACCACGCTTACGTTCAAAATTCTTTGAAGGAAACCAGGCCACTTTATCTCATTAAAACAATTGAAAATAACATTTTGAGTGTCAGAAATGCCGTTTGTACAAATATTATTCTTAATAATAATACAGTGCTATTGCGCACTAGTTTTATTTTAACACGCGAGCCGTAGGCAAGTGCCTTAAAATACAACGCATGCACGTGTGCCGTAAAACATTTTATCTACGTCCGCATTAAGAAAAAATAAAATATGCGGTTTGAGCGTGTTTGAAAACATATAATACGTATAATTAACTGTTTTGGTTAACTTTTTTTACAATTAAATAAATACATTGCATACAGTACCCAATGTTAAAAAAGCGGACACTTATTAGAAAAGCAAAAGAAATTTATCATCTTGGTGTAAAGCCGGCTCATGTCAGTACGGTTAATTAGAGGAATGGTGGATCATTAAGAAACATTCAAAATACCCATATATATATTTATTCTCTATCCTTGTTAGTTTGTGAGATACAGGACGATAAAGGGTGCAAATGAAAAACAAATTTTATTGCATATCTTCTCGCGGAATGAAAATACAAATTTAAAATTTGTGTGGGTTATAATATCTTCAACATATATCAAACGTATTGAATTGTCAAATTCTAATAAGCCAGTGGCATGGTACTAGGGCATCGTGAAGTTTTATTCTACCATATTCGTCAAAAAAAATTGTAGGAAGCTACACATTTTAGAATATATAGGGTGTTTCTTAACGCGGGGGTATCACTTAATTTTGGTCTGTAGCAAGTGAATTAGTGATCTTTCACTTTCATATATTTCGATCAGAGAGAAAATTTTATTCTTGATATCAGTTGATTGATGCATTGGAATTGCCAAACTTTTTAATCATAACCACCCTGGCAACACATTTTTCATGGTTTTAGCCTCATAAAAAATACTAGTAGGTAGTTGATATAGACCTATCCCGTCACTATCAGATTTTGATGCAAAATTATTATCATATTTATAATTTCAGCCCTAATTCGGTGAAATTGTTGTATACTTTAAATAAATAAAACTAAATTTCACAGCTTTTTAAAACTATTTATTTTACTATACCTGTTTCGCAAATTGTAATGTCGCATATTCTCCTGACGATGCAAATTACAATTTGCGAAAGTATTTTAAAGAAGCTATGAAATTTAAAATTTTTATTTTATTCATTTGAAAAATTACCGACGTTTTTTGTTGCTGGTTCTGAATTTTTCAAGTTCTTCAGTGTAAACTTTAAATTTATGCCTATATGTAGATACATAAAAATACGAGTATAGTAGAAAGAGGAATAAAGTAAATGAATTAATCCACACTAAACAATTACATAGGTAATACAAATCTGAAACTTTAGGATCGCTTCAATTATTGAAACTGTCAATCAACGAAAGGTAGATGAATTGAGTATTTCGTTTTTTAAACATTTTTGTAATAATACATAATTTCGTACCACTATTTAAGGTGTAGATA
Source organism: Galeruca laticollis (assembly GCA_963921935.1). NCBI lineage: Eukaryota > Metazoa > Arthropoda > Insecta > Coleoptera > Chrysomelidae > Galeruca > Galeruca laticollis. Next base: position 76,987,666 of record OY998177.1, read on the forward strand.
ACTCAAAAGATCATAAAGTTACGGATTTGTTTAATTTCATTATTTAGTTTGAATTGTTTAACCTATTCAATTATTTTCTTCTATTAAATCATGCTAGTATTTATTATGTATACATGTAAAGGGTTTCCCAAGATTTTTGTATACGTTGCATCTCAGGAACTATCAATTAGGTTTATTTGAAAATTGGGTAATCTTTCTGGGACCTACAGTGATTTCAATTGAAGTATACAGAGTATAGATAGATGGATAGATGTTTATTGACTAATTTACAATAAAATGTTTGTAGCACGTCAAAAAGAAAATACATACAAAAGAAATATACAAAATATATCTTAAGAAAAAAACAGAGTGAAATGTCATAGCAGAGATACGGTGTTGAGATTGCCTCGGCAATGCACAATGTAATCATCAACAGAGTAGAAACAATATTTAAGGAAAATCTTTTTTAAATATTTTTTAAAAGCATTGAAGCACAAGGTTTCTACCATTGATGTCAAAATATTAAAAAGCCTATAGTTTTGTGAATTTGATTGCGTCTTATTTAGCCGAAAGTAGCTACATCTGATATGATGAGCATCACGAGTGTTGTAGTCGCGGATATCTGAATTTATAGAAAACATTGACTATTTCCCATGAATTTGAATTAGAGTATGAAATAAAAACAAAGACGGTAATGGCATAATTTTATATTTTATGAAAAACTGTTTACAATGATCCCTGAAACCAAGATCAGCAAGCACCCTAATCGCCTTTTTTGCATTCTAACTACTGTTAAAGCATGGGAGGAATTACCCCAGAGGGTGATGCCATAGCTAATATGCGAATGAAAGAGTGAGAAATTCGTAGTTTTGAATGTACCGGAATTAGTAATATTTTTCAACTGTCGTAAAATGAATGAGGAACTTGAAAGTTTTTTGACTAAATGCTCAATATGTGCCTGTCAACTTAGCCTGTGGTCTAGGACTAATCCAAGTAATTTTACATTTTTTGTTTTTTGGTGAAATGACAATTGATTACTTGCAGATATATGCATGATTTCAGTTTTATTATTATTTAATTTTAGTTTGTTCGATGAAAATCATTCGTTTGCCCTGTTACTAACGCAATCTAGAGAGGCGGCTAAATTCGTATTATCTTTCTCCGAAATAATAAATGTTGAATCGTCTGCAAATAGAACCGACATATAGGGTAACATAAAACGGCTCAGATCATTAATATAAATGATAAACAAGAGGGGGCCTAGAACCGACCCCTGAGGGACTTCATGACTTACCTCCAGAAAATCTAATGTTACACCATTCACTGTAACACATTGCTTTCTGTTTGACAGGTAAGAACCAAGAAGCTTCAACGGAATTCCCCTAACTCCATAATAATTCAATTTTTCTAAGAGAATGTCGCGAGAAACGCAGTCAAATGGCCTTGAAAGATCGCACAGCCGTATGGCCGTACGGTTACCACGTTCAAGTTCTTCCACTACGCCACTTACAACATTAAGTACTGCCTGGGTGGTTGAGCGGGAATTTCTAAAGCCAAATTGGGAGCTACTGAAGAATTCGTTTCAATCAAAATAGTCATACAGCTGTTTTTTTATTAATTTTTCAATGACTTTACTGAATATTGAAATAAAAAGAGGAAGCACTTTGGATAGTTTGAAAATATCGGGATAAATACCGGTGTTAAAAATAAGATTTATGAGTTCCGTCAAAGGTTTTGCAGCAATAGAATTGATCTCCTTCAAGATGCGGCTATTGAGTTCATGAATATCAAGACAATCAGAATTTTTCAATGAATTAATGGCTGAAGAGACCTCAAATTGAGTGACCGGATGTAAATAGAATGAACCGCAAGGTGGCGTCATCACAGAAGCAGGGACGTCATCGCGATGAGTAAAATTCAATGGAAGGGGGGATGAAACTTAGCTCAAATGGAAGCGTTTTTTATTTGAAATTCAACGGTGATCACAGTGAGGGTACTCAAGTGGATAATTAAACCAAATTTTCAGATTAAGGTTTATTTGTAACAATAATCAGAACATTTCGACTTTACAGTGATAACTTTATAAAATATGTTCAAAATGGCCTCCGTCTGCAACAACACAAGCATCGAACCTTCTAAGTAGTTTACGTGTACATGATCTCTTGCGTAAGGTTATTACCAGCGGGTCTAACTTTATTTTTTAAATCGCTGGTGTATACAGGTTTTTCATTATAAACAAGATCTTTTAAAAGGGGTGATAGGACCGACGATCGTGATTTGATTGGAAATCCAGCATGAGGATAATTTACTAAAATGCCGCTATTATGTGAGGGTGCGCCATCTTGCTGCCATATCAAATATCTTAATCTTCTTCATTGCGATGACTTTCCTGCTTCTGTGATGACGCCACAGATACCTATATACCTCAGATGGAATTACTGTGGGTCCCAAAAAGATTACCCAATTTCCAAATGAACCTCGTCAGTTACAGCCTAAAATATTGGGACACCCTACCTGCATACGGAGTGAACTATCATAATTAGGCCAAAAGAATTTGCGATAATCTTAATAATTTTTATGGTCGTTAATCTGTAAAAATTAATGAACTTAACCAATTTATACACAAAAATAAGATTATAGGCGTCTGCATCTATCCCGAACAATCCTCATTCTGGGTCTCGTCCGTGATACGTTGATAGTGGTTCAGTTACTAATGGACATCTGACATACCTTTCACATCAGATTATCATAATAAATATGTACACCAACTACTGATGACAGAATTGAGAAGTAAAGCCATCACTAGACAAAAAACAGAAAACCAATATCAACGTGATATATGTTAGCGTAAACATACGAGTATAATTACTTTATAGGTATTTACGGAACTTGATCGGGTTAGTGATCTACATCCGACATTTATAATTTTGCGTTCGTTTATGTAATCCGATGGAACTAACCTCTTTGGAAAAGTTGAATAGGTTATGGAACGAGTTAATACCATTTAACCCTACTAGAACGGTAGGGTAACTTGGGTTATTGTGTGATTACTAGAAACAAAAATTCGAATTTTGTTAAATACATAACCTCTCATATGAAAAAATGGAAGAAGTGGAAAATGTGTTGCACTTCGCTATATGGCGACAGCTCATGAATGGTTTCTAGAACTAGAGAGCTGTCACTTGCTAATGAGAGAGCTTTCAGTCAACATTATACTCGAGTTTCGACCGACGGTGTACATGATGGGAAGAGAGATCCACTTGATAAGCAATTGAACGTCTGCACCTAACCTTAACAACCCTTATTATTGGTCTCGTTAATAATAGGTAGACACATTTCAGATCATCATGAAATATCTATATCAACTACTGATGACAGAAAAATTTTTGCTTGAATATGAACATATAAAGTGATATGATACTAATACCATTTAATATCCGATGATAGACAGGTGTTCATAATAGGTGAAATACTAAAAAGAAACATTCACCAAAAAATTTAGAATATTATAAATATAAAAAATTAAAATATGTGTTCAACAAATAGAAAATTAAATGCGGCAACTTTTATAATAGAATATATGTTTTAGGCTATATTTTGTTCCCAGTATAATGCAATTATTATTGAACAATTCTATATCCATATTTTGTTATGACGACATCGAAGTGGACGGTATCTGAAATCCGTGAAAGATAGTAAATATTGGATGAGAAAAATTAACCGTACGGTGTTACATCATAGTTGTCACTAATATTACCATATATACTTAACGTAAAAGTGTGCGCAATCGAGTAATTTGGAATTGTTTTCTTAATATTGCCAAATTTAAGTAAGATGTAATCAACGAGCACGCCGTATATCCATAGTTGCCACTAATAAGAGCAAACCGGAAAATTAACACCTCACTAGGTGGCGCTCAACGCAGCAACTTTGCAGTATCCATAAATATAGCAGAATCTGAACAAACTCAATCGTCACGTGTGGTGACATATGCACAAAAATTACTAAGTAGGTACCAATCGAATCAGCTTGAGCTATAGAATACTAAAATTGCATTGAAAATTGTGGCATACGTGTGCACGTATGCCACAAAAGACACGTACGCCACTAATACTGCCTATGCACGCACAAGTTGCCACTAATATAGGGACACAGACACACATATATGTACTATAATATTATAATATATGTAATTTTCTATGATGAATTTTAATTGTTTAATTTTAATGTAAACCTTCCTGTAAAGATAAATTTCAATTCGCCTCACGTTATTGTATATTGTCGCAGCGACAATTCTTGTACATGCAACTTAAAAATTTATGTAAGAAATTTCAACTTTGACAGTAGTTGTCAAAAATATGCCCGTCACTAATAAATCTTAATTTAGTATTTCTAAAATTGAATTTATGTGTATAATCGACCTATTTATCTTCTCTCAGGGTGGGATCAAACTGTTAAAAAGTTTTATTCAAAATTTGTTTAAATTTTTACGTATATCCAAATTATCTGTTTCACTATTGTTCGGAACCTATAGTAACTGTAAGTTTAATATTATAAAAGGCACTTCGAATATCTGATGACGTTTCCAATATTTCTGTCACTGAAAATTATCAACTGTCACTGATTTGATCGACAGTTTTATTTAATGAAAAATGTTTAATTTTCTGAAATTATGTTATAAAAAAGACTATATTGGGCAGGAATGCAAACTTCTATATTATACTACCAGACACAAATTAACAAATTAATATTCCCCAAAATTATTACAAACGAAACAACAGTCGTAATTTCTACGAAACTTAAAATTACTACAACCTATATGCTATAAACTAATCTAATAAAAAACGTTTAATAAAAGTTCCAATCGTTGATCTAAATCTTGATGTGGATAAATGTCAAAAACAAGCTTCACTCAAATTTGTCTAATTCAAAATTTTTCTTCTCTTATGTGAATTTCCTTATATGACTTATTAATTTTGTTTGCAATCAAAAATCTAATAGATGCATCTATGTCAAATTTTATTTAAAATAAGCCTTATTATTTCTCGAGAAATTATTGTATAAAAACTGGTTCGGACTCACCAACTAATGACTGGACAACTCGTACAATTCTAAATGACCTTAGAATTCACGATACCTTCTAAATTTTATTTAGAAATCTCGAACCATATTCACTACACACGATGCAATTCTTATTCGAATTATGCACGTACTGGCTTTATAATGAAATGGCTTTTGAATCTGGTTGTATAGATATACAACTTCTAATATATACCACAAAATTGAGACAACTCTAATTATGATGTTGCCTCTTCGGGGTTTCAAACATAACTGACTAAACTTTTGCAAAATAAATGAATATCCTTTCCGTAGGTTTAGGAAATTTTCTTGTTTTTAAAAAAATTACTAATCTATGATTATAAATAACCAAGTGAGATTTGAATTCTTTTATTACACTTGTAATGTTGCTAGCAGAGACCCCTATATTTTTAAATTTCAAATATTTTCTCCAAATCATAATATGTTCTTTCTATCATTAGATATATTCTACATAAATGTCATCAAAATTTGAAATGTCAAATTTGATATTTCTACTGAATCTTTCAAAATTAGTGAATTTACATATAACACAGTGTGTATCAAAAGTATGGCAGCCAAATATAAATGAATTTCCTTATGTTCTACTTTTCTCTTAAATTTCAAATAGAGGATCTGTATTATATATATATATATATATATATATATATATATATATATATATATATATATATATATATATATATATATTATTACGTTTGTTTTTAGTTTGTATCCTGTGTTCTATTTAAATAAAACAAGTACCTGTTATTTTTTTACTAAATATTTTTTTTAATAACACACAGACACGATACTAAAGAAAAACAACACTTTCACACAATTTATTTTTTTATACTCAAATTTATTTTGAAGGTATACCAACTAATATGTTTACCACTATGTTTTCTTTCTAAATTGAAATGGTAATTATAATAGAATTTTTGTAATTTTGAAATGGGTCCAAATTTGTTCTCTTTAGCCTTTCTTTTTATTGATTTTAATTATTTTGGATTTGAAATTAAATATGTAGTTATTTATTTGTTTATATATATAAGATAAATACTTTCCAGAGGAGGTTTATACATTTTAAAAATCTTTAGAAAAATAAATTATTATGTTACCGGTTTTTTTTCTTTATATGCCAATGATTTCTGTTCCGTGACGTTTTCTACTTATTATGTTTCTTCAATAACCATTCACCAGCAATCTTCCGTTATTCACCAATGTCTCAGCTCTGACACTTCATTTCAACGTTACTTCTTGTTTCTGGAATATCTTCTGCTGCACTCCTAACTTCCTTTCTTAACAATTAATTTTATTTAAATTCTACAACAATAAAAACTTTTACAATATCCGTCTCTGCTCTTCCAATTTGCTTTATATTATTCTGATGCTACTTATTGATGTTTAATGTTTATTATATGACTTCTGCTTCTCTTGTTACTTCGTTTCCTTTTAAATTGTATAAATTAACTTTTTCCAAAATGATATTTCTCTTTTTATAATGTTTATTTCTTTGCTTTGGTTCACTTATCTATGTATTCGTCTAATTAATATAATTTAGGGTTGTTTTTTATAATTTTCTCTTGAATTCCAATATCTCTGTCACCCCTCTTCTCAATCTCTCAAAAAACTCCCTATTTATCCGTTTCCCGGTATCGATATTTCTTTTTTTATATATAAAACGTTTAATCCCACTTAGATTATTCATTTGAACCAATCACATTTCCGTTCTATTTAAATTTAATGATTTAATTAATTGTTATACCTTCTTTACATATATTATCAACTAAATCTACATTGTAAACTATATTATTTACCAGATACACTTTTTTTTAATTTGTAAGAAATCTTTTCTTTTAAATGTCAATTAGTATATTTATATTTATCGAATAGCTGTGTAACCACATACATCTAACACCATATTCTTCTTATTATTTGATTAAAACCATTGACATTGACAATAATCTTAACCCAACATTTTAACTGTCCGCTAACATTTTGTGTTTGCAAAGTTTATTATAGATATGAATCGAAATATTGATTGCATTTATCCAATATTAATTTGTTCACTGGCAATTACCGAGGTATAGTTCATATTTTATGCTATGGTTTGAATATGTTGTCTTCTAGATAATATTATGATGGTTATTTGTGTAGTTAACTTCCACATTGGAATATGGACATTCTTATCAGGTATTTATAATTCTATAGCTACTCTATTTGTGTACATGATAATATATATATATATATATATATATATATATATAACATTTGTAACGGGGGTGATTTTGGCATCAGGGAACCCCAAAACGAAAAACTGCATTGAAATTTTTCCGAAGCCGCGTCATGCTACTCTCTACAATAGCCCTATTTCATTCTGAAATAAGCCTAAAAAATGACTCTATATACAGAGTGACTTTTCATGTGGTTTGATTTACATGCAGTTTGTATTGGGTTTTATCGGTGTGGGGTTTGTTTTGGGGCAACTACCGTTGCGTGTGATAACAAGGTGAAACTTGCAGAGACTGCGAACAAATGCAACACGTCAGGAATAGCTCATTTATAGATGACACAATCGGCGAAGTGTTAAACTTAAAATGATGATTTGCCTACAGACATTCATATTCAGCATTTGAGCAACTCTGGATAGCTCAGTTCGCTAAATGTGTTAATCAGTTTAAACAGATTCCGAGGTAGGTTCAAGTTTCGGCAATCGATCATTTAACTTTGATCATTCCTCGAACTCAGTATTTATATCGGCGAATGGGCGAATTCGTCATATGATTCTAACATCGTTTAAAGGCTATATTCTTTCTATATTCAGAAATGGTATCGTTTTCAAGTTTATTGGAAAAAAATAACACAAAAAAATAAAATCATAAACAGACTATAACTACCTATTACACTGACGTACCTCCTTTTGTAAGCCAATTGCAGTTCGCGTTATCATGAAAATAAATAAAATGGGGAGAAAGGACACGGCCCTGCAACTAACAATAATTTCGCAAAACAAAATGCTTTTTGTCGGCGGCTCGTCTCACAGAAACTGCCGTAGAGAAAAAAAACATAAAAGACTCTGTGCAATTGCTTTATTAGAAGATCGGATTTCCAGTTCCAGGGTTTGTCCGATCTCTATTCAACAGTAAACAGCATCCGCACTATACTTTTTTCTTTTTATTTATTTTTCATGTCTCGGAAGTCCTCCAGTCTTTCGTGCACTTGCAATTAGCGAAATTAAGTCTATTAAAAAGCATTTCGGGTTGAGATTTGTTGAAAATCGAATAAGGAACATTTTTTTAGTAGCAAAGTACAGTATTTCTTACGCTTATCTTAGGATATCGATCAAGTAGATAATCTGAAATGATATTCTCTTTCTGATTGGTTCTGGGTAATCATAATTTATTTATTTTTGTCTCATGTTCCCAGTAACATTGTCTCATGTCTTTAAAAGTCATCGATCGTGTTCATTCAAAATTAGGCTTAGGAAATATAACCTCAAAAAATGTATGTATGGGTTTTACACTATAAAAAATGATGCACGTCGTAAAGCGGGTAAATTTATATAATTTTTCAAATTGTTAATTTGTCTTGTATCTTTAGATCTTTAAAATACTAACATAATTTTGAAATCTGATTATAACCTACAAAACACACCTATATACTGTTTATCTCAGAAAGCTAGGTTTATTCATTTTGAAAAATTTAACACATCAGTTACGGGATTCATGCATAAATGTACAAGGTAATGCATTCCAGTTGGTCGAGGGGTATGCCGCTAGGAAAATATCCACAAAAGTACAGTGGCGAGTTAACAATTTTGCTATGATGACATGGTGCAGAAAACAGGGGCAAAATTAAAATATGTAGGTTTGTTTTCACTGCTGCTAATATGAGCGGTCGCAGATGTGTATCAGTTTCAGGAAATTATTGGTGAGACATGAATTTTTTTCAGTTATGTCCCGGTATCTACCTCTAACTCAAGCCCAATTGCAGAAAGAAGCTGCCAATTTGAGCGACATGGAATATTGTGCATCTGATTTTGATGGAGATGAAGAAGCGGAAGATGCATTACAATATGATAGCTGTTCATCATCACGGACAGCATCTTTGTCACCCGCTCGTAATATCCAGCCGTGTACTTCAACCGGTAAAAATTTGAGAAAAAGGGTTCTCAGGAAATCCTTTCTAGCAGATGATGGTGGTAGCAGCGATGAATTGGATGACGACGATGCTGATCCTGATTATGTATTAGAAGATAATGACACTCGTCCGCCAAATAAGATTGCGAGGTTGTTTTCTCAAGGTAGCGAATCATTTTCCGAGGAGGAACGGGAAGATGAGGTAGAGACTGAACGACAAGATAAACTGGGAACTCCATAATTCAGTCCACGAATCAACCGTTATAATAAGTCATTGAAGTAGTTCAAAGAAGGAGCACAAAGTCTCAAATTCACAGTTTATATATTCAAAGAATATTCAAGTGTAAATGTTGAAGTTGCTTCTTTCAAACCTATAGATTATTTTAGAGTTTATTTCGACGAGGAGATCTGTCAAAACGTTATCGACAAATTATATGTATATGCTACTCAAAACGGTACACATCTGAGGTTGAATTCAGAAGAACTGCATGCGTTTCTAGGAGTATTCGTGATAATGGGTTTCCACAGACTGTCCAGTTTAAGAATGTATTGGTCCAAAGATGAAAATTTTCATGTTGCACATATTACAAAAGTATTTACCTTGGAACGTTTCTTGAAAATTCTTCGTTTCCTGCATCTCAATGATAATGGGAAAATGCCCAACCCTAATACTCCTGAGTTTGATAAGTTATACAAACTAAGATCGTTGGTGGTCCATCAAACCAATAAGTTCCACGGTGCTTTTAAACCTTACAGGCACGTTTCTATTGATGAGAGTATGTGCCCTTTCAAGGGACGCACAACCTTAAAGCAGTACATGCCCATGAAGCCCATCAAACGGGTCATCAAAATATGGGAAATGGCGTGTTCTAAAACGGGGTACTCACTCAATTTTCAAATCTATCAAAGTAAAACTGATACAAAAAAACATGTTGAGTTGTGTGAACGGGTTGTGTTACAATTACCAGAAAAATTTTACAATAGAGGTTATTGCCTTTATTTTGATAATTTTTATACTACAATTCCCATCATTATTAGAGAAAGATCTATTTGCTTGCGAAACTTTTCGAATCGATCGTAAACATTTTCCAAAGCAACATTTATTGCCTGATAGACAGCTTGCTAGAAGTCAATCTGATTCTGTTGCTTCTGATGTATCTGCGTGCAAATGGAAAGATCGCGGAAAAAAACCGTTTGCGTAGTGAGTAATAGACACATCTATAATGAAGTAACAAAAGTTTTACGAACAAATAGAATTGGCGAAAGGGTAAAAGTACCGCGCCCCCAGTCTGCAGCTGATTATAATTAATACATGGGGTGAGTAGATCTTTTTAATTAACATCATGCCTATTAGTGTTTTAAATGAAACTCACGGTTTCTAGTTAATTCCACAATATAATAAAAATTATTGAAAATTCTAAAAAATTGACAATTGTTTCGACAAATCAATATCATCGTTAGAATGACAGAAGTTATATTTCATGTAATGCTTACCTGATGTTTAGTAGTTATTTTTGGCTAGGCCCAGAAGTGACCTAATTTGTGATAGACTTAATATATGTTAATAGAAAAACGAAGGAGATGTGATAATATAAATATTGAAGCTTAGATAATATCAGCCCTATGGTGATATACTGGATATCATTTTTCCAATTAAGATCAGTATAACTGTGCAATGATATAGAAAACCAGGAAAACTATATCTGCTTATCTTTACAATTATCACTTAAGACGACAGTTTATTAGTGGGGAACTACTTAGATTTATCTGTTCATTGACAATTTCATATTGTGGGTTTCTTAAATGTCTTCTAATTTCCAATTCCTCAAGGAAATCTAGTTCTTGTTTCTTTTCACAAATATGCAGCACTTCTAGTTTTGTGTTAGGTGTCAATGAATGATTGGTGTGAAGTAGATGTTTTGCGTAGTGGGATTTATCTGGTTGTTTCAATCTGTATGCTCGTAGTAATTGTTCACTGTATCGGATTTCCAAATTCCTAAGGGTCTGACCCAAATAGACAGCATTACATTCTGGACATCTGAGTTTATATATACCTGACTTCTTTAATGGTGGTATTTTTGTTTTTACATTTAACAATTTTGTACTAACGTTACTTTCTGTTTTAAAAGAAATTCTTGTATTCGTTGCTGAAGATATTATCTTTCAAAAATTATTAGAAATATTTCCTGCATATGTGATGGTTTTATAAGTTCTTATTTCATCAGTTTGTTTAGGAAATATTAGTTGTAATGCAACTTTTTCCTCTTTTTTACTAATTAACTTATTTATCATATCTAATGGATAACCGTTGTTGCTATTTGTTCAATTGTATTAATCTCTTTATCAAAATTACATTTGTTCATAGGAACTGAAAAAGCTCTATGTATCATTGAATTATATGCCGCTAGTTTATGGGATATGGGGTGATTGGAATTAAATGGAATTATCACATCAGTCTGTGTTGGTTTTCGGTAAATTGAATAATCAAGTACATTATTAACGCTTTGAATTTTCAAATCAAGAAAATTGATCGAGCTATTTTCTTCAATTTCTAATGTGAATTTAATTTTTGAGTGTACATTATTGATGTTGTTGAAAAATACATCTAGGTAGTTCTCCACTAATAAACTGTCTTCTTAAGTGATAATTGTAAAGATCAGCAGATATAGTTTTCCTCGTTTTGCACAGTTATACTGTTATACAGTTATACCATAGGGCTAATAATATCTAAGCTTCCATATTTGTAATATCACATCTTCTTCTTTTTTCTATTAACATATATTGAGTCAATCACATGTTAGGTCACTTCTTGGTCTAGCCAAAAATAACTACTAAACATCAGGTAGGCATCACATGAAATGTAACTTCCGTCATTCTGACGATGATATTGATTTATCGAAACAATTGTCAATTTTTTAGAATTTTCAATAATTTTTATTATATTGTGGAATTAACTAGAAACCCTGAGTTTCATTTAAAACACTAACATGAGCAGATTCCACGAAGTAAGGGTCGAGACAGTTAATATCATGCCTATTACTCAATTTCGTGGAAATCCAGACGTTGGTGGATGATAATCTTCTATTATCTGATTGATGCATCAATTGTTAATTGCTATATATTGTATAAAGAAACCTTGAATAAAAAACAACCAGGTACTAAACCCCTAACTGCGTTACAGTTTCGCAGCATTCTAGCAAATGAACGTATCGGTAACTTTACTCAAAGGAAGAAATATTGTCCTCGAAGACAGAATTCTCCAATGGACACATCCTCCCATCTTCCAATCAAAGGTACTTATTGGAGATGTGTACTATGTAGCTCATCAAAAAAAGCAAACGCGTTCCAATATAATATGTCAGAACTGTCAAGTTGCTTTATGTAAGGATTGTTATGCCCCATACCATGTGAAATGATTCATAATTACTGTACACATTTTTGAAGTTTTTAGTTAATTTTTTTAGAAACTGTATTGTTATTTTTCCATGGATTCTGACCATCCTCCTAACACTATTCCCTAATGAGAAGCAGATATTTCAGCCAAAAATAGTTCTGCCCCTTAAAGGGTTAAAACTAGAATAACCGGCAAGGCAAGAGGTTTGATAACTACGGAAAATTCGATTATAGAAATTAGGTACAAACGTAAGTCCGGAATAAGAGGAGAATAACCAAAGTGTTCTTTTGGCAAAGTTGAACAAAGTACTTCAAAATGGTGAAGATGTAACAAGTTACGCGACGGAAATAAAAAAGTTGGCGGAGAAATTACAGGAAGTATATGTGTCGGAAGGTAAGCCAGCGAACCTAGTAGAAAAGTAAACAAGATAAGCGACAGTTAAGGTAGTAACGATGAACGCCACGGTGGATTCTACTAAAACAATTATAGCAGCTGGAAATTTCGAAACTACGCAAGAAGTGCTATCTAAATTGGTGTTCGTTGAAGGCATAGTAAGCCAGCAAGAAGTATTACATTTCGGGGACAATAAAAAGTTCTTTAGAAAACCAGGTTCAATTACAGGAGCAATCAGAGAACAGGGCACAATGGAAGAATTTACATCGGTAACCCTCAAGGAAGGGCATTTAGACAATACAACCACGGAAATGGATATGTAGATCATCACAGTAAAGATAGAAAATTCAACAGGAATAACAATTACAACAATAATAATAACGTAAGAATATGTGAGATAGAAAATGAGGAGTCGAGAGTGAATCAAAAGCAATTGGGGTTTTGAATATGCATAGTAAAATAAATGACGAATCCACGATTTCAGAAACCTATTCAATATACAGGGTGTCCCGAGACTAATGGGAAAAAAGTCAGGAGCGTATAATCTGAGCCAAAATATATAAACTTTTTCTATGCAGGCTCTCGTTTTCGAGTTATAGGCCTCCAAAGTTTTAATTTTGAATTTGGTTTCTATTTTTATTTTTTGTACTAGTTATTTGATCTTTATAAATAGACGCAAAAGCTATAATGTACATGTATGTTTATTTTGGAAAGGTAAACAGATTTACAGTAGTGCCTTGAAACCAGGGACGGACTACTCGCAATGGTTAGTGATCCAAAAATGTTGCAGGGATGGCACACCCTGTATGAAATTATCGAAATTGACTTCCTCACACATTAAGCTAACGAAAAGGTACTCTTGGTGGAATTCGATAAAATAAGCCGTTTGGCTAATATTTACAGTTTTATTAATGCGCTACGTACAAATTTACCTAACTAACTTATTAATACGATGTTCAAGATTTACCTACAGTACTACAAAAAAATAATTTGATGATCGCAGATGATAAAAACATTGAGAACTTATTTGATGGGAATTAAATAGGTACGGAAACAACGTAATTAGTTGCTTTTAATCAAAATTACGAACACAACATTATTAAACCATTAGGAAAACCTCAAACAACACAAGTTATAAAACATTAGACTAAAACTAATTCCTAAACAACAACAAAAACTAACGTTATTCTAATAAGTGTTCAATATGAGCTCCTCCCACTGCCACACACATTCTAAGTCTACGAAGGTTGTTTCTTTGCAATTGAAAGAGCAATCCCACATTATTTCTAATAACATTGCAGCGTAACACAATTCTGTCTATCAAATCTTGCCTTGTTTGCACAGGTGTTGCGTATACCTTACTTTTGAGATAACCCTAGAGAAAGAAATCCATAGGATTAACGTCTCCTGATCGCGGTGGCCATTGAAAAGGGCCTCCACGACCAATCCATCGATTAGGAAACCTTGTGTGTAAATGCTGTCGTACATCTAAACTGAAATGAGGAGGGGCTCCATCATGCATGAACCATAAATTCCTACGAGTTTGTAGTAGCACATCATCAAACAGGTTCCATAACTCATTTTGCAAAAACAACAAATATCTCTGACCGGTCAAAGTACCGTCAATAAAGTAGGGCCCTATCAAATGATTGCCATTCCTGCCCAATCATTAACCATGAATCTATGGTGGCTCCTAGTTTGGATAATGCAATGTGGATTCACATCATCCTATAAATGCATATTATGAGATTTTATGACTCCATCTCTGATAAAACCGGATTCGTTCGTAAAGAGAACGTTACACTAATAAATGTATTGTCTGCTTGTTGTTGTTGCAGAAACCACTGGCTATACTCAAGTCGTGAAGGATAATCAGCCACTGACATACTGTGTACTTTCTTCATGTGAAAAGGATATAACAGCTGTTCTTTTAGGACGCGATGAACAACTGATTTCGAGACGTTATCTTTGTTCTCTTGATAATTTTTGTAAACTCGTTGATGGTTCATTATCAACTGCATTTAACAAGTCTTGTTCAACTGCCACAGTACGTACGCTTCGTACTGGACCTTCTCCGCCTTTCTTTGGCAATAAATTTCCTAAAATGTGAAACTTTGTTTTGTATACATGGAAAATTACATTTACTTATTCATACCTGTTTCTCGTAACCTAAGATCAAAATTATCAAACATTCATCTGTCTGGCAATGCTCTGTTTGCAAAATGTTCTGCATAAAGCATTCTGGCCTCTAAACAGGTTCGAGAAACCAGTCCATACATTAAATGCATATCTGCGTACTCAATAAAAGTGAATTCTGCCATTGTAACTGTTAAATTAAGGACTTATGAATTATTGACAAGTACTGACTACGAACTATTCTACACAGTGTTTGACAACTAATCCTATGGCTACTTGATAAACGGTAAAAACACTTTTTAAAAGTTTTTATCAACTTTCGAATTAATAAGTCGTTAATGTTTTTTATCTTCTGCTATGGTGACATTATTTTTTTGTAGTGCTGATGGTAAATCTTGGACGTCGTATTAATAAATTAGTTTTACCTCGTTGTGTACATATAAAAATGGTGAATGCGTAATTTGGTACGTAATGCATTAATAAAACAGTAAATATTAGCCAAACGGCTTATTTTATCGAATTCCAACAGAAGTACCTTTTCGTTATCTTAAAGTGCGGGGAAGTGAATTTCGATAATTTCATACAGGGTGTGCCATTCCTGCAACATTTTTGGATCACTAACCATGGCGAGTAGTCCGTCCCTGGCTTCAAGGCACTACTGTAAATCTGTTTACCTTACCAAAATAAACATACACGTATATTATAGCTTTGCCGTAAATTTTATGAATATCAAATAACTAGTACATAAAATAAAAACCAAATTCAAAATTAAAACTTTGGAGGCCTATAACTCGAAAACGAGGGCCTGAATAGAAAAAGTTTATATGAAGAACTAACATTATTTTGGTTCAGATTATACGCTCCTGACTTTTTTCCCATTAGTCCCGGGACACCCTGTATAGACAGAGGTAGACATTTCTTTGATCAAAATTTCTAAAAAATTTCCTTATCATTTAATTTAAACTAACGATAAACTAAATATCAAGGAAATAACACAAGGTTTAGCTAAGACTTTAGGTGAAATAAACATTAACCTTTTCCTATACCAACTAATGGGATTGTAGGAAGATATTTCATGAGTAAATAATACAATTGTGTATAAGATTTTCCGCCATCAGAATTACACATAAATTGCAAGTCTAGAAATCCAGTAACAATTCAGATTTTCGGTAACCCGGTGTATGATACGTTAGCCATACCACCTAGATGTGAGGTGTAAAGATTAGTAGAAAATTTTAAAAATTTGCGAAAAGATAAAGTAGTGCAACAACAGGAACTAGCGCCGGAGTATTTATAGCTAGATCAATCATATCAGGGAAAAACCCATATGGTAGAATTTTAAATACGAATTACGAGAGTATTTAAGTAAAAACTAAAGATATTATAATATTGGAATTAGATTTGTTTGATGTATATAGAATTACGAATGATAGCAAGAACAGAATGAAAGAACTGAGAGAGTCGTTAAATTTAGAAGTATCGGAATATGTGAGAAACGATCTAACAATTTTATGTAAAAATTATGTAGAAATATTTGCTTTGAATTATCACACAATAATTTTTATGAGCAAATGCTATTGGTAAGAGACAATACACCAGTATATACAAAAATTTATCGCACTCCACACTCACAAACGTCAGAGCTTAACAGTCAAGTTGATGAACTTATAACCCAAGGAATTATACAACCCTCATTTTCAGATTATAACAGTCCAGTGTTGCTCGTTCCGAAAAAATCGAAAAGTCATGAAAAAGCATGGAGGCTTTGTATCGATTTTAGGCAACTAAATAAGAAAATAGTCGCAGATAAATTTCCGTTACCCCGAATAGACTAAATTTTTGATCAATTAGACAGATCAAAATGGTTTCCAGCTTTAGATCTTATGTTAGGTTTTCATCAGATACCTTTAGAACAATCATCTAGAAAGTACACTCCTTTCAGTACAGAAAAAGGCTTCTTTAATTTACAAGACTACCCGAGGATGATGTCAATAGCAATTTCAGGCTTAACTCCAGAAAAAATATACCTTTATATGGATGATATAGTAGTCATAGGAATCTCGGAAAATCATCATCTGAGCAATCTTAGGAAAGTGTTCGACTCATGTCGTAAATTCAATTTGAAGTTGTATTTTTTACTCTTGTCAGGGTAAGTTTATTTAAAATACGAACATATTCTTCAAGGTAGAATTTTAACGCATATTCTAAAATCTCTCTATAACGAAGAATTAGTCGAAGGAGATCTGAAATAAGGGCACTTATCTCGATAACATAAACAAACCAATATTCGTTCCGATATAATTTTGTAAAAGCAACATCTGGCAAATAAATATTCGGTGGTAGTTATATCATCTTACGCTGTATATCGCATAAGAAATAAAGACCAAAATTGCTTGAAGTTGAAGCATCATTTTTCATACCAACTCGAACTAGTGTTCAATCTCAGTTTTTTGATCATTGTTAAATCTAACAGAGTAAATTTCAGTATAATTAGAGAAAAACGTTGTGATTGTAAAAGTTTAATAAGAGCGATCTTCAGTACAATAGGTGCGTTTTTCACAGAGTAACTTTTTCATAGATTGTAATAATTATTATTATTATGATATATTGTTTTGATAAGCTATTATAACTGAAACTAATTCGTATTTAACCTTTTATGTTGACAAATCTATATATTTATACATATATTTATATAAAATAACTTTGTTAATTTTTTAATTTGATATCTGAGATTACAAACTTTACATTAATTTGAGCTACGTTGCGAGTTCGCCCTTCGTACTTCGCTAGTTGAAAGGAATAGTATCTTAGTGAATGCTTATTACACTGTTTATCATGATAAATACTCCGGACTAGCAAATGTTGTGCTCTTGGAGAGGTATTTCGCGAGTTTACCCTTAATACCTATGACCCGAGAGACGCTTGAACGTTCTTATGGAACATTTCGGAGTGCGTGTTGAGTTGTTGGCATGGCTGAAATTTTTTTTATTAGGTCGAATTTTCCAAGTACAATATGAGGATACCTTAAGTAATTCACGTGAAGTGCGCAGTGGGGTACCTCAAGGTTCCATTTTGGGTCCTATCCTTTTCCTGGTATACGCTTCTGACTTAACTGCTAAGTTTAAATGCAAAAACAAATCGTTTGCCGATGACATGAAGTTTCACCATTGTACTGATATTCAAAACTGTATTCAACACGACCTGGATGAATGATTAAAATGGTACAATGAGTGGAGCATACCAGTAAACTTTAACAAGTGTTGTGTTTTGCAGTGCGGTTACAACAATCCATGTGTCACATATTATCTTGAATCAGAGCCTATAAAATCAGTTCAGGAAGTCATTGATTTGGGTGTCATAATTAATACAGGACTGGGTTGGTCCTCGCAGACTGCAAACGCGGTTAACAGGGTAAACTCAGCTCTGTACTTGATATCTAAGGCATTTCCAAGAATGAGTCCAGGCTTGTTATTGAAGCTATACAAAAGTTACGTTTGACCTCACTTAGAATTTGCTATCTCCGTTTGATCTCCGCACCTCAGACGTGATATAAACCTTATAGAGGGAGTTCAAGGTAGAGCTACAAAATTGCCACTAAATTTTTCTCACTTAAACTATGGAACAAGACTAAGCAAGCTCGGGCTGACGACACTATCTGAGAGAAGAGAGAGAGGTGATGTCATTACAACGTTTAGAATTATAAGAGATGACTTTTGGGAAAATAACGCTAAAAAGTGGTAGGTCAAATATGCCTTGATATATTTATATCTATATATTTGAATAAACCACACTCAGACCAAAAGGCCTGAGTTTATGTAAAATGCCTTAAGAAGAGAACTAGTTGAAATAATAATAATAATAATAATAATAATACTGTACCACATGATCAGAAGGGCCACTTGTTTAGTTAGCTTAGGCGCCAACAATGTCCTTTTTAAATAAAATAATAATAATAATAATAATAATAATAATAATAAATATAATCGAATTACTTAAGACAATGATAGCTCAATGGGAAACCAAAGTAACCAATGGAACAACAAATAGCGAAGGTACCGATATAAGAATTGAACGTGGTATTTTTAAGGTGATGCTTTAAGCGCGCTATGGTTCTGCATTGCCATAAATCCACTATCCACAGCTCTTAATGAACTACATCAAGGCTATGATATAGACAACAATGTGCAATTATCACACTTAATGTACATGGATGACATCAAGTTGTTCTCAGCTACTCAAAAAGGTCTTAAAAAAGAACTAAGATGTATCGAAAACTTCTCCAATGACATACGAATGAGCTTCGGTTTAGATAAATGCAAAACTAATAGCATTCGAAAAGGAAAGTGGCACGAGTCAGGGGACCATGAATTAACAGCGGCATCAGGTGGTGGAACCATCTCTCACATGCAAAAAGATGAAAGATACAAATATCTAGGCTTAACCCAAACACAGGGTATACAAGACGTAGAAATGAAACAGCAGATGAAAGAAAAACTAGAAAAACGCACCACAGACATTTTAAAAACAAAACTTTCAGCACAAAACATAACAACAACAATAAATAATTACGCAATTCCTGTAGCAGCATATAGCTTTGGAGTGGTGAGTTGGACTGTTACTGAGTTAGATGACTTAAACAGAACAATTAGAACCTGCTTCACTAAACACAGAAAACATAATCCTAAGGCATGTAAGGAAAGGTTCCATATACCGCGAAAGCAAGGGGGTAGGGGTATTGTGGACATGCGAACCAAACATAAAAAGCAAATCGAACTTATGAGAAAATATTTCTACGATCAAGCAATACATTCTCCTATCCACCAAGCAATCATTTATCTTGACAAAAACCTGACACCACTAAAACTAAACGATAAAGAACATGCATGCGACCCACACCTACTCCATCCAAAAATTGATAAATCGATGGAAAGAGAAGGAACTCCATGGCAGATATCCAAACAAACTCGATGATAATAACCTCGATAAATCTGCGTCACCTGGATGGCTTAACAGAGGGAACATCTTCCCGGAGACAGAAGGCTTCATCTGTGCTATTCAGGACCAGGTCATACCAACTCGTTCTTATCTTAAATACATCGTAAAAGATCAAAATATAACAACAACACAATGTAGAATGTGCGGGGAAAAACATGAAAACATTGAACATCTAATTAGTGGATGCACAACACTAGCCCCACGAGAATATACTAACCGTCACAACAACGTAGCTGAAATAATTCACACCGAACTTTGTCACAATCTGAAATTAATCAAAGAAAAAGTTCCCTATTACAAATACACGCCACAAAATGAACATTACTTAGTCTACTGGGACAGAGAAGTTCAAACCGACAAAGAAGTTCAGCACAATAGGCCAGACATTCTCATGTACAATAAAACAAACAAAGAAATTATACTTATTGACATTGCTGTCCCAGCTCCTGATAACATCTCAAAAAAGGAAACAGAAAAAATCGAAAAATACCAACCACTATGTGAAGATCTAATGCAAACCTGGCAGGCCACAAAAGTCAAAACTATCCCAATCATTACCGGAGCAACAGGGGAAATGCCAAAAGGATTGCAGACATATCTTGACAGCCTCGGAATAAAAAAAGAACTCTTCTTCGAACTCCAGAAAGCCGTCATCTTAAGCACCTGTAATATAATGCGAAAAGTATTAAATAAGAAATAGATAGATAGCATTGTGAACCTTGCAACATAAAACTTGCCGGTTCAACAATCAAAGATATCCTGTTAACGTGATTAAAAAAATAATAATAATAATAATAATAATAATGCCTTCCTAGGAGCTGTCAGACCTTGTCGTTGGTGGAGTAACTTCCTCCCTCCTCGAGCCGCAAGGACGGGAAGGGAGGTGTGAAACTAAAAAACAGCTCAGAAATGGTCAGTGGGGCACTGGTGGGCCTATTTATGCCGATAGGATAGCACCAACAAATGCCAGTAGAAGATCCAACATGCCCAAGTTACATCCGAACACACTGGCAAGTCCTGACCAGATATGGGGGACGAGCGGTGAGTTCCCGGAGCTGAAAAACTGGAACCCTCGGCTATGGTACGGTAACCCAGACAGAAGAGTCCAGAGGAGTGAACCTCAATAAAAAATTCGGAACCGAAGATGGAAGCAATCGTGTCGATCGGTGAATAGCCCCACGACAGAGAGGCTGCGAACGATGCCATTGAGATACCAGGCGACCCCTCAATGTATTTAGCGGTATTTACGGTTTTGATATTCAGCAAAATAAAAAGAAAAAGAAAGGTTGACCTAAAGGCAAGCCAAGAAAACCTCAAACTGGTATAGATATAGAAATACGACTTCCGGGCCAAGAGCCTTTAGCTTCGGATTCAAACATGTAATATAAATTCGTCTATTCTAGTCTTGTGCTATTTATTTATTTATACATTCTCTTTAGTCATAAATTTCGTTCATTTATATACTTCATTTATTTTACTTTTTATCTATTCACACATTTTATCCATTTATAAATTTTATTTATACTCAATTTTAAACTCACGCAGCTCTTCAATGCACATAACATAAACTTAATATCTCATGGCTCTAAACAAAAATTTACTACAATGGAACTGCAACGGGTGTAAAATGCGCTACCCTGAATTGAAGAGCTTGATTCTCAGTAAAACACCTCTCCTCATCTGCATATAAGAATCACATCAGAAACAAGGAGAACATTTTAATTTAAGAGGCTATGAATCTGCCAGATTAGACGTCATACATGATAGACGTGCTAGAGGCGGGGTAATAACGTTTATTAAAGAGCACATACCATTCACTATCACTCCTTTGAACACAAACCTTCAAGCTATCGCAATATCCATACTTTTTCCCTTCAAAAGGACCATTTGTAATATGTATCTTCCCGATGTACACTGGACACCGGCAGAGTTACGAAACTGTATTAGACAATTACCGGAGCCATTCCTTCTGTTGGGTGATTTTAATTCACATAACGAACTATGGGGTTCGACAAAAACATGCCCAGGAGGTAGAATCCTAGAGGATATAATAAATGAACGAGACCTGATCATTTTGAATTCAGGAGAAGGAACATATCTCAATCTAAGATCAAACAATATGACTTCAATCGATCTAACCATTGCGTCAGCAAAAATCGCACACAAATTCAACTGGTACGTCAATGAAGAATGGAATTCAGATCATATTCCTCTATCCATTGGAATAGCAGATAAAAGCATACACAAAAGGCGTAGACAAAAATATATTTTCGATAAAGCTGACTGGACACTTTATGAAAATACTTTAGATTCGCAAAACATAACAGGAGTATCAATCATGGAGCAAGTTGACGAATTAACCAATGCCATTCAAAATGCTGCTAATTTAAGTATACCTAAAACAAGTGGTTTGGTAAAAACAAGGAGAGTACCTTGGTGGAACCCAGAATTGGAAGAGGCCATTAAAAGTAAGGAAAGAGCCTTCAATTTATTTAAGAGAATGCCGAGCAACGATAACATGATTAACTTCAAAAGACTCAGAGCCAAAGCCCGTTTTCTTTTGGTGAAAAGCAAAAGAGAATCGTGGTAAGATTATGTCGGTACAATCGACTTAAATACCTCAACAAAAGAAATTTGGGAAAGCATTAGAAAAATTAAGGGATATAGCTTCAAAGTGACCTCACCCTTATTAATTATAAACGGTAGAGAAGTTACGGGCGAAGATAATATAGCAGAAGAACTTGCCAAGTCATTTGAAACAGTAAGTACCACCAATAATTATAACCCAAATTTTGTACAACTTAAAACCATACAGGAAAGCATAACGATGAACTTCGAAACACGAGAAACCATACCCTATAATAAACCATTCAGCTTAGAGGAACTTTAGGAAACAATATCAACCACCAACAATTCAGCACCAGGTAGTGATGAGATCCCTCTTGAACTCCTTAGGCGCTTACCTGAAAATAAAAGAATATATATCAAATTTATTTAACAAAATATATATCAACGGTACTTACCCCACACAATGGAAGAATGCAATTATAATACCAATCCCAAAACCCGGAAAAAATGCAAAAATTCCATCTAGCTATCGACCCATCTCACTAACAAGTTGTCTAGGTAAAATACTAGAAAAAATGGTTTGCGTAAGACTACTGCAACATCTGGAAAAAGAAAAACTATTATCAAATTATCAAATGGGCTTCCGTAAAGGAAGATCCACTGTCGACCCACTCGTATTAATGGAGAACTACATAAAAAAAAGTTTTTCTGAGAGATCACATACGGTAGCAATATTCTTTGATATCGAAAAAGCCTATGATACAACATGGAGATACGGGATTTTGAAAACATTACATACATGGGGTTTTCGTGGCAACTTGCCGAAATTTGTTCGAAGCTTCCTAAGTGAAAGGAAGTTTAGCGTTAGTGTTGGAATGGAAACATCACGAAGGCATTATATGGAAAATGGAATCCCTCAAGGGGCAAACTTGAGTGTAATTCTATTCTTCGTAGCTGTCAACGGCTTGGCAAATATTGTATGCGAAAGAGTACAAAAAAGTCTGTATGTGGATGATCTGGCGATATTTTTTTCCTCGCCGCTTATGGAAGATATAGTCAGCACATTACAGAATGGCATAGATGTGATCGCAGAGTATTCGGAAAACAACGGTCTTAAAATATCGGTAGCTAAAACACTTTGCATACTCTTTTGCAAGCAAAACAGAAGTCATCCTGAACCCATGCTGTACTTGTATGGAAATATTATCCAGATTGAAACATCTACCAAATTCCTGGGTCTCATTTTTGACAAGAAACTTCTTTGGCAAGACCATATAAAAGAGCTTGCAGTGAACTGTAAAAAAAGGTTGAATATCTTAAAAACCATAGCCAATATCAATTGGGGATCTGATACAACTGTACTGATAAATTTTTACAAGACGTACGTATTATCAAAAATGGATTACGGGTTCATTATTTACGGCTCGGCAAGTGAATCTAACTTGAAAGTACTGGAGCATATTCAAAGTACTGCCTTAAGATTAGCTCTAGGAGCATACAGAACAAGCCCTTACCTTTCATTATACTGCGAAGGAGGAGTAACACCACTTCGGTACAGAAGACAAAACTTAATGTCAAATTACTGCTCTAAAATTCTTCACAACCCTACAAATCCAGTTCATAAAATACTATCTGCACCAGCGACACCTTTCCATACCCAACGAATTAGCAGTCTATCACTTCCTATAAGAACATCACTTTTACTGTCCTCTCTAAATATCAGCACAGAGGAAAATGACGAAGGCCTAGAAGAACAGAAAAAGAGCATAAAAGAAAAAATTATGGACAAGTGGCAAGAAGAATGGACTGTAAATAATAACTTCCTAAAACAAATACAAGCAAACATAAAACTCAAACCAACAGAATACAAACTTCAAAAACGTAGGGATAAAGTGGTAATTACCCGGATAAAAATTGGGCATACTAACCTGACCAGCTCTCACTTTCTTCTCGGTAGAAACCCACCTGTCTATGAATGCGGAAGACAAAACACCGTAAGTCATCTAATAGTTGAATGCCCACTGATTTCTCGTAGCTGTCTAGATATGGGGATTACAAAAGATGTTAAGTCATGCACATCAACAACAGGCCAGCAAATTAAGCTCCTAAATTTCCTGAAAACGAACAATTTGTATCTGAGAATATAAAAGTGTAGCCTCTCAAATGTTGGGGGAGGTTTTTGGTTGGTAGACCATAAAGGAGTCCAACACTACCCGAATATAGGTCGGGTGAGCATAAGTTTTCCCTCCTCCAAATTAGAAGAGCTAATGACCAAAGCAGTCGATGCTCTATAACAAAAAAAATAATAATAATAATAATGATAATGAAAAATTCAAAACAAGAACAAAATTAATCCTAAAGTCGAAGCTTTCAGGACAAATTCTAGCATATGCCGCGCCAGTTGTTGCTTACAGCTTCGCGGTGATACCATGGACGACCACAGAGCTAGAGGAACTCAACAGAAGAACACGGGTTGCGTTCACAAAGCACCGAAATCACCATCCGAAAGCCTGCAAAGAGCGGTTCCACCTACCACGAAACAAAGGAGGAAAGAAATAACTGACTTCCGCCTCAGATATAAGACACAAATAGAACTACTGAGGAAATATTTCTATTCAAAACACGACCTATCGCCACTACATAGAGCTGTCATTGATATAGACAAGAAACTTACACCACTAAACCTCAATAATAAAGAATTTGAAGCGGATAAAGAATGCACAATGGCATCAGTAGAAACAACATGGAAAGAAAAGGAACTCCATGGACGGTATCACAACACTCTCTCTAACGAGCAAATTGATAAAACGGCAACATTGAGTTGGCTAACAAAAGGTGGAATATTCCCGGAAACAGAAGGGTTACTCTTCGCCATACAGGACCAAGTAGTTCCAACCAGAGCACACTTAAAGTACATAGTAAAGGACGAAAGCATCAACACCACCAGATGTCGCATGTGTAACAAAGGTCACGAAAATATAGAACATATAATAAGATCGTGTGAGGTTCTTGCTTCGCGTGAATACACAAATAGACACAATAACGTCGCAAAAATTATTCATGCCGAAATCTGCACCATATTGGGACTAGAGAACGAACTGATACCATATTACAGATATAACCCGAAGAACGTAACAGAGAATGATGGTTTTTTAGTGTATTGAGACAGAGAAATCCAGACGGATCGGGAAGTAACGCACAACAGACCGGATATTGTCCTATACGATAAAGAGAAGAAAAAAATTTCATTAATTGAAATATCCGTTCCTTCTCCCGCAAACGTATTTAAAAAAGAAAAAGAAAAACAAGATAAATACCTACCTTTATCGGAAGATATGAAGGAGACATGGCAGGCAGAGACCGTGCGCACAATCCCAATCGTCATAGGGGCCACTGGCGAGGTATCAAAAAAACTCAGAAAACACCTGGAAGAACTAAACTTACCTTGGGAACTTGTAACATCGTCCATAAAGTCCTGTATAAACCTGCAAAAGATAATTAAAATATGCATCACGCTGGTACGTCTTGTGACTGACCCCACCGGCTGCAAGGCACGCCGTGGAAACACGTGACCAAAAAAATGATTGGTCATGTTAAGTCATATCTTAATTATACCGTTTTGCAATTGTGTGGAATATGGGGGTAATCTTGCTGCTGTCTAGTCTACTGTAATGACTTTGATAAATAGGTAGTTTTAATATGAAGACGGTAACATTTTTGATATAATCATCAGCGTATTAGTTTTTTGGAGGCATTTTGTCTTAAAGATCACCTTGGTAAATTCCAGAACAGTTAGAGCTCATTTTAAGACTGCAAAGTTCTAGAAATTTGTTTGTTTCACTTAAGGTTCTACGAAGACATTCCTTACAAATTTTTTGTTCTATTCCATTAATTCTGAGATGATGTATGTGCAAACTGTCTATTTTTAATTTTTCTCTTTGTTCTCTCTCTACAAGAAGCCTTCTTTTGTTTTTTTATCACGCTCGTTATAAACTGTACCCGTTTTTAATAAGAACCAGATCCCCAATAACCCTTGAAAATAATTTCTCTATCTTCATCCATAAACTCCTCTCTGGGTTTTATTCAATAGCCGCCTAATGCTTGATACATTCTCGCCTCTTTTGTTTTTCCAGACTATCAGATATATTCTTAGCCATGGTTTCATTTCAAATTTCTTTCCACTTTTTTCTATCTGGTCTTACCTTCAATAGTTTGTCTTTGTTTCCTGACTTTAAAGCTGTCAGAGTTTTTTCCTTGTACTGATCTAGTAAGTACCTTCCCCCTTTTTCAATGTCGATTGTTTCAAAAAAGATAATGGAACATCGCTGTCAATAGAGCCTGTATCAGAAGACAGATATTCATCGTCAGTACTCTGGCTGTCGAAAACTTCTTCAAATTTTTCTGGTAATGTAGGTACGGGTAGGTACTTGAAAAGAAATCTAAGAAAAGGTTTTTAAAGATTGCTAGTATATCATGCCATCGTCTAAAAAATTCATCATGCGTATCGTATGTTGCAATATAACTTAACCTTTAATTAGTAACTCTGTTTTCAAGATGAAACAGTAGTATATTTGCTGGTCTGCCATAAAATATTCGTAGTAATGTATTTTTGTCAATTTTAAGGCTAGGATATAGAATACATAAATCGAGTTTTGAATTTACTTACCATTATTGTATCCCGCGGTTACTACTCTGTTTCAGTAGTCCTTTTCCTTTTTGTGTGAATTACCCATAAATCTCTTTGTTGTTTACTATGGGTCGGAAGGTTCAGACAGGGGGGCTATATGCGCCTCCATGTCGATCTTGGTTGTTGTCCCGAAAACTCGGGATCTTTCAATTGAAGGCACAAATGTGCGTTTGGTTTCCCTGTGAAATCCATTGTTTCGTGTTTTCTCATGTTTCGATCAACATATTTGCTCCCAAGTTTCA
Source organism: Galeruca laticollis (assembly GCA_963921935.1). Classification (NCBI taxonomy): domain Eukaryota; kingdom Metazoa; phylum Arthropoda; class Insecta; order Coleoptera; family Chrysomelidae; genus Galeruca; species Galeruca laticollis. Next base: position 77,015,278 of record OY998177.1, read on the forward strand.
CACCCTTATTTGGTTATACCGTACTGAGGACGGCAAATGAGCCAGAAACATGCATGTCTGCGGTTACTACTCTGTTCAGTAGCCCTTTTTTTTGCGTGAATTACCCATGAATCTCTTTGTTGTTGTTGTTTACATATCACGCGATATTCGTACATCTCCTTATAATCAAATCACTCTTCTACCACATTGTGGTGTAGAGTGATAATTTTACTCTTTTATAAATTTTTTCCACTTCTTTCTGTCAGTGGCCAATTTTTTAGATTCCATCCAAGCTTTTCCGCTGTAATATTTCTCCTATTGCCTCATCCCAAGTCTTCCTGTATCTACCCCTCTTTTTATTCTTTCAGATTTTCGCTCCCCATATTCTTTTAGTCAGTCTAGTCTCTTTCATATGCTGCAAATGTCCCCACCAGCCCAGTTGTCTTTCGTCAATATACTCCAAAGTTGACTGTATTTCAAGTTCTTCTCTTATTATCGTGTTTCTTATCTTATCTTTCTTTGTTACTCCTCTTATTCTCCTTAAACACTTTATTTAATCCGCTTGTATTTTGCTCTTTTGTGTCCTATTAAGTACCCAAGATTCACAACCACGTGTTAACACTGTTGTGTAAACCGATTTAAATACCTTTAATTTAGTTGTTCTTGAGGTTTCTTTATTATTAGTAAATTTGTTTTATTCCTAGAATAATATAGATTGATTGCTTTTTCCACTCTTATATTCATTTCTGCTTCTTGAGTAACTATTTTCATTCCATACTCCTTAAATATTTCATTCCATATGTCTAGGTTTTGTTGTAGCTCCCTTTCACTTTGCGCAAATATAACAAATGAAGCCTATAGCATAGGCTTCATTTGATATTTCGACTTTTTGCAAGTTTCTATGTCCTACTATATATTTCCAGCATTTATTCTTTGTTTTCTTCAATATTTCATCTACAAGCGCAATGAATAGAAAAGGGCTTAATCCTTCACCCTGTCTAAGTCCACTTTGAATTGTGAATACCTCTGATCTTCTATTATGGCTTATAACAGTATTTAGATTATTATCATATATTTTTTGTACTATTCCTATTGTTTTGTTATTTACACCTCTTTTTTCTAATATTCTACACATTCTTTCTCTTGATACCATATCAAATGCCTTTTCTAAGTCTATGAATGTGCAATATATATTTCTATTCTCTTGTATGCATTTCTCTGACATATGTTTTATCGTAAATACATTGTCTTGCATGCTTCTTCCACCTCTGAACCCTTTTTGCGCATCGTCTAGTGTGTTTTCCACAACTTTTCCAATTTTCGGTCTAATATCTGTTCTAATATTTTCATGCTTGTACAGAGCAATGTCAGTCCCCTGTAGTTGCTACATTTCCGTCTGTTTCCTTTTTAGTATACAGGAACAATTGAAGCAATTTGCCATTCTTTCGGTATATTTTCTTCTTTCCAGCTCTTATTGTATATTTTTAGTATGAATTCTTCTCCACTTTCACCTATCTATTTGATCATTTCTCCAGTTATTTTGTCACATCCTGGCGTTTTACCATTTTTCAACTTTTTAATGATTTCCTTGAATTCATCTCTGGATATTACTCCATTATTAACGTCCTGTATTGTTTGTCCTTCTTCTTCATTCAATTTAGTTGTGACTTCTTCGTTATCTAATAGTTTTAGTAAATATTCCTTCAACATTTCCATTATTTTTGTATCTTCTGTTAACATTTCTTCTTTCTTGTTTTTAATATTATTTGTATTTATGTTTTTTTCAGTTCTCCATGATTTTTGCACTCTGTAGAAAATTTTTTGATTACTTTTACTATCCTGCTCTATTTTTTCTCCAAATTCGTTCCATAGATCTTCTTTTGCATTTTTTACTAATTCTTTGGTTTTGTATTTTTCATAAGCCTCAGTTTTCCTAGACCCTAGGTAATTCCACCACAGCTTTTTCTTTATTTTAATTTGGTTTCTTATTTCTTCAGTCCACCATGCAGTTTGTTGTCTATGATTTATTTTTCTGTTTATTCCAAATACTTCTTTTGATGTTTCTATGATTGTATTTTTCATTGAATTCCAAACTATTTCAATGTCACTGTCTATCTGTTTGTCCACATTCTTCAATTTCTTGCTCAGGCATATTTCGTATTTTTTGCTATTTCTTTGTTTCTCAATTTATACGTTTTTATTGTTTCCCATTCTTCTTCTTTAGGCTGTGTTTCTCTTTTTTCTTTGTTTTCCATTACGTATTCTTCTATTATGCTCAGTACTACATAATTATCACTGCCTATCTCTAGTACTCTTTTCACTTTTGTATCCTGTACTACTCTTCTATTAATCTTTTCTACCAGTATGTAGTGTACTATTGATTCTTCTCCTCTACTTTTTACTTCTCTGATGTATTTGTGTATATTTTTAAGCTGAAAGAACGTATTTGTTATCACTAATTGGTTTATCATACAAAAATCTAGCATTCTTTTTCCATTATTATTTCTCACTTGTTCTCCATATTTTCCTAATATATTTCTACATCTTTGATCTTCTATGCCAACCCTACTATTGAAGTCCCCCAATACATACAGGGGTCCTTTGGCTTCTTCTGTAGCTACTTGTAATTCTTCCCAAAATTGGTCCTTATTTGCTGCTGTATCGTCCTGATTGGGTCCATAAACTACTATAACTGTTTTCTGGTCGTTTTGATCTGTTTTCATTTCTATTTTCAAAATTCTGTCCGATATTGCATCCCATCCATTTATTAGTTTCTTCAATGTTTTATTTATTATACAACCCACTCCTGAAGATGTCCTTTTGTCTTGTTTTACTCCGCTATATATCAATATATTTCCTTCTGCCATTGTTATCATGCCTCCTCCTTTCTTTTTTGTTTCAGTTAATCCTAGCATGTCCGCTCCCATTTGTACAAATTTATCTTCCAGGTCTTTTTCCTTTCCTGTTAAGCCCCTTATATTACATGTCCCTATTTCCCATATACTACTTTTACCTTAATGTTTTTCTCTATCTCTTTTTATTTTGTGTCGTACTCCATTTACTTTTTGATTTATTATTTTTGTTTTTTGGGTTATTCGCCTCTGTTTTCCACTTCCATTCATCAGCTTCAATGTACAATTTCCTGTAGCCGATTTCAACGTTTTTTTCCTGATTTTCTTTCTTCATTAGCTCTATATCTTATTTGTTTCATTACCTATTTCTCTATATTTTTTTGACAAATCATCCTGTATGAATATCTTGTTACCAATTTTTGTTCTCAATTTATTTTTATTTTTCATAACTTTTTTCTTTTAATTCTGATCCTTCAACTCTATTAGGCAGGTTTTATCTCCTAATTTCGTTATGCTTACCACCTCTGTATCAATTTTCAGTTCACACTTCATAAAATTTTCTATGACTTGTTTTAGTTCTATACTGTGTTCGCTATCTATTCTTAAGCCTTGCAATACAACATTATATCCTCTTTTCCCATTTTCATTCACATTTTCCACTGGTTTCTTCAAATGTATATTTTCGTTCCGTAGTTCGCTATTTTCCAATCTCAACTTATTAATCTCTTTTCTATATTCCTTCTGTTCATTCCTCAACTCCGTTAGCTCTGTTGTTATTATGTTCATCGTCTCCCCCATTTTTCTCATGATCACAGTCAGTATTTCCATATTTTCTTCAATTTTCTCATGGCTTTTAATAGTGGAGATCTCCATCTTTTTACTGTTTTTTTTGTTACTTCCTCATCGGTATCTTCGTCTCCCCCTCTCTCGTTTTTTTCTTTTTGTATATATGTCCCCGTAACTTGTCATTGTTCAGTAAAGAGGTCAAACAACAAATCAACTTTGCTATTATTCTATTACACAGCGCAAAAAATGAAGATCCCAGTCAACCCGTCGGAAATCCTCACTTTTATCCGTGATTTATATTTTAATTTATTTTTATAGACAAATTTTTAGCCTACCTTGAATGTATTTTATTTTACCCAATCTAGCAACTTTAATGTAGACTGCAAATCGTTTTCACTCCAAGTTTATATCAGGTTCATCACTTAACTACTTTTTCATGTTTCACACTTTAGATTATTCACTTTTGCTATTTCCAAATTATTACTTGTATTTTAACTAATAATCCGTTGAGTTAACATTTATATTTCATTCTACTAAGCTCACTATTAACTATTTTCCGTTACAAACTCCGAAAATTCGAATAATTTATAGACGACAATTTAATTAAACTTTAAGTTATCAATGCTAACATAAGTTTTATGATCGGAAAGTTAGAGGAAGGATATAAAACGACAGAACTGGAAATGGAATTGGTTAATACAGCAAATTAGAAATAGAGGAAATCAAAGGCAAAGATAGTAACGGGGTACTTGGTATTTATGGCTCGAGCCCGAGAGAATAAATTAATTCAACAAGGTCCATAATTTGGTTAGTTTACTTATCAAGCCCCTCACTGTTGTCCCCTCGAAATCCTCTTCGTCTTAGTCTCACATTCTTCTATCTTTCCAATAATTGCCTTTTTCAATGATGCATAACCTATAAGAACTATTTTCGACAATACAAAGTTTGTAAAGATTGGTCAACGGAAATCAGGTGGTTTGTCGTGAAAAAGCTCCCACTCTTCCCCACCTCTTATATAAAATTATACATTCAAACTTGTACAACTAAAAATACGCAGCATTCTTTGGAAAATATGGTTATCGTATTTAAAATTCGATTCATATAGATGATTTCTGTAAAATTTGCCCTCATGTACCTACTTTCAACATTCAAGAATTTTACTGACCTCTTTGTAGATATAAATTGAGACGTTGATCATCTAAATACACCCATCAGTTCGTCCAGTATCGATCAATCAATTAAACTAGAGAAAGACATCAGAGAAAAGACCGGTCGCTAGTCGATTGTATGCATTTTTTCAACCCTCCTCGGGTTGATATCAAATAAGAGGGTGACTTTTTTTAGCCGTCCTAATTCCTTATCTAAATTCAGTAGACGTCACCGTTGAGGTTAGTAATGATTCCAAAATGCTCTTTTATTACAGGATTTAGTCAAATGACCACCGACTGCTACTACAGCGATTCGGTAATAGATCGAATGAAAGGCCTAATCTCGTTTCATTACCGAATACATTGAAGTAATTTTTAAAAAACCAATTGGATAATTCTACTAGAAAAAGTTCAGCATTCCAAAATAGTTTTTATAATTCGCGTATAAAAGAGACTTTATTATAACATTGTTTACAGTGTCACAATGAAGCTCTTTGAACACTGTTATAGTAATTTTTAGTTTTATATCTAGCTTCGAATCGAGCGTGATACCAAGAAAAGATAGTTTAGATTCAGGATTTAAGGAGGTTGTGCCACAGTTGACGCTGTCCATATTATTTTTTTGACCACAATGAAGATCTTTGAACACTGTTATAGTAATTTTTAGTGTACAGTTGATTATTGCATTTAGTTATATTTTTATTTGACACTTGGCTTTAACGTTGACACACATCATAAATAAAATGGTCTAGCGTTGTTCTAGCTAGCAAATTATTATATTAAAGGTAAATTAGAATGATTTATATATTTAAAATATTAATGAATAAAGTACGCTAACGTTTATTTATCAATGATTTGTCAATTGTTTATTTTTATATTGTATAGGATCAATATATAGGTATTCAAAACGTTCGATTTTTAGGATAAATTACCAGATATCTATGTGAAGATGTATTACAGAAATAATTCTGTTCATGATATAATATAAATAGATCGCAAGAGCATATACGAAGAAACTCTTTTTTAAACAAAATCATCCTCTTTTTGCTTAAATGAAAGTTTGTTTACAATTTACACCATTAGTCGGTTATAATATGTCAAAAGTCAGAAGAAGTTCTGAATAAAACCATCTGTGATCTGACCAATTAGGAATCTACAGAATTGCCAATTTAATTCAAACCCTCCTCCTAGTTTAACAACAGGGATGATATGAAATTCTATTTTATTTAAATAATTAAATAAATGCGAATTATAAAAAATATTGTGAAAAACTCGTGCCACAATGACTTTCTGTAGTACTCATGATTTGCACAACTCACCGCTTCGCGGTTCGTTGTGCAAACTCCAGTCGTACTACAAAACGAGTCATTGTGACACTTGTTTTACAAATAACTATTATTAGGCTGATAAATTGTATGTAATGAACTTTTCCAAATATGGAATGATTAAAATAAATTATAATTTTGCTTCAATAACTTCTTCTTCTCATGTCCTTCTGCCTTTTTAGGAGTCGTATTGAGACTCAGTGTCCTGTTCCGTGCCTTTCTGTTCCTGGCGAGTATTTTCATCATATCCTCTAGCTAGAGTTTTCCTTGGTTTACCTACCTCCATTATTTTTCTAGCTTTTCTTTGTTAGCTTATACTCATTATATTAGTCGCTGTACAAAAATTACTAATTAGTGAGTAAAATAGAGAAAATAAATTATTAAGAATTATACGAATAATAAGCTGAAATGAGATATGAGCTATATTAATTCAAGGAAAAAAGTATATAAATCAAAGTTATTTTAAATCATTTAAATAATTGTTAACCAAAATATAGAAGGCACAACAGGTTGTATAGTTAAAGGTAATTAATGAATAATAATTAATTGATAAAGTCGATAACTTGAGATCATAGACTTCCACACACGAATACCATGAGCCAAGTAGAACACACACTTGATACCCTTCTGCATGAACTGGTTAACACCAGAAAATATTTGCTACTTGATATAGAGGCTAAGAAAGTGAATATTCTGTTGAAGTTTGAATCTCTAAATGAAAAAATACGAAAACTGGAAAGCGAAATTTCTGGACATCACCACTGAGTTGAATATTTGGAGAAAATAAGCGAAACGAATAATATATTTATATTTGGGTAGAAAGACCAGATTGATGAAGTGACTCCTGAAAAAATTTCGGAAACACTAACTAATATCACTGGCGTTCAAATAGCATCTGAATAAATCAATAATGCCGCTCCTCTAGGTAGATCGGAAAATGCACCAGTTAAAGTGGAATTTCAATTCTATTCAAAGAAATTAGCCATACTTCGGAATTTCGCCAACTTAAAAGGCTCTAGTATATCGATTATTCATGACTATACCAAACTGCAGAGAAATACTAAAAAAACTTTAAGACATAATTTAAATGCTGCCAGAGCCAATAATCATCATTGCTACATAAAAGGTGAACGCTTATGCATAGATCAGAAACCATACACGATCGATCAGCTACAGGACCTAGGACAAAATCGATTGAATAAACGTGGGAATAGCGCCCTTTCCATATATCCTACGAACCAAACAACAAAAACCACCGAGTTCCACGAAGACACTACCGATTCGAAGAACGAAGCTATCAACGGTAAAATAGAAAAAATAAATCTGAAGGTGGGTAACCAAAATCAAAGGAATTCAGACAATGATCCTAATGAAGTAAACGCTACAGTTCTAACGAGAAAAACAAGAGAGATTACGTTGTCCGAGATAGAAAGAGAGAGAGAGAGAGAGAGAGATGGAGAGAGATTTCCAGCATTAAAGGAAGTATGAAAATGCCAGACAAGCGTTAAGCATTGCGCAGAGCGGAGGGAAATATTCTCTGGCGGGTTTTTAATTGCATGTTTAGAGATTCCGTCGTACCCTGGGGTATTGTTTCGCTCCGATCGACAGACCTCCTTCGATAGTGAATAGTGAAAGAAGTGGAGAGTTCTGATTTAGGGGAATATCGACGTGTGGGATCCGATTAATATTCCGGGTTAGGAGGTCTGTTTCAATGGCAAAGTCTCTGAGATATCTAGGATTGTCAGATTCTCTGCTTTTTAGCATCGATTTCAATTCGGACCTGAGCGTTTAGATGGTTCAATTGTGTATTGGCTGCGGTATTTCTAGTGCGGACCTGTATAACTGTCTTTTCTGACGGATTTTATCAAAAATTCGTTGTGGAACGGCATAGTAGTTAGTGTTCAAAGTGGTTAAGGGCCTGGCGATGTCTTGTGCATCGATTATGAGGGATTGGAATTGCTCTGCGTGTTTATCTATGTCATCACTAGTCTGATGAATAATGGGTTGCAGTTAATTAGCGGAGATGTGGTTTTCGAAGGAAGGTGGTAGACGGAGGTGGAACAGGATTTAGTAGAAAAGTGTTGACCAGTAGAGGGAGATGATGGGATCATCTATAAAGCATTAGTCGTATATGCGGGTTAATACCCTGCGAGTGCAGATTATTTGGTATGAGCCTTACGAGGGTTGGATTATTGTTTTAATCCGAGAAATTGGAAGGGAGACTAACTGGACGGCGAGTACTCTGCCGTTTTGATTGGTCAGTGTATCACCGAGAAGAGTGTTACATGAATTTAAGTTACTCGCTATTACGGATCGTGGTAGAGTGGATGCATATTCGAGAAGGTCGATAGAGAGGGCTTATCTAGGGTGTTTATACTAGGAAGAAAAAGTGGTTGTGTTATTATTCCACGATACATTAATGGTTATGCAATCCAAGTACTCTTGAGACAGAAGTGTGGGAGAGGGTGAAGGATTGAGGGGAGTCCGATTCGGTCGAAAATCCCGCTGCTGCGACAGTAGATGTTCCTGTCTAGGTGGAAACTGGTATAGCCAGTGAAGCGAGGAAGCTTCTTCAAGAGAGTGTGGGTGGTAGACAGTATTTCTATATTTTGGCAGCGGAGAAGGTGTTTAAGAAGATGACGGTATCTGGTTAGACCTTGGCAGTTAATGATCCCTATTGTGAAGTACATGACTTCTTAATTTTGTCGCTTGGACATGAAAGCGAAGTGGACGCGGTTGCCCAGGCCACTTGTTACGGTACAATTGTAACCATAGAAACAGGGGGTTAGTCTTTTTAGGGTCTCGGCTATCAAACCGCGGGAAGTAGGGATGGCGTTCATGATTGTGGTTGCCAGGATCTCGATGAGGATTTCGGAATTGGTGGTGGGATCGTATGAGGTGTGGGGTTTTTCAAGGGTAATGGGAGCGATTTACCGAGGGGGTTCAGGCATTTCCAACCTCTTGAACCAACGGGGGTGGTAAGCGGAGTGTGAACCTCCACAATTTTTACAGGAGGGGGAGTTTGTCTTTGGGAAATTTACAGATTTGTAGTCAGATGCACAGGAAGGACTGACCGCCTTGGCCTCGCGTGTTTCAGCAAGGTGGCCTATGCTGGTGCATATGTTGCAGTATTTTGATACTGCGAGGAGTTGGTTGGTGGTGTTGGAAGCTTCACCCTTCGTTAGGGCGATTTTAGGCCGTTTCAAATTCAGTAAGAAGACGAAAAATTGAGGTGGACCTGTTTGTGAATTTGGCGATGATTCGCTAGGATTTGGTGCGAGGAAAATTAAGGTCTTTGAGGATTTCCTCAAATTCCTTATCGGAAATGGATTGGTCTACATTCCTGCAGACCAAGCCAAAGGTGGGTTTTCGGAATTTTGAGACAGATCTAGGTTAGGGAGAGGGATTTAGTGGGATTATGGTGACGTTCTCGTCACCGGTGGCGTTTCAAATGTTTTAGCCAGGACCTCGTACGAAACGGAAATTTTCAATAGGGCTGTGCGGTTAGGGTTCGCCTTCAAGAAGGAGATATCTCCCCTCAACAGCTCATTGGTGTTGAGGCAGTTTAATAACTCCCACTGGGAAACTTATTCGGGTGGTAGGTTTCGGATGTTAAGGGTTTGAAGGGAGGGTTTTGATTGGGTAGATCGGAGTTGTTGGGTGTTACCGAATAGCTGTTGGGTAGTACGGGTTGGTTGTCGTTGGGCAGGGGATGCGGGGAATTTTCTGGGTTCCCTTAGGTTTCGCACCTAAGAGAGTGAAGTTACCCTCTTGCTCCCTGTGGTTGGAGGATTGGGAATTCATAGTAATGTGTGTTTGCCTGGAGGTGTGTAATTTGGCTGGGTTGGAGCCTTGGGATTGGTTTTCTTATAGTTTTGGAATATATCGATAGTTTACGAGGCTTTATGTAGATGGTAGGTGAGGACTTTGATAGTTTGTTCCTGTTTGTGGATTCTTTGATGGGGTGTTACATGTGAAGATATGTTGGTAGTTGGGAGAAATATTCAAAGGAGGGTGGTGATTTTTGGCTCCCGGTTTTAGTGGGGAAACGTTTTGACGACATGTTGTTGGTGTTTACAAAGGGACGAAACAAAAGAGTTGTTTCTTTCGTTTGGGGGGAGTTGTTTGGGGGGTCAGACAAAATTTGGCAGCGGACTCACTGCGGGAGGGAGTCTCGGCTAAAGGATTCCTGACCGTGTTGTTTACCAGTTAGTTACAATATATTCACCTGATCCGTTCTTTCCAGTTCTTGGGTGGTTTTGTATTGATCGCTTTAGTGACATCGCTTCAGATCTTTTTGTTTCGTACAGAGAAAAGAGAGTTTTCATAAATAATATGTCCCGGTAGAACAGATTTCCATAAATAAGAGTTGACCTGTTAGGGCCGTATTTAAGAGATTTTAAAATATCTCAATAGCTTCTTCGTTACGAATGCCAGGAGGCAAGGCGGTGCTGAGTTTCTCTGTTTGTTTCCAGTGACCGAATCTTCAGTGGGCTGCTGCTTGCTGATGACCTGACTGATACTTCAAACTTAAAAACTAATTGAAAAAATATTGTAAGACGAACAGATTCACTAATTATAGTTGAGGGAAAGGTAGAGGGGATGCGTCCAAGGAGAAGGTCGCCAAAGAGATGGGTAGATCAAACCAAAGACTTCATCAAGTGTTACATCAAACAGTCAGTATGAACCAATATAGAGCGGTGTAACACATAGTCACCTTGTATAAATTTTCTACGCCACTGACTTATTCTTTTAAGAAAACAATTACGATCATTACGCATAATAAAAATGTCAACGAGCGGTATTATTAAACACGAGAAGCTACGGTTTCATAACCTCAATAAAATATTGATGTTTAAAATTGAAAAAAAAGAAAGAAAAACGATCCCCTTCCTTACAGAACAACGATTACAATCTAACCAATATTTTACTCCTTTTAATGAAGACCATAATATTGCGTGCTAAGTGGTACCAACTGAAATATTTAAATACCTAATATCTATAAATGAAATAGGGGATATATTTCCGTTATCGGGTATTATACATCTGTGAGCTTGATAGTTGACGATTTACATGTACATATTCATTAAGTAGATATCGAATTTATATTTTTCACATGAATCGATTGTTTTTTTATGAACCTATCAGAAACGGAATTAAATACTCGTATTATAAATATTTCATGATTTTGTTGTAACGAATGTTCGAATTAAAGATTAAATTTAATGGGAGAAGGAGAGTTTATGTCATCAGCATCAACTGCTAAGATCAGTTAGCCTATAATATTTACTACAATGTTAGTTGGATAAGTTTGGTACATTTGCAAATATCTTGGATTCGGATCAAGTTGCATCCCTACTAGCAAAGTTGTTTTATAATTTTTGGTTTATATAATAAATTTATTTTAATATTCACTTATTGTCGTTTTCAAGAATACAACTTATTATATAAAGGTTCCATAAGAGCAAGTTCAGCTTCTCGTAACAAAATTGATTTATACATTTATCACAAAACATTTCGGCAACAAAATTATATACTATTTATAAAGCAATTTTATACGTGTTAGGTAAGAGTTTTATAAAACCTTTATTGTTTATTAAATTTAGTACTTTTATAACATTTTTTTTAGAGACTTTAGTAGCATTCATAATTCATGTATAACTACATTATAAAACTATTATCATAAACAATTTTAACAACTTATAAAATAATTTTATTAAAGCAACATATGCCGCAATTTTATTGCCATTAAAAATAGGTCCATTTCCACAGTCACCCGAATTGAAGGTAGGGGGCTGAAAATTGGTATAAGATTAGTGCTACGTTAGTGCTGCCTCCTGTTATGAGGTACCGTTGGGGGGGGGGGAAGGGGGGGTCAAATTCTGGCGACCCCGAATGCCCTGAGGAGCTTGAAATTTGCTGTATCGTTAGTGCTGTTTAGTGCCATGAAACGAAGTACTTAGGACACGTCATAAACAAAGAGGTTAATAAAACAGACGAAGACAAAGTCGAAGCAATAGTAGAGTACCCAGCACCAAAGACCGTAAGACAATTAAGGAAGTTCTTAGGTATCACATCTTGGTACAGAAGATTCCTAAAAAATATACCGAATCTACGGTACCGCTGACAAGACTACTGAGGAAAAAACAGAAATGGGTATGGGACGCCGACCAAATATAAGCATTCGAAAAGATTAAAAGACTGCCAACGCAAGCACCAATACTGGTATGCCCCAACTTTTTGAAAAGATTGTTTTTGCAAGCAGACGCGTCAAATGTCGGACTGGGAGTAACCCTACTACAGAAAGACGAAAACAACCACGAGAGTTATTGCAGACGCCAGCAGAAGTCTAACCCCAGCAGAAAGAAACTACACCGTAACGGAGAAAGAGTTACTAGCAATAATATACGGAGTAGAGAAAATGCACCCTTACCTAGAGGGATACCCTTTCTCAATAATCACAGATCACCAAAGCCTCAAATACCTTCACTGAATCAATAAGCCTTCAGGGAGGATAGCAAGGTGGGTTATGATCTTACAGCAGTTTGGCTACGATGTTATATACAGGAGAGGAGCAGAGAATGTTATAGCCAACTCCTTGTCGAGGAATCCGATAGACTACATTAACGTAGCACTGTGGAAAAGTAAAGCAGATTGGTACGAGAAAAAAAAACAGGAACAGAACCGCAAAAGCATTCGGACTTCACAATCATAGACGACAAATTATACAGACATTTTTGTGATAAAAAGGACTTGAAGGAGACAGAAATGTCAAACCCGTGGAAATTATGCATCCCCACAAGCGAGCAACAGAAGATAATAGAAGAAAACCACAATAGTCATACATCAGGACACCTGGAAATAGCACGACTAGCCAGGAAATACTATTGGCCAGGAATGTTGAGATACACATCAAAGTTCGTAGGAGAGTGCCAAAACTGCCAGGAATATAGGCCGTCACAACTACAAACACCGGGTCAAATGCAATCGACCAAGATCTATCAAGAACCATGGCACGCAGGAGCTCCGACGTCATAGGACCACTACCAATCTCCAGTAAAGGCAATAAATACTTAATAGTTTTTCAAGACACGTTTACCAAATGGGTAGGAATGAGTCCAATCCGGAAAATAACCGCAAACGTAATTACCCAACAGTTTAAAGATAAAGTGATAATGAAGTTTGGCTGCCCGCAGATAGTGATAACGGACAACGCCAAATCGTATGAGAATAAAAGTTTCAAAGAATTACTAACCGATTTCAATATAGAAAAGCAAGAAATACCGCCGTATTTACCGCAGAACAACCCCGTAGAAAGAGCAAACATGGTAATGAAAACCATGATTGCACAATTTTGCGACAGCAATCACAAAAAATGGGACACATACATACCAGAACTAACGTTTGCCATAAACACCGCAAGACACGAATCCACGGGATTCACACCAGCTTCTCTAAACTTCGGACACGAGTTAAGACTACAAAGTAAAATCGTAGATGACAAGGCAACGAGCACAGATGGGACCACTCCAGACAAAGGGGCAAAACTTAAGGAAACGTTCAAACTAGTTAAAATAAACCGAGCAAAGGCATTTACAACACAAAGCCACTACTACAATACTAGGAGGAGAAACTAGTCACCAAAATTGGAGAAAAGGTGATGAAGAAAGAGCACCACCTGTCAAACGCAGAGGAAAATTTCAGCGCGAAATTAGCACCCAAATATTCAGGACCGTTCACAGTGGAAAAGAAAATAGCCAACAACATTTACCAGATTAAAGACGACAGCAACAGAAACCATAAAATTCACGTTAAAGACTTAAAGCCGGCATGGCTGGGACACTAAACCAGTTAATCCCACTACCAGCTACAACCCCACCAACATAAAGAGAATTGGACCGACCTCCAACGCCAGGAAAATCAGTGGAACAAGAATGGAACCAGTTGGTAGAAAGAAGAAACCAGTTCCTACCGGTTAAGATACCACTAATCCAACTCGTGCCGGAGCAAATAAGGAATAAGCCGAAGACAGGAAGAAGAAGGTACCAATACAGGCTAGCGAACGGAGAGAGAATTAGCATACAATACTAAGCCAAGTGAACAAAACGACTTCCGTACACCTCAAGAGAAAAAACCGATCACCACAGCGTACTACGCCACTGGCGCGAAACCAAAATTTTATCCCAAAATTTTTTACGACCGGGGGGGGATGAAGGAGTGTAATGACACTGTCGTCTGAACAAGAGACAACCCCGACAAATAATCAGAAAACAGAAAACATCGTGGAGCGAGAGGTACAGAACACTACCCAAGCCAATCTAGCACATTCGCCGTTCCGCTAATAACTTGACCAATACGACCAAAGCAGACACACTACGATATACAAGACAAGCTTAATCCTAACGTCTAGAAACGATAGGAAGCTTCAACGGTTAATAACCGAAGTGTTGCACTATATCCCGGGACGCGTTGAGCCTGAGATTGTGAACACCACCCAGCTTGTCGTCGACCCCTTGGTGTGCGTTGAATCCAAGGCTAGACGCTAAACAAACCCCGTATATCAGACGAAGTCCTAAAGCGTGTTGAGCTTAGGGCAGGCGCCAAATACGCTAGGTCAAGCCCTGCAGTGTGTTGAGCGAGAACTCGGAGCGCGTTGAGCCCGGGCCGGAAGCAAATTCCCATCCCCCGAGATCACGCTGTCCGTTGAATGCGGGATTTCGACCCTAACACACCCCGTTGGTTGTAGGAACCCCGGACGACAGAGAGGAACGCCGCAATTCGACCGAAGCGAGTAAGGTTATAGGAACCTATCGTCCCGGTGAGAAATCCGGCCAACAGAGTACGACCACCCGTTACGAGACGTCGTACAAACGAGAGAAGAATCATCCACGACTCGACCCGATGACCACCCCAGAGAGACTACCGCCTCCAGGACCAATGGATCTTGTACAGAGTATTAAATTTTTTGTTGTTAATATTTATTTTAGTTTGAACATATCACACTGTTAAATTAAGAAGTATATCTAACCATCCAGCCCTTTTCATGCTCTACCACTCTGACTTACCGCGACAACTAGTAATAACGAACTCGGTGCCCGAGATACGGATCGGAACACCACTATAAATCGACGCTCGAGCAACGATTACAAATTGACGCCCGAGAAGCGATTACAAAAATTGGCGCCCGAGCAAAAGGTTAGATATACCAGAGCAGCCAGGGAGTAACCCAACATACAAAATCGGCAAATCAGACAGGAATATATCATGAGCGAACAAGGAGAATACGCCGAACGACACTGGCTCCACGATGTTTTCTGTTTTCTGATTATTTGTCGGGGTTATCTCTTGTTCAGACGACAGTGTCGTTACACTATGTATAGTCAGCAATTACCCCAATTGAATCAACGCAACTTTAAAAGTGGACCATGAAGCTGCTATTCGTCGCAATACTTAGAGTCTCATCGTACAACAAAGCACATCCACATCAGATATTTCTTCGTAAGAGAGCTGGTACAATAAGGGTCGATGTTAGTTCAAAAAGTTGGTCAAACATTGTAATTAGGGAAGGTGTTGAAGTACGAACCATTTTCCATGTTTGTCCATCCATATAGTTGTTATTGTTGTTTTTTTATTGGTGGATGACTGGCTGATGTTTTAAAAAGTTTTGTCACCTGAATCATACTTTCATTTTTTATAATATACTACAAAAAACGATCTACAGCAACAGATTTTATCAAACTGTGGATACATCTTTATAAGAAAAAATATTATTTTGACTTGACAAATACACCCTTAAATATTTGTACTACATTTTGACAGACCCTGTATACCGTGAATTTAATAAAAAACGCATTTTTTTGTTTTTAATAAAAAGTGCAACTTATATATTTTTCTTAGTGTATTAGCGATTTGAGCTTGTCCTCTTATTGTATTCTGTTGTACTTTGGTACTTTACATTTTCTGGGGTATTTTGGTCTAGAAATAATAATTTGACATGCTCAGCAACAATCCTTTCGTACGCTACTGTCACTTATAAAACTACACATAATTTTCCCCGACAATCGACAGACAAAATCACAAAGACACTCGGTAAATTAAAACAGTTTCGCTAATAATGGAACAGACATCATTTTATATGGTAATAGGAGTAGTAACTTCTGCATATAAATAAATTAACAGGCGAATAGTTATATAAATAATCCATTTAATACCAGCTCTCAACATCTTCTTGATTTGTTATTCTCAGACACGATATCGGCTCTTGTTTTATATTTTATGCGTGAGGGATTCCTTATTAAACGCTATTTTATGCCTTGCGCTTCGTTTTGTTATTTAACTACAACCGAAACACGAATTGCACTTTGTGCATAATTGAATAAACAAAATGTTGATGAATCGTGCTGAATTACGTCAGAGGTCTGTATAAAAAGAAGTCGCAATTGTTTTTTAAAAAGTGAAGGTCGTTATTTCAAAGATTACCATCAAAATGTGTAATCTGTCATACAGTCATACATATTTGACAGATCAAATGAATTGTCGCTCTTAGCGGATCAATTAGAACCGATATTAGCTGTATTATTTTTACCACGTTTAACTGAGATTAACTGAATCACTCAGTTCGTCTCCGTAAATTAGGAAAAAGTATTTGTTCTTTTAATATGGCTAAAGTTCAGTGCAAAGTGAGACTAACTAAGAAAATGTCACCCCCCTTGCCCCAACTGAGCTAGCATTTCATTTAACTAGAGTCGTAAGTGAGTTGAAAACATTTTGCGATCTGTGCCGGATATTTGTAGACGTTCGAACATGGAACATGTGACATTTGTCTTAAAAGTGTGGTTAGTTTAAGAACTGGATCTATTCTAAGATTCTACCTACTGGTTTCTCCGTATTTTTAAAAATGTTAAATAAAAATGTAATATCTACACATTCCTATAATATAGTATTCGATAATCATAACAATTGCATTAGAAATGAAAAAGATGGAATCTTAGTGCAGATAATAAGAGAATTAACTGTCTCGACCCTTACTTCGTGGAATCTGCTCATATTAGTGTTTCAAATGAAACTCACGGTTTCTAGTTAATTCCACAATATAAAAAAAGTTATTGAAACATTTAAAACACTAATAAGAGGTTATTATTTATTTTGACACCTTTTGTGTATCTACTATAAATGTTCATCTTGTTTTGTTAAATCTTTGTGTTTTCCACATAATGAAGTATGTTCTTTCCTGGCCTTTATGTTGAAAAAGTGTTTAATAGTGTATTTGAATTTCCACATGATAAGCAAGAAGTATAGCAAGATATGAGTAACAATGATACTGAAATAGAATCCCAACAGGGTGAAATAGGAAAAAGAGAATTGAACAAAGAAAATTGTAATGTAGAAAATATTTGGTATAGAAGTCACTCCAAAACGATTGTGGACCTATGAAGAAATAGTAGCTTTAATTTCAGCTGTAGTCACGTAAAGATTCTCTGCATCATCCAACTAAAAGGACATGTTTGGACCAAATTTTCAGCAGATATTTGTAAGAAGAAGTGGCTAAATCTAGTCAAAACTTGTAAAAATGTGAAAGACAATAAAACCAAAAGTGGAAGAGGACCTATGCGCTTCCTTTTTTTTGATAGTATGGATGAAATTCTGGGAACAGCTCCAAATATTTGTTCCGCACATTCCCTCAATGTATTTATTGAACCCAAGGTAAAAACTAAATCGCAGTTTTCTGACAACAAGACAGAGTTTGAACGACAGGCTGCAGCTATCATGAATGAAAACAATCCGAAGGGAGAAAGCACAGAAGAAAGTACTGGAAGTGACAAATCAACTGATACCGAACAAAATAGGAGCCGACCGACGAAAAAAAAATAATAACTTGATGAAATTAAGAGAAGAAATTACAGATTTAGAAAAGAAGACAAAGAAAGGATTTAGACGAAAAGAAGTTACATTTATTAGAGAGAAAATTAGAACTCAAAGAAAGAAAAGTTGCAGCACTGGAAAGAATTGCTGGGATAACTTCAAATGAACTTTAATCCACATATATTTTTTTAAATAACATGTTTTTTTCATAAAAAAAAGTGTAATAGAATGATAATCACTGTATATAAACCTATTTGATACCTACGGTTTAATTTATTTTGTATGTAAATTAATAAAGTTTTTGTTTTCTCATTTTAATTTACATTTGTTTAATTGATGGTAGTAAATAAATCTGAAAGAGGATACAAAAATGTGAATGTACCATAAAAGTGTTTATTAAAACTAAATTTCATCCTCTTATATGTACAGTTCAATATAATCTACAATTTCACCATAATCTATGCATATATTATGCAAAACTGAAGCAGGAAAAACTGCTTTCACCACAAATATATGTATTATCAAAATGACGAAATCTACGACGCCAGTGAAATCATGGATTCTTTACAAATAACTTTTATGACTAAGTAGGCTAACTAAAGAAATATTGGGCTAGGTCACTTCCTAGTATACAGCGTGAACGGAACGAACTCCTTCGACCGAAAGAGTCTTCCTTAAATATTTCAATAGGACGGCGAGATTGTTCTGCCTATCCTAGTTAAGGGTCTTATTGTATGTTATTGTTGGTGATATAGAGACACATTTATTTGTTAAGTTGGATCTGTTTAATTCGCTCCCGCACCTACAATCATCCTTATAGGTGTTTCTGTTGATGTTTCACGCACGTCGCTGACCGAACCAACCTGGTCCTGGCGGTTGATTAAGCCCAGGGAAATCCCACAGAAGCCCTTGCCGCTCGAGCCCGGAAAGCCCCCTCTTTTGATTCCTTCTGGGGAGCATTCCTCGTTCTCCCTCGTGCCTGACGACACTGGTGACAGCGCTGCTTAATTCCTGAGAGAGAAGCCGGGCGCATTTGACAGACATTGTTACTGTGGTGACAGCGTTTATTAGACTAACTATTACAATCATGCTGTTAATATCAAGTATTTACCTTCTTATTTTTTCCAACGACGAAATGAAAATATAATTATTGTCCTAATTTCTTCAATATATAAACAAACTATATATACTAAACCACAAAAATATCAAAATACCAATAAATCGTGAACAAAGAGTACCTCTATCTCCTAGTTAAAAATACACACTAATACTTGCGACAGCGTTGCCAGTGTGCAAATTTTATGGTATCAGCTCGCAATACAAAACGTACTAGATGATCTGCGTACTAGATTGAATGTAACTGTCAACTGTGTTTGTAAGGCCAGTTGTGTTTGTTTATAGGTTATTTTGTCGCATTTGGAAAAGTTCTTTATACTTATGGTTGATATCGGTTACAATGACAATATTCTTTCTATCACTGTCTAAATAGTTTTTCATACATGTAGGAAGGAGAGAAATATAAGTGAGGTAAAAGATAAAATATTGATATTTTCGTTTACATCAATTCAAATGCAGCTCAAACCTGAAAACGTACTAGATTTTTTAGCGGCATATTGTCGTATCAGAATCTACTAAAACGTACTAGATATAATACGAACGTCCTGGCACTGGCAACGTTGAGTTGCGATAACACCACCGCTAGCGAATGATTTTATGTAGGGTAGATCGGGTACGGTTGAACCGTTTTAGCGTTTATCCTCCACTGCGTAGACACTAATTTAGCGAGCGATGACAGAAATATATTAAGTAAAAGACCTTATATCTGTCTACTAAAGGGCAACGTTATCTGAGATTATTGTTTTGTATTTCATGTGTAAAATCAAATTCAAGAAAAAATTTAATTTTCATTTTCCCCCTACGAAAATATAGTTTTTTTTTTATTTTAAACAGGCAAGCAAAAGCGAAAGTAAAACATGCTAGGTTATCGGTAGCTATAATTTATTTACGATAAAAAGACGATGATGTCATTTTTAGTTACTTTCCTGCTTATCAGAATAAATATCAATTTACCAACCGTGAATACAATTTTTCCTCAACAGCCAGGGCAATTTGCAGCTAACGGGTTGGCAAAACTTCAAGACGTTGTCAAATCAACTGGTAAAATTCTACAGTATGTTTTGACGTTTATTGACATTCGATCATCGTCTAATATTTACAAGTTTTTTTGGTGCTTTTAAATTCATTGCTTCTTCAAGATAACTAATTATTTAGGCAAATCTGCAGTGTATGGTTAATAAAATGCCGAAGCAGCTAAACAGAAAATGTCGAGAGATGGTAACATCTTTGTTGAGCTATTTTGAACGAGAATGCTGAAATGGGGGCCCGCTTCTCCCGCTTACTGCTGTAAGAGACGTAAGTAATAGTATTCGCTATTTGTATTCATCATTATTGTTACATATTTCAATGTCTAACATTCCTGCCATTTTAAGACCATTTCAAATATTTACTAGTCACACTAATTTATTCAAATCTATATAATTAATAACAGTTATTTTGAGCTATACAGTATATCTAGGAAACCTAGTAGTAATTTGTTATTTCCTTATTGTGGGTATATAGTATTGCATGCTGGTTCCTCTTCTGGATTTATTCCTGTAGCAGGGCTATTTTTTTCTCCCATAAACAAGATGGTGATTACCACGGTGAAATGATCCAAGACAATTTTTTGGATTGGTTTGAATACCAGCTTTTAGTGAACTTGGAAGAACCTGCCACAATTGTAATGGATAATGCAAGTTATCACAGTACAGTGATCAATAAAGTACCAACAACAGCTACTAAAATGGCTGATATGCAGAACTGGTTGATACAAAAGGATATTTCTTTTGAAAATACTTTCCTCAAAACCCAATTATTGAATTTAGTTTTACGGTAAGTTGATATAAACATTTTTCAATATATTATGGTAATACTGAGATAACTTATTTTGTTTAAATATATGCATTTTTGTAGGAACAAACTACCAACAGTATATGAAGTTGATATATTATCTGGAAAATATGGTCACAAAGTGCTTCGACTTCCCCCTTACCACTGTATGTTCAACCCAATTGAACATATTTGGGGCATAGTTACAAAATTTTAAAGAGATCATGTGGGAACTGATCGTTCTTCAACAGAACAAGCAATAGGTGTATGGAAAAAATCTTTAGAAAAAGTGACTCCTGATATTTGGTCAAAGACATTAGAGCACACTGAAAAAATTATACAAGACGGGTGGGATAGAGAAGTAGTATCGATAGACAGGATGGGCCTCCACTTATTATTAATTTTGATAGTGACGATGAAGATAGTGATGATTTTGTAGTGGAGTAGTGGAAATCTTGTGTTTTATTCTTTGTATATTTTTATACAATTTGTTTTATTTCCACCTTTTCAAAATCACTAATAACTATTATTAAATTAATTAGGTACAGTTATTTTATAATACACAAATTAAAACAACGAAACAGTATCTCTACATAAATAATAGTGATAAAATGGGAGATTTTTTATTTTTATATCTTGTAACAAAATTTTATTTTGTGTATCTATATTTTTCTTTTCCATTCTATTTTTATTATAATAAATATAATAGATATTGTATAAAGAAACAATATTTAAATTTGCATGATGATGATTACAGCTTGTATTGATTCCTTTTAGCGTAAACCATTACAGTGCTCTTGAAGATGGTTCTATAGAGCATAGAATAAGGTATAAGGACCTACAGTTCGTCATTTAACCCTCTTTTATGTGAAATAATTAAATGTTAATTCGAATATAGAATAATTGGTTACTGTTTCTTGTATCTTATCCATAGTTTTTCATGAATAAATATTTATATTAAATTAATCAAGCCAATCATAAAAGCCTCTTATTTTTTAAATAAATATTTTTGACTTACGCCCTACGAGGCACGGAGCAATGAAAGAGAAGAACTGTCAATCTAACATCAGATTGACTAGTTTTCGTTAAGTTAAGTTAAGTAAATGAAAAAACTACAGCTTGGCAACATCACAATATTTTGTTTTTGCAACGTCATCGTCTTTTTATCCTAAATAAACTATAAGTATGAAAAACTTTCGTGCCCTGGACAACGAACAAATAAAATGTCAAATTACTTGTCAAATGTTTATTTAGATTGGAAATTAAATGTAAAATTACAATTGTTGTATGTTTCTGAAATATTTAACGGCAAATGTTGATTGAAATCTTGTTTGAAAGCAAGGTCACTAGAAATTTTGACTGGCTTGTCGATTTGCGCAACATTATCATTAAATTCTATTTCTGAATTTTGGCTTTCCTGAATAGATATTGATTTTGTGGGCATGATTTCTTGCCTGTCGATTTGCGCAACATGATCATTAAATTTTTCTGAATGTTTGCTTTCCTGAATAGATATAGATTTTGTTGGCATGATTTTATTAGCAACTTTTATTTTATGACTCACTGAATCTGCTATATATCCTTCCGCTATCACTGACGACCTCCACCCCCCGTGCCTTTTCTTATCTAAAATATCCACACCTGGAGCATTTGCTAGTAATGTAGAGGACATTCTGCGAAAGGAGTGGCCGGTGTACTGATTTGGGTTTGTAATTTTAAGAAATTTAGCTATATCGTACGGAATTGTTGAAATTGTATGCTTTCCAACCACCTGCTTTACACATCTGCCTCGCTCATAACGATAAAAAAAGCGTTCACCTTGCGCCTTTTTTGGTCGGAGTTGCATATAACGATTAACAAATGTTACACAATCTTCTGTTACTACAAATCTTCTTTGCACATTATTTTTTGTAGTAAGAAACTGCACTAAAATAAGACAATTTTTATACTCCACGTCCTTCACTTTTAAATTATATAACTCGTCAGCCCCAGCTACTTCAAAAATCGCTACCACTTTTTTCATTAAATATATTTTATCAGGAGCTTCTAACAAAAATTTTGATGTATCACCTTTTGTAAATACCTGAAATTTTCGAGGTTGATATCCATCATTTTTCCTTTTTATGAATGCCTTCAAGCGGCCAAATTTCGAAATATCTTGGTCCTTATTTAATGAAATAGTCAATTTCAACATTGAGTATTCTGACCATAGTGTAGCAAGAGACAATGTCTTTGATTTTTCTAAGAAAAATACCAATAATACATCTTCAGTTATTGTGGACACATCTTTCGTTGTACACTATTTGATGAAATTTTCATAGGCTTGATTGTAACGGTCTTTAGATTTTTCCGGTGACAAATATCTGCACGCAATAATTGCTGCTTCTTCAATAGAATTCATTTTTAACTAGATTCCAGCCAAATATTAAACTTAAAAGATGTAGACTTAATGGAAGAATAATTATTTGACAACTGTCAAAATATTAGTTTTTGATGACACGAATGGTAACCCATGTCTTCTACCCATTTTATTGCAGTCTACAGAGAATTTTTTGTATCTTTAAATTGTGTGTTTTAATAATAAAATCGGGGGAAAAATGAAAAGTTTAATACATTATTCAAATAGCCTCGGCTACGCTTCGCTTCGGCTATTTAAATACACCTCGCACCTAAAAGTAAGCTTTCGCAGCTTGTAATGTGAATAACTACTGTTGCAACTGTCCCAATGCCAGAGTCTGTTGAAACAGTGCCTGGGGTCAATTGAAACGCATGCATGATGGCACAGTTGAACACCATAATCTAACATTATTTCTATAAACATCTATAACAAAACAAATCTTCAATTCTTTTTGTTGAAAATAAAATTAACAGCTTTAAAAAACGATGAAAGAAAACAATTAATTTGTTTAAAACTTCATTTATTTATGAAGGTTTAAAAAAATTAATTGTTATATTTCATCGTTCAGTATGGGTCTACCTCAAGTAAAATCCTCATATATTCAAGCTTTAAACAACTTTAGTACTTCGGATATAAAATAAGTTAAGAAAAAGCTAACGACTTATTATTTCAATAAAAATCAATATTTTGAACCAAAATACTTAAGTGGTTATGAGATCATTCGGAATCACAATTGTGGCAAACATAACTAGGACAAACTTTTCTGCGCTCTTCATGCGCCCACATTTTACATACTGTGCACTATATCCATTTTCCACTTGGTCTGCTTTCTGAATATGCTGACCTACAGACAAGACAATAGTACTACTCTTCTTCTGATGATGATTCATGTTGCATGTAAGTTTTTTTCCTGCTTGTAACATTTCTTTTAGCCTTTTCTCCATCTAATATTTTCTTAACTTGCTTAGCTTTGGTTCGTTTCAATTTGTTTCCATGTTCTCTCTTCGTTTTTCGTTTTCAGGTGTATCTGTGTAGATTTCCTGATTTTTCTCCCTCGTATGTTAATTTGCTTGGAGGAGATTTTGGTCGTACTGTCTCCAGCGAAAACAAAAGTGTTGAACTCGAAGTCACGAAATTTTTCGTTTGAGTTGTCAACACAGAAACGGATTGAGAACTTGTAGAGGGTTGGGTGAAATTTGCTGATCACTGCCACTACTTTGATGTCCAAGTAGTGTAATTAAATGTTCGGGATCTGCAATGATGTTTTCTTGTTCTTTGTCTGGGGCATGTGAACGCTGTGGAATATATACAAAAAGAGTTGCATTAGAAAGCTCCTTCGATACTTCTGATGCTTTGAAAATTAATATAGAAGATGATGGCATTGGCGTTTTATTCTCAGGTGTACTAGTATTCTGAATAGGGCCCTCGGTTGCCTCGATTGTAGTCACAGGATTTAGCATCTCTGCCACAAATGCAGGTGCAAAATCGAATTCAGTAAACAGATTCCGATTATATGGAACAAATAGTTTCCGAGATGCAGCTCTTTGGTTTAAGATTAAGTGGCTACAATTCAGAATGCACGATTTAAATGGAATTTTCCACAACGTGAAACTTCAAATCCATTTCAATTAAAAGGCATCTTTAGCCTTGCACGAGGAAGTACAGCCAATCTACGACTGTCCTCTAAAAATAAAAATGACATTGTAAGGTTTTCGTAAACTATGTGAAACAAGAATAATTCTGGACACATATCATAATTTTTATGAAAAAGAGGGAACACAATGCCGCTTTCCCCGATTATTTAGATGAAGATTAACCGAGCTCAGATTTAAATATTTTTATCGCCAACCGTCAGTAAAGCCGTAAATGATCAGATTGATTTCCGGAAGTAAACAAACACTTTATTTTACCGTAAAATGACAGTATATTACGTAACGAGTGCGGAAAGTGACATTTTTCACACTGGTCACACGAGTGTGAAAAATTACTTTCGCACAAGTAATGTATAATATTTTTCCTACGACCATCCATTTTACTGAACAATATGTAATCGTCCTCGATGCCTAGCCAACTTTCATAAAAGTCGTACTTGATGCCCAGCCAATTTCATTAAATCTGACGGAAAGTTTCTGATATCATCATAGTGACGCGAACCGTTCGCTCTGATATCAACCTAGTCTGATATCATATCACACGGTTCGCATGAATTCGATTAACGTGGTTTTCTTATTTTACGTTTAATTTTTATGCTGCCCCAGAAAAAAAATAACATAGTTAATATCGATTTCATGAGTTTAATTTTTATATTCTTACAATAAGTATACATCGTTTGTGCTTAGTTTTGTTTCTAATAAATTTCTCGTTCCATTACTCTAGTTTTTATTTCATTATACTATTATTAGATATGATTTGCTTCTAGTGTCATATGCGAACACAAAAACCTAAGGTACTAACTCGTTGGAAAGTGAATTTCACTCATTTCATTTCCGCACTCACCGATGTCGACATTATTTTCAAAAAACCATCACATTAAACAATACTTATTTGTTACAATTATTATCGCATGGTCGTAGGAAAAGTAGTGTACATTACTTGTGTGAAAGTGTTTTTTCACACTAGTGAGAAAAATGTCACTCTCCGCACTTGTTACGTAATATACTAAATTTATGATAAAAAAAACTAAAATTCTGTCGTCATTGCAACAGTGCGTCTACTATTATAAGTAGACTTTTCGCAAAGTTCTATAAAATCATCCATGCAACCCGTACGATATTATATCACACTAGGGTGATATTATATCACACTTTAATGTCATATTAGATACTTTCCAAATATCAAGACAGTGGTATTATGTGTAGTTTTCATAGGTGGCCGTAGGGTAAAGTATTTTGACTTTGACAGTAATCGAAAATCATCTGTCAGTGTCACGCTTCTCCCTATATTGCGGCTCGATAATCGTTTTCTTGTGATTTATTCATAACAAATTATGGAAGATATTCAGTGCACGCCTCCTGAAATTCAATTGAAGTCATTAGAGACGTCTTTAGAACTTCTGCCAGAAAAAATCAAAGAAAAATACAATCGCCAGTACGACATTTTTATGGAGTGATGCAATAGACAAAAAGTTAGGAAATACAGTGGAAACGTGTTATTGGCATATTTTTCCGATTTATCAAAGAAGTATTGTTCCTCTTCATTATGGTCCTATTATTGCATGCTTAAAGCAACCCTTTCAGTGAAGCAAAACGTCAACATATGTGAATATATAAAACTTACAGCTTCTTTAAAACAAAAAGCAAGGAATCATGTTCCAAAGAAATCCAAAACTCTTTCACAAGAAGAAATACTTAAATTTTTACTAGATGCACCGGACGAAATCTACTTGATGATAAAGGTAATGTGTACAAACTTTTCAAAACCAAAATGATACAATGTAGCATTTTTTTAGATTTGTGTTTTATTTGGAATTGCTAGAGCTTTACGTAGTGAAGAACTTTTGAATTTAAAAGTATATGACATATATTACAAAGAAACAATTCTGGTTGTTCATATACCCAAAACAAAGATCAACAAGCCTCGTTTATTTGTAGTCACTGAAGAATTTGGAGGAAAAGTAAAATCCATAGAATTATTTAATAAATATTTCTCTCTACGTCCTAAGCACACGCCTCACGATCGATTTTTCCTTACCTACAGGAACGGTAAATGTACTGTTCAGCCAATTGGAATTCATACTATAGGAAGTGTTCCAAGCAAAATTGCCAAATATCTGTTCCTGCCAGAACCATCAATTTACACGGGACATTGTTTTCGTCGTACATCCGGCACTCTCTTTGTCAACGCAGGCGGAAAAAAAGAAAATGAAACGTCACGGAGGGTGGAAAAGTGACACGATTGCAGAGTCCTATGTTGAAGAATCTGTGTTCAATAAAACAAAAATTACGAAGAGAATTTTAGGCGATGATCCATTTGACAACACAGCTATCACCAATTCAACAAGAGAAGATTTGCACATTTTCAATATCGATAATAACCCTCAAACGTTTTCGGTTGGAACTCCTTCCACTTCAGGTATTAATTTTTATAATGCTTCAGGAGGTACGTTCAATTTCAATATAACAAATGATGAGTAGATTTGTTCTATATTTGCTGTTAACTTTGTCATAATAAAATGCAATGAGTGATATCTCAGTTTTTTATATTCTCTATTTTTAACAGTCAGCTATACAATTTTGTATGCACCACGTCAGTGAAGTGTCTATCGAACTCTCCTGTTATTCACCTCGCTCGCTTTGCTCGCTCGTCTCATAATTTTAGACTCGTTCGATAAAGAACCACTTTACTGCCTTGGTACATAAATAACTATTTTTTTGGTTGGCTCTAAGCTCAAATTCAATTAAAGTTAAGTTGATTATATTGTACTGAATAGTACTAAGCCACCATTTTTTTAAAATATTGTGATATGTTAGTAAAATACTTTTCTGTTGACAGTTTCTATCAATAAAAATCATTTAGTAATAATTTCTACTTTTTTTTTAAATAAATATTATTGTATTTATTCGATAAAAAGTAGAAATTATTACTATATGATTTTTCTTTTATATGATTTCTAAGCACTCTATACAGATTTCCCAATCTTCAGAAAGAGGAACCATGTTTAGGAAATGTATTTATAAACTTTGTTTTATTCATTATTTCTTATGACATAATCAAAACGATTTATTGCAAATTTTTTTGGCTTCGATGCGCCGATTGCCGTTCTGTATTCACTACGAAACTACAATAGCAATTGACATAAATCTTTCTAAGTATGTCGCCCCAATTTCATTGTATATATAAACAGCATATGTAAGTGCAGCTAGCTCTTAAACTTTTACAATACATTTATATTTGTTTGGGGGAACACGAGAAGTGAAATGTTACACGCGTTAAAAGTTAGGACCCCGAACAATGTGACAAAAAGACATATTTTGATACGCCAAGTTTGAACTGTATTAGTAGTGGAATCGGATATTATATTAAAAGGGATGTAGTTAAAAGATTAGATTACTTCCACGATGATTTTTAGTGTATACTTCTTTTCTAACATTTTTATGATTCTCTTTGCAGTTTTTTCTATGTGATCTAACTTACTTTTTCTCCGATCGTGGGAAAAGTGACACTATTTTGACCTGTTTTCGATGCGCAAAGCTCAACACTCCAGAATAGTGGACAGTTGCTAAGCAATGAGAAAATAACAGTGCGGTAATATTCTTACCGCACTGCTGTAGGATTATTACAATAAAATGAAACAAAGTATGGTTTTAATTTTTATAGGTATTGATAAAGTTGTTATAAAATAATTAAAAGAAACATCTAGTTTATAACGATATTCGTGAACACAAATTAATTGTTGTTAATATTTACATTTATTGTGCAATTTGTAAATTGTACTGGAGGGCAACGAGAATTTATAGACGTTGAAGCTGCATGGCTAATTGTTTGGTTTATCTCGTTTCGATCATTTTCATTTGAAGTCGAGGCAGGGGTGTTGAATATTTTATTAGCCACTTCTACTCTATTAATAAGTGTAAATAAACGATCGAAGAAGAAATAGTATGTATAATTCGTGGGAAAAGCATATTCCCACTAATTATACAATATACTATTTTTCGTAACTTAGAGAAAGGGAACCAAATTTGAGATAGGCGCCTAATTTGAGATAGCTCCGCATATTATGGTATATGTAACGTCATCTAACAAAACTTACGCCAATAAACTAGACTGCAGTGGTAAGGAGTCGTTAAGAGGGGCCTCACGTTTTAGGAACCTGAAAACAGTTGGCACCCGTGATTTGCAACAAAATTTAGGTGATTTTGTACACAACAAATGTAAAGAATGCAGGGAAATTGAGTTTTGCAATTTTAACACAATATAACTTGGACCTTTGTCTTGGGGATCAGGTATTTTGGTTGAGTTTTATATTGTTATAAAAAGGTATAAGCCATCAAGTGATGGTGTGATTTTGACAGTTTTGACAATTTGTGGTCACCAATCTGGACACCAAAACCTGATCCCCAAAAGGAAGCCTAGAGAATTTGATTCTGAAAATACGAAATCTCAAATCATTGTATTTTTTGAGATTTGTTGTGCGCAAATTTTTGCAAACGAACATCTTTTTACTTTAGTTCAACCGCTCCACCGTCTTGATGCATGGCGTATAGAACAATATAGAACAATGACAGAAGACGACGGTCAATTCATAGACAAATAATTTTATAACTTTCTCTATGGGTGAAATATGCTGTTGTCATATGTTTTGTGTTCATAAAAATATCCCAAATTTATAGTTTAGTGTGTATTGTATTTGTAAGTGATTATAATTAAGTAATTTTCATGCTAAATAAGTAAATTTGTGCTTCGTAAATGCTATTTATATCTACTCCACAAGATTGTGTTTAGTGCTTCATGCTTCCTTGCAACAAAGATGCACTTTTTGCACCTATTATACAAATAACTACTTTTTAATGTTATTCTTATTTATTGTTGGTAAATACATCAAAGTGATTAAATATATTATGTGAGAATGATTTTGAGGTTTTGTTCTTTGGAATAAATATATCATGTTTATACCTGATAATAGTAATTGTATTCCGCTTAAGTTGAATTTTATTGTTGTGTTTTTCCAGACAAATTTTGTTCTTCATGAGGTCAATTCTTTCGCTTATTGTATTTGTTTGTAAATTCAGTTTTGATGCAGAGTGGAGGCATTTTATTTCAAGTAGTGCATTATCACCTACAAGCCCTAAAATATTTTATCAATAAATGTATGTCATTTAATATGGAAAAAGAATTTATAGCACATGGTAATTATTTGTTATGTCAAACATATTTACCATCAGGAGAAGCACCTAGAAAACCGTGTTGAACATCTACCCACAATCCTCAATCAACCACCACAAGATTTTGTACTTGTTCAAAAATGCTCTTAGCCACTTTTTCCTTAAGAGTTCCATACTCCATTACCTCCGTCATAGAATAAGAACAGTTTTAACAAGAGAATGACAAGGTGTATTTGTTTTACTATTAACAACCTGTCCAAAGATTTTATAAGAAATTAGGATGGTTGTCCATTTTTTAGCTTGCCTTAGCCTATGCACAATAGATAATAGTGATTGTTGAATAAAATTAAAGAACGAAGTAGGTAACATTATATTTTAAAAATCATTGAACCATAAATATTTTAAAACTTTGTCTAACCAATAATCAAAATTTCCTTGCAAATTGTTTGATTATATAAGCATTTCAAAAAATCAGAGAAAATAAGAAACCAAATTATTATTAATGGATGACTTAGTAATAGTCTTAGTTGTTGATAAAAAAAAATTGTAAAACAAAGGACGACTAAAAAGTTAATTTTGTCTACTTGTTGCACTTCGGGGGCTGTATCGAGTTATACAGATAGGTTTTCTTTTCTAAA
Source organism: Galeruca laticollis (assembly GCA_963921935.1). Taxonomy (NCBI): domain Eukaryota; kingdom Metazoa; phylum Arthropoda; class Insecta; order Coleoptera; family Chrysomelidae; genus Galeruca; species Galeruca laticollis. The sequence continues at coordinate 77,046,015 of OY998177.1, forward strand.
AACCATTTTTTTATGTTGTTCTTGCTGAAAAGCGTAAAAACAACTCAAAAAATACAAAATTCCAACTTTTTTTTGGGTAAACCTATACTTTTCTCGCATATTAAATGGGTTGGACGGAAAAGTAATAATACCAATAATGTATTATACAAAAACAAAAAAAAATATTTACCATTCAGGTGATCACACATATGTGTATCTGTCATGGAAAAAAGAGACTGATCCAACTATTTTTTTGTATAATGAAGAAAAAATGTTTCAGTTTCAATCTCCACAACACATATGATCAATCTTTGCAAACAAGGTAGAAGCAAACTTGTACATGTTGATTATATGTTTGATTTTGTACTGTATATATCGATCTCCCCACAATATATACATTATTATTTGTCATTACAGATCTTTCGCTTTAGATTTTTTATTAGTTGTTATAGTTGCTTTGTAAGTTTTTTAAACGTTTTCTATTTTAAATTTAAATTCCTCACTGTACCTTACTTTCCTCTTCCTATTAAATGTAAAGCATTGTATTACAAGTAAATATTTCTTTGTATAATAAATTTGGAAACTCTTTGTTTATATTATTTGTTTCTAGATAAAATTGAATATATTTACACATGTAGTTGAAAAAAGAGCCTACATGTCAAATAAAATTTGAAAGCAACCAACAGGTACTCTGAAACTGATACAAATATGATTAGATTGAGGCAAAGTTGTGACATGACGTTCTGTGTTTTCAAACTAAATGGCCTATTTTAACTCATGTAAATTTGCAACCTTTCTGCAGTTTAATTTTCTTAGCATGAAACAAACAAAAATTTATAATCATGAAAACATTTTATTATGTTAATATAAATGGTACAAATTTTGAAAGGTAGAATGTTTTTAAAGTATGTATATTTTTCTTCCATTCTTAATGTCTAGCAATTTCCGCAATGCTGTCACTTGGTATCCATATTATTAAATAGCACATGTCCTTTCATGCAATATGTAATGCACCTTGTATCAGGTTATAATAGTTATATTTTTCAATTATCACTATTATATATTCATCAAAATGATTTATGCAATTCTTGTCTTTTGAGAGCGGTTTTAATTTTTCTTCATTCAGATACTTCAAAGGTCAGTTCACTTCAATTAAGCATTTTTTGCTTTTCACTAACAAACCCATATTATCATTAAAACAGGGTTTCAAGAGAATGTTGAAAAATGGTTTGATGATACTAGAACAAACCATCAATATTATTTATCTCACATTTTCACATTAATCAAATAATCCAGTGAACATAACCTCAAACATAGCTTTTAAAATTAAAAAATACGGATTGCAGGATAATTTACATTATCATAATTATAATTTTTGATATCGGGTCGATACGATTACGTACTTTTTAACAATTTATTCCTTTCAAAAATATTTATGAAACTCTTAAATATTCAAAAATCTACACTCAAATGGAAATTATGTCAACAAATTTTGTTTGGATCCGTGTATATAATATTCTCTTATCTATGCACAGGTGTGCTGTGGTTTTGATGCAACATAAAAAACAGAGATAAGGTTTCTGTGCTCACAAGAAGTTGAAATAATTGAAATCAATACATTCGAACAGAGATGCGTTTCTTTGAACCGTCAAGAGTGGAAAGACAGAGAGAGAAAATATGTTGAATAAGTAAAAACCGATTCAGTACTACTATCGACATCTATCGGAAATATTTTGAACCAAATAATTACTTAATTAGTAACTAGTATTGTGTAGGTTTTAGGTTTATATACCTGTGAGGAGGCCCCTCTTAAGCGCGTCAGTTCGTTTGTTTTTATGCACGTGCGTTTTCCTTCCGATTTGAGTCTTAAAGTTTTTTTGATAGTGTAAAGAAATCGGCATTTGCAGTCAACGTAAGTGGAAATAAAATATTTTATGTGTCGAAGTAGTTAGTTTAGGTGTTGCCTGATGATGATTAAAATTGGCTGTATTCTTTCATAACTAACCTAAAGATATTGTTGTCAATTTTTATAACAAGAATTCCTAATGGTTCTAAATTTGAGATTATCTCAAATTAGGCTCCCAATACATATATTACATATATTTTGATGTTTTATTACAGATGCCTAAAAAACACAAGAAATGGGATCCTCGTGGTATGGTAAAAGCTGTGCGTAATAAAGAGATGGGATATCTAAAAGCCCCAACGTTTTTGGTGTACCCAAAGGCATTGTGGAAAGATACTCAAAGTCAGATAAAAGCCCAGAAGAATTTGTCAAACTATCGATAGGCCGGAAACCAGTTTTCTCTGAACAACTAGAAAACGAACTAGTTCAATATGCATTAGCCATGGAATAACGATTTTTTGGTCTGAGGCAATTAGGAATAAGTTGCCGCATCAATTTAATGGCGTGAGTAAATCTGTTGGGAAAAAAATGATTGAAGTTATTTTTGAAGAGGCATCCACAACTTTCGATGAGAACACCGCAAGGTATGTCTGCAGCTTGTATCAAATCTTTTATTCCCGAAAAAGTCTCAGCGTTTTTTGATCTCCATGAGCCAGAATATTCCAAGCTTCAAGATCCTTCCCAGGGTGTATTCAATGTCGACGAAGCGGGCATTACCATCGTTCAACATAAACATAGTAAGGTTTTACCGTTGAAGGGAAAACAACAGGTTTCTACATTAACCTTCGCAGAAAGAGGTAAACTAATCACCGTAATAACCTGTATGAATGCTACAGGAGTTTATGTACCGACATTATTCATTTTTCCACGGAAAAATATGAAGTCGGAGTTAATGATTGGTGCTCCAACTGGAGCCATAGCTGAGTGTCACATTTCTGGTTGGGTTCAATCAGATATTTTTACAAAATGGTTAAGTCATTTTATCAAACTTACGAAACCCACATCTGCTGACCCTGTTCTACTTGCGTTGGATGGACACTACTCCCACACAAGAAACATTGCTCTCATAGATTTGGCAAAACAAAGTTATATGACGATAATTTGTCTTCCGCCACATTCTACCAATAAAATGCAGCCTTTAGATGTTTCATTTATGTCTCCGTTAAAACCTATTACGCTCAGGAGATAGAAAATTGGCTTCGGGAGAACTATTTAAGTACTGTATCCCCATACGCAATTGCTAGTATTTTTGGCAATGCATACAATAGAGCTGCCACTATGGAAACATCGTGCAATGGTTTGAGAAAAACGGGACTAGTTCCTTTAAATAGAAACACCTTCAGAGAACATTATTTTGGAGTGCATAATGTAATGGAAAACAAAACAGGTCTTGAAGAAGAACACCTTTCCGAAAAATCAAATCATCAGGAAGATCATCTGAGCAACCAAAATGAAAATGAAGCAATGGCTCTACCAACCCCAGAAAGAAATGAACGTACACCAAGTCCATCCTCAGCAAATAAGCCTCAGAGAGAATATTTTTCTCCCACGTATATTTGTCCTCTGCCTGAATACAAAACCAGAGAAACTTAGGTGAACGTTAGGGCTGGGAAAGCATTAATAATTACCTTAAGTCCTAACAAAGATGAATTACAAGGTAGTTTAGAATAAAGAAAAAGGGAAAAATACTATACCTAAAAAACATCAGTGAAGAGTTAGAACCAAAAGAAAAACAATCAAAGAAATTGGTAAAAAAGTCTACTGCAATTGTACGAAAACAGAAATCTGCAGTTTTAAAACAGGACAAACCTTCCATTTCGGCGTTAGAGCAGAAGAGAAAAAAACGCCGGGTTCCTTCTAGTTCAAGCTCAGAAAGCGACAGCAGTATTATATTGGCTAATTCCTCTGCAGACGAATCCGAAGGAACTGATGCTGAATGTTTATTTTGTTCCGGGAGATTTTCCGAGGACAAGCATGGCGAGCTATGGGCAAAACGTGTTCACTGCGGCAGATGGGCCCATGAAAATTGTGGGGAAATTAAAGATGCTGATTTTATAGGTATGTTCTTTCTGCGAAGAAACGGTTTTTTTTTAGAAGTATCCCAAATTAGGAAATCTGTCTCAAATTGGGACATCAGTGTGTCTCAAATTAGGCAACCTATTATTTTATGGGAAAATTGACAAAAACAAACTTCAAGTTAAATAACTTCAGTAGTAGTAGTAGCTATTCTATTGTAGATTATTTATTACGATGTTTTGTTAATACACCAAGCAAGCGATTTTGTACAATAATAATAAAAATTTGTTCAATGGTGATTTTTTTTTCGAATTTACAAAAAAAGTGTCTCAAATTTGGGCCCCTTCCTCTACTTTTTAGTGAATGAATAACAACCATTTTTGATAACTGAAACTAAAAACTTTGTTATTACCATGATAATAAAGACGAGTAATCTTATTCCATAACTCACCAAAGCTGAACGTAAAACTACTTATTCTAAATTTAATGATTCCCTTTGAAAACTTACTCCGTAAAAGAAGTTTCATGAAACAAATGGTTTGCAGTAGTAATTGAAGAAAATAATCCAAGTAATTAATTATTACCGTTGACTGGGTTTGGATATAAAGTTATTTACGCCTCTAGAACAGGCAACACCAGACGACGGCATTTTGCTGTATTTACGACTAGTTGCAGTAGCGCATTTAGTTTAAGGACACTAAAAATGGCAATCATGTGTGGGTGAGCATTTAATCGTTGATGTTGAAGAGGCAATATACAGTTTTTTAATTGTTTCATCATTACTATAACTTCAATGGGAATCATATCACACGAATACGTTTTGCATTGCTTTATAATAATAGATATAAGATAATTTGAAAACCTCTCCCACTTAATATCTCACTGCCAGAAAATAACTTGAGAAATCGAAAAAGCGGGCCAATTTTCTTTTCAAGGAGGACATTTTAAATGAATATTTGCAGCTCCTTTCAGGGTCATGTCAAATGTTTCCGTTAGAATCTTATATTGGAGGACATCATTTTTATGGACGTTTAATTCTATTTGTAATTAAAGATGACAATTATTATAGTTCAGTTGTTATAGAGGTAATGAAACAGATTTGCAATAAAAAAAATTTGTACGTCTCTGATATTTCGCATGTAATCGTTTAATTGTACTTAGAAACGAAACTTCGAAAGTCACTGCAAATGCATTGACATCAAAGCAAATGCTAAATACTGTTACACAAGATAAACGACCATTATAACTTCACTATATTGCTCATTTATGTTTACTAAATACTAAGAATTATTAGCTAATAAGAATGGAAGTTTTATTACCAAAATTTCCGAGTTGGTAATAGACTTTTTATATTTTTAGGTATTTGGACTGTTTAGTTTCCCATTAATTATTTTTATTGATACTATTTCTCAAAATAGCTACTAGAAATCGGTGAGTGGAACACAAAATCAGTATTACATAATCAAATTGATAGATAATAGGCTTACGCCTAATAATGTGTATCTATAGTGATGGAGTAGAACATGGCAGAATAGCCATATGTCGTATGTAACGTGGATAGGACGGAAAACGACCATAAATTTCAAGATGACTCCATGAATTGAAGTAATTGTGGACTTAACCCAACCTGTATTATAAGCTAGAAGCGAGAAGTATAACTGGGTTTTTACACACTAAATAACACTTAAATTAAACTATTACATGACCCATAATTTACTAAGAACGGTCAAGTTCAATTCGTACCAATAATGTACATTCATAGTAACGATAAACAGAACATAATATTAATCGATTCCTAGATGTTTACGATTCTTATTTTTATTGTAAATATTTGTTTAATGTTATTAAATATGTTAGAATAAGATATATTCCCAGTAATTTCTAACATTATTTTGTTTTCACTGATTATTTCTAGGATTGTTGTGCTGGTATTCCGAATGTCGCCTATTATAGTTTCGGCGCACATTCTAGTAACGCCTATTGGATTGGATTGAATCTATTTTACTGCTGAAAATTGTTGTAACTGAACTGTAAAACTTTTTCCGGTTACTAGCTAGCAGTCCCATCTATTAACATCAGTTTTATCAACACCTCTTGCGGTGTCGAGAAATTTCCCGCTACTATGATTGTTTTTGTGTTGTCCAATGCTGCGTTTACCGTTAGCGATTTTACTGTCGCCTCAGTGGTGTATTTCTTTGCTAATTTCGCCGCTCGTTGTAATTTTTCAGCTAGTTTTTCCACCTCTATTGGTAAGCTTGTGAGTTCCTTTCTGTTTTGCAGTAACTTATTTAATTTGACTGACAGTAGACTTGGGCTATCTACTTGGATTCCATTTTTTATTGTCTGTATGATTTCTAACACGGTATATTCTGCCGTGATCAGACTTCTGGCCTTGCCTGTTAATTGTTTTAACGAATAATATTGCATTATACTTTTTACCGAATGTAATTGTAGTAAACCTAAAGCATCTTAAAATGATTGCAACTTGCTTTACCATTGAACTCAATCTGTAGCACCTTGCCTGTTAATCTTGTTTTAACGAATAATATTGCATTATACTCTTTACCGAATGTAATTGTAGTAAACCTAAAGCATCTTAAAAAAATGATTGCAACTTGCTTTACCATTGAACTCAATATGTAGCACCTTGCTCGCGAAATTAAAAAATCCACTTATACTTAACGCCATTCTCTCGCTTTTGCTTATTGTTTCTAATAACTCAGAGCCAATATATTGAAAATTAATGTAAATATTTGAATATGGCAATGTAACGCTTCGAACGACTTTAATAAACTTTGATGTATTCGAAATATTTGTGGCAAACACTTTGCTGTATTTTGTCTAAATTACTCCAATTTTTACTGAAATTAAACATCTCGACAAGTATCACTGGTTTTCATTTACACACTAAATAACACTTAAATTGAACTAATACATGACCTATAACTTACTAAGAACGGTCAAGTTCAATTCGTGCCAATAACATACATTCATAGTAACGATAAATGGAACAGAATATTAATAGATTGCTAGATGTCTACGATTCATATTTTTATAGAATATATTTGTATGATGTTTACAATTAGATAAAAATATATCTTCTCTATCATCTTCAACGGGTGCAGGCATTAATGTATAGTGTAAACATTATTGTGAGTAGCTCCACTTTAGACATGATTTCAAAACTGAATAAGCTAATAACATATTTCAAAAACAATAAATATCGTTCAATTAAGTGCTTAAAAGGGGTTTACCTAAAAAAAATCACAGTCTGTATTCAGATCAAAGCAAAAACAATATAAATAAAATAATATTTGTGTTGAAATTAACCAAATAAATTCTTATCGGCAATCCTTTTCGGAGCTTTTTTTTGCTGGATTCGTAAAGGGGACCATACACTTAGAATTATTTGCAAAATGCAAGATAGTGAACTTCAAGTAGCAAACAAAGCGATCTATGATGAAATTATCAAGTCCAGAAAGGAACTGATAAACTTAATTGAAGCATCTGAAACAAGACTCTTGTTAAACATAGAAGAGGCGAAACAGGAAAACGAAACTTTGAAAGAGAAAGTGGAATATCTTGAAAGAGGGAGTAAAAATAAGAATCTTATAGTATTCGCATTGAATAAGCCCAGTGAGAAAATAACGCTTGAATTCATATGAAATGAAACAACTAGTCGACGTTGAGATAAACCAAAGTGAAATTAGCGACCTGTACTCAATAGGAAGAGGGCAAAATAGTTCATTGAATCTTGAACTGACTGATAATTTTCGAAAAAGCTTAAGTTTTGAAAACTGCTTCAAGCTTAAGGGTACACGCGTCAAAATTGCGAACGATCTCACATTCAACCAAAGATAGGAAGGACAAATACTAAGAAAACACCTCAATCTCGCTCGCTTGGACGGAAATAACTGATTTATAAATAAGAACAAAGTCACTTATTGTTGATGATAAAGCATACTCACCAGAAGAACTGGGAAGAATCGAGACAAAGGAAGACACAGCTAACTCAAAGTGCTCCTTCCACACCAATCCTGTTAAACACGAACAGCACCAATAAGATGAGAGCGAATCAACCAGTAATAAACCAAACCAATATCAGATATGAAACATCTACAATTTCAGAAACTCCGAAGAATAAGAAACAGGCTATGGAAAATCATACTACCGGTCTTCAGAAGACTACTAGGAGCCGAACTGGATCCAGCATAACAAACAGGTATTAAATATTGTGTTTGTACATAAGTGTTATATCTGTAACTCTAGTGTATAATCTTGACTATAACGAATATCATAAAATTATTGAGACGGTGAAAAATTTTTGCTCTCTTGAGAATATGAATCAATATATAAATGAAGTTGTTAATGAAGATCTACTTACATTAGTAATATCAAGTAAGGAGAAGAATGTAAGAGCCTCTTGAACATCAATGCCTACAATAATAAATTTTGATTAATTCACTTCTATATTACTAGAATAGCAAAACACCTTTTTAATATACCTGGATACGGAAACATTTATAGTGGGAACCCAGTGAATCACAACGATGGGGTTATTGTATACATACAGAAAATAAACGGTTTTAAAGATTAATCTTTAACTTTTCCGCATCTGTGGCCCTGAACTATATTCTATCATAAAATTGTTACTTGTATACACTTCGGGAGATGTATCGTGTTAACAAACCGAAATATCTCCAAAAATAACCCAAAATGTAGTATATCTGTATTTATAGGACTCTCTCTCGCTCTAGTCAGCTGAAAATCAATAGGGTACATATGTGAGACATCTTGAACAATATTCAATCAAAAAATTGGTCACGTGTTTACACTCTGGAGGCTGTATCGTGCTAACAAACTAAAAATTCTCCAAAAATGACAAAAATTTGGTACTTCAAGTACCATACTACCCGTTGTACTGAATTTGTGAGCTGAATATAAATAAGGTTTATCTTTGAGAGCCTCTGAATAATATCCAATCATAAAATTAGTCACTTGTATATACTCCGCAGGCTGTATAGTACTAACAAACTGAAATTTCTCTAAAAATGACAAAAATATCGTACTTAAAGTACTATAGCACCTGTTATACTAGCTCTAGTGAGCTGAAAATCAATAGGACACATCTGCGAAATGTCCTGAATATTATTCAGTCATAACATTGGTGACTTGTTGAATTACGGAGGCAGTACCGTGCTAACAAACTGAAATTTCTCTAAAAATGACAAAAATATCGTACTTAAAGTACTATAGCACCTGTTATACTGGTTCTGGTGTGTTGAAAATCGATAGAGCTCATCTGTGAGATGCCCTGAATAATATTCAATCATAATATTGATGACTTGTTCCACTCCGGAGGCTGTATCGTGCTAACAAACTGAAAATTCTCCAAAAATTACAAAAATGTCGTACTTCTTCAAGTACCATAGCACCCGTTGTACTGGATCTTGTGGGCCGAAAATCAATAGGGTTCATCTGTGACATGTCCTTAACAATATTCAATCATAAAATTGGTGACTTGTTGCACTACGGAGACTGTATCGTGCTAACAAGACATGTAACGAAAAGTAGCCGACGACAACGACGACGACGACATACACACAGGATTTTTTTTCTAAAAACCGTTTTTTCGTGTTGTTGTTGATGGAAATTCCAACTTTTTTTGGGGTATACCAATACTTTTCTGGTATCTTAGATAGGTTGGGCGGAAAAGTACAGACCCACCATATTATCAACTTATTTTTCTTACCACCATGTCATGTAGGCGTTATGAACAAATTCTCAGAAGCTTGTGTTGTAGTGGTGATAAAAAAAGTAACGACAAATTGCATAAAATCTCACAACTTCTCAATATACTTTTGAACAATTTTCAAGGAGCTTGCTATCCAAATGATTCCTTATCACTGGATGAATCGCTGCTACTATTCAAAGGTCGACTAAGCTTTAGACAGTATATGAAGGGCAAAGCTGCCAAATATGGCATACAATTTTTTGAATTGTGCCTAACTGATGGATATGTTCTCAATGTTGTAATTTATAAAGGTCATCAGGAACAGTTGGAAGGTGCTTCGAAAATTGATTCCTTGGTTCATAGGCTTATGAGTCCCTACTTAAACAATGGCCATCATTTAATAATGGACAATTAATATAACAGCGTGGGCCTATCAGATTTACTACTTCAAAAACATAAAACTTTGGTACTTTGAGGGCGAATAGGAGGAATAATCCTAAAATTGTAACACTACAAAAGTTCAAGGGAGGTGAATATATTTGGAGAAGAAAAGGCTCTATATATGTGTCCAAATGGAAAGACAAACGGGATGTTATCATGATTACCACAAAGCATCATCCGATGATTATAGATGTTTCAAACCGATTTGGCCAGGTGAACTATTATATTTTTTCAATATTTTTTAACTTTGATATTAATTCTAACAATTATTTCAGGTAAGAAGGAAACCTGTAGAAGTTTCCGAATACAACAATAACATGGCGGGGGTTGACCGAACTGATCAATTTACCTCATATTATTCTAGCCCTAGAAAAACCATACGTTGGTATAGGAAGATCATATTTCACTTGCTAGATCTGACAGTGGTTAATTCTTATATATTGTACAAAAAAGCGACGAACAGGAAAATTCCGATACTCGAATTTCGAAATGCCCTTATAAGGTCATTACTAAAAATTCCAGAGTTAAGTCTGGAAATCAACTCAAAATTCCAAGTAAACTGCACGATAATCGATGCTCTAAAAATAATCCAAATCTTCAGACTACGGCTCATGCTGTGCAAATCCACTTCCCCGAGAAAATTCCTTTGCCCAATGAAAATTATAAAAGAAAAACATATTTCATGAATTGTCGAGAATGTACAAAACATGAGAAAAGGGTTCAAACTTCTTGGAGATGCAGGGTATGCGAATCTCTCTCTGCTTTGTGTCCCGGTTGTTTTGAAAGCTATCATTCCAATGAAACTCTTGCTTTGTAGCAATTCACTATGAAGTTGGTCCACTATGTACTCCAAAAATAAATTCATTGGTAAGATTCACTAGAGTTTTTTTATTGGTAATAACGCATACTTCCATAGCAGACAAGTGTCCTGCATAGCGAGAAAAGTTCTAATAGGACACACTACTGTTATAGCAGTTACTTTCATAGCAGTTTACTGTCCCTGTAGTTCAAAATATGTTGATGCTATGGGGTGCCACTGCTATAGCAGTAGTTACTCAGAAATACCTCAGAAGCCTTCAATTATCTATGTTATACCACCAAAAATATTTGATAAATTTTGGGCTTCTGGTTCTAAAGTTACTATACTGCGTTTCTGAGGCTACCTCAAGTTTTCATACTGCCCGCGAACGTGTTAAGACTAAAATATTTTCATACAGGGAGCACATAACTATAACAGCAGTGTATCGACTACATTGTATAGATAAAAACGTAATTATAGAGGACCTTGAAAATTATTTGCAAACACTTCATAAATCTGATATTCAAGCACTAGTTGGGGACATGAACATTAACATACAAGAAACTAACCAAGTGGTTGGAGATTATCTAAGTGTTCTGTCGCAGTTTGGGTTCAAATCATACATTGATGAGTTCACACGAATAGAAGGGCAAACCAAGACATGTATTGATCATATATTCATGAGAAATAATTTTGTTCAAGATATCGAGGTGAAGTCCATCATAGTTGAGTCAAAAATAACAGATCAATATCCTATAATCATTAATTTTAAAGAATCACACGAAAAAACCGAACAAACTCAACACTCAACTAAGTCTGTGAGTTATAAAAAGCTGTAATTACTAGCAGGAAGGGAAGACTGGGGTAGTAATTTCAGCCAAAATACCAATGTTGATAATATATTTGAAATTTTGACAACAAAAATATAGAAAATAATGGAAAGGGTCACACTTCATAATAAAATTTCACCAAACTTATACAATAAAAGACCATGAATCACATCAGAAATGATTTTATGAATGAAAACAAGGGACAAACTATTTAAGGAACATAAAAATTTGCTAAAAATGGAATGTTCAAAAAATATAAAACTTGGCGCAATAAAGTCACAAATGCAATAATAAATAAAAAATACAAGTATTACAAGAAGATAGTAATGGAGAATAGAAATAAACCATGGTCTACTGTCAATGAATTTTCAGGGAAGCATAAAAAAATCAAACTGTCGCACCGAAAGAAATAAAAACAGAGGATAACTCAATATTCACTAACAAACTTGATATCGCTAATGTATTTGTTAGCCATTACTCAGATGTGGGTGAAAAAATGGCTCAAAACATCAGGCAAAAAGCAAAATGTGAATACTATGATGGGTGATATTATGTTCCTAGCATCATGTATCGAGATTTTTTACCACGTGCGGGTGGCTTATTAATATGACTGGCCAAGCACCAATGTTCTTATCAGTTCTTATTGTAATATTTTATTTATTGACGAGGCGAGTGTCTCAAGCAACTGTATTAGAAATTTTCGCACCATTCAACTTTGGGCTGATGAAAATCCTCATGGCTTTTTTGAAGTAAATCATCAATATCAATTTTTATTAAACGCGTGGTTCGGAATTACTGAGAATAATTTAATTGTTTCGCATTTTCTTCGGACCTGTAGGGCGCCCAAAGGAAAGTGTGGAAAATGCTTCGGAACAGAAAAAAACAAGTTAACGAGTTTGTGCGGACCAAAGGAGTACCAATAGGGACATGGCAACAGCATTATAAAGGGTTTTACGATGCTGAGGAAATGCCGAATATCTACAAATACGAAACAGATAAAGTGGTACGGTGGTACTATCGCAACTATTTAACAAAATCTTAAATAAAACTGAAACGCCAGACGAATGGCATAACAGCATCACCATACCTGTATTCAAGAAAGGACTAAAAACCTGCCCAGAAAACTATAGAGGAATAACTCTCTTGAATACGGTAATGAAACTTTTCACGAGTATTCTCAAGAACAAACTGGAGACACAAATTAAGAACGCTGAAAAACAACAGGGCTTCACAAAAGGACGGTCAATAACAGACGCAGTGTTCATAATAAGGCAAATAAAAGAAAAGGCTACAGAGTATAATATGCCAGCGTATATCTGCTTCATTGACCTAACAAAGGCGTTTGATAGGGTCCGATTGGTAGACATTTTACAGATATTAATGGAAAATAAGGCACCAGCAAACATAACGAAGATAATCCATAACCTAAATAACAATAACGTAACAAAGGTCAAGGTAGGAGATCAATTCACTGAAAATATCCCAACACCGGGAGTAATTAGACAGGGTGACAGTCTAAGTCCCTTTTTGTTCAATCTCCTCATGGATGAAATTATAAACAAAGTAACATGTCTCAACCTCGGATACAGACTGGGCAACAAAATAGTTGGTATGGTTTGCTACGCTGATGATGCAGCAATCATCGCCGAATCAGAAAACGACCTACAGAGACAGTTCTTCCAGTTCTTTCTGGTAAGCCGCCAACTCAATATGAACATTTCTATCAGCAAAACCAAATGTATGACAATCGCGAAGGATCCGCTCAGATGTAAGCTGGTGATGGAGGACAATCCCATAGAACAGGTGATGCAATTCAGATATCTGGGCATAGATATATCAAGTACCCACGACCTAGTTAAATACCTGAGAAGTCAGATTAACAAAGCATCCGCACTATCAGGATGCCTACGAGATAAAGTCTGGTCTAACCCGTACATGCGCAGGGATAGCAAAATTAGAATCTACAAGACTTGTATCAGACCCATCATGACGTACGGCACGGAAGTCCGCGAGGACACCAATAAGACGAAACAAATGCTACGGGTGGTCGAGATGAAAACACTGAGAACAATAGTGGGGAGAACAAGAAGAGACAGAGTAAGAAACATAGATGTCAGAGAGCAGTGCGGGATACAGGATATTGTGAGATGGGGAAGACAACGTAAGAGGCAGTGGTACAACCATGTAAGACGGATGGACGAGAACAAACTTTCGAGAATAGTCCTAGAAAACAACCCACCCGGCTCAAGACCTCCCGGGAGACCACCTGAAAGTAACAGATCGACAGATCTCCAAGAAGTAGAAGAAGAAGAAGAAGCATTTTCTTCTACACAATTAAATGGTGACTCGAATCGTCATCTCCTTGAAGAATTACCTTTTCATTTTGAAGAGGTTTGCATCAAATTAGGGAATATTTATGGTATATGCATGGCCGCGCACTAGCCCATTTCACCTTGATCAGGTGTATGCCAATCAATGGATAGGTCGAGGAGGACCTGTACATTGGCCAACCCTGTCCCCTCATTTTAATCCTTTGGAGTTTTGCATATCTGAAATCTTTGGTATACACAAACCTTGATGAAAATATCGATGATCTGCGAAACTGCATTGTAGCAGGGTGTGAAAGGATCAGAAATTCGCCAGGAATATTTCATAGCAAACGCAATACTATGAGGAGAACAGTAGATGTTTATATTAAAGCTAAATGCGTTCATTTTCCACATTTATTATAATTGTATTGTCGATATTTGACCAAGTTTTTGTTCATTATTTGTTCACTATTGTTTTAGTTGGCCAAGTAGAATCATAATTCGGTTTGGTCGTTGTTCAATAAAATAGTATTTAACATGAGCTTGAGATATATTTTTTTCTCGTAAATGCTTAAGGTTTCGAAAAATTTGTAGAGATTATTGGGCTTTTCAACCATATTTTATTTAGAAGAAAAAGTTTGCATCTTAAAAGAATTGTAAGAAAAACTATTTCAACCCCTTCTAAGCATACTTCAGGGTTGAAATTTTGTCAAAATGTGTATTCAACAATGTCCAACTGGGACTACCCCAAGAAGTCCCCATAGGGAGTGTGGTGAATGAAAAAAATGTTCAGCAACAACTAGTTGATGCGACGAGGTCAGAAGTTGTATCATTTTCTAACTTAAATAATTTTTCTAATAATATTTATTGTCATAAGATTCAAAATAAACGAATTTATTTCTTGCTAAATTGTGTTTTGAATAACATTGACGTTTTATACAGTGATGGTTGCTATACTGTAATGGGTGCTATGATATAAAGAGGCCCATTACTGTACGATTTTGAGGTTATTAATCTAGTGCACTACTGTATAAAACGGGAAAAAATATTTTACGATGCTAGAAGTCCATACAAACCCTATCGTTACGAGCGTAACACAATTAGTGCAATATAGCCGCCTCAAACGTCACTACTCAGTTGACTTTCTACAGATTTTATTGAATTGTTGTCATATTAATACAAGTTCGCTCTGGTTATACAGTGCGGATATTAAGTCTTACCACCCCTAGGAAACTCCGTTATTTTAGACAAAGATGAAAAATCCTCGAACCGGTCAATTTTTATTTTAATCGAGGTGTTTTATAACATACAAAAAATTCTCACTCCTTTTACCCCCTACACTTGACAGCTGCCCCCTCTGATTTTTTAAATAGCAAAGGGGGTCGTGCGATACCTCGCTGGAAAGGGTTTAAAAAGCAGAACTCAGAAATGTATAATTTTAAAACTTGAGATGAAACAATTCATTCATAAAAATTATCAAAAATAATGTATTACATTCATTCTTCAAAATTAAAGGGACTTGACAAATTATCCTAAAGAAAACTTGATTTACTACAGGAAATGCTGTTAATTTCACTTTGTTCTTGTTAATATTATTTACAATCTACACACCAACTAGATTTTTAAAAAAGTGTTCTAACCATGGTACGTTCTTTGAATACAAAAGTATTTATTCGGAAAAAATAAATCGGTATAAACGTTAAAAAATATAAATTGAATAATTTTTGTTATATCGAGTGTCCAAAATTAAAGCAAAACCTTTGAAACTTTTTTTGTATTCTTATTCGCAGTGTGAATCTTAAACCAATAAATCGTTATTATTAAACAAATAATTGAGATCAAAGCAAAGTGTGAAACATTTTTGAGTTCTGCTTTCTAAACCTTTTCCAACGAAGTATCGCACGACCTCCTTTGCTAATTAAAAAATCTTAGTGGGAGCTGTCAAGTGTGGGGTGTAGAAAGGGTTACTGTTTTTTATATGTTATGAAACACTTGGATTAAAATAAAAATCTACCTGTTCGGGGATTTTTCGCATTTTTCCAAAATAACGGAGTTTCCTAGAAGGGGTGGGGGGGGGGGTAAGACTTAATATCCGCACCGTATATAAAATATAACTAATATAGATTTAGGAATCTGGTGTCCACACATCTTACTATACGAACACACGGTTTACTTATTGTTTATTGTAACAGATCATGAACAAATTTGGCAATTTAAACAATCCAAACGTACACCTTTTATTTCTAAACCAGATACTTTATCAAGCATCCCAGATACTCAAATTTGTCTCATTATTTTCTTCGTTTGTTGTATATAGTTATGTCGGTACTCCCCATTGTTTTTTTTCTGTGTTCATCTTAAGGCCTAAAGCATCCCCCTCATTTGTTATAATATCAATTAGATTCAAGAACAGTAACGTACTGTGATAAATTGATCAGATTTGTCAAGATTTTGACCAGAGATTCGTTAAGAACAATAGTATTTGATATTCTGCCACTCTGAATAAATACAGGCTTCATAGCTTGCCTTTTTTCAAGGTAGTCGATGGATGGAAACCCATGTTATACTGGCCAAAGCAATGCCATAGTTCAGGAGCCCCCTTTGAACATACTATTGTGAAGAGTTTATTTTTGACGAATCTACCACATTTTTCTTTTGAGACTTTTCTGAATTCTTCCACTTTTCCACTAAAAAAAGCCAGAAACGTAACAATTTTTCAGCGTCTTGAAAAGAAAGAAATATTACCGCCAGAAATATATCAAAATAACAGGGTGCTTAAAATTTATTACCACTTTTCAGTTGAATAAACAGTAAATATATATCTTTAATTGCATGAAAATATATATAAACAACATATGTTCCTCAAAGGATACCCAAATATTTCCTAATAAAGTATTTTCAATCCAAAACAAATTTATAACAAATTATGTATGGGTGCGTGTGGATATCTACATAACATTAATTTTGAAAAGAGTTCACTAGCTCCGTTGTCTTTTTTGTATAAGGGGGTTAATCTTTCGGGGGTTGGCACACCTGATTCTATTAATCATGAATCGTTTTTACCGAAGATTGAGGCGATTGGTGACATTCCCTGGAAGACGCGTGCGACAGAGGCGTAGAATAATTCCAAAAGGCGCGGTATCATTAATTTATGGCACATTTTTGGAATTTTTTAAATATGTACCAATTAATTATTAGAAAATGGGGTGAAATAAAATTGATTTATTTCGGGAAAGGTACGAGATATTCCATTATATTTCTTTATGGTATTTTTAAACGAGCGTTTGGATTTATTATTTATATAATAGAGAAACAGGATTAAAACTTATCTAATGATACCATAACATGAAAACATTCTATCTTCTCTTCTTTTTTGTCCTTGATGATTATCAATTATACCTAACTTTGATCTTTCTGGAATTTTGTGTTTTCCAATACGTTCCTCGTTCACAGTTAGATGTGACAGAAATATATCTAACTTTACTTTACTTAACAATATATTCTAGTATTTTTAGAATCATATTTGTATTGATCTCCAGTGTCTCCTAAAATCATTAAAATCGATGTATTTTCTAAGTTATTGGTGGGCTTCACCTATTATTTCGTTGTCAAAGCAACATCATTTCTCTTAAACTTTACAGTGTGAGTCAGCACTCGTCTAAATTGAATAAAATGACGATAACTCTTGTCTTAATTCGTAATTGACCAAAAGACAGAACCAACAATCTAATTAAGAGATTTTTCAAGAGGGATAAGAATATGTGTATTGTTTATGTTTTGCCACAGCGTTGTAGATTAGTATACATATATGTCGCAAAAAAAATTACAAGAGAATGACGAAAACTGTCAAATGGCTTTTGAAACCTTGAAGAGGCATTTAACCACGGCGCCGATATTAGGATACCCATTACCAGAGGGAGACTTTATTCTTGACACTGACGCAAGCAACGTAGGAATTGGAGGAGTGCTCTCACAGATCCAATGAGGGCACGAAATAGTGCTGGGATATTTCAGTATAGTCCTCTCCAAACCAGAACGAAACTACTGCGTCACAAGAATAGAACTTTTGGCGGTAGTGAAGTCCGTGGAACACTTTTACCAGTATCTCTATGGAAGGAAGTTCTTAGTCCGGACTGATTATGCAGCATTCAAGTGATTGATGCATTTCAAGAATCCCGATGGCCGGATCGCTAGATGGATTGAACGACTTCAATAGTACGATTTCAACATCGAACATCGAGCTGGTGTGAGTCACCGAAATGCCGACTCCCTGTCCGGACAGCCGTGCCCAACAGACTGCTCCAACTGCAACAAGGCGGAATCTAGGGAATCTGCAGTTTCAAGAACTACTGTAGTCAACAAAGAATAGTCACCCACTGAGATCAGAGAAGATCAGGAGAATGATCCTCAGCTAAAGAAGATTCGGCAATGGAAGGAAGAAAATCGGCGACACTCAAGGCGTATTGGGCTCAGTGGGACTCCCTTATCCTGGAAGAAGGGTTGTTGAAAAGAGTCCTTGGAAACGATGATGGTTCCGAAATGAGGAGACGCCTAGTTATCCCTAGAACGAGAGTAGCTGAGGTACTAAAGAAGTTACACGACAGTCCATCGGGAGGTCATCTGGGAGTGAAGAAAACCCTTCAGCGAATCCGTGGAAGGTTTTATTGGATGAACATCTCCTACGATGTGAAGTACTGGTGCAAAAAATGTACGACTTGTGCTATGAGTAATGGACCACATCGCAAGAGAAATGCACCTATGGAACAGTATAATGCTGGAATTCCTTTCGAAAGGATTGCTTTAGACATGGCTGGACCATTTTCGACGACAGAAAATGGTGGTAAATACATCCTGGTTATAATGGATTATTTCACAAAGTGGGTGGAGATTTACGCGATCCCGAATCAAGAGGCCACAACTGTCACGGATGTATTGGTGGAAGAATTTATCAGTGGAGTGGAGTGGAGTGCCCTTGGAAGTCCACAGTGACCAGGGAAGAAATTTCGCAAGCTATCTATTCCAGGAGATTTGTGACTAGCTGGGAATGAAGAAGACCAGGACAACAGCATTACATCCACAGTCAGATGGATTGGTCGAGAGAATGAATAGGACCATTGGAAAATACCTGTCCAAAGTAGTTTCCAGCCATCAGAGAGATTGGGACCAGTATGTTTCCCTATTTGCATTGGCTTATCTATCTGCCGTGGAACACCTGCGAAAATCCTGTTTGGACGTGAAATGAGGCTTCTTTGTGAAAAAACGGTATGATACACAGGCCACAGAAGGCAGTTTCAAAGAAGGGGACAAAGTATGGTTACACACTCCGACAAGGAAACTTAAACATAATTCGCTGTACGTCTTCTACGTGGTAACTAAAAATTAATTTCAAGATCGATCTACCTACCGCGATGTGTGGGCAGCACTTCGAAACCTCCGAGACCATGTGTTGGAATCCAGCGTGAAGAAACTGGCTATGCCTAAGATAGCGAGTAGCCAGGCGAGTCATCAGGAACATGGTAGAGGTGATCTTCCAAGATACCGGTGTTCAGATATTAATTTGCAGCCATAATCCCCGTTATCAATATCCGATGAAGACGGTACCCTGTCATTTCCATAAGATCGGAAAGTGTAGAAATGGGCCAGTTGCCGATTCAAACATCTAATCTCGGCTACACAAAAGTTGAAGGAGGAACTTCCATTTAACGAGGGGGTAATGTTACGAACTCGCACACCGAAATAGATACTAAGTTCGGTCCTGTAACCTCATGTTAACGGTGTTAAAAAAATGGCAAGCGCGCCGAATTCTCAGAAGGTCTATTGGGATTTTGGTGACCGTTTATTTATAGACGTATTATCCGACTATCTTTTTAGGATTGAGCCGGCAATCGAGAAATATCCCGAAAAAAGAATATTCCATAGAGGCGATTGTTTTTGTGTAAGCCGCAAACTAGAATTATCTAGAAAAAAGTCCACTCATATATAAAGGACCGATAAGCGGGAGAAGTTTAGTGTTTATATAAATTAGTTTAAGTGCATATATTGAGAATTAGTGAATAGTTTTGTGAATTAATAAATTAAGTAAGTGAACCTACCGTGTGTATGAATTTATCCCAGTCATCAGGATAAACTGTTTTTGAATAAATAAGAAAAACATTACACTATTTGTAGATTTTAGTAGAACCCAAAAAAGTTGAAAAGTCCATATGTTTCGATTTTTTAAAATATTCTTTGCCGCTGAGCTACAAAATTTGAATTGTTTATGGAACAAATATCTCGATATCTGTTACAAATAATTCAAAAGTGGTATCAAACAATTTTATAGGAAATTTTTATATTCACATTTTTTGTTTCAGGCTTTTTCCATGTCTTTTTATGTTTTTGAGATAATATCAAAAAAGTAATTATAGGGGTAGTTTTCAATTATTTTCTACTCCGCAAATGGAAGTCTACATTTTTTGAACATAAATCCGTTGAAAGTATTCTCAAATAAACTTCATTCAAAAATGTCTTTTGGATGGTAACTTGACTCTTCATTTTATTGGACTCTTGGAATCAAGAACATACTTTATGATACGCTCATGAAAGTAACCTGTCGAATCTAACAATACTTAATATCCAACGTTCGTGTTTTGAACGCACATTATTTTTTTGCGAGTATCAATATTATCTATTTCGAAGGGAGAACGCTAAAACGCCAAAATATAATGATTGAATGATGGGCCCAAATCTACTCCTATCGAATTTATGGACAGATCATTTCGAAAGATAACCTCTAAAAACATTTAAATGACATGTAAATCCAATAGTAATTCCATATAATATTCCAAACATTTGGTATAGTAAAGACGACCATAAAATCAAAATACTATATGATACTAAATTTAATTGACTTTATGGGAATTTTAGTTCGAAATGATGTTAAACAATTTTATTGGATGGAATAAATAAAAATGATGAAGGAAATATGTTTTTTTATACAGGGTTCTCGTATAAATTCTTGATCGTCTATATCAGTGTTTTCTAACTTGTTGGACGCGACCCCCAAAGGGGTCGAAAAGCCTTACACGAGAAAAAATACAATTCAAGTGAGAAGGCTGGGCTTGCTTATATTTTAATAATTTTTGGAAGCGTTGTTCTGTTTGTGGTTAGTCAGTGAATAATTAGGTCTCAAAAGAAATGTAATTCTCAAAATCATTTACAAATGACCCAGGGAGTCGCCAGAATTTTTTAACTTGTGAAAGTGTGATGTATTCAAAAATGTTGTCAGACACTGGATTTGAAAAAATATCACATATGAAATAATACCCCAAATAGTCCATCTTATAAAATATATATCATGTGGGAAAATGTTCCAATCAGTTCTAAGATACCATTATCTAGCCATAACACAGAATACACCAGCCCAATAAGAAACGAAGCTTGTGCTATTTTAGAATTCATTTTCTAAGTGCGCATGTCTGAGTCAGAGTCAGTTACCTGTCAATCTCATGTTATTTTATTGTTTACGTGTTTACCAAAGAATATTCTTTGCTGTACGGTTTTTCCTTATTTATTTATTCTGTTTGTGTTTTCAATTGTTTAAAAAACTATTATATTAGTTATGGTGCCAAGAACTTCCTAAAGATCCTGTAAGGTAAGAGGGATTGTTTCTATATGCAATAAAATGGAATTTAAGAAAAGTAGAGATCAAACCATTCATAATTTCTGCAAATGGCTTAGTGCACGTTAAAGTAACTAAACACCTGGAAGAGCTAAGCATATCTCGTCATGTCTGTGGTTTGATGCAAAAAGCAGTAATTCTGGGAACAACTGCCGAAGAACACTAACCCCCTAATTAAGTAGGTTTATACCTTGATGCAACTGCGTCCGGTAGAAACTGCTACCACCAACCACGTACAAGTGTGAAAAAAATAATAATAATAATAATAATAATAATAATAATAATAATAATAATAATAATAATAATAATAATAATAATAATAATAATAATAATAATAAACGCCAGAAACTTTTGAGCAAACTGTTGCTATTTCGCGATTCGAACCCTCTTACCAGGCCAATAATACCGAAACTAAAAGTCAATAAAGATACACAGCAGTGCATAAAATCTGTAGATACGGAATTGAAGTTAAGGATGGAGGAACAACTGGATCCTGACTTAACCTCTATACATATAGCTCTATATGCAGCAGCTGCTACTGTCATAGAACTAAATGGGCAGAAGATTCAAGCCCACAAACAAAATAGAAACATTCAGAAACAGAGAAAACCGGCCTGGAAGAAGCGACTTGAAAAGCAAATAGATCTGCTAAGAACTGAGGCGCACATTATCAAATAGTACCTAGACGGCAATAACAGCAAGAAGGTCAAAAACAAAATTCGTAAAATATGCCGAACGAAACAAGTGGACTTAAATGGCCCCCAGTTGAAAGAAACCCTCATGAACTACTACGACGATGCTAGACAAAAAAGCGAAGTCAAGGGAGCGAGACTGCGGCAATACAACGAGGCTACGAAACGCAAAGAGCAAAACTACATATTTTCTAGTAACCAGAAGATATTTTATCGCAATCTTGAAAATAATCACCAATGCAACACGAAACCGGAGACAATTGATCAGAGCCGCTTTAGACAATTTTGGCAAGGGATATGGTCAAATACTGTGAGACTCAACCAAGCAGCTACGTGGCTCCAAATAGCGGAGCGCAATGCAAGTGATATTCCAGATATGCCAGATAGAGATATTACCCCTACAGATGTCGAAAAGTGCATAAAGAACACTTTAAGTTGGAAAACGCCTGGTCCGGACAACATACAGAACTTTTGGTTGAAATCATTCCCAGCCCTATTTCCACATTTTGCCAAAGCATTCAACAAAATCCTTGAAGATCCAACAAGATTTCCCGAATTTCTGGGTCAAGGAGTAACTTACCTTCTACCCAAAAAAGGAGACCTGGAAGACCCGAAAAACTACAGACCAATTACCTGCTTGTCTGTGATCTACAAACTCCTCACGTCATTAATACATAGGCAAATAAATGAACATTGTGAGATAAACAATATAATTGGCCCAGAACAACGGGGATGCGTAAAGAGATCACTTGGATGCAAAGAGCAACTAACTATAGATGCGGTAACAATCAAGCAAGCTGAAATAAAACGTCGAAACATTAGCATGGCCTACATGGACTACAAAAAGGCATTCGACTCGGTACCTCATGACTGGCTCGTAAAAGTTCTAGAGATCTACATAGTTAGCCCCGCCATCATCCGGCTACTAACATATACAATGACGACATGGAAAACTCAGACAAGAACTGGAGGAAGCACTATCTCGAACATCACGATTAGAAGAGGGATATACCAGGGGAATTCGCTGACCCATTGTGGTTTTGTCTCGCTATCAATCCGCTTTCTGCAATATTGAATGACACCACCTACGGTTTCCGAATAGATCCCATGCAACCAAATTCGAGGCTCAGTCATTTGTTGTTTATGGATGACATCAAGCTGTACGCTGAGAATCCAAGACAATTGGAATCACTAGTGGCTAATGTTAGAACATTCAGCGATGATATTGAAATGGTATTTGGGCTGGAGAAATGTGCCGAAATACATGTCACAAAAGGAAAATTAACACAGCAGCTGGAAAATACACGTTATTTTGCGCAAATTCGTCCAGAAGAAACGTACAAGTACCTCGGAATTTTGCAGAATAGAAGGATAGACCACACACAACTGAAGAAGGAGTTCAGAGAAAAATACAAACAGCGCTTAAATAAGCTTCTGAATACCAAACTCAACTCTAGGAACATGATTACAGCCATCAACACATATGCCGTCCCTAGTCTGGCGTATTCATTTGGAATACTAAACTATTCAGATACAGACCTGGAAGACCTAGACATAATGACGAGGACTACACTTACAAAGTTTCGAATGCACCACCCAAAGAGCGCAGTTGAAAGACTATATATGCCTAGAACGCAAGGGGGCAGGGGATTAAGCAGCGTCAAAAGAATGTGCCGAACCCAAGAGAACAACATGCGACTCTACTTCAATAACTCGAACAGGCCTTTCATTAGGAAAATAGTGGAGAGTGACAACATATATACACCGCTTAACCTCAAAGATCGACAACAAGCTCTAACGATTCTAACGAACGATGATATCCAAACAGCATGGCAAGACAAGGTGCTCCACGGAAAGTATCCCAATGCGTTAAACAATCCAGAGATTGTTAAGGAAACCTCACTTCTATGGCTGAAGGAAGGAACGTTACACCCAGAGACCGAGGGATTTATAACAGCCATTCAGGATAGCATCATCCGAACTAGAAATTACGAGAAATACATTCTTGAAGTCCCCGACGTTAACGATGTCTACAGAAAGTGTAAAGCAGTGGGAGAAACAATCGAAAATGTCACTGGGGTCTGCCCTGTTTTGGCTACAGGAATGTATTTGGGAAGACACAACGAAGTGGTGAAGATCATCCACAGAGAATTAGCACTTGACCTAGGACTTGTTACTAACCCACCACCCTTCTATACATATGTACCTCAAGCTGTTTTAGAAAGCGAAGAAACAGTGCTGTACTGGGATAGACCAATCCACTCCGATAGGACTTTAGATCACAACCGCCCTGATATCCTGTTGATCAAAAAGAAAGATAAGAAGTCCACCATTATTGATATAGGATGCCCCCTAACCAGCAACCTGCAGAAAACGGAGATTGGAAAGAGAAATAAATACCAAAACTTGGCTATCGAACTTAAGCACGTATGGAGATTAGAAGAAGTGAGAACAATCCTAGTCATAATATCGGCTACAAGCGTGGTGACGAAGAGGTTCTTGAAATATTTGGAGCAACTCAACCCACCTAAAGGCCTCGCAAAAATTATCCAGAGGACGGTGATTCTTCAGACATGTCATATCACCAGAAAATTTTTGAACCACGAAGGATAGACCATCGAAACATCCACCGGACTAATGGGACATGATGAACTTCATCCCCATTAACCGTGCCGAGCCCTACCAGTTAGTACCAAACTAACCAAACACCATCTAATCCAACTTAGAAAACCCTAACCCATTTGGCCCGAGCTCCCACAAAGTCAAACCCCAATAGCGCGCGAGGGGTCGGTGAATGTTTTTCAGCTACGGCCGACAAAGTGAGTCGCTTAAGTCATAATAATAATAATAATACAATCAGTGAGTACAGTACAATAAGCGCCACTGCTGATGAGTTCAGCTTGAATATGTTAAATAAATAATTATACACAATATTCGATATAAATTGGTAGTAGTTTATTTCTTTTATACACATATGATGAGTAAAAATATAAATATACTTACTTAGCTTTATTTACATTTTAGAGCACAGTTATGGTTGGATGCATGTAACCGTGGAGATATGTTTGAAAAAACCCTAGATTCTTTACATAACAATTATAAGTTATGTCAACTCCACTTTGAGGATAAATTTACTTCCAAAAGGGGATGTGAATAGTACCTATGTCTTCAAGCTGTGCCTAGAATATTCCCATGGTTAAAATGCAAGGGACATGTTATATTGAGCGATCCACCAACAAAAATAGCTATTCAGTTTGGTAAATATTAAATTTAAGTAAACATTACAATCAGTTGTTATTGATATTTATTTTTGCCACCTTAGTGCAGAATTAATTATAACTTTCCGACAGGATTCATTAATACCGTATTGGCATTTGTTTATTACAATTATTTTAATAATTACAGATACCATGCCGTTTGAGCGAGTGGGACATTCGTCTCAAGCCGCCACAAGACATATTGGTGATGCTTCTACATCACTTGGTAAATATAATTATCATTTAGATTCACTTCTGTAGGATAATATGCGACAAAATAGATGGCTTTCTTATAATTAGATTGCATTTAGCCTATCTGTGAATCGCCATATGCTTTGTATTTAAACAGCTGTATAGAATTGCAATGTAAATGTTATGTATTCTTTAGAGTGTAGAGTGACAAATCTAAGAATTCTTGACATTTTTTAAATCGATTTTTTGGAATTGCTGTTTATTACAATTATTTTTATAATTACAGATACCATGCCGTTCGAGCAAGTGGGAGATTCGTCTCAAGCCGTCACAAGACATATTGGTGATGCTCATCCATCTCTACTCAACTAGTATGATTTCACTGAATAATAAATGTTTTTTAATATTATATATATATATATATATATATATATATATATATATATACATATATATATATATACCAAAGAGTTATAACTCTTTAATTTAAACGTTTCCATTTTCATTATATCCCTATTCTCATCACATTGCATGCAGTCATATATGTTCAATATAATGAATAGTTTTGAAATATCTGAACCACATGTGAAATACTTTGGCAAACAAACACTTCACTGAACATTAAAGTGGATGAAATTAAATGTCTCGACCCTTACTTCGTGGAATCTACCCATATTAGTGTTTTAAATGAAACTCACGGTTTCTAGTTAATACCACAATATAATAAAAATTGTTGGAAATTCTAAAAAATTGACAATTGTTTCGATAAATCAATATCATCAAAATTAAATGACCGCGAAGCGGGAACTGTTTATACCAACGTGTAGAGAAAAAAATGGAGAAAAAAATCATAGGAAAAAAGTCTTCACCCTCCCCACCCCCCTCCTCACCCCTATAGCTATCTTAGAGACTGTTTGAGATATCGAATTTTCATATATCAGGTTGTTACCGGGGGAAAACGTCTCCTTTATTATTGGAGCTAGAGAAAAAGTAAAGATTGCATCTGAAAGAGAAAACCCCGACTAGTATATGGGGTTCATAAACCGGTTTATTGATTTGAAGATTTATACAGGGAAAAACTAAAAATATTTTTGCAAAAATTTTTTTTCCGAATTTCAAGAAACGTATATTCCTACGTAAGAGATCACGTCAAACTCTCTTGAAAAACATATAACAAAAGTTTCCAATCCCCCCTTTTGGGGGGTCTAGTAGTCGTCAAAAACCGACTTTTTTCGACATTGGTACTTAGGGCTTGGGGCTTTTTTTTGCTATAAACGATAGCGAAAAACTGCCTCGTACGTTTCAGAGAGAGCCACTCGATGATATTGATTTATCGAAACAATTGTCAATTTTTTAGAATTTCCAACAATTTTTATTATGTTGTGGTATTTACTAGAAACCGTGAGCTTCATTTAAAAGACTAATTAAAGTAAATGCTTCTTCCACTTGGTAAATACAATTTATAAAGTGTTCACTTGGAACCCTAAAGCCTCCATAAATACTTTTGTCCCTATCATACTTTTCAAAATATGTCAATAGCTGCTTTGTATCCAGATCTCCACATTCTTTTGAGAATTCTATGCACGTTTCACACCTGTGACATTATAATGCTTTTTTCATCCAATAGCCACAAACAAAATTGAACACATGTAAAATTGTCAGTTCTTCGTTCCTGTAATCTTAATCTGGTAATGAATGATATTGCTACATTCTGAACTGCTGCTTGCTGAGATTCAGGAATAATGCAAACAGTTGTTGAATTCAATTTAATTAATAAATTGTGAAGGTCATCAGTACAGTACATTTCATTTGGATTGGTAAATTTATGGCAAAACACTTTTGTAAAGGCATGTTCAAAATTGATAGAAGTGGGTTTAATACAATTGCCCCCTTGCTTCCTCACACTATCGAAGAAACTTTCAAGAGAATCTGTATTAATTCTGAACAGTCTAAATATTTAAAATCATTGGATTACAATTCATTACAAATTTTTTTTAACTACTTATTGTGATTGTTCTGCATTTCTTAATCCTTGATCAGGAAGTAACACTTCCTCCGACTCTTAAATGTTTTAAAAAAGAAACATTTCACCCAAAAATTGTATTTGATAGTCTGCTGATAGAAACACATTTTTGTATTTGTTAAAGTTTCTTGGTTTTGTGGAATGAAATAAGTCTGTCAAATTTCTCAATTACTTTAATGGTTCCAATACTAGGAACTGCCCCTAAGCTCATATACGTATTCATACTACTTGCTACGTTATTATTTGGAGTTTGAGTTGGTGGACGTACATTCATTTTGTCGAAATTCGATGGATAAGTTTGTCTGTTTGTTAATTTTTGTGTACATCTAATATAAAACGCCTGTTTGTGTTGACCGTAAAACTAGTTTAAAAATGATCAGGATGTTTGTTTGCCATCAAAACAAATGTATCTCTTTTGCATGATTACGAGTTCATTGTTTGCAGGACAAAGGTCTTTTGATCCAGCCCCAATATCAATCAGTCCAGTATCTTCATCCCATGAAGTACTATAGAAGACATGACTTTTCAGTGACATCCCATCAATACATATGGTATACTGTTTGTTACCATTGGACATTGTATGAAGCTATATTTCTACAGCTTTAAATATTGAATCGTAACCTAAACCAGGCTTGCAAGCAAGTTTTTTTGGTGATTCTTTGCAGGTTTTGTTTTGTTGGAAGACTAATAATTTAATCATAAAGCTGTATGCCTGTGATCCCAAAAAATATAGCGTCAAGACAAATCGTTTGTGTTCTACAAAAACCTTCTACCTAGAGGTTCTCTGCCTTTTAGTAGTACTTGCGCTTTTACAATTGATGCCAGAAGTTATTTAAGAGATTTCTCACACATATCTTAGAAGTCTTCCAGGTTGCATATTTCTTTTTTTTCTCTGGTTTCCTTTGTAAAATTTCGTTTCCCTATAGCCAGCCATAACCACCTTTCTTTTCCGTGGTGTCTAGAACTTGAGAAAGCAGGAGTTTGAGTGAAAGTTATTGGATAATTTTCAAGAGTAAGCTGTTTCTAATACGTGTCTAAAGCAGATGTTTCATGTGGATCTATAAAAGTATATTAAATATAATATATTTTGGAAATGTACATGTACATGATTCAGAACCCTAATAACAATACATACATATGTTTTACTCTAGTTTGACAAGAAAAATAACTATATATATTTCTTTTCACTTATTTGAGACATACTAAACATAAAATGTTACTGAAAAGCAGAAATTTTTCATATATTTAGGCTCTAAAAAGTAACAGTACTTTGATTATGGGTTAGGCAAGCAAATATAATGCTTTGGTTTGACTAAATCACATCATAAAATACAAATACCTTACATCGGCCTTGGGCATAGTAACAAAACTCATCCCTTCTCCAGTTTTCGAGGATTATCCACGACATAAGCAAACACATTCTACTTTACAAGCTATCACAAAAAATAAGCTAGTGCCACAAGAAGTACTATATTATGTGTGTCTAAGTTACATCGTAATATTAATTGGAGGGGTTACCAGAAAAACCGCATAAACTGTTCAACCAGAAAAAAGCACAAAGTATGATAATAATTGAAAAACGCAACAAAACTTTGATAACTATGCAGAAAAGTTTACTGTCGCTACTTTTTTATAACTTCTTTGTCACATACATCAGTAGATTATTTCTCTTGTAAAATATTTAATTCAGAATCTGATAAAGTGTAACTTTTAAATATATCAATTATAGAAAATTTGTATTTAAGTACCATACTTATTGTAATTTTATATCATCATTTACTGAAATTCTTTCTATTGTAAATTGGTATTCTTAATATATAATCTATATTATTGTATTGGTTTTTATACTCACCCTATCCTACATACAGCGCTACTTAAAGACATACCTACACATATAATTTCGATAAGAATATAGAAAATAAAAATCATTTGGTTAAACAATAGCTCGTTATTTTTAATAATGGATGGAACTCCAATAACAGAAGCTAAAACTTTATGTATGAAGAAATGTTAAAGTATATTTTCCACATTGATTGTTTAGCTGTTAAATTAACTTTACCAATTCATAAATTAAGTTTAACAGACCTATTGTGAAAATTATACTTTGGTATTTCTTCATCTTCAATGAGTTTTCGCCAATTATGAACCAACATTCAAAATGCTTAAATCTTTCTTTGACCATTAAAAATTTGTCGAAACAAGCCATAAAAATAAACCATTATTATTTGAGATTCTTTGGTTTCACTTTTTTGCGTGTAGGTAGGATTTAATTCACATTTTTTGAACACTTTTCTGAGTGTAAAGTCAAGTAAAGATGCTCGGTTATCTGTCAATGTCAGTTTGAAGGTCACGAAATTTTGCCCCCAAAACATCAAAGGATTTACGCCGGCTTTCGTTTCTTATCGAGCTGGTGTACTCTGTTGCCATAACATAAAATAGTCTGTCAAATACAGACCAATCTCCTTAATAACAAATTCA
Source organism: Galeruca laticollis (assembly GCA_963921935.1). NCBI lineage: Eukaryota > Metazoa > Arthropoda > Insecta > Coleoptera > Chrysomelidae > Galeruca > Galeruca laticollis. The sequence continues at coordinate 77,076,331 of OY998177.1, forward strand.
TCAAAAATATTTTAAGAAACTGTTGAGCAAAGATTGGTTACATGGACAAACATATTTCAAAAAGTCACTATGGGTTCCAAAAAGGTATATCTACCAGCGACGCAATAGTGTCATTAACAAATAGTTAGTTGACGACAGTAAACCAAATATCTGCGTATTTCTGGATCTAGCCAAGGCGTTTGATATTGTTTCACACGAACAGCTGGTGGATGCCTTGAGGGATCCAGGAATGGTAATAGTGAATGTTGTCAGCAGATAACACATCACAAGTTACAGGGACCCTCAGAGTTCACTTCTATTCAGTGTGTATATTAATGACCTTTTCGATGCTAAAGTAGAGGGAAAAATTATCAGTTTTGCTGATGATACTGCTGTCATATACAGCAGTGACACGTGGGACCATTTAAAAACAAAAATAGAGTGAGATTTTTCGAAAACGATCTGTTAACTTCTTACATTTCCTTTCAGCTTCTTTCAATGTAATTCACACTTTTGACGAACGTTTTATTTATTTTTGGTTTCCATATTATCTTTCGTAAATTTGTCCTCTAACCTAACCTAACCTTACCTAACATTATGTTTATTTTCAAAATTCCATACAAGTAGTTTTCTCGTAGACTTAACAAAGATTTATTGTAAGAATGTCAGTAATTTCAACAGCTGCTTCCGCGATCGGGTCACATATGGTATTTACAGAAAAGAATAACTATAAATCGTCATCAATCCAATAATCGGGTGTAATTGGCAGTTGAATTCCCTACAAATGGTGTATCTAATGTCTCTTTTAGGTGTTTACTAGCACTTTGGATTCTATTCAACAGCTGAGACGCTTGCGCCAATTTTCAGCACTTAGCATTAGGACATTATATATTGAGTTGATACATTAAAGATCAGTAGACAGTTTGTCTGGTATCTGTTCGAAACTCAATTTAGGTTTTCAACAAATGCTTGACATAGTTATCCCATTTTTTACAAATATTAGAAATATGAAACTTAGAAAGTTGATTATTCATGCATATTCTCTGTATTAAGTATGTCTTGCTCCAAAGCTGCAAGAATTGCAAATTTAGAATCAAAACACAGTTTCAGCAAGATGAAGCCACGTGCCGTGTATCTAATGTCATAAAAATATGTTTGATCAGACTTTTATTCTTAGGTATTCAAGCCAATCGCTGCGGCAGACGATTTTGTCCAAATTTGAATCATATTTGTTCCAATGGGCATATTACCAGTGATCATTTTCGGTTTTCCAGTGACGATTTATTCTGAGGAATAATCTGTTGGGTTTAATATTTTGGCCTTTTTTTTATATCAATTTATTAAATAGACTGACAGGACAAATTTTATAACACTCCTGGTGGTGATTGGAAAGATTTGCTAAATATAAGGTTATATTCCACTCAATTTGTTACTATCGTTGTTTCCATTCGAAAAAAAGTTAGCCAAGCTAATTATACATCGGCTATGAGATATAATTTATGTTGCAACCCTTTAGGGATGTTTTTATCCCACAAATTTATTATTTCAGTTATTTCTACTGAACTTAACGCTGCTGAACCATGTTTCCTTTTACTGGGATCTGCAGTTTTCATCGTATAGAATCGCGAGCAACTCGCGCTTGTTGATATACAACACTTTTGCATGGGTCCATAACAACTTTAATTTCCTTATAATATTTTTCTTAAGCTTACTTGTTAGATTCCACATGATTTTGACCGTAGTTTCTATAAACCCTGTGCCATCTTCTTTTATCATGTTCACAGCCCAATCCATTAAAATCGACGTCAATTCTTCCATCGTCCGATTTACATGTAATTGATACTTCTAACATTGCAAAAGTCCATAAATGCTATCCATATTTTTTTTTACTGTAAACAGTATTCTTTGGTATATTTGATTTGATAATCGTTACATTCTGAAATATTAGATATTTGAAACATTAAAAACTAAATAAATACATTGGATCTGTTTTCAGTATATTGTTCTGATTGGTTGTGTTCAATCAGATGATCCCAAATTAACTATTCTAATTATTGGATTGCTACTTGAGCTAAGCATTTTTTTGTTGACAACACTTTAAATAGTAATGTATAGTTAATAAAATTTTTAAAAAAATACTTCATATAAAAAGTTTTTTAACTCGCGTGAAATTAGCAACAAATCCATATAACGTTATATTTTTGTTTCCATTATTTATGTTATCGATAACTCGAAACAGTTTGCAATCGAACAAGTAAAGTGAGCTTTTTACTTTTTTCGACCAATTTTGTCTTCATATCAACCTTCCTCGATTTTTAAGGAATATTAGAAGAAAAAAATAACATAAATTTGTCCAGTTCTTCTCGAGCTCTGCTCTCAGCAACACAGTCATCGATTTATTTTTATAGAGATTAATTAAAATTCAATTTGATACACCTCTGTCTTAAGTTGTGAAGGAACGCAGAGAGGAAGATTGTAACGTTAAATATTAGAAATCAAAAAAGAAGTGTAGCGAGATTTGACGATTGGACGCCATTATAAACGGGGATGTCACCTCTTGGTTCATGTCATCAACCATTCTCAGTAAACATAATAAAAGGATAGCAATATAATGACGTATCGGAATCAGAATTTAATAAATGTTTCTAGTTAATGACTAACCGTAAAATATTAAAATTGACAACAGGTAATAAAAAATTGAGATAAGGAAGTTTGTTATATGATAGAACAGTAGATTATGTAACGAATTTCGATGTAAATAATCTGTACAGGGTGCATCATTAAATGTGGCGATTGGTTCTTTCAAGAACAATAGCTGCAAATACACGATTCGTTAATCTTTCCTACCGGACCAATAACTTTGTTCTCCTTTTTACACTCTGAATGGGGTATAATTTCAAGGAAAAGAAATGAAAAAAGTATTGTAATGTTTTTCTTATTTATTAAAACGTTTTTTATCACGGGTTGGATAAACTTTAATCACACGGTATGGTTACTTACGAATTTATTTAAACACTACGCTATTCACTAATTATATAAACAGTATGTTCACTTAAACTAATTTATATTCACTTATTTACTGTCTGCTATTTCGGTGTATTCTTGTTTATTTCACTTTATCAACTGTCTTGACTCTCCCGGGTCGGTCCCTTATATATTAGTTTCTTTTTTACTAGATAATTCTAGATTACAAAAACAATTTGATTTCTGGCATTTTCTAGATAAGACTGGTTATAAAAACAATGTCTAGATCAGATAGTCACAATCGTAAACAATTCTAAGAAGAACCCGCGCGTCCGCCATAATTTTAACTTTCATACCTGGCTTAGACAGAGTCGGATTCAGGGACTATACCAGTGTGCTGTTTCGTAACATTACCTTATTATTATTATTATTGCCTTAAATGGCAGTTTCTCCTGGAACTTTTATGTAGTCGACACTGGATGTTTGAATGGGCAACTGGCCCCATTTCTACACTTTCCGATCTTATGGAAATAGCATCGGATACTGATAACGGGGGTTGTAGCTGCAAATAAATATCTGGACACCGGTATCTCTAAAGATAACCTCTACCATGTTCCTGATAACTCGCCAATCCAACTGGTTATACGCTATCTCAGGCATAGCCAGTTTCTTCACGCTGGATTCTAACACATGGTCTCTGAGGTTTCGAAGTGATTCTCACACATCGCGGTAGGTAGATCGATCTTGAAATTCATTTTTAGTTACCACGTAGAAGACGTATCGCGAATTATGTTTCAGTTTCAGTGTCTTGCCCGGGGCTGGAATCTGGTCTTCAAATTTTCCTAATTGCCCGAACTTCTTTCGAAAGACGGATGCCAACCCTCGTGCGTTCTTGAGACGTGCGGGTACGTTATATGCCAGTGAATAATCTTCCGGGAGAGTGAACAAATCTTGACGTTGTTCTCAAGTAACTCCATATCTACCTTTCTCGGTACCTCCATACGCGCCCATAAATTCATCGAAGAGAGGGTCAGATACATCTCGAATATGATTCACTCCTTTCTCTAGGTCATGGTCTCCTTCGAATGACGCTAGTCGGTTTTGGTGAACTACTTTTGGTTTTCTGTTGGGGATCTTGCTTATGCGATATACAACATCATTGATCCTATTCTTGATTAAGTATCGACGGGTTGTATAATCATACTTTGTCCCCTTCTTTGAAACCGCCTACTGTGGCTCGCGTGTCGTACCGACTTTTCATTCTGTCGCTGGCAACTTGAAGATTTGTTCGAACTAATTTATGAATATCGTCCAGCCTTCTTCTCAATTGGATCACGTAGTCTTCGCCTGCTAGATCATCTCCAGGCCGACAACCAAATTCCAGGTCACAAGGAAGCCTTATTTCACGTCCAAACAGGATTTTCGCAGGTGTTTTACCCGTGGACTCATTGATGGCAGATCGATAAGCCAATGTGAATAGGGAAAGATACTGGTCCCAATCTCTCTGATGGCTGGAAACCACTTTGAACAGGTATTTTCCAATAGTCCTGTTCATTCTCTCGACCATTCCAACTGACTGTGGATGTAATGCTGTTGTCCTGGTCTTCTTTATTCCCAGCTTGTCACAAATCTCTTGGAATAGATGGCTTTCCAAATTTCTTCCCTGGTCACTGTGGACTTCCAATGGCAAACCATATCGGCCGATAAATTCCTTCACCAATACATCCGCGACAGTTGTGGCCTCTTGTTACGGGATAGCGTAAATTTCCACCCACTTTGTGAAATAATCCATTACAACCAGGATGTATTTACCACCCTTTTCTGTCGTCGGAAATGGTCCAGCGATGTCTAAAGCAATCCTTTCGAAAGGGCTTTCAACATTATACTGTTTCATAGGTGCCTTTCTTTTGCGATGTGGTCCATTACTCGTAGCACAAGTCGTACATTTCTTACACCAGTCCTTCACATCGTCGGAGCTGTTCATCCAATAAAACCTTTCACGGACTCGCTGAAGGGTTTTCTCCACTCCCAGATGACCCCCCGATGGACTGTCGTGTAACTTCTTCAATACATCAGCTACTCTCATTCTAGGGATAACTAGCTGTCTCCTCATCTCGGAACCATCATCATTTTCAAGGACTCTTTTCAACAGCCTTTCTTCCAGGACAAGGGAGTCCCACTGAGCCCAATATGCCTTGAGTGTCGGTGAAAATCTTGACATTTCTTGCCAGGTAGGTCGCCGATTTTCTTCCTTCCATTGCCGGATCATCTTCAGGTGAGGATCATTCTCTTAATCTTCTCTGATCCTGGTGGGTGACCATGCCTCGTTGACTACTGTAATTCTTGAAACTGCAACTTCCTTAGATTTCGACTTGTTGCATAGTGAATAGTCTACAGGGCATGACCGTCTAGGCAAAGAGTTGGCTTTTCGGTGATTCACATCAGCTTGTTGTTCACCCCTGTGTGATTTCTCCTGTGACTGGAGTTCTTGGTTTACAGGAGTCTTGGGGTGCTTAGACGGACTGCGTACGTGCTGTAGCTCGCCACACTTCCGGCATTTGATCTTTTTCAGCTTCACGTCTACCGTACCTTTCAACAGGTTGATGAACTGGTCAAGTCTGTCATCGTCACATTTTTCCTACATGGTCCTACCTTTGCTGTATCCCGAAGCCCTCGTGGCTGTTTCATATTCAAGAGCAGCAGTCAATGCATCGACCAATGTTTTAGGATGGGCTAATCGAAGCGTATTCTCCATATCGTGGTCACATAAGCCGTCAATAAAGGCCTGGATGTCTAAATATTCCATAATGTTCTCTGGTGCTGATGGATAAGCAGATCGAACTAGTCGGGCAATATCCGTTTCATACTCTTGAAGGGTTTCGTCACGTTTCCGCCTTCGGTTCTTCAGCTGGAATCTGTACAAATGTTCCAAATGTTCGTGACCGTATCGCATATCCAGCTTCTTTTTCCGCTGCTCAAAGTCATCCGTTTCTTCAAGAGGTATCGTCTGAAGTACTTATAAGGCATCTCCTCGAAGCGCGATAGTTAAATTCACTGCCTTCTCTCTATCGGACCAATTATTCACTCTAGCGGCTGCTTCAAACTGTTTCACATAGTTGGTCCATGACATTTTTCCATCGAACGTTGGGGCCGTGACTCGGGTAAAACTGCCAATATCTTCTGTCTTGGGTTGTGTAGCTGGCTTGCATATCTCGATCTTCTTTTGTTCTGCTGACGTGACTTGTGTTCTTAAATCTGTTATCTTACTCTCTAACTCCTTGATTTTTTCGTCCATAGTTGTCATTTTATTCTCCATATCTGATTCAAGAGACGAAATTTTATTTTCCACGTCAGCGGCAATGTCATTATCCATTAATAAGATATCAGCATAAAGTTTGTCCATGTTAGCAGAAATATCGTTCTTCATAGCAGAAATCTTCTCGTTCATGGCAGAAATTGACGAGATTAACGTGGAAGCCTCGTCATTGAATAAAAATAATTCTGGATCAAAGCCGTCATTTTCCAGTGCCACTTTAAGTCTTTCTACTAATTCACTTATCTTACCGGACGTTTCCAACTCACGATCTTCCAATTCTGCTCTTAATTCCGTCACTTTCAGATCACATAGTCCCTTGGCCATTTTTACGTAGCAATTTATTTATATTATCCCACATCTGACACCAATGTAATGTTTTTCTTATTTATTAAAACGTTTTCTATTACGGGTTGGATAAACTTTAAACACACGGTATGGTTACTTACGAATTAATTTAAACACTACGCTATTCACTAATTATATAAACAGTATATTCACTTAAACTAATTTATATTCACTTATTTACTGTTTGCTATTTCTGTGTATTCTTGTTTATTTCACTTTATCAACTGTCTTGACTCTCCCGGGTCGGTCCCTTATATATTAGTGCCTTTTTTACTAGATAATTCTAGATTACAAAAACAATAGGCTTTCTGGCATTTTCTAGATAAGACTGGTCACAAAAACAATGTCTAGATGAGATAGTCACAATCGTAAACAATTCTAAGAATACCCTGCGCGTCCGCCATAATTTTAACTTTCATACCTGGCTTAGACAGAGTCGGATTCGGGGACTATACTAGTGTGCTGTTTCGGACCAGTATTTTAGATAAATCGAAAAAAAAATATGTTTTTTGAGGTCCATATGCCCCCGCACTGGTCCCGGGGGAGAGTTTGCCGATAAAATCTCCACCAGGCTTATAGCGGGCTTGTGGACCACACGCAAAAAAACATGATTTTCGCGTACTCTTCATTTCAAATAAATGTTTCCATTAATTTATATTTATGTATGTGCACTTAACCTAATAGCGCACTGTTTTTTCAATTAATTAATGTTTGTAGTTAAATAAAAATCAAATTCGGGCACTATTACTATATTCACACAGAATTATTACACAATTTACGCTTATTATTAATTGTACAATGTTTCTTTTTTGTTGCAAAAGTTTGCTACACGATACGTACTTATTTAGTAATGGAGATACCGAGAGAAAGAATTGCGAAAGTTTCCCGAGAATTCGTAGCTCAATTAGAGTAACTTAAGAGAGAGAGAGAGGGAGAGAGAGAGAGAGAGAGAGAGACGTAAAAATATTAAAATGAATTACAAAAGTTACTTCAGTCAACTACTGAGATACAACTTGATTCAGAGCTAGAGCTGAATCGATTAACTTGACGAAACATTCACGACTGATGGTTGAAACTAAAACTTACTTGCAGGAAATATCGCATGCTACCCATAAAACTCTTAATTTCAGAAATGATCACAAGTGCGAATCTTACAAGACAAAGGGATATTTGCCACCCAGGAGCATTTCTGGGAAAGGCTATAGTCCAGAAATGAAGAAAGTATAGTTATCTTCACAAATTGTTTATTGATCCTTTTGTGAGAAGAAATGCGTTAGGATATATTGCGAACGTGGCTAATCATCATCATCATCATCACACAGCTATATCTTCGTCCACTGCTGGACATAAGCCTCCCGTAAAGATTTACATCTCCCCCTATCCTGTGCTCCAGATCATCTGACCAACGAGTGTGCGGTCTGCCTCTGCTGCGCAAAGCGTGGTCTCGTGGTCTCCATTCAGGTATTTTTCTAGTCCATCTGCCGTCGTTTATTCTGGCTAGGTGACCCTCCCTGTTCCATTTCAGAGTCGATATTCTTGTGATGGCATCTGTTACTCCCCTTCTCCTTCTCACCTCTGTGTTTGGAACTCTATCTCTCAGGGATAAGCCTAGCATTATTCTTTCCATGCTTCTTTGCGCTACTCTTATTTTTTTCGCAGTGTTCTTTGTTAGAGTTAGTGTTTCGGCCCCGTAGGTTAGTACTGGTAAAATACATTAGTCGAAGACTTTCTTCTTAAGACACCTGGGAATATCAGATCTTAAGATGTAGCTCAATCTTCCAACGGCTGCCCATGTGAGACCTATTCCCCTGCCAATTTCGCAGGTTTGACTATCCCTTCCCAATCGAATGTCGTGGCCTACGTATTTGTAGGAGTATATTTGCTCAATGTTTAAGTTGTTCACTGTTAGGTTTTTACTGACAACTAGATTTGTCATGAACTTTGTTTTGCCTATATTGATTTTCAGCCCAACGTCTCTAGATGCTAGGTTGAGCTCGCTCATCATTTCTTGCGCTTCTTTGAGATCATTTGTAATTAATATCAATGATCGGCGAAGCGAAGGTGACTAAGTTTTTCACCATTAATGTTGATGCCGAGGTTCTAGATGTTTGTGCGTTTAAACATGTATTCTAAAAGGTTGGTAAATAATTTGGGAGAGATGACATTCCCCTGCCGCACACCTCTCTCTATTTGAAAGCTAGGAGTATCTTCATGAAGTCTAATGACAGCATTTGCGTTTCGGTATAATTGCTTAATGATGTCGATGTAGCGATGGTCGACTCTGCAATCAGCGAGGGCACTAAGCATATTATGGTGGTCTGTTGTGTCAAAAGCTTTTTCATAGTCTACAAAAATGAGAAATAACGGTTTATTATTCTCTATGCATTTTTCTATGAGGATTTTAATTGTATGAAGATGATCATTTGTGCCCTTACGAAATCCTGTCTGCTCAATAGGCTGGTAAAGATCGAGTTTAGATCTCAGCCTTGTGGTGATTATTCTCATAAACACCTTATATATTTGCGATAGCAGGCTAATTGGTCTGTAGTTTTTTATTTGCACTATATCTCCTTCCTTGTTTAAAAGTATTATTATGGACTTATTCCATTGATCAGGTGTTATGGAGTTTCTTAAACAAGCGTTGTATAGCTTACACAGGATATTTAGAAGTGCCGATCCTCCTAGTTTTATATTTTCGGTGCTAATTTCGTCATCTCCTGGTGATATTGTTTTTCATGTCTTTTAAGCAATTGTTTATTTCGTCTTGAGTGATTTCCGGGATGTCTTCTGATCGCTGGTTTTGTATTACGGGAATGCCTACTCCAATTTCTGTTGTTGTGGTTTTCTTATAAAGTTTCGCATAGAAGCTTCTCACAATTAGTAGGATGTCTCGCTTATTTGTGGTGGTTTGTTTATTATTGTTGTCAATTATCTTAATTGTTTCTTACCCTCAGACAATTTTTTCCTAAGCACTTTCATTCCCCTGTTTTCCTCTATCACCCTAGATATTTTCTCTGTTTTGTGTAGCCTTACATCTCTTTGGATAGCCTTTGAAATTTCTTTGTTGATTTCTCTTAGCTGATTGGCATTGTTTTGATATTTGTCTGTTAGATTTCTTCTTTTTCCCGTCAACTTCTTAGTACCATTACTCAACTTCTCCTCCTTTCCAACTCGAAGCGATTACTTACGCCTGTTTTCCGCTTCTTTCATTGCTGTTATTATTATTTGTTTATTTGTCTCCTCAATGTCTATATCCTCTTCATTTGTCAGCATTGGTGATAGACGAGAATTAAGAAGTTGTGCGTATTGGTCTGCGCTTTGTGTTGTTAATGATTTCCTAGAAGCTGTTTTTCTTATTAGTTTTGACCTCTCCTTTCTTGTATTTATGACTATTTTTCAACGGCTCAGTGGTCACTTCCGATAGAAATTTTGTTAAAAACAGTTACGTCTTGCAGTTTGTTTTTCATGTTTGAAATTATCAAATCCGTTTGGTTTTCTGTAACTCCGTCTGGGCTAGCCCAAGTCCATTTTCTCTGGGGGGCCTTTTTGAAAAAGCTGTTAATTGCATGAAAGTTGTTTTGTTGTAAAAAGTCAAGCAATACTTGTCCTCTATCATTTCTTGTCCCAAACCCATGACTTCCCAGTCATGTTTCAGTGTCGTCTTGTTTGTGGCCTAATTTGGCGTTAAAATCTCCCATAAACACAGTGTAATGGCAAGTTGTTTGTCGTAAAACTGTGTTGATGTCGTCGTAGAAGCTTTCAATATCTTCGTCCTTTTGCGCCGAGGTGGGGGCATATGTTTGTATAATTTTCAATGTATACTTACTGTTTAATCTAAGTGAAAAGTATGCTACTCTGGGACTTACGCTTTGGATCTGTAAGAAATCGCGCACATGTGATTTGTGTATTAGGAAGCCCACTCCACCTTGGTTTATATTGTCTGTACCCACATAATATAGTAGGTGACCTGATTGAAGTAACAGTTCTTTCTCTTCTTTTCCTTTATGCTCACTGATTCCTAGTATGTCCCACCTTAAGAACTTGAGCTCTTCCTCCAATTCCTGAAGTTTATATGTTGTGGATAGGGTTCTAACATTGTAAGTGATAATTTGCAGCGTTCGTTTCCCGTGGTAGACTGATCCACTCCGGGGATTCTTAGCACCCTCCACTATAATAGGTTGTCCATTGAAAAATAGGCCATTTTCAAACCATTTGTAAATTTCCTGTTCTATATAGGTACCTAATCTTGCTATGAATGATTCCAAATGAGAAATCTATGGCAGAAGTGATAACAAATACATTATTCTGCTAAAGTGTATCACAAACAGATATTTTTGATGATTTATTTCTAGAACATAAAATTATTTGTTGTAATTTTGAATCAAATAAATTCTTGTAGTTGCAATGGAACATTTTCTTGCATTTCATACTTAACAATTTTTCTATTCAACTGATTCACTCCGGGGATTCTTAGCACCCTCCACCCGTGCTCTTGTCATATCGCTACTTTGATTGGGGAAACTCGGGTCACCGGAGACCTTGTATCTTCTGTATTCACATCGTATCATAATCGGGGTTTTTGGCCGTTTAAGGGGTCCATGGAGAGTTGCTCGTTCTAATGGTTATTCCTCCGTGACTCGGACGCCAGAGCCTCGTCGGTTGTCTAGCAGGGTGCACTGGGTGCCAAGAGTTTGGTACCAGCTCGAGCAGGTGAGGTTGGTAGTTGAGGTTGACTTTGGACCTTCTTAGTCATCACCCCCGTACACCCCTCGTGGCCAATAAACCTTGAATATTATGAGAGGAACCTACAGTGGTTCACGACGCGCAGACAATAATTTTTACAATACAAAAGGGAGTTGTAAATTCTGTCGCAGCATTCTGTCGCTGTTCGGTACAAACGAGAATATATCAGAGAGGAAAATGTGGGCTTATTTTGGAAACGAGTAAGATAATCAATCGACCATCTTTTCCAGAACTGATGCTGAATCTGTGTGCACTTTTGCCAAAACGATAAAGTGTTTTCTGCCCGAGTAGATGCGTCTTTGTCAGGGTCTACCTTTAAAGGAGAGCCGATCAGAAAAATGGCCTGCAGTAAGTGAATTCAAATCATTGAGGTAATTTGACAAGGAGAACAGGGGTCTAGAGTTGTGTACGGCTTCTATTTGTGTTAGGATCGTAGTGAATTGCTCAAAGGTATACAACCATTTTGTACAATGAGGAGATTATGGGAGTATAAATTTCCATTGTGTTTTATTGTTAGAGAGAAATTCGAGTATCGTTTTGGAGGATGCAGGAGACATAAATAAGTCGCGCACTTTATTCAGTTGGTTCCGAGCACCAACGAAGTTAGTAGCATTATCACTATATATCACGGAAGGATGCTCAAGACGAGCCACAATTCGCTCAAAAGCAGCTATGAACCAGTCTATGGATAAATAAGAAACGAGTTTCAAATGGACTGCTTTAGTAGCCATGGACAGTAAGCGCCAAGTAAGCTTTTACAATTGGAGCTTAACGATACGGTTCTACCATGAAAGGACCACCACAATCTATGAAAACTCTTACAAAGGGTCTGGATGGGGATACTCTATTCTTGGGTATATCCGCCATAATTTTATGCGACATAATGGCATTAAATCTATGAGACGTTACGCAATGTCTGATGATGCACTTTACTTCACGGAGACCGTTCAAGGGCCAGTAGAGTAGCCGGACGTTGGAGAGGACGTTTTGGGAGCATCTATGTCCTAAACGAACATGCTCATGTTTGAGTAAGAGAGAGACAGTATGATTTTTGGAGTGAGAAGTTGCTTTCTCGCTAATTTTAATGATCACAGAAGTAGCGTGCTCAAGTTCCTTTACCGATAAAGGACCTGCTAATAGTGTACTATTATTTTTGAGTTTTCTAAAAACCGCAGGATATAAGCCACTGTCTTCTGAAGCTTAGGGGAAGTCGAGAGCTTTGATGAGAGCTTGGGCCAAAAATTTATTTCTGTTAACGTGGTGGTGAATTGCTTCAGGTTGTACGCAATATGGTAATTGTTGATAGGCTTCTGCTTTCTCAAGCAATGCGGTCAGTTCTTGCAAGCTCTTATTTTGCCCTCTGCAGGAATCATATAAAATTACCTGTTCTTCTACTTCCATGGGCAGAATGTTATGAAAGAAGTGATATCGCATGGAACAGGCGTCGTCTGCTCTTTTCATAGCAACATATTCATAGTAGGTGTAAAATACAGCTCTAGATTTTGACAAAATATGAATGTGGAAACTGATGAAATTTAGTTGACGCTTATAGTGAACATTATTGGTAGTAACGTTTGGACATGGTAATTATTTTTGTTAATCCATGGCAATACTTTCCGTAGTCAGCGATTTTGCGGCACGTTTGCAATCTTTTCTCTTTAGACTGTGAAATCGTTCACTTTTTCTTAGATGTAGCTCCCTTTCATGCATTTTTTTTGTGAATCCTTGCTTGCAGTCTTTTTGGTTTTATCATCCGAGGTGAAATTTAATGTTAGAATCAGTGAAGAAATGTCGGCTTTTAATCAATCACACGTATCTTTGCGAAGATATCCAAACGATATATTGAAGCTGCTTTCAAATATTCCTCATAGAGTTTCGTCTCAGTTTGTCAAGGAATGATGAGATTTGCGTCTTTTAAGATCCTTAATGAACTCAATCACTTTGTGTTTTGTGCCTTTTGTTTGTGAGGTCGTGTGTTGGGTTTTCCACGCATGTCGACGGGTAATTTCCCAGTAAAATGCAAAGACTCTCTAACGTATCCTGCTCGACGCCCGGAGATTCCATATAAAGACAACAAAGCCTTAGTACAAACTGGAATATCACGAGTAATTCCGACCAGTCAAACACAATAGCTAGATGGGGCAATATTAAGTCTTGATTCTGCTTCATTTTGCCGAGGATGCCTACGCATGAGAGGAAGAACAGTGATGAGATGACTAAGGTAAGTGGTTTGTTTAATAGTGTTACCTAATTCGTTAAAATCCCGAAGAATTCTACGACGTGCAGGTTAAGGAACAATAGTAAAACACTTAAAACGTTTACATAAACAATCAGTTCCCAACTTATAGGTAGTGGCAGGCAAAATTTTCATTACATCTCGGCTGCTCCCTATTTTTCGCGTTTCTCTGTTTCACTGCTTGATGGACCGGGTTCATTTTCACTTGACACTGAATAGTCATTAACCATTATACTTATTTGTGTATAAGACTCTGTTAATAATCTGGTGTATAATTAATACAACAACTCATACACGTGGACACGAATTATAATAAACTAAAGGCTGATGGCTGATGCAATAAAAACCAGCACTGCAGGACATCGAGTTATCCTAATATCCTGTCAACATGGACCGGTGCCGTTTTTCCGTACCAGCGCACAGACTCATGCCACTCTTTCCAGGTATAGCCAATCTTGTAGATGTTGTTTTGCGGATCCATGCTGTTATTACATTTTAACGATTTTATTATCTGATAGTAAACTTAAAAATGATATAAACTCAAACAGGAACTTAGTTTCACAAAGAAATGGACTAATGCCGTTTTCCCCCTGTACCCTTCATATAATTACTCTGTGAAAAAACAATTTAAACCACATGCATATTCCCTATTGTTCGTTTGACAACAGTAATCATATTAAAATAATAACATTACTCGTTTTAAGAATCGGCAACATCGCGCACATGGATTCTCACACTCAATCAGAGCTCCGTTGTGTTTTTTGCTTAAATAAAGATCGGTATTCTGGTTCTCTTAAGCGTTCTTGTCACGTTTGAAACGGATAATGGATGGCTTTTGGTGGAGTTATTCGTGAAATGGAGTGAAACTGGTAGCAACGGAAGGTGTGAGGACTCTAACTGTTCAGGTGTGGACGTGTTAAACTCAAACAAAGGCACCGACAACATTTAAATATCGATTATGGCTACTCGTTCGACCTACGTATATTTATTACTTCAATGTAAATTCAATATAATCTTTAATTATTACATTAAAAACTGAATTTCTTAATAAAAATGTGATGTAGGTAAATTTGTATCAAAATGTTTTTATTTTTATTACTTACAATGTATAGTTTTATCTAAATAAGTGATAATGTATAGGATGGAATAGTAACATATCACGAGTTGCAAATAGTCACACCAACCTATGAAACGACAACAGAGAAAAGCTTAAAGTTACGACTAATCGATTATTATACACTTCTAAATAAGCATCGGTAGTTGACGACTAGCCATTACTCATTCCTTTTTGGTAAGAAATCGTTTCGCGTTTAGCAAATTATTTGAATTTTTCAATGAAATCAAAAGGCTGCAGAGCCGACTGCTGAATAGTTACTGTATTTTTATCATTAGCAATATTTTTTTTTAAATTCTCTAAACCACGTATTGGTATTAATCATGACAACTCATTTAATAACTTACTGTATGATAAAGTGTACTTAATTTTGTAATAGTAAAGAGAGAAGATTGAATCTACATATTTCTCTTTTTTTAATATTCCATACCTTCTTCTTTCGATCTACTCCATAAAAATTACTTAGTGTTACAAATGAAGGAATCTTGTTATCATTTTGCACACTCTGATAGTATGTCAATTAATGTAATATAAATATTTACAATCAAACGATCTTCAATAAACAAGTATAGTCATGTCAATGAATATATAAAATTATTTATATTGTTTAAACAATACCTATGTTATTGATGTAAAAAAAATTCAGTTTCGTATATAATTTAATGAAATGGTTTTATTTCTTTACCCTAGCAAAAAAAATAATAATTTTTTTCTACGCCTTATCTTTAAAGTACCTTGTATTTCATCGGTGTGCAGCGCTTAAAGTGGTTGTTTATGGTTAGAGTGAAAAAAAGTAAAAAAGCGTTAAAAAAAGTGCCATAACGTTAACTTTATTTCACGCTTCCCATAAGCTAACACAATGAATCTTGGCTGAGCATCGAGGATGGACTTTCATGAAACTTGGAATACGTATAACTAACACAATGAATCTTGGCTGGGCATCGAGGATGGACTTTCAAGAAACTTGGAATACGTATAATTGTAATTTACCGAAGGAGCTTAATTAAAATATCCCAAATTTCTATTTGAATTTTATTTTTTTGTATAGGGCTGTAGAAAAAATAATGTATGCAACATTTGCATATAGTGTCTTTTTTTCACTCATGGAATTGCCGCACTCGCCTGACGGCTCGAGCGGTCAACTTTTTCCATTCGTGAAAAAAAGTACCACTTTATGCACTTGTTGCATAAATTACTATTCTTAGTTTCGTACCAAAAATAATTGGAAAAAAATTTGTTTGTAACATGTGACACGGATTTTAATGAAATTACTAAATGTTTCTACATTATTGATGGTGGTATCAAAATAATTGCATTCCAACGGGTTATTTTTGAAAAATTGCATTCGGTCATTTTCATATTTTGGAGAAAAAGCCCTCCAAAAATGAACTCATACAGTTTTTTTACAGCACGCTGTCATGCAAAATTATCAGTAATTTTAATGCACTTGTGCAATAATTCACGATAATATGATTCAACCTCAAGTTCTGTCCTGCTCTACTGATCGTCTCGTGCTTAGAAGTTATTTAACTCCATGGAAAGAGTGCTGAAACTACGATAGTTTGTAATTCATGAATGACATAGCATAGGCACCCAACCCAAAGAAATGAAGAGTTTTAGTTTCATTTTAATGTTCTTTTAAATAAAATATAACACTGTTACGATTTTTAGGCTTATTTCAAAATGAAATAGTGTTATTGTAGACAATAGCATGATGCGACTTCGGAAAAATTACAATGCAGTTTTTCGTTTTGGTGTTCCCGTGTTCCCTGATGCCAAAATAACTCCCTGTTCCGAAGTTTATATATATATATATATATATATATATATATATATATATATATATATATATATATATATTGTAATATATTTTTAATTACCTTCACGTTGGGGTGAACCAGGATTGGCATATATATTTTATTGGCCTAACGTTGTGGTGAACCAGATTGTTATATATTTTAAATTATGGGCGCCAGAATTGGTCCGTTTACCACGAATCCCAATTCAAATGAAGATCTTGTCTTGATATATATAAAAATTTATTTTATGTTATTATTATCCTTACCTCAGGGATGAGTTCGGCACTGAGCGCTCGCCAGCAACAGGAAACTATAGGTAGAGATATCAGAGAAACACACAAGAGATCAAAGATAAATAATTCAATACAATAGTGAAAATTCAAAAAATAGTTACTAATAATTCATAATGAAAAATGGTACATATGATGTATTCGAATATCAAAATTTGTGAAAACCTTCACATAAATTCAATCATAGGTTTTTTATTTATAAATCTTATTTAAATTCCTTATTGTGTAAATTCCGACCAATATGTTTATCTAATATTTAGTGAGCATGATCATTTTTACCGCTTGTCATTCCCAACTTTAAATTGTTCCAAATAACTGTTGGGTTTCGAGTGAATTTGTGAAATGTTATTTAATTTTACATGGAGACAAAGACGTGGCGTGTTGAGAATATTATTGTTGTTAAAGAATGTGAATCTGGTGAGTAGTTAAGTGATTAATTTATTAGTGTATTATGTCCGTAAAGTCAGTGGAGATTGAACCTTTAAATCTAGTTAATATATAAGAATTAATAGTAATAAAAAATCCCTAACCTAACATCTGAGATTTATATTATTGTTTTTTATAGGAAATATTAATATACACAAGAAATTAGAATGTTCATCATTGGTTTCTTCCCAACTCTGGAGATGATATAAGGAATGTTCGTGATTATGATGGAACAAAGTCGGAACTCAGGATTGAAAAATAACAAATTGTGGATTATTTCTCCAATATTGTACCACAATTAATAGTAATATGAATCGACGATCATCAAGAATTATTCGAATAAGGTAAATTGTTATAATCTTACCAAGTTCGAGTCAATAAAACTAAGTTTTATTCACTTATTTGTTTAAAGACGGGTTATATTATTGTTAGTTTTACTTGTATACGTTGTCGAATACTTTAGTCGACTTATTATTGAGTTTGTGACAATTATTTCTACTTTTTTATCAAAACTTTGGAGAAAGAAATTTTATACGACTATCGTCATTTTAAAACCACAACGCTTCTCCCCAAGCTTAAAATCAACAACCTTCACTCCTTTTTGATTTTGTTTTATTTTTCCTTGTTGTTAGCTGAAAATAATTGTTTTTTCCAAATCAAAACATCCATTCCTGCGTTCTCTTAGATATTTTCACTGTGTTTCTTTACGTTTCAAAACCGCTTTATGATCACTCCGAATCACACTATCCGAACCATCAAAAAACGTCAATTTCCGCATTAAATATTTTCGTTTGACGTTATGATGCAATCTGATCGAAAAGTTTATACTATATACACGGTTTATTCGATAAATAATAAAGATACAATTATTGAATTTTGTTTCAAACAAGTTATTCTTTTTACAGGGTTTCTTATAAATACATATTAGAATATATTTGATGACATTTACTCATAATTGTTTTTATTCTTTGAAATATAATAATTGATATTTATTCTCAATGTTTTCTAAATTAATAGATGTCTTATAAATTATTTTAAAATGTATGCAGTGTTTAATGTAGCTTATTTCTAGACATATCCAAACTATGTGCATTTAGATAGCATGTCGTTATGGATTATTTTTATTGAATACTTACTAGAAATTGTTATCATTCAAGTGATATTATTATTTTGATTTTCCTCGTAACTATGTTTCACTTTAATATATTAATATATATATATATATATATATATATATCAATCTTCTGACATCGGAGGATTACATCGTTGTGGTAAGAGATAAAACTCTAAAGTTTTGTGTAAGCTAATACAATTACTGAGGGCACATTTTGAGAATACTTTCGATTCTACGGGTATTCCAAAACCACGTACCAGCACAAACTTACATTTTTTTAAATGAAACGTACTATATTTTGTTCAAGAATCGAAAAGATCTCACAGAGAGCGTTACAAAAATATAGCATTCTAGTATTTATATGGGTGTTTTGAAAAGATATGGCAAATCATTGGCAAAAAGGCCTCCTCTTTAACACTTTGCAAAACAGTAAATCAAAATAAATTAACAGGTCTTTGTATTCTTTAATACAGGGTGGTGAAACAAAACGCAAATCAAGCAATATAACAAAATTTTTAAATGAATCACCCTATAAGTATTTTTACGATTTTTTACTACAATTAATAATTTTTCAAACGATGTAGTGCATTTTAACATTTCTGAGGCATAAATTTTAATCGTAATTTTGGGTGCATCTAAAATATCTTTTACTTTTACTCTTACCATTAGAGGAAGGAGAGACTTAATCGGAATTATGTTGGAAGCAATATTTTGGTTTACTGTAAGTAGGCTAATGTCATTATAGTACTAATAAATATAAAAGCAGTTTGCAGTCTTTACGAAATAATTAAATCATCACAAACAGTATATCATTGTTATGTAAAATGCAAGCTTACATTTTATTTTCTATTTTTAAAAAACTAACAATTATGGACACCAACATTATAAAAACACTTACATTTACATAAATAAACATTGACATTTTATAAAAAGTATAGTTTATGCTAAGTGTTCAAAATGACGACCATTTACTTCCTTACATTTCTCAATTCTTTTCAAAAACGAGGACCTTACTCTTTCTAACATAGCTGGAGTTATTGTGGAAAATGCGTTACGAATCCTTTCTTTCATGTCTTCTCTGGTAGTAGGTTCTGTTTGATACACAAGTTGCTTGATGTATCCCCATAAAAAGAAATCCATCGGTGTTAGATTTGGAGATCGAGGAGGCCACGAAATTGGTCCACCACGTTCTATTCACCTGTCGGTAAAATGTCTGTTTAACCACCGAATTACACAACGAACGTAATGTACAGATGCTCCATCTTGTTGGAGCCACAAGTTAACTCTTGTGTTTAAATCAAGTTCCTCCAATAATTCTCCCAAATGGTTTTTTAGAAAATTGTAAAACCTTCTTCCAGTGGGGCCACCTTAAAAAAAGTATGGTCCTATAACTGTATCTCCAACGATTCCTCCCCATGCATTTATGGACCATTTAGTTTGGGTCGTTGTACGAAACAAATGTGGATTACTATCCGAATAAAAATGAAAATTACGGCGGTTGACGAAACCATTTCTGTGAAACGTGGCCTCGTCACTAAATAAAACATTTTTCAAAAAACATGAATATCCATTAATTAATCCACTGAACCACTCGTAAATATTTATACTTATTGGAAAATCTCTATCTAAATGCTCTTGGCGCATCTGTATCTTATACGTGTGAAATTTATTCTTTTTTATTATTCTTCCTATTCTTCGTCTACTAATGTCTAATTCAGTACTAAGTTTTCTAGTACTTGTATTAGGATTCTCAACCAAATTTGTCATTTCTAAAAATTCGTTGTCCTCATTGAAAACACGTTTTGGAAGAGCATGAGGTTGATAGGAAACATTACCTGATGTGTCGAATCTTTCCTTAAGTCTTAAGAAAGCTCTTTCGTTTGGATGTCTTCGATTGGGATATCTTTCACGATATACTCTTGAAGCAATTCAACAGTTTTTTGAACACGTAAATCATATTGATCATGTCTTCCTGCGGAAAATTCATTATATTTTTTCATTATTTAAACCTAACAACACAAGCGAAGAATACAGCAATATTTCTTTGACATTTATTAGTAGATACTATTTTGACAGCAGCCCACTTGATATAATCAAAAATATGGCTTGATTATGTTTCGCTCTTTCTCAAACAAGCCTATAATAACAATTCTTGAAAGTGAAACATGCATAAATATTGAATTTTTGGTAATTCCAGGTACCTACGGTATAAACAAACATTTTATATCATTTATTAGATAATGTAGATGCATCCAAAATTACGATTAAAATTTATGCCTTAGAAATGTTAAAATTTACAAGAAGCCACAGATGAAAATGTAATTAATACTGAGCACAGCCAATGATATGTGAATGATAATTGAATACAAAGACCTGTTAATTTATTTTGATTTACTGTTTTGCAGAGTGTTAAAGAGGAGGTCTTTTTTGCCAACAATTGGCCATATCTTTTTAAAACACCCATATAAATATTAGAATGCTATATTTTTGTAACGCTCTTGGTGAGATCTTTTCGATTCTTTAACGTTTCATTTAAAAAATAAAAGTTTGTGCTGCTACGTGGTTATGGAATACCCTGTAGAATCGAAAGTATTTTCAAAATGTGCTCTCAGTAACTGTATTAGCTCACACAAAACGTTAAAGTTTTATCTCTTACCAGAACGATGTAATCCTCCGATGTCAGAAGATTGCCGATACGGACATCTGTGGTGATTCGCAATTGATAGCGGAATGGAATCACCACAGATGTCCGTATCGGCAAAATAGTCGATCGACGTCACAGTTTTCGAAGGGGATGTAATTCAATATTCTGCGTGGTATTAGCCAGGAATGTAGTTGTTTTTCCCTTCCAAGAACGATCAGGGCAATACGTCGAAATCATTGAAATTTCGACTATAAGCAGGTGTAGTAGAAAATCGAAATTTATGTTTCATATAGACACCTCGTATATGAAATTATATATTATCAAATAATCTGTTTGTTGGGACATCACATGGTTAAAAGATCTTAAACAAATTTAAAATTCTTTTTTAAAAAATATACGATTCCATATCAAACACCATCCTTCCCTTATCACAGCTTAATTAGTTTTTGTTGTTATTTTTTAGTTTTTCAAAGATTTCTATCACCTTACTTGTTCATTATTAGTTTTTAGAAGAAATTCAATTTTTGTTCTGAATATTTCGTCAATGCTAGAATTTGAGGATTGGACTTGACATGCATCTGCAAATGATGTTCTGTTGTGGTTTGGATTTGTTGTTGAAAAATAATATAAATTATCGTATTCCTTATTTGTAATAGACTTAATTTTATCTGATAGGTTGATAGATTTATTTTTGTTGTGATTTATAGGCTGGTTAATGATATTGGATGGTTTCTATTAGTGTGGGTTGCTTTTTGTTGTATTATCTGTTTGTATTTTATTCTGTGCGCTTGGTGTAAAACCTTTAAGTTCGTCGATTGTATTATTCCTTTTTATAAATATGTTTTTGGGTTACAAGGTCTTTTTCGTTTTATTCTTACTTTTGTCCAAGTTCGTTATAACTATCATGTCGGCAATTACGTCCGTAGCGTTCAACTTATTTACCTAATATTTCATCTCTTGGCCGTTGTTACGCCAGTGTTTTAAAATTATATTGTTATAATAGGATTATAATGGGAAAATGCAAACCCATCTGTTTTCTGACTTTAAACGCCCAACAAATGCCATAAGAGTAACATCCTGCCTACGATACTATATCCATATCCATTTAAAACACACAAAAAATCTCTCGGCCTACACCTATGTCCTGTATTTAACAGTTTTATCGTATCGTTCGATCTAAATTTGTGTCAAAAGCGTTTAGAGTCATTGTTACCGAACTTACACATGTTGAAATTGTAATAGACGCGATAAAATAAAATAGATGGATCCGAAAAAGTCGCTTTATTCTTGCCACTTGGAGCGCGAACGTTCGTTTTCATTAGAATAAATTGTGTCACCCGCATTTGTGTTTCGTTACCCACGTATATAAAAGGCTCGTTTAAGTTGTCACATTGAAATGCACCTTGTTTTCTATATAGGATAATTGAAAATTACTAAATTGGACACCAATTTTCCCTTGAAAGGTTTTTTTAAACAGACGGCGAACACGAACGTTTTTTTTCACAGTGGTTAGCCGTGAGGAAGTTTGTGGTATGACTAGACTAATAAATAAGTTGCCAACTCGATAAAGTTACATTATAACAAAAAAAAACAAGTTGTTCTATTATTTCAACTTTACGTATTTTGAGTCATTTAGGAATACACAACTGTCACCAAAATGAAGGTTAATATCAATAAAAGTTTAGTGGTTATAAGCTAATTTTATTAAAATGCTCTTAAAAGTTCAGTAGGCTGCAAATTTCATAGTATAAAACAAAATAATAGCTTTTTTAAATGGGATAATACCATGTATATGTTAAAACTTTAGAAAAGGTCTTTTTTCCTGATTTCAAAAATATAATAATTCTACCTTATACCCTTTTTGAGTTGTTAAATGTTGAACTAGTTACTGTATACAGGGTGTCTCAGGACTTCGTACCAAAAACTTGGGAGATGATAGAGAGGTGATGGTATTTCATAGAAGTTTTTTTCTTTACGCCCTTCGTTAACGAACTATAGGCATCTAAAGTTGGGAATTAAAAATGGTTTTTTATTTATAAATATTAAATTGCTGATTGGAATTTAGTTAATAAACACTATAATTTCAAACTTTTATACTTTCGGCTATAGTTTGCAATTTCGTAAAGGAAGTGGCGTGCTCCACTCAGTACCTTTCTATTTAGTATTTTTGGTTTGCTCTATTTGGCAGGAGTTTTAAAGTCCAATCGACTAAATACTGAGGATCTGTGGAATAAGAATGGCACTGGAGTAGAAATATCCATCCAGAGATTTCGGTTTCTTCTTATGCACTTACGATTCGATGATTGGAAAACAAGAACTGAGAGGAAGAAAGTTGACAAATTAGCACCCATAAGAGAAATGTTTGACAGGTTTGTAAATCAGTGCAAAAGTGCCTACACACCATTTGAATATGTAACTATTGTCGAAAAACTGGAAGGATTTCGAGGAAGATGCAGCTTCCGACAATATATTCCTAGTAAGCCCAACAAATGTGGGATTAAAATTTTTGCCATGGCAGATGCCAAAACATTCTATACTTGTAATATGGAAGTATATCTAGGCAAGCAACCAGATGGACCTTTCAGTCAAAGCAATTCACCAAAGGACGTTGTTCGAAGGCTGTGCCAACCAATAAGAGGAACAAGTAGAAATGTGACTCTAGACAACTGGTTCACAAGTATGGATACGCTTAACAACCTTTACAACGATTTCAAGTTTACGCTTCTGGGAACAATACGAAAAAATAAGAGAGAGTTACCGAAGGAATTTGTGAATCCTAAAGGACGTCCAGTTTTGTCGAGTATGTTCGGATTCCGTTAAAACTGCACATTAGTGTCTTATATACCTAAAAAAAATGAAAATGTTCTTCTTGTCTCCAGCATACACTTAGACGACAAAATAGACAAAAATACAAATAAACCCGAAATTATAGAGGATTATAACGCAACAAAATGCGGAGTTGACTCGGTAGATCAATTATGCGCAACATATAATTGTGCCAGAAATACTCGGAGGTGGCCGATGGTCATAAATTACTCAATGCTAAATGTTGCTGGGATCAATTCCTTTGTTATCTACTCAATGAATAAACATGTAAATATGAAGAGAAGACAATTTCTTCAAAGGTTATCCTTTCAGTTAGTGGAGAGTCACGCCCGTCGACACGTACATCAGAATATTCCAAGATCAATGAGCCAGCGAATCATGGATATTTATGGCATAGAAGCAGCTGAGGCTCTACCGCAAGCTGCTAATCAACGAGGTAGATGTTCATTATGTGATCGTAAGAAGAACAGACCTACTCCTTACTCCTGTGTAGATTGTCATAGATTCATTTGCTTGCAGCATTCTTCATTTATATGCCCAGATTGCAAAGTGAAATATTAACTTTAATTTATAATCAACGTTTGTGGCTGCGATTTTTAGTATCTTGTTTTATACTAACTAAGCATATTTACAGTTTATACAAAACAAAATCACCAAATAACCGATTTTGTTGTTGTTTGTAGCATATATTTATAATAAAAGTTTGTGGTTGCGTATTGTTGTTATTTTTAGTGTCTTGTTTTATATTAACTAAGCGTATTTACAGTTCATATAAAATAGAATCACCAAATAACTGATTTTGTTGTTGTTCGTGGCATATAGGTCCTTTCAAAAACAAAGAATTCGACATGTTGGATATGCGGAATGTGAGTCCGCGCGCGACCGTTCGACGCCAAAATTTAGGCGCGACTACTGCAGGGTTAATAACAAGTTTACACCATACTTCTGAACTCAAGTACGGACTAAATTCAATGGTGGATGCTGCAATTTTTTGGTAAATATATCTTTTTTCGGTTATAAATGCAACAATTGACTTTTTAGGATATGTTTAGAGATGCCAAGTCCTATTGTGACATATTTATAAAATTAACGGTTTTAGAGATACGGACAATTTTAGAAGGCAAATCAACAGAAGATGCTATTTGTTCTCTTACAAAAAGAGTTTATGAGGCTGTTGACTCAAAAACACCCGTTTTAGCTATACTAGTTGAGCTCTCCAAAACCTTCGATACTGAATCGCACGATATACAGTTATACTCGTATACGTTACAGAAATATGGACTTCAAGGCACAATCTTCCATTTATTAAGTAGTTACCTAAAATACCGACAGCAACTAGAAAATCGGCGATATTATTGTAAACCAAGAACAGTTACCTATGAAGTACCACAAGGAATTGTTCTCGAACCTCCTTTGCTTACGATTTATGTAAATAGTTTATTGAATATGGACTTGAGGGGTGCAATAATGAGTTTCGCTGATGACACTGTGACATTCTACAAAT
The DNA here is from genome assembly GCA_963921935.1 of Galeruca laticollis. Taxonomy (NCBI): domain Eukaryota; kingdom Metazoa; phylum Arthropoda; class Insecta; order Coleoptera; family Chrysomelidae; genus Galeruca; species Galeruca laticollis. Next base: position 77,101,631 of record OY998177.1, read on the forward strand.
CAGACTCTTGGGCAAATCTAAAACGAATGGCAGAAACCGATTTCTCTCTGATTATAAAATGGTTTACTTGTAATAAACTTACCTTAAACATCGTTAAAACCTTCTATTTTCCATTTACATCCTACTCGAGTATACTGCTTGTCATAGCAAATATCATAAGTAGGGGCGAACGACAGAAAACTTTATGATGCAAGTTAAGCTATTATGATTAATTTGAATTTTGAGAAAGAATGTATACCACTATTTTTGGTAAAAAAGTTAACATATGTTATAATTCTGGCGACAGATGAGTTAAGTAAACATAAAATCATAATTAATTATAAACAGGAATGTATTAAATGTATTGAAGAACAAATTATACCTTTTATTAAACAACAGAAATTTATAAATAAGGAGAAAGAAATAAATATAAATATGGAACAGTTAAATATACATATATATATATATATATATATATATATTTATAATATATATATACATATATATATATATATATATATATATATATATATATATATATATATATATATATATATATATATATATATATATAACAACAAAGAGATTCATGGGGAATTCACGCAAAATAAGGGCTACTGAAATAGAGTAGCCCTTATTTTACGTGAATTACCCATGAATCTCTTTGTTGTTGTTGTTAAGATATCACGCGATATTCCTACATCTTCTTTACATATATATATATATATAATATGTCCCCCTAAGTTGGATCATATGGAAAACTTTTTTATAATTACTTTTAGAAAAAAAGTTATTCTTCATAAAAAGTTCTGAATTATCTAATACAGTCATCAAATATCAAAAATTTTTAGTCGTATACGAGGTTTGTCCAAAAATGTTGCTAAAAAAGTTGATCAGAATAGAAAATTACGTTAAAATGTGTATAGTACAACAGAAATAGCTTGGCGGGCGAAGACCGTGTGCGCAGTAGCAAAATCCGCTCTACGTACTTTTAAATCATTTCTCTCGCAACTCTTGTCGTGTTCAATTTGAAAGAACAATACGAGACATAAATTTTAGTGGTTTTTGATATTTTATTATTTTACGTGTTATATTTTTATTTCAATTAGAGTTTTTAGTTTGTGACCTTCGACCGCTAAGCTACTTCTGTTGCACTGTAATTAGAGTATTACGTGAATAGAACGATTAAGTATATTGAACGAGAGAGTGGATATGTCGAAGCATTAGTATGAGTGAAAATTGAATTTGTTTGTTTCAAATATTAATATTGATGTTAGTTTTATAACTTAGTATTTGCAAAATCAATGAATATGCACTTATTACGCGTTTTAATTGGAAAATATCGAAAAACTAAAAGGTTATCATGTGTTTTCGTAATTTCGAGAGATAAATATTCATTCATAATAGAAATATTAGTAAAAAATAAAACGATCTGAAGTTTTAATTTGAACGGATGTACTTGTATATTTAAAGGTAGTTTTTAATTCTGATCAACTTATTTTTGTAACATTTTTCGATATTGTCAAATTGTTTGACAAACCTCGTGTAAGACTAAAAAATTTGATATTTGATGACTGTATTTTGGGTTTTAGATAATGCAGAACTTTTTATGAAGAATAACTTTTTCTCGTAAAATAATAATAAAGAAGTTTTCCATATGATTCAACATTAGGGGGACATAATATATATATATATATATATATATATATATATATTTTATATATTTATATATTTATTTTTATTGTTGTTTTATGTAGATTAATAAAGAATGTTGTTCGGCTAGCTCAGGGTACATGTATCATAGTTGGGCATGAGTACTCCTTAATCTCTTTGAGTTCAGGTCTAAAGTTTTTTTTATATGATTTATTATTTTGTTTTGTATAGATTAATAAAGAATTATGTGTTTTCTTGAATGTTATTTATAATAAAAAATTTATACCTTGTATAAATTTATGTTGAGACGCCTATGTTATTGTTTATATTCCTGTTTTTAATAGAGAGTATAGAAACAAAAATGAACAATATAATTATATATTGTCAAACCTACGTTGGAAATTGGAAAAGAAATACATGTAATAATATAAACAAATTTAAAATCAAAATAGTGGAACAAACAACTAAAATCTAATAATTCAACAAATAGGTACCTTAGCGCAAATACATATTGTTTGAAATGGCCAAAATTTGAAATTTCAAATTGGTTAACACTAACCTTTCACTAACAATGATGTCTTCTGGCACCGACGATCACCAATATACAATACCACCAATTCTCATATTAATATGTCAACTGCATATATCATATATCATCTCCTTTCATTTTCCAAAATAAACAACCCTCATTTCTCCTGTCCGTTGCTATGGACAAAACTCATCATCTCACTAGATTTTTTTAACAATAATTTAGAAATTAGAGGTTTTCATTCAATTTCATATTTTTCTTAACTATTTGATGATATTTAATGCTTTGTTTATTTCCAAAATAATTTAATTTATCTATTTAAAACTCTACTTTTCCAAAAATATCGCTATTTATAAAAAAAACCTCTGATTGTATAAAACTATTCCATTCTAAATAAAACAAATCTACAGTCTGATTACTCTGAAATACTTATGCAATCCTTTTCCAATTATATTAGAATTCTTCCACAATTAGTGTTCAATATAAACGCGGACTGAAATTTCTATTTACAAAATTTCTTTATATGTTATTTTACATCCTCGCTTTATACGCTTGTCAAAATTATATAGTTCTATGACAATGAATCCTGTCGCGCACAACGAAATCTGTCGCTGATGTTTCATGTTTTGAAATTATTTCGACATTCCAATCTTGTTGACAGTTCTCAGTGTCATTATAATAGTAAACATCAAAAATAATGAATTTGCTACTAATTCTTATTAAACATGATTTATTATAATAATATTAATACATTTATTTATTCTTTCAGGGGTTTAGATACTTTTAATGACGTATATGCCAAATTTACAAATCATTATATTGTTTAAAGATGATTTTTATGGTCTGATATACAAATTATGAGTGAATTATTTTAGGAAGCACTGACAATGGTGAGTGTTTTGAATATTATTTTAGCATCTCTATATTTACATTAAACAAACGATATCATAGGTACATATTCAATATATAACTAACTTTAATTTCATTCATATCATGGAAAACAAAGAATTCCCTATGTTTTTGCAACTTATAACCAAATTCACGCTTGAAAACCTCACACTCCAACACCTTCAAACCCTTATAGACGTTGTGATGAGTTCAATATATATATATATATATATATATATATATATATATATATATTAAACTGATATGAACGGGGAGAGAAATAATGATTTATAGTTAGTATTAGTTTAGTTTATATTTAGTTTTGATTTGCCCGGTATATTGTAAAAATTTAAAATTTTATTACTAAAATGGTTATATTTTAAAACATGAGAAACTCTTTAACCTCAGAGTAGGGTTCAGGTATAGAAAAACAAAATTCAATTTATAGTGTGAGCGCCTAAATTTGATTAAATATCTCTGTCTTCATAAAAATTTTGTTAATAAAAATGTACTTGCTTGTTTAATAATACGTAATAAATTCTTAAGACGGTCCTGTGTTTCAAGTTGAACCTTTTTACTATTCACAGATGTCAGTTTAAACTACCAACGGTTCAAACTAGATGGAGCCATCACCACAAAGAAATAAAATGTATCAAAAACAATTTTACAATGTTCTTCAAACTAGAAAGAACGTTATTTAATATTTTGAATAGACAAATACATTGTTCTTTTACAAGACACAAATTAATAAGAAACCTACTATCTATTATGACCACTCATTCAAACAAAATCACGTTCTCACATGAAAAAATTATCTCTATATACAAATCTAAAATAGGCAACATTTAATACAAATCTTATAATACTGAAACTTCTATATAAACGATTATTATATCAAAATGGCGAAACACAATGGTTGTAAATGTTTGTTTAATTACCAAAGTTCAATTTTTTTCACTAAATTGGTAAGTTTTATTCAACCTTTTTTATGTATAATGAAAATAGTCTAAATACCTTATTCCTGTATAGTAATTCACTTCAATTATCCTTTACTTTGTTTTAGGTTACCTTCTGGAAATTGTCACATCACTGGTCCAGCTTACACAAAATCAGGAATCAATGCTATGTCCCGTCCACATCAAAATATTTCAGTCCAATTACATAATCAAAAGCTTTCTAAAAGGTATGGTGGATATATCCATTCCACCATACAAATATTAATCAAGTATTATATATCAATTATACGGTTAGTATTCAAACATAATTACCAAATTGTTTCTTAGTTTCTACATCTGCTTGTTTAAATATATAATCTACCATATCATAAGTACAATGTATCTCTCTTTTCTGAATTTTGATGCCAAATATCTTGTTTTTCGAAAAGTTTTCCTAATTCCCAAAATTTTGCTGCTTCTCAAATTTTCTACCACCCAAAAAGAATTTCACCTAGTCAATAGTCTCTATAATCAACAAACTTTTTTCCTTCAATTTTTTTATTATTAACAACTACTTGTCGCAGATTAAAAGTTTGTTGAATACATTCCACCAATCAGATTTGGTTATCAAAACTTTTCTTTATAGATTTCATTTCAAATAGTGAATTGTCCATCTATCAATTGAAAACGCTTTGTTTTAAGGTTCTTTAATGATTTTAACTCATATTGTGTCTCTTAAATTATATTTCATTTAGTTTACAAAATGACATTTTCCAATTTACAAAATATGTGTTCATAATGTCAAACCGTTCAATAAATGTCACATTCCATAGAATTAATGTTTTTCAGTTTACTTCTTATATCGAAATGTTTTTAAATATTTATAAAATCTTATTTACATGTCCTTCAAACCCTAATATTCATTTTAAAAAGAATCTCACTATTTATTTACCTTGACAATAAAAATAAAGGATTATCATTTCCATTTGTATATGTAACAACGTTCTAATATTCCGTCTTGTAGGTTTATAGAGATTTTGTTAATTCATTTCACAAATGTTTTTTCAAATCTTATTTTAAATTATACAGTTAGATGCTTTCTCTATTGAATAGTACATGGTACAGATTGTCTCCTTTTTTAGATAATCTTTTTAAAAAAAAATGAAATTTCAAAAATTTTTATTTCTTGAAATAAGTAGTTTTTTTATTTTATGTTCGGTATACAGGGTGTTGTTCTACTCTATGTTAACATCCCCTAAATTTTGCGTTTATCAAATTTTTATGTAAGTAAAAATTTTATGAATGCAAATTTTACTTCAAATATTCATAAAATTCTTTTCTTTTTAAACTTCTCCATTATTTGTTGTATTTGTATAAATCTTTTATATTGAAAATACCTCTTATTTCATCACTTTCTATATATCTTAAGACGTAACTATTTATTCCATTCTCATTTTCTACAACATATGGTCCCTCGAAAGGTGGTTTCAATTTTGCACATACATTCTTACTTCTATCTGATACCCTTAAAAATAATACATTTCTTTCTATTTCAGGTCGCTGTTACAAAGATGATTCTGGAATCCTGTATTGCAGTATCCTCTTCAATTAGTTCTTATTTATTTATAATACTATAAATTCTTAGTTTATTTTTAGTTTCAAGTTTCATTTATTAATTTCATCCAAAGGAATTAGTTTAAAAAAAAAATCATGTTATAAATCCATTTTTGAAAATTCTTTAATGTTCGTTATGCGTCTTATTACTTCTACATTTCTCAGAGTCGCTTATCTCGGTACAATTTATTGATTTATATTTCTTGTGTTATATCTTTCTATAATACTGTCTTTAAACATATTTTGTATTTCTGAATCAACTTCTTTTCTATATTTATAAGGTATGGGATATGTTCTTATTCTGAAATTGTCTATTCCTCTAACTTCTATCTTATGTACATAATTATTTGCCATTCTCATCTCCTTTTTAATCAATCCTTCATACTTCATAATCAAATTCTTCACTTTCTCTTCATATTCCTTATTTCCACACACTAATACCAATTCCTCCATAATTATATTCCTTTCTATATTCCATAACTGCCTATTATCCTCTCCAATTTCCAATTCTTCCATATTTCCACTCCTTTTTATATTCCATAACTTCCTATTATCCTCTTCAATTGCCAATACTTCCATATTTCCATTCTTTTCTATATTCCATAACTGCCTATTATCCTCTTCAAATTCTAATTCTTCCATATTTTCTTTTTCAAATTCAATCTTATTACCATTTAATTCTATCTCCATCTTTTCAAAATCAATTCTTGCTTTATATTTCGTTAATTCATCTATTCCTATAACTATGTCTGTTTCTAAATTATCCACTAGCAATAATTGCATCTCAATTTCTTTCCCATCCTTTAATTCAATGCTTTGTATTATAGATCTGCTAACTTCACACAATTTCTTTCCATTTGCTCCTATTAATGTAGTTTTCGGTATCTTGACTAGCTTGTTTTCATAATTTTTAATATTTTCTTCTATCAATTTTGTTTTTATTATGGACGCTTCCGAACCTGTATCTATTAATATTTTAACTTGTTTCCCATTTTTATTAATCCCGTTATTTCTTTTAATTCCAAATCTTCCCCAAATTTTATATATTTCCTTGGATGTTTATATGTTATCACTCTCTCTTCTCTCCTTTGAATACTGTTCTCTGTAATTGTTATTTTTGTTGTTATTTCATTTGAAGTTTCTGTTATAGTTGTTTTTGTTTGCTATCGTTCTTATTATAGTTATAATATTCATTGTTACTATATCTGTCAATGTAATTATTTCTGTATCGCATCATTATATCTTTACATATACTAATTTCTATCTATATACAAAATTATATTTACATATGTTTTTTTTGTCTAACATTATTTGTTAATTATAAACTTTTTATTTACATGTTGGTTTTGTGTCCCTTCTTGACCTTTTACAATTCCTTATTCGTCTTTTAGATTCCGGTCCTATAATACAGCCTTATTGTTCAATTTTATTTTCTTTTCCTAAATTTCGTTTTGTCCTCTTCTCTTATTGTTTGATTCTCTTGTATCTGCTTCCTAAGTTTCTTTAAATTTTCCACTGTGTTCTTTTTTTTTTTTTTTGTTATCCCCTATCTCATCAATTTTTACCAATAAATTCATCAAAATTTGCGTTTCCAATTTCTTCATACTATTGTTTCTTCTTTTTATTATTCCATTTCCCATAATACTCTCATTTCCTATCATTTCATTTTTAATTATCCTATTAAAATTTCTTGGATCAATTATCTTTATTTTTCTGCCAAGTTTTAATCTCATTTCGAAATTTTCTGCATAAATTATTGTTTCTATATTCTGTCTTATGGTTTCTTCTATTTCTTCCTTGGTCTCTTGTAATATCTTATTCATTTCCTCCAACTGCCAATTAGAATGTATCCCCCTATTATTATTATTTCCTTTACCATATGTCACTATTCGTTTCAATATATTAACATCTGGGTCTGTTATTTTCCAATTAATCTCTTTTTCATAAATTTTCATGACTTCCTCACTTCCTAGATTCTGTAAATTGATATTTATCATCTCCTCATTTATTTGTCTTTGTATTTTAATAAATTGTATTTCTTCTGTTTCCTTCTCAACTTTTTCAAACTCCATCACACTTTGTATTTTCACTTCGTCAATTTCCATTTTATTACTTAATTTTTGTTCTATAGTATCATCATTTATATTTTCATTTTGTATCTTTAAATCCATTTGAATCTCTCCTTTGAAATCCTTTTCTTTCTCCTCTATTTCCTTGATTTTGTTGATCTGTGAATTGTCTATTTCTGTGATTTTTCCAATCCCCTTTCCTCTTATTTCTTGTTTAGTGGATTCTATTTTATTTTCCATGTATGTGTTTGATTTTTCCAATATCTTCTCAAAATGTCCCAATTTTTCTTCCATCAATTTTATTATTAGATCCTTAGTTTGTTTTATTTCTTCCTTATTCTGGTCCATCTTTATATTCATTTCTTGTTTTAATTCTTCCTTATTTTTATTCATATCTTCCCTAATATTATTCATATCTCCCCTAATATCTTCTTTATTTTGATCCAATTTTGTATTCAAATCTTTTCTTATATCTCTCCTCATATCTTCATTCATTACTTTCATTTCTCCCATCATCATTTTAAACATACTCATCATGTCCGTTTCCTCTTTCTTTTCATCTGTTTGTTTTTTAGACTCTTGTCTATCCTCTTGTCCTGTTTCTTCTGACAATGGTAAATCTTCCTCCTGTCCTTGTTCTGCATTATCTTCCTGTGAATGTTCTCTCCCTTGTTCTAAGTATTGTACTTGAAAATCTCCTCTACCATTGCTCCTTTCTTCTCTTCCTTCATCATACCTACTTTCAACTCCTACCTGCTTTCCGTCTCTTAATGTCATTTTCCGTTCCATTTTATGTATTTAAATTCTTTTAATAAAGTCAAAAAAAAATTATTTCAATGCTTTTTATTATTACTTACAAAATTTCTATAATAGCCCCACGTTGCGGTGACATGTTAAACTGATATGTAAGGTGTGTAATTTAAATGTTTCAAAACAAATATACTTTCCCTAATTTGCCCTACGTTGGGCCGACATGTTTAACTGGATAGATCGGGGAGAGAAATAATGATTTATAGTTATTATTCTTTTAATTTACATTTATTTTTGATTTGCCCGGTATATTGTAAAAATTTAAAATTTTATTACTAAAATGGTTATATTTTAAAACATGAGAAACTCTTTAACCTCAGAGTAGGGTTCAGGTAAAGAAAAACAAAATTCAATTTATAGTGTGAGCGCCTAAATTTGATTAAATATCTCTGTCTTCATAAAAATTTTGTTAATAAAAATGTACTTGCTTGTTTAATAATACGTAAAAAAATTCTTAAGACGGTCCTGTGTTTCAAGTTGAACCTTTTTACTATTCACAGATGTCAGTTTAAACTACCAACGGTTCAAACTAGATGGAGCCATCACCACAAAGAAATAAAATGTATCAAAAACAATTTTACAATGTTCTTCAAACTAGAAAGAACGTTATTTAATATTTTGAATAGACAAATACATTGTTCTTTTACAAGACACAAATTAATAAGAAACCTACTATCTATTATGACCACTCATTCAAACAAAATCACGTTCTCACATGAAAAAATTATCTCTATATACAAATCTAAAATAGGCAACATTTAATACAAATCTTATAATACTGAAACTTCTATATAAACGATTATTATATCAAAATGGCGAAACACAATGGTTGTAAATGTTTGTTTAATTACCAAAGTTCAATTTTTCTCACTAAATTGGTAAGTTTTATTCAACCTTTTTTATGTATAATGAAAATAGTCTAAATACCTTATTCCTGTATAGTAATTCACTTCATTTATCCTTTACTTTGTTTTAGGTTACCTTCTGGAAATTGTCACATCACTGGTCCAGCTTACACAAAATCAGGAATCAATGCTATGTCCCGTCCACATCAAAATATTTCAGTCCAATTACATAATCAAAAGCTTTCTAAAAGGTATGGTGGATATATCCATTCCACCATACAAATATTAATCAAGTATTATATATCAATTATACGGTTAGTATTCAAACATAATTACCAAATTGTTTCTTAGTTTCTACATCTGCTTGTTTAAATATATAATCTACCATATCATAAGTACAATGTATCTCTCTTTTCTGAATTTTGATGCCAAATATCTTGTTTTTCGAAAAGTTTTCTTAATTCCCAAAATTTTGCTGCTTCTCAAATTTTCTACCACCCTAAAAGAATTTTACCTAGTCAATAGTCTCTATAATCAACAAACTTTTTTCCTTCAATTTTTTTATTATTAACAACTACTTGTCGCAGATTAAAAGTTTGTTGAATACATTCCACCAATCAGATTTGGTTATCAAAACTTTTCTTTATAGATTTTATTTCAAATAGTGAATTGTCCATCTATCAATTGAAAACGCTTTGTTTTAAGGTTCTTTAATGATTTTAACTCATATTGTGTCTCTTAAATTATATTTCATTTAGTTTACAAAATGACATTTTCCAATTTACAAAATATGTGTTCATAATGTCAAACCGTTCAATAAATGTCACATTCCATAGAATTAATGTTTTTCAGTTTACTTCTTATATCGAAATGTTTTTAAATATTTATAAAATCTTATTTACATGTCCTTCAAACCCTAATATTCATTTTAAAGAGAATCTCACTATTTATTTACCTTGACAATAAAAATAAAGGATTATCATTTCCATTTGTATATGTAACAACGTTCTAATATTCCGTCTTGTAGGTTTATAGAGATTTTGTTAATTCATCTCACAAATGTTTTTTCAAATCTTATTTTAAATTATACAGTTAGATGCTTTCTCTATTGAATAGTACATGGTACAGATTGTCTCCTTTTTTAGATAATCTTTTTAAAAAAAAATGAAATTTCTTGAAATAAGTAGTTTTTTTATTTTATGTTCGGTATACAGGGTGTTGTTCTACTCTATGTTAATATATATATATATATATATATATATATATTATGTATATATATATACATAAATATATATAACAACAACAAATATATTCATGGGTAATTCACGCAAAATAAAGGGCTACTGAATTACCCATGAATATATTTGTTGTTGTTGTTAACATATCACGCGATATTCCTACATCTTCTTTGTTAAATATATATATATATATATATATATATATATATACATATACATATATATATATATATATATATATATATATATATATATATATATATATATATATATATATATATATTTAAACACATATAGAACATTGAAAAGGGTATATTATTTGATTAGGAATATATTAATTTTGGTCCTGAACAAATCAAAACCCATTTCAGAATATGGCACAAATAAACCATAATCAAAAATGAAATTTAAATCAATGAGGATATTATTTGATTATTTGATGGAGATAACAATATTTTGCCTTTTACCTTAGTAGTTGTAGAAAGTGTGAAAACACTATACCATATATTGATGAATTGTTAAAAACTCTGTGTTTGTCCAAAATATTTATGATCATTCTCAATAAAATCAGCTGTTCATCTAAAAAAGGGTTCCAATCATTATTCATCATAGTTAATATTAACTATAAGAAGAATTTTATCAATTAATCATTTTTTAAAGAACTTGACACATTGTATATAAATCCGAGATGATATAACCACAATAAATATTTCATATGTCAAAACTTGAATCACTCTATATATATTTACAGGAAACAGGAAAAGAAAATTTAGTAATAAAATGGTAATTGTAAAAATGTCATTAGAAAGTCAATACAAAATGAATAATTTGAAATAAATAAATAAAACATACTTTATATGAAAAGAATTATTCTATAAGTCTGAGATGTTCTTTAAAGAGAATTACACATAGAAAAACGTCAATTCATGTTGTAGTTTAAATTTAATAGCCATAAAAGTAATCCATTGTTAAAGACTAATTTCAGTAAAATCCGTGTATATTAGGAAAGAAAAGACTTTTGTAAACTGAATATTATGAACTATATGCGTTATCAGAATTTTAAAAGTGTAATAAGAACCGTGTAAAACTCGAAATACCAAGAAAGAACATTTTATATATAAAATACATTTCTAAAACCGGAAGTGAAACAAAAATCCAAGGAGATAGGTGGCTTTGAAATGGATAGTTTGTAGAGAAAACAGGAGAAAATCGGCGTCACTGGGAGTATGGCGAAGAAAGCAGTAACAGGGCTATGCTAAAATTTTAAAGTAAATCTCAGTAAAACCAAATCAAAGTGTATAAACAAAGAATAGCATACAAGTAGTACGCACAGAAGTTTGTATTAAGTATCTCCATGAGAAATCCAGAATATCGCGAGTAATTGGGAGAGCGTCGTTCCACACGGCACATAGCAGTTCCAGCTTCGTTGAAAATTCAGGATATAGTGATCAGGTCAGTGCTTTTTCAATATTATTGGCCAATAATGACAACGATAATCATAAGTATAGAGATAATAGCAAACACAATAATTTAAAAACGATGACAATTTTTGCAAATGGAACATGAACTTATTCCATTCTTCCATTATCGTTGTAGCTATAAGAAATATGTATATATAAATTCAATATGTTTATAGTTATTAGGCATAAGGAATTTTATTTCATCATTGTAAGAAGAATATTTCTATCGACTTACTTGAGCGAACTTCCCATAAACATATGCATCCATGTGTTAGGTTAACCATGCAATCAGCTGATATATTGTTTGCTTGAATTTAACAGAATCTCAGCATATGTATGTATAATTTTTGTATATAGATCCTTTTATATCAATCATGAACACATATATGGTAATTGGAATATACTAATAATAATAACCATCAAATAATCAAACAACGGTGATCACTTTTTAGTATACATCTAATCTATGGCGTATCAAATTTGTATTTTGAAATAAATTTCTTTAAATTAATTTATTTGAAACTAATGTACTTTTATTTATATAAATGTCTATACATTGAAAGCATATAAAACGAAAGGATAAAGATAATAACTTTGGAATAGTTAATATTTTAAATGTTGGCAAACTTCAACATAATAAAAAAGTAATATTTGGTGCCTGAACTCAAAGAGAGAATCGAATCTCATGTCCGAAATAAACTGAGCTAGTTGGAGGGAAAAATACGTAAGGTTAAATAAAGGTGAGTAAAAAAAAACAATTGTTTAAAACATATGTCAAATTAATTAAATATATAAAAAAAATACTACTAAAAACCTATTATAATATATATATGAAAAATAAATTTAGGTTTTTTACTGCACCTACGTTTTGGTCAAAATTTCAATAAACTAGACATATTAGCCTGACCATTCTTCCAAGAGGAAAACAACTACTTTCTTGGTTAATATGCAGAACATTGAATTACATCCTCTCCGAAGAACGTGACGTCGATCGACCCGTTTGTCGATACAGGCATCTGTAGTGATTCGCAACTGCAAGGAGAAGGGCATAGTACACTGACCGGTTTCGACATTCTTGGGTCTCTTCAAGAGTGCCGTAGTGCCTTCTAGTTCAGAGTCTCTAATCTGAACTGAAGGTATGTCTATATGAAAAATAAATTGCGGTTTTCTACTGCACGTACGTTTTAGTTAAAATTTCAATAATTTCGACATATTAGCCTGACCGTTCTTTGAAAAGGAAAACAACTACTTCCTTGGATAATACCACGCAGAATATTGAATTACGTCCCCTTCGAAGAACGTGACGTCGATCGACCCTTTCGTCGATACAGACATTTGTGGTGATTCACAACTGCAAGGAGAAGGGCATAGTACACTGACCGGTTTCGACCTACTTGGGTCTCTTCAAGAGTGACGTAATGCCTTCTAGTTCAGCGTCTCGAATCTAAACTGAAGATTCCGTTCTCCTTCGAAGAGGATGTAATTCAATATTCTGCGTGGTATTAGCCAGGAAAGTAGTTGTTTTCCTCTTCGGAGAACGGTCAGGCTAATATGTCGAAATTATTCCCCCATCCCTTACTGGAATAATAAGAGCAAAAAGTCCCTAGCTAAATTTTTTCATAAACTCTTCAATGTTTCTAAGATTGTATTTTTAGGATACCTTTAGTATGTATTTTTTGGAGATAATCACAGTATTACATGTTTTTAAGTGTTGATTCCACCCTCTAGCAGACATTTTAGGAAGTCTAAAATATATTTCAACGATTTTTCAGGATCATTTTCTTTAAGTTATTTTCTTAAAAGTTGTACCATGATTATTTTTTGAAATATGGGTGACAGCCAGCGTTCTTATTTGTACACCTTATGTTTGCTGATTAGGCACAGAAACATCTACAGGATTGTCATCTAGAATATGTGAGGTATATTATTTAGAGGTTTAGGTAATGTTCATACAACGTCTAAGAGAATATACTGTATTGTTTTTGAAACGTTGCATTTAGTTCATTGGTAAGATGTTATTTTATAGCCATTGCATTAACATCAACAATATGTTAAAAGGCATTTCTGAGTTGTTGCTTTTAGTTCATTATTACTTCCTTTTGAGGACGTTCTAGTAACATCACAGTAATGTAAAAAGGCAGCGCTTTAACATCACTGAGAAATTAAGTTGTAGCATCACAAAAGTTAACAGCCCTAAACTGGGAATAAGCGGTTGTATAGGTGTGCACGTGATGAAAATAAGTGGAAAAAAAGGAAGGACGTTATCACAATGTGATGTTGAATTAACATGAACGTAACATATATTTGCATAGTGGGCTGTAAATAGTACATTTTAGATTAAATGTCGGTCTTCCCGTTGTTTATCCAAAAACCGATTCGCATAATTAAGCTTAGGAGGATAGTCATCTGGTGACATAACATGAACTTTTTGTACATGAAATGGATGCAATAGTTGCTCCTGAAGTATCCTATGTACGCTTGATTTTGAAATATTAAATTGAGTTGAAAGTTTCCATAAACTGGTTGTAGGTTCATTATCAATAGCATCCAGTATGTTTTGTTCAATTATTGGAGTACGCACGTTTCTTATACTCCCTTCTCCACCCTTTCCCTTTAAAAACGATTCTACAACGTAATTAACTATTGTAAAAACCAATTTATAAAATTACTGCAATAACCTTCGATTTGGATTGTTCCGAATAAAGTCTTTTAGCTAGGCTAGAATTTCCGTCCATCCATTGCCTATCCACACAATCAATGAAGGTAAATTCTTCCATTGTTGAATTTAATATGAATAAGGTGACAGTTTCTTACCCTAACAAGTCTAGACAGATGACAAATATTTAGGAATTGAAACACTTCATTATATCGAATATCTTTATTTGGTTTTTGTTGTTATTCTCGTATTTTTACTTTTGTTAAATTAATTGTGTCCGTTTTCAGTAAAGATTTTTATACATCATCATTAGTAAATAATGAAAGTAGTATTACCAATGTAAAAGTTTATTTTCAAAAATGTAGACTGCATCGATTCATTAATAATTTACTAATAATACCGGATGCTACCTGTAATCATGCATTTAAGAAAAAATGTTAATGCGGTGATAGGTGTGCAGTGCGACATAAAATTACCTCATCTCTTAAACCGTTAATTTTATCGAGAAGTCACAAGAGCACTTGGTTTTTCTAAAAATTTTCAAAAAAGTCATTTGTTGCCTTAACAAATGAAAAAAAAATATTTATCGAAAATTTATTTATATCAAATACCGTCATTATTTTTAGCCTGTCTATCATTATCATTGGTTGTATTTCTTGGGACATCCTGTATTTATTTAATGTATTCTGTGAAGAGTTATTTTCAACCCGTCTTTATATTTTTCAAGTGAACCGGCGATTATATCGAAGATATTTTATCCAATAACATTAGTCTGTTACAGTTGGACCCTATTAATAAGAGCTATTTCTTATCAATATTTACATATTTCATCAACATTGTTTTTATTGGAGAAACTCTTTGTAAAACATTATTCTTAAGTGGTCTTGAAAATAACATTTCTTTGCCATCAGGAGCAAAAGCCATCAATAAGTTTAGTACTTTAATTATTCCCTTTCTGAAATTATTATATTAATGTCATTTTATTCTAAATCGACTTAAATCCATTCTGACTGTCGCACTTTCAATTTTTTCATCTTGAGTTGAATAATTTCCGAGAAACCATCATATATATCTTTCTCCAAACAAAACTCCGTTTTGCAATCGTACATTATCGTCTTACATGAATATTTAAGATTTGTCCCTCAGACAAAAACTCGGCTAGTCCGCAGCACACATATTTATGTGCCTCGTGCTTTTTTCCATGTCACTAACATACACTGAGAAATTGGAACAACTATAGGCTTATATCCAGATAGTACAGAGACATCTTAAAGAGGTCTGACTTAGACATTTCTTATGTCTTAAAGACATCTGTTGACGGCGTTTATACGTCTTAAAGACATGTTCGTTACGGCTTTTATTAAAACTAAAAACGTTTAAGACATCTCCTAAACACCATTTTTAGGTCAAAAACGATTAAAAATGTACGTTTTCCAAGCGTAACTTTTAGCCCCTATGAGGATGAATTTACTTATTTCAAAAATATTGACAAACTGTATTTTAGAATTAACAAGCTATAGAACAAATTGATTTAGAATAAGGAATTTCGAATATGTTGATGTTTACCCAATCGTTAATTTTTTAATGAACAAAGAAGTACGTGTTAATCTTAATTCTTCAGATAAGTGAGTCCACATTTCAAGGGTAAATTCCAGAATTTAAAGTATTTAATTTTTTGATTAGCTTCCTTTGATATTTTGATTTATACACCTGAATATATAAATTTTGTATATATGTGTTAGGTGACAACCCAAACCAAGGAATAACTAATTAAATAACTATTATTAACACTTTATTTTCCCCAAAATATACAATCACCTCTCTGTACAATGTTCTGTATCTAACTATATATGAATATCTTATCAACTAACTTTATTTGTCTATCTTCTCTCATCTTGACTCATCATCGATCGATATATTTATCAGGGAAGGTTCCTAACCCGGCCATCCTACAATTTGTTCGTCCTCGAACAGTGTTGCAGCACTGAAACACAAAAATACTTCAATATGATAATTTGTTGTATATTTAGTCATTATAGTTGCTGTAAACCTTTATACTTATAGATGTTGAGCTCGATCGCTGTAAGCCTTTATACTTACAGCTGTGACGTCTGAATCGCTGTAAGCCTTTATACTTACAGCTCTGATGCCTGAATCGCTGTAAGCCTTGATACTCACATCTGTTGTATCTGAGTCGCTATAAGCCTGTATACTTACAGCTTTAAGTTGCTATCATGACACTTTATTTGCTATATGATACTTACAACTCTTAATAAGTATCGTTGCAAGCCTTAATACTTACAACTCTAACTTTTTACTATATTCACTGTGATCTTTGTGGCGAAGAGACTTGTATTTACCTTATTCTTACTTGCGAAGATTGAATGGCTTGATATCTTCCACACAGTATACTCCTTCATATGCAACTTTCTTTTTAGATCTCGAAATATGGATATCTTCCTTTACCCTATATCGGTCATTGGGAAGTACTTCTATTATCTTAAAAGGCTCTTTGTATTTTTCTAGTAAATTCTTACTTTGGCCGTCGTTGGGAGCTATACTTGTTGATCTTACTAAGACTGATTCTCCTATTGAGAACTCTTTATTTTGGTATCAAATATTCTTTTTACTGGTGTTCCTTTTTATCTATTTTCTCTTTTGCTTTTTCTCTTAGTTTTGTGACATCTAGGGGATCATTCAAATCCTCAGCGTATCGGTCAGCCTGACTGCTAATATTCATTCCTAATAATAGTTCGGCAGGGGTAGCTTCCGTGGTCTTATGCTTTGTACTATTCATGCCTTGTTGAATTGCGTTCAAATTAGTATTCCAATTATTACGGGTGGTGTTGGCACCCATTGTAGCCAAAGCATCCAAGAGCGACTGATTGGCTCGCTCTGCTTGTCCATTGCCTCTGGGCATACCAACAGTTATTGTGTGAAGATGTATGCCTCTATCTTTACAAAATTCGTAAAATTCTTTAGACGTGAATGACGTTCCTGCATCGGATATGATTCTTCTCGGGTTACCAAAAATAGAAAATATATTAGTGTTTTTAAATGAAACTCAAGGTCTCTAGTTAATTCCACAATATAATACAAGTTATTGAAAATTCTAAAAAATTTACAATTGTTTCGATAAATCAATATCATCGTCAGAAAATATATTGTTTAATTCTTTCATAACGGTAGCAGATGACGTATCGGGAACTGCTCTGGGAAAAATACATTTGGTAAATACATCAATTACCACCAAAACATATCTATTGTTACTGGTACTTGGTACAAATGTTCCTAGGTGGTCGATATGAAGGGTATGAAATGGTTGTGTATGTTTTGGTATCGGATGTAGGTATCCAGATTTTTTCCACTATTTGCTTTACGGTATAGACAATTTAAACAGGATCTTATATACTTTCGAACAAAATGCTTCATTTTTGCAAACCAGTAACGTTGTTTTATTCATTCTAATGTGTTCTCTAAAGCGAAGTATCCTACGTCGTCATGGTTTAGTTTAACTATCTGTCATGTACATTTTTTTGGAACTACCCACCGCCGGCCTTTGTCAGTTATCCTAAAAACCCTGTTACCACGTGGATCATAATTTTTAAATATTTGTTTGTTGGGGCTTGTATCACCCGACAATAGTATATCTTTCAATTCATTGATACTTTGATCCTGTTCTTGTGCCTCTTTTAACCAATCTTCTTCATTGATCATCTTTACTGTTTGTTGATGTTCCTTTTCAGTCTCTTCTGGATTCCGGCTTTGAGCATCTACAGGCTGCATCGTTTTACCTGGCTTATCTGTATAGTGAAATTATAGTCTTGCAAGGTAAGCATCCATCTTGCGATTCTCGGAATAATCATTTGTTTTGACATAGCATTTTTCACCGCATTGCAATCGGTAAAAATGATAAAGGATGTTCCAGGAAGATAGTGGCGAAATCGCTCCAATGTTCTTACAATTGCAAGAAGCTCTAACTCAAACGAATGAAATTTTTTTTCAGCTAACGATGTCGTCTTACTATAATAAGCTATCGGCTTTTAATATTTTCCATTCATTTGCGTGATTATCCCTCCAATTCCTACCTGACTGGCATCTGTGTATATATACCGTTGTCTCCAGTTTTGGACTATAGATGGCGAGAATCAGCGCTGAGCAAATAACTCCCTTCAAATGGTTTACAAGATCCGTATGCTTTGAAGTCCAATCCCATTTTGAGTTCTTTTTCAGTTGCTCTGTTAGGATGCTAGTTTTAGATGCATAATTTTCTATGAATTTTCCCTGTAAGCCCTAAAAATTGTCTTACTTAATGAACAGTCTTTGGCAGTGGAAACTTCCTAACTGCACTGTGTTCTCATCACTCATAGAAACACTATTATGCGAAATTACATAACCAAGGTATGTTATTTTTGTTTGAAAAAATTCAGATTTTGTTGATTTAACTGTCAATCCGTGCTCTTTAATTATTTTGAAAACGCTTTGCAGTTTCTCCATACCTTCGGTTATTGTGGTTGATGGTATAATAATATCATCTGGATAAGGAGTAATAACAACAGACTATAATGGTTCAAATATGTCAGACATCATTCTTTGGAATTCCGCAGAGGCATTACATAACCCGAAAGGAGCTTTCAAATATTCGTAATGTCCCTCCGGTGTTACAAATGCTGTTTTATGAGTATGGTCGGGATGTAATGGTATCTGGTGATAGCCCGAAGCTAGGTCCATTGTAGAAAAAAATGTGTAACCCCTAAGAGAATCTATCAGGTCTTCTGTTACAGGTAAGAGAAATTTGATTTTTTCTGTGATTTTATTTAATGCTCTATAATCTACAGCCGACTACTCACTACGCGGGACTTGACAAGTACTTGGCAAGTACTTGGCATATTTCAAATAGTGTGTACGAAACTAACATGAAAATCGGCGAGCTACTAGTACTTGCTGTACGCAGTCGGTAAATTAAACAAAGTCAAAGGCAACAAGTAGCGAGTCAAGTAGCAGCGCCACACTTATTCGACAAGTTTGTACAAGTAAAAAACTAGTAAATAGTGAATGTTGTGGTTGTTCAGTTCTCAAATATGGAGTGGTCCAATGAAATGACTATAGAATTTTCAAATTTGTATGAAAATGAAAGTATTATTTGGGACCCCAGTCACAAACAGCATAAAAATCGAAATGAAGTTCATGACGCATGGAAGAGAATACAATCTAAGTTTTCTTTGAAAATATCTGTGGCAGACTTAAAGAAAAAAAAAGAGTCGTTAATGGCAACGTTTAGAAATTATCTGAGCAAAATTAAAGCAAGTGAGAAGAGTGGCTCAGGTACTGACGAGTTATACAAACCTGCCTGGTTTGCGTTCACAACAATGGCCAGGTTTTTAACTCATCACGATACGCCAAGAAAAACGATTGATTCTGATGTAAGTAGTAATTTTTACAATTAAGTACATTAACAATATTTATCTTGCCATGACACTTTGCCCTTGTTCATAAAATATCCCCCAAAAGCTCCTCTGATGTTTTTTGCGTCTATACTTGAATTCCTTGCTTTATTTCGTAATGGTAATAGGGAAGTCATATTTTCTTGATCTCTGCGCCAGGCTCCCGGATAAAATTCTCCATCTAGTTCAGCGTCAAAGCTTCTACTTGGTGTGTAATTTGAACGTGAAGACATATTATTTCGCAAAAAAATATGTAGAAAACAGCAAGTCAATGTAATAATAGGTACCTTCTCTGGCTGTAAAAGCATGGGTTTCCTTAACACTCGAAACACCGAAGACATTATACCAAAAACGTTCTCTACAACACGACGAGCCCGTGAAAGACGATAATTGAATATCCTTTCCTTACTACCCTTTGTATGAAGGCCGGGAAAGGGTTTTAGCATACAGGTACTTATGCAAATGCATCGTCAACAACAAACACATACGGCATAGCGTAATCCATTCCATGCAATGGTTCCTTTGGTGGCAAATTCAATTCTTTAGTTTCAATTTTCCGAAACAGTTCAGTATTTCGCCAAACAGCACCATCGCTCAGCCTATCTTGACAACCGCAATCAACAAAAGTAAAGCAATAGTTAGCATCAACAAGACCCATTAATACGATGCTAAAGAAATTTTTATAATTATGGAATTCAGAACCACTGTTGATTGGCGACTGCATTGCAATGTGCTTGCCGTCTATTGCTCCGATGCAGTGTGGAAAATTCCATAATTTTTCGTAATCTTCTGCTATTTGTTTCCATTGATCTTCTGAATTAGGAATCTGTAACAAAGTATTATCGATTATTGATTAGTATTCAAAGATTCCAAAGGAAAGAAATAATTTTTGTATTGTTGTGCAATACAAAAAATATATCTTTCCTTTGAAATATTTGTACTTCAACATTGTGTATGTTCTTTTTGAGAATATGGAAGATTGACTAAATATTGAAGACGAGCAAGATGGTGATGAACAAAATCAATCAGATATTGCAAATATATCGGAGAGCACAGCAGGTATTACTCAAGTATATTATTACAACTAATTTCATTGAAAATATTTTTTTACAGAACCAAGTTCATCGGCAACGAATCGCAAGGCAACTTCAAAACCTGTCACTCAAAAAACTGTTAAAGTATCGCATGAAGTTATTTACGAAAAAATGGAAAAGGCCTACGACATACTACAGAAAAAAACACAACCGAAAGAAAACGACGAGTGCGCCATATTTGGAGAATTAATAGCAAAAAGACTTCGAGCAATGCAGCAGAGTGAAAGAGACTTTGTGATGTACGAAATAGAAAAAGTCATGTACCAATCGAAAATCCGTTTTTCTCAGTGCACGTTTCCACAGTCATTCCAGCAGCATCCCATGAACTGGCAGTTCACGCTAATTTTACATCAGAACCTGTTAACTGCAGTACCATCATGAAGCATGAAGCCCCACGACAGACTCAACAGTTAACCCATCACCGACAAATTTAGAAACATATCCACAATATTCCAATCCACCGACGGTTCCTTCAGAAAACGCCAATAATGCAAAAAATTATTACGAACATTTATTTAAATGATTAAACATACCTTTCTCTGCTTCTGTTAAAAGATGAAACTCACCACCTTCGCTTTCTTCGTTTTGGTTTAATTAAAATATATGCACTGCTCATTACAACAATTGCTGCTGCTGCCTCTGTTTCACTATCAATTTCCATGATTGTAATTATCTTTCACAAATACTTGCAGTATCCGCATTAATTGGCATTTGCCAAGTAGCGGAGTAATGTATCGACCATCCTTGAACTTGTACATGTACATGATCTAGTACTTGTCAAGTATCGCGTAGTGAGTAGCGGGCTTACTACTAACCTTTCTTCACCTCCTTTTTTGTTGACTAATAGTGCAGGGCTAGCATACTGAGAACTACTTTTATTATTATTTCAGTTAATCGTTAATTTGTGTTTTCATGATATCTTTATTTGATTGTGATAATCTGTAAGGACGAAATGAAATAGGCTTGGAGGTAGTTGTTTCTATTTTCATTATTACTGAATGTGCTATGCCTAATTTTTTTAAAGAAGAATATAAACAGTCGCGAAAATTTTCAAGAATACTAAATCATTTATTTTTGTTTACCTCAGATAAATCACCATGATTAACATTTATCTGAAAAAGTTGTACATTATCTGAATATTTAAATATTAGTTCGTTATCAATGCGGTAGTAGGAAATGCTCGAAATTTCGGTAAAATTGCGACCAATTAAAATTGCTATATCTTTAAGACACTTATTAGTAACATACAATTTTATATCTAATGTACAACTTTCTAGATTTACATTTGTTTGCACATATTCATTGACTACCACCATATCACCGTGGAACCCCGCCAAATTAACATCTTGTTTCGACTGTCTAATTGGTAAATTAAGTTTTTTTTCAAATATTTAACACTCACTACCTAAATCTACGAAAGCACGTAATGATTGATTATTTATCAAAATTTGTTTGCAAAATTTCTTTAAATCCTTATTTATTATCATCCTAATGTTCTCCGTTTTGTTATTTTGTTTATTATTAATTTGTGTACCTGTTTTTTCTTGTTTAGCATTGGATTTGCAAACTCGAACTATTTGACCTTTAATTTTACAGTTATTACATATTTTAAATCGATGTGGATAGTTATCACTATTGTGTTTACCCCTAATACCGAATCTATCGCAATTATTAACTTTCTTAATTATATAAATCAAAACATTTACCTTGTTTTTCCAAATGAAAAGTTTTTTATTTCTATCATAATGAGACCTATTGCTTGGGTCTCTACTTGAGCCAGCGGCAGTTTTACTAAAACTTATATATCACTTCTCTCAGATTTTGCAAAGGAATATACTTTACTACGTGAGTAAGAACCTAACATATTTAAATCTTTAATATTAGCAGCTTCCGCGGCCGTAATAATATTTTTGTCTCCCATCGCCCCTAATATTAATGAAATTTTGTCTTCGGAATAAAATTTAATTTCACATTATCAATTCTAGCTAAATGTTTGAAATAAAATTCATACAATTTGAAGGCTTGTGATTTGCGATTTATATGAAAAGGGTATACATATCTCGTCTTGAATGAAATGTTTCTAGTAATTTTTATTTCCAGTCTTTCCACGTATCGGTGGGCCATTCTGTGTTTCATCAAACTCTCGTACCATATTTTTGCTGTACCCTGCAGTTTACTTACTGCATTATGAATAATTTGACAATCCGGCTCCTTGAATAATTTAAAGTGATTGTCTATCATGTCAATCAAACAATTAATATTATACAATAGCGGATTAAATTCGGGTATAGCAGTACTAGTTTTCTTGGTATATAACAGTGAAAATTGACGTACCCCTGCATGGCAACTACTATTCTTTGTTTTTATTTGTTTTGATCTTCGTGACTTACGTTTCCGTTCTTTTTGTGATGTGGAACTCGAACTGGAAGAGCTTGATGAACTACTACTAGAGGATGTAGAATGTCTTCTTCGTCTTTTTCCCATTTTGCATGAGCGACTACCACTTCTGATATTAGGTGCAGTGCCGTTCCTGGCGGGTATGCAGCGAATGCCCCGCACGCAGGCGCCCAATTTAAGGAGCGCCAAATTCAACTATTCGCCTCTTGCAAAAACGCACTTCCAATTGGAAGAAAAATTGGCATTAAAGGTATTAAAAATCAAATTATAGCAAAGCTGTAAACTCTGATTACAGGAAGAAACAGTAAACTAATATAAGAAGTAACTTCTAGACTTTGCTTCTACACTGGAATTTACATGCAAAAAGTCTGTTGACGGCGTGTCGGCACTCGGCTTACGGGCGGCGGCGTATCTTCAAAGGATGCCGCTCGCCTTTGGCGGCTCGCTCGACAAATAATATACATGTTATTGTTTTTTATGCATTTATCGGCGGCGTGTGCCTCAGAGAGGTCGAAGTTGCAAAAAATATTATTTTCTGAAAAGTTCTCCAAAAAAAACTTTTTTTCGGCTCCACATTTTTCCACCAGATTTTAGCGGTGATATAAAACAGGAGAATGTGGCTTGTTTCAGTCAGTCAGTTTAGTCATCGAGTATTCTTCGGTTATTTTTGACGATTAATAATAATTTCATTTGAATATAATATTACGTGTTGCCGTTGTGTTGCTGATTTTAAATCTTAAGGTAAGAGAAGATGAAAGAAAACGTGTTATTAAATCAAGTAATGTTTCGATACGAGAGTTTTTTTATTATATTTTGACTCCGGTCAGCTTTTTTTCTAATTATTTTTTTTATCTCTTCAGAAATGAGTGATGGCAATAGAAAAGAAATTGTCTGGAGCCCAAAATAAAAAACGTTGATTGAAATTGGAGGCAGAGCGGGATAAACTCAGCGGTTCGCTGAACAAATTCCTTCAACTCAGCAGTTCTTTGGCGAATCCACTTCTGTCAAGAGAAGAACAAGTTGTTGCAGAACCGATGATTATTATCGAAGATCAGCAGCTATCCACGTCTGGAAGTTCTGGAACGCCTGTTTCACCTGATCCAACTCCTGAAATGGGTCATCCGGTAAGCGAGAATGAAGAAAGATCTGAGCACAGTTACATTGCTGATATTAGTGATATTGATATTGCTGATCCATCTACATGGCCAAATAATTTGAGTTATCATCTAATCCAATCAATCGTGACAAAGGGAGCTGTTCAAATTAAAGAAAATTTTCCTGTTGATGAGTCTGGTAGGAAATTTTCAGTAACGCAATATCTTAGGAAGTTGCCAAACGGCGAAATAGTTAATAGGGATTGGTTGGTGTATTCTAAAAAAATTAATTGCGTATTTTGCATTTTTTGTAAAGTTTCTAGCGCTTTGTCTTATCAATTGACCACTGGGTACTCCGATTGGAGGCACCTTTCAGTTAATATTTCCCGACATGAAAATAGTATGGAACATATGAAAGGGGCTCAAAAATGGCACGAATTAAAATTGCGTTTGAGCAAAGATTGCACAATTGATAAAGAGCAACAACATCATTACGAAAATGAAAAAAGACGATGCCGTGCAATAATCAAAAGAATGATGTGTATTGTGCAATATTTGGCCAGTCAGAATTTAGCATTCAGGGGTGACAGCTCCAATCTTTCCGAATCAAATAATGGTAATTTTCTCAAACTGGTCGAAACAATGGCCAAATTCGATCCGATTATGATGGAGCACCTGAGCAATATTCAAAGGTCTAAAGATTTGAAAAAAACATGCCCCATTATTTAGGCAATCACTTTCAAAATGAATTAATCCATCTATTATCAAAAAATATTCGCATAGAAATTTTGAACTGCCTCAAGAAAGCAAAATATTATTCAATAATTTTGGATGAAACTCCAGATGCTAGTCATGTTGAGCAGTTGACTTTCATAATTCGCTTTGTTAATTTTTCTTCAAATGAGGTTGAAATAAGAGAACACTTTCTGGGGTTTTAGATAGTACAGGAGAAGGGCTTTTCAATCTGTTGAGAGATGAGATACTACCAACTTGAAATTTATTTTCTTAATATGAGAGGTCAGGGTTATGACAATGGCGCAAATATGTCTGGGAAGCATGTGGGCTTTCAAGCTCAATTTAAAAAAGTTAACCCGAGAGCTATTTTTTTGCCTTGTTGTGCTCATACATTAAATTTGACAGTTAATGATGCAGCTAAAATCTCAGACGAGATTGTAGGTTTTTTTTCAATTATTCAGAAGCTGTTCAATTTTTTTTCTGCTTCACCCTACAGGTGGAATATTTTAAAGCGAAATTTAAAAAATGTCTGTTCAAAGTCAGTGAGCAAAACTCGATGGGAAAGCAGAGTCAGAGCCGTTCAACCTCTTAGATTTCAACTCTAGAGATTTGTAGGAGTTTACTTGATTTGATGGAAGATAATTCAAGAGACATGGATACCAAACATTCAGCAAAGGTACTTTTAAAAAAAATTAAAACGTTTAAATTTATTTGTTCCATCATTATTTGGTACGATGTATTGTCAAAGGTCAATATAGTGAGTAAAATTATGCAGAATCCAAATACAGTTGTTAATGAATGCCATAGAGAAATAAAAAGTCTCATCAACTACTTCACTGAAAAAAGGTCAGATGAAAATTTTGATGTTTTTGTGAATGAGGCTAAAGCCGAAGCTGGAAAAAATGATGTAAAGCAAACATTTCTCTCAATTAGAGAACGAAAGAGAAAGCGTTAATTTTCATATGAAAGTACAGACGATCCAGTTATAGATCCAAAGCGAAAATTCAAGATCAGTTTTTATTTCCAAATTTTGGATACAACAGTTCAACCCCTACAAAGTCGTTTCGAGAGATTGAAGCAATGGTATGATTTATTTGGATTTTTGAGTGATTTTCAAAACCTAAATTCTGATGAGATTAAACGATCGTGCATAGATTTGGATTTGGCTTTGCAAATTCACCATGATGGAAATGTTTGCAAGGATATTTATGGTCTTGATTTGTAAAATGAAATTTCATCATACAAAATCCCTAACCCTGTCAAAGACTCTCGCAATACCTCAGACTCACCCATAGATATTCTGAATTATATAACCAAGAAAAATTTGCAGTCTTTGTTCCCAAACCTGTCTATAGCATTAAGGATATTTTTGAGGCTGCCGATTTCTGTTGCGTCTGGCGAAAGGAGTTTTTCAAAGCTAAAACTTGTAAAATCTTATTTGAGAACTTCGATGTGCCAGGAAAGGCTTTCAGATTTAGCTGTTATTTCAATCGAAAATAAAATATGTGAAGCCATCGAGCACAATGAAATGATCAATGAGCTTGCATCTGCAAAAGCAAGACGTGTTATGTTCTAAAACTACCTTGTTATTTGATCATTAGGTACTTAGGTATTAGACAGATCTTGCACATTTTCAAGTTAACGGATTTGTTTGCGTTGAGCGCCGTTTGAGAGTTTTAAATAAATTCACTCAGTTGAGTGAATTGAGTTATATTAGATTTTTTGTTAATTTCCGAATGGACGTGTTTTATTCATGACCTATATTGTACGTTAATAGTCTATTATTTGATGTCGAAAATAAATTTTTTATCATATTTTTTAGTTGTTTTATTTTATTACGCCCATTTTCATAATCAAACACTTACACTAAAGTGACTTTAGTCTATAAAGAAACTATTCAGTTTAAACCTGAAACTAAAAATGATTATGGAAATTGGCCTCATCATCAAAATTTAAGCATAGTATATAGGGGCGCACAAAATTATTCTTGCACGCAGGCGTTCGCCACCCCAGGAACGGCACTGGTTACGTGACACTCGAAACCAAGGAATAACTAACGAAATAACTATTATTAGCACTTTATTTTCCCCAAAATATACAATCACCTCTATGTACAATATTCTGTATTTAACTATATATGAATATCTTATCAACTAACTTTATTTGTCTATCTTCTCTCATCTTGACTCATCATCGATCGATATATTTATGCAGTGACGGTTCCAAACATATGTACAATAAATGCATCTATCGAAGCCTTATAAACATGCTTATGACTTCTTCAATACTTTTCTATGAGTTGCTCTCTAGAGCCACATTTGAATGGAAATTTCTACTTCCCTTCTGTTTTGACATATGCTACCTTCTTTGCAGAAACTAAAACAAAATAATAATAGTATTCCGAATTAAGCTTTCAATGAGTAAACACATATAGTCTCGTTTTCAGCATTTTTTTTGGGGTAAATACCATTAAATACGCCTTAATTTTATGTGTATTGTCTTACAAGTGGTAAGTCGCTTAATATCTACCATATAGTAACGACTGAATAATAGGCCAGTGCATCTCGCCAACTCCACTTAATATTTTGGTAGCCAAAATATTAAAACCAAAAAAATGTCAACCACAATAAACCAACCACAACCAGCTGGGCCTAGCTTCGCAGCAGTCACTAAAAACTCAGTAAATAAACCGCAAGCACCTACATCATTCCCAAGCAGAAATCAAACTAATGTCATGAACGCTATTTCAGATGTCGTCCTTTTTGACTACATTTAGGCAATCGGCGAAATTGTAACACCGAAA
This sequence comes from Galeruca laticollis, assembly GCA_963921935.1. Classification (NCBI taxonomy): domain Eukaryota; kingdom Metazoa; phylum Arthropoda; class Insecta; order Coleoptera; family Chrysomelidae; genus Galeruca; species Galeruca laticollis. The sequence continues at coordinate 77,129,874 of OY998177.1, forward strand.
GGAATTACCTTTGCATCACGCATTTGCAATCACCGTATATGTATCTATCTATCTTCTGTATCCGTTATAGATAATCTTATAAAAAATCATCCTTTTGTTACCTACAAACAACACATCATACCAATTCGTAGACTTATAACACCGGCAAAAAGATTGCTACTCTACAATGTTTGTCCTTCTATCCCTAACTCACTTATCGAACAGGCACTTAAAAATGAACTTGGGCTACAGCTCGCCTCTCCAAATTCCTTCATTCGATGTGGTTCTCCTGAAGATGAATAGGCACACATTTTCAGGTTTCGACGATCTATTTATATTATACCTCAAAATGAACCTTCTGAAATACAAACTTCAATTGTAATCCTACATGAAAATACGAACGAATACTTCCTTTGTAAGCAGTCTGGACACATCGCAGATTCCTGCCAAAATCTCCAAGATGAAGCCACCAACCCTCCTTCATATATCACCTCCTCAACATTCCACATCCCAAGAACATCCTGCTGATAATACTTCCTCCATTTAAAATAAAACTACAGGACAATCCCAAATTTCAGATGGTTTAACATCCAACTTTGGCATTAAGAGGACACACTCCACTGACACCAGCCTTGAATTACCTACTATACTACTATTCCTTCAATTCTCAATCTTGAAAATACTCCATCCCCCTCAACTGCTGCCTTTGTAACACCAATTTCAGCCCCTAAGAAAAAATCCAAAAGAGAAAACAAAGACGTTTGTAAGATAAGTCCCTCTAATCAAGCCAAAATTGAAAAATTAACTGGTACCAATCCTAAAAAATCCTCCCTATTGTCTATACAGTTGATAGCTTTCTTTAAAAATTCTTTTGGCGGTAGTGATCCTTTAAAAGAAGCCTATAACTTTACCACTGATATTAAATCACTCATTGAAGACCTTCTACAAATATACCAAATTTTATCTGATAGATCTCCTAAAAATCGAATTACTAGATTTGCAGAAAAAATTAAAACTCGCAATAAACCCACTTGATGCTGTCGAACTTGCAAGCCTATCGTCCATCAATTCAAACGACTTCAATCAGGAAAATTCCGATCTATTTTAATATATCTTTGTACAACACAATTTCATTTTCTTAATTTAAAAATTCAGTATTTTACAATGGAACTGCGACGATTATTATCCGCGCCTAGAATAAATTCAGCATCTAATGTCAATCTACAGGAGACCAATTTTAAAACAACTAATATTCCACGAAGTAAATATTTTGAAGGCTATCATTCTATCAGAAATAACTGCCAAAGAGCCAGCTGGGGTTCATCAATATTCGCCTCAAACGAAATGTATTCAGTACTACTTCCCTTGACAACAAACCTGCAAGCAGTCGTCGCACTGCCCCAATAAGCTAACAATATGCTCCATATATATTCCTCCAGAAAACCCTCTAAAAGAATAAGAGCTTCTTGAATTAATGTATCAACTGCCTCAGCCATTTATCCTCACAGGAGACTTTAACGCTCATAACAGCATGCGGGGTTTACTAAAGACATTTGGGCGCAGAAAAGTAGTTGAAAATATATTGAACTGTACAAATTCTTGCCTACTCAACACAGGGTGTAATACACACTTCAATATTTCCTCCAGTACCTTTTTTGCCATAGATCTAAGCATAAGTGATCCCAAATCAGCTCCTTTAATGACTTGGAAAACATCTGATGGACTTTATGATAGTAATCACTAGCCAATAATTATATCAGACAATCGCTATGTAGCTGTTTCCGAAAAAAGTTATTGGTGCCTCAAAAAAGCTAACTGGTCTGAGTATTCCACGACAGTTGATACTCTTTCACTCACACATAATGCTTACGCTTTCAACAATGTTGAAGACTTGATAAAATCAATAACAGATTCAATTCTCTCGGCTGCCAAGACCCACATTGAAAAAATGTCTTTTTCGTCCAATCATAGGGCAGTTCTTTGGTAGAACTCCTCTTGTGATGACGCAATACGCCAATCCAAAAGAACACTGAATCAATATTCGAAAAATAAAAGTACCGACAATCTTATTAGCTACAAAAGACTCAGGGCTAAAGCTAAATACGTAGTAAAGCAGAATAAGAAATCATCTTGAGAGAATATATCAACTATAAACAAAAATTCCAGCCCCAGTCAACTATAGAAGAACATTCAAGGTCACAAAACTAATAACAAAATTACCCCCGGCTCGGATTTTGGATCACATGAACATATTTCCAATATTCTTGCGAGTCATTTCAATCCCGTCGATTACCATATTTGGGGACAATTGAAGCAACTAGTTTACACAAAGAATATTAATAACCGACAAGAATTAATTGATAGAAATATACTTTTTCGTAATACTATTAGAAACGATCCCCAGAGTATTCATAATTCAGTACGGCAATTAATAATTCGGTAACAAAAATATGTAGAGGCTGCAAGTTTTAATTTCGAGAGTCTACTTTAAATCATTTTTTTTTGTTACCATTATTGTATTTTTTTCAGTTCTTATTTATGCGTTTATCTTAACTGCATAACCTTAGTTTCAAATTGTTGTTTGTTATTTTTATTACTTACTGTTTTTTGTTGTGTAGTGTTTGTCGTTATTGTTACTTGATACAGTTTATCATTTTAGTTAAAATACTTGAAAGTAATAACATTTGTTTAGATTAATAGGTACCTAATTATGTGATACGTCGTTATGATTGTTCTATCTTTGGTAAGATTTGATCGTTCACTAAAAATTTAATAAAAGTGCGATATTGTCGCATATGTCGTTTTCATTGACTATTTATGTAGTTTGAAAATCACCTATTGCATTTAAAAAACATATATATGCAGGGTGCAATATTCAATACGAATCCCTTAATAAAGTTTTCCAAAGCCGGTCCAGGAATTTCTAAGTTTAGCTAATACCAGTCGAACGCTTGATAGTAGTGTACCGTCTCAAGGAAAAATTAGGAAAATCAAATGAGCCGTGTAAACACTATAGCCAATTAAAATGTATGCTCGATTTCACAAATCACCCAGTAAATTAATAAAGAAGGAAGTTAACAATTTTTATTAGTCACAGAAATATGTAAAGTTCCTCATGTCTGCCCTGTATAATTCTGTTTCATAAAAACCATAGTATCTATTACTAATTCAAATTTCAACGAATAAAAAAAATCAGTTTCAGTATAAGTAGTCGTAAATGGTGCTTTGATACTCATGTAAAATGAGTTCCAGTGTAGCACAGAATTCAGAAGAATTTCACCGGTAGCTACATAGCAACTACCTATCGGAATTCTGCGAAATCAAGATATTGGTCCCGTTGATTATGCGAGATCTAAGATACCCCGTTGTCATTCTTATATTTAACAGAGAACAAAGTGGAATGGAGCCAAAACTGAAATATCAACTTCGATAGCGACTCTATTCTCACTAATCACTAGATCTGCCTAATGATCGACATAAAAAAGAAGAAATCTCTTCTTGGTTTGTTGATTAACTTTTATATTTCACCTTGCAGACCATATCAGTTTCGTTAATATATGAGTATTGACAGGATTTTGATAACATGACATTATATAATTAATTTTTTGACTACGGATTACTTAAATTTTGTTGATCATCGTGCAGCTTTGTTTAATTCAAATATTAACGAAATTACGCGACAGACATAACCTTCGTGCGCCTAACTTCACGTCATTAAAATTGACATTGAAGTTGTTTACGTGCGTAGCCCTAGCGAATGATAATATCAACCGAAAATTAAGTCTGCTTATTATTATTATTATTTCTATTTTATATTCTAATGTGATTAGATGTCAAAGAAGAAACATGGTTGGTAATTTTCTTTGTGAATCGGTCGCATGGAATAGTCATCGTCGATCATGCAATATATATATATTAATGAACGTTTGGTTCTGCCATTTTAAACGTTTATATTTCATAAACGATTGGCACAGATTAAACAGAGGTTTTCAAACAATCTCTTCGATATACAGTGAGACATATCGTTGATACTTTGATTATTATGAATATATAGTATACATTATTTTCAATCCCTACTGCTCAACCTAAAAGTATTGTTACGAAGATCTATTGCACCCATTATGATAAACTATATAAACACATAAGAAAAACATTACACTAGTTATAGAACTAGAAACTTCTATAAAAAAATAATAATATATTACTGTAAATAAGATAAGAAATGCAGAGTTAGCTTTGTTTTGGTATATATATTCATTTTCATTATTATTTAGTTCGTTATAGTTATTATAGTTGGTTAGTGGTTGAGATACTTTTGTTTAGCATTGTCGGTTGATCATTAGCTTTGTAGCAAGTATTATAATTTTAAGTATATTGTGAATATAAAGTTTTTTAAAAATAGATTTCCGTGTCAAAAATATATAATTGGCGCAGTCAGTAGGATCTGTGCGGTCGTGTAAAAACTTTGTCGAATCGTTCGTATGAAGAACTCACGATTTGGTGTTTCAACATCGAGTGCAGATTCCAGAATCTACTATCAACGAAGGAAGAAGAAACCGGAGCTCTTCAAATCAATTGTAAGTGCCAAGTTTCCTTTTTACTTTTCCATACCATAATAACGTCGAAATAAACAACCATATATTGGATTGTATACAGGAAAAGCGTATAGGAAAATCTGAAGCCATGGTGGGCAATCGAATGGAATTAAACACATGGCACAAGATTAAAGAAGCCTTGAAACAGTGTTTCTCAGATCGAAGAGATCTGGTCTGCATCGTGCAGGAATTAACACGAACAAGGCCATTTAAAAATGAAAATTTAATCGATTTCGGGGCTAGACTCCAACTTATAAAAAGTAAAATTATTCTGATAATCAGTAATGACTTTACTATTACTGAAAATGATGAGAGATGCAACATAAATCATTGTAATAAGACGGCACTGAACACCTTTGTTTCAGGATGTACCGGTGTCCTTAAAAACAATATGCATTTGAAAAAGCCTAACTCTAGAGGATGCAATGGCTTATGTCGAAGAATTCGAGAATTTTGAAAGATTATACGGTCATTTAAATGAGCCGAAATCCTTCAAAAATTCTAGTAGTTATAAATCACCTAATAATAATTCATATAATTATAATAATAATAATAATAATAATAATAATAATAATAATAATAATAATAGAAATCAGAATGATAACTATTCAAATTATGCTAGAAATAACGAAAACCAATATCAATGTTTCCAACAACGACAAAACTTCCCAAGCCAACCAATTGATATAAAGTCACAACTACCGCAACCTCGACATTATCCGACTAATGCGCAAGTATTTGGTCCAAAAGAAATGTTTTCAGGCCACACCAAATACTTGTACATAATTTACCTAGACCGAAGCCTATGTCGACTAAATCGAGAAATTTTACGAATTCTCCAAGGAGAAATAATAATTCTATAAATCGAATTAATAATAATACTGGTAATAATAATAATGATAATAATAGATTCAGAAATACTAATAATAATTATTTCCAAAATAATAATCAAAATCCGAATTTCATATCAGAAGAATTATACAATAATGATTATGATAAAACGGAACAAACAGAAGAAATTGAGGAAATAAAAGAAACAGTTAATCCGTTAGAGGAATTTGAAACTTTCATTTATACAGGAGAAAAAGACATTCAAAAACCGTTTGAATACATTAAAATAAAAAACCCAAAATTTAAATATCTTCCAGATAATGGAATAGATTTTATACCTGATTTAATATTGATAATGAAATTGAAAATAAATTCGCATTTCCCAAATATTTATGACGTCCCATCAATAAATTATCCTCATCCATGGACAATAACACTCCCTATCCTAATCCTAAGCCTCGCCTACCTTAATAAATCAGAGACTCCAACAGCCAGAATAAAACAAGAATTCCTAAGAGCCTTAAATAAATACGGTAGCATTTATAAGGTATACACAGATGCTTCAAAAAACCAAGATGAAATTGGGGCTGCCTTCTACTCTGAGGACTTTTCGAAATCCTACATACTCCCACCCTTCACATCTATTCATTCAGCTGAATTATTCGCCATCTTAGAAGCACACAAGAAAATCCAGAAAATCAAGCATAAAAATGTCCTTTTAATATCTGACTCTCAAAGTTCACTAACAGCACTTCGTCAACTGTACTCTAATCACCCTATAGCCATACTGATCAAGAAAGAGCTACAGAATTGCAGAAACAGCAGCATACATATTAAATTCATGTGGGTCCCATCCCATACTGGAATAGAAGGCAATGAGAGAGTAGATCAAATAGCAAAAAATGCATTCACAAATCAACAATCAGAAAGGAACGATTTTACCGTACATACTGATTTGAAAGCGTTCTACAAGAGCAAAATCTACGATAAATGGCAGGAAGAAGCAAGACATAACCAACACAAATCATATGAAGTCACTACAAATTCTCACGGTTGGAACCGTAAAAACATAAATAGAAGAGAACAAGTGATCCTTTCTCGTATTCGAATCGGTCATACGCGCATCACACACGACTACTTACTAGCAGGAAAAAATAAACCAATGTGCGAAATGTGTAACAGTGAGTTAACCGTGAAACACCTGGTAATCGAATGTGCGAAATACGACAAGGAACGGAAAAAGAATCAACTACCACTATCACTAAAAAAACTATTACAAGAAAAGCAAGAAACTAAAAAACTTTTAAACTACCTAAAAGACTGCAAATTAAGTAGCAAAATATAGAGACTATAACCAAGCTACAATAAGTGAACTTCCATCATTTTAACTCGCTAATAACTAATAACCCTACGTGGTTGATGCGATTGATATATAAAAAAAAATAAAATTGCTAAAAATATAAAACCTATTCACGAAGTAATAATTCCAAAGCAACATACAACAATTATTTTATTTTCAATAATTTTAATTATTTGCATAAATATAATAATATTTTGGTTCATACGAAAATTCCGAAGAAACAAGAAAGAAAATATCAAGAAAGAAAAAATCAAGAAAGAAGATATCAAGACAGAAGACATTGAATTTGAAGAAACACATTCAAAATCGAAAAACAACTCCATTATTTTTCGATCTTAGGGATGGAGGAGTTATAGAACCAGAAATTTCTATAAATAAATAATATTATATTACTCTAAATAAGATAAGAAATGCAGAGTTAGCTTTGTTTCAGTATATATATATATATATATATATATATATATATATAACAACAAAGAGAATCATGGGTAATTCACGCAAAGTAAAGGGCTACTGAAATAGAGTGGTAACCGTGGACATGCATGTTTCTGGCTCATTTTGCCTGATCAGCACGGCATAACCAAATAAAGATGTGAAATTTGGGAACAAAGATGTTAATCGAAACATGGGAAAACACAGTAGCCCTTTACTTTGCGTGAATTACCCATGATTCTCTTTGTTGTTGTTGTTAACATATCACGCGATATTCCTACATCTTCTTCGTTATATATATATATATATATATATATATTCATTTTCAATATTATTTAGTTCGTTATAGTTATTATAGTTGGTTAGTGGTTGAGATACTTTTGTTTAGCATTGTCGGTTGATCATTAGCTTTGTAGCAAGTATTATAATTTTTGGTATATTGTGAAAATAAAGTTTTAAAAAAATAGATTTCCGTGTTAAAAATTTATAATTCACTAGTGTCAGGTGTGTGGTATATACAGTTGAATGATTGGATCTTTACCCGCGCGTCTTACCTAATATTGATATGAATTGAGTCGAAAAATATCAGTCAAAGCAAAGTCTAAATTATTGCGTTTAAGAACGACGTAGCTAATATTCCGATCAAAACGGCGTGGCTAATATCCCGATCAAAGTATAAATAGTGGAAGATTACTTAGTTTACATTATCAAATATGGAAATATTAGTCCATAAAACAATTGTCGTTTTAATGAAATTTGTGAAAATAAAAACCACTATTTTTTTAATAACTTCCATTATTCGGTCATTAGATATTTTGTTTAAAAGTCTATAAAAAATAAAACGATTATAGTTTTACTGAAATTTGTGAAAATAAAAGCCACTATTTTTTTTAACAACTTTCATCATTCGTTAAGTATTTTGTTAGAATATTTTACCTACTACCAATATGTAATCTCAAACATTACGATACTGATATGAGTTTCGTAATAAGATACTTTACCGCACTAGTGCGGTAAAGTAAAATTAATTGGAATGCTGGCCATTTTCATAGTCCGCTTCAAAAATACATTACGACTTTAAGACTTTAAACCATTCCAGTTTCATAAAACCCCTTTAGTCTTTAAAGTCACGTTTACTATAAAGTGAGGTTCTACGTCACTTTACCAACTTTAGAACTACTTTAACCTATAAAAATTTTATGTTTTGTCATCCATGTGTTTTGGAATAACATAACTATTTCAATAAGTGTAATGGACACGACGGATTCAGATATTTCAACTGACTCCATGATGAAGCTCATACGAAGAAGAAAACATAGTGCTTAGAATTCGTCGTCCAAAAACGGTAGGACATCGAATTTAATTATCGATTTCGATTAAGTAAAGAACGGCTTTAACAGTATTGAACCATACTCACAACAAAATTTACTATTTATTTATTTAATCGCAGCGTATTAAGGAACTTTAAGTGCACTCATTGCACAAAATTGCATTTCAATTGTATAAACAATCTATAAGGTTTCACTTCTTCCCTTTCAATAAATGACAGAACCTTAACGTGAAGATAGCCAGTTGTTAAAATTTAGACAGTCAGGTTTGCCATCATGCATCACAAAAAGTAAAAAACTAACTTTACTTAAAGTAACCAAACAAGTTGATTATGAAAAAGACTGACTATTGAGTTTATAAAGTAACTTTAGCCAAAGTGACTTTAGGGAGTTTGTTATGAATATGACCGTGAACGTGTCAAAGTTAACAGTTTGCAGAATTAGTGACAACCGAGACACATAAATCAACGAACCCATTTATTATGAATATAGACGTAACACTAATAATAATATTATGAATTCAACAATATGTAATGCATCAATTCATGAATAAAAAATTGAACCTCATTTTTCTACTTCCGCTACTAAAACCGCACTTTCAACACGGGTTTGACATGCACAAAAAGACTCTTTAAACACTAGTGTTTAAAATGCGAAAAGTCACATCTCCTTTAACTTTTGTTTTTTAAACGTCAAATCAAGTGTATCTTTTGTATGTTAAATTTCATGTTCCGTGATAATTTTGTTATTCTGCGTCATTTGATTTGTCAGTCAGCTGTCAGCCATCGTCCGTCATGTAATGAATATAATTCAAATATAATATAATTTTCTCCTTCCCGCCGGCAAAGAAAAAGTGTAGTAAGCACCTCGTGTTAAAAACGTCTTTAGCCACTCGTGCCTAGTAAAACTCGTGACTAAAGTAACCTTTTTGACACTTGGTACTTCATATACTATTATTATAATAATTAAACACAACACCTGCACAATTAGTGATATTTATTCCAGCTGACGTGGAGGCAATTGATGAATTGTAGCTTTCACAATTTATTGTAGAAACGATTTCTCCTCCTATTATTTTAGTAGCTGTCAATATTTACTTATGTCCACATTTTACTTCACAGATATCATTGTTGTCATCATACTATAATGTGCCCATAATGATGATGCCTTTCCTTTTTCAGCTTTCCCAGCAAAATGAGCTAATAAAATTTTCTCCGATATATCACGGACTTTTTTTGAACTGCACCAGTCTTCGAATCGCTTATATTCTTTTTCGTATCTATTGCGGGATTTAGCGGGTACTAGGGTTTGTATTGCGTTATTTGCCGCAAGTTCTATATTAGAATCCACACTTTTATAGTCGGAACTCATGTCGATACAATTATACCAAACTGAAGTGAACGCGTCAAAATTGACAGTTCGCAAAATAAATAAACAATGAGCGCAACGCTTGCTTGTTACATGATTCTAATATCATTAATTTCAGGAATATTAACTAATTTTGAGCAAATAATTAACATTATTGGTAGTAGGTAAAATAATGTACTATATTCGTATCGTAAATTGATATTACGATATTCAATGGGTTATTAAACTCGGCCTAAGGGCCTTGTTTGACAAATTTCCCATCTCTTTCGTAATATGAATCTATACGACACTTATATCGTAAATATCAATTATGAAATTATGTAATTCAGGTTAGACGACTTTGGTGTCACGCAATGAAAAACTATATATGAACCCCTTTACCAGACTCTACACCTAGATGAGGATTTTGATAACAAGGTATCATCATCAGATAACTTGGTTATTGAAATGCTCATCTAGGTGTAGAGTGTGGTAAAGGGATTTAATTCAGTTTTGTCGAAACATACTAAATCGACTAACATATTTTGTAATATCAATTTATTTTGTAAAACTAGTACAAACTATAATAACAATCTTATTTATTCATCCCAAGAATAGTATATTGTACATAGAGCATGAAATGTTCATTTCACACGAGTTTTATACCATACTTTTTCTACGGCTACATGACCTTAAAAAGTGAAATGTTACCTTGCATCTGTGCACAATATTTCATTATTCACTCGTTGTTAGGCAACTAGTTAATAATGAAAACGTACTACATCTACTAGTAACTATTTCAGATACAGAAATTGTATTAAACAGTACTAAAAATATTGAATCAAGTATCTCTTGTTCTCGTTTTTGTAGAAGTAGCAATAGTAGTAGTCATAGCCATCAATATAGTTTTGCAGCTTTAAAAAATGTTACATATAATACTAACAATTCTATTGATCCACTGTTTGAGACTTTAAAAACAGAAATTTCTGTTAAAAACCTCATTTCCATTTGAAAATACACTGTATACAATAAATAAGCTGAAGTGAAAACCTCTAGATGTCCCTTACAATACCTAGTATATTAATCTAGTGGAAGAATATGTAACTTATGAAACTGAATGATTCAATCAACAGACAGAATTCAATTATTTATTATTGTATAAACATAACTATTGGATACTCAATTGGATACAATTGATTATAAACTCATTTAACTTGATAATGTGTTCATATCTCTTCTTCAAGTAGTTTTTTTGTAAGCAGTGTACTAATAATGCTCAATTTTCATTTCACGATGTTAATATACAATATGTTCCAGGATGAAAATAACAAGATGAGAATAGTATATTATTTTATACAGAAGAGAAGTATGAATTTCCATGGCACACCTGAATTTACCTGCCAAACGGAGTGAGGCGTGTAATAGAATGTGAACCATGAAAAGTCACTTTTCGAAATACAATATGTTATTATTCCTTTGAAGAACACCGCATGTTTTTTATGGAAAATGGGTCCCAGTCGATTGGCTGAAAATCTAGTTTGATGTAGTTTATGATGTTCTGATCAAAGGTCTCCATGTGCACAATTTGATCTAAAGTAATTGTTTCATTAGCTGCTGTTCCGAACACCTTTAAAGGTTTCCCAGATAAGGATTTTGAAGTGTACGTTATGGAATGGTTAAGACACTTGAAACAGCGACTCTTGCGTGAGAAAAAGTAACCGTAAGTAAACGATAGAATTTTCTTCAATCAGATTGGATTTCTATTGATTTACCGTAATGTATCATAAAATATTCATGGTGTAAAATTTTTATTAGTTTTAATATTATTAAATAAACTATTCTAATAAATTTTCTGTAAACTAGCTGTAATGTATGTGTATCCGTTAAACTTTATTAATTCAGTTTCAAGTATGTTACGTTATGGCAACTACAGATTAATATACCCTTTTTTATTTCTTGATTTCCCTGAATGCATTCAATATTTTCCACTTTCCACACTTGGTATGTAATATGCTTACACAATTTTTTTTTAGGTTGGGTTCGTGGACAAGATATTTTTTTTTTCTAATTTTGTTCCTGTTTTTTTCAATTTTACTGTACTGTTCATTAAAAGTGAATAAACGTTTTAAATCCTTTATTGCTTTTTTTGCTATTTCATTTTAAATGTACAGGGTGAACAACTAAGAACGGCTGTAGGCCATATCTCAGAAAAGAATCATGGTAAAACTTCAAACTCTCCAATTCGCTCTTTCAAAAGTCAAACTCAAAATGTCAGGTAGACATCGATAATCATCGACCTGTGTGTAATATCATTAATACAGTTGTCGGCCAATCAGATTTCTCAATTTTTTAATTGCACACGGGTACGCCTTTCGTTAGCAATTTTAAATTTTCACTTAGAGTAAACTGTATGAAATGTGCCATAGTTCATAGCGGTCATCGGAAAAATAAATTTGTTGTACGTTTCGTCTGATAAACAAGATATGTTTACTAAGGCTCTTTCGAGCAATAAGTTGAAGCGTTTTAGAAACTTTTTAAAAATTGTTTGTTTAAAATAATTTTGTTTCTTTGTTTTAATTAGGTACAATCTAAAGATTTGTATAAACTGTAAGCTTTGTTTTTGTACCTAATGTGTTTTATTTATGTTAATTTTTTTTTAACTTTTTCTTGTTTTATGTACTTAGGATAATGTAAGTTAGAAGTATTGAGGGAGGATGTTGTAGAGCTGGAACTTCTTCAATTCTTCATAGATGACACAGTCAGTCAAATTATAATTCAATATGAGTTCATCTTTTGACAGTCAGTTCGTAGTCAGTGCTCTTCATATTTCTAGAACAGAATGTAGTTGTCAATTTAAAAAGAACAAAAGTTTTGTTGTAACGATATTATGTTTTCATTAATAAAGAAGCGTATGTGCCTATCAGTGTTGTTTAATTCCAATAATTATTTGAAGTATCCCATAATATTTATGAAATTAACTGTCTCGACCCTTACTTCGTGGAATCTGTTCATATTAGTGTTTTAAATGAAACTCACGGTTTCTAGTTAATTCCACAATATAATAAAAGTTATTGGAAATTCTAAAAAATTGACAATTGTTTCGATAAATCAATATCATCGTCAGAATGACAGAAGTTGCATTTTATTTGATGCCTACCTGATGTTTAGTAGTTATTTTTGGCTAGACCAAGAAGTGATCTAACTTGTGATTGACTTAATATATGTTTATAGAAAAAAGAAGGAGATGTGATATTACAAATATTGAAGCTTAGATGATATTAGCCCTATGGTGATATCCTGGATATCATTTTTTCAATTGAGATCAGTATAACTGTGCAATGATATAGAAAACCAGGAAAACTATATCTGCTGATCTGTACAATTATCACTTAAGAAGACAGTTTATTAGTGGAGAACTCCCTAGATTTAACTGTTCGTTGACAACTTCATATTGTGGGTTTCTTAAATGTCTTCTAATTTCCAATTCTTCAAGGAAATCCAGTTCTTGTTTCTTTTCACGAATATGCAGTACTTCTAGTTTTGTGTTAGGTGTCAATGAATGATTGGTGTCAAGTAGATGTTTTGCGTTCAGCAATGAATACAACAATTTCTTTTAAAACAGAAAGTAACGTTAGTACAAAATTGTTAAATGTAAAAGCTAAAATACCACTATTAAAGAAGTCAGGTATATATAAACTCAAATGTCCAGAATGTAATGCTGTCTATTTGAGTCAGACCCTTAGGAATTTTGAAATCCGATACAGTGAACACTTACGAGCATACAGGTTAAAACAACCAGATAAATCCCACTACGCAAAACATCTACTTGACACCAATCATTCATTGACACCTAACACAAAACTAGAAGTGCTGCATATTTGTGAAAAGAAACAAGAACTGGATTTCCTTGAAGAATTGGAAACTAGAAGACATTTAAGAAACCCACAATATGAAGTTCTCAACGAACAGTTAAATCTAGGAAGTTCTCCACTAATAAACTGTCTTCTTAAGTGATAATTGTAAAGATCAGCAGATATAGTTTTCCTGGTTTTCTATATCATTGCACAGTTATACTGATCTTAATTGGAAAAATGATATCCAGGATATCAGCATAGGGCTAATAATATCTAAGCTTCAATATTTGTAATATCACATCTTCTTCTTTTTTATATAAACATATATTAAGTCAATCACAAGTTAGGTCACTTCTTGGTCTAGCCAAAAATAACTACTAAACATCAGGTAGGCATCAAATAAAATGTTACTTCTGTCATTCTGACGATGATATTGATTTATCGAAACAATTGTCAGTTTTTTAGAATTTTCAATAACTTTTATTATATAGTGGAATTAACTAGAAACCGTGAGTTTCATTTAAAACACTAATACCATAATATTTAGTTGCAAACTCGTGAAATTATAATAAATATACTGTTCTTGTTTTTTTTATCCTATATGCAGCTAGTGGTTTACTACTCGTCAATTTGTGATGAAATTCTGCTCGGCTATAAAATCAGCCGAAACGCTAAAAATACAAATCAATGGGTATAAGACGAAGCCTGTTATTTAGTTTTGTGAAAGTTTAAAATAATCTTTGAAACAGGGGGTTGTTTTTGCATCAGGAAACACCAAAACTAAAAAATGCATTGAAATTTTTCCGAAGTCGTATCATGCTACTATCAACAAAAGCACTATTTCATTTTGAAATAAGCCTAAAAATCATATTACTTAAATTTTCCTGGTCTGTAATTTTTTTCAATTTTAAGTATTTAAAATTAGTTTTTGTTTTTAATAGTTTAAGGGCCTCTTTTTTGAGAATACGAAAACATTTACTTTTACCTTTGTTATTTGCTTTGTTATCTTTGTATACCGTGCTAATTTTCTTATGTTTAAAATAGGTACATAGTTTTTTTTCACTTTTCTGACCAATCAAGAGTTGTGAGTTATGGGAGCATTAATTTTTTTCGTAATCGGGAAATCTCGAAATAATTTCTCGATTTCGAAGCGTAATTCTCGATCTCGACTCGAAAAACAAATTCCGTCTCGACTCGATCTTGTTTCGAAATCGAGACGAGACGAAACGAGCAATCTCGAAACCCTATTAAGGGCGACAGAATTTGTTTTCTTTTGTCAGGAATTGCTTGCAACTACTTCCTTGTAGATGCTGGCGTCTTTCTTGCATCTTCAAAAATCACGCCTCAAAATGGACTTGTTTCTCGATACAACTCTTTATAAATCTGTTTCTGGACAAGCTAGCGGACATATTCCAAATTGTTTTCACGCTATCTTCTTTGTACTCGGTGCCGTTTGCACGTTTCATGTCGAATACCCAATCATTCAAAATACTTGCTAATTGTTCACCAGAAGTTTGAACAAAAAGTATATAATTTCGCCAATCACAAAATTCGGTGAACTATTTCCAAACATATTTATGTGTTTTAACTGCATTTTGCGGTGTCAAATCCTCCATTTCTTTATCTATTTCGGTCCCCTAGCCTGTACCAAAACGTTCCATGTCGAAAAAATTAAAAAACAATTGCTGAAGATTTGTTGGGCGTTTATCAACAAACATCAAAACAATTGTTACCATGACACAATAATGTGAATTATTCACATTGTTGGAGGAGGCGAAACACCAAAACGGTCAAGTCACGTCGTCAATAACTAAGTAAAATTTGTAATTGCTATTGGCTAACTTTCAAACGAATTAATATAATACGCTTCATTTTAAAAAACTATGCAATTAAAAATGTATAAATTGATGGATTCCACAATAATTATGCGACATACTCTTGTCAAATTCACAGTTGATTGTGATGAATTACGTTCAATATGACATTCAATTATCACACAAGATCACGAGAAACAGGAAATCCAAATAGTTTTTTATGAACCACAAGGATACGGTGTGAAATATTTCAAGATAAGATCTGTATCACGTATGTGTGAGGTAAATAGTAAAAATTAAATTAAGATTTATACACCAAACCGTGGAATGGGAGAAACACACAATCTTGCATGTCAAACGAGTACGTGTTTGTCTTGTTTTATAACAACATTCGATGAAATAATGTTTGTGTTAAATTTAATAAGTGTGTTATTGTTATAATTTCGTAGTTAGGGATGTTCCGTTTCGTTAAATATTGAAATGACTAACACTTACTTAAAATGCTTTTATTATCATCTTTCCGCGTATATATCATGTCGTGTGGTGTTTATTTCAGTTCCAAGTGGCGTAAATAAAAACGTAATGTGTGGAAATTATACGTATATTTATCCAAACAATGAGAAATTCGAATTTAAACGAATACCTTGCAACTCTGTTTTTATTGCTGAGTTATTTGTTAAATTTGTCGAAAGCTCAATTGATAATCGCACAAGTTAACAGGAATTTTGAGTCAGATTTCGATTACCTACGTCTAAAGTTGGGTTTACACAGCAAATAAAAAAACATAAAACGAAATAAAACTCAAACGCTGACCTTATGGAAAATCCTTATAGCTTTTAAATAGGAAATAACATATGAGACTTTTATAAATAACTTATCTATCTTATTTTATCTGAAAATAGATGCACGCAATCTTGAGATGATTATTTCATATTTGGTACACATAACCCTACTTTTAACACATTACTATATATACTGTTTCAACCCTCACTTTTTTTAAAACAAAATTGGCATTAACCAAAACTGACCCTCTCTCTCTCTCAGCCGGGATCAAGACAAGAAGTAATTTTAGATTTCAAGACAGGACAAGAAATATGTCAATACCATGATGTAGTGGTTATTAACCCCGAAGGTTAGAAAAAAAATTTCTACGAACTGATATGATCTCCGATCATGTCGAGGTTGATAGAATTCAAACAATTGTTTAACTAAATAAACACATGCTAGTAAGATATATTTTTAACTAAGAGTAAACATATTTATAAATGTTACACCAATTATTTACTATAAGAATAAGAATCGTAAACATCTAGGAATCAATTAATATTCTGTTCTACTTATCGATAACAACGAATGAGAGTGAGATCCCTAGCATGCTTCGCTCCATTGCTCTTTGGGTTGTTAAAAGCTTGTTTGCAAATGCTTTTGTTAGGCTAATTGTTTCCAATCAGTATGTTTGCACGGGTAGTATACAGGTATTATATACATTGCGATTCAAATTTGTAGGGATCATGTTGTTTTTAAGAATGTGCCCCAGCTTGCCGAAAGCTGCCCAAGTCAATCTTATGCGTCTTTTGATTTCCGCGTGTTGATTTTCTTTGCCCAATTTAATAGTGTGTCCCAGGCATGCTAAATGAATTAAATCTAGCATCTATAAATATCGGATTAAAGATGAATTATAGTAGAACAAAAATAATGAGTTCTCAAGATATCAACATCAACACCTCAGATTTGAGGTGTTGGTTCGTAACTGAAAGTGAAGATGGCGCCAGCTGACTATTTCTCGCTTGTGTAACTACACGAGCCAAGGAGAGGTTGTCGGAGGACGTAATCGTCAGTTCGGATTAGAGACTCTGTACTGGAAGGCATTACGGCACTCATGAAGAGACCCAAGAAGGTCGAAACGCGTCAGTGTATTATGCCCTTCCGCTATCAGTTGCGAATCACCACAGATGTCCGTGTCGGCAAAATGGCCGATCGACGTCACGGTTTTCGAAGGGGATGTAATTCAATATTCTGCGTGGTATTAGCCAGGAATGGAGTTGTTTTTCCCTTCAAAGAAAGGTCAGGCGATTTTCTACTACACCTGCTTTTAGTCAAAATTTCGACATATTAGCCTGACCTTTCTTCGAGAGGAAAAACAACTACATTCCTGGCTAATACCACGCAGAATATTGAATTACATCCCCTTCGAAAACTGTGACGTCGATCGGCCATTTTGCCGACACGGACATCTGTGGTGATTCGCAACTGATAGCGGAAGGCCATAGTACACTGACGCATTTCGACCTTCTTGGGTCTCTTCAAGAGTGTCGTAACGGCTTCCAGATGAGAGTCTTTAATCCGAACTGAAGATTACGTCCGCCGACAACTTCAGCATGGCTCGTGTAGTTACACAAGCGAGAAGTAGTCAGCTGGCGCCATCTTCACTTTCAGTAGCGAACCAACACCTCAGCTCTGAGGTGTTTATGTTGATATCTTGAGAACTCATTATTTTTGTTCTACTATAATTCATATTTAACCCGATATTTGTACATGCTAGATTTAATTCATTTAGCATCTCTTGTAGTTCAGTGACGTTGTTACTTATTAGTACTATGTCGTCTGCGAATCTGAGGTGGTTAAGTCTGGCACCGTCTATATTAATGCCTTTGGTCTTCCACTCTAGTTTTTTGAAGATATCTTCGAGGGCCAGCGTGAATAGTTTAGGTGAGATGGTGTCTCCCTGACGCACTCCCTTTTCCATTGGTATTTTGTTTGTGATAGTTGTTTCATCCAATCTAATATGTATCGTTGCTTCCTTATAAATACTTTCGATGATCTGGATGTATCTCGAATCTATTCTTGCGTTTTGCAGGGCCATTATGATTGACCATAATTCCATTATGTCGAAAGCCTTTTGGAAATCAACGAAGGCTGGGTGTAGAGGTACGTTATATTCCATGCATTTTTCTATGAGGGTATGGACTGTATATAGGTGATCTATGTACGGTTTCCCTTTCTAAATCCCGCCCCTTCAACCGGTTGATAAGTATCCAGTTTGGATCTTAGACGATTCGTTATAATTTTTGTGAAAAGTTTATATAATTGTGATAGAAGGGATATAGGCCTGTAATTTTCGATGCTTGAGTTATCGCCTTTTTTGAAAAGTAGTATTACTTCAGAGTTGCACCATTCGTTTGGCCGGCGTGCGGGCATTTATTTAGCAGTATTTTTATTGTTTTCTGTAAAGTCTTTCCTCCCAGTTTCAACATTTCTGTAGTGACTTGGTCTTCGCCTAGGCATCTGTTGTTTTTCATTTGTTTTAATGTTCTGCTTATTTCTCCCTCCGTGATTTCCGGGAGATCCTCGGATCCAACATTAATTTTTTACTGTTTTTTCAGTTTTAGATGAATAGAGGCCAGTATAGAAAACTTCAATCGATTTAATGATGTCGTATTTGTTGTGTCTATAATATTGTTTTCATTTCGCATTTTTGTGATTTTCGTTTCAGCTCTCGAAAGTTTTTTGCTCAACACCTTCATCTTGCAGTTATCCTTTATGGTTTCCTCTATAAGTTACGCATTGTATGTTCTTTTATCCCTTTTTATTCCCTTCTTGACCTGCTTGATTAAGTCCATGTATTCTTGGGTTGTCCTGTCCTCTGCGTTCTGACTTTTTTCCTATAGTTTTAGTGTGTTTTGACTTAGCTTTGCTTGTTTGTGTTTTTTTGTCCTTGTACATATCTTCTTTACCGAAGTTTTCACAACGCTTGTGATTTTATCTGCGAGTTCGTGTATGTCCAGTTGCTCCACTTTTATTTTTGTTAGCTTTTGGTGCAGGTCGTTTTGATATTCTGCTTCTTTTAGTTGGAGAACATTGCTAGTAGGATAGCGGTGATTTTCAAGGAGCATTTTCCTTAAAGTTGCAGTATCTATTTTAATTTTTGCTCTAACTAGTCTATGATCGCTTCCCATGTTAAATCTGTTTAGAACCGATACATCCCTACATATTGTCTTCTTGTTGGAAAGGATAAAACCAATTTCGTTTCTGGTTTTATTGTCTGGGCTGCACCAGGTCCATTTGCGTTGCTTTGGTTTTTCAAAGAATGTATTGAGACAGTATAGGTTTTCTTTGTCCAGGTAATTTGTTAGAGTCTCTCCTCTTTCATTTCTTTCGTCTTATCCGAAATTTCCGACATAGTAGTCCGTATCTCCAGGTTTCCGTTCTCCTATCTTGGCATTAAAGTCTCCCATGACTATTACGACGTGGGCTTTTTCCATTTGGCGAGCTTTGGCCAGATATTTGTAGAATCTTTCTTCTTCTGCCTCACTTGTCGGTGCGTAGGCTTGAATGATCTGCAGACTGTATCTTATTTAAGTTGATTTTTATATATATGACTCTTTCGGATATCGCTTGGTATTTAGTTATATTATATCTATAGTTTTTATTTATTATGAGTGCTACGCTTCCAATGTTGTCCCTGCCCTCTGCATTTTTCTGATAGAGAGTGTGACCTGTCCATAAGGTAGTACATTTTTGTCCGGGAAGTCTGGTTTCGCAAATTCCAATTATGTCCCATTCTATGTGGATAAGTTCTTTTTCCAATTCCTCGAGGTGTTCTATAGTTCTTAATGTTCTTATGTTGTAAGTGGCGATGAATAATGGTGCATCGAGTTTTAAGAGTTTCTGCCAGAGTGGTTCTCTTCTCGAACTATTGCTCCCCCCAGAAACCTTGGAGCTGACTGAATGTTCAGTGTGAGATTTTGAGTCTTGGACTCTACTCACCTGGGGTAGTTTCGTTTTAAGGTTCGACATTTCATTTCCATTTTTTGAGAAGTTTTGGCATTTAAGATGCCACGCTTGCCGGGCGTGTTGGCAAATGGTTTTCTCAGCCGCTCCCAGCATGAAGAACAGACGCTGTTTGTAGCTGTCCACTCCGGATCAGACGCGGCGTGGGAACTTTCTTAGCTTCACCAACAGCACTTCAAGACCTTACCAGCATGGGTGACCTTACTGGTAGCTATTCTACAGCCTGCATCGTTCCCTGGCTGTAGGTTACTGAGCCCTCTCACAAACGGCAAGGTAATAGCTCCCCTAGAGAGATATATATCAAAAATTTAAATTGAACTAAAGCACCAGTTATATTCAAAATATAGATTAATACAAAAAATTATAAAAACGGTTTTGCATGTAAAATACATTGGAATAGGTTTTTAAAAAACAATGTCTAATTGATGATTGGCAGCAGTTTAAGATATCAACAGCTTTCTCGATATCAGAATAATTTTTAATGAGAAAGTGTAGAGGTGAAGATTTGTATATATTAGTTCGGTAAGTTCGTTGATGAAACAGTTGATTATGGTGGGAATTGAACCTAGGAACATAATAATCTAACATTGCAACTAGATCGTTACAATCTAATTTTAGGTGTACAGTGTTATGTAAAAATAATACAGAGTACATTGACCGTCTTCTCAGCAGACTGTGTGCACCAAATCGATCATAAAAGTACTGTTGTGGTATATTCCGTGCTAGATACAAACCATCCAGAATGAAACATGATTACTTAAAAATCTCCTCTCTGGATACGTCCAATTGTAGAAATATGTATATTATAGATAGGATTCCACTTAACATTGGCATATTCCAGTTTGGTGCGTACAAATGCAGAAAACAGTCGATTTCATTGTAGTAAAATCCTTAAATAGTCTCATGTTTCTAATTACGAATCCAAGAATACGATACGCGCTTGCGGTAATTGTATCAATACGTGCAATGAAAGTTAGTTTAGGATCGTAATAAACCCCAAGATGCTTAATTAGATCAGGTCCTACCAATATTGGGTTATCTAAATTATATTTTCTCGTGTATTAATTACGAATCCTAGAATGCGATATGCGCTTGCAGTGATTTTATCAATATGCGCAATAAAGGTTAGTTTAGGATCGAAATAAACACCAATATCCTTAATTAGATCTAAATTATATTGAAACACAATGCCTAACCCCTTCCTATAAGAACACATGACACTGCATATACTAACATTTTGATACAACTCATTTTCCACACACCATTCATTTAGTAGTTCTACGGTATTTTGAAGTTTAATGCAATCATGGATAGAATCAATTCTGTGAATTAACTTGAGATCGTCAGCCTATAACATAGCTGTTACGTCAATTTTAGATAGAATGTCATTAATATATAGAATAATAAGAATTGGCCCCAATACACAGTTCTGAGTTACTCCAGAGGTTTCATGGAAAACCGATGAATTATGACCAAGACATTGTACAAATTGCGGTCGATCCGATCGGTATGATTTAAGGAGATTTATTAGTGTTAGGTGAAATCCCAGTGTGTCCAGTTTAACTAGTAAAATATTGTGATTGATTCTATCAAACGAAGTCAGTGTAGATTACATCTACTTAACGTCTTTCATCCAACGTCTCTGCAATAAATTGCGTTTTGCAGAATAAATCGGTAATAGTTCACGTACCTGACATAAAACCAGGTTGGTTTGGTGAGATAATATGTTTAACCTTATTGGAGTTATATTTGTGTATTACTATTTCAAACACCTTAGAAAAATTATTCAGAATAGTTATTGGCCTATAGTTGGTTATATCATTCTTATTACTTTTTGAAGAAATAGGATATATATATATATATATATATATATATAACACGATGTACGAATAGTGCGTGACATATGAACAATAAGCAACGAATAGATTAGTGGGTATTGCACGCAAATAGAAGAAGGGGCTACTGAAAAGAGTGGTAACCGCAGACATGCATGTTTCTAGCTCATTAGCCGTCATCGGTACGGTACAACCAAGAAAAGATGTGAAACATGAGAGAAAAGGTGTTGAATGAAACATGACTATCCTGCTGAATTCTGTTATATTTTCTCATGTTTCATTCAACACCTTTTCTCTAATGTTTCACATCTTTTCTTGGTTGTACCGTACCGATGACGGCTAATGAGCTAGAAACATGCATGTCTGCGGTTACCACTCTTTTCAGTAGCCCCTTCTTCTATTTGCGTGCAATACCCACTAATCTATTCGTTGCTTATTGTTTATATATATATATATATATATATATATATATATATATATATATATATATATATATATATATATATATATATATATATATATTATAATTGTGGACTTATGATATATAATTAATTTTATATTTATATTTAGTTTTGTTATTTTTATATGTAACCTCGGCTAGCTCAAAATTTATTATTTTTTCTAAGTTTATGTTTATCTAAATTATTTAAATCCTCAGTCGGAAACATGAAACTCCTTCCTTTGAGTTCAGGATGCATTAAACCAATGATTGATGAAATTTATTCATAATCTTACCTTTTTCCTTTGTGATCTCTTGATGACACTAAATCTCTTAAATAAAAAGATTGAAATACGAAGATAATGTAAATTTATTCATGGATGTGATAAGAATAAAAAAAATTACCAACACTTTAATGTAAAACTATTTAATAAAATATTTTGAAACTATTGATTTAATTTGAACATTAAAATTTATGAATTTTTGCCACCCTATATAACATGTATTCTTAGCTACAAATTATTCTCACTATTGCGTCGGCGCATAATATCCAAACGCATGCGCTCCTGTAATATAATATGATACGAGGAAAGATTTTCCCACTATAAGAAGCGTCTATTCAGTTAACATGCCACCAGCACGTTGGTACTGGTGAAGTTTTTTAAAAGTTATAAAATGTATACCATCAATTACATATACGTGTGTAATTCGAACATAAACATGTGAGAGTTATGAATATGAAGAAAGTGATAGACAATAGTTAGGCATGCAATAATTAGAAAGAAGCTGTGAAAATTATTGGAACATTCATGATGCACGTGATATATCTAATGGATGAAATTACAAAAGGTGAGTACAATAATTTTTAGTGATTAAATATGCAAATATCAATAGACAAATTTATGATGCATCATATTCTAATTGTTTTTTAGCCTTTTTTTAATGCATTATTTGATTCGAACGTTCTAATAATAATTTGATTGTTCACTTTGATATATGTTAAATGGAATTCCAAATAATTTTATTTAAAAAATACAGACCTTAGTTTTTGATATCACTGCCGGCTGCAACTCTCATCTTCTAATTCTTGATGATATCTCACAAGAGATATGCACCTTCAGTACTGCTTTATCCTTACACAGGATTAGATACACTTGTTATTAGTTTGATTTTACTTTTTGATGTAAATTTAACGTTTAAGCCTTTTTTTTAAACAAAATTTTCACAGAGAGTCATCTCCATCCACACGTCCTCTCTAACCACACCAAATCGACTTTTTTTGTTTTTAAAATCAACAAGCGTCTCGGCTTCCCCAATCCATAGCTCACTTATTTGTTATTTTTAACAAAAAATTGTCATTTTCATGTCTTTTAGTTATTAACTTAAAATACTTGAATTTTTTTTGTCCTGGAGGGTAATCACACTGATTCACTATTATTTCTATTGCACTAAGGCATCTATATTATGTCCTTTTTTCCTTATACAATAGTTAATTTGTTGATAATTATGTTATTTAGCTATTTTGATAAATGTTTATTTTTACAAAATTTATCACCTACATTAGTAATTTACCTATATGTAATTGATTCTTTTTTTAATTTTGAATTTCATTCTATTACTATTCTATATAAACTCTTGATTATTTTAGTTTTTTTCAATTAAAGTTCTATATACAATAAATAATCAATTATCTTATGTTGGTAATTAAAATTCACTAGGATTCATTACTTCCTGTTTATATTCATTTCCTTTTCATAAGTTTGGGCTGTGTTCCATCTATTTTATGCCATACCGTTTTCAACCCTTTATGAAATTACTGAATGAATGCATGGAATTCTGAACTTTTACTATTAAAACTCATGTGAATAATGTTAAGCTATTATTGGACTGATTATTTCTTAATATTATTTTAGGTTTCAAGATATAATATGAAATTTCTTACTGCGGAAACTCCTATGGCAGTGTTCAGCACAATGTGAAATTCCTTGACATTGACATCTATTTGGAATTACTTGTACAGGTAACATTTAATCTTTAATTAGCTAATATTGTTTTTGGATTTTCTATTCTTTATCCCTTTTTTAAACAATCACATCAATATTCAACCAGATTTATTCATATTTCATTCTTTTTTTTATATTTTTATATTTGACTTGTTATGGATTTTTTTTATAATGGTTGCGTCTACTGACACACCTTCCGTTATAATAGAACCTTGTTGTCATGTTTATTTATTTCAATTTATTTACAAAACTAGATAACTAGTTCAATATATATATATATATATATATATATATATATATATAATATATATGAGGCCTTCCATTTAGCTGGAAAACTGGAATTTCTCAAAATCAGGTTGCAAATAATTGTAAATGGCTGAGCCAAAAGTTGACGGCAATCTTTAAGCAGAATGGCAGGTATGCCGTTTATTCAAGCAGTGGTTTTTGGTTTCAATTTTTTTAAGGCAGCGAAAACTTCTTTCTCAGAGACATTGGTATTATTTATAACATCATAATTATTCGGATCATTATGAGAGTTATTACCATTGGAAATCGTATAGTTGCTTGAAAAAATGGTACAAAAACTATTAACTACATCGTAAACGTTGTCTAGTTTTACATTATTGAAGAAAATAGTATTTGGGATTGACGATGATACACTTTTTTCACTGTTATTAAAATTCAAGAATGATTTGGGCTTAAGCAAAATGTTTTCTTCGGATTTTGTAACAAAATATTCATATGCTGTTTTAATGTTTAATTAGTGTTTTTAAATGAAACTCAAGGTCTCTAGTTAATTCCACAATATATATATATATATATATATATATATATATATATATATATATATATATTGTGGAATTAACTAGAGACCTTGAGTTTCATTTAAAAACACTAATATGAGCATATTCCACGAAGTAAGGGTCGAGACAGTCAATTTCATTAATGTTTAATTTTACTTTTATCTATATCTCGAAAAGTCATGATAGTCCTGAGGGTTTCGAGTAAGTTTATATTTTTTAAATAATGTATGTTTGATTTTGAGATTTTTGATGATATCATAGTTATACCAATGCTGATACTAATTTTTAATAAATCTTTTTGTGGCAACATATAGTTCAAAGGAGTTATTAAGTTTTGCGTAAAGGAGATTTACACTGTCTTCAACATTAGCGCAAGAGTTTAAGCTAGTCCAATCAATAT
This sequence comes from Galeruca laticollis, assembly GCA_963921935.1. NCBI lineage: Eukaryota > Metazoa > Arthropoda > Insecta > Coleoptera > Chrysomelidae > Galeruca > Galeruca laticollis. The sequence goes on from OY998177.1 coordinate 77,155,685, forward strand.
CTAATATAGATTGGTACAAAGCTGGGAAATCAGCCTTTTTCAAATTGTAACCTGATTGAGGGGGTGAGGAATTGGTGTTATATTTAATAGGCAAATCAATTGTCAGAAAAGGATAGTGAATACTTTCTGGGAGGAATATGTCGAGTGCTCTCTCCACTTTAGACTCGTCAACATTACATAAAACTAAGTCGACAAGACGATTGTTACCATTTAACTTCATTAAATTATATAATTTTATATATTGGATTTAGTACAGGAACTTCCTTAATAGCATATTTATCACCCAGCCGCTCATCAATCATTTCCTTCAGTTTGTCACAATCTTGAGACTTAACACAGCTTACCATTAGCCCGCCGTCCTTACTTCTTTAGTAATGTTTATATTCGTAGAAACAGGGTTGATACTTTTAATCAAATAATATTTTGTTGCAACAGAATCTTGTTTATTTTTTGAGCTGCTTATGAGAAGGTTGTTTCTGGACAACATGAGACAATAGAGGAGCAGAACCAGGATTCAAATGAGGGTTGGTAAAAGCAACATCCGATCGAATCTTCGGCAGTATCTCCTGATTCAACTAATTTTTTAGGGTATCTAGAATTTCTTCGTTTGCCGGAAGTAGATCAATAATCTTTTTTTGAATCTCACTCTGCATGAATTCCTTAACAAGTTTAATGGATTCATTAATTATTGTTACCTGATGCTCATAATATTTTCTTGTAGATTTATCCTCAATATCCCACTTCTTTTGACATTGGTTGCATAAAAAAAATTAGATTCTTACTTTTATCAAGCATAGAAAATTCAACATTTGTCGTACACATGAATAATGCGAACATCTTGAACATACGCCTTCACATCCAACCAATCCATCACCCTTGTTCACTTTGCATTTACAACATTTCGTAGAGTCATTCATTGCTGAATGTTATGTTCCACCACTGGTAATTAATATACGACTAAACATAACCAATATAAATACTGGACTTTTATATAGAATTTGAGGAGCAATTTACATGTTTATGCAAAAGGCGGATGATGACAGTAACAAAATAAATCGAATTATTACTCGCATGAAGCAGCACACTTTAAAGTATACTTCAATTCAAAAATAAAAGTTTTTCAATGCAGATTTCCAAAAACTTTTATAGTTTTAGCACAGAGCGGTAAATAACGTCAGCACCATTGAACAGTACTTAACAAGTGTATTATAGGTCATCTATAGTTAATTTAAATGTGTAAATAAAACCCTACGATACTTGTCGAAATGTTTACTTTTACCCTATAATCCAGGCTGTCATAAATCAACGTCGTTGGTTGGTTATTAGGTAAAAATTGGTGGTAAAGCAACGAAACAAGAACTTACTGAGAGTGGAGCAATTAACAACAATTTTATAGTACAAGAAAAAGCAACTTACATTAAACATACAGTTAGTTTACTGTATATTATAGCAGTAGTAGTGGTATTTAAATGTATTTGGTAGTCTATTTGGAAAATGAAAAGAAGGCAGCTCAAGAGGAGCATCAGGAGAAACATCGGGAAGCAGCTAACGACAGGAACTTAAACAGTGTAGAAATTGTAAGTTATATATGTACAATCTAATTTTATGAACAAAAAGTTTGAAATGTACCTAAGCGTTGAAATAACTAATGTCCATAACTTGGTAGCAATTCGAGGATAGATTAGATATAATAATTGAAGATATCATTAAGAGAAGTAAAAGGATTTTGAAAAAGGACATACCTAAAGATCCGAATATTCATATGGACATAATTATTAATTTAGTATTTCTTTTTATTAATTTAATTGAGTTAGTTAGTGAAAATTGGAGTAATTTAGATAAAATACAGCAAATTATTTGCCAAAAATATTTCGAAAAAATTAAAGATGTAATGTCTAGGTCGTTCGAAGAATTAAACTGTCATATTCAAATACATACATTAATATTTTAAGAGATTAGCTCTGAGGTATTACAAACAATGAGCAAAAGCGAGCAAATAGCGTTAAGTATTGAATGAATTTTTTAATTTCGCGAGCAAGGTACTACCGAATTAGTTTATTGGTGAAGTAAGTAAGTTGCAATAATTTTAAAACGCATTAGGTTTACTAATAATTTCCTCTCTTTTGCCACTTTCACTCTCTTCTTATACACTCTCCTTGCATCCGTGTACTGTCTCCTGAGCATTTCTTTGGCGTGAATTGCGGCTCCCTGCCACCTCCTTCTTGCCCCCCTAACTACATTTCTAGAGTATTCCAGCTGTGCAATCCACCATTCATTCCCATCCCTGATTACCATCACTCTCCTCTTTCGTACTTTCCTCTTCCATACACTTTCTATGAAATTGTTCAACCTAACTACACATTCCTCTAATCCCCCTCCTTCTATTTCCTCGTAATCTGCAAACTTCTGCCCCATTTCAAGCCAGTTCACCGCACTTAGGTCATATGTCCGTCTTTCATTTGGCCTAAATAAGCTATTTCATCCGATGGAGATGTAATTATGCAGACTGAGGCTATCCTCTTCCTCCACCTTCCAGTCTCTTATCATAATCCCTTTGACCAGTGTGAGGTCCCATAAAGGTCGCCATACGTCCTATCTCATTCGCTAATGACATCCCATTCACCGTTATATATTCCAACATTTGCTCTCCTCTCATACCCGTCCTAGCACCACACTACGCCTCATTGTGCGCGTTGAAGTCTGCCCCGATTATTATCCTATTCTCGCCCCTCATTTTCTCGAGTACCTTCGTTACTTCCATGTTCCGCTATACTCCTGGTTCCTCATACATGCTTGCCACAACCACACGCTCTATCTCTACGGCGACCGTATTATGTGTGGTAAACTCCCTCCTCAAACTAACCCTGATGTCTTCTCTAGACCATATCCTTGATTTCGCTCTCCCACCATATTCACTATTGTCAAACATGCACCATCCATCCCAAGTATTGTCCTTTTCATATGGTTCTTGCATCAATACCACACTTACTTCCTCCCTTTCAGCCACCGTTTTCAACAAGGTCGTTGCCTTCCTACCTCTATTGACGTTTATTTGAATACACTTTAGCTCTGTTAGCTAAAGTTATTCATTTTGCGAGCCATCTCAATTTGTTTAGCCATGACCGGGCACCTCGCGTTCCTTGTGTCGTGCCTCCTGCACGCCATATCTATCTTTGCCCTTTCACAATTGATGCAAATCCATTCTTCTTCCTTACGTTCCCATACATTCCCTTCATGCTTACCTCCACATTTGTAACACGCACCTTTCTACTTGCAATATTTGGCAACATGTCCAAAATTGCAGCACTTAAAGCACTGCGTCGCGTCGTAGTATTCTCGTACCTACCTACACAACAAGTCAATCACAATCTCTCCCTCCCTGCCATCCCATACCAGCATCCTTATGAAGATCTTCATAATTTTCATGTACTACATTTTCCTAAGAATTACGTGCTGATTTTTTTCTAATTCCTTTTGCGATTTCGATTTGTTTTTTCGCTTAGGTTTTAGGGGTAATTTTGGGTTTTTCAAGTTCCAATTTGCTCTCTTCAATCAAATCATTCATTTCTTGAAGTAAAGTGTCTCGTTCACTGTAGGGTACTTCTATTCCTTAACTAAAAGCACATTGAATGAATACTAGGTACATTGCATATCTATAGAATGACATTTTCACTTTTTATCATTTTTTCTTTCTCTATTTTTCCATTGCTCCAATAAGAGAATTATGTGTTGGCGAATGCTTTTGATACTAATACTATTTTGGATTTTCTCCCAACATTCTATTCCTTTAGTAAATGGAACCCGAGATACCCCTTCCCTTAATTAAATTACATCGTCCTCATATTTAAATTGCAACCTTTTAGGTTCTTCGCACATTTTTTTCTATTAAGTACCTACTGGAAACACGGGAAACGCAATCACAACTCATATGAATATTGTAAGGTTACATTCATTTGTTGCTGTCAATTTCGGAAATAATTTCTTCTTTTCTCAATTTAATTGTCAAAAACGTCAAAATTACGATCATTTAAGTAAAGTCTACTTATTCTGTATTTTATTTAAATACCTTATTTTAATAAAGATCCTTTAATTAAAGAAGTCAATTGTGCATGCGTAAATGTCATATTAAAAGATGAAGAAAAAGTGGTTACAATAATTCTCTAATATAATATTTTTTAAATATTAAAGGGTGAACTGACATGGAAGTTGAGATATAGTTTATTTACGATAAAAAGACGATGATGTCATTTTTAGTTACTTTATTGCTTATCAGAATAAATATTAATTTACCAACCGTGAATACAATTTATCCTCAACAGCGAGGACAATTTACAGCTAACGGGTTGGCAAAACTTCAAGATGTTGTCAAATTCCGCAGTTTGTTTTGACGTTTATTGACATTCGATCATCGTCTAATATTTACAAGTTTTTTTGGTGCTTTCAAATTCATTGCTTCTTTAAGATTAAAAAAACAGTTATTTTCATAACTAATTATTTAGGCAAATCTGCAGTGTGTGGTTAATAAAATGCCGAAGCAGCTGAACAGAAAATGTCAAGAGATGGTAACATCTTTGTTGAGCTATTTTGAACGAGAATGCCGAAATGGGGGCTCGTTTCTCCCGCTTACTGCTGTAAGAGATGTAAGTAATAGTATTCGCTATTTGTATTCATCATTATTAATATTATTGTTACATATTTAAATGTAAATGATTAAATGTTTTTAATGTTAGGTTAGGTTAATTAAACTTGATAATATATTATTCTTTCATAAATGGAAGTAATCATATTGTAAAGAGTTGCAGAAGCTTTACAACTTAGCGTTACCACTGTTAACCGTATTGCCGCCAAGCATAATAGAGGTGAACAGCCTAAAAGCCCACCTAAAAGAGACAACGCATAAAACCTACTGTTGAAATTGATAACTTATATCAAAATGCTTTCTGAAATGTTGTATACGAAATGTATGGAAACAGTGAGTATATTTGATTTTCTGTTTTATTTTATTCACAATTTCCTAACACAATATTTTTTCAGAGGAACACCTTGAAAATTTTAAGAGACAGATTCCAGGAGCGTGAACTCTTTAATGGTTGTTTAACATCACTCTCGAAGATAGTGAAAAATATTGGATTCAAATACCAAGAAGATGATCCTCGTCGTGGTTTAATGGAGTTGCCACATATTGCATTAAAACGTGTACATTTTCTACATGAATATGCCAAGATAAAAAGGGAAGGTTTATATCAATTTGTGTTATTGGATGAGACCTGGTTATTTAAACACGGTACTGTTAGACGTTCTTGGCAAGATTCTAATCATAGAAGCGTGAAAAAAACCAAAATTGGTGGTCCAAGGTAATTGAATTATAAAATTTAACAATTAATTCCTGCTATTTTAAGGCCTTTTCAAATATTTACTATTCACACTATTTTATTCAAATCTATATAATAGTTGTTTTCAGCTATGCAGTCTATCTAGTAAACCTAGTAGTAATTTGTTATTTCCTTATTGTAGGTATATAGTATTGCATGCTGGTTCCTCTTCTGGATTTATTACTGGAGCAGGGCTGGTTTTTCTTCCAAAAAACAAGATGGTGATTACCGCGGTGAAATGAACCGAGAAATTTGTTTGCATTGGATTGAATACCAGCTTTTAGTGAATTTGGAAGAACCTTCCACAATTGTAATGGATAATGCAAGTTATCACAGTACAGTGATCAATAAAGTACCAACAACAGCTACCAAAAAGGCTGTTATACAGAACAGGTTGATACAAAATTATATTCCTTCTGAAAATACTTTCCTCAAAACCCAATTATTGAATTTAGTACAACGGTAAGTTGATATAAACATTTTTCAATATATTATGGTAATACTTAGATAACTTATTTTGTTTAAATATATGCATTTTTCTAGGAATAAACCACCAACAGTATATGAAGCTGACATATTATCTGAAAAATATGGTCACAAAGTGCTTCGGCTTCCCCCTTACCACTGTATGTTCAACCCAATTGAACATATTTGGGGGATAGTTAAAAAAATTATAGAGATCATGTGGGAACTGATGGTTCTTCAACAGAACAAGCAATAGGTGTATGGAAAAAGTCTTTAGAAAAAGTGACTCCTGATATTTGGTCAAAGAGAGTAGAGCACACTGAAAAAATTATACAAGATGGGTGGGATAAAGTAGTATTTGATAGAAAGGATGTGCCTCCACTTATTATTAATTTTGACAGTGACGATGAAGATAGTGATGATTTTGTAGTAGAGTAGTGGAAATCTTGTGTTTTATTTTTTGTATATTTTTATCCAATTTGCTTTATTTCTACCTTTTCAAAATCACTAATAACTTATTAAAATAATTAGGTACAGTTATTTTATAATACACAAATTAAAACAACGACCACAGTATCTCTACATAATTAATACTGATAAAATGGGAGATTTTTTATTGTTATATCTTGTAACAAAATTTTATTTTGTGTATCTATATTTATCTTTTCCACTCTATTTTTATTATAATAAATATAATAGATATTGTATGAAGAAACAATATTTAAATTTGCATGAAGATGATTACAGCTTGTATTGATTCCTTTTAGATGGTTCTATATAGCATAGAATAAGGTATAAGGACCTAGGTACAATTCGTCATTTATCCCTGTTCTATGTAAAATAGTTAAATGTTAATTCGAATATAGAATGATTGATCACTGTTTCTTGTATTTTATCCATAGTTTTTCATGAATAAATATTTATATTAAATTAATTAAGCCTTTTATTTTTAAATAAATATTTTTGACATACGCCCTACGAAGCACGGAGCAATGAAAAAGAAGAACTGTCAATCTAACATCAGATTGACTTTTCTAGTTTTCGTTAAGTAAAAGAAAAAACTACAGCTTGACAACATCACAATATTTTATTTTGCAACGTCATTGTCTATTTATCGTAAATAAACTATACTTATCCTGTATTTTATTTAAATACATCATGTTATTAAAGATCCTTTAATCAAAGAAGTCAATTGCGCATGCGTAAATGTCATATTAAAGGAAACCTTTATTAAAAGATGAAGAAAAAGTGGTTACAATAATTCTCTAATATCATATTTTTTCAATATTAAAGGGTGCGCTGACATGGAAGTTGAGATATTTCTAAATTCTGTTGAACAAAATCAATTTCGCATTTATTATAAAAAAACATTTTTCTAAATTCGTATCTCCTATTTCATTGCATAAATACATATTTCTAGAATTTTCTGATTACTGTCGTCATGCTCACTATAAAACGTTTTGATATCATAAAAGAATCATCATCAAATTTTATTTACAGCCCAGTCATATGCAGACCCTTTAAAAACAACACTTTTTTATATAATAAAGTAAAGGTGAGACTATATAATGAATACCAACGCCGGTTCACACCTGCTACAGTCTATTCCATTCTAATATATTTTCTTGTTATTTTTTTCTTTTTTTGTTCATCGCTTTTAAACGACTCCAATTAGAGACCATAAACATCTAGTCTAATACCGGTGTCAGTTCCCTCTTCCGTTTAACCTTTTTTAGATTAGTTACTCGCAGAACGTTATACACAGGGTAATTCATGAGGATTGAATCATATTGAGAGCAATAAATATACACTTAAAATTATTGACCTTCACCCTGACGTCATTAATATCTGATAACATAACCGACAAATTAATTTGTTCTGTTCTTAAATATTAATAGAGAGAGATGCCATTTAATAGTTATGTCCGTTATGTTATTAGATATTACTGACATCAGGGTAAAGGTCAATAATTTTAAGTGTACTTGTCAATAATGAATTTCCGTGTTAGTCCTGTAAATGGGGATTTTTCCTCCGGTTTCTGTGTCGGTGATTCGATTGACGTAAAATTTGGTAGATAATAGCTCAAGAATCCAAAGTGATATGACCCAGGGGGTGGTAGCTCACTTCTAGGGAGTGAAAATATATTCTGAATAATAAATACGGAAATCGGCAAAGAACGGAATTCTAAGAAAGAAATTTTCTATGAACATTTTCCGAAAAGTCAATACCCTCTGAGTTATTCACGATTGAAAATGTACATTTATCGCTTTGAGCGGATTTTCCCAAGCTTAATAAGAAAGGTTGAGTTTGAACTTCAATTTAATAGTGCAAGTGCAACAGTTACTGAGATACGGCTGATTCTTGGAAGTTTTCGCTAGGTATAGAATTGAACATATTCAAGGTCAACTGACTGGATTTAAAAATAGTATATTGTGCAACAAGTGGGGAAAGTTCAACTTTTCTCACGAGTGTGGAAGTTTGTGGCACGAGCCAAGGGCGAGGGCCGCAAACACACGAGTGAGAAAAGTACTTTTTTAAATATCTTTAATATGACTTAAATAGAACTTACTACAGTGGCTGTGTAGTTCTGAACTAGTCACAAAAAGGTATTACTTAACTCCCAAGTAATGCCAATATCTGTCTTTTTGTTTTATCCAGTCGTACTAAAAACCCAATTATATACTATTTTGGCAAGGAAAATTTTCAGATCACTTTTAGTTAATATTAAAAGTCTTTCGCAACAAACTTCACAATATTTAAAAGTTAATATGGCTTCCATATTTATTATAACATAATATACGAGTATACTGACTATCGCGTGAAGTAATACCTGAAGGGTTCAATCTTATTGCGACCACTAGTCTATTGTTAAATTATAAGATAAAAATAACGTATAATAAGCGCGCCATATCAATTGTGCAAATTGTTAAAATTTTATATCTATGAAATAAGAAAATAAAAATTCAAAATTTTAAAAAAAATGCACTATATTAGAATATAATCATATGTCGTGTTGTACTGTGATAATTAGTGTTTCACACACATTTAAACTCAATAATTTCGTATAGAAATTCGAAATTAGTAATAATGAAATAAGTTAAACACATTAAAAATATGGCTGACAACAAACAAAAACTTATAACTCTTTTCAGCAACTAAATTGAAACAAAAAATGCTAATTGGTCGCGAAATTTACCGACAAATAACCTTTATGCATTTTTTACGACTTAAGTAGGACCTTTTGAGTATTAGTGCGGCTTTGTAGTTACGAAATTGTCTAATTAGTAGACAGGGTGACTTAGTTTTGGCCATAGATATTTCACACTAACGTGTTAGTTCTTGTCGGTCCATAGAGAATCACACCAGGAACGACTACCAGCATACGCATCATCAGGAAGCAGTAAGAGAAACGGTATACAGTGTGTCTTTTAGAAAATATCACAGTAAGTTTTTAGATTTTACATTCTTTATTCAAACAATTTTAACAATTGAATTATGTTTATCAGCTTAATCCGATTTTTGATAATTGGTTGTATATTACAAATAAATCGTAAATATACTTAGTGCATATTATTATTATTATTTAAGGTACAATGCCTTTTAAAGTTGTACAGACAATAGAGGAAGGCAATATTTGCCTTTCGTTGGTTCCCAGCATGTAGGAAAATAATGGAATTAAGTCATGGGCACCAAGATCAGAAGCGGGCAAAGTTTTAGAAAAATCTTCTGTTCCGGGTAGAGGTTGGAAACAATATCCATGTGTGGTCAAAAGACTAACAGACTCTTACAACTCTGCTCGTATGGGAGTAGAAAAAATCCAAGATATTTCTTACACGGAGGATGAGTCACAATTAAGCAGCAATACTGACCGAAGCGATTGCAGCTCTGTGACACCAGATTTTTATCATCTCTTACTAGCAGAGCATTCACAGATTACACGAACGCCGATTAGTTCACCAGCCCCTACTAATATACCATCTACTTCCACCCTACAAGTAACGAACAAACCACAAGCATCTTCCGCCACGAACGATAATTGTTTAGTGGTAAGTTTTAAAAGTTCTTCTTTATGAATCGTTTTGCAATTTTTATTTTTTACTGTTTTTATTTGCTGTAATATTAATATAATTCTCATTATTTCAGGGCCAGAATATTTCAATGAGCGATTGTACCATTGATGATACATTCTTAGTGTCAACAAGTCTTAGCAATTATGAAATTGTGGAAAATCAAAATAAAATTCTAAATCGATTGGAGAGCATACTTAAAAATCAAAATAAGATTTTAATGCAAATGGCTACTAAACATGAGACATGCTTCGACGAAATATATAAAAAGTTGAATTTTGAAAGAAGAAATATAGAATTAGATTCAAGCCAGTTGCAACATCAGAAGAATTAAACAGTATAGAAGAAAAATTAAAAGAGCCCGCCTTTGAAACTAAGTATATAAAATCAATGTCAATGTTGTGTTCTTCTGGTGCGTGAGTTAAGGGATCTACGCTTTGTTACAAGGTAGTTGATGAATTTTTCTCTAGAAAGTTATTGATGGAATGCTCGTGTAGTGGAAACTCCAGATGCAAGAATGAGAAAATTCCTTTTAAATTCTTAACAAAAATACGATATGCGTTTTTCTTGGTGACAATAGCGTTGACAATTTAATCAGCCAGATGGAGACTGATAATTTCTTGAAGAAAATAATTAAAAATTCTAAACAACGCTATGAAGCTATTCAAAAGCCCTCAACGAATTCAGAAATCGCTCAAAAGCCGGGGCCCAAAAAACGAAGAATCGATTTGATTCAATGATTGTTCATGATTGTACCGTTATCGAGAAGGGAGAATCAGAGGCGAATAAAAATAGTGTCGAGGAAAACTTTAATAATGAAGCAAAAGAAAGAATAATTTCTATTAATCTGCCAAATAGTTTGCCTTCTGTACTTTTTATTATTTTCTATTATTTACTTAATTATTTTTGCTTTTACCAAAGTTAGTTTAATTTGTTTATGTAATGTTAGTAGTTCTATAATGTTTAAACAACTTACTTTATTTATAAAAAAAGAAAGATTTAAACAAAAAAGTTTGTTATAAATAATTATGTGGGCTTTTCTTTTTTTAATTACATAATGTGTGTATCATAGGTATGAATACATATTGCATCTGTGATGTAAAAATACAAATTAGCTTACATTTAATGTCGGTTACAAAAAAGCTTGTTCAGATCCGTTACCGTTTTAGACACTTAAGAGTTCAGATTCATCTACATTGTAGATATTGAGTGCAGAGGAATCTATGGGGATTTTAAAAAAGCTCTTACAAGTGTTTATTTTTCTTCCACTAAAAACAGTCCTGTTGTCTATACGAGTTACAGCTATGAATCGAATTATGTCATTATTTTTTGATAAAAACCAACAATCTTCAGTTTTTCCGCTCAAACAAAAGTCTTTCAAAACAAGCATTTTTAAAATGACAGGATTCTCATCCTTTACGAACTCAGTAAGAAATTAGTTAGTCGAGATATATTTTAAAATTGGATACGTTTGTTTCTCAGCCTCCACACAGAGAAAACACGTTCAAATAAAAAAGTTTCTAAAAAAAATCGCTTGCTGCAAATAAATGTTTATTAGTGGTAGAGACATTATGCATTAGTAGTTGAAAAAAACAGATAGCTAGTTTTGTCCGGTAAAGCGATCGACAAACCTTAGTCACCAGGTAATTTGTACTTAATAAAAAAAGTTGCTAGAATTGAATCATTTACCCTTAACTATCTATCCCTTATCGTAAGTGAGCTCAATATTAATCTTTAATAATCTAAGTGTTTGGAATCACGTCTTCGACACATTCCGATAACACTCGGATTGCTCGGCTGACCGTTAGGTTGGTTTCAGACAAGAAATTGCATAATTTAATTTTTAAAATTCGGGAAGACAGCAAACAAACAGCACGTGTGGAGTGTAGTGAATGTCTGAACGATTCTTTGTGCGGTGAGTGGTTTCTGGTTTCACTATTAGGCGAAGCCTACAATGGAATACAAGCAATGTAATTTCCTTTAATGAACATATGTTTGCATATGAAGTTAAGATAACTGATAATCTATCTTGTCTTTCAGAGATTCAATTTTATTTTTAGATGGTCACTTTGAATGTACACTCTAATAGCAGAACTTACATTACTTTTTTTTAAATAATTTTTTATTTTTTACGTAAGTTAAAACAAATCTTTATACATGGTGTCCCACAACGATTTAGACAAGCAATATCTCGGAACTGAAGAGTATTACAGAATTGGAATTTTAGGGCTGTATATTAGAACAGATTCTGCAGCTTTTCTTGTTATTATGTTACCAATTATCTTCTTGTACCTATATCACATTCGAATTTATTAATGGGGTAACTTGTATATTTCTACATTTATCTGTCACGATTCCAACAAACTATCGCGCTTGTGGTGTAAAACGACTAATTTAAGAGCTACCGCTAATTAAAAATGTTTGCCCCATGATGGTTAAGACAAGCAATACCTCGGAAATGGGCAGTTTATTTTGAATTTATAAATTAAATACAATTATAATGTTGCAGGATTGTATTTCAATTACAAATTCAAAATAAACTGTCTAGTTCTGAGAGATTGCTTGTTTTATTTGTCGAGGGACAAGCATTTCTAAGCAGCTGTACCTGTAATTAATCGTTTTAGACCACAAGTGTGCTAGTTTGTTGGAATCGTGTTATCGAGAAAAACCATTAAGTTTTAATCTGATGTCACGTAAGCCAAAACAAAATTGTCATTGTATAACATAACAAAAGAAAAGCTGCAGCATTTGTTTTATACCACCAAAATTACAATTCTGTACTACTGTCCAGTTCCGAGATACTGCTCGTCAAAATCGTGTAATTACCATGTCCGTAATATAAGGTTGATTAATAATCACTTTTTCGTTTAGTTTGGGAAAATTGAAAATTTTAAAATGTCTTACAGTTTGCAGCCGTCGATTAGAGAGATCTCTAAAACCAATTTTCAGATTTGAAATCCTCTTAGATTTCAAGATTTCTCTAAGCGACGGTTTTATCACCCGCACCCTGTATAAGATTTTTTGTATGAAAATGTTCCTTATCATTTTTATTTTTTATTTTGTATAATTTAAAAAAAATTAATAATTTTAAAACTTACGTGTTCCTATATGATTTGTACTGTACTTAGACTGAAAACGTTCCTTATTATTTTTAACTTACTTTTATCTTGGTTACTTTGAGAAAATTGTATATTTTGAAAAATTACTTTTTAATTACTTAAAAAAATACGTATGTTAATTTTTGATAAGTTTAAAATAAATGTTTTTTATAAATTTGCTTTTTTTAACCCATTTCTGAGTGTATCGCAAATATAGAAAACTAATGATGGAAAAAATATGAAATTTGAATTTTGTATTCCAAATCTGTTAATTTATAATTATATTTTATGAAATACATTTGACATACCTGGTATATAAAATTTCCACTTTGGATTAGTTTTCAGTACCGGGTGCCCACTTATATTTTCCCCTAATAAACTTTAAATGCTTATAAATTCTAAACGGTGCAGAATAGAAATATTCGATTTGTACTGAAATGTTTCATTTTAGTACAAGTTTTGGTCGAATAGATTGGATTTTTTCCATCGCTTCCGATTACGTCAAAATGAAAATGGCGGATTTTTACAATTTCGGTCAGTTTGTAACCGATTTTGGAAAGTTACCATCGCTATATAGGTGAAGATAACTTATCAAACTACAAAAAATATATTGGTCGTTCCATTAACAAAGTCAATGAAAAAAATTGTCAAGAATTCGCCATTTCGTTGTTTCGTAAACGGAAACAATAGAAAAAAATCAATCTATTCAAACGAAACTTGTAGCTACTAAAATGAAACCATTCCGTGAAAACCGTATATTTCCCTCCTGAACCGTTTAGAATTTATAGGCAGTTAAAATAGGGGAAATATAAGTGGACACCCTGTATAAGCCTAAATGTCAAGATTTAGGTTAATAAATAAATCGATTACTGTAAATATACTTTTCAATTAGTCCTCATAACCTGTATTTTTACTAAGGTAAATATACATTTTATCTATTATAGGTTATAAAGTTATTAGAGATAAATAAATAGATCACTAAGGATAGGTATACAATATGTCAGATTAATTAAACGATATTATATTAAATAGCTAGTAGCAAGTTATCTAGGTCGATAACTGTAAGCGACTAAATAATTTACGGTAAATAAAATAGACTACTTGAAATATATCAATGATAAGTGATCTCTATATTAACTCTGTGGCAGAAAGTCAAAAAGGCATAACTCAAAAATTCACGTTTTACAGGAGAATTAAAAAACTGACTTTATTGGATTTCGCTTATCAGCAATGAAAATACGAAGAATTTTGTTACGTAAAACAAAAGAGAGTTTTGTCGGGAATTAGAAAAACACTTTTTTGAGTTTTTTTTTTCAAAAATGCTACGGTAAAACCTTTTTTTTATTAGAAACTCAGAGTTGTGCCTTGAATTAAATGTTCTGACTTTCTGACAAAAAGGCATAACTTTAGTTAACTAGATAGCCACCTAATATAGAATCTGACAAAAGGCAGCATCTAAACATATTCCCTTCTGTCAAAATATTTTTTGTGATTGATATAATAAAAAGATTCAGTAAGTGTAGATATAGTGTATGCTTTATTATTCTTAATAAAAATTATTTAAAAACAAAAAATCAAATTTTACAAAAAAACAACATTAGGACAAGCAAAAATTAAAATTCTTCACCACTGAAATAATTATCAATGTCTGGATCGACATCCCTACTTTCTTCAGACGAAGTTTTTAGGTTTCTATAGAAAAGTTTAGCACTCTCATCGACGAGATCTAACAATTCTAATAAATTTTGTGCTTTTTTTTGTCTATTGGTCTGTCAGTGTCATATAGAACTTTGAAATCAAAGTTTGCATTTAAAGGTGTTGTCTTCCTTTTAAAGTTTATTTTTTCAAAAGGGCAGTTTTCCTTTAAACTATTTTTAAATTGTACTATGCCAAATTCGTGTTCATACCTCAGCCATTTTACTGGCCTCCATGAAAACTTTTCTTTCGTTTCGGTGATTTTTCGATTTAGAAGTGGACCCTTTAACAATGCCGCAAAATCCAGGAAGTTCTCTCGTTTCATTTCGACAACTGTAAATTTGTTTGCTTTCGAACCTTGATTGCCTGCAAGCCTAACAAGGTGGTACCAGTCTCGAGGAAGGTGTATGTTAAAGGGACTTCTTTTTTTCGCTTTTTCAATAATGGCATGATCAGAGTCGCACTCCATGTGCGTATGCCCTGGCACAAGAAATTTATGGTCAATAATTTTTATGTTGTTACTTGCAGATGCTACATAAGACAACATAGCAGCTACATGTGAATTTTTATTTTGGCCGCCACATGTGTCGCTGTAGCAAATGATGTGCTCCGTTTCTTTTAATTCGGAAAAATATTTGTAAAGACAAGATGCGATCTCGTTTGCACCTCGTCCAGCAATTGCTTCGTGCCACATAAAGTGCATTGATTTTTGGGTCACACAATCATGAACTGTTAAATTATAGGTGTGAAGTTGTCTTTTGTAAAATACGGTACCTGTCGAAAGGTATGGGGTGGGTAGCACTTGTTGCAAATTAAAAACTATAACTTTTGTGTTTGGCGCATTGGTAGATAAAAGTTTGTCATCTCTTTTACTATTATAAGCTTTATCAGCATCTAAATGGTGTTGAGTTAATTGCTCTTTAAGCTGATCTTTAATATTGTCATTTGAAGAACTTTGAATTTTCATATGAAAAACATCACATGTGTTGCAGGTATCGTTGCTCGGCTTTTTAAACTTCAAATTTAAATTATCAACAGCTTGTGAATAGATTTTATTTGAAACAGGCGTCACTCCATCTTTCATTGCTTCTTCACAGTAAAGTTTATGCATTTTAGCCTTTGTTAAATCAGCTGCTAAATATTTTTTTTCAGTGTGTCGTCGAGAATAGTGGGACTCGTACGCAGGGAATTTTTTAATATGATCAACTACTCTTTGCAAACTACTTTCTGATAGTTTGTGGCTCGGGGCATGTTTACCGCGCTTGTCTAAATATGGAATGCCACTATCAGAAGCAAGTTTCTTTTTAGTAACAAACAGAATGAATTTATTTGTTTCGTCAAAAGTGGCACAAAAGCATTCTTTGCACACTTGAAACCTTTTGCTTTTGACTTCCAAAAAGTACGAAAATGTTTTTTCTCTATTTTTTGCCTTACCTCGAGCATCACTTTTAAGAGTTGCAATTTTTTTGTCGTCACAACTGATTAAACTTGCAATATAAGATACTCGTCGGTCATAGTTTCCCATTTTCCAATAATCATTAAATAAAATAAGCCTTGTAGCCTCATCTATCTGTTCTCTGCATTTTCTTCTGCAATTTAATTTCAGTGGTCTTATTTTTCTTTCTCTAACTGGCTTTTGACTGCTTGAGATGTACGCTTTGCCGGAGTTTTTGCAAACTTTCATTTCTTTTTTCCTTTGTCTTTTTTCAGAAATTTTTTTGGGTTTTGGATTTTGCTTTGAAGCACTTGATCCACTGGGCTTGTTAAGGTTATTTTCTTTATCTGAATCTGAAGTTTCAGAGTTTGGATTTCGCTTTGAAGCACTTGATCCACTGGGCTTCTTAAGGTTATTTTCTTTATCTGAATCTGAAGTTTCAGAGTCTTCTTCTTCAGCAGTATAATCCGGATCTTGCACACTATCATCCGAGTCTTCAACAAAAGTGTATTGTTCCAAGCACACTATTACAAAATTAAAAAATCAATACCGAGTTCTTATAAATACCTATTAACGACCAACTGGCTATGAAATGAACAAAATTGACGCGCTTACATGAGTGATTAAGCACGAACAAAAAACGTTTTTGTTTATTCTATAGCCAGTTGGTCTTTACAAACATTTATAAAAAAAAGCAATAATTTTCTGTACTTATCTGCATTTAACTAAAAAATATTTTAAAAGGCATTAATTGAATTAGCTTACCGTTTTGAAAGTTGTTGCTGACACTCTCAGGAAATAGCTCATTTTTGTCGTATTTGTAATCATTAAAACAATTGACGGACGTGCCTGTCTCATTTGCAACTGGGGGATGAAATACTAAAAAAAAAAAATTAAGCAGTTTAAATTTAAAATATTTCAATACCAACTGTAGGAATTTCCCATAAATTCCTACAATGGATCTTAATTTAACATTAAGCGAAAGGTTCGAAGTTTAAATCTCCGCGCCTTTTATTCATGTTCACGGAACCAATTGGTACCTCCCGCGCCATAAGCCGCAAAATTACCGCCAACGAAAGGCAATCAGTAGTCTTGGCTCACCTCTTGTGACAACATGATCAAGTGTTGATTCATTGGTTTAAATACATACCTAATTTCGTTTATCAATTTAATGTAACTGCAACAAATGAGAGTGTAAATATGACGTGAAGTGCTTTTCCGACATTGGTCGGTGAATTTCTGTATTGTAAGTACTATTTTTATTAAAAATTATTGTTTGAATCCTCATGGTCGCCTAGACCGGTTCAACGGTAGTTTAGCGCTGTTGCCGTATCCAATACTAAAGTTTGGTACTTCGGTCTTGTAAGAATTTAAATAGAGGGATTGTGAGTGAGCCGTATTTTTATTACTCCTTTATTCTCAACGACAATTTCAGCGTTCCCGTCAACAAAAGGTTGGCGAGTCTTCTTGTTTTAAAATACTCAAAAACATGTCGGGAAGGAAAGGATCAACCAACTAAACTTAGAGGAACCAGCCAAATATCGCTAAGGCGAATTTCCCTTCTCGTACATAGTTTTTATTGGTCCTTCGAGCCGGATCTAGTCTGTCAATTTGACATATCCATTTTTGCCTCTGCAGCAACTTGATATATCCATTTCCGCCTTTGCGGCAATTTGATTTCTTGGGTCTGCCTGAACCCTATTCTTCTTTTCTCTAATAAACATTCCAAAAAGTTGTTCATTAGACTCTCGTGAGGGCTGAGAAACTGTAAAAAATAAATACTGAAACAGTGATATGTATATAAGTGCGATTTGATTGCTCGGGAAATTAAAGACAGTCCGGCAACAGCGCGCGAAGCGAGTTCTGAATCTAGAATGGTCAACTGCTGGCCGTTTTTACTTCAACGACACCTCGCTCAAGGGGGGTGTATAGGATTAGGAGCCGGTTTGGAAGTGTTTATAAACAGCATATTTTGAAGAAACTAGTGTTTATTTACATGTCGGGTTTTTGTTACCTCAATAATACATGGTATAATAAATACATCGTTAAGTTTGAGGATATTTAATTAATGTATTTAGTTATATTTAGGTACATTTTCTTGCACTGTTAAAAGTAATTTACAGTTTTCTAAATATTAGATATTTTGTTTATCCAATTATCTATTTGCGTTTACATGCATTTTAGTACACTGTGAAAAATAAATCACAGTATTTTCTTCATTGTTACTTTGGGTATTTAATTAGTGTATTTAGTTATATCTAGGTACATTTTCTTACACTGTTAAAAGTAATTTACAGTTTTCTAAATATTAGATATTTTGTTTATCAATTATCTATTTGCGTTTACATGCATTTTAGTACACTGTGAAAAATAAATCACAGTATTTTCTTCATTATTACTTTGGATATTTAATTAGTGTATTTAGTTATATCTAGGTACATTTTCTTACACTGTTAAAAGTAATTTACAGTTTTCTAAATATTAGATATTTTGTTTATCAATTAGCAATGTGCGTTTATATGCATTTTTAGTACACTGTGAAAAATAAATCACAGTATTTTCTTCATTATTACTTTGGATATTTAATTAGTGTATTTAGTTATATCTAGGTAAATTTTCTTACACTGTTAAAAATAATTTACAGTTTTCTCAATGTTTGATATTTTGTTTATTAATCTCAATATTAATTAGCAATCTGCGTTTATATGCATTTTTAGTACACTGTGAAAAATAAATCACAGTATTTTCTTCATTATTACTTTAGATATTTAATTAGTGTATTTAGTTATATCTAGGTACATTTTCTTACACTGTTAAAAATAATTTACATTTTTCTCAATGTTTGATATTTTGTTTATTAATCTCAATATTAATTAGCAATGTGCGTTTATATGCATTTTTAGTACACTGTGAAAAATAAATCACAGTATTTTCTTCATTATTACTTTGAATATTCAATTAGTGTATTTAGTTATAAGTAGGTACATTTTCTTACACTGTTAAAAATAATCTACAGTTTTTTTCAATGTTTGATATTTTGTTTATTAATCTCAATATTGATTATCTATTTGCGTTTACATGCATTCTAGTACACTGTGAAAAATAATTCACTGTAATTTCTTCTTTATTATTTTGAATATTAATACCGTATTTGGTTATAAGTAGGTTATAAGTAGGTAGGTATTTTCTTACAATGTTAAACTAATTTTCAGTAATTTGCATGCTATTGAAATACTTATAGCATTGATTGAAAAAGCTCTTTGTCTATTCGGTTATTCCATATATTGTAAAATTTACTCGCTACTTTAGAAGCTTATTTTAATTCAGGTGGAGTTCAACTTTGATTGGTTACACTTTGATTCAATCATGTCGCTAAATCACTTGAAAAATAAAAGAGGGGGTTTCAAATCGCAATTATCTCGAATTGAAACATTTGTGTCGGAGCTGACTGGCTCCGAAGAGGTCTATATACTTAAAGTCAAACTTAAAAGCATATCTGGTCACTATGACAATTATCAAAAAGTCCAATTGGAAATCGTTTCATTATCTAACCCGGACGACGACAACTACTCTTCCGACGATGAGGCCGAGAACGTTGTCGCCGACCGTTTTGAAAGTTGTATTGCTATGCTTGAACTTCTAATAGAAAATAAGCAAAAAGAATCACTCAATTTAAATACTAGGCCAAACGATGTATCTAATGTCGTGTTACCTAAAATTAACATTAAACCTTTCTCAGGGGCTGCATCAGAGTGGCCATCCTTTATCGACCTGTTCACAGCACTGGTACTTAATAATAATAATTTAAAGTCGGAGGGTGAAAAGTTTTATTACCTTAAAGGGCTGTTACGTGGACCACCTTTGGAAATGATTGAGTCCTTAAGCGTAACAAATCAAAATTTGAATATTGCCTTAAATATTCTTAAAAAGGCATATGACGATAAATATAAATTACTGTATTCTTTGTACCAAACTTTGGTGGATCAAAAACCTGTCTTGAAAAGTACTCCGGTCGAGTTGCGCGAATTTCAGATATCGACGCGTAAGACATTTGATTTGATTAAAAATATGAATTTATCGCCGGAAGTAAATTTTGAGTCATTAATAATATTTTTAATGGAGCAAAAACTTGATTTTAATTCAAGACGAGCCTTCGAAAGTGAGCGCAAGCCAGAGCTTATCCCTACAGCTGAATATTTCTTTGATTTTCTACAGCAACGCCAATCAATGTTGGAAAATTTAAATCTTTTTGAAACCAACACTAAGGGTAAATTCAACCCCAAGTCTAATAATGTTAGTAAAAATAGGGTGACATTGGTATCTAGTTTAAGTTCTTCGCAACAGTACCATTCTAGTTCTTCTCGGGTTAATAGACCGAGCTGTCTTCATTGTTCAGACCCCTCTCATCTTATATACGGTTGTTCCAAATTTATGTCCTTATCACCTCAAGAGAGGTATCAGATAGTCAAAGCTAAAAAACTTTGTGTAAATTGCCTGAATAGTACCCATAGTACTACCGATTGTAAATCCCTTAGGAGATGTGCAACTTGCAATAAGTCTCATCATAGTTACTTACATTTTGACAGTCAGAACAGATTGCCAAACAACTCTAACAATCGTAATAATCCTAGAGCCTCCTCTTCCGGAAGCCCCAATGTAACCTCTCTATCCAATGTAAATAATCACCCCTCTCCTATTAATGTACATAATAATACGTCCCCAGATCAAATTAATAGATCTAATTTCATAAATACCAGTTCTGCATCACCTAATCAATCACCTGAACCTCCGGAGTCAGTGAGATATCAAACTGCTTTGGCTGCCATGTCAGCAAAAGACAGTATTGTACTATTGCCTACGGCTTTAGTGAATGTTAATGGGTTCAATGGTCGGTGTTTGGTTGGACGAGTTCTTCTTGATTCCGCTAGTCAAATGAGCGTTATTAACCGTGCCTTTGTACAAAAATTGAATTTAGTCTCTCGAAAACAAACTCTTAATATTTCCGGATTAGGTAGCAATAACTACACCTATAGTAGAGAAGTGGTAGATATCACATTTAATTCTCAAATTGCACCTTACAGTACTTTCACTATATCTTGCTCGGTCATAGATAAAATAACAAATAGTTTACCACAATCTTCTATCTCACCTTCTAATTTTAAAATTCCATCCCATATAAAACTTGAGCTAGCTGACCCTTTATTCTTTGAATCCGGTCCAATAGATCTTCTTATTGGCTGTGATTTATATCATTACCTGCTTAAGGGGACCGTACTTAAAACGGATCCTTATTCTCCTTCCTTTATAGATACTCACCTGGGATATGTTATCGCGGGTCCTATCCCTTTGAGAAATGCTAACTCCTCCCAGCATAAACCTAAGTCTGCTTATTCCTTTTTGACGGTTTATAATGATCAAGTCTATCAATATTCTGACCTCCAAAGGACAATGGAGAAATTCTGGGAGCTTGAGGAAATTCCCGAATGTCCATCACAAGATCCCAGCGAGGAATATGTTGAACAACTATTTCGGGATACAACCGTTATCCTACCATCGGGGCGGTATCAGGTAGATATGCCTCTACTCGCAAATCAGAATAAAAAACTAGGCCAGTCATTCGGTATAGCCATCCAACGATTCTCTTCTCTTGAAAGAAAATTCAATGCTAATCCTACCCTTTTCTCTGAATATAAAAAAGTAATTTCAGAATACCTAACACTCAATCATGCTCAAGTCATTCCTCTGTCTTTCTATAACACTGTGTCTAACGATTTCAAGTATTTTATACCCCATAGGGCGGTGATACGTGAGGAAAGCGCATCCACCAAACTTCGAATCGTATTCGATTTTTCGGCTAAAACCGATTCAGGTTTCTCTCTTAATGATTTAACGTCGAAGGGATACCAAGTTCAGGATAACCTATTCGACATTTTGTGCAGATTTAGATGCTATAAATATGTCCTGTGTGCTGACATCAAAATGATGTATAGATTCATAGATATCAATCCCATGCAACGCTATCTCCAAAACATACTGTGGAGGGATAACCCCACGAAACCCCTTCAATGCATCCAATTATCGAGGCTTAGTTTCGGACAGAACTGTGCCCCTTTCTTGGCCACCCGAGTCTTGAAAGACATTGCCTTAAATAGTCCCGATTGTCCAAATGCGCAGCAGGCTATTCTTCATCAAACCTACATGGATGATATCTTAACTGGAACCAATAAGGAAATGGACTTACCGGCTCTTTATGCCGAATTGACAAATATGCTTGGAAAACATGAGTTCCAACTTCACAAATGGCAATCAAATTCATTCAAGTTTTTACAGTCAATCGATGAATTACCTAACGCTGAATTGGATCGTAGTTTTGACGATTCGTCAAGCAAAATTCTAGGACTAAAATGGAATCCTGCGTCTGATATTTTACACATCCAAACTGCCAAGTTGGCTGATTGTTCTCATATAACGAAACGAAGGATATTAAGTACCGTCGCCAGTACATTTGACCCTCTTGGGTTAGTAAACAATCTGACCGTGTTTGGCAAACTGTTAATGCAATCGGTCTGGAAATCCCAGATAGGGTGGGATGTTCCCATTTCCGACACATCCATAATTACTCAGTTTAATAAATTCCTTTCTTTATTAACTGAAGCTGCTCACCTCCGAGTACCCAGATACCTATTTAACCAAAAAATTATTACTTCGTGTTCTCTCCACGGGTTTTGCGATGCCAGTCAAAAGGCATACGGAGGGTGTCTCTATTTAGTAGCGATCTACGCTGATAATTCTAGATCCTCTCGCCTAATTACTGCTAAATCTCGTGTGAATCCTTTGAAAATTACTTTGACTATTCCCAAGTTAGAGCTGTGTGCAATGGAGCTGTTGTCCACTTTAGCTCGCAGAATAGTTCAGATTCTGTGCATTTCTCTTCACATCTCTTCCATAAATTTATGGTCCGACTCTCAAGTCGCTCTCAGTTGGGTGAAACGGTCTTCTAATGATTTTTCTCTCTTTGTAGCTCGGCGTGTCCTAACCATTCAAAACAATAGTAAAGAGTTTATATGGCGACATGTCAAATCCGATTTAAACCCAGCCGATTTACTTTCTCGTGGTAAATTCTCATCTGATGTCTGGATTTTTTGGTTCGAGGGTCCTCGATTTCTACTTGAATCTAAAGATTTTGATTCTATGGATTCTTTCGAACCTATTGACGACTTGCCTGAAGTCAAAAAGGTCAACCTTGCTATAGTCAACAGCGACTTAAACTTTTGGGAACCTATATTTTTCCGATTCTCAAAATTTATAACCTTAAATAGGGTTATAGCCCATATATTCAAATTTATAAACCTATCGAGGAGAAAATTCAGAGACGTTGGTTCGTTATCTGTTGACGATCTCCGAATTGCCCACGATTTTATAATCAAACAAATTCAACATAAACACTTCTTCAACGAAATTCGTTGTTTAAAAACTAACGTTCCGATTGGAAATAAAGACTTAATTCCATTGAACATTTTCTTGGATAATGACGGCCTTCTAAGAGTGGGTGGCCGATTACAATTTTCTACTTTACCTTTCAATCAAAAATTTCCCTTGCTGTTACCACAAAATGATCATGTTGTTGATTTGCTAATAATACGGGAACATCGCCGTCTTGGCCATGGTGGAGCCCAAAATGTGTTAGGAAATTTAAGGCTACAGTACTGGCCCTTGAATGGCACTCGTCTTGTCAAAAAATTGATAAAAAGCTGCATCACCTGTTTTAGATTTAATGCCCAGTTCGCCTCTCAAATAATGTCCCCGTTACCCCTTGACCGAGTGCAAAAATCTCGCCCCTTTTCCAAAACTGGCATCGATTTTGCTGGACCTGTACAAATTAAATCTTCGCGCTTAAGAAAAGCCCCAATACAAAAGGCCTACATTGCCATATTCATATGCATGGTGACAAAGGCGATCCATATCGAATTAGTAAGTGATCTCTCTACCGATGCATTTATCGCCACTCTTAAAAGATTTCTCAGTCGTAGAGGGAATCCTCAGACTATCTATACTGATAATGGTTCCAACTTTGTTGGAGCAAGAAATCAATTACGAGAACTCTCCATTTTTCTCAAATCTTCCGAAAGTATCAATAAGATACAGTCTTTTCTTTCAACTACAGAAATTAGTTGGAAGTTTATTCCTCCGCGGTCACCGCACTGGGGTGGCTTATGGGAAGCGGCTGTGAAAAGCGCCAAATCCCACCTCACCAAAATAATTGGCAATTCGTGCCTTACCTTCGAGGAACTCTTCACGGTTCTGAGTCAGATCGAAGCTATCTTGAACAGCAGACCATTATACCCGATGTCAAATGATCCTACCGATCTATCTCCTTTGACACCAGGTCATTTTTTGATCGGAGCACCTTTAACCGCTTATCCCGATCGCGATCTATCTACCATCCCTGTAAACAGATTAACTTTTTGGGAACAATGTACTAAGATGAACCAAGAATTCTGGAAGAGGTGGAGCACCGATTATCTGCATCGACTGCAGCATCGACCTAAGTGGTGTAAAGCCTCAAACAATCTTCAGCTTAATCAGCTTGTACTAGTGCAATCGGAGGACCGTCCTCCTTTGAATTGGCCCCTTGCCAGGGTAGTGGAACTACTAACTGGCAAAGACGGCAATGTTCGTGCCGCACGTGTAAGAACTGTGGATGGAGTTTATATTCGTCCTATTACTAAGTTAGCTCCTCTACCATGGATGGACTGAGTTCTATCTACATTTGGAGTAGAACGTATTTTTTTTTCTTTGTTCTTTTTCTTTTCTCCTTCCTTCTTGCTTAAAATTTGGATTCTGCTCCTAAACTGTTCCTCTCATCTTTGCCCCGGCCCCCAGTATGTAGGAATTTCCCATAAATTCCTACAATGGATCTTAATTTAACATTAAGCGAAAGGTTCGAAGTTTAAATCTCCGCGCCTTTTATTCATGTTCACGGAACCAATTGGTACCTCCCGCGCCATAAGCCGCAAAATTACCGCCAACGAAAGGCAATCAGTAGTCTTGGCTCACCTCTTGTGACAACATGATCAAGTGTTGATTCATTGGTTTAAATACATACCTAATTTCGTTTATCAATTTAATGTAACTGCAACAAATGAGAGTGTAAATATGACGTGAAGTGCTTTTCCGACATTGGTCGGTGAATTTCTGTATTGTAAGTACTATTTTTATTAAAAATTATTGTTTGAATCCTCATGGTCGCCTAGACCGGTTCAACGGTAGTTTAGCGCTGTTGCCGTATCCAATACTAAAGTTTGGTACTTCGGTCTTGTAAGAATTTAAATAGAGGGATTGTGAGTGAGCCGTATTTTTATTACTCCTTTATTCTCAACGACAATTTCAGCGTTCCCGTCAACAAAAGGTTGGCGAGTCTTCTTGTTTTAAAATACTCAAAAACATGTCGGGAAGGAAAGGATCAACCAACTAAACTTAGAGGAACCAGCCAAATATCGCTAAGGCGAATTTCCCTTCTCGTACACCAACCTTCACCATCTAAATGATATTTAATTCGGACAGCTTTTTTTAATAAACTTTGCTGAACATTTTGGCCACCTGGCAGTTCTACAATGAAAAAAAAACAAAGTACCGATCTACTTATTATTATTATTTCAAAATAATAAAAGGATTAATTTTCATCATTGTAAACTTTATTTGATTGAATTGTTGATATTATTTTTAAATGTTTTTAATTAACCAATAATATTTTTTATTAAAATAGAACGCTAATTAAATTTTTAAATAAATCAAGTTTTATTTTCTTTAACAAATTCTATAACTTTTTTGACTAGGCTTTGTTAATTTGCCTTATTTAAAGCAATTCCGCACTAGAATGAATACAAACACGTTTTCTTTTATTATTTTTTTAAATTCTGTAATAAAAAAATACGATAAAGAATACTTACGGCAGTTGGCCTCCATTAATTCGGTGCGCTTGCTTACACTCATCATCAGTCTACACACATCACACCTACTGCAGTGATTATAATGAAATGCGAAAGAATCCGTACCGAAGGGGTGTTTTTAATAGACTTTCCGCATAGACAATCGTACGAAACGTGCCGAAATTACACGATTATTACATTCTAGATAATTTCTTACCGACAAAAAGACATATATCTAAATAAGACCGAAACATTTTGTCGGCATTCGAAACCGACAAAGAGTCATAAGTCGACTTATGCCGCTTTGTCTGACTAGATTTCCCCGAAAATATGATTCAACTGTAGTTATGCTCTTATGTCGGATGACAAGGTTAAAAAATATTATAATATCTAAAGATATACCTTCATGTCAAAAAAAGAAAAAATAAAAAAAATTGTTAACTCCAATTATATCTTTATGCAAGGAAGAAAAAATATTTTTCATTCAGATATTCCCTTATGTTAAAAAAAAACCGTTATTTTAAAGGAATATAGATAAACCCTTTTGCCAGATTATCAAGCTTGAAAAATGCTATCGATCGGTATAAATAACTCATTTTGCAAAAAAAATTACTTATGCCCTTTTGACTTTCTGCCACAGAACTGTAAATGTTTATTTTAGCAATAAGGTTTTCTCTGTGGTAAATGAATTAGTCATTTGTCCCCTATTTAATCGATTTTTTTTGCTACCGCAAGTGAATATTCGCTAATGGCTAGCGAATTTTTTTCTCTGTGCATACTTATCTGAAATTCATTCAGTTGCTTTTCTATTAACCGCTTCGATACCTGTACTAACGGATTGTTTCCAGTTCTTATCATTCTTTTAATTTCGTAGAGTTTTTATTCGAAAGGATACGCACTGATCTTTGTTAGACTTTCCAAATACTTAACATCGTCAACTAAATGCATCACATTATGAATATTACTGCTGACATAATGTTCACCGTATATTTTACAAAAATTATTTACAAAATGTTTTAATAATGCTTTAGCGACATGAAACCGATCTTCATAGAAATCCGTAGAGCAAATAGTGATAAAATCTGTAGAGCAAATAGTGATAGCGCAAAATAAACAGAAAATTTCTATATTCTAGGCCTTTCCAAAACGATAAGCAATCCATGCCTCTAACCTTCTGTGGAACTCTTTAGGAAGCTTAATTTTAAGCATGTTAGTCGATATTTCTTCCGTTGTCCTTGCAGACCATTTCAATAATTTATTTTTGAACTTTCCATCACGCCACCCTATCAATAGTCTTTTGTTACGCCCAAATCGACCAAATGTAAAGAATCTGCTACAGAAAAACAAAGAATCATGTCGATTGGAAGCTTTAAAATTATCGAATCAGTTTTATGATGAAATTCATCTTTCTTTTTACGAAAGTTGTCATTTGTTCTTTTAGGGTATTCTTTGTTATGATAATAATTTGTTTGAGATATATAAGAATATTTTCCAGTAATTGTGCATTTTTGACATCCATGTTGAGGATTGAAATTTGCAACTCCTCAAAATGTACAAGAAAAATAATTGAATAACAATAAGGCATTGTATGAACTCATTACCTATTATAAATGACCTTGCTGGATATTCACATATGAAACATTTCAGAGAAACATTTATTTTGTGTGACCCAATATGTATGTCATCTTCGAGTACCATTAGCAGCTCATCAACAAAAATAGACAGAAATTCGTATAAATCACTAGGCTTTCCTTTTCCGTAGTATATACCAATGATCATCCTTTTAGAAATTTAAACCTACTAATGAGACCTCTTAATTTCTTTGCAATATTATTTATTTGCAGATCCCAACGAAGATTCTTATCGATAATTATCCCAAGATATTTAGCATATTGCGCCTCTGGTATTTCCGTCATATCGTAGATTTTGAGAATTCCCATGTCAAGCAGGGTACTCGAGTAGGATGCAAAAGGCAAATAGTAGGTTTTGTCGATGTTGAGGGTAAGTTTATTACAGGCAAACCATTTTTTAATCAAAGAGAAATCGGTTTCAGCCATTCGTTTTAGATTTGCCCAAGAGTCTGATTTGTAGAATATCACAGTGTCATCAGCAAAACTCGTTATTGTACCCTTCAAGTTCATATTCAATTAACTATTTATATAAATTGTAAACAAAAGCGGTCCGTGAACAGAACCTTGTGGTACCCCATAGGTTACTGTCCTCGGTTCACTGATGACATCGCCGATTTTTACCTGTTGCTGTCGGTCTTTCAGGTAACTGCTTAATAAGTGGAAGATTTTGCCTTTAAGTCCATATTTCTGCAACTTATACAATAGTTTGTCGTGCGATACAGTATCGAAGGCTTTAGATAGGTGAACAAATATAGCTAAAGCGGGTGTTTCTGAATCAACAGCCTCAACATCTTCTGTTGATTTGCCTTCTCTAAAGCCGAACTGATTGTCTGAGATTACGTGATATTTATTTATGAATTTTACGATTCGGCTTTTTAGTATTTTTTCGATGATTTTTGAAACCGAAGAGATCAAAGATATTGGACGGTAATTTCCTACTTCTAATTTAGATCCTGACTAGAGGTTTTATCATACCAGTTTTCAGGAACAGGTTTTGTTATAAAGGAAGAACTGATGAGTGAACTAATCTCCTTTAAACCCATAAATGAGAGAATATGCTCCATCCGGTTGCGTGGAAAATGGTACAACATATCACTAATAGCAGTACATGCACCAACCGAGGAAGCCGAAAAAGGGACCAAGGATGCGTTCTATGAACGACTAGAACAAACAGTAAATGAAATACCAAAGGAAGATATGATGCTGGTTCTAGGAGATTATAACGCCAAAGTAGGAAGAGAAGAGACATCACAACTACAGTTTGGAAAGCACAGCTTACACATGCTTCTTCTAACGACAACGGAAACAGGCTAGTCGACCTTGCAGTTTCGAATAACCTATTGATAAAATCTACAATGTTCCCTCATAAAGATATACACAAGCAGACATGGATATCTAACGACGGTATAACAAGGAATCAGATCGATCACGTACTGATAGACAGCAGACACGGATCTAACATAATAGACGTTAGTAGCTGTAGGGGAGCCGATGGAGATACGGATCATATTTTGATTAAAGCCAAAACTGGACTACGACTAGCTGCAAGGAAGGAGAAAAGCCAAAAGAAAGAAGTACAGTGGAATATCGAAAAACTAAAACAACAAGAAGTTAAAGATCGATATCAACAAAAAATAGAACATGAATGCAGAGAAATAAATATGCAGAATCTAGAAGTAGAAGAGATGTGGAAGACCATAAAGGAAACAATCCGAGAGGCCAGCAAAGAAATCCTTGGAGAAAAACAAAATACAAAAAAGAAGCTATGGTTCGATACAGAATGTCAAGATCTTAACGGAGAAAAGTATGGAGCAAGAACTAAGATGTTACAAAACCCATCAGAGGAAAACAGGAATAAGTTCCATAACCTAAGAAACAGAATGCGAAAACTTACGAGAAAAAGAAAAGAGAATGGCAAAATGAACAACCACAGGAATTGGAAACTAACAGAGCACATGGGAACATAAGAAAATTCTATAAACAAGTTAGCACGCATAAAAAAGGATTTCGCCCAAGAACCACTACAATACTTATGAACAATGAAGGTGAACTTATGACTAGTAAACAAGAGATCCTCGACACCTGGAGAGAATACTTTAACAAATTACTTAATATAGAAGACCCGACATACCAAGAAGAGGATAAGCGACATATGGCTGAAGTTTGGGTTGATCCACCATCCATTGAAGAAACAACTCAAGCAATAAAACAACTAAAAAATAATAAAGCAGCAGGAAGAGATGGCATTCCCGCGGAATGCCTAAAGGAAGGTGGACATAGAATAGTGGAGACTATACATCAGCTAATACAAAAAATATGGGAACAGGAATCGATGCCAGACGAATGGAAGGAAGGAGTTATTATACCAATACATAAGAAGGGGAATAGATTGGCATGCAACAACTACCGAGGTATCACACTCCTTAACACATAATATAAAGTGTTGTCTAATATAATTAAAAAGCGAATAACACCGTACTCAGAAGAAATAGTTGGAGAATACCAAAGTGGATTCAGAAGGAAACGGTCAACAACAGACCAATTTTTTACGTTAAGACAACTGTTAGAAAAATGCTGGGAATTTAATAGAGACCTACACAATTTATTCGTAGACTTTAAACAAGCGTATGATAGCATCATCAGAGCAAGCTTATGGACAGCACTAGAAGAACTTGGAATACCCGGCAAACTTATAAGAATGATAAAAGTATGTGTTGAAGGATTATATAGTTTAATTGAAATAGAAGGTCACTACAGCGAAACCTTTGAAATAACAACTGGACTTAAACAAGGGGATGCACTGTCGCCGGCTCTATTTAACATAGCCTTGGAGAAGGTAGTAAGACGAACCGAACTATTTACGAACATATTCGGCCATAATGAACCCTGTCTGATTCTAGCTTATGCAGATGATCTAGATGTTGTAGGAAGAAGTACAGTTAACGTGAAGGAAGCCTTTATAAAACTAGAAAAAGAGGCAGAGAAAATGGGACTGAAAGTCAATGAGAAAAAAACTAAGTATATGCATATGACACGAAACGTAGGACGAGATCGAATACGTCAAAGTGTTACTATGGACGAATACAACTTCGAACATGTACAGACTTTTCAATATCTAGGAGCTCTAATAACATCAGATAATAACGTTAAAGTAGAAATTAAACAGCGTATACTTCAAGGAAATAAATGCTATTATGCAAACCAACCAGTTAAGATGGCTGGGACATGTCCAGAGGAGTAATGACTCAAGGCTAATTAAAATGGTCTGGGAAGAAGCCCCTAACAACAAAAGACCACTTGGGCGCCCAAAACTTCGATGGCGTGATAATATACACAAGGACCTGCAAACTTTGGGAGTCCTTAATTGGGAAAAAAGTACTCAGAATAGACATGAATGGAGGAGAATTGTTGAGGCGGCCAAGACCCACCCCGGGTTGTAGAGCCATGGATGGATGGATGGAGTTTTCAGGCACTTAGGATAATAACCCTTGTAAAAGCATATATTTATTATAGTAGATAGAGGTTTACATATTAAGTCTGATAATTTTTTCAAAGTTTCCGCTCGCAAACCATCAACACCTGGAGATTATTAATTTTTTAGTGATTTTATCATATTTTGTACTTCAATTTCATTTGTATTATATAGAAACATAGTATTATCTAGTTGAGAAATATGTTCGTTAAAATCATCAGGTGCTCCTATTTTGCCAGCGTAAACTTCTCCTACTGAACTAAAAAATTTATTGAATTCATTCACTATATCAGACTTTTAAGGTACAATTTCATTGTGTCTATTGACTGCTGCTATTTTTGTTTCAAATTTAACCTTACCGCACAATTTATTAATACACGTCCACATATTTTGGGACGTATTTTGATTTTGTTCGATCATTCGTTGTGTATACTCCTTTTTGGATTTTTGAATTAACTTCATAAGTTTGTTTTTAAATGTTTTGTAATAATCTTTTAGGGCATCATCTGTGGGATTTTTCTTTAACTTTTTGTATAGTTGATTTTTTTGTGTAATTTCATTTAATAAATGTTAAGTTATCCAAGGTTTTTTAATTTTTTTACTTGCAGCCATTTTCACAACAAGGGTATTTTTTTCAATACATGTATTTAGAGTAGATGGAAAAGATTCAGTCATTTCATCTATATCATTATTTATATTGATCATGCTCCAATCTTATGCTTTCACCTCATTTCTCAAACTTTTGAAATATATAAATTTTTTATATATAGGTAAACTTTTTACAGGTTGCTGAGAATTCGGAAACATTAATGTTAAAACTATTGGATCATGATCTGTTGGATCATACATAAGAAAGAATGATTGTATTTTACTGAATGTGGAAATCCCGTTTTTTACATAAAAGTAGTCTATGCAGGATCCACTCCGTCGTCTAGTTGTTTGGTTAATATATGAAACATAATCAAACGTATTTAATATTGTTTTATATTCATCTACAAAATCGGCATTTTCGAGTAATAGATTAATATTAATATCACCAGTAATAATGTGGGTTTTGAATTTACAATTCCCTAAATAAATTTCTTGTAAATTTAAAATTGTAAGCTCGATAACATTTGAGGGTCCTAATGGTATTAGTTTGTAATCATAGTTACAGTGACTTTTAATATACACAATTATCCCATCGTTTTGGTTGAAATTTCCATTGTTGTATATAATATCGTGTTCTGGAATGTTATATAATTCTAAATCATATACTACATAAGTTTCTGTAAAAACGATTACATCAAATTCACAGTTCAATTCAGTTAACAGCAATAACATTTCATCATAGTTTTTTTGAATACTTCTTATATTTTTATGGAATACTTTAAATTGCGAGTTTTTTACATAATATGCATCACCAAAATCTGCGACACTATTTATTATTTTCGCGTTGATTGGTTCAATATCGTAGTGAGCAATATATGGGTCCATTTTACAGATATATTCAACTAATAGGGATAAATTGAACTTTTAGTTATTATTGGTATTAGTACTAGTGGATTTAGCTCGTAGCCCTTCTCTTAGGAGAGTCGTTTTGGCGGGTACAGGTGTAATATTTTTTTCTTTGTAAACGTTCGCAGGATTATTTTTTGTGTTCACTTTAGTTCAGTTGCTTTTAGAATTTTCATTTTTATTCACTTGTTTCTGTTGATTAGATACCTCTTCTTCAGCCTTAGCTACAGATTCGACTTCAGTGGCAGTTGTTACAGCAATGGTTTCCCGTTCTTTTACTTCTCTACTAATTGACGGCGTATGTGGTGCACTATTCGTTTTTGTTTTTTTCGAAATGATTTCTTCTTCTTGCAATTCATTGACAGAATATCCCTTACCATCGATAAAGAATTTATTTCCCCTCATGTAGCAATATGAGCTGCGGTTATGTCGAGCCTTCTCCAGAAATAGTCTAAGTTTCTTATTTTCTATCCGTTGATTGTAAGTAAGATCACTTGAAATTGATACTCTGGTACCCTTCAATTTTTTGCAGTTTTCAAGGACTTCAAGATTTTTAGGAACGTAACAAATTCAACCTTGACTGCTGGGGTTGATGTTATTTTTAATGGCTACACATTATTTAAATCAGAAATACCTATGTTAACCTCTAGCAACCTCTTTAACTCTTGACAAACATATTCCGGAGAAAAATCACTTTCACCCAACCCAAATATAATAATATTATTCTTCTTTAGGCCTCTTTCTAGCACTTCTACTTTTTTCGATAAAATGGTATTTTCTATTTCTAAATTCTTAACTGTTTGTTTAAAGTCCTCCACTCTTAAAGTTAATCTAACTTCACATGCTTCAATAACAGACTTTAATTCTACTCTATTTTTCTCGACCGCTTCACGTAATTTTTGTATCTCAAATTCCATACTATGAAATTCGAAGTAATAGTTTAAGCGTGTATGGTCTGCTTTAATATCTGTTTTTGTCTTTTTGTAAGAACCTAGTTGAATGATTTGAGGGTATTATGAGAATGAATGATGTTTTTTGGAGTAAATACAGACTGAATATTCTTAAATATTATTGCAGAATGAATGCAGTGTTGTTATATTCAAAGTATGAGTAAATTTCAAATTTTAAACATAGTATTTTAAATACCACGCTGACTTTTTTGAGGGATTCACTATCTAAACACCAAACGTTAACGGTAGCCACACACTACACTAAACAATTGTTTCGATAAATCAATATCATCGTCAGAATGACAGAAGTGAATTTCATCTATATTTACATTTATTGAAATGTTCTCACTTCTTTTGTGTTTTCATAACATGTTGTAATACATTCCACTAATCCATTATGCCAGTAATGACCGCCTGCAATTTCATTTATGACTATCGTTTTACTAGAGGTTGACAATAACGTTCGCGGATCTTCAGGAAGTACAATACTGGTATTTTTGTTTAAAATTTCAAAGAGATCTTTTAATGCCACATGTGTTATTTGATGCTTCAATGACCACTCTTTTAGCTCTTCCTTGATTCTTAAATTATTTGTTTCTATGTCAGGTGCATCTTCTAGATCGCTATTATCTGATTCTAACGCATCACTTTTTGAACAAAAATCAAAACTTTGTGAGCTGCTTAAAGGAAGATCGGTAACCTTGCTGCTGAATTCCTTAATTTGAATTTGTGTTTCATTGGGCTCACCACTATCATCAGATCCATAAACATGTTTATTGATCTGCAAATTATAATGTTTCATGTTGTATGAAAACGGACATTGGTTTGATAAAATATAACTTACTTCTTCACTTGTTATTCTTTGAAAATTCCTTCTTATTTTCCTTTAAAAACTTCCACTTTTAACTAATTTCCCAAAAGACATACTGTAAATAAGCACTTCGTACTTCTACAAGTCTCGAACACAACTAAATAGTTTTAACGATTTCGAAAATATTCATAAGGTCATATCTTATGTTTATAAGCTTATTACAGAACTTGAAGGTTTCTATTTGTTCAAAAAAAATGCCTTTTGGTCTTGCAATAGCCTTTTACAAATTCTAAAAGCATATACCGTTAAAGGTTCTAAAATAGGTAATCGTAAGACTATTAAATAAACTCTAAGTATTATACAAAAATTTAAGTTGCTAAAAATGGTTTATTTGTATAACTTTTTTAAAACTTTAAAGCCATGGAACCAATATGTTGTAAAGTGAGGGCAGAATTATTTTATTTTAAACTCCTGCAAATGGCCTTTCCGCATTATGAATAACTATGTAGTTTTAAGAATATAAAGCAATATTTATAGCTCAAAAATGAATTTTCGGCAAACTCAAAACTACAATATGACCTTATAAAGAAATTTTCAGAACCATCATCTGAGAAAAGTGCTACTTACTAACGAAAATACATTTTTTTAAATTTATTAACAAGAAATTTGTTACAATATGAGATTCAGCTGTACATTTAATGTCGAACTACATTTATCTATCCTTATATACATAAATAAACGGTGACATTGCATTCTTCTGTTGTTGTGTTCGAAATTTCTGCCTGTAACTCCTCCATCCCTAAGACTGGAAAATAATGGAATTATTTTTCGGTTCTAAATTTCTTTCTTCTAATTCAATTTCTTTTTTCTTGCTTTTTTATGATCTTATTTTTGTATCTTTTTATAAAATAAAATATTGTTAGAGCAATACAAATAATTATTATTGTTAAAAATAATCCAACTGTTGTGTGTGTTTTCGGAGTTTCTATTTCTATTTCTATAATTTTGCATTTAACTTTGGCAATTTGATTCAATTTCCTCTTCAGGAAAATATCTAAAAAAAGACCGATTTTATAATACACACAAACGTAAACCATATAATGTTACTTAGCTAGCTTTCATCTGCCATCGTCATGGCGCTGCGTTCTTAACCCGAGTTGTATATTGCCGAAACACATTCAGATATTCTGCATATCATAATCATCAAATAGATATTTTTAAAAGATTAGCGAAACGATTGAGGTTGCATTCTTAAATCGGAGTTCCCTGCGCTTTTAAAGAAAACCATCGAAGGCATCGAAAATATGGAAACAAATATTGAGTCTCGCTTCCGAGCCTGTGGAATTGTTCCGCTATCACCAGATATTGTTCTCAGGAAGATACCTGATTTCGAGAGAAATGAAAACGAAGACGCAAATGCTGAATATTGGACTAACATCCTTAAGGTGTTACTCAGGACGTCACGAAGAAGAAACGGGGGAAAAACTGCAAGTGGCTCCTGGCAAAGGAATTTCCTCATCCTTACAGTGAGGATGGAGAACTCGAAAAAGAAAGTGAAAGTGACAATGAGAGTGATCAAGAAGAAGCTGTAGAAATGCAGGATGAATATAATGAAAATATGTTTCTTCAAAACCAAAGCGATATTAGTGAGACTAACCTTGCAATAGAAGTAGACAGTTTCGCAGTAGTTAAGTTCACTTGTACAAAAGACAAATACTATGTTGGCTGTGTTACTGAAGTAATGAGGGAAGGAAACAAAAAGATGTTTTTAATTAATTTCTTAAGAAAACAAGATTCAAATAAAATGTACGAATATTTTACATATATAATAGTTAGGGATGAAAGCATCATAGGGGAAGATCAAATCGTAAAAGTCTTAAAAAAGGGTAAAGATTTAAGGCGCCAAAGATATTATTTCTCAGATTTGACTTCATTAAAGAATATTAAAATAGAGTAGAGTTGTTGAAGTTTTTGTACAAAAGCCAAACATATTTTTGATAATAAAGATTATTACCTACATTACCTATTCAATTTTTCCAGAATTTATGTTTGTTATATTAGTAAATAAGGGTTGACGTTTGTTTTATATAAATTTTGTGCTTTTTATGTTTTTCAAGAATAAAATATTTTAATTTGCATATTTTTTTGTTTTTTTTCATAGAATTTACAAAATTTTATTATAAACATGATATATTGATTATTCTTGTCCGTACTAGGGGCTGAGACGATTTTTAATGCTTAACAGATGGTCGTCCGCCTTCACCCCACACATAGGGGTGATGTCGGACACTCTTTACCTAAATTAAAAAAGGGGGGGAACAAAAATGTCATTAATTTTACTATGGAATTTGACAAAGGAGACATGGATGATTCTTAATTATTTTTTTGGAATTTTTTTTCCAAAAATTGTACTTTCTATTTACAAAATACTGCAAAAATCGTCCGACTTCACCCCGAGTGACGATACCTAGAATAACTTTTTGTGCTAACCCAATCGTAAATGAACTTCATGGGTTTTGTGATGCGCCTCTAGATGCCTATGGCCCGTGCCTTCACTTTCGAACCATTACCAGTGCAAAGGAAATTCATGTAAAACTTCTATGTGCAAAATTAAGGGTTGCTCCTTTGAAATCGTTAACTATCCCTCGACTGGAATTATGTAGTGCACATCTTTTAGGTTAATTAACAGATTTAAGTAAAAGGCCGCTAAGGTTCCTAATTAACAGGCACTTCTTCTGGAGTGATTCTGCAGTTTCATTATGTTGGATTAAGTCACGACCAAATTTACTACAATCTTTTGTATAAAACAGAGTCTCACAAATTCAGTCTCATACTAACCCAAGAGAATGGTTTTATGTTAAATCTAAGAACAATCTTGCGACCATTTATCCAGAGGAGTTCTACCAAAAACTTTAATGACTTCTTGTGTCTGGTGGTCTGGTCCCCTGTGGCTATCAAAATCCGAGGCAGATTGACCTATCTCAGAAGTTAAAACTCCAGAAAACATATCGTTGAGTCTCTTGGTATCAATATCCACTGGATATTTTCCAATTTCCATATCATACGAAGAATCATGGCTTTTGTCCAGTCGAGTTCTAACACTGCTACTAGTAGGATCGTTAACATAGTGTTGGTGCCATTAAAAGTGTTATCAGTTTTTTTGTCATTCAAACGATAAGTATACCTAATTAGTATAGTTCGTAAATAATATATTCATAATTTTGGTATTTTGAATAATCAATGTCCGATCCCAAGGGCGACCCGAAGGGGCCGTCCGAGACAAAACCTCCAATGAATCTCAACCGGTTTATGATTTCAATAATAAATATCAAAATTCTGATATCTGATTATCTTGAACATGTAGATAAAAACTTAGGAAGATTATTTCCTATTAAAGTAGGTTATTTCTTGAGGGAATCATTAGAATTTAAAAATGATATTGTAGATATTAAGTCCATAGGTATTAAAAGAGTCAGACTGGAATTTAAATCGTACCATATCGCCAATTCCTTGGTTAACCACAATTTAATAAAAAGTAATAATCTAATCGCTTTCATACCTAAATTCTTCACACACAAAAAAGGAGTCATTCGAATGGTCGATACTTTTTTTTCAGAAATTTTTTTAAAAACTGAGATTGAATCTGATAGGCCAGTTGTTGAGGTTAAACGTATGAAAAGACGGGTAATCGACCCAGAATCGAAGCAAGTCAGCTATGTAGATAGACAAATGATAATTGTTACCTATTTAGGCAACAAAATCCCAGACACAGTAAATATTAATCTGGTAAGATTCAATGTAGAGCCATATGTACACCTTGTGGTGCAATTCAAGTGTTTGCGCTATAGTTATACACACACTCAATGTAAAACTAAAAAATGTTGTCGAACATGCGCTAATCAAGACGAAGAAGATGAAGAAAACAAAAAATGCGAATTAGAGAAATTCTGCATATATTGTAATACTTCAGATCACTCATCTATTTCTAGAAACTGCCCAGATTATATTAAACAATACAATATTAAAAAAACGATGGCCTACCAGAATACAACGTTCAAGGAAGTTCAATTTTTGATAGAAAATCCCACTTATGCAAAAATTTCCACAAATAATAGATTCGATATACTTAAAAATGACGAAAATTTCCCAGAATTGCCATCAACGAGTATGAATAACTTTCTTCTCAGAAAACCTAAAATTAACCACGCCACAGATAGAAATAATTCCAAATATCCAAACAAAGAAAATGCATCTCTTCGTCCATTTCGCCAACCTGTAAGACTCCTGAATCTACTTATACCAGGAATTCTTCACAGATCTCATCATATAATTTCAATAAAGATCACTCCAATATGACCCATATATCTGCCTCACCTTCTACTTCGCCCAAATATAATTCTTTATTCAATCCCAATGAAATCATTACACAAATTACCTCTTTTATATATGAAGTAATACAAAAACCAGAATCAATCAATGAAATTAAGATCAAAGACTATTTGTGTTCAATACTGAATAAAAGAGGCAATTTGTTCAAAAATATTGATATGAATAATGAAAATAGTATGAATACATAACTATTAATAGTGATGATGAGTACTAATCGTAATATAAAAATTCTCCAATGGAACATTCGATTTTTTCACCAGAACAAGGGTAGCCTTGAAAATTATGGCTGAAACCACAAAATAATTATCATTTGAAAGGTTATAACTTCTTACAAAAATGTAGAGATGATGGTTATGGCGGTGTCGGAATTCTTATTAAAAATTCAATCAATCATAAACAAGTGCCAGTCAATACGAATTTTAATAAAAATATAGAAGTTTGTGCAGCCGAAATAACTAACTGCAATCTTACCTTGGTATCAATAGATAAACCACCTAATATTAATGCAAACAAGAATGATTGGAAGCAATTGTTCCAACAATTTCCTGTAACAACAATCTGTTGTGGAGATTTTAATTCACCTTTTAGTAGATATATCACAAGGAAGAATGTTAGCTGATGTCGTAGACGATTTAGATTTCGTGGTACTTAATGACGGTACTCCAACAAGAATAACTCCTCCGAATCAATATAAATCAGCAGTTGATTTAACCATAACTCCTTCAATAACAAGTAAAATACACTGGCAAGTAATAATTGATGATACAATGGGATCAGATCACTACCCAATAATCATGGAATTGCAAACCGTATTTTTTTCTAATTTAATCAATCCAACATCTAATTGGAACGATTCCCGCGCAGATTGGCCCTTGTTCAAAAGTAATATCGAATCCAAACTGAATTCTTCTGACTTAAATTTGTCTACAAATGAAGACAAACTTTCCTTCTTTTTTGAATTACATTCCAATTCCGCAAATCAAGCAATACCTATAAAAAAACCAACAAACAGCTCTATCCTAGACCCTACTGGTGGAATGCTGACTGTTCATCAGCATCTAATCAACGGAAAAAAGCTTTAAATAAATATAAATGTCTGGCTAATTTAGAGAACTATTTGCATTATAAAAATGTTGCTGCTAAAGCAACAAGAATATTTAAGCAAAAACAGAAGCAATGCTGGATTGATTATTTAAATAGTTTAAATAAAAGTACTCCTTTGTCCAAAATATGGAACAAAGTTAAATGTATTAATAATAAATATCACCTAAACAAAAAACCCAACTTAACTCCTGAATTAATAGATCAAATTTAAGTCACGTTAGCTCCTCCTTCAGTGTCAAATCCCCCGTTTGTATCAACAGAAAATAATAATTTTTCATTTCAGTCTAAATCGGATTTCCTAGTAAAACCATTTATGTTAGAAGAACTGGACACTGTACAAAAAATTTCGCGAAATACTGCTCCTGGTATGGATAGTTTCACATATAAAATGATATATAATATACCCGTTTCAGCTAAAATGTTTCTTCTAGATGTATATAATAATTGGTGGCTTAGGCAAGACTATTCAGATAACTTGAAGGATATTATTATAACGTTAATACTCAAAACCAATTAAAAACCTGATTCACCTTAAACGTTTCGACCTATTTCATTACTGTCATGTATAACAAAGCATGTTGAACGTTTGATTATGAATCGGCTTGAGTTCTTTATAGAAAGTAACTCTTTGGCACCAAAAAGTCAATATGGTTTTCGTAGGGGTCAAGGGATACTAGATGCTTTAACACAACTTGTCTCAGATATACATTTTCGAAGAACAAATACTTACTATGTCTCTTTATTGACCTCAAAGGAGCTTATGATGTTGTAGATCATAATATTTTATTCAATAGAATGAATATGATGGGTATAAACAAAAAGGTATGCGCTAACATATTGGAACTTTAAGAATCGAAACATTTTCATTCAGGATAACAGTAATGTATTACATGGCCCCAGAACAGTGCATAATGGTTTACCACAGGACTCTATCCTTAGCCCTATCCTTTTTAATATCTACACCGCGGACTTTCATGACATTATGGACGAAAATATCAAAATAATTCAATACGCAGACGATATCTGTATCTATGCCTCCTATAATACCTATGAGCGATGCGTGAAAGAACTCAAACATGCAGTATACTGTATTAAAGGATGGTTAAACACAAACTTACTCATTCTTAGTGTTTTTAAATGAAACTCAAGGTCTCTAGTTAATTCCACAATATAATACAAGTTATTGAAAATTCTAAAAAATTGACAATTGTTTCGATAAATCAATATCATCGTCAGAATGACAGAAGTTACATTTCATTTTTTGCCTACCTGATGTTTAGTAGTTAATTTTGGCTAGACCAAGAAGTAACCTAACTTGTGATTGGCTTAATATATGTTTATAGAAAAAAGAAGAAGATGTGATATTACAAATATTGAAGCTTAGATATTATTAGCCCTATGGTGATATCCTGGATATCATTTTTCCAATGAGGATCAGTATAACTGTGCAATGATATAGAAAACCAGGAAAACTATATCTGCTGATCTTTACAATTATCACTTAAGAAGACAGTTTATTAGTGGAGAATTCCCTAGATTTAACTGTTCATTGACAACTTCATATTGTGGGTTTCTTAAATGTCTTCTAATTTCCAGTTCTTCAAGGAAATCCAGTTCTTGTTTCTTTTCACAAATATGCAGTACTTCTAGTTCTGTGTTAGGTGTCAATGAATGAATGGTGTCAAGTAGATGTTTTGCGTAGTAGGATTTATCTGGTTGTTTTAATCTGTATGCTCGTAAGTGCTCACTGTATCGTACTTCAAAATTCCTAAGGGTCTGACCCAAATAGACAGCATTACACTCTGGACATTTGAGTTTATATATACCTGACTTCTTTAATAGTGGTATTTTTGTTTTTACATTTAACAATTTTGTACTAACGTTACTTTCTGTTTTAAAAGAAATTGTTGTATTCGTTGCTGAAGATATTATCTTTGAAATATTATTAGAAATATTTCCTGCATATGTGATGGTTTTATAAGTTTTAATTTCATCAGCTTGTTTAGGATATATTAGTTGTAATGCCACTTTTTTCTCTTTTTTACTAATTAGCCTATTTATCATATCTAATGGATAACCGTTAGATGTTGCTATTTGTCTAATTGTATTAATCTCTCTATCAAAATTACATTTGTTCATAGGAACTGAAAAAGCTCTATGTATCATTGAATTATATGCCGCTAGTCTGTGTGAGACAGGGTGATTAGAATTGAATGGAATTGTCAGACCCTTAGGAATTTTGAAGTACGATACAGTGAGCACTTACGAGCATACAGATTAAAACAACCAGATAAATCCCACTACGCAAAACATCTACTTGACACCAATCATTCATTGACACCTAACACAGAACTAGAAGTACTGCATATTTGTGAAAAGAAACAAGAACTGGATTTCCTTGAAGAACTGGAAATTAGAAGACATTTAAGAAACCCACAATATGAAGTTGTCAATGAACAGTTAAATCTAGGGAATTCTCCACTAATAAACTGTCTTCTTAAGTGATAATTGTAAAGATCAGCAGATATAGTTTTCCTGGTTTTCTATATCATTGCACAGTTATACTGATCTTAATTGGAAAAATGATATCCAGGATATCACCATAGGGCTAATAATATCTAAGCTTCAATATTTGTAATATCACATCTTCTTCTTTTTTCTATAAACATATATTAAGCCAATCACAAGTTAGGTTACTTCTTGGTCTAGCCAAAATTAACTACTAAACATCAGGTAGGCAAAAAATGAAATGTAACTTCTGTCATTCTGACGATGATATTGATTTATCGAAACAATTGTCAATTTTTTAGAATTTTCAATAACTTGTATTATATTGTGGACTTAACTAGAGACCTTGAGTTTCATTTAAAAACACTAATATGAGCATATTCCACGAAGTAAGGGTCGAGACAGTCAATTTCATTACTCATTCTTGACAGAATCCAGTACAAAGCAACAAAAATATGTTTAGGCGTTATTTAGTCTTTCCCTTGTCATGCAATTCTGGCAGAAGCACAAGAACCTCCTCTAAATATTAGACGACTCTTTTTAGCTCGTAAACAAATTTTTAAATACAGATCATTTAATGCATTAATGATTTCAAAAATTGCAGATTTAAATATATAAAATCTTACCAACAACTACTGGAGGAAGA
The DNA here is from genome assembly GCA_963921935.1 of Galeruca laticollis. NCBI lineage: Eukaryota > Metazoa > Arthropoda > Insecta > Coleoptera > Chrysomelidae > Galeruca > Galeruca laticollis. The sequence continues at coordinate 77,198,754 of OY998177.1, forward strand.
AAAACTATCCACCACTAGCTGGATGCTTTTGTTGATACCCAAAATATTATAAATGTTTCTAGTAACCAAATATATCCTATTTATTGCTGCAAATTTGAGGCTATCTTTTTCAAGCCAAACATAATTCATCCTCATTTCCTCATTACACCAACATTCCCTCATTAAATAATACAATAATGAAAACTATATTGAATACAACTGTCTCGACCCTTACTTCGTGGAATATGCTCATATTAGTGTTTTTAAATGAAACTCAAGGTCTCTAGTTAATTCCACAATATAATACAAGTTATTGAAAATTCTAAAAAATTGAGAATTGTTTCGATAAATAAATTCAGATTGATTTATCGAAACAATTGTCAATTTTTTAGAATTTTCAATAACTTGTATTATATTGTGGAATTAACTAGAGACCTTGAGTTTCATTTAAAAACACTTATATTGAATACATTTATTTCAGAGTCACACCTTCATAAAATAATTCTATTAAGGATAATTTACCAAACTCAAGGCTAAGCACTACATTATATTTTACGGAAACTTTCGTAGACTATGCATTATGATAAAAGATCGTGAGCGACGCGGAGCAGAATCATGGAAAGCATATATATATATATATATATATATATATATATATATATATATATATATCCGTTTAGTTGCTTTTCCACAAAAGCAGTACACTTGCAGATGGTGAGTGACTTAACTTCAGAAACTTTTAGTGCCACTTTTCGTAGAATTCGTGCGGGATGCGGTAAACCCTCTTAAATGCTTTCGATAATAACAGTAACTTTGTTACGAATTGCAAAAACTAGCCAAATTTCTCTCAAATAACCAAACCTCTCTTCAAGGAACTTTTAATGATTTAGGTGTTTCTTGGAAGTATATACCCGCCTTTTGCCCTGTTTTTGGAGGTAGCGGGAGTAAAATTGGCACAGTCATCTGAAACGTATATATGAAAAATGTGATACTTCGGTGTTAACACCGTGCCACTTTCTTATAGGCCAGCCACTAACAACAATACCGGATTCAGACCTTCGAGAAGTTCCAATTAATCAATTATATAGATAACAGTTGCTGCAACAAATGTAACAACACCTTGGCAACTATGGTCTCAAGAGTACATCAACGAATTACAGACTCGTATCAAATGAAAATCTAAGCACCAAGGGCTAAATCTGAGTGCTTTAGTTCTAATAAAAGAATACAATTTCCCTCCTCTTAAATGGAAACTGCGCAAAATAACGGAGATTCATCCTGGAAGTGACAGTGTCAAAAGGGTAGCAAATATTTTCACTGCGAAAGGAACAATCAAAATATCCTGGTCCAAGATGTATGTACTACCCATTCCTGATGAAGGGGACAATATATAAATAAACGGTTTTAAAGATTAAAACTAACTTTTCTGTGACCTTGAACAATATTCAATCATAAAATTGATCAATCGTATACTCTCTGGAGGCTGTATCGTGCTAAAAAACTAAAAATTCTCCAAAAATGACAAAAATTTGGTACTCCAAGTACCATAGCACCCGTTGTACTGGCTTTAGTGAACTAAATATCAATAGGGTTTATCTTTGAGACGCTCTGAATAATATCGAATCATAAAGTTGGTCACTTGTATATACTCCGGAGGCTGTATCGTGCTAACAAACTGAAACTTCTCCAAAAATGACAAAAATATCGTACTTGAAGTACTGTAGCACCTGGTGTATTGGCTCTGGTGATCTGAAAATCAATAGGGTTCATCAGTGAGATGTTCTGAATAATACTCAATCATAAAATTGGTTACTTGTTGAACTCCGGAGGCTGTATCGTGCTAACAAACTGAAATTTCTCAAAAAATGACAAAATGTCGTACTTCAAGTACCATAGCACCCGTTGTACTGGCTTTGGTGAGCTGAAAATCAATAGGGCTTATCTGTGACATGTCCTCAACAATATTCAATTATAAAATTGGGGTCCTATTGCTCTCCGGAGACTGTATCGTGCTAACAAGACATGTAACGAAAAGTGGCCGATGACAGCGACGACGACGACGACGACGACATGCACAAAGGATTTTTTTCTAAAAACCGTTTTTTCGTGTTGTTGCTGATGGAAAATGTGAAAATAACTCGAACAAATTTCTCAAAACTTTTTTTGGTGTAAACCAATACTTTTCTCGCATATTAGATAGGTTGGGCGGAAAAGTAAAAAATGTTATTCTTGCGCTTTATGTGTTTAAATAAAAAAACACAAGTAGTTTAAGCTATTATTGTTTTTACCTACAGAGTTATCTACCATTTCAAGACTTTTGATTAAAATATTTTGTATCGTGATCTTATTCGCATTCTGTTGTCATAAAATCAAATATAAACAATATAATATAAATGAGGATGTCAATTTTGATATATGCCAACAAAAAGTTAAATAAAACCAGAAAAACCCAATTTCCAAAGTATTTGTCCCGGGTCGGAAAATTACAACCTAAACGCTGACAAGGCCACTTTTTCCAGTTGAGGGAAAGTGTGAATGAGTGGTGCGGGATTTTGAATGGAAAAATTAAAAAGCCATATTATTATCAGCATTTCAATGGAAAATGAGATACCCATACCTTTAGAAGATGTAGTGCACCCCATTATGCTCGAAAGGCCCAAATATTTTTGTTTCCGGATAAATGGATAGGTAGGAACAGCATTTTTCCTTGGCCGGCAAGGTCTCCCGATCCTACAATACTGGATTAGTATTTAAAGGGTAAGCTCAAAGATCTAGTTGATAAAGAACGTCCAACAACACCTGATGATACGAAAAATAGAATTAGAAATATACCCGCTACCGAAATTGAAGACTAACTTTATGCGTGGCCAGGAATGGTGGACACATTGAATGTTAAAATGGTTTAATATTAAAGTTTGTTTAATAACGTTAATGTGTTGTTTTCATGTTTGTTATGTTATACCATTGTTGTGATTGAAATTGAATAGAAATTAAGTTCAAAACTGTTCCTTTATTTGTCCATGGCGTGTTTAGCTACGAAACTTTAAAAAACAATTGAAAACTGTATTATCTATTTTGTTTCTTTAATAAATTCATTAATAAATTATTTTTTATGCAATAATTTAATCTACTTCGCAATTCGAATAAAATAATCATACTGTTTCATCTAAAATTTCGGAGCAAACTATGAGAAACGATTAACTTAACTTTGTAAAACACGTCCCATCGCGACGGCGGCAAGAACCAAAATTCCGTCATGTAAAACTTAAGTTACATTTTTTACTTACATTCCAAGAAGTTTAGCTTCGACTCCCGCCCTTATTTTACGTCCTATGTGAATTTAAAAAAATATTTACAGCATTTTCTCTTTGCCGATTTCCTTTGATGAGTTTTTTCCCAAAACCTTACGTCTATTAGTTTCTGAGATACGGTAGCTCATCACCCTTAATGAATTACCGTATATGTAGTATGTGCAGGTACCTATAGGGGTGGGTAAAGGGTTATAGGGTTATATATAACAAATTATATTGTAATCTATTAAAAGATTATAATTTATTACATTTCTACATTCAAACAATTTGAAACTTTGTTTTCAATATCGTGTCATAAGGTTTTTTAAGGGTTGAAACATCATAATGATTATTTATAACCACATAAACTATTGGAAATATTTTTATTTATGATATATGCACGATAAAAAAAGCTTGAGATAAAAAATTGTATTTTTTGTAATTTTGTTCTTTAAGTGGGTTTCTAGATGCTGAAATATACTTATACTACATATTAACACATAGTTTGGTATTCTTTCAGTATAAAAAACATACATCTGTATAGTTTTATTATTTATTGACTTGTAAGGAGAGTATGTTGAAAAATAAAATCAAATTTTGAGAAAAAATGTTTTATTTGTTTATTAGTTTACGAAATTTTCCAGACAATCCTAAGTTACATCTCTTGTATATCTCGTAGATCAAAAATATATACAAACAATTCACAAAATGGTTTATTTAAGGTTCGATACACTTTTCAAGCTCAATACGGGTAGATCCATCACTGTTACTTTAGTTTTTGCAGCTAGTCACATTCAACGACACACCTTGAAATATAAATCTTTGATAATCAGAGATCGGTGATATGACGTACATACACACAATATCAAAAGTGACATCTTTTAACGAGATCTCCGTCTCAATAGATTGCCGGGAATGCTACGTAATTAGCTATTTTGTCGGTCTTCTGGTAAGCATATATCATTTTTTGAAAATAGCACAAATGGATAATTGGAAAAAAAGTTATTGTGGTTTGTGATTTTAATGAAAATTAAAAGAAAGGAATCAATGGTGAGTAATCAAAACGATATAATTACAAGGTCCAAATCGTGGTTCGTCATAATTAAAAATACAAATACAGATCAGCAAACGATGACTAGAAGAAGATATCAACGAATCTGTATAATTTGATGGAAAAAATACAATATTTTGTTATTTGTGTCTAATCCCATTCAACAAGTTTATTTTTTACTTTTTATTAGTATTGATTATATAAAAAAATCTCCTTTCCTCGACTCCTTCCTGTATACATGGTATCATCCTTTAATTGTCGCTGTTTTTTTAATGATGAAAAAAGTATCAATTTTGTTGTTGTAACTTAAACAAAAGAATTACCTCGAAAGTGATCATGGTCTCTCCACCTTAACAGGCCAAGCAACAGAAGTAGTCTAGTTCTTAAGTTGGAAATAATGAAAAAATCAGATAAAGCTCGTAATAATTCGTACGATCGCTCATTCGATTCCAAATGATGTGTAGAAAGATGCAAACCAACAGTTTTTTAGCACATAAATAATTGTGAAAGTTATAATAAAATGAAAATGAAAACTTGTCTTTTGTTAACATTTCAAACACTATGAATAATTAAGAAATTCTGAAAAAGGCTATTAAAGGGGAGGAAACTGCCGTTAGAAAAGAACTGCGTCCCTAAACTTTATCTCTATTAATAATAATTTTAATTTGCCGCTGAAACTAGTATCCGCGCGTTAAATTCGTGAGGCAACAAAGCGAGTGCATCTCATAAAAAATTTTTAAAGTATCTAATATTAATATAAAAATTATTGTGTAATCTAAACACTTCAAAGAATTTATTCTCGATAGAAATACATTTTTCAATAAGCTAGGCGATTGTTAATTAACAAAATTATAGCTGACCCATGTCTTTATTGAAGACAACAAAAAATATTTAAATAGTTGTCCAACAAACTAGTGTAGCTTTTATTTGCTCAATTATATTCAATTAAAACATTCAAACATGGGATTTCTTTGGTATAAATTGTTAAAAATAAAAATTAATAAATAAAATTCTTTAATAAAATATGATCGTACAATCAGTTATCTTTGTTGAAGTATGGTAAAAATCACTTATCAGATACTCTCTGTTCCTCGGTCTATTATAGGTGTTAAATTTTAACAGATTGGAAGCACCCGGCTGGTCGTTATTGTTTTTTCTTTCTCATTTTCGGATTTTTTCTTATTCGCAGCATCATTATTCCTTTGCTTGTCAATCGAAACAATCGACCTAAAAGTGGATAGACGGTCAGAAATGGCGAGAAAATAACTAACCAAGTTAACACGCCTGGTGTCGGGCGATAATTCGTCTCGAAACGTCACAAATTCTGGAATAATTGAAGGTGAAAACATCTTTTGTTTTTTCTCGAAGAAATCCGAGAACCAGTGAATGGTAGAATTGCAACAGGGTTGCCATATTTTTTGCAAATAATTAATGAAATAAAAACTTTTCTTAATGTTCTTAAATTTTACGGTAAGTTACATCTTGTAGGTTATACAGTATATGGTATTTGTAATTTCATATTAGTAGTCGAATTCCTAAATATCTTTTTTTTTTCTCTTCTTCTTTTATGGTAAGTTTATCTGACTTTCGACGATTGTAAGCTACATTGTGGGTTCGGTGTTTTGGAACTGGTACCTTGGGCTCGTCGACTCCTGTATTTTGGAATCACTTTTGAAGAAGGAACGTTGCGTTAGTTCGAGAAGTAGACTTGGTGGAAACTTTGTGGGTTGGAGATATTGTCTGGAGAAATAGGGATTCTGGACATTCAGTATTTGGATTTGGGTTTCAAGTTTCTCATTAGGTTTCAGTTGGAGGGAGGTCACTTGAGATACAGGTGTGTCTGGGAAGAGTTATTGTTCTGTTAGGTTGAAAATTGGTTTGTCGCTTGGATTGCTTATCAGTTGAACTTAAAAGATGTCTCGTCGGTTTGCGGTTATAATAATAATAATAATATTTATTCGCCATGTAAATTTACAATTACAAAATATATACGTACATAAAAATCTCATTAAATTTAGAAAAACCACAGGAGGGCAAGCCCTCATGCGTAGCATAGAATAAAACATTTAAAATATAAGTATTTGTATAAATCTTGAACATCACCTAGACAATCTAAAATTAAAATTAAAATTGCATTGTTGAGTTTGATTGATGCTCTAATATTCGTGATAATTTTAAAACATTTACACAATTTTATGAAACAACTAAACAACTATGTAAGTGAATAGAAGAGAGAGAGAAGTTCGTGGGAGATTTCTGTTGAGTGGAGTATTTTTGGGTGAAGTTGAAATTTTCTTGTGGAGCCCTAGTGTAGGATTAGTTTCCTCTTTAGGGCTGGGTTGGGGGTGTGTTGGGTGGTTTTGTGCGCGTTGACTGAGAAACTGAGTTGGGGGTAGAAGAATTTATTTAAGAAGTGTCTAGGAAAATGTGTTTTTAAAGGTGTATAGAATTTTGAGGAAATTGAATGGGCTTTTCGCTAGAAAATAACTGGAAGGTTGTTTGTGTTGGGGTGTGTAGGGGGATGATGTTTGGAAGCAGCGAAGCTCAAAAGTTTGTGGACATGGTATGATAAAAAGTGCCTGGGATTGGAGCTTAAATGTTGAAGACGAACCATGTATCGTTGCCGATACATAGATATATGAGTTGACCTGGCTAGGTGTCGGAATTATTGAAGTTATTTAATGTAAAAGGGTGTTGTTAACTGAATTTGAAATGTCTCCGATATTGAGGAGGAATATAATGAAATATTAGTGATTCAAGATTTTTATTGGTTTTGGGAATTTACGAAAGAATAGGAAAGTAAGAAAATGCAAGGCAGGCGTTCAGCAGGGCGCAGAGCGAAGGGAAGACCTCTTCTGGCAGGTTTTTAAGTGCCTGCCTCGAGATTCCGTCGTGCCCTGGGGCACTGTTTCTCCCCGCTCGGCCCGCCAGCTGAACTCCTTCGATTGTGAATGGTGAAAGAAGCGAAGAGTTCTCATTTGGTGGGATGTGTACGTCGGTTTCGACGGCAAAGTCCCTGAGAAATTGGGGGTTATCGTGTGGTGAAAAGACAGTTTGTAGGTTATTTTTGAGGCGGTGTCTTTGTCTTCGGATGTGTAGATCTTCTGTCCTTGCACTTCGAGATGTGATTCTACCTTTCTCTTGAGGCCGACGAGGCGGTAGAATTTTTGCCAAAACACGCGTCCATGTCTGAAGTCCAGTCCGGCTGTTTCGGCCTTCCATTTTCTCTGCTTTTCAGCATTGTGTTTTGACTGCGGGATCTCGAGTGCGGACGTATAACCTGTATAACTGTCTTTTCTGACGAATTTTCTGCAAAATTCTTTGCGGAAGGGCATGAGAATTGGTGTGTACGGTGGTGAGGGAGACGGCGATGTCTTGTGCATCGATTAGGAGGGATTGGAATTCTTCTGCGTGATTATCTATGTCATCAGTGTTCTGATGAATGACGGGTTGTGGTAAATTGGTAGAGACGTGGTTTGCAAAGGAATTCCAATCGGCTTTTTTAAAATCGCGAAAAGTGAAATTCGTTGATGGTGGTGGTGTTGGGTTGTGTAACGCGGTTTTGACCAGGAGTGAAACGTGGTCTGATGTTATCGGGTCGCCTATAAAGCATTCGTCGTCCACGAGAGTGATTAATCTGTCTGTGCAGATTATATAATCGACTATGAAGGAGCCGAGGTTACTTACTAGGGTTGGATTATCATTTATAATCCGTGAGATGGGAAGTGAGACGAGTTGGTCGGCGGGTAGTCTGTCGTTGAGGTTGGTGTGTTTATCACCGAAAAGAATGTTGCGTGAGTTTAAGTCACCCATTATTATGGCTCGTGGTGGAGAGGATGCATATTCGAGGAGGTCGATTGATAGTGGTTGGTTGGGATGTTTGTAGTAGGAAAAGAATGTCGTCGTGGTATTATTCCACGATATGTCGATGGCTATGTAATCCAAGTTCTGTTGAGACAGAGGTGCAGGGAGGGGGTGTGGTGACGTGGGGAGACCGTTTCGTACGAGAAGTCCGTTGCCGTGACAGTAGAAGTTCCTGTCTAGGTGGAAGGTGGTGTAGCCAGTGAAGCGAGGAGGGTTCTTTAAAAGAGTGTCTGTGATAGAAAGTACTTGTATGTTTTAGGAGTGCAGAAGGTGTTTGAAAATATGTCGTTTCCTGGCTAGACCTTGGCAATTCACGGTCCCGGTAAGAAAGTCCATGACATAATTTGGTCTTATGGTGGTGAATGCAAAGTGGACGCGGTTGCCAGCGCCACTAGTTACGGAACAAATGTATCCGTAAAAGGAGGGGACGAGGTGAGTTAAAGTGTCGGCGACTAAGCCACGGGCCGTCGGGACGGCGTTCATGATGGTAGTAACCAAGATCTTGATCAAGATCTTGGAGTCGGTTGTCAGGTCGTATGGGGTAGGTGGCTTTTCAAGAGTCACGGGTGGGATCTCTTGTGCGGATTTCGGTGCCTCCAGCCGCTTGGGGCACCGAGGGTGGAAAGCGGGGTGTGGACCGCCGCAATTTTTGCAGAGTGGTTCATTTGCCTTTGGGCAATTGGCGGATTTGTGGTCGGTGGCTCCGCAGGAGGGACATACCGGTTTGGCCCTGCAGAATTCGGCAAGGTGGCCTGTGCTTGAGCAGCGGTTGCAGAATTTCGGTACTGCAGGTAAGGGGTTGGCGCGGTTGGAAGCCTCACACTCATGTATGAGGCCGTGGAAGTTCATGCCGTAGGAGAGGGCAGCATGGTAATCTCTTTTGGATTCAGTAAGAGTATGGAACATTGAGGTGACTTTGCCATGACGGCGTGACATTATGCGCCAAGACCTGGTGGCGGGAAATTCAATGTCTTTGAGGATGGTCTCAAATTCTTGGTAGGTGATGGTGGTGTCTACATTTCTGCAGACCAGAGAGAAATGGGGCTTGCGGGATCGAGAACGTTGACGGTCTTGGCGAGTGGGGCTGAGGGGGATGATGGTGACTTGGTCGTCACCGAGAGTGTTGCGAAGCCTTTTTGCTAAAGCTTCGTGGGGGAGATCGAATGGTATTTTAAGAAGCGCAGTTCGGTTTGAATTTGCCTTCAGATGAGCGATATTTCCTCTCAACAGCTCGTTGGTGTTGAGAAGGTTGTAAAGTTCTCGCTGGGAGGTGTATTTTTGTGGGAGATTGCGGATGTTAAGTGTCTGAAGTAGGGTGTTGGATTGAGTTAGTTGGGGTTGTCTAGTTTGTTGGGGTTGAGTTGGCTGTTGTCGTGGTGGCTGTTGTTGTGGTTGGGTGGTTGGTGGTGGTGGGGTAGGGATTTTGCGTTCTCGGTTAGGCATAGTGTCTAAGCGAGTGAAGTTTCCCTGCTCAGTGCGGCTGTTGGTAGCCGTGGATAGGTGAGATTTGGCTGAATAAGTTGGGTATGGACTGCGGGATGATTGAGGTGATTTTTGTTTGGTTTGTTGTTCTTTTTCGGATGTTAGTTTGTTGATAAGTGCAATGGCTTTACTAAGTTGGTAGGTGAGGTTGTTTATTTGTTGAAGGAGTTTTCATCTTTGTAAGCGTCGGCGGTGGTTGGATTGGGGGGGGTTCTGACCAATTCGGGGAAGTCTGCTTTAGAATAGATGGATGGTGGAGGAGTTTTTTGGCTCCTGGTGCGGATTGAGGAGCGTGTCGAAGACATGGCGGTGGACGAGAGGTACGAACGAATTCTTGTTTCGTTCTTGCGCGGAACTATTAGTGGGTGAGATGGCTGACAAAAGCCGGCAGCGAACTCACTGCCGGAGGGAGTTTCCTCCCCGGTTAAAGGTTTCCTGACCCTTTTTGTCTGCTGGTTAGTATTTTATATTTACCTGAATCCGGATACTTTCGTCTTGTGTGGGTTGGATGTCGGTTGACTTCTTGTTGGTTCTTCGCTGTCGCTTAGTTGGTATAAACGATTGTTATAAATAAAATCCGCTCTAGAAAGAGCGGGATTTCATAAATAGTAAGGCTCTATGAAGAGCCGATTTTCATAAATGCGCTTGCCCTATAAAGGACAGGTTGAGATAACAATCTCAGTTGTTGCGTCGATTCCGGCGGCAAGGGCTTCTGGAAATACATGGCTTGAATCAGTGACCAAGTTTTCCGTTGGGCTACTACTTGCAGGTGACTTTCTTCGACCGATGTGTTCACTACACTCGTGTAAGTGAATAAATAAATAAACCCTAAGGTATCCGAGAGGTGTGGATACACCTGTTTCGGCAAAACACAATTAAAAATACAAGTCAAAACAAATTCACTAAATTTATATTATTGCATCTTATTGAACAGTTTTGAATAAAATAAAATTAGGACCAAAGTAAATATATGTATATATGGACAATAGTAGATTAAGGCGAACGCAGAAATTTGAGTAAACGTAACTTCTATATTTTTAAAGTAGGTGAAGTAATATGTGTTTACCCCACCATAACAATATGACAGAAATTGCTCGTCTCTTCCAAGAGAAATTCTTTCAATTTTTCTTTGAAAACAATAACACTACTCGTATTCTTGATACTATTCGGAATACAATTATAGATTTTCGGAGCTAGAAATGAATGAGATCGTTGACAGAAGGACTTTATCATTCTCGGAGCAATGTAGTGGCTTTTGTTTCTAGTTACATATCTATGTGCAGGTAAGTTTCTTAATCGATTAGTACACGATTAACCCATTTATGAGTTGACAATACGAGGTATTGCGAGTGATTCGGTCTCTGAGATGCGATGTAGTTTGGGTTTTGCATTGGAGGTTGAAAAGGAAGATGATATCAAAGATCCTCGCGATTATCCGTATACAGCTGCTGAGGATCTGAGCACCGTTGAAATTAACTTAGGTCATATTAATGCGTTGAAATGTTTGATGAATCACGTGTGAGTGGTAATTTCCAGAAATTACACAGTCAGCTAGTGCATGTCGTAGGTCGACTAATTTTGAAGCAGCAAATGCTAGTGATCGATAAAAAGCGAAATTGGATGGATTGATATCTAAAGCACTTTCATCACTCGAAGCATTGAGCAGTCAAGCTTCCAGATAGGAGCGTTATCGTCAAACTCAACCCCCCCCCCACCCCCAGTTAGAAATTATTTCCCAACCTGGACCATCTTTTGCAAATTTGTCAACTATTCGTAGATCGACTCTCAACAATGTAAGACAACCTTCTGATCTTGGCAATGTGTCCAGAAACCTGTCTAATATTAAGACGATCTTGCCTAGTAAGTGGGGTTAAGTGTTTTCTGGAGATTCCAAAAGTATTTCGTTATCAAGCTTTCTGGAAAAAGTGGAAGAGTATTTGTTAGATAGTGGTATAGATTTATTCTCTGGTAGGGCTTATCAGTTTCATTTGACTTATGGAGAAGAGGTTAACTCTTGGCACGAATTCGTGGATCTATTACGGGAAGAGTATTTATCAGTAGACTATAATGAGAAACTGTTCGAGGAAATTAAGAGTAGAATTCAGGGTCCTGATGAAAGTATGGGAATTTATTTGGTAGTGATGACTGGTTATTTCAAGAGATTTACTCGTTCCATTTCAGAGGAGACACAACTTTAGATTTTGTTAAGGAATATCGCGACGTATTACCAAAATAATCTTGGGCTAGTGGATATTAATAGCGTGCATGAGTTGTTGACTTTGGGTCGAAAATTGGAGGCTAGGAAATTTGCTATTGAAAATTATAGTGTACCTTCGAGGAGGTCGAATTGTTTGGAGCCAGACTTAGCTTATGAGTCTTTGCATGTGGAACCAGTGTTTGAGTTTGGAACTCCACCCCACCCTACTTCGTCTTCTACCCCTAGAGTTAATGGAATAGTTTGTTTCCGTTGTAAGCAGGTTTCCGGGCCGGGTTACTTGCCCTGACTGCTGTCCCGGATTCAACAAGAGAAACGAGCCAAGACGTGCCTAAATGATCGGATAGAGTGCGTCAGTGAAAAACCCCCCCGTCAGTAATTTTCGTGCCGTCATAGATTATCTGTTGGATCATGCCAATAATGATGAACGTCTTTATCTAAAGGTGGGTATTCTAGGTAAAACTTTGTTAGGTCTTTTGGATTCGGGCGTTTCAAGAACTATTTTAGGAAGTAAGGGTTATGAGTTAATTTCTTGTTTAGGTTTGACTTGGAATAAAAGTAGGTCGACTAATTGAACAGTGGCAAATGGTGATGTGTTACAGAGTATTGGAACCATAGCGTTACCCGTGGTTTTGAGGGGTCGTATGCGGTTGATTGAAGCTCTGGTTTTCCTTGAATTAACTCATATTTTGATGTTTGGTGTAGATTTTTTGAATTTAATGGTCTACGACCCAAACCTTCTTCACGATGAGTAACATTTTTCGGCAGAACCTGTGTTATTGGATAGTGTGGAACATATGTCGTCTGGCACTATAAGGACTTGATGCCATATTCTACGCAACCGCCTCAAGATGAAAATCAACCCTTCCGGGTTAATTTTCTTTGGCGAAAAGGGGGGGAAATGTAACGCGAAAAATTGCCCGATCGTTGAGAATATAATTTTGGTATACCTGCTACGAACTGTATAAGCTGTAATCTTTGGACGAAGAAGCTAGTTATATAAGAATTGCCTTGGCGAGTAGAGGTCACCACAAAACCTACCTGCCGGAAGCCATCACCACCGATGTAGCCGTTTTAAGTAGCGGTTGCAAATTCACCACTCGTCAAATAGTTCAAGTGAAAGAACTCAAAAATCTGAGGGGTTTTCGTTACCTTTTTTTTTTCTTTTTCCCTGAAACTATGCCACGATTGCAGACCTTGGAGACGTAGTATAGCTGGAATTTTTCCGTAGGCTTGATCTCCTACCCAACTGGACGAATACCAGGAGGGCTTGCGTCTTAGAGTCGCCTTGATCGAGGGATTCGTCTACTGTGTCCCGTAACTAGCTGTAAAATTATTTTTCCGCCTACTTCTATCCAAAGTATACATTTCCTGTCCTCATTGTAGGGAGCAAAGTCGTACTTTTCCTCCCTAGGGATGTAAAGTAAAAGTGACGTCATAGTACGTTATCAATGAAATAATTTTTGCAATTCCGAGACTAAAGTGGTTACTTTAGTCTCACATATTAGAAACTATGTTAGACCCAAAGATATAAAGGGACAGTCAAAATTCCAAGGGATTTGAAGTACAAATAAAAACTTACACCTCCGATGCCTAGCCAAGCATTTTAGAAGTCCGTTCTCGATGCCCAGCGAAGTTTCATGAAAGTCGCTCCTCGATGCCCAGCCAAGCATTTTAAAAGTCCATCTTCGATGCCCAGCCAAGTTTCGTAAAAGTCCATCCTAAGAAGTATTTATTAATTTTGTTTGTTAGTTTCACAATTAAATTATTGAAAATGTCTTGTTATTTGAGGGAGGCGGAAAAATCATATGTATAACATGGGTGTAAAGAACCTTTTGCTCCCTCGAATGATTACTGCCCTCGGCTTCGGGAGGAAAAGTAGCACTTTTTTCCCTTGTTATACAAATAGCTATTTTCTCCCATTTCGATTATCAATTAATAAGTTTTATTAATTATTTTTTTGAATAATTAATAATTTTTTTGAAAAATCGCCTTTCACCTACTTTTTTTTAATTAATTAACTTTTTGTTTTTATATACATTTCGTCAATTCTTTCAATAATTTCACTCATTTCTTCACTTTTTTATATACATTGTAGAAGTTTATCTTTGGATAAATAGATAAACTTAATAAATTTATAAGGTACGGGTATACCAACGGTGCGTACATTGGCTATACATATATTTTATACTTTTTTTGATATACCAATTATTTTTTTGCGGTAATCCGCATTCAATCTGCATATCAGATATTAATATATGAATTTGAAATTGTATGATCTTTGATTCGTTAAGTGATAGACTATTTGTCTCATTATTGTTCATTTTCTTGAAACTTTGTACACGAACGTGTGACTGTCTGTTTCTTTTGAATGTTTGATTAAGGATTTTATCTTGAACTGCATTGTAAGATCCTCTAGCCTTCCGCTCATAGTTATTTGTATACTTCTGGTACTTCAGTCTTCAGCTGGGTCCAGGTTTTGTTTAATATAAATTGTAATAGGTCCAATAATAAATCAGAGACAGGGGATATTTGATGTTTTACTTGTAAAATCTTACCGGACAAAACCTTTAAGTGTGGGAAAGTGTACTAACCCTCTGAGGAGTTGGGGGTTAGTATAAAGGAGTCTTGAGTGAACGATGAAATAAAACAATATAGTTTGTTTAAATCTTCATATATTTAAACTAATGTTCAATTTAAACTTGTTGACGCGTTTCACTAACACAGTAGCTTTGTCAAAACGAATGAAGGTACAATATAAAAATGTCTTAATATATACAGTGCTAAATCTATTTACTAAGGTTAACAATGGTATTAAAAGATATTACCTGGAAATTCATTCACTACAAACATTCCTAAGCTATCTTCTAGGTAAAGAGGTTCAATGAAGGAGACTGATTGATATCTACTTGGTCGTTAAGGAGATTACCTGAATATTTATTTTTGTTAATCTCTAGGGCTTCTAATAAATTTAAACTAAAGGATTTACCGACTACATGGAGAATTTCAAAATTTGGGTCGAAAATGTGTTGGTTTTCTAATAAATGATTTGAATAGTTAGAATCTAATTTTTTGTTGTCATAGCTACATTTGTGTTCCGAAATTCTAGTTTTAAAATTTCTAAAAGTTCTACCGATATAAATTTTATCACAATTGTCATTACGACATTTTAATTTATAAACTCCTGATTTGTTTAATTTTGAAGATATAGATTTATTATTTTTAATGAATTTGGATAAATTGTGATCAGTTTTGAAGGAAATATTCATGTCTAAAGTTTCTAAAAATGATTTAATTTTTAAGGATGGTGTTCCAAAGTATGTTGTCTTGAGTGCTTGCCTAAACTTCTCTGGTGCCCTATTTTTGATTCCGACATAAATATAGAAGAATCCACCCCTTCTTCGACTCGAAGCTAGTCGACTGGCGAGCACAGATTGGTATACGGGGCAATCTGACATCTAAACGAGCACTGAGGTAGGTAGTGTGGTGAGAAAAAGGCTCGTTATATATTACTTGTTTCTTGTTCTTTTAAGTTTGGACGTATCATAACTTTAGGTAATGTTTATTCAAATATAAGTTTAACAACTCTTTAACGTAAATGGAAAGGTATAAGTAAAATTCGCAAATTTGAAAAAGAAACTTTTTTATAATTAATAAAATTCATTTTAAATAATAAATTTTTCTCTTATAACAACAAAAATTACCAACAAATCTATGGAACACCTATGGGCTCTTCAATATCTCCTATTTTAGCAAAATATGTTATGAATTATATTTTAGACTGTTATATCTGTTTTACCCTTTAAGCTATTATTTATCAAAAAATATCTAGATGACATAATATTATCTCTTCCATGTGGTGAAATAAATAATAAACTCTTTTACTTTAATAGCTTCGATCCTCATATACAAATTACAATAGAAAGGAAAAATACAGAACAATATTCACCTTTTCTTGACACTATTTTGAATAAGTTAAAATGTATGAGGTATTGTAATCTGTGTTAATTCTGAATATACGAATCCCAGTGAGTTTTTAAAAGATGTTGTTCATTCAACGGGAATATCCGAACTCTGCCACAAAATAAAATTTTACCTGACTTGTATCAATTTGAGGATTACTGAAATGTTCGAACTGTGCCGCAACCATTTAGTTTAATCCTATTAGAGTCATTAGGGTTTATAATAGATAAAATCGGAGGCCCATAGAATTATGTATAATTCTGAAAGGTTTCAAAGATTTCTTGTATTAAATATTTTGAAGAAATCTTGATTGTTTTTATCGATATTTAGGGGATTAGGGGAAGGATGTTGATGCACTTACACTATATAAGAGTTATAGTTGTATTCAGTTACTTCATATCGATCTACAGAAGTTAAGAGTGTAGTACACATAGCAAACAGTGACCAAAATGGAGAACAAAGCATCTACAATGTATAGTGAAAGAGGAAATAAATTAATAGTGTTGAACAGTTATAAATTTACGAAAGCTAATACTAGCAAATGTGGAAACATTAGATGGAAGTGCTGTAACGCAAAATGTCCAGTTAGAGTGTACTCCCACGTTTCTGATGAAGAAACAATCACAGAAGTCAAAGGAGAACACAATCATACTATGGAAACGAACCTATCAAGAAAAGCAGTGAGTAACAGCATTAAAAGGAAAGCGACTGAAGATCCCACTGAGAAACCCTCCAAACTAATTTGGCAAGAATTGGTGTCAAATAATTTCGCGGAGGATATCAACACCGAAGATATTGACCGAATAAGGAAAAATATTCACGCGGCGAGAAGAAAAATTTTACCCCTATTGCCTAAAAATCAGAAAGAAGTATTTAATAGTGTTCGTGAGTTACAATTACGAACGAACCGAGAAGAGGAATTTCTATTAACAGCAGACCAGGTATTTAAAATTATTGTGTTCTCCTGTTTTTCCAACCTTAATTTTTTATGTAATTCGGATTGTATTTTGATGGATGGGACTTTTAAATACTGTTCAACTTTTTTTCACCAAATGTTCACCATTCATGGTTTTAAAAACGGCTATTACGTACCTCTTGTTTTTTGTTTGCTGCCGGACAAATCAAGTCAAACATATTCAAATTTGTTTTTAATTTCAAGACAAAAATGTGAAGAAGTAGGCTTAAATTTTCAACCTAAAGAAGTCGTAGTAGATTTTGAACTAAGCATTCATAACGCTATATATGAATGTTTTGGCAGAGATCAAATTCTTTTTGGTTGTAAATTTCATCTCTGTCAAGCTTGGTTTCGTAAGATTCAGGAGTTTCATTTGGTACAAGAGTACAGACAGAAAGGTTCTGTAATTGGCGAATACTTAAAAGTACATTTCGGTATTATGTATCTTAGTCCTGAGGAAGTTGTAGAATTTTTTTATAATGAACTACATTTTTTGCTTCCGAATGACGAAAGAGTTATAGAATTCCGAATTTATGTCAATAAAACATATATAACGCAAAATTCGATATTTCCACCACTTATTTGGGCAAATAATGCATCCTTTTTTAAGAGAACAACGAATTCTTGTGAGAGTTTTCATTCGCATTTCGGTGCTTCTTTTTACAAAGCACATCCAAACATTGTTCAATTTACTAGTGTGTTATTGGATTTACAAACGGAGGTATACGCGAAAATTCGTTCGGCAAACCAAAGCCAGAAAAAAACCAAAAAAACTAATAATGTTAAAATTAATTTCATTAATGATCATTTGGATCAATATAGGAAAAATGTTATTACTCGCTTTATGTTTGTGAAAACGGTTGCATGTAAAAATCTTCCACACGTTTAATTTTTTGTTTTTTTATATGTTTATGTATATTGAATATATTTTATTGTAATGTAGATGTAATTTTTTAGAAGTGGCAAATATACGTTGAAAATATATGTATGTTATTAATATTTTCTTATATTGAATTTGAGTACCTAAAGTTCAAGGTAAATTATTAAATCGGATTAGGCTATTAGACCCCTACTGGTTTGGTAGTTAATCTCCAAAATTTTAAACACTGGCAGAGTTCGAACAACCCGTAATGACTACCTGCATTTTGTGGCAGAGTTCGGATACTCCGCATTCAACCCCCGAAGATCGGTTACTAGGTAAGTGCTTTCCCAAAGATATAATACTTTTATGGTGGACGTAGTTTCTACGAGGGGCAATTACTGAGTAACCACTTCAGTTTCACAGATAAGGATTATCTGTACGTTATGGAATGGTTGAGGCACTCGAAACAGCGACTCTTGCGTGAGAAAAAGTAACCGTAAGTAATAGAATTTTCTTTAATCTGATTGGATTTCTGTTGATTTAACGTAATATTTCATAAAATATTTATGGTGTAAAATTTTTATTAGTTTTAATATTATTAAAAAACTATTCTAATAAATTAGCTGTGAACTAGCTGTAATATATGTGTATCTGTTAAACTGTATTAATTTAGTTTCAAAGTATGTTACGTTATGGCAACTACAGATTAATATACCCTTTTTTATTTCTTGCTTTCACTGAATGCGTTCAATAGTTTCCATTTTCCACAGTTGTTATGTAATATGCTTACACAAGTCTATTTTTTTAGGTTGGATTCATGGACAAGATATTTTTTTCTAATTTTGTACCTGTTTTTTTTCAAATTTACTGTACTGTTCATTAATATTGAATAAACGTTTTAAATCCTTTATTGCTTTTTTTGCTATTTTATTTTAATTGTACAGGGTGAACAACTAAGAATGCCTGTAGGCCACATCTCAGAGAAGAATCATGGTAAAACTTTCAAAAAAATTACCTTTAGGTAAGTGATCCTGAAAAACTGCCGGAAAATATTTTGAAGTCTCTAAAATATCCGCTAGGGGTGGAATGAACACTCGAAAATATACTCCGAAAAAACATACTAAATGTGTCCTAAAAATACAATTTTTGAAATCTTGATGAGATTATGAAAAAATTTAATTAAGGAGATTTTTTGCCATTATTCTTCAAATAATGGGTGGGAAAGGTTCAAACTTATGAACAAATGTATAACTTTTTCGTTTTTTAACGGATATTAATGATTTTAGCTGCATTTATAAGGGTTTTCTGTTTAATAAGATTGATAACAAAATTAGATAATTTTGTATCCACTGGGAAATTTCAAATGTGAATTGAAGCATTTTTTTTAATTTTTATATCTGATATCGTAAATCTTATATTTTGGAATAGATTCCTTTTTTTAACCCCTTTTCATCAGAACTTAAAAAATGCCTCATTACATTTGAAATTTCCGAGGAAAATGGGAAAATTGTCGACTTTTCCACATAGCGTTGACAAAATTGTTCAATTTTGTTATTTTTGTTAAGTATATCTTAATAAAGAGGAAAAACTCTTTCAAATGACGTCAAAAACATTGATATCGATTAAAAAACAAAAAAGTGTTACATTTGTTTTTTAGGTTGAACCTTCCCTACCCCTTACTTGATGAATAAGGACAGAAAGTCAGTAAATACTTTTTTCCATAATCTCATCAATATATCAAAAACTGTATTTCTAGGGTAACTTTAGTATGTCTTTTTTGGAGATAATCACAGTATTATGTTGTTGTGTTCATTCCACTCCATAGCAGATATTTTAGGAACTCAAAAATATTTGAGTGAATGAAAACGACGAATACTCAGTGTGTATTAGTTTATTACTTTCGGGCTAAGCGCTTTCGGCTGTTAAGCCATTATCAAAGCCGTCCTATGAAAAATTACAAAGATTGTGAAATTTTGAAAAACAATTTAAAAAAGGTTGAACTTACGTCATTTAAAAAAGTAGTTGTCAAAGCCATCAAGTTGATTAAAAACAATACTCAAGATAGAATCATCGTTATGATTGAGTCATTGGAACAAAACATTAAAATACCCTATTTTGTTCCAATGACTCAATCATAACGATGATTCTATCTTGAGTATTGTTTTTAATCAACTTGATGGCTTTGACAACTACTTTTTTAAATGACGTAAGTTCAACCTTTTTTAAATTGTTTTTCAAAATTTCACAATCTTTGTAATTTTTCATAGGACGGCTTTGATAATGGCTTAACAGCCGAAAGCGCTTAGCCTGAAAGTAATAAACTAATACACACTGAGTATTCGTCGTTTTCATTCACTCAATTTACATCTAGTGTGTACACCATATCCACAGGCATTTCTCAAAAATATTTTCCAGCGATTTTTCAGGATCATTTTCCTGAAGGTATTTTTTTAAACTTGTACAATGACTATTTTTTGAAATATGGCCGACAGCCGGCGTTCATAGTTGTTCATCCTGTATTTGCTAATTAGGCACAGAAACATCTATAGGATGTCATTTAGAATGTTTGAGGTATATTATTTAGAGGTTTAAGTAATGTCCATGCAACATCTAAGAGAATAAATACACTGTATTGTTTTTGAAATGTCGCATATAGATCATTGATAAGATGTTATTTTGTAGACATTGCATTAACATCGACAAGATGTTAAAAGGCATTCCAGAATGTAACAGAAATGTTGTTTTTAGTTCGTTATAAAGACTTCCTTTTGAGGAAGTTCTAGTAACATCTCAGTAATGTAAAAAGGCAGTGCTTTAACATCGCTGAGAAGTTAAGTTGAAACATCACAAAAGTTAACAGCCACAAGTTGGGCATAAGCGGTTGTATAGATGTGCATGTGATGAAAACGAGAGGAAAAGAAGCAGGAACAGCACAATGTGATGTTGAGTTAACATAACTAATATTTATTTGCATAGTGGGATAGGAATGAGATGCTATAATAAATTAGTCAGTTAAATAAACTTTGGTTTTCTCATTTCTTTTACACAAAATAAATCAAAAAAACACATTTTGGGAATGTTGTAGAATGAATGGAGACGTACATAGTGGCACAATAAAATGTAGTGATAAAGAAAATAAGATCAAATTTATTGTATATAATAGTAATATTTCATATCTGTCAATTGTAGTTTAATTTTTAGAAATTTTATGTAATTTAAGAAGATGAAATTATTTTATTAAAGTTTCATTATACTAAATGTAATTAAAAAATATAAAAAATATATAAAGTCATGTTATAATCATAACAAGAACAAAGTAATCAAATATAAATGTCAATGAAATAAGTTAACTCAACGCAATACGTAACCTCACACATAAAAAAATATAAATGGAAATGAAATAAATTATCTCAACGTAATGCGTAACTTTAGACATAACCAAAACTTAATAGTGAAGGACAGAATAATGAATTGAGAAATCAACAACAGCTATTATATCATATGAAAATAATTTAAAACTGAACAAATAATGCAATTGTGAATACCGTAATAGAAGATTCAATTTTATTCACATATAATACACATTAGTTATAAAGATCTGTTTCCAAATTAGGGAAATATCAAAGAACCGGAAATGTCATATTATGTTGACATGCGTACCAATAAATATAATAGAATACATGAGGAATGAATAAATAAAATTTTGAAAACTATTAATAAATTATGCATAATATTTTATTGAACGACTAATGAAATAAAAATGGAGTAATTACATATCTGATACATAATTATTCATGTTGCCTAAATTATATAATTAGAATATAAGTTACCACCAATCACAGGACTTTTAAAAGTTGAAATAATTAAAAGGGCAATGTCTAGCACTAATATTGAACTATTTTGAAATACTAAACAATATAAAGTGTAAATAATATGAAACATCGGAACATTTATGTGAGAAATGAAGTGATTTCGGACATATAAGAAAGACAATGAAACGCTATGATAAATTATAGATCTAGTAGTTTGTGAATTTCTGCTTCAAGGAAGCGTGTTAATTAAAAACCAATTAAGTGTAACGAGGAAGGTGAAATCAAGAGCAGCTCAATATCGAAACTCTTAAAAAATAACGTAAAAAAGTGATAAAACTAAATATTTTAATCATTCGACAAAATAATTTTATGTCCAAAGACTCGACCAACAATTATAAAAGAAAAATTTCCGAACCAGAACGAGTTTTTCCTCAGCATATGAAGAATTTGATAATCATCGCCAGTGAGAAGGGACGCTAAATAGTGTGTGGACATTTTAAGATAAGCGATTCTCAAAATTCAGGTTAGTGAGTTTATTTCTTTGGATCCAAAGATAACCAACAAACAAAAATGATCATTTCAATAAACTGGTAAATAAATATGAAGGCCATAAATAAACAATAAAGAACAATTTGAAAAAAATTAAATAATATCGTATAGCTCTCATACACTATAATAGTAATGACTCACCTGTTTTTCGATATATTCTTGTATATAGTAGTTTGTGAGAAATTTTAAAACACTTTCATATATGTAATTCATCTATTTCATTTTTTTATCACTATAGTATATGTTTATAAGTTAAAAAAGTGAAAACAACACTCGATTATAATTCACACACAAATATATTTCAATGTTTCTTAACGTGTAATGTGTTCTAATATAAACAGACGTACAACGGAAGGCTGCTCTGCGCAGGCGTTTGTGTGTTTCAAGGTTGAATATTAATTTACGTATGCAAAAGGAATACACCAAAGGCGTCGCATAATTTATTTCAATTAATTAAATTGAAAAGGTTATGTTAAATAAATAGTTAATTGTAAGTGTTTCAATTTGAACAATATTATCAAGATTTCCTTTTAAAAACAAATTTCATTAAATCAATTGTAAAAGCAATGATGGTTGCTCTAATTATTCCTTCTGCCCATGAACCCTACTGTGATTAAGAGTATATTTCATGCCCAAAATATGATCATTGAGAGCAGCCGAGATAGAATAAATGAAGGTAAGTGAAGTAAGTAAATAACAAATAATAAAGATATAAATAAAAAATACATACATAATAAATAATAAATTGACTGAATTATTTTATTCAATATATATATATATATATATATATATATATATATATATATATATATATATATATTCGTTGTTATCACATAAAGTATCGTATAAAAATTAATATTAAAATTTTCGACATTCTCTGCAATACCAAATCCATGAAAAAATATTAGCATGAGTATCACGTATCCCAACATACTGTATAATAGCCATCTTAACACTTTCCCTGTTTTATATTATCAACGTGCTGTCGCAAGAGCCTCTAGAACAAAAACTAACCATTCTAAATCACCACAAAAATTTTAACAAGTATTCAAATATCCCTTTAACGCAATATACACGTATATACGGGCATCTCGCTTTCGCCTGCCTTTATCGAACGCGTTGAAAGGAGATGCGATAAAAGATTGTGCGAGAATGCGGCATTGCAGATCTTGAGATGTCTGAACGTTCATCAACTGTCCATCATGATCATGAGTAACTGGATTTTTCGATTTCTGAAGCAGAGGAA
Source organism: Galeruca laticollis (assembly GCA_963921935.1). Classification (NCBI taxonomy): domain Eukaryota; kingdom Metazoa; phylum Arthropoda; class Insecta; order Coleoptera; family Chrysomelidae; genus Galeruca; species Galeruca laticollis. The sequence goes on from OY998177.1 coordinate 77,222,022, forward strand.
TTTTGGCTTGCTGAACAACATTTCACTCGTTCTAGTTTGTACGTGTACAGGGACGTATAACAAACATATGATTTGATTTTGATTAACGTTGAAAATCTGGGAATGATATGACTTTATTTATAAAGTTGATTAGCATTATAGTAAACTGCGGTATTGCCAACAAATATTCTAATGAATAACATACAATGAGTTAAGTTATTCCATCACTTATCGTTACTTTCTCGTGGACCGAAATCTACTCTAAGTAGTTGTAGAATAAGCAACAATTTGAACTGCATTTTGTGTCAACTAACTTTGCACGAAAAAAAAAGGTGAAAATGTGAAATTGTTGGTTTTGATTATACAGTGTGTTCATGGATAATGGCTGCAACTAACTTTTCGTTACACAATACGTTTGAAAATGACGCGAGAAAGGGACCGCAGTCAATGGGAAACGCGCTCAATGCTTTCTGTCATCCTGCCACCATTAAGACGAACTTTCTCCAAATACCAGTCGCGTGGTATATTAGAAAATAAATTAGTGTTTCGTAATGTGTTGTAAAGTTCTTCTGTTTACAATTAAAGGAGTTAAAAAAACAAGTTTCGCTGTCTCGAGGCAGCATCGATTAAGCAACATAGTCGAAATTATCAAAGGTAACACCACGAGTGCTTCAAATTTTATCGATAATTTTCTCTTTTCCACGAAAACTGGTTTATTTGGCAAAAATATGAAAACAAACCGACTGATAAAATCACGAGTCCGTTAGGACGAGTGATTTTAGCTAAATTCGTTTTGTTTGAATGTTTTTGCCTCAAATAAAAAAGTTTGAGTGATGAAAATAAAAAATTATGTGATAAAAAAGAACAAGCTGTATTTGGGAAGGTTATTTTTTTCAACAATTTAAAAGGATTTTGCTTTATTTTTCATTACATTATTTCATTGAATTCAAAGAATACATAAGCTAACTGGAAATATAATCAACTTTTTAACAAGAGAAAAAATTTATTATTTGAAAAATTACAGTTAATAAAAACACATTTTTTGTAAATAGTTTGGCCAGCAGGAACAGCTGTCTCTTCCAACTCATGTGTGGATATAATATTGGCAGATGTTGCCGCAGTTGTTGATGTATTGGCAATAAATACCGATTTGTTCGGTCTAACATTATCCATGATATTTTTATGGTGTTCGGCATCAATATGTAAATATGGCTTCAACGATGCTGCTGTGGCGTGACCTGTTATTTTGATGGCTTCTTGTTCCTGTATACCTTTCTTCATTAGATAAGTAACCAAAGTTGATCGGCCTGAGTGATTAGTTACTCTTCTTTTCTTAGTGTTAAGTCCACATTTTTCAGCTGATTTCTTTAACTATTTGCCCATTTCATTCTTACCCACTGGTACATTTTTATACCAAGTAGCATTTGCATTTTCCCAATAAGGATTTGGAGTAAGAAAAAAATCGATCAGTTATGATATTTTTACCGCGTTTATCCATATGCTTATTATACAATCTTGTGGGGCACCGTTCAGGATTCTCTGAGTTAGGTGTCAACCATTTTGTGTCGGTGCATTTTTATTCCCACCCTGGTAAGTTTTACTCAATATAGGATTATATTCTAATCGTCCTGTTTTTTCCCTAAATTATTTAATTCTTCTCTGATATAATAGATAAGACAATTAACACATTCGCCTCCGCACCATGCTAATTCATAGGAAATAATATGAAAGAATTTCATTTGGAGAGCCGAAGGCGTATTTTCGTAACACGAACCGATCACACTCATATATTTTTCTCCTTCTAGTGCTGTTGCATTTTGCTTTCTTTTTTCTATACAACTTTGCAATTCTTTTCCTATGGCATTTCGCACATCTCTCGCCCTTTTAAATTCCAAATCTTGAAACGGATGGAAGCTTATATTGAATTCTAGGTAGTATTTTTCCTGTATCAACTTGGCTATTACATTCCATATGGTTTCCAAAGTATATTCTTTGTAATCTTCGCCGTTACATTTTTTCATATTTGCTGCCCAGTCTTCCAGAATTTTTGAAATTTCTTGAATACTCGTATTTTTTTGTAGTTGGTAGTTTCTCATTCCGCAAAATGCTTCAAACCGATTCCATATACATTTTTTGCATAAATCCCGATATAAAAAATTAGATACAAAAGTAGTAGAATGTTTTGAGATGTACAAAAAGCCAAAGTAACATTTTGGCATAAAATCAAAAACAAAAAAAGGAATAAAAAATTCTGGTAAATTTGTAAATTTTGTTAAATAAATGTTTTAATGTACAATTTAGAGAAAAATTTTGAATAGAAAAGTTGTAGAACGTATTAAGGTCTATGAAATAGCTCAGTAACATTTTTGCGTCAAATGAGAAACAAAGGAATTACGATTTTTTTTTCAACTTTAACAGGTCGCCATTTTGTTTTTACTGGGCCGATTTGGTTCATCAACAAACTCATCCAAGATTTTGGCCTATCCGATTTTTGTAGTGATTTTTGTTTCGATCCGTCAAAAAATACGCCCTCTATCGTGCTATCGTGCTTACAAATTCCGTTACAACACACATATATATATATATATATATATATATATTTATATACGTTACAACACACATATATATATATATATATATATATATATATATTTATATATATATACATATATATATATATATTATTATATTTTATATATTTATATATTTATTTTTATTGTTGTTTTATGTAGATTAATAAAGAATGTTGTTCGGCTAGCTATCATAGTTGGGCATAAGTACTCCTTAATCTCTTTGAGTTCAGGTCTAAAGTTTTTTTTATATATGATTTATTATTTTGTTTTATATATTTTAATAAAGAATTATTTGTTTTTGTCTATTATTTAAAATAAAATTATACCTTTTATAAATTTATGTTGAGACGCCTATGTTATTGTTTATATTCCTGTTTTTAATAGAGGGTATAGAAACAAAAATGAACACTATAATTATATATTGTCAAAACTACGTTGGAAATTGGAAAAGAAATACATGTATTAATATAAACAAATTTAAAATCAAAATAGTGGAACAAACAACTAAAATCTAATAATTCAACAAATGGGTACCTTAGCGCAAATTTATATTGTTTGAAATGGCCAAAATTTGAAATTGGTTAACACTAACAATGATGTCTTCTGGCACCGACGATCACCAATATCCAATACCACCACCTCTCATATTAATATGTCAACTGCATTCACTCAACCTGAACTCCAACTTGACAAAACTTCTCCAGGTAAGTCTTGAAATTCTTCACCGTGTCCCGTTTAACGTTTCAATTAGCTTCTAAATCTTCTCAACATACTTCTTCAACTTAATTTAACTTTTTTCTGTTACTTTTCTTGAGTTTTATGAGAATTTTATTTTACTACGTCCTCTCTCCAAAATATCATATCATCCCTTTCATTTTTCAAAATAAACAACCCTCATTTTCCCTCTCCGTTGCTATGGACAAAACTCATCATCTCACTAGATTTTTTTAACAATAATTTAGAAATCAGAGGTTTTCATTTAATTTCATATTTTTCTTAACTATTTGATGATATTTAATGCTTTGTTTATTTCCAAAATAATTTAATTTATCTATTTAAAACTCTACTTTTCCAAAAATATCCCTATTTATAAAAAAAACCTCTGATTGTATAAAACTATTCCATTCTAAATGAAACAAATCTACAGTCTGATTACTCTGAAATACATATGCAATCCTTTTCCAATTATATTAGAATTCTTCCACAATTAGTGTTCATTATAAACGCGGACTGAAATTTCTATTTACTAAATTTCTTTATATGTTAATTTACATCCTCGCTTTATACGCTTGTCAAAATTATATAGTTCTATGACAATGAATCCTGTCGCGCACAACGAAATCTGTCGCTGATGTTTCATGTTTTGAAATTATTTTGACATTCCAATCTTGTTGACAGTTCTCAGTGTCATTATAATAGTAAACATCAAAAATAATGAATTTGCTACTAATTCTTATTAAACATGATGTATTATAATAATATAAATACATTTATTTATTCTTTTAGGGGTTTAGATACTTTTAATGACGTATATGCCAAATTTACAAATTATTATATTGTTTAAAGATGATTTTATTGGTCTGATATACAAGTTATGAGTGAATTATTTTAGGAAGCACTGACAATTGTGAGTGTTTTGAATATTATTTTAGCGTCTCTATATTTACATTAAACAAACGATATCATAGGTACATATTCAATATATAACTAACTTTAATTTCATTCATATCATGAAAAACAAATAATTCCCTATGTTTTGGCAACTTACAACCAAATTCACGCTTGAAAACCTCACACTCCAACACCTTCAAATCCTTATAGATGTTGTGATGAGTTCAAAATATATATATTTCTGTTCTTGTTATATATATATATATATATATATATATATATATATATATATATATATATATATATACAGTCACTAGCGGAAATTGCACAGGAATATCACTAGACAAACCAGCTCCAATAATATAATTTCCTGACTGCTTCAGCAACAATTTGATCTCCTTAACTTCTTCTCTTAATTTTTTATTTAATTGTAAATTTTCTCCAAATCTATAATATTTTAAAATAAAATAATATTTATAAATAGCTATAAACTGCTCACTTTATTAAAATATATGTGGCTTCCAAAGTAGTATATGACACTTACGAATGCTATTAACATTAGTCACTCCTGTCAAATTTTGTCCTATAGGATGTTCCTTTGCAGAACTTAGTGTAAAATGCCCATCACTTTTGTATGCTGATGATAACTTGGATGTTGATGGTTCACACAAGGATGCACCTATTTGATTATAATACGTATATATTTATTAATATTGCCAATCAATGAAATAAATTGAGAAAAATACATTAGGAGTCATTGATGAAATAAAGCAATGCATAAATTATTGATTTAAAAAAATCAAAAGCTATAGGATTCGATAAGTGACTTGACTCAAAATTGTTTTTAAAAATACAGTGATTCTTAATGAAAAAGTGAATAGTTATTATCACTAAATTTGAAATGTTTTTAGAGATATTAACAGCTGGAAAATGAGATTCTGTTTTGAGTAATAAAATCTAGAAAAAAGTTATTTTGTGATGCCTCTTTCTGAAACACCCTGAATATACATATTTGATGCAATCTCTTCTATCCTGTCAGTTTCGGCAGATTTATCCGGTAAAGTTTGATTTTTCTGAAGAGATGACTTGCCTGTGCAAAAACAGTTCGGTAGATATTATATCCAATAGAAAACAATAATAAAAAAACTTACACTAATTATTTTACACAAAATATGATTGGTTACTCACTGTATATACTAGTTTTTTTTAATTTTACAAAAGCTGGTGGCCTTATGAGTGATGATTTAGGTCCTTCTGATGATTCTCCATCACTAGAGCTAGATATAATTCTCCATTTTTTTTTCAATTTTCTTTTTGGTCTTTTTTCATTATCAGCATCTGATACTTCTGTAGTATGAACATCAGAGTTGTCCTCACACTTTTTAAATTTTTTTGGAGCTTTTCAATGTCATCTGTGAAGTAAAATTGAAGGTAAGTTTATATTCCACAAAATCATGACTAACTAGGTAAGTTATGATTTTATGTCTTTTCTTTAATAAAAGTAGTTATTGCTATACATATTTCAAAAATTCACTAAGCGTCTGTAATAGAGTATGAAACTCAAAATAACAATGAAAGAAAAAACCTCATGAATACTGTTTGTCGAAATAAAAAAAATTGGTACATACTAAGTATATCCATATTGTTCAATTTTATGTGTTCGATAGACAGTAATATTAAGATTTGTCATTTTTGAAGTTTAGCTGTGAATCAGCAAAGTAAAACATTTCTGGTCCTTCTAGCCGGATACAAGTTTTGAAATTAAAAGTTTACGACGATTTTCTTCAAGCCAACACGTAGTAATTATCGATCCAAGGCGTGAAGTATCGAGACAAGTCCACTGGTCCAATTCAAGTTATTAACGAAGAGTTCCGATCTAGCGGTAACTACAAAAACAGGACCAACTATTTAGTACAATTCGGATTCAGGTCAGATTATTCCTTTTACTCTCCTTTTTTGCGAAAATTTATTATTAGCATTTTTCAATCGAGTATTTGAAGACAATTTTCAAATAAACTGAGTAATTACCGTTCAATTTGTATACATTGGGTCATAGGTTTGAAATATGATTTGACGTTTTCAGTTGTTAACAAGTTTGGAGGTATAGGTATACTTCCGAAAGGTATTTGCGACCTTTGTTAATTGAATTTTTGATAACTTTTCGAGTTTTTATTACAATACAATAAAAGTGTTAGTTAAGCAATCAGTTGAAATCATCCCAATTTCTTAGTTCTGATCGAAAGTCAAGATGACAGATACAGGGAGTGAAACAATTATAATTAACGAACTTAGGGTTCTTAAACGTAGTAGAGGTACTATGAAACAAAAATTAACGTTACTAGAAAAATACATTGACACTCTTAAGACCCCTTGAAGTGATGAATTGCCAAATATTAACGACGTAAAGCTGAGATTTGATAATCACTCAAATTTATTAAATGAATTTGAAAAAGTTCAATCAATTTTAGAGACAAAATGTAGCGAGAATGAGTTAGAAGACCATTTTTTAGAGAGAGAAGAATTTCAGAATAGGTTTTATGAAACACAATCATACTTGAAAACCGTTTTAGATAATTTGCGAACATCAGTTTCACATGCTATTAGTGAGGTACATTCCGATTCACAGTCAAACATTTCGAATAATAATATTGACCCTCTTCATAATATGTGGTTGCCTAAAATAAAGCTACCGATATTTTCAGGACAATTTCAGCAATGGATTAATTTTAAGAACAATTTCAATTATACAATTACTAATAATAAATCATTAAATGATAACCAAAAGTTTCAATATTTAAAAGCCTCGCTAGAAGGCTACGCGGCTAACTTTATTGAAGGCATAGATAACACTGAGCAGCCTTTTAAAAAGTCCTGGGAGTTGTTGTGTGAGCGTTTCGACACAAAACAGTTCTTGTTAGATAGTCATTTTAAATCACTTTTGAATGTACAGGGTGTTCAAAAAGAAACATATGCTAATTTTCGGAAAATACTAGATGAGTTATCCAAGCATTTAACTTCTTTAGATGGGATAGGACTCAGTAAAGATATTCTGTATGATTCTTTTATAATTCATGTGCTATCAAGTAAATTAGATAAAAATACATTGCGAGATTGGAAAGAGTGCAAGTTTAATGATTATTTACCATCGGTAACAGAATTTATCGATTTTATAAAAAACAAAGCTGATGTTTTGCAGTGTCTACATGACACACAATTTATAAGAGCAAGTGGTTCAAGCTATCAAAGCAAGCATAACACGTATAATTATAAACCAAGTGCTCAAGTAAATTTAGCTAGTAATTACACCTGTAATATTTGTAAGAAAAACCATTCTTTTTACAAATGTTCAGATTTTATAGCGTTACCTACCGAACGTAAAATTCAAGAGGTAAAAAAATTGCGGCTTTGTGAAAACTGTTTGTTACTGGGTCACAACAAAAACAACTGCAGAAGCGGCCCATGTCCCATATGTAAAGTCCATAAGCATAATAAATTGATTCACAGAGAAATTGTGCAATCTACAAGGTCGGTTAATAGTGTCAATGATCGAAATTCATCGAATCTATTGTCAAAAGAAGATAATATTTCAGACCCTACAGTAAGTATCAACTTAGTTAATGACCGAAGTCAGGTGTTATTATCAACAGTACTATGTTATGTGAAAGACAAAAGTGAACAGTTCCATGCTTGTAGAGCTCTTTTAGACTGTGGGGCCCAAATGAATTTAATTACTGCTTCTTTTTGCGAAAAACTCAGGATTCCAGTTACTAGTACTAACTGTTCAATTATAGGGATCACACAAAGCCAGTCAGATGTCAACAAAAAATGTACGCTTGATATTTCGTCGCGGTTTTCAGATTATAAATCAAGTATTTCTTGCTTAGTTGTTCCAACCATTACGAGTCGGATCCCGACATATTCTTTTGATATTAGTAATATGCGTATACCGAATAATATTGATTTAGCGGATCCTGAATTTAACCATTCCAAAGGCATTGATGTATTAGTAGGCGCTAATATTTTTTGGAACCTGTTGCAAGAAGGAAAAATCCAACTGGGGAAAAACCTTCCTACACTAGTGAACACCAAATTTGGATGGATAATAACGGGTACCATGCCAATAAAGTTAGACAAATATATTTGCACCATAGGAAAAGTTCATGTCGCAGAAGACGACCAGCTCAAGAAGTTCTGGGAAATAGAGGAAGTCCAATGTAAAAATCAGTTCATGTCCCATGAAGACACTATTTGCGAATCTCTTTTTGAACGAGATACGTACCGAGCGGAAAATGGACAATTTGTGGTGAAATTTCCATTAAAACATTCCGTTGAGCTATTGGGCGATACAAAAGTATCCGCTATGAAGAGATTTAAGGCACTGGAACATAAATTTTCTGATTCTAGCTTCAAACAATTATATCATGATTTCATTCACGAATACCAGGATCTAGGTCACATGAGTAAAGTATCAAACAATATTAATTCTAATCTTGGTTATTACTTACCCCATCACGGTGTGCTTAAAGCAACAAGTATCACTACTAAGCTTCGAACAGTATTCGACGGCAGTTGCGAAAGCACAACACACTTAACGACATCCAGTACGTCGGCCCTAAGGTCCAAAACGACATATTCGACATTTTGGTGCGATTTCGCATGTACGCCTTTGTTGTGTCAGCAGATATTTCAAAGATGTATAGGCAAATACTTATGCATCCAGAGCATAAGCATTTACAGCGAATCTTGTGGCGATATAACCCAAACGATGAATTTTCTGTTTTTGAGTTAAATACGGTTACGTATGGTACAAGAGCAGCACCTTATTTAGCCATTAAATGTATTAAAACTTTAGCAACACAAAATTTGAAAGAATTTTCAGAAGCCTCTAACACTATTTTGTCCGACATGTACGTCGACGATTTGCTGACAGGATCTAACGATCCTAATGAATTACAAGATAGATGTAAGAAAATTTATAATATATTGGAGTCTGCGAATGTCATTTTACGGAAGTGGACTTCCAATAACCAACAAGTGGTTTCTAACTTTGCAAAGGCAGATATCTCCAATTCAATCCTAAATATAGGTGATCAAGAATCTAGTAAAACTTTAGGGGTTCAGTGGAATAATAGCTCGGATACATTAAAGTATACCATTAAGAATTTTTCAACTAATGTTTTTCCTACTAAACGCTCCATTTTATCCACGATTGCTCATATATATGATCCTCTGGGCCTTTTAAGCCCATCTATTATTTTAGCCAAGAGACTTATCAAAAGACTTTGGTCTCTCCACATTTCATGGGATGCTCCAGTTCCTCCAGATATATTAAAGAACTGGTCACAATTTCAAAATAGCCTAGAGAGTCTCAATCATTTATCCATTCCTCGCAATGTAGTCTCGGAAGTAATGCTAGACATTCATTGTTTCTGCGACGCATCGCAAGATGCATATGCAGCATGCATCTACCTCCGCAGTACAGATTAGTCAGGTATCTATACAATTAATTTGTTATGTTCAAAATCCAAAGTTTCACCATTGAAAGCCATCACTATCACCAAGCTAGAATTATGCGCCTGTCTTTTAGGAGCACAATTAACCAAACATTTGGTCAACTCCCTTAAGGTTGACATTCCTATTCATATGTGGTCCGATTCTCAAGTTGCTTTGAGTTGGATTCACCACGAACCCAGTGACTTACGTTGCAAATCGCGTATCAAAGATACAATCGCTATCAAATATCACTTATTGGAAATATGTAAATGGCTCAAGTAACCCAGCTGACCTAGCTTCCAGAGGTATTCCGCCTGACAAGTTAATTTCGAGTGAGTTTTGGTGGAAAGGTCCAGCTTTCCTGCAATTACCCATTTCTGATTGGCCAAGTGAAGATTTTATTCTTAAAAAATCAGAGTTGATGGAGCTGAAAAAGAAAACCGTAGTTCTACATGCAACGCCGTTATATTCATTCGATTTACTTACTCGATTTTCTACCTTAACTAGGTTAGTACGAGTCACAGCTTATTGCTTACGGTTTTGTGATAATCTAAAAAATAAAACGCACAGGAAAACTAGTGTTCTATCTGCGTCAGAATTGGAAAATGCCAGAGCCATATTAATAACGCAAGTTCAACAAAATTCATTCTTCGAAGAGTTGAAAATACTCAAGAAAAATGAAACACTCCCCAATAAACACAAACTTTCATCATTAGCACCCTTCGTTGATGAACAGGGAATTATAAGAATCGGAGGAAGATTAAAAAATACATATTTACCTTTCAGTACCAAACATCCAATTTTATTGTCTTCCACTCACCATTTTACGAAGCTAGTTTTTGAACATAAACATCGACAATTGTTGCATCCAGGCCCTCAGTTATTACTGTCATCTGTTAGACAATTCTATTGGCCAATAAAAGGACGCATTTTAGCCAAACAAATTGTAAAAAATTGTATAACATGCGTTAAGTTCAACCCAGTGCCATTTACTGCCCCAATGTCCCATCTGCCAAATGAACGAATCAAGCCTCAACTACCATTCCAAGTAACGGGTATCGATTACGCTGGCCCTTTTTTCATTCTCAATAAAAAAGGTAGAGGTTCACGATTAACAAAATGTTACTTAGCAGTATTTATTTGCTTTTGCACAAAAGCAATTCATCTCGAAGTTGTTTCGGATCTCACAACCGACAATTTTCTGGCAAGTTTTAAAAGGTTCAGCTCACGAAGAGGTGTTCCATCTGTTATCTACTCTGACAATGGAAGCACATTTGTCGGAGCAAATAACAAACTAAAGGTATTAGAACATTTTTTGTCTAAGAATTGCAATCAGATTAATGACGAGTTAATAAGTCAATTTAATATTAAATGGATTTTTATTCCCCCATATACCCCGAATCATGGAGGACTGTGGGAAGCAGCCGTTAAAATGGCAAAACATCACTTGAAGAGAGTTTTGATCAATAAAAATGTAACGTTCGATGAATTCAACACTCTTATAATACAAATTGAAGGGATACTCAATTCGCGACCATTATTTGATATGTCCAATGACCCAAATGATCCTTCACCTCTAACTCCCTCACATTTTTTAATTGGTCGCACTATAATGTCTGTCCCTAACCATGACCTTACAAATCTACCTGTAAACCGCCTGTCAAGGCTGCAACATATCCAACAGTTGTATCAGCAGTTCTGGCGACAATTCTCTAAACAATATATTTCCCAATTGCATCAATCATATAAATGGAAAGATGCACCCAGTCAAATAAATCTAGACACACTGGTACTTATCAAGAATGATGCCCAACCACCTTGTATATGGCCTACCGGCAGAATAACAAGACTATTTCCTGGCAGAGACGGAGTATCAAGGATAGCCGAAGTCAGTACGTCTAAAGGACCAATTGTGAGATCCGTTAGACATTTATACCCTTTACCAGTGCAAACCGACATTTGTATTTGACTTTAATTTAAACTTTGTGTGTTCGGTTCCCGCGGGTTCCGATACCATTGTATTGAAGGTGCCCTTCAAAGTGGGGGCTATGTTCAATTTTATGTGTTCGATAGACAGTAATATTAAGAGTTGTCATTTTTGAAGTTTAGTTGTCATTAATTTTATGAATTTTGTAAAAGGAAAACCGTTGTTAATTTTAAAAGTAATACAGTCCATTTTAATGTTTTTACCATTTGTCAAGTATTTTTTAAATGATCACAATTGAATCAGCAAAGTAAATCAATAAACACATATGTGATTCCAAAATAACTACTCAAATGAATTTTATCTGGAACGCTAAGAAAAATTACACACCACATTCAAAAAAGGATCGTTTTATACTAGAGATCTTCCAAGATCTGGTTCTTCAGCCGCAGTAAGAGCTTTAATGAAGAGGCCAGTTGTTTTGTATGGGGGCCAAAATACTTCTTTTTTAGGAGGCGTGAGCCACTTGGAATGCCCCGTTTTCAGTAAATTCCATCCCTACATAAGCCATATCTTTTGGAAGGTTATATTTAAGAAAGTTCAAGCAGGCAGTCAACTACAATATAAAATACATGGATTTTACTAGTACTGCATTGTTTCCAAATAACGGAACATAAATTGATGACAGTGCTGATTATTTTAATTTAAATCAACGACAATTTTACCAAAAAAAAACCAGAAATCTTATAAGTTCCATGCATAACCAAATATTAACTATTTTATGAGTCACTTCTCCTTTAGAAAATTTCCTAATCCTTTTATTAGTATGCTTATTGCTTACACATGCAAGAAAAAAATAATCGTATAGTTATTATTTATTATAAAATATCTAGGTTATGCCAATACTTACTTATAATTATAATTTATGTAGATGTAGAAGATAAATATCAATTCCAGTAGTCCATATTGCCACTACAAAATTTTTCTACAACAACTGACATTGTCTAGGTCTTTCTGGGTACGATTCAAAGTCGAGATAGAAGTAAAGATTTCTAGATGTTTCCGAATATCTGAACCGAGCTTTTAATGTTGTCTGTTCGGTCATAATCAAGACTAAAAAAGACAAAACAACAAAAATGAACGGTGAACGTAAAGATGGTGATAGCGATTCGCGCGCTATAGGTAAAGAAATGACAGCACGCGCTCGGTATTCGCGATGGCCGACACCTGATAATTGTGGGAAATTTGAAATTTCAAGTAAAGCGTAGGCAAATACACCAAAGAATAATTGGGTAGTATTTGGCGCGGGAGTCACGTAGAGGTAAATAATAATAAGCGGTAAATGATATTATCTATTATTTTATATTTATTAAATATTTACCAATGCAAACTCTGATATCAGTTTTCTTAATTATACTTTTCTGCCACATCGAAGATTTAATAGCATCATAAATTGCAACGAATTCGGTTGCTTTTATTTGTTTTTAACCGCGTTTACTTAGGTAATTTATCCTTACTATAGGGAAAAGTAGAATTCGATTGATGGCGCTGCCAAATGTCAATGTCAATATTCAAAGGAGTAAAACAAACATCCCTTATACAGCATGCTTACTGGTTTTCAGTTAGTTTATTCGAAGTGTTTCTGAATTGTGTGTGTTACAAGTGTTATTTGAACTGTTGAAAATTAGTATTTTAATATAAACTTATCATCTATTGTGGAGAAAGTGTGTATTGTTATTTTAATTAATTTATATCGCCATCGAAAATATTTGCATGTGATAACTCCATTAATATTTTAATTCAGCCATACTATGGAATTTACCTTGTCGATTCAAGCTCTTTTTGAGTTTCTAAATGCTACGCCATCTTCAAGGTGTATTAACGAAGGACAAGCTGTTCTAATTGCAGGCCATATAATTTTGCATGGAATTGAGAACAAGACAGATCACACAATTCAGGTATATGGGTTATGCTTGAAAAGCAGTGGCCTGCGAAAGGATTCCCATGAAATTCGCATTGTATTCAGATTCGTGGAGACACACATATATCTGAAAACGGCAGTATGCAGTTGCAAAGCAGGAAATTCATCGCGTTGCAAACATATTGCAGCACTATTATTTTTATGCACAAGGTAATACTATGGTTCCATAAAAAAGGCATATTGGACAGTTAATTGCTGTTATATTTGTTTTTCATTGAATGTTGTCTATTGCAGAGAAAAACTGAATTTGATTTTTTATGAAGTACTGATGTGACTTGTAAATTGAAAGACACCCATTCAAAAACAGTGGATGCCAAATATGAAGGTATACCTTTTGAGGATTATCCATATATTGAAAAGGCTAAATTGGGAAATTTTGTTTTATTGGAAAACCTGGATATATCAGACAAAAAGGAAATTATTTTGAAAAAACTTGGTGCTGCAGCTCCTAATTCAGCCTTAGCAAAACATAGGTAAGTCTCAAGGTTTTTGATTGCTGGTATTTTTTTACTTACATATTGATATGCCATCTTTTAGGTGACATGGAACTTTTTTTAATTGTAGGTCTAGACAAAGGCGAATAATTCAGAAGGATAATGTAAGTGTTATTGAATCTTCCGAGCAGACAAAAAAAATTTGTGAGCATGCTTTAAATTCCCCATCAACGTTAACAGCAATAGATCCGATGGAAGAATGTTGTAAGAAGATTCATACAACATCAATTACAGAAAATTGTTCGTTGTTGGCAGAAATGACTAGTTAATTTGGCGCTATGAACGGAAATATAGAATTACGGGTTCTAGGTGCTATGATCTTTTCACTTATAGCAAAGGTGATTGGGCCAAGAAATGTGTAGATTACTTGAATCCAAAAAAATTAACAAACAGGTTTATTCTGCATGGAATTCAAAATGAAAGGGTTGCTAGAGAAGCATACATTAGTGCAGCATAGGGGAAACAGGATTAATTGTCTCCAAAATACATCCTTGGATGGGATATTCACCAGATGGTGTAATCTTAAATAAAAATGGTGTGCCAATTAAACTGCTGGAAATTAAGTGTATATATATAGGTTAGTATTCCTCTGTACAAAAATAATTGTATTTATTGTGTGTATGTTAATGCATACATTTTATTCTTCGTACAAGTACTTATTATTAAGTAAAATAAACTATCAGGTGTAATTTATATGAGTTGAACATAGTAGTGAAAATTATTCATGTTGATAAATAATGTAATATATAGAATAGATATATGCAGTTATACTTTTTAGGAAAAGAAGCTTCAGCTGAAGACTTTTACAAGGTTTGTAACTACCTAACCACAAATGATAAAAATGAAGTAGTGTTAAGGAAAAAACACAATTATTATGTCCAGATTCAATTTGGCATGGCCATTATGAATCTAAAGGAATGTGACATTATATTTTATTCCACAAAATTTGAAAACTTATTAATACTTACTGTACAGCAAGATGAAGTATTTACTGCTTGCATGTTAGATAAATTACAAAATGTATACTTCAATTATATGTTACCCCAATTTTGTAAAAGAACAAAACAATTTGAATAGAAATGTGTTTTATTAAAGTTTAACATTTCAGTTATACTGGTACTTATAAAAACTTGTCTTCACTGAAAATAGGATTTGATAAATTTACAATAGCACAAATAATAGTTAGTATATTATCAACTTGAGGCAGAAAAGACAGTGGAAAAGGTTTATCAAAAATTTCAAACACTTTCATCCGTTGGTTGGTTCTTTCTATATGAACTCTTGCCCTGGCAATCTTTGCATTTAATAATGCCTCCTGACGGCTAAATTGATTTTGTTCTCGAAGAAAAGGAGGCTGTATAATTTTTATACCCTCCGCTTCAGCAATTTCTCCAATTAGAAAGCCTTTATCGACCATAATGTTGTCTACAAACTGATCACATAATTGAAGTACTGGGCTTTGTTGAAATAGTTCCTTATCTGAGGTTCTGCCACCATATGCCTTACTAACATAAGTAATGAGATCATCTGGTGATACTCCCGTCAACACTTTGATTGTATGTCTCTTTTTATATTGAGAGTAAGTTTTAAGCCTGCAACAAAGACATTTAGCTTGTTGAAGAGGAATTTCGCTGCAATCAAGTACTACTCTCGTTTTTTCAAAGCCTTCAAAACATAGAGGCATACTATTCAGTACTTCCTCTTTGGATGGCCAAGTTATGGCATACTGGAGAACCTTAGCTACTTTTATTAAAGTCTCGTGAAAAATAATACGGCAAGAAACTTCATTCACTTGAAATAAAATGGATAGGACATTATAACGACTGCCAGTTTTCAATTCCATAAATGTAAATATTACTTGGTCCTTAAGTGGCATAACTGTTCGCTTCTTCCTATTTTTTGGAAATAACTCTGCGACCAATTCAACAATGGTGTACAATAGTTGGAAAGACTGCAATCCAGTTAGCGTAGATAAATCTTAAGCGTCGACTATTCTATTTGAAAAATGTTCCATAAAGTCACCACTTTTTACTTCTGTTGAACAATCAACTCCAAATTTTTTATTTACAACCAAGTTTTGTATATCAAGTAAAGTCTCAGCAGCCTGAATACGTTCATTACCAAATAAACAAAAGAATTGATATGATATAATGAAAATCGTTTATAAGTACCTACTTTCACTGTTTGAAAAATCTGGATTATCTAGAGGTGAATCCATTTCAACATTTGATTTGCTAATTGTAGCACATAGCATGTGTTTGCTGAAATTAGGACTAGCTCTTGTTTTAGGTGGGTTTCTTTTTGGCTTGCTCATCTCATGACTCGATTCTGGTAATTTACAACTTGGTACTGCAGCAGGTACAAGTGAAATTTTCTTCTGGTAATCACCTTAAAAAAATATTAAATTACAGCACCACATGAATATGTAAAGTGTACACCTGCATCAACATCTTAAAAATATTAGAAATATCTACAAACCTGGACGAATAAAATCTTCCTTTGAAAAGTGCCAAGAACAGATTCTCATATTGTCAGTGATTGGCTTACCCATTTTTAATTCATTTATCCAAAACTTTCTTTGGGATACTTTTTCAGTTATTCCGTACTCATTTTCGGTATATACAGTCCTATAAATTGAGGGAAATTTATGGAAAGAAAGACTGGGATTCTTCCCTTTTCGGCTAGTGCAGCTAAATACACAACAATTTCTATTATTAAGAACCATAGCCGATGGTCTATTAATGCGATAAAAAAATAATAAAGCAAAAGTAGAACCAAATTAACACAATAAAACAACTCGAGCGTAATGGTGAAACTGAACTTTGTGTTTATTTTACTCCTTTGATAGCTGCAGTATTTTTCCGCTAGGGGTCGTACCCGAATTCTACTCCGCCCTATAATAACTAACCTAACCTCAATTTATTGAGAAACAAAAAAGTCATTTCGCGTCGTCATGATGACGTTATTTTTGTAGAGTCATTAAGACGTCATTTTAACGTCATTTTCAGGGTAACTGACGAGTTGCGACGACTTATCACTTGAAAATGACGTGATTATGACGACACCCTGCTACCTGGGAATATATATAAATGAAAAGATCAAAAAATTTGGAAATTGAATAAATGTTTATAAGAATGAAATGAATGAAAGAAGAATGTATTAACCACCAGTTTGTTAGGAAATATGAATATCTTTAACCTTGCCTTTCGTCAACAACTGTTGCTTGTCACAATTTACTTTACGGTTGATTGTTACTTATAACTTTAAAAGTTAAAAATGTAACAGATCACTTAATACATAATATATATTTTCATAAGAAATATAGGACCCATATGCCATTCGGAACGTCTCGTTTTAACACACACATATACAAATTAACTGTGTGACAGCGTGATTGTATTCTCTGAATGGAACCAAACAACCGTAACGTTATAACGCATTAGTTCCGTTGGTGTTGCTGTCTGGTTGAAGTTGTGACTGTTGACGCACCCATATTATACTGTCAACTAGGTAATATTATACAATGTTAGTGGATTGTATGGTTGATTATATTTATTTAAAGAGATTCTGATAGAATATTTACAAACTTTGTTGTTATTAATCAACCAAAGTATTTTTCAAATCTATAGGAACTAAGGAAAAATATAATTTCTGTTTTATTATTATTCATTTATCAAACGCTGTAGTCCGAGAGCTAGTGAACAACTTTAGGTTGGTTTTTGAAATACTACTGAAAATTTTGGTAATAATTCTCCTTGAAGCACCCCTAAATACGAAAATTGAGATCTGGCTGAAGGGTAACGGCCCCCTACCAACACTTGAATTTTTTAAAAGGAAAATTTCGTTAACAAAAAAATGTTTTCGTTGCATTTTTAAGTTTAAGTTTTTATATCTTTAAGTTAGATATATTCTTATACACGACATAAATTTTTGCCAATTCAACATTTCCATTATTATGGAAACAGTCGAGAGTAATACCACTTCCTAAAAAAGGCAATCCATTGAGCAGTGTGAACAAAAATTCAGTAAAATCTAAAACTTACATTTTCCTAGCAAATGCTTAGTTTGCAGTGAATAAAAATAAGTAGTAGCTTTTACTAAAAATGCAATTAACAAAAGCTAAAGTTTTTAGCATTGTCTAAAAATGGTGTGAATGGAAGTAAGCAATTACTAAGAATATTAAGGTAAAGCTTACATTTTAGCTAGCTTGTTAGACCCTGGCTTAAAAATTTAGTATTGTTAAACAGTTTGGCAGAAATGGCTGCATTTATGAATATAAGATCTGTGAAATTTTATCCCGAAAGAAAAGAAAGTCTTGCCGAAGAATACCACGGTCCGTATAGATTTAGCGAAGAAAATGTTGAGTGGATAGCTAACCATTTTTTGGAGCCAAAAGTGGAGACTAGAGGTGATGCATTGAGTCCAAAAAAACAAATGCAAATGTTTTTGCGATTTCTGAGTGATCCCGGCTTTCAAATAGGGATCGGAAAATAAGAAGGAGTTCATAGAACAACAATTTGTAAAATCATATCTCACGTTTTACCAAAAATAGTTGAAAAGGCTGGAATTTGGATTAAATTTTCTACAGAAAACTCAACTGACCAGGCAATCAACGAGTGGGCATAGTTGTATAGATTTTCCTGTGTTTTTGGTGCAATTGATTGCACTCATCTACCAATAATAAAGCCATCGCTACATGGCGACAAGTATATCAATAGAAAAGGCTGGTGTAGTATAAATGTGCAAGCAACTTGTAACGGAGAAGAAATTTTTACATCCGTATATGCTCAATGGCCTGGCTCGGTGCACGACAGTCGTATTTTAAGAAGATCAAATATTTTTGGTATGATGAGAAGACGTCAACAGAACTATGGACTTATTCTAGGCGATGAAGGGTACGACATTAACACCACGGCTACTAACACCGTACAGAAACCCCACCACACCTCAAGCAATAGCGTATAATAATGTACATAGAAAAGAGCGCGTTATTATATAACGCTGTTTCGGACAACTAAAACGTCGATTCCCTGTTTTGCAACATCAGATACGATTGAACATTGACAAAATTCCGTCAGTAATCGTCACCGCTGTGGTTCTGCATAATGTTGCTAAGTATTTAAATGACCAATTACCAAATGACGAAGAAGAAATAGCCACCGAGGATCACGATGGTTAAAAAGTTGTGGAAGGTAATGATGAGCTGAATAACGACCGTCAGCGTGGTCAACAGAGACGAGAAGAAATAAGAAATATAATTTTTCAATTGCAGTTGTAAATATACTACTAAGTACGATACCATATATATCATAAGACAATATGAATATTAATACGTAATTAGTAAAATAAACCAGATACTTGAAGGAGGATTTTTTCGACAACAACTTTTTCAGGCAGTTATGCCTTCTAGAAAGTTTTCGATGGGCCACGCTGTATAATGTTATATTTTATGGTTTTTATTATTTTGAATTACTTCTTAAGTTGAATTTGAATGTAAGTAGGCACCTTAATCTGAGTCGAGTTCATTAATTTATTAAAAAAAACGTTAAGAACGAAAACAATTTATTCATTTACTTACAACTTTCTGAACACCAAATTATTTATTTCTTCAAATTGGTTTCCATTTTCTTTTTGTATTTTTCACAGCAATAATGTTTCATTTTCCTTTTGAACCCTTATTAGTTCAAGCTGTTCCAGTCGTTGGAGCTCTGTATTGGACAAATTTGAGGTTTCATCTGTTTCCTTAAATTTAGTTCTTCTGGTAACTGGAGACTTATCAGGTAAAGGCTGAACATGAGGTGGAGGTGGAATTAATTCTTCGGTTTTGGACGTTGATGACTGAGGTTGTTTCATCACAGATCCTATCGACATTGCTGCTGAAATAATTTTTTGGATCAAATGGCAGCAAAACAATAAATTATACTATTCGGCGAAAAACTACTTAATTTTGCTTTTACATCTTCAAACCATTTATTTGTTTTTATAGTCATACTTTATTACCTACCTGGTAATTTTTAAAAAACAGGGTTTTCTTGTTGTTCCATTAGCGCCAAAAGTTGTTTTTCCCACGCGTTTAAAACAATTTTCGGATTTCCCGTTGCAGTTTTGTCCGTCTTTTCCTTCAACTCGGTCTTCATATTTTGGATTTTCTTTTTTAGTTGTTTTTCAGTTAAATCCCTCCCATTTTGCAATATACAATATTTTTCGTGGATTTCTATGTATGCTTTATTAAATATAATATTATAGCTTTCCAAAATTTCCATCAATTTCAAGTTGGACGAAATTTTTGCAGGAACTTCCTCCTTCAAAAAATCACTTGTAGAATTTTCTGAATCACTACTCATTTTGAACGTAAACCGTTAATGATACTGGTTTAAAAAGGTTTCATGTGCTCGATATTTGCCTTTGTCGATTTGCACATTGGCAATTTGTCCATACACATACAGTCTATCGAATTTCACGGCCGACTGATTAGTCATGAAAATATAAAAACATTTTTTTTAGATGATTTACCAAATAAGAACTTGTGAGTACTTAAAATATCTAGCTTTTGCTAGTAAGGAAAAGCAAAAGGTTATTCACTTCAATTTAAGTAAATGCTATTAGCAAAAGCTAAATCTACCTAGTAAAAGCGGAAGCTTATACTTCATACTAAAAGCAAAAGCTAAGTTTTTATTCACTCGGGCCATTATACTATAGCGATCTCAGACCGATAAGTATTCTTCCCACACTATCTAAGCTCCTTGAAAAAATTCTAGATGAACAACAGATACGTCTCCACAGAACTCAGTTTGATCTCTTGTATATAAATCAGGATTTCGCCCAAAATACAGTTGCACGACTGGAATAATGTAGGTATTAAATGACATCTACAGGTCAATGGATGACAATAAACTTTGCGTGTTGAAACTGCTTGATTATTCTTAAGCTTTTGTTAAAATTATTCACGCTCTACTCAGTTCTGTCTGCCATCATTTAGGTTTTAATCCAAATCCTATAAAAATGTTGCAATCTTATTTAGAATTAGATCACAGAAAGTTAGTCTAGGTGAGAATACATATAATGCTCTACAGATTACTAGAGAAGTGCCTCAAGAGCCTATTTCGGATCCATTATTTTTTTAAATTTACACTTCCCAATTTTATAAATGTTTGAAACACACGAAATAACATTTTTATGCTGATGGCACACAGTTGTATTTAGAGTTTTTAAAAACTCAAAACGAAGATGCAGATTTTAAAATGGGGACCTCCGTATCATATCTGAATTATCCAATAAGTTCTGTCTTTGTATAAATGCATCTAAATCGAAGGCTATATCATTCGGTCGCAAATCACCAAAAAACCGCGTAAGAAACAAAATGTCTGTAATCCTGGATAATGAGTGAATTTATTTTTCGTCATGTGAAAAAAACTTAGGCATATGAGGAATCAAAAATTCAGTGTGATGCTTGCAAGCAGGACATACACATGACATGCACAGATTTACGAGAGGAAGATCGCGTTACCAGGCATAAGATACGTGGAATTAAAATTCTATGCAATACATGTACTTCTAATTTCAAATATTTTGCCAGTTTACAAACAAAAATGGACAAAATTGATGAGAAAACTACTGCGATCGATGTTAAATTGGCGACTATTGAAAACAAACTGTCACCAATTGACTACTTATGACACATTTCCTGATAAAATTGCAAACGAAGCAGTTTACCGAATTAACCGCGCAAAGAATGTTTTTGTAAGAGGGGTGCCGGAGATTGTTGGAGATATCGAATCTAAAAAATCCCAATGGCATGGACCAATTGGACAGGCTTATTCCAGTAACATTTTTGCATAAAACCCACAATAAAAAATTATATACAAAAGTAATAGAATGTTTTGAGATGTACAAAAAACCAAAGTAACAGTTTGGCATCAAATCAAAAACAAAAAATTTGAAAAAATTCTGGTTAATTTGTGAATTTTCTTGAATAAATGTTTTAATGTACAATTTATAGAAAAATATTAAATACAAAAGTTGTAGAACGTGTTAAGGTTGTAACGATGTTACTATTTTTCGTTCACGACATCCCGCTGTATATATTGCAGTTTCTCATTTTATTAGTATTATTATAAAGTTATATTATTATTAATTTATACACTCTTCTTTCATGACAAGATATAAATTCACTTACTAGTAATGATTTTAAAGTATATGTATTGCTTTTGATACATCCGATATATTGAATATGTATTGCTTACTGTACCGTTCACGCAAATCAATCCGCGCCGTTCTTAAGATTCTTGAGTAGGGAACCTCCTGAGTGGGGTCGAGAGAAGAATGAATAAAACCGGCAAACTTCTTTCATGACAAGATATAAATTCACTTACTAGTAATAATTTTAAAGTATATGTATTGCTTTTGATACATCCGATATATTGAATATGTATTGCTTACTGTACCGTTCACGCAAATCAATCCGCGCCGTTCTTAAGATTCTTGAGTAGGGAACCTCCTGAGTGGGGTCGAGAGAAGAATGAATAAAACCGGCAAACTTCTTTCATGACAAGATATAAATTCACTTACTAGTAATAATTTTAAAGTATATGTATTGCTTTTGATACATCCGATATATTGAATATGTATTGCTTACTGTACCGTTCGCGCAAATCAATCCGCGCCGTTCTTAAGATTCTTGAGTAGGGAACCTCCTGAGTGGGGTCGAGAGAAGAATGAATAAAACCGGCAAACGGGACGGAACAGCTCTCTTAGCTCTTAGCTCTTTGCTTTTGCTGTTACACTTGTTTTTTGTGCTCTCCGCCGTTTTCCGCTGTCTCCGAAACTACGACTGATTTTTGCTAACGAAGTAAGCGAATTTAGAAATTATCTTATCTTTCGTATTTGTATTAATATATTTTATGTTGCTTACTGCTTGTTTGATTTGAGTGATTTTCCGTGTATTTGTGAACAATTCCGAAGTAAGAATTTGATCTGTTGGATTTACTTAAGGGAAGAGAAATATAGTTGGGAAACTCCCAAGCATCCTCGCTGCAAAGCAGGTAGATTCTTGGGGGATTTTCAAAGTATTTCGGGAATCCTGATTCCGATATACAACATAAGGGAAGGGAAATACCGTTGGGAAACCTTCAAGCATCCTCGCTGAAAAGCAGGGAGATCCTTGGGGGATTTTCAAAGTATTTCGGGAATTGCTCAATCTAGTACCATAGGGCTTGGTAGCGTGACTCTGACTATTTGATAATAGGCAACTTGGAGGAGCCTCGTCTGTGTTCGCTGCCATAGCAGGTGCGTCATTCGACGGTTTTCCAAGACGTGAAACGAAATAATCTCGCGAGCGTTCGCTGCCATAGCAGGTTCGCCAGGAAGAGGTTTTCGGATTCTGCCGGCTAACTGTTCTTTAAGATATTGATTTAGCACCAACGGCCAGGGTAATATCCGTACAAAAACCGAGGGCAATTTATTAGTTACCGCCGTTCTATTTTAAGCCGTACACAAATACTAAGAAACGCTCCCGTAAAACACCGCTAGTGCCTTAATAACGCTTTTTCTGTGTAATTTTCACCGTACTGCTAGTAAATTTTCACTGATTTTCACAGGCAATCACCAAAAATTATTAAAGCATTGCACGTTAGGTTTGTATTTGTAAAACAATTATTCTGTGATAAAGTGCTTTGGTCTGAGTAATAATCTAATCAGATATCATAAATACTGAAGAGTTTTAACCAATATTCAGTTATTTTATATTAAGCTCCTTGGGTCGTTTTATTTTCTTTTTCCCAAGTTTATAATTTTATCAAGCACCGGTAGTTTCATTTTCCGATAGTGGTAAACAATTAAAGCCTGTTTCCCACTTCGCACGGCGTAGAGGTCAAAAACAACAGACCCCTGGAATTACTTAACCTCCATCTGTTGCTACTCTGGTAACTCTTGACGCTACCATTTTCGAGAGTTCGGTGGAGTAAACCATCTCAAAAATCTGGCGCCCGAGAAAATCTGGTAGATATTAAAGCCGCGGGTGTCATAGTGACGTCCGTTATATTCTAGAGAAAGAAAGAACACGTCACAAGGTCTATGAAAAAGCTCAGTAACTTTTTTGCCTCAAATGAAAAACAAAGGAAATTCGATTTTTTTTCAACTTTGACAGGCCGCCATTTTATTTGCACTGGGCCGATTCAGCTCATTAACGAACTCGTCCAAGATTTTGGCGTAACCGATTTTTGTAGCGAGTTTTGTTTCGATCCGTCAAAAAATACGGCCGTGCTTACAAATTCCGAAATAACACACACATATATATATATATATATATATATATATATATATATATATATATATATATATATTATATATATATATATATGTTATATAGAAAAAAATGCTTATCTTTAAGTAATGTTACGCAATGTCAAACATCAGGTCTCGATTTCCGTATTTTCATGAGAACGATGCTACGTTGCGTTATTATAAAATAAACACGTTAAGTTCCACAAATATCATGTTACAGAAGAATAATGATTTCTGCACTTTCATGGGAGCGACGCTACATCGAGTTCTCCATAAAAATAAACGCTGACGTTGATTAAACCAAATCTATAAATTCTTTGACTTTATGTAAAATAGTTAGTTACAATTATAATTTCAACCTATCAATTCTTTTTGATATAACATAAAACTGTGTAACTCAATAAAAATTGTTTTTAAAAAAGTTTAATGTGAATTTGTGAATATTACATATATATATATATATATATATATATATATATATATATATATATAAAATCATATATATGTTATAACGGAATTTGTAAGCACGATAGTGGCCGTATTTTTTGACGGATCAGAACCAAACTCGCTACAAAAATGGGTTACGCCAAAATCTTGGCCTATGTTTTTCATTTGACGCAAAAAAGTTACTGAGCTTTTTCATAGATATTGTGACGTGTTCTTTCTCTAGAATATAACGGACGTCACTAAGACACCCGCGGCTTCACTATCTACCAGATTTTCTCGGGCGCCAGATTTTTGAGATGGTTTACTCCACCGAACTCTCGAAAATGGTAGCGTCAAGAGTTACCAGAGTAGCAACAGATGGAGGTTAAGTAATTCCAGGGGTCTGTTGTTTTTGACCTCTACGCCGTGCGAAGTGGGAAACAGGCTTTAATTGTTTACCACTATCGGAAAATGAAACTACCGGTGCTTGATAAAATTATAAACTTGGGAAAAAGAAAATAAAACGACCCAAGGAGCTTAATATAAAATAACTGAATATTGGTTAAAACTCTTCAGTATTTATGATATCTGATTAGATTATTACTCAGACCAAAGCACTTTATCACAGAATAATTGTTTTACAAATACAAACCTAACGTGCAATGCTTTAATAATTTTTGGTGATTGCCTGTGAAAATCAGTGAAAATTTACTAGCAGTACGGTGAAAATTACACAGAAAAAGCGTTATTAAGGCACTAGCGGTGTTTTACGGGAGCGTTTCTTAGTATTTGTGTACGGCTTAAAATAGAACGGCGGTAACTAATAAATTGCCCTCGGTTTTTGTACGGATATTACCCTGGCCGTTGGTGCTAAATCAATATCTTAAAGAACAGTTAGCCGGCAGAATCCGAAAACCTCCTCCTGGCGAACCTGCTATGGCAGCGAACGCTCGCGAGATTATTTCGTTTCACGTCTTGGAAAACCGTCGAATGACGCACCTGCTATGGCAGCGAACACAGACGAGGCTCCTCCAAGTTGCCTATTATCAAATAGTCAGAGTCACGCTACCAAGCCCTATGGTACTAGATTGAGCAATTCCCGAAATACTTTGAAAATACCCCAAGGATCTCCCTGCTTTTCAGCGAGGATGCTTGAAGGTTTCCCAACGGTATTTCCCTTCCCTTATGTTGTATATCGGAATCAGGATTCCCGAAATACTTTGAAAATCCCCCAAGAATCTACCTGCTTTGCAGCGAGGATGCTTGGGAGTTTCCCAACTATATTTCTCTTCCCTTAAGTAAATCCAACAGATCAAATTCTTACTTCGGAATTGTTCACAAATACACGGAAAATCACTCAAATCAAACAAGCAGTAAGCAACATAAAATATATTAATACAAATACGAAAGATAAGATAATTTCTAAATTCGCTTACTTCGTTAGCAAAAATCAGTCGTAGTTTCGGAGACAGCGGAAAACGGCGGAGAGCACAGAAAACAAGTGTAACAGCAAAAGCAAAGAGCTAAGAGCTAAGAGAGCTGTTCCGTCCCGTTTGCCGGTTTTATTCATTCTTCTCTCGACCCCACTCAGGAGGTTCCCTACTCAAGAATCTTAAGAACGGCGCGGATTGATTTGCGCGAACGGTACAGTAAGCAATACATATTCAATATATCGGATGTATCAAAAGCAATACATATACTTTAAAATTATTACTAGTAAGTGAATTTATATCTTGTCATGAAAGAAGAGTGTATAAATTAATAATAATATAACTTAATAATAATACTAAAAAAATGAGAAACTGCAATATATACAGCGGGATGTCGTGAACGAAAAATAGTAACATCGTTACAACCTTAACACGTTCTACAACTTTTGTATCCATTTGTATTTGTATTTTTCTATAAATCGTACATTAAAACATTTATTCAAGAAAATTCACAAATTAACCAGAATTTTTTTAAATTTTTTGTTTTTGATTTGATGCCAAAATGTTACTTTGGTTTTTTGTACATCTCAAAACATTCTATTACTTTTGTATATAATTTTTTATTGTGGGTTTTATGCAAAAATGTTACTGGAATAAGCCTGTCCAATTGGTCCATGCCATTGGGATTTTTTAGATTCGATATCTCCAACAATCTCCGGCACCCCTCTTACAAAAACATTCTTTGCGCGGTTAATTCGGTAAACTGCTTCGTTTGCAATTTTATCAGGAAATGTGTCATAAGTAGTCAATTGGTGACAGTTTGTTTTCAATAGTCGCCAATTTAACATCGATCGCAGTAGTTTTCTCATCAATTTTGTCCATTTTTGTTTGTAAACTGGCAAAATATTTGAAATTAGAAGTACATGTATTGCATAGAATTTTAATTCCACGTATCTTATGCCTGGTAACGCGATCTTCCTCTCGTAAATCTGTGCATGTCATGTGTATGTCCTGCTTGCAAGCATCACACTGAATTTTTGATTCCTCATATGCCTAAGTTTTTTTCACATGACAAAAAATAAATTCACTCATTATCCAGGATTACAGACATTTTGTTTCTTACGCGGTTTTTTGGTGATTTGCGACCGAATGATATAGCCTTCGATTTAGATGCATTTATAGAAAGACAGAACTTATTGGATAATTCAGATATGATACGGAGGTCCCCATTTTAAAATCTGCATCTTCGTTTTGAGTTTTTGAAAACTCTAAATACAACTGTGTGCCATCAGCATAAAAATGTTCTTTCGTGTGTTTCAAACATTTATAAAATTGGGAAGTGTAAATTTAAAAAAATAATGGACCCGAAATAGGCTCTTGAGGCACTTCTCTAGTAATCTGTAGAGCATTATATGTATTCTCACCTAGACTAACTTCCTGTGATCTTAATTCTAAATAAGATTGCAACATTTTCATAGGATTTGGATTAGAACCTAAATGATGGCAGACAGAACTAAGTAGAGCGTGAATAATTTTAACAAAAGCTTTAGAATAATCAAGCAGTTTCAACACGCAAAGTTTATTGTCATCCATTGACCTGTAGATGTCATTTAATACCTACATTATTCCAGTCGTGCAACTGTATTTTGGGCGAAATCCTGATTTATATACAAGAGATCAAACTGAGTTCTGTGGAGACGTATCTGTTGTTCATCTAGAATTTTTTCAAGGAGCTTAGATAGTGTGGGAAGAATACTTATCGGTCTGAGATCGCTATAGTATAATGGCCCGAGTGAATAAAAACTTAGCTTTTGCTTTTAGTATAAAGTATAAGCTCCCGATTTTAATAGCATTTACTTAAATTGAAGTGAATAACCTTTTGCTTACTAGCAAAAGGTAGATATTTTAAGTACTCACAAGTTCTTATTTGGTAAATCATCTAAAAAAATGTTTTTATACTGATGAGGCATATATTTATATTTTTATGACTAATCAGTCGGCCGTGACATTCGATAGACTGTATGTGTATGGACAAATTGCCGATGTGCAAATCGACAAAGGCAAATATCGAGCACATGAAACCTTTTTAAACCAGTATCATTAACAAGTGTTAACGGTTTACGTTCAAAATGAGTAGAGATTCAGAAAATTCTACAAGTGATTTTTGGCGGAGGGAGTTCCTGCAAAAATTTCATCCAACCTGAAATTGATGGAAATTTTGGAAAGCTATAATATTATATTTAATAAAGTATGCATAGAAATCCACGAAAAATATACACTATTACAAGAATTTAACGCACCACCAAAAAATAACCAAAAGTTTACAGTAAATTTTTGTCTAAACTGCTTGTCCGATTTGAATGATTTTTTTTTATTGACAGGTTGACAATTCTAGAGAGTTAGTGTACTACTGTATTAGCATACAAACTTATTTTTGTATAAATACGGGGTGTTGCAATGACAACCTGATTTTTTCATAAAATTTGTAACATCTTGTGGAGTTCAACAGTAACAATATCAACTTAAGATTAAAATCAAACTGTAGCTTCATCTTGTTGTAACATTTTGTTTTTTGATTTACTGTATTATCTTGGCCACAACAAGAGAAAATCAATTTTATAGCATAACATGTTTTTTATTAAAATTTATAATAATAAAAGTAAGTAGCAGGCTATGAAAAACAATAAGTTACAGTAAATTGTCATTAGCTGAATACAGGTGTTAAAAAGCATTTCATAGGAGTGTATTTTTAGTGTTAGCCCTTACGGTTTTTTTGTAAAAACCTTTATTTTAATTAATATGCAACGTGAAACACGAAATCTTACTGGCGAAGTATGTGCTCAAGCATTAATATTGTTCGAGGAAGGCTGGAATTACCGAAGAATTGGTAGACGATTTAATGTATACCATACAACCGTTTCACGAGTTATACAATGATATAGAGACACTGGAAGTCATGGTCGCAGACCGGGACAAGGAAGGAATCGAATAACAATTCCTAATCAGGACCGTTTTTCAAGATTATCGGCATTAAGACAACGTTTTGTAACAGCCCGGACCCTTCAAACCCGGCTTCGAGATGCTACTGGTGTACAAATTTGTGGTGGAACAGCTCGTCAGCGACTACGAAAACACAATTTGAGACCTAGATTTGCTGCTCGGGGGCCAGCTCTAACTAGAGATTATCGAAGAGCGAGGCTACATTTTGCCATGGAACATCGTAACTGGTTAGAAGCGGAATGGCAACAGGTATTATTTACGGATGAGTCAAGATTTTGTTTGTACAATAATGACAGGCGCATACGTGTATATCGACGCTCTAACGAACGATATGCTCAGTATTTCTCAAATAACACATAATTTGGAAGAGGATCTGTGATGGTCTGGGGAGGTATTTCTTTGACTGGTCCCACAGAACTTGTGGTCATAAATAATGGAAGCCTTACAGCTAAAAGGTACTTATTGGAGGTTTAAGACCAACATGTAATGCCATATGCGCCATATATAGGGCAAGAATTTTTGTTGATGCACGATAATGCCAGGCCTCATGTTGCTGGAGTTGTGAGGAATTATCTAGAGGAAGTTGGCATCGATACCATGGCATGGCCAGCTAGAAGCCCTGATTGAAATCCCGTAGAGAATCTCTGGGACACTCTTGGGAGGAGGTTACGAGAGGAACGAAACTTGAACACCTTGGAAGACGTGGGGAGGCGACTGATTGAAATATGGGAAGAAATTGACCAAAATGATATACGGTCGCTTATTTTAAGTATGGGCCGTCGGTACCAAGCAATTATTTCTGCCAGAGGTGGAAATACTCGCTACTGACTTTTTTTACGTTTTGTTTCTGTGTTTTTCGTTGTTCAAGTTGGATAATAAATTTTAATAAAAAACTTTCGACGCTACCATTTTCGAGAGTTCGGTGGAGTGAACCATCTCAAAAATCTGGCGCCCGAGAAAAGCTGGTAGATAGTAAAGCCGCGGGTGTCATAGTGACGTCCGTTATATTCTAGAGAGGGAAAGAACACGTCACAAGGTCTATGAAAAAGCTTAGTAACTTTTTGCGTTGAAAAACAAAGGATATTCAACTTTGACAGGCCGCCATTTAATTTTTACTGGGCCGATTCAGCTCATTAACGAACTTGTCCAAGATTTTGGCCTAACCGATTTTTGTAGCGAGTTTGGTGTCGATCCGTCAAAAAATACGGCCTCTATCCTGCTTATAAATTCCGTTATAACACACACACATATATATATATATATATATTTATATATATATATATATATATATATATATATATATATATATATATATATATATAGATATAATTATATATATTTTGAACCAGATATCATATATATTAAAAGAATTCAGTTGCGTGGGAATATTTTGCTTATATGAAAATGGATTGAAATTATGTAATTTAAGAAAACATTATAAAAAGAAGACACCATTCATAAGAAAAAAGCATATAAATTAAAGATATATTAAATAATTAATTTACAACAATTTAAAGGGTAACAATAAATGAAGAAATTACCTTAATAACTGTACAAAATTGGAAATTGCCTAACAAATGTAGTGGAGAATAATAAAGCTGCCCAAGATGGATGATTATTTGCTATAAAGTAATCAGCTGTTCATCTGAAATGAAATAAATCTTAGTATAGTCAATGCATAATAATTATCAGTTTAAATAAAAAGAACTTTATATAGTTAATCAATTAAAAAAATCTTCAATACTAATTAAAAAGGCCTAATTTGAAATAAATAAAGGTAAATACTTACGCCATTTCTAATCACAGAAGAAAGATGCATCGTAGTTAATTTATGTAGTATTTCCATGTGTATATAAATCTTATAACCTATTTCTTCTGCACCAATTTGTCTTTTGTATGTACATTTTTTCAACATAAATTCTTTTATACATAAAACCATCTAATTACATTCAACGGCAACAACTCAATGCATATCTAAAGATTACGCAGATGCAACGCATCCATAATAGTGTTGTTCTTTTTGCTCAGCATCACCTGATTGTAGTTAAGCATGCGTATATAATAATCAATAACTCTGTTTGGTAATGCATAGGCGTCGCAATTTATAAATATTAGATTAAAAATTTTCATTAAAAAATTAAACTCTTTAAAAGTAAAGTGTTTCTTTTTATTTAATAAAATCAAGATATATCTACAGAAGCCAAAACTCGAAGAGTAGACAGGGTTTCATGCTCTCAAACCATAAAAGTTTAATAAATAACTGAGCTAGCCAATTCAATAATCTAAACCATAGATAAATAAATAAAAACATTAAAAAAAATGGGAAATATATAAAATATATTATATATATATATATATATATATATATATATATATATATATAAAATTATTTAAGTGGAAATAACGACCGTACTACGTTAAAGGACACGAAAGGTAAATATTGGGTGATCGGTCTGTATCAATACTCAAACTCGTTTGTTCAAAGTGCCTCTATATCTCGTTATCAATTTACAACTTCTTCAGGAGGTTATTGCTACAAACATCAATTAATGAAACATAAGGATTATAAAATAAAAGTTACTTACAACGTGAGTAATTAAAATACGTGAAAACACATGACGTGAAGTCCACCAGTCAAAACGGAAAGAACGAACACATTGGCAATTTAATTTTGAACTGTACAAATACACATCAAACTATCTTTCTAAAACATGCCACACCAAAAAATACATTTTTATAAGCGAGCATAAAAAGTGAAGTTGGAATTAACAACAAAAATGCAATAGGTCAGACTTCGCAGAGTCTAAAACAAAGGTTTGTATAGCACAGGAGTGACTGCCGTATAGGGGAGAATTCATGTGCTTTGGCATCACATGCTAAAAATATGAACCATACATTTGATTACGATAGGGTTAACATCCTTGAATTTGAAAGCAATTATAGATGTCGATTGTTTCTGGAGATGGTTCATGTAAATAGCTGTAAGAACTCTATCAATTTTAGGTCAGACATTGACCAACTAAATGTGATCTATTGCAATATTCTCAAATGTAAATAAGTATCTTCCAACCTTTGTGCTGTTTGTGAAATAATTTTACTGGACTATACTACTTTCACATTTATATTTTCATATTTTAGTAATTAGTTGCTAATTCCAACTTCACTTTTTATTCTTGCTTATCAGAATGTATTTTTTGGTGTGGCAAGTTTTAGAAAGATAGTTTGATGTGTATTTGTACAGTTTAAAATTAAATTGCCAATGTGTTCGTTCTTTCCATTTTGACTGGTGGACTTCACGTCATGTGTTTTCACGTATTTTAATTACTCACGTTGTAAGTAACTTTTATTTTATAATCCTTATGTTTCATTAATTGATGTTTGTGGCAATAACCTCCTGAAGAAGTTGTAAATTGACAACGAAATATAGAGGCACTTTGAAGAAAAGAGTTTGAGTATTGATACAGACCGATTACCCAATATTTACCTCTCGTTTCCTTTATATATATATATATATATATATATATATATATATATACTATTATAGATTTTATGTACTCATAATATCAACAGAAATTTAGGATGTCATAATTTTAAGTAAATTAGGAACAATTTATAGAAAAAGAAAAATTTTAATCATCCATGAACAATTTTGATACACCCCAGTATGTCCTTTTTTATAAAATTATAGATGTTGACATTCAATAGTCAAAGGTGAATTCACAATAACAATTTTTGATGTATACTATCAATAGGATATCCAATCGGAATATAATGTTTGTATGTCACTTTTGTAATTGGGTTTAATTTAAAAGAATAAGATTTTTAATAACGTTTAACACAAGTTAGAATGCTACTCTGATTTTATTTATTGTATGAATCAGTTAATAATAATACTGTAAATGAGGAATTTATATAAATGTCATGAAGTGACAAATTGAAATTAAATAAGTACTTACCTGATGCTACAAAATAATATGTTGTTATGACGTTCCGGAAGGAGGAAAAAATTGTTTGATAGTGGTTGCTAAGGGGAAACTAAGGAGGTTGTGGACTGGGGAGTGTGAAAAAGAAAGGGTGCAAGAAAATTTTTCATCTGAGAAAGATATCAGGGATTACGGTTAGCAAGAAGCTAACTAGAAGCTTGAAGTAGTCGTCGAGATCTCCAAGAGTTGATGATAATAGTCAGAAAAGATAACTTCAAATCTTCAGAGTCGGTGAGATACTCAATTATTATAAAAAACTTATTTCCATTATATATATAATTTGTACGAGACACATTAATCGTGTAGATTAATCTGAACGAGGTTCCAGTATCCAGAAGCTGAAATAAATTCAGAAATATTATTATTATTTGTGGATTCATATAGTGTTATTTGAGGTTACAAAAATTCTATAATATTGAACATGATCTAAAGTGCTTAGATAAAATTAATTTTTAGGTTGTTTTCTTTAGGATAGAAATTTCATACTTACATAAGAATTTGATATCAAATTTTTACGAATATTCGCAAGATATTGTTTATTATTTATATTTAGGTTATAAGACGCATTCTTTTTCTATAGGTCAACTCCAGTGAGGCATATCAGCTGATTCTTTATTTCGAACGGAAGCCGCGTTCCGTATTTTTCTTCTATGAATTGCGGATATTGGTAGTAAGAATATTTCATAGTTGTATTGTTGTCGAAAAGACAAGCGTTTCTTATATATTCTCTATATTTATTGTTCCATTAAAACAAAATCAGAGTACTTATCTCATTTATCTAATACAGATACAAGCGTATTTCAAAACGATAGGAGCTTTATCTATGACTCGTTATCTCTACTAACCTTGAAACACGACTTTGAGGTGAGTAGTCGATTTTCTGGCTAAGAAGCCGTGGCACTTGAATATAAAAAAGGTAATAGAACAAAGTTTTATAATATCAAAATTATATTAATCATCAATAATAAGAATACACAATAAAATTCACGTATTGTTCTTGTCCAGCTACCGTCCGAATATAAAATTGTCCCCTGAGCTCTGATTCTATTTTTGCTTGTGTGTTTAGATTCATTTGATCTAGAAAAATCGTTTGTCTAGAGAATATTGTCTCATCGTCTGCTAATATGTTTAGCCCAATTCTTACTTGTCTGGTTTGTGTATTTTGTCCATCCATTCTCGATATTGAGTCAGTTACTATGTTTAAACTACCCTTAACATGTTTAATATCAAATGAATATTCTTGTAATAGCAATGACCATCTGTGAATTCTACTGTTTCCAAATTTATTGTTTAATAATGATAATAAGCCACTATTATCCGTTTCTAAAATGAATTTTTTACCTAACAAATAAAATTTAAGTTTTTCTACAGCATATAAGATAGATGCTAATTCTAGTTCACTGCTAGCATATTTTTGTTCATGTGCTTTAGTTTTTCTGGAAACAAAGGTTATTGGAACCTCTATTTCATTTTGAATTTGTAATAGTGTACCTACAAATCGATGTATAGATGCATCTGTATTCAAAATGAATGGTAAACTGGAATCCGGATAGAAAACTTTAATATTATTGAGAAATCTATTTTTAATTTGTACAAAAGCCCTCTCATGCTCTAACTCCCATTTCCATTTAACTCCTTTTTTAAGCAAATTTAACAAAGGTAACTCTAATTCAGTGATGTTTGGTATTAAACGTGTAAAATATTTAACCATTCCCAGAAAACCCCTCAATGTTCGTAAATACACGTATTGCTTGTAAAATTTGGAGAGCGCTGTATTAAAAATTTGACTCATGTTGAGAATCATGATTCACTTCCTCAACATCACTGTCTGACTGTCTCCTATTTATAGGATTCAGTTCAATACTACCTTGTTCTCCTCTACTCCTTTCCACACTACCTTCTCGAGATTGAGTTCTCGTTTGAAAATATACTCTTCTGTTTTGACCTTGTGCATTATTATTTGTGTTTGTGTTAATTTGTTGACTATTTTGTTCATTATTATGATAATTAGTTTGTCTATTTTGATTATTATTGTTATAATATTGTCTAGTATAATTATTATTATAGTTATTTTGTCTATTTGTATTGTCAAAATTATAGTTGTTTCTATTTATAAGATTAGCTCTATTATTTTCTGTATTATGATGTATGAATCTACTATCATTATTTCTGGTATTTGAATATAATTGATTTTGTCTATTAATTAAATTGTTATAATGATTCTGTCTATTTTGATTGTATCTATTTGTATAAATGTTATTATTGTTTGAATTGTTATTATTTCGTGCGTTATAATTTTCTCTTCGGTTATATTTGTATTGTTATTATGACTAGGACTATTTCTCTCTATTCTCATTAAGTAATTGATATTGTTCTATAGTCTTTATACTTTGGATTGCAACAGCCTCCATTATCTGGGGTTTAAAATGTCTGGATAGAAGTAACACTGCTTCTTCCTCAGGCACTTTAGGTTTTAAATATTGGACTTGGGTATATAGCTGCATGATGTACATGTGTGCTGACTGACCATAATTTTCTCTGTATTTCCCAAAGTGTAATTTTTCCCTCATTATTGATTGATTCACAGTTCCCCAAAAATAATTTATAAATAAATCATGAGAAGATTGGTAATTATTAATTTAAATTTCTCTACTCGCAAACCAAATTAATGCTTGACCCCCTAAACTATTCCTAATTATTTCCTTACACTCATGTCTTTCCCCGTATTTTAATATTTTCTCCCTAATTATATTTGAAAATACTGTAGGATGAAT
Source organism: Galeruca laticollis (assembly GCA_963921935.1). Classification (NCBI taxonomy): domain Eukaryota; kingdom Metazoa; phylum Arthropoda; class Insecta; order Coleoptera; family Chrysomelidae; genus Galeruca; species Galeruca laticollis. The sequence goes on from OY998177.1 coordinate 77,257,971, forward strand.
TTTCCTAATATCCCCATCAAATTTTATTGAACTATTATCATTATGGCAATATGTAACTACCATTTGCCCCCTGTTCTCTTGTCCATAACCATCTTCATTCTGTCTTTGACTATTTATTCTTGCTTCTGTTTTCTTCCATTCTTCCCTGACTTCTAATATCCTCTTCTATATTTCTATATTTATTTTCCTCTCTGACTTTTTCAATTCTTCTTCAGCCACGTTTAAATTCGTTTGTATGCCTTCGCTCACTTCTTTTTGTATTACTTGTAAGTCCTTATTGTTAGCCATGATATTTCTCTGTATATTTTGAATATTCTTCTCACAACCTTTCATCCTTGCTTCTGTATTCATTTGCCGTTCACCATATATCTTCTCCTGTTCTTCGAACTTTCTGTTTATCTCATTTCTTGTTTCTTCATTTTCTTTCTTCAATTCTTCTTTCATGTTATCCATTTTTTTTATCATTTGTTACCTCTATTTCTTTCCTCAGGTTTGCTACTTCTATCTGAAGTTCCTTCCTAAATTCTTCTCTATTTATTCTAATTTCTTCCAAAATAGATTTTTTCATTCCATTATTATTTTCCATGATTTCATTATTTTATTCTATGATAGATTTTTCCATCCTATTAGTATCTTCCATTATTTTCACGAACATATCTTGTAGATATTGGGGAATACTTCCACCATCTCCTTCATCCTGTCTTCTTCTTTCTGGAGTAGCTTCCATAGAACCTTCTCTTTCTTCGTCCTCATCATTCAATTCTGTGGTGCTATCTCTCTCTTCCACTTCAAATATTATTGTTTCTGGATCTTCCCCTTGTTTTTCGATGTCTTCTCTTAATCTCTGTACCAATGTTATCTTCAGACCTGCAGTCTTTAAATTCCTACGTTCCAATTCCTTATTTAACTCCTCTACCTTAAGTTCTTGTAACGTTTTACCCATTTTTTCTTTTAAATTATCATTTTTTTTGTAATAATAAGTGTTTTTGTTTCCCGAAATCTACCCCTTTCTACGCCCCACGTTGCGTCGCTTTTTTATTGTGTATTTTTATTATTGATGATTATTATAATTTTGATATTATAAAACTTTGTTCTATTAACTTTATTATATTCAAGTGCCACGGCTTCTTAGATAGAGAATCGACTACTCACCTCAAAGTCGTGTTTCAGGGTTAGTAGAAATAACGGGTCATAGATAAAGTTCCTATTGTTTTGAAATACGCTTGTATCTGTATTAGATAAATGAGATAAGTATGTACTCTGATTTTGTTTTAATGGAACAATAAATATAAAGAATGTATAAGAAACGCTTGTCTTTTCGACAACAATACAACTATGAAATATTCTTACTACCAATATTCGCAAATCATAGAAGAAAAATACGGAACGCGGCTTCCGTTCGAAATAAAGAATCAGCTGATATGCCTCACTGGAGTTGACCTAAAGAAAAAGAATGCGTCTCATAACCTAAATATAAATAATAAACAATATCTTGCGAATATTCGTGAAAATTTGATATCAAATTCTTATGTAAGTATGAAATTTCTATCCTAAAGAATATAACCTATAAATTAATTTTATCTAAGCACTTTACAACATGTTCAATATTATAGAATTTTTGTAACCTCAAATAACACTATATGAATCCACAAATAATAATAATATTTCTGAATTTATTTCAGCTTCTGGATACTGGAACCTTGTTCAGATTAATCTACACGATTAATGTGTTTCGTAAAAATTATATATATATATATATATATATATATATATATATATATAATGGAAATAAGATTTTAATAATAATTGAGTATCTCGCCGACTCTGAAGATTTGAAGTTATCTTTTCTGACTATTATCATCAACTCTTGGAGATCTCGACGGCTACTTTAAGCTTCTAGTTAGCTTCTTGCTAACCGTAATCTCTGATATTTTTTCAGAGGAATAATTTTCTTGCACCCTTTCTTTTTCACACTCCCCAGTCAACAACCTCCTTAGTTTCCCCTTAGCAACCACTATCAAACAATTTTTTCTTCCTTCCGGAACGTCATACCAACATATTATTTTATAGCATCAGGTAAGTACTTATTTAATTTCAATTTGTCACTTCATGACATTTATATAAATTCCTTATTTACAGTATTATTATTAACTAATTCATACCATAAATAAAATCAGAGTAGCATTCTAACTTGTGTTAAATGTTATTAAAAATCAAAAATCTTATTCTTTTAAATTAAACCCAATCACAAAAGTGACATACAAACAAATTATGCGGATTGGATATACTATTGATAGTATACATCAAAAATTGTTATTGTGAATTTACCTTTGACTATTGAATGTCAACATCTATAATTTTATCAAAATTGTTCATGGATGATTAAAATTTTCTTTTTCTATAAATTGTTTCTAATTTACTTTAAATTATGACATCTTAAATTTCTGTTGATATATATATATATATATATATATATATATATCTTTTTTGGATAGTTCTTGGGTATAGGTTTCTTGTGAATAATACGAAAATTTTATGACGACGTTTCGCCCATCATAGTAGGCTTTATCAAAATCTTTTTTATTTTGTGGAACAGTACCTACGAGTGGAAAGAATTAAAATGAAATGTGGTAGCTTACAATGAAGACATTCACAATCAAAAATTAAAAGTCAAAAATTAAAAGGTTTTCCAGCTCACATGCAGGAATAAAATTTTGAAATTAAGTTTTATTTTGGTACGTACCTCGATGTTTACATTTTAATGGTAAAATTAGGAATGGAAAGAATGAAGGTTCTATTATTGTTTTCGTTTTTTTTTTCCTTTTTGAGTAAGTATTCTGGTTTATGTTACTTAGTTTTTCAATGGCAGAGAGATAAGGTGTATATTAATTATTAAAATGGAATATACGAGGTGGTCACAAAAATTGAAATAATATTCATTGTTTATTTATAGTATTAAGTTGTGATAGATATGGTTTAAATGATTTGTGTCTTGTTTATCATTGACAGTATGCTGTTCCTTTTTTATGTAAATCATTTCTTTCATCAAAAGTTTTTGGTAATTGTTTTCTTTGCCAGAATTTTAGTATTTGAAAAGTTAAATTCGTGGTTTTGGCTAGATTCATGTTTATGTAAAGCTGTTGAGGCATTTCTAGTGTATTTGTGTAAACGGACAACAAACCGGTTCAAATTGTATGTTCAAAAGAGCTACGCAGAGAACTTGATTTAAAGACTAAAAATGGTGAGAGAGATTTGACTATAAAATATTTACCAGGTGTCCCAAAGATTGTGAAATTGAGTCAATGATATTGGAGCGTCCTGTTTTTACGATTGGCTACTTTTCACTCTAAATTTGATGAATTGTTATGTATTACACAAGTCTTGAAACCTAAAATTATTCTTATCTCTAAAACTTACTCAACATCAAAAGATCCTGATTCAATGTACGATATCACAGATTACTCTCTGTATAGATGTGATCGACAGAATCGTCGTGGAGGAGGTGTATGTATTTACTTGTCTTCAGATATAACAAAACATTTTGCTGTTAACCGTTTTGATGTCTCTGTCAGTAATATGGAACTATTAGGTTTAAAAAAAATTTCAAATTCGTTTGTACTCCACATTGTTTGTGTTTATCGACCTGGAGACTGTCAACTAGTTGATGACATTTCACTCATCGAAAAATGTCAGTACTTATCTACTCTCGAAAATGTTGTCATCATCGGCGGCTTTAATTTTCGAGAAATTTCTTGGCCAATTACTGTGGCACCTGGTGATGGCCTAAATTCTAAAAACCGGTTCAGGGACTTCTCCCAAATCCTAATCTTAAGCAGCTTATAATTGAACCAACATGTTTCAGGATCCATAATATACCATCTACCCTAGATTCATTATTTACAAATGACGAACAGCTACTGACTGAGCCCGTGATAGGCTCACCAATAGGTACTTCTGATCATGCTGTCATTACAAGCCAAATACAATTTAATGTTGACGAACCATCTAAGAACAATAATGTTTCCACTTTTGAAATAACTGATTTTGATCACCAAAACCGCCACCTAGCTAGTACTGATACGGTACAGAATTTAGGTGTCTCAGGGGATCCCAATGTAGTATGGGCTACATTTACAAGTACTGCTGCGGCTCTTCAAAACAATTATTCTACCAAGAAAGTGATGTCCAAAAATAATGTAAAACCGTGGATCAATGGTGAAATAATTTCCTGACTAGATATAAAAGCAGATTGTGGCGGGAGTACAAGCGCACGGTCAGTCAAGCTGATTTTGAAATTCACAATTTTTTTTCCAAAGATTTAACAAAAGTCGATAAAGAAAGCCCGAGAAGTATACGAAGAGACTATAGTATGCAGCGACAACCCTAAAAAATTATACAAATATATTCGATCATCATTGTCATCAAAAATATCCATTCCTCTAATAAGGAGAGATGGAGTAATTGTTTGTCAAAATGACACTGACACTGCCGAAGTTTTGGCAGATACTTTTTCTAAGGTTTTCTCTACTGAAAATATCAGAAATAATTCACCCGACATTCTGCCCACAAGAGTAATTTAATCTTTAGAGCAATTTCATTTTACTCCTGAAACTATCAAATATCCCCTTCAAAAATTAAAAAACTCTTCTCCTGGTCTCGAACTCCCGATAATGTAACATTATTAAGGCACCAAATCAGATCATTACGATCCTGAAGCAGAGAGGGATACTTTACTATTGTAGTTATCATTCTTCTCTGATAAGGGAATACATTTCAGTCCCTCGGGGGTTTTGATATATAACCAACCGTACAAAAAAACGGGACAAATAAGCCCAGAAGTTTGGCCAAATCACGAATTTTGCAAATTTTAACATGTAACAGGTTCAAAATTATTTGTTTTGCTGTTATGACCTTATTTTCAGGCAATTGTATTATATATCTATTACTATTAAATATAAAGCTTAGAAAACTAAAAGACTGATTTAGAGAGAGAGAGAAATTCGTAATGAATTTTTGTTGGTTTTTTGGATTTTTAGGTGGAATTGTTGTTTTCAAGAATAGTGCCCTGGTGTAGGATTAGTTTCCTCTTCAGGACTGAGTTGGGGGGTGTATTGGATGGTTTAGTGCGCGATGACTGAGAAACTGAGTTGGGGGTTGAAAAAATTTTTTATAAGTGACTAGGAAAATTTGTTTAAAAAGTGTATGGAATTGAGAGTATTTGGACGGGCTTTTCGCTAGAAAGTAACTGGAGGTTGTGTTGTGTTGGGGTGTATCGGGGGTTGATGTTTGGAAGCTCAAAAGTGTGCGTAGATGGTGTGACAAAAAGTGTCTAGGATGGAAGTGTTAATGTAGAAGACGAACTAAGTATCGTTGCCGATACATAGATATATGCGTTGAGCTGGCTAGGTGTCAGAAGTTTGTGAAATTGATTGCTATTCACCGAATTTTAAGAATTTGAAATGTCTCCGGTATTTTAAGAGTGATATATTAGGGATATTGAAGATTTATAATTTTATTGGTTTTCTTGAGTTATGTGAAAAAGTGTATGGGAGACATTTTTCTAAAGTGTATAGAATTAGATGATTTGTTGAAATTTGATGGAAAGTTGCGGTGACGTGCCTTCGGTGGTTTGAGACTATTTACGGTGGTCGGTGGAATAATAATAATAAAAAATCTAAAAATGCGGGTGCGTCGTTCGTCGGTCCATTTGGCTAGTGAATAAATTCACAAAGTATGCAGGAAAACCGCAGAAAAACCTGCAACACCGGCGTGGGTGGTGTGGGGGCGGCTAAGAGTATAGGGTTTGTCCAAATTCTTGAACGATTAATAGTTTGGGATTGAGAAATTTTAGAATTGTTGTTTAAATGTGTTTAAATTATAAATTATTTTGGATTTTGTGAGAGTGAGTAGAGATTTATTTGCATTGAATAAGTGTGGGAGTATAGTGAGATTTTTGACGATTAACGGATGGAAATTGGGGAGCTGTCCAGGTAGTCAGTGTATTCGTCGGGGAGGTCGTCGTAGGCCGTGGCTAGCAAGCGTAGCGGAGGAAATGGGAGCTTCCTCTTGGGAATTCTGCCGACGGGTCGTCTGTTGGCGATCCATGGTGTGAGTAGGGTGTTTTTGGTAATTTCGCTGCTCGACTCGATAGTGCGACTGACGTATCGGGCTTGTAGATTATTTAGGCGAGATGGAATGGGTTCGATGTCGATATTGACATATACTGTATTAGTGGGAGAGTATGGAGCCTTGTATTGGCAGTATCTGAGGATTGACCGCTCGCAAGTTTGGGGTCTTTTGACAAGATGGTTGGGGAGGTTGCAATGGACGTTTGCTCTATAGGCGATTATAGGACGAATTTATGTTTTATACGTATGAACTAAGGTGGTAGGGTGAGTGCGTCCAAAGCTGCCGCCGAGCGCCTTAAGAAGATTAACTTGACGTTGGACCATGAGGTCGGCCATCAAGTTGAGAGTGTGAGTGAATTTCATTCTCAAAAATACGACTTCCCTGCGGATTTCGAGTTGATCTCCCCAGAGCACGAGGCGGAAGTTTCTGGGTAGAAGCCGTTCGCTCATGGTATCAGGGTGTTTGAAAGAGATGGCTTGGGTTTTTTGAGGGTTGAGAGTCACCCGCCATCTCCTGCACCAATTTGAAAATTGAGTCAGTAGATTTTGGGATCGAATACTGAGAGAGCGAATGTCGGTGGCAGAAATGATTAGTGCGGTGTCGTCCGCGTATAGTTGGATGTTATCTCGGGGATGTCTTGGAATTGGTGTATCATACGTATAAATAATATATAGTAGAGGAGCTAGTATCGAGCCCTGCGGAACGCCAGTTTGGGGTGTGGAAGAGTCGGATATGCTATAACCAACTTTGACGCTGATCGATCGGTCGGTGAGATAGGAGTATAATAATTTGACGATTTGGTTTGGCAATCGGATGCTCAGTAGCTTTCTCACTAGTCTGGCGTGCCAGACTTGATCGAAAGCTTTTTGGACGTCCATGAGGATGGCGGCGGAACAGCGTCGTTGATTTAAAGCTCGGGTGACGATTGTTTGGAGGTTGGTGATGGCGTTCTGACAAGAATGGCCCGGCCTGAATCCGAATTGAAATGCCGGAATTATATTATTTTCAGTACAGAAGTCCCAGATTCTTTCTTTCAACAAGCGTTCAAAGACTCTACCTAGGACGCTGTTTAATGAGATAGGGCGGTAAGATTCAGGCTTTGTAGGGTCTTTGCCGGGCTTGAGGATGAGAACTACGTTGGCTGATTTCCAACAACGAGGGAAGTATGAGAATGCCAGGCAGACGTTTAGCAGGGGGCAGAGCGGAGGGAAGATCTCTTCTGGCAGGTTTTTAAGTGCCAGCTCGAGATTCCATCGTGTCCTGGGGCACTGTTTCTCCCCGCTCGGCACGCCTGCTGAACTCCTTCGATTGTTAAAGGTGAAAGAAGCGGATAGTTCTCATTTAGTGGGATGTGAACGTATGGGCTTCGAGTAATGTTTCGGGTCAGGAAGTCGGTTTCGACGGCAAAGTCCCTAAAAAATCGAGGGTTATCGGGTGGTGAAAAGACATTTTGTAGGTTATTTTTGAAGGCGGTGGCCTTGTCTTCGGATGTGTAGATCTTCTGTCCTTGCACTTCAAGATGTGATTCTACCCTTCTCTTGAGGCCGACGAGGCGGTAGAATTTTTGCCAAAACACGCGCCCTTGTTTGAAGTCTAGTCCGGCTGTTTCGGCCTTCCATCTTCTCTGCTTTTCAGCATTGATTTCGTACCGAACCTGGGCGTTGAGACGGTTCCATTGTGTTTTGACGGCGGGATCTTGAGTGCGGACGTATAACCTGTATAACTGTCTTTTCTGACGAATTTTTTGCAGAATTCTTTGTGTAAGGGCATGAAAATGGGTGTATACGGTGGTGAGGGGGACGGCGATGTCTTGTGCATCGATTAAGAGGGATTGGAATTCTTCTGCGTGATTAGCTATGTCATCAGTGCTCTGATGATTGACGTGTTGTGGTGAATTAGTGGAGACGTGGTTCGCAAAGGAATTCCAATCGGCTTTATTAAAATCGCGAGAAGTGAAATTTGTTGATGGTGGTGGTATTGGATTGTGTAACGCGGTTTTGACCAGAAGTGGAACGTGGTCTGATGTAATCGAGTGGCCTATAAAGCATTCGTCGTCGATGAGGGTGATTAATCTGTCTGTGCAGATTATATGATCGACTATGGAGGAGCCGAGGTGACTTATTAGGGTTGGATTATTGTTTCTAATCTGTGAGATGGGAAGTGAAACGAGTTGGTCAGCGAGTAGTCTGCCGTTGAGGTTGGTGTGTGTATCACCGAAAAGAATGTTGCGTGAGTTTAAGTCACCCATAATTATGGCTCGTGGTAGAGAGGATGCATAATCGAGGAGGTCGATTGATAGTGGTTGGTGGTTGATTGGGATGTTTATAGTAGGAGAAGAATGTCGTCGAGATATTATTCCACAATATGTCGATGGCTATGCAATCCAAGTTCTGTTGGGACAGAAGTGCAGGGAGTGGGTGTGGTGACGCGGGGAGTCCGTTTCGGACGAGAAGTCCGTTGCCGTGACAGTAGAAGTTCCTGTCTAGGTGGAAGGGGGTGTAGCCAGTGAAGCGAGGAGGGTTTTTCAAAAGAGTGTCTGTGATAGAAAGTATTTGTATGTTTTGGGAGTGCAGAAGGTGTTTGAGAAGATGTCGCTTCCTGGCTAGACCTTGGAAATTCACGCTCCCGGTAAGAAAGTCCATGACTTAATTTTGTCTTTTGGTCGTGAAGGCAAAGTGGACGCGGTTGCCAGCGCCACTTGGTCCGGAATAATTGTATCCGTAGAAGGAGAGAACGAGGTGCGTTAGAGTGTCGGCTACTAGGCCACGGGCAGTCGGGACGGCGGTCATTATGGTCGTTACCATTATCTCGATTTAGATCTTGGAGTCGGTGGTCAGGTCGTAGGGGGTCGTTGGCTTTTCAAGAGTCACGGGCGCGATGTCTTGCGCGGGTTTCGGTGTGACTGATTTAGTTGTGAAGCACTCTTTTATAGTTAATTACAAAGCCTAAATTCTGAGAGACTTCAAAAACCATATTTTCGTTTTTGGAGCATATTTTCTTAGAGTTACTAATAATTATTGAATCGTCTAGGTACATTACTAGTATAATACCTTGGATCTTAAGTATTGTAGAATTGGTTTGCATAACTTCGTAAATACAAAAGGTGCTGTGCACAACCCAAAAGGTAAACAGGTGAACTAATAGAGACAATCGTTAAATGAGAATCTTAAATACTTTCTACGTTTCCTTGCAACTGAAATAGAAAAATATGCATCTTTTAGATCTATTGAACACATATATAAGTCGTTACTAATCATATACTTGACCGATTTGATATTTTGAAATAAGATAAAGAAATAAATGTATCTTACTTTTTTAAGTTTAAAACAAAACGGAAACCTCCGCTTGCTTTAGATACCAAAAAATATGTTGACAGAAACTGGTTTTTGCATGGTTTACATTTTCGAATTGCACCAATTAACTTTAATTCTTCAATGCAATTTGAATAAATCTTAAATTCATTGCTATTGATTTTTTGGTAACCAACCTATCATGTTGTTTTGTTATTTTATTTAAAGGAATAGAATAATCACCAATCCAATTCAATATAGTAGCACTAGAAGTTCTACGATACCACCGGCTGTAAAATTGACGGATTCTACCAGCATAACATTCATCATTTACCTCTAATATTTCTTCCGGAACATAGGTTGACTTTTCCCTTGCTGTTGTTTCGTGTACGGTGTTTGGTTCCGAAATCTTGGCTTGTAGTATGGGCGCCTGTCGTTTAAACACTTGGTAGCGTAGAGTGAGAAGGAAGTCTTGCAGATGGAGTTTTGTCCGCAAAATTAGTTTTTTAAAATATCACTTTGGGCTTGGTCCCCATTTCTCTATTGGCCTTCTCTGTAAGTTGGGCAGTTTTGAAGTGATCATTAAAGTTCTGGCCAAATATAAATGTATCGTGAATACTGTCTTCGGCTACTCTCCTTACTAAAGGCTTTAATACTGGTAATAGCTCATGTTTCCTATGTCTTGATAGCAAATAGTGTGATTCACATAAATATTGTGCAGCATCTACTATACTTGGTGTTATTCTAGTTTTGAGATCTGGTGGACAATCCTCTGAGACAAGCACATTTAACACAGAACCTAAGGCACTGAGCCCTCTGCCTATTTTTTCTTATACTACATAAATAAGTATCTTTTTTTGACCCATTCGGAGAAACAATTCCCTTTATTACCGGATTAATTTGTGGTGGTTTCAACAATGAACAGTTATCAGGAATTGACCATTTCTCCGATAAAGTTTCTCTAGCTCTACTTCCTAGACCCTTTGTAAGGTGGTGAGACCAACGAGTCACAATTGCTTCATTTAAAGGAATACCAGAGGGTTTGCTAACTGACGGATCTTCACCCAAAAGGTTTTGATCTGATTGAAGAATATTTTTATTATCTTTATATTGAATATTATCACAACTTAGGGGCTATAAGGAATAGTCACTAACACTTGTTAAAAGATTACTAAAATATGAAAAGGAAAAGATATAGTTAATTTATTTGATGTATGTATGAATCAGAATTATTTCACTTTTGACAATAAGATATATATTCATAATGCAGGTTTACCAATGGGAAGCCCTATATCTATCACCAATTCTCGCAAACATTTTTATGGACAGTTTAGAAAGAAAAATCTTTGAAAGTAATATTTCAAAAAATGTTATATTTTGGTATAGATATGTAGATGACATATTAGCTTGTTTTATAGGTAGTGAACGACCAGTAGATATATTTTTCAACCATATCAGTAATTTACACCCAAAAATTAAATTTACATCCGAAGTTGAAGAAAATAACTCAATCAATTTTCTTAATTTAAAAATTCAAAGAGTTAATAATGTACTTGATTATTCAATTTACAGAAAACCAACACACACTGATGTGGCTATCCCATATAGTTCCAATCATCCCATGTCACATAAATTAGCAGCATATAATTCAATGCAGAGCATTTTCAGTTCTTGTAAAAAAATGTAATTTTGATAGAGAAATTAGTACAATTTAACAAATAGCAACATCCAACGGTTATCCATTACATATGATAAATAAACTAATTAATAAAAAATAGGAAAAAGTGGCATTACAACTAATATTCCCTAAGCAATCTAAAGAAATAAAATGTTATAAAACCATCACATACGCTGGAAATATTTCTAATGATATTTCAAAGATAATATCTTTAGGAACAAATACAACAATTTCTTTTAAAACAGAAATTAACGTGAGTACAAAATTGTTAAATATAAAAACAAAAATATCCTCATTGAAGAAGTCTGGTATATATAAACTCAAATGTCCAGATTATTATGCTGTATATATGGATCAACCCTTTAGAAAATTTGGAATCTGATACAGTGAACACCTACGAGCATACAGATTAAAACAACCAGATAAATCCCACTACGTAAAACATATACGTAAAACATATACTTGACACCTTACACAGAACTACATATTTGTGATAAGAAACAAGAACTAGATTTCTTTGAAGAATTGGATATTAGAAGACACTTAAGAAACCCACAATATGAAGTCAATAAACAGATAAATCTAGGGAGTTCACCACTTTTAAACTATTTTCTTAAGTGATAATTGTAAAGATCAGCAGATATATTTTTCCTGATTCTCTGTATCACAGTTACACTGATCTTAATTGGGAAAAAGATATCCAGGATATACCGATAGGGCTAATAATACCTAAGCTTTAATATGTGTAATATCACATCTTCTACTTTTTTCTACTAATATATATTAAGGTCACTTGCTGGTCTAGCCAAAAATGATTATTAAACATTAGGTATGCATCAAATGAAATGTAGCTTCTGTCATTCTGACGATATTTAATATCGAAACAGTTGTCAAATTTCTTAGAGTTTTTAACATTAACATTTTTTGGGGTTAAAGATAGTTACTTGGAAATGTGAGCTTGAAAATGGAAAGAAGTAGGACTAGGATTATATCGCAACAAATAATGAAAACAGGCATGTAATTAATAAAAAAACAAAGATCTAAAATACAGTCCTTATTAAAAAATAATGATTTGTATAAAACAAAAATTTAATTTCCACATGAAAATTGAAAGTATAATTTATCCTATATTGCGAACAAAGCGGCCATGTTAAATGTAATGTTAACGATAGTTTCAAAAGTGCAGTCGGGTTGAAATTGTACGTCTTTCCTCAGACTTCTGTTTGCTCATTCATGGACCACTTGACCGAATGATACTCCTAATGCGGGTAGGTCCAGGATAGTATACGGGCTAGTAGAAGTGAAATTAAAATTTTTTTGTTCTTTTTCCGGATGTACGAATGTTATCGATTTCCCGAGCTTCCGTTGTTTACCAAAGTTTTTGTAGCGCTTATAAAGGATGTCTCGATTTGAATTCGTTATTATGCTTGAATATTAATTGCATAATTATCTAATTCATGATAATTTCCTGTACTTCTTCAATCCTAAAAAATGTTTTAAATACATTGTTGACATTATTATTTTCAATTGGTTGGCAAGTATTTCTATATTGTAATATGAGTGAATATCTCAACAAATATCTAACCCATAAACAAATCTTTTTTCAAGGTAATTGAACCTACATAAATACAAGATGATTAAACATCGGAAGTGATAGTTGCTTACATGCCACTTATTACCATATCTATCTTGAGAGAGAATCTTATTCTTTTAGTCTTTCCGTTTTAACGTAACACTAATTTTAGTAAGCAATACATAAATAAAGTTGATGGAATCAACAAATCTTTGAGCATTTTTACAGGGTCTCTTCGAGCGAATTCCAGAGATGGATTAGTGATATATTTATATATTGAAGTTGTGTATATGTCAAATCGTCGGTCTAAGATGCAAATAGCCTATACTAAAACCATAAATGAATGAGAGTAGGGTAAAGTGGGCAAATGGCGGTCACTTAAGAAAAATTTTTTTTCTAAGTAAAAAAATGAGTCGTAATTTCTAATAATTTTAAAATAGCAATCACTAGTGCACTTAAAAACTTTTTTGATCTGAACATCTTTCAAAATGTTTTCAATACTTTTATGATAACAAAAAAAAAACAAAAATGTGCATTTGACTGTATGACATAGGGGAATTCCGGTCACTTATGCGGGCAATACTGGTCAAGCAGAAAAATGCTTTAAATATAATTAAGTAAACTTCAAATAAGCATTTTTTACCAAAATATTGTTTATTGAAATAAAAAGAAAATAAAAACAATCTAACTATCTAAGTAAAAGGCTGACATTCATCACATGTGTATCCTACAGGTGTGTCCCATCCACTGCATTCATAATGTGCCCATCTTCCGCATAGGGTACATCTGTACCACTGCTCATTATTCTTTCCATAATCATTACATATCAAACATATATCTTCATCGACATCTTCATCTTCATTATCGTCATATTGAACATCAACATCAGAATCTGATGAGTTTTCATCAAATAATTTTCTTTTATGGGATTGTCTCTTATTTCTTTAATTATTCCTTTTTTCATCAAGATTCATTTTAGAAGGTTGTACCTTTAATTTCTTTTTTTTTTTCTTTACCTGTTTCTTGGCTTCCTTTTCTTCCAACTCTTTCTTCAATGGTGTAGCTGTGAGTATTTTCGCGTGCTGTTTTTGCCTGCCTGCTCTCTTCTTTTTCTCTGCTAGTTTAGGAACGGGAAGAATTTGTTGAAAAGAAAGAAATCCTGAAGAAGTTGAAGTAGTTTTGTGTTGCTCTTTATTTGTAGAAGTCTTTGGTAGGGCATCATCGTTTGCTACAGCTTGGGGATCATTGCTGAAAGACATATCAGCTTCGTTATCTTGTATGGCAATGACGTCCTGATTCAATAACTCGGCAGGCAAAAAGTCTTGTTCATTAAAAACGTTGCAGTTAAGAGGATAGATACCAACGCTTCTGAAACCAGCTTCTCCTTTGCTAATCGTAGCCACAGTTGAATAAGCTTTATTGAATAAAGACGCTACATCATAAGGAGTGATACTTTTCATCAACTGCGTCTTCATAAATAAATTGCACTGATGTCTATATTCGGCTTTCAGGTGCCCGTAGAAGACCACATCTAATGGCTGTATTTTATGTGAACTGTGTGGTGGAATTGATGCCATAACAATATGATTTTCTTTGCAAAGCTCGTACGAGTTCCAAGAAATATGGTTGGAGTGGTTGTCTACAATTAATAAAACCGGCTCGTCTTTCGTGGGTTTAGCGTGATTTTTAAAATGCGTTAACCAGTCACAAAAAAAATTTTCATCGATCCAGCCATTCAGTGAACATTTATAGAGAGCTTCTGCAGGTCCATCTTTTTCCAGGAGAGGGCTTAGTCTTTTTCTGGGGAAGATGAACATGGGCGGAATAAATTCCCCTGCAGCATTCATAGCACATATGACGATAATATTTCGGCCTCTTTCGCCGCTAGTTACCACAACAACTGTTTTTTGTCCTTTGGTTGCGAGTATCTTTCCTGGATCCTGGACAGTTGTGATTCCCATTTCATCTGCGTTATATATTTTGCTAGGAGAAAAGTTATATTTTGACATCACTTCTTCCACCAGTTCATAAAATCCAGCTATTTCATCCTTGTTGAAACCAGTCAGACGATTTAGACTGGTAGCCTCAGCTTTTCGCACTGATATGGTGGGATTGCGTCTGATGAAACTTCTCAGCCAGCCGATGCGTTGCGTTAAAATTATGTATAATATGGTGTCTCTCAGCAAACTCAAAAACAAACCTTAGTTCTTTTGTGGTAACACCGTACAAAATGGACGCCAAGTGTTTAATTTGATTAGCAATTTCCAGTTCCTGTTCAGTTGAAAACACAGGTTTTCTTCCCATTATAGGTGCTGAGTCTTTTTTATTTTTTACCCTTTCTTGTAGCGTTGAAAATGGAATTGCGTATTTTTTTGAAGCTTGTCTAATACTCGCTCCATTTTGAATGTCTTCTATCGCTTGCTTCAAATTATCTCTGGTCCATTTTGCTTTACCAGTTAATCTTTTTCGATTTCGAGACATCTGTAAACACAATTAGAAATGAAAAAATGAAATTACCATTAACATAAACAGTGGGTAATGCCGGTCACTTGAACGGTATTACCCACCTGTGTTGACCGGCATGTGTATGTAAGCCGCAGTCCGTAATTTTCTAGTAAAAAAGGCTTTAATATATTAGGGACCGATCAAGAAGAGTGAGTGTAGTTGATGAAGTGATCTCGAGAAATAAACAAAAATACACCGAACAGTAAATAAGTGAGTATAAATTAGTGAACTGCTTATATAAATTAGTTTAAGTGTTTAAATAAATTAGTAAGTAGCCATACCGTGTGTTTAAAATTTATCGCACCCGTTTAC
The DNA here is from genome assembly GCA_963921935.1 of Galeruca laticollis. Lineage (NCBI taxonomy): Eukaryota > Metazoa > Arthropoda > Insecta > Coleoptera > Chrysomelidae > Galeruca > Galeruca laticollis. The sequence continues at coordinate 77,273,458 of OY998177.1, forward strand.
GTTTTGAATAAATTAGAAAAACATTACACTATGTTAGAAATAGGATACGTGGCGAGATAATTATGAGTATACTGGACTACATTTGGGAACAATTGCGGGTTAAGGTGGGTATTAATAAGAAATATTTTGCTGAAGGTATTATTTACAAACTTCATGAACAAAATACGAATATGTTTTTAGATGAATTTGAAGATAGACTCAATATATCCTACTGTTGATGAAATCATTTGTATGGGGGATTTCAATTTAATTTTTTTGGCGTATGTAAATGCGAGCGTTAAAATAATCAGTTCGATTTTAGAATCACTCAATCTATGTCAAGTAATTGATGAACCTAGTAGAATCGCTGCGACATCTACACTCTTAGATTATGTAATAATTCCTGAAGGTACTAATTATAATAAAGGTATTATGCAACAAATAATTTCAGATCATTCAATGGTATTTTGTGAGTTGAAAATTACTAATGAACAGAGAGGTCCTAAGCTTGTTACATATAGAAATTTTGATGATGATAATTTTCAACGTGATCACTTTGACACGTTTTTCAGGATATATGATCAGGAAGCAGTGGATGGGAAGGTTTCTTACTTAATCAATTGTTTGAATAATTTGCTTGATAGGCATGCTCCTATTGTTACCTCCAGGGTGACAAAACCTAAAGCACCGTGGATAACATTCCCTATAAAAAGAATGATGGATGAAAAAGACAAAGCTCTGAGAAAGTATAAAAGAACGATATCTGAAGCAACTTTACAAACCTATAAAAATTAACGAATTTTTACATTCCAATCCATCAAAAGAGAGAAAAGGGCATATTTTGTCCAGCAGTTTAAGAGCTAATAAATTTTTACCCGACAAATCACTTGATATACTAGAAAATCTGAGGGATGCAAACAAAGTTTTTTATTGAATCGAACCCGCAATCTGAACCATCGGATGAAATAAAGTCTTTTTATAAATCGAATAAAGTTAATAATTTTGATTTCAAATTTAATGAAACTAATGACTTACTTGGCTATGAAGTGATTTGTGATATTAAAACAAACGCTACCGGATGTGATGGATTAAATATGAACTTTATCAAATTGTGTTGTCCATTTATTATCCCGTACATTACACATATTGTGAATTTTTGCATAACCGAAAATGTCATCCCGGGGGTATGGAAGAAAGCGGTTGTCAAAGGTCTACCTAAAAAACAAGATCCTACTGAGTTCAAAGATTTACGTCCAATAAGTATTCTACCTGCTATGTCAAAAATCTTGGAAAAAACGTTAGAATCTCAAATTAAGAATTATTTACATATACATTTACTATTACCCTCAATACAGTCGCGCTTTTGTCACTATAAATCACGATTTAATTATTTGTATTTTGGAATATATGGGTTTTTCTAATGATGCTTGTTCCTTAATAGAGAACTACCTTAAATTCAGGCAACAGCAAGTTGTTATGGATGGTATTGTAATGACTTGTATACTTTGCTAGCCGTTCTCACCAGTGTAATAATCTGGTATTTCCTATGTACTAAATTTGCGTTCGGTCACCGCTGTCAGACGGTGTAGTGAATTCGTTTATTCCTTATATTTTGTTTTTCACTTCTTCCAAGATCGTTGCAGCGTGCTGTCACCAGTGCCTTGCGGCACAAAAATTGTAGAACCAGGAATTCTCCCTGCGGGATTACCTCGAGGGAGGGGTTGTTCCAAGCTCGAGCGGTCAAAGACGTCGCGGGGCCCCTTGGGCTTATACAGTGTGCCAAGCCCGAGTTCGTAGTGCAGGGTTAGCCGGTCCGTCCTACTTGACGGGTAGGGGGGGGGGTGAGGAGTGAGGTTGTGGAGATAAAATTGAAAGGTTAAAACATATATTACAAAGAAAAACAAAACTGTGTCAAATAAACCTCGAAAAATAATAGATTAAGATGTGACTGACTGTGACCCCTAGTATAGGATAAATGTCTATCACAATTCTTTAACCTAGGATTAACTATAATCTCTAGTATAATGTAAATATCTCGCAAGTACACAATGTAAATATCTCTGGAATAGGATTAATTATAAATCTCAAGTGCAATGTAAATATCTCTACGCAATTATCAAAAATGTTAACCTAGGATTAACTATAATCCTTAGTATAACGTAAATAGCTCTATAATAGGGTTAAATAAAATCTCGAGTACAGCGGAAAAATCTCTAAGATAGAATTGAGTACAATCGCAAGTAAGAACGTAAATATCTCTACGCAGTTATCAAAAACAAAAATAGTCAGATGAAAAAGGAACACTATGCACCTTCAGAAAAAGGGGTCCCTGAATATGACTAAATAAGCTGCCTCTACAATTTCAGGCCTTAACCGTAGGTGAGGGGCGCTGATGTATAAGGAACACTCGATATGACTGAAATTCACTGTAGGGTCCCTTAACTATCTTGGGATACCCGGTTAAGTCAAAGAAAAATATAATAACGCAATCCAATACCCAATATAATAAATGAATTTTACTTTTAAAAACTTACGTTTTGGAAATCCCACTAGTCACATAAATTTTCACACTATTACTTCTTGAGGGTGAAGGTCCGTCAATACTCAGACTCGCCTCACCAGGGGAGAGATATCACCTATCTCTCACTGACTGCCCAACTGTCCCCAATTTTTTGATATTTATTTCTAGAGTTCACCTTCAATGAAGGTTAATTATTCATATCTGTTTATGTTTGTGGTCAACAAAACCTGACCTGCTCATAATCTAATATGTTTGGATAACCTTGTTTTGTTTGTGTGTTTTACTTTAGTTGAGGTCGAGAATTTAATAACTATTTTGAATTAAAAAAAGAAATTATCTATATAGGGTGTTTTTAGAATTTGTGTCAGATCTTGTGTTTATTACAGTATTAGTTCAGATGATCTCGTACTGAGATCTGGTGTACCTCAAGGGTCGATCCTTGGGCCACTGCTGTTTTCTATGTATTCTTCTCATCTCTTAAACAAAATTCGGGACTGCAAAGTTCATTTACATGCTGATGATACTCAGTTGTAATATAGCTTCAGGCATTCTGATGTGGATAACGCTTGTGTCGTTATCAACAACAATCTAGATTAATTCATCTGTTATGCTACTGAACACTGCCTACTTATAAACACAACAAAATCTAGAGTCATGTTGTTTGGCAGTAAGCGACACAGATAATATTTATCGAATATAGTAAATATTACTATTGGTAATGAAGAATTGGAAGTGGTAAGTGAAGCAAAAAATTTAGAAGTTATATAAGATTCTGAATTGAGATTTGATAGGCATATAAATAGGTTGCTACAACGCGCTTATTGTAATATTAAAATGATATATGGTAATCGACGCCTTTTTCCTATGCATGTAAAAAAATATCTCTGTGAAACACTTGTGCTATCATTATTCAATTATGCAGATGCTTTATACGGACTTAATCTAACTCACCTATATAAACATAAGATTCAGAAAGTTCGAAACTCATGCCTACGTATGATTTTTGGAATAAGAAGACGACAACGAGTATCTCATAAATTGAAGGAGATTCGATGGTTACATATGGAGAATAGAAGAAAGTTTAATTTTATTACCATATGCCATAAAATAATTCTTGACAAGAAACCTTTCTTTCTACACTGCAAAATTACGTATCGTTCACATGTCTATAATGTAAATATTAGAAAAAGAGGTTTACTCAATGTTCCTCATTTCACGACTGACTCTTTCAGGCGCTCGTTTTCATACCAAATTTACTCTCATTATAATGCCGTTCCATCCGAGTTTAAGGTCTATAACATTTCTTAATTTAAAAGATACCTTAAAAAATCTATATTAGACAATCAAATTTAGCGGTAACGCAAAATATCTTTCTGTTCATTTCTCACTTAAAAAAAAGTAAATTCATAAGTTTGTTTCTCACTTTGTGGGTATATTATCATTCATGAGGTGTCTCGCTTCGTGTTTCTTCTCTCATGAAATCAACTATAAATTCTTTGATGTTTAAGTCTACCTAATATTGTACCTATTAATACATGTATATTTTCATTATAATTTTTTTATCTTGTTCAGCAAAAAGTAATTGATTTATTTAATTTTATGTTCCATCAGCTAATAATTCAGAACTACACAAGATTTGTTTTTGGGTGAAGTGAAAGAGTATTTTCTGTTGTGCAGTAATGTACAACTGAAAATAAACTTCGCCCTTTACTTTCAAAAGTGTTTGAATTCAATTTAATTTATGTGTATTTGTCTTTGATTGAAAATAATAAAGACGTTTATTATTATTATTATTTTCTTTTTAATTAACTCTAAAAGCAGCGACTTAAATTCATGAATTAGTATGACTCATTTTTATTTGCAAAATTTTTTAACAAATTTTCAATTAAAATCCTAATTTCATTTTTCCTGCAACTAAAGAGACTTTGTAAATATGGCGAAGAAGCGGTACAAGTGTCCGCAATTGAGATTAGAATGTGACTCAATGGTTGGAGCAGGAAAAGATCAGAACAAACATATCTATTTTATGTGTTAATTTGAGGTCCAATCCAACAACATTTTATTTGACAAAAAAACTTTGTTAAACTTAGTACCTCTTTATATACTATTCAAAAGTAGCTTACTTCATCAAGATACCGAAGATATCGAATATTGACAGGACATTTCCTGGCAAAAACCAATTACTAACAATCTCGACAATCCGCAAAACGGTAACTGCTTACACTTTGACGAAGTGATTGATAGATACGCTAAAAAGACACCCGGTGCTGCTGTCTTGGTGAGCGGTGTCAAGATGTACGGCCTCGTTAATTGGTATACGGCACTAGGGAATCGTATTTTGTTAACACAATGCCATTGCGTCACATAAACTAGCTTCGTACTCGAATACACCAACAGCGGCGTAGCCAGAATATTTCGAATAAATAATTGCTTTGGTACGTTTATGTTCTCTATCGACCCTGCAGTGTTAGAAGCTACGTATAACAGATGTCCTTGTGGAGACAATATCTATAAATGAAAAATTTAGAAAACAAGATAAAAATATTGTACTACTTCCAAAACAATCTATAATGACTTTTTTATTATACTTATCTGAAAACACGCTGTTTTCATCTCTTTTTACAAAGACATAAAGGTGGCATTATCAGAAAAGCGCACGGAATTTTTTTCCTGATCTCCTATTTTTTCCGTGCGCTAAATAGAAAAACACAATTGAAATTAATTATAAGAAAAAATAATTATTCATTTATAATACTTTTCTAAAAACAACAACAACATAATTAGTATATTAGTATATTTAGGAATGTCGCAGAGCTTGTATTTTGCAAGTGAGAAGGGTTAAACAGTTTTTGTGATACTTCTATTTTTTTTGTATGGATTCTTCTATATATCCTTCTCCTACGTTGGAAGAACGCCATCCTCCGTGTCTTTCCAGAGTAAGCATATTAGCGCCGCTTCCCGCCAACATGGTTGCCGAAGAACGCCTTCGCCCATGTCCGGTACATTCTTCGGGATTTTTCAGTATCAGGTATTTTGCAACAAGTTTCGGAGCAGCGCTGATGGTATAGCATCCAACATATTGGGAGTAACACCTACGATTTCGGTATGCAACCAATAATCTTCTGCTGGTGATATTTCTAGGCCGAGATCTGCATATTTACGGTAAAGTGCACAGGGCTTCTTGACATATGATTTTTTCCATCTCGCAAAAACACAACAATAAAACGCCCATTATCTTCCACATCGTCTAAACTCTACATTCGCCAATGATCCCAAACACTAAAATCACTTTTGCCCGTAGATATTGTTCAACTGAAGCTTCGCGTGAAAATGTGGTTACTTGTTCTGCCGTTAAAACCCCGGAGTAGGTAGCGCTAGTTATGTTTGAGATCATTCAACTGTCAATGTCAACTTATTTACATTCAAATATTTCAAATATAAACGTTTTGACTATTTTACTAATAACGAGTTGATTATTGCAATTAAAAGGCCACAATTTTGTGCAGAGGTGGCTATTGTATCTGTGAGACACCAGTCTCATAACTTTTTTCAACTAAAGAGCTGTTTTCAAAATTATCATTTCTGTCGTAGGATGCCAATCTAGAATCAAACAAATTAAATGTGTTCGTTATTCCCATTTAGAAATGTCAATTCATCATTGATTGACTGGGAACAGGAATATGTTGAGGTTAGGAAAGGCAACCTTCGCATTCCTATGTCTCAACTCTTCAATTGCTTTACTATACAAACACTATATTTATCAGTGATTTTTCCAAAAAAAAAAACGTCTCAAAACCAACAAAGATAATACAAAATCGAACAAAACCCAGTAATCGTCAAAGCACGGGTTATCAAAAACGAAAGTCATACAACTACATCAGCGCCGTTATGCGGGAGCAATTTCATCCATCCCTGACATTGCAGTGAACCCGAAATGAAATATTTTGCCTTAGCTGATTAAATATTAAAATTTCTTATATCTATATAAACTTACTAGATCAACCCAGCAGATGTTGTCCTCCCAAACATTGGTCACTGTTTACACGCCATGTCTCTTATTTCTACAAAAGGTCAATGTCAACGTCTCTAGTATTTTTGAGAATGTTCGCGTTCGAGGTTGAGAATATAAAAGTGATAATCCCGCCTAAACACTCACCTTTCGGAGTGTAGTGAACACATCGCCCGAGGAAGGCTACCAGCAAGAATAGTTCCAGCTGAAAACTTGGTCACTGACTCAAACCAGGTATTTCCAGTAGCGCTTGCCGCCGGACTAGTCAAATCAACTGAGATTTTTATATCAATCTGCCCTTTATAGGACATTACATTTTATGAAAATCTGCTCTTCATAGAGCTTTCTTATTTATGAGAATCTGCTCTGTTTAGAGCAACTTTATTTATGTAGATGGCTTTTACCTAGTAAAAGCGACTAAGCAGAAGTCCAACAAGAACTCAATCGTCATCCAGCCCAAAGAGGACGAAAGGATTTCAGGTGAATATAAATACTAATATGCAGGCAAAAAGGGTCAGGAATCCTTTCACCGGGGAGAAAACTCCCTCCGGCAGTGAGTCTGCTGCCGACCTCTCTTACTAACAACCTCGTGTACAACGAAACACCCATCGTTTCTCCTCTTCCGCCATTAAATCAACATGTCTTCTAATCGCTCCATCCGCACCCGGAGCATGGAAACTCCACCACCATACATTTCGTCTAGAGAATAGTTCCCTGAAGTGGTCAAAACCCCGACCAAACCAACCATCAACGACTTAACCAAAGAGGATCTTATCCAACAGATAACCGACCTATCTTTCCAACTTAATAAAGCCCTCAAATACATCAAGAAAATTCTAAAATCAACTCAACCATCTCGTAGCCCATCTACTTCTCTCTGTATGTAGACACCGCTATAACTGACAAAGAATTTGAGGACATCCTCATCGGAATCGACTTCCCTGCCACCAGATCTTGGCGCATCATGTCCCGCCGCCAAGGCAAAATTACTCCAATGTTCCGGATTCTTACTGAGTTCGAAACGGCCTACCACCGTGCCCTCACATACGGCATGAATTTCCACGGCCTCGCACTAATGTGCGAGGCTTCCAACCGCACAAACCCCCTACCCGCAGTACCAAAATACTGCAGCAGGTGCTCCACCACAGGCCACCTTGCCAAATCCTGCAGGGCCAAACCGGTCTGTCCCTCCTGTGGAGCCACAAATCCACAAATTGCCCTAAGGCAAACGACCCACACTGTAAAAATTGCGGCGCTTTCCACTCTCGGTGTCCCAAGCAGCTGGAAGTACCAAAATCTGCACAGGAGATCGCGCCCATGACTCTTGAAAAGCCACAGACCCCCTACGACCTGACCACAGACTCTAAAATCTTAATCGAGATATTAACGACGACTGTCATGAACGCTGTTCCGACAGCCCGTGGCCTAGTGACTGACACACTCGCCCACCTCGTCCCGTCATTTTACGGCAACAACTGCACCGTAACTAGTGGCGCGGGTAACCGCGTCCACTTTGCCTTCACCTCCAAACGTCAAAATTAATTCATGGACCGTGAATTGCCAAGGTCTAGCCAGGAAGCGACACCTTCTCAAACACTTTTTGCATTCTCAAAACATTAAAATACTTTCTATCACCGATACCCTGCTAAAAAACTCCCCTCGCTTCGCAGGCTATACCACTTTCCGCCTAGACAGGAACTTCTACTGTCACGGCAACGGACTTCTCGTCCGAAACGGACTCCCCGCGTCACTACACCCACTCCCTGTACTTCTGTCTCAACAGAACTTGGATTGCATTGCCATCGACATATCGTGGAACAATACCACGACGACCTTCTTTTCTTACTACAACCATCCCAATCAACAATTATCAATCGACCTCCTCGAATATGTATCCACTCTACCACGGGCCACAATAATGGGTGACTTAAACTCACGCAACGTGCTTTTCGGTGATACCCACACCAACCCAAATGGCATAATACTCGCCGACCAGCTAGTCTCACTTCCCATCTCTCGGATGAGAAACAATAATAAAACCCTAATAAGTCACCTCGGCTCTTCCACTGTTGATCACATAATCTGCACTGACAGGTGACTCACCTGCATAGACGATGAATGCTTCATAGGCGACCCCACACCTCAGACCATGTTCCACTATTTGTCAAAACTTCCCAACACAACTCCAACTAATTTCTCATATCGCGATTTTAAAAAAGCCAATTGGGATTCCTTCGCAAACCACGTCTCGCCCAATTTACCACAACCCGTCATTCATCAGAGCACTGATGACATAGATAATCACGCAGAGGAATTCCAATCCCTCTTAATCGATGCACAAGACATCGCCGAACCTCTTACCACCGTAAATACCAACTTTCATGCCCTTCCGCAACGAATTGTACTCAAAATCCGTCAGAAAAGACAGTTATATAGGTTACACGTCCTCACTCAAGATCCCGCTGTCAATCCACAATGGAACCTTCTAAACGCCCAGCTTCGGTACGAAATCAATGCTGAAAATCAGAGAAAACGAAGGAGAACGGTACAGCTGGACTGGACTTCAGACAAGGGTGCGTGTTTTGGCAAAAACTCTACCGCCTCGTCGGCCTCAAGAGAAAGGTGGAATCACATCTCGAAGTGCACGGACAGAAGATCTACACCTCCCAAGACAAAGCCACCGCCTTCAAAAATGACCTACAAACTGAGATCCCAAGATTCCTCAGGGGCTTTGCTATCGAAACAGACCTCCTTACCCGGAATATAAAATGAAGCCCACATGTACATATTCCACTAAAGGAGAACTCTCCGCTTCTTACACCCTTCACAATCGAAGGAGTTCAGCAGGAGTGCCGAGCGGTAAAAACAGTGCCCTAGGGCACGACGAAATCTCGAGACAGGCACTCAACAATCTGCCAGAAGAGATTTTTCCTCAGCTCTGTGCCCCGCTGAACGGCTGTCTGGCATTCTCTTACTTCCCTTGTGGTTGGAAATCAGCCAACGTAGTTCTCATCCCCAAACCCGGCAAAGACCCCACAAAACCTGAATCTTACCGGCCCATTTCAATAATCAGCGTCCTAGGTAAAGTCTTTGAACTATTGTTGAAAGAATGAATCTGGGACTTCTGTACTGAAAATAACATAATTCCGGCGTTTCAATTCGGATTCAGGCCAGGCAAGTCTTGTCAGAACTCCACCACCAACCTTCAAACTATCGTCACCCGAGCTTTACATCATTCATTTCATGGATGTTCATAAAGCTTTCGATCAAGTCTGGCACGCCGGACTAGTGAGAAAGCTACTGAGCATCCGATTGCCAAACCAAATTGTAAAACTATTATATTCCTATCTCACCGACCGATCGATCAGCGTCAAAATTGGTTACAGCATATCCGACTCTTTAACACCCCAAACTAGCATGCTACAGGGCTCGATACTTGCCCCATTCTAATACATAATTTATACGTATGATAGACCAATTCCACGACATCCCCAGGATATCATCCAACTATATGCGGATGACACCGCACTAATCATTTCTGCCACTGACATTCGCTCTCTCATTCGATCTAAAAATCTACTGACTCAATTTTCAGATTGGTGCAGGAGATGGCGGGTGACACTCAACACTCAAAAAACGCAAGCCATCGTGTTCAAACACCCCAATGTCATCAGCAAACGACTTCTACCTACAAACTTCCGCCTCGTGCTTTGGGGAGATCGACTCGAAATCCGCAGGGAAGTCGTTTATTTGGGAGTGAGATTTACTCACACTCTCATCTTGATGGCCGACCTCATGGACACTTTAAATAAGGTCCAACGTCGAGTTAATCTTTTTAAGGCGCTCGGCGGCAGCTCCGGATGCACTCACCCTACCATCTTACTTCATACGTATAAGACATATATCCGTCCAATAATCGACTATAGAGCAAACGTCTATTGCACCCTTCCTGACCACCTTGTTAAAAGACTTCGAACTTGTGAGCACTCAATCCTCAGATACTACCAATACAAAGCACCATACTCACCCAGCAATACTGTTTATGTCAATACCGACATCGAGCCAATTCCTTCACGCCTTAATAATGTACAAACCCGATACGTTAGTCGCACTATCGAATCGGGCAATGAAATCTCAAAAAATACCCTGCTCACACCGTGGATCTCCAACAGACGGCCCCTAGGTAGAAAAAATCTAAGAGGAAGCTCCCTTTTCCTCCTTTACGCTTGCTAGCCACGGCTTACGACGACCTTCCCGACGAATACATTGACTACCTAGACGAATCCCCAATTTCGATCCGATAATCCGAAATCACAATTCTCACAACAAATCTCGATATTATTTAATAGACCATTCAATAAATTCCCATCTAACATTCTCATTCAATATTTCTAACTAATTTCCACAACTTAATTCGTTCAACACTTTGGACAGACCCTATAATTTCCGACCGCCCCCACACCACCCACGTCGGTGTTGCAGGTTTTTCTGCGGTTTTCCTGCAACTCTGTGAATTTATTCACTAGCGAAATGGACCGACGATCGTCGACAAGGAATAAATGCAGCAGCAGCTGTACCCGCCTTAGATTGTGATGATTATTATTAACGCCGACCACCGTAAATTATCCCAAACCCCCGATGGCACGTCTCCGCAACATTTTATTCCAATTTCATTAAATCACCCAATTCTATACACTTTTCATAAATGTCTCCTATACACTTTTTCTGCTAAAATTCTAAAAATAAAAAAAAAATACAAATCCTCAATATTTCTCTCTTAAAACACCGGAGACATGCCAAATTCAGTAAGAACCACCCATTTTTCACTAAATAAATTTCGACACCAAGCCAGCTCAGCAGCATATCTTATGTATCGGCAGCGATGCATGGTTCGTCTTCCACCAGAACGCTCCTATCGTAGACACTTCTTGTCACACCACTCCACACACTTTTAAGCTTCGCTGGTTACAAATATTAATCCCCGATATAACTCAACATAAAACCTTCCTCCAGTTACTTTCTAGCGAAAAGCCCGTTCAATTTTCTCAATTCCATACACTTTCTAAATTTTTTCCTAGTCACTTTTTCAAAATGTTCTAGACACTTTTTCAACTTACCAACTCAACCACCCACCAATTTACGTTGCACAGTCTCAAGCACGCACTAAAACACCCAACACACCCCAAACCCAGCACTAAAGAGGAAACTAATCCTACACCAGGGCACCAATCTCGAAAATCAACAATTTCACCCACAACCAAGCCAACCCAACAAAAATTAATCAGGAATTTCTCTCTCTCTTTCTCTCTCAACACTCACCAGTCGACGATTACCATTTGGAGCGATAAGAACCTACCTACTTACAAGCTAGCTAGAGGATGAGGAATTTTAAACGAAGTGTGTAGGTAATGTTCTACCGCTGTATTCTGATTGTATCAGTTTTGTACATTTCTTCTTTGGACTAAATTCTTCTACGCAGTAACATTATTAATAAAGAAGAATGGAACATTGGCTTAAAAGCGTTAAACGTGTTGCAACAACATCTTCTAACGAAGCCGAATGTTCAAATGCAGTACGCGCGGAGTATATAGCGATTACCGATCTAGACGATAATGCAACGACGTCAAGGTCCACTGTATCAAAGGAAAAAAGAGGAAGTATGATTAATCAAACTCGTATATCAGTTTCGAATTTGTTGATTCCAACGGTTCACATCTCTGCATGTTATGTAGTAAATTGCTTCCTAATAGTTCCATGGCACCTGCCAAGTTGTGCCGACATTTGGAAACTGTACACCCCGAGTCTAAAGACAAGAATAGAGAATTTTTTGTATCCCAAACTATAAATGATAAGGCCACGGAGGCATCATATTTAGTTAGCTATCGCATTGCACACGCAGGTGAAGCACACTATCGCTGAGAATTTAATAAAGCTATGTGTGTTAGACATAATAAAATGTATGCGTGATGAAAAATCTGCAAAGCATCTTACTTCTGTGCCGTTATCAAACGGTACTGTTTCACGACGAATTTATGATCTGGCAAGCTACGTCAAATAAGAACTAGTTACACGTCTACAAAAAACACAAATGGATGAGTTGACTGACCACCAACCTTCAAACTATCGTCACCCGAGCTTTACATCATTCATTTCATGGATGTTCATAAAGCTTTCGATCAAGTCTGGCACGCCGGACTAGTGAGAAAGCTACTGAGCATCCGATTGCCAAACCAAATTGTAAAACTATTATATTCCTATCTCACCGACCGATCGATCAGCGTCAAAATTGGTTACAGCATATCCGACTCTTTAACACCCCAAACTAGCATGCTACAGGGCTCGATACTTGCCCCATTCTAATACATTATTTATACGTATGATAGACCAATTCCACGACATCCCCAGGATATCATCCAACTATATGCGGATGACACCGCACTAATCATTTCTGCCACTGACATTCGCTCTCTCATTCGATCTAAAAATCTACTGACTCAATTTTCAGATTGGTGCAGGAGATGGCGGGTGACTCTCAACACTCAAAAAACGCAAGCCATCGTGTTCAAACACCCCAATGTCATCAGCAAACGACTTCTACCTACAAACTTCCGCCTCGTGCTTTGGGGAGATCGACTCGAAATCCGCAGGGAAGTCGTTTATTTGGGAGTGAGATTTACTCACACTCTCATCTTGATGGCCGACCTCATGGACACTTTAAATAAGGTCCAACGTCGAGTTAATCTTTTTAAGGCGCTCGGCGGCAGCTCCGGATGCACTCACCCTACCATCTTACTTCATACGTATAAGACATATATCCGTCCAATAATCGAATATAGAGCAAACGTCTATTGCACCCTTCCTGACCACCTTGTTAAAAGACTTCAAACTTGTGAGCACTCAATCCTCAGATACTACCAATACAAAGCACCATACTCACCCAGCAATACTGTTTATGTCAATACCGACATCGAGCCAATTCCTTCACGCCTTAATAATGTACAAACCCGATACGTTAGTCGCACTATCGAATCGGGCAATGAAATCTCAAAAAATACCCTGCTCACACCGTGGATCTCCAACAGACGGCCCCTAGGTAGAAAAAATCTAAGAGGAAGCTCCCTTTTCCTCCTTTACGCTTGCTAGCCACGGCTTACGACGACCTTCCCGACGAATACATTGACTACCTAGACGAATCCCCAATTTCGATCCGATAATCCGAAATCACAATTCTCACAACAAATCTCGATATTATTTAATAGACCATTCAATAAATTCCCATCTAACATTCTCATTCAATATTTCTAACTAATTTCCACAACTTAATTCGTTCAACACTTTGGACAGACCCTATAATTTCCGACCGCCCCCACACCACCCACGTCGGTGTTGCAGGTTTTTCTGCGGTTTTCCTGCAACTCTGTGAATTTATTCACTAGCGAAATGGACCGACGATCGTCGACAAGGAATAAATGCAGCAGCAGCTGTACCCGCCTTAGATTGTGATGATTATTATTAACGCCGACCACCGTAAATTATCCCAAACCCCCGATGGCACGTCTCCGCAACATTTTATTCCAATTTCAACAAATCACCCAATTCTATACACTTTTCATAAATGTCTCCTATACACTTTTTCTGCTAAAATTCTAAAAATAAAAAAAAATACAAATCCTCAATATTTCTCTCTTAAAACACCGGAGACATGCCAAATTCAGTAAGAACCACCCATTTTTCACTAAATAAATTTCGACACCAAGCCAGCTCAGCAGCATATCTTATGTATCGGCAGCGATGCATGGTTCGTCTTCCACCAGAACGCTCCTATCGTAGACACTTCTTGTCACACCACTCCACACACTTTTAAGCTTCGCTGGTTACAAATATTAATCCCCGATATAACTCAACATAAAACCTTCCTCCAGTTACTTTCTAGCGAAAAGCCCGTTCAATTTTCTCAATTCCATACACTTTCTAAATTTTTTCCTAGTCACTTTTTCAAAATGTTCTAGACACTTTTTCAACTTACCAACTCAACCACCCACCAATTTACGTTGCACAGTCTCAAGCACGCACTAAAACACCCAACACACCCCAAACCCAGCACTAAAGAGGAAACTAATCCTACACCAGGGCACCAATCTCGAAAATCAACAATTTCACCCACAACCAAGCCAACCCAACAAAAATTAATCACGAATTTCTCTCTCTCTTTCTCTCTCAACACTCACCAGTCGACGATTACCATTTGGAGCGATAAGAACCTACCTACTTACAAGCTAGCTAGAGGATGAGGAATTTTAAACGAAGTGTGTAGGTAATGTTCTACCGCTGTATTCTGATTGTATCAGTTTTGTACATTTCTTCTTTGGACTAAATTCTTCTACGCAGTAACATTATTAATAAAGAAGAATGGAACATTGGCTTAAAAGCGTTAAACGTGTTGCAACAACATCTTCTAACGAAGCCGAATGTTCAAATGCAGTACGCGCGGAGTATACAGCGATTACCGATCTAGACGATAATGCAACGACGTCAAGGTCCACTGTATCAAAGGAAAAAAGAGGAAGTATGATTAATCAAACTCGTATATCAGTTTCGAATTTGTTGATTCCAACGGTTCACATCTCTGCATGTTATGTAGTAAATTGCTCCCTAATAGTTCCATGGCACCTGCCAAGTTGTGCCGACATTTGGAAACTGTACACCCCGAGTCTAAAGACAAGAATAGAGAATTTTTTGTATCCCAAACTATAAATGATAAGGCCACGGAGGCGTCATATTTAGTTAGCTATCGCATTGCACACGCAGGTGAAGCACACTATCGCTGAGAATTTAATAAAGCTATGTGTGTTAGACATAATAAAATGTATGCGTGATGAAAAATCTGCAAAGCATCTTACTTCTGTGCCGTTATCAAACGATACTGTTTCACGACGAATTTATGATCTGGCAAGCTACGTCAAACAAGAACTAGTTACACGTCTACAAAAAACACAAATGGATGAGTTGACTGATGTCGCTGGTCTGGCTATCTTGTTGGTTCTCGTGAGATATCCATAATGTGAAAGTTCTTTTGAAGAAGAAATGCTTATGTGTTCACTGCTGCCCACAAACACTACCAAAGAAATTTTTAATAAAATAATTATATTTTTTGAAGAAAATAAGATATTTATACAGATGGGGCCAAAGCGATGACGGGTAAAACAGCAGGAGCAGTGTCACTAATAAAAAATAAAGCGCAAAATTGTACTTCCAGCCGTTGTATCCTGTATAGACAAGCACTTGCGATGAAGATAATGTCGTCAAATTTAAAATTAGTTATAGATGAATGTTTAATGGCTTCATCAGGAGTGAACTACAAGATTTATTGAATGAAACAATATAATAATAAAATTATTACTACTTACATAATTAGCGTCAGTTAATTAAAATGTAAACAAAAAACAACACAAGTTCAACACATTTTCAGACAGTAGGTGCTTAAAAAATTAAACATGTTGATAAAATTAAAAACTAGTTTTTTTGTTATAGAAAGTGTAGAAACGAATTAGTTACAGGGAGATAAAACTGACTTACTTTTTAATTTTATAGGGTAATACTTAAATTTGACATAGAATGTTACAATATTAGTGTTTTTAAATGAAACTCACGATTTCTAGTTAATTCCACAATATAATAAAAGTTATTGAAAATTCTAAAAAATTGACAATTGTTTCGATAAATCAATATAT
This sequence comes from Galeruca laticollis, assembly GCA_963921935.1. Lineage (NCBI taxonomy): Eukaryota > Metazoa > Arthropoda > Insecta > Coleoptera > Chrysomelidae > Galeruca > Galeruca laticollis. The sequence goes on from OY998177.1 coordinate 77,289,698, forward strand.
CGAAACAATGGTCAATTTTTTAGAATTTTCAATAACTTTTATTATATTGTGGAATTAACTAGAAACCGTGAGTTTCATTTAAAAACACTAATATGAGCAGATTCCACGAAGTAAGGGTCGAGACAGTTAATGTTACAATAGATATTACTTAGTTAATTGATGTTAGATTTATAATTTATGATGTTTTTTGTTTTAATAAATCTCGCACATTTCCAGAAATAGCCTATGCTTATGTTTGTTCTCTCTTTCTAAAATTTTTATATTCCTGTATTCAAACTCATGTCCCGTATTTATATGGTGTTCCACTGCCGCACAGGTGTTTTTTTCGTTCCGACAACTGCCTTTGTGTTAAATGAATCTTACACATGGATTATTGTGTGAACTTCGCCGGTATTAATTTCCAACTCTCATTACGAGAAATTTCTCATTCCGAATTAATTTCTATTCCTTCGACGGATCAACGGCATACACTAATTTAGTGCAACAACAGTGACCGTAGAAGTGATATCGCCAATATATTATATTCATACAAGTGCAAGAAGCAGAACCGGTTTTGGTCTAGCTAGAAAGCTGGATATTCTGTAACTGTATACAGAGTGGAAAGTCTAACTGGAACAAATTCTGTAACTTGATAAATACAGGTTTATCGCAAAATTCCTGAAACACGAGATTTGTTTATCTTTATAATTATCTGGGGGGGGGGGGGGGTTGCAGACAACCCTAACTTTTTTTTTAAATGGAAGGGTAGGTTCTAACCACATCCGTTGGTCAAATAAGTTGGGATCCAAATTATTGGGGAATAAGTTTACTAAAGTAGAAATCATTTCTTCTTGGAGCATATTAAGGTATGTTTCTCCAGTTACGTTTCCATTGAACAAAAATGACCTACTATGCGATCCCCGATAATTCCAGCCCAGACGTTTGTTTTTTGAGGCCTTTGGGTATGGGATTCACACATCCAACGGGGTTTTTGTCAGCCCAATAACGGCAGTTCTGTCGATTGACGTGCCCATGTAATGTAAACGTAGCCTCATCAGAAAACAGCACCCATTCCAAAGCAATTTGTCCACCATCGATAGAAGACATAATTCGTTCGCAAAATTCGAGTCTACGATCAGGATCATCTTCGTTAAGCTCCTGCAGGTTTTGCATCTTATTTGGGTGCTTTTTGGCTTCTTTGAGAATTTTTAAAACGCTTGTGTGACTGACACCACGAACGCGAGCTATTTGCCTAGCTGGAGTAACAGGATTTTCTTCAACTTCCAACAATATGTTCAACTGGGCTTCGTCAACTTTTAAAACCTTTTGTCGACGAGCATCCCTTGCATGGCCCAACTCCCGATATCGAGTTTCAATTTTGCTAATCGTACTTCGATTAATTGAAGGTAATTCTGGATGAACTTCAGTAAACAAATGAGCGACTTCAGCCTGTGTTCGACTTCTGTCCCCATATCCGATCATCATTAAAATTTCAATACGATGCGTCTCGGTTAAATAAGGCATTTCCCTAATTTTCGTTTGTTATTTACAAGTTGAAATGCAAACAAGTACTAACAAATCAATCATATTCAGTTCAAATTGACCAAAAAACTATCGAGCAGGTTTTTTATTGGGCGTATCAAGTAAGAAAAAATGTACCTATACATTAAAGTAATTTGAGTAAATATTTCCTTATTTAATTTTTCTCCGACACATTGTTTATAAAAAGTAACAAAACAGGGAATTGTATCTACAATTGAAAAAGCTTTCAAATAAAAAATTAATCAACCTACCCTTCCATGGTCGTCTGCAACCCCCCCGATAATTGAAAAGATAAACAAATCTCTTTGTAATATGCCCCATTGAGACGTGTTTCAGGAATTTTGCGATAAACCTTTATTTATCAAGTTACAGAATTTGTTCCAGTTAGACTTTCCACTCTGTATTGTCGTATTACTTTTCCGCTCACCCTATCTCTATGCGAGAAAAGTATTGGTTTATCCCAAAAAAAGTTGGAATTTTCTTTTGAGTGAGTTTTACGTTTTCCATCAACAACAACACGAAGAAACGGTTTTTAGAAGAAAAAAAAACCTGTGTGTATGTCGTCGTCGTCGTCGTTGTCGTCGGCCACTTTTCCTTACATGTCTTGTTAGCACGATACAGCCTCCGGAAGGCAATAAGTCACCAATTTAATGCTGAATATTGTTGAGGACACGTCACAGATGAATACTATTGATTTTCAGCTTACCAGAGCCAGTACAACGGGTTCTATGGTACTTGAAGAACGACATTTCGTCATTTTTTGAGAAATTTCAGTTTGTTAGCAGGATACAGCCTCCGGAGCTCAACAATTCACCAACTCTATGATTGAATATTATTCAGGACATCTCATTGATGAACCAAATTGATTTTCATTTCACCAGAGCTAATACAACAGGTGCTACAGTACATTAAGTACGATATTTTTGTCATTTTTGGAGAAGTTTGAGTTTGTTAGCACGATACAGCCTCCAGAAAGTATATGATTGATCAATTTTATGATTGAGTATTATTCAGAACATCTCGCAGATGAACCTCACCAGAGCCAGTACAACGGGTGCTATGGTACTTGAAGTACGACAGTTTTGTCATTTTTTGAGAATTTTCAGTTTGTTAGCCTTCGGAGTACAACAAGTCACTAACTTTATGATTGAATATTATTCAGGACATCGCACAGATGAATCCTATCGATTTTTAACTTACGAGAGTCGGTACAACAGGTGCTATGGTACTTTAAGTACGCCATTTTTGACATTTTTGGAGTAATTTCAGATTATTAGCACGATACAGCCTCCGGAGTATATACAAGTGACCAATTTTATTATTGAATATTATTCAGGGTGTCTCAAAGATAAACTCCATTCATATTCAGCACACTAAAGCCAGTACAACGAGTGCTATGGTACTTGAAGTACCAAATTTTTGTAACTTTTGGAGAATCTTCTGTTTGTTAGCCTCCAGAGTGTATACAAGTGACCAATTTCATGATTGAATATTTTTCAGGGCATCTTGTAGATGAGCCTTATTAATTTTCAGCTCACCAGAGCTAGAACAAGTGGTGCTATAGTACCTGAAGTGCCACATGTTTGTTCCTTTTTGGAGAAATTTCGGATTGTTAGCACTTAGCAGCGGAGTGTATACAAGTGACCAATTTTATAATTGGATATTTTTCAAGGCGTCTCACATATGTACCATATTGATTTTCAGCTGACTAGAGCGAGTACAGCGGGACCTGTAAATCCAAGTATACTAAATTTTTGGTTATTTTTGGAAAAATTTCGGTTTGTTAGCACGATACATCCCCCAAAGTGTATACAAGTGACAATATTATGACAGAATATTGCTCAGGGCATTTCACAGATGCGGAAAAGTTAGTTTTGATATTTAAAACCGTTTATTTTATTGTGTTTTTAAAGAAGTGTTTTGTTATTAATTTGAACTTTATAAAGGCAAGTAGCCGGTAGGGATTGCATGATGTGGCCTTACAACCCACTATTGCAATAGTAATAGATACTCCTTGTTCAATAGAGTATTATTTTGATCAGGATAAAAGAACTTCACTATAGTCCACCGCCTTTGACAACATCACGTTTATTCAAGGCGTAATTTGATGTATTAATCCACTTTGGAGCCATGCTCTACCAACGTGCGCAGCGACGCCTTGAACTAACATGCTGTTGTCAAAGACGGTGGACTGTAGTGAATTCTTTTTATCCTGATCAAAACCAATCAAAAATAGGGTTAAATAATAATAATTGCAATCACGACTAAGAAACCTATGTTTGCCTAAGTAACTTAACTTGAAATAGAAACGATGAGCTTCGACTTTGACAACACGTGTTTGACTTGAATACTAACAAAGAAACGGTATGTTTGACTTAGTAATTGAGCTTGACATATAAACGATGAGTTTCGACTTGGATTACACGTGCTTGATATGAATATTTAACTAAGAAGGTTTGTTAAATATAAAAATTTCGAGGGGGTGTCTTTTCATGAAGATTAGTGGGCCTAGAGAAATACGCCTTGCCGATTGGTGCTTATTGTTAAACCGACCGGTACCATTGACAAAAATCAACTATGGAACACAGCCATTAGGTTTTCAATTACTATAGAAAAATACTTCAAAGGTATGACCGTCCTATTGATAATATTTTAAAGCATAAATTGCTATTGAGGCTCTTTCAAAGGTACAAAATAGTTTCATTACAGGCATTCCGATCTTATATATATGTTCTTCAAAGATTCCGTGCCTATTAAGCATGGACGTTCAGAATATAAAAACAAAATGAATCTTACAAACATTATAATGATATATAATTATTGGTCCTTCGCAAACTTCTTTTATAAGAAATAAAACTTCAAAAGTTTTTGGTTTTTTTTCCAACGTTTCGAATCCTTTATTTAGGTTCATCATCAATTTCATATTAAGTATTCATGGGATTTTTGTGATTTTATAAAGAGTCAAGTTGTTCCTGATGATCCTTGTTTCTCTAGATGTTATTTCACTATATACTAACATTCCTATAAGCCTTGCAATTAAGAGCATGGAAAGACATTGGGATGAGATCAGAAAATTTACTTCACTACCTTTAAATGAATTTTCCAAAGGCATTAAACTCTGTTTACAATCTACAGTCTTCAAATATAATTCAGATTTTTGCTCACAAATAGAAGGTGTTGCCATGGGCTCACCTATTTCTGCCACTATAGCCAATTTAGTAATGGAGGATTTGGGGAGAGATGTATTGAATGATCTTGATTTTCGACCCTTATTTTTCAAAAGATACGTGGATGATTGTATTGCATGTATACCTAAAAATAAATTAAATTATATGCTTGATAAATTCAACTGCTATAATAATAAAATCCAATTTACAATTGAACAAGAAAATAATAAATCAAAAAATTTCCTTGATATTAATATCACCCACAACTCACAAGGAAAAATTATCACAAATTGGTATACAAAAAGTATCTGGTCTGAAAGATATTTGAATTTTAAATCTAATGTCCCTAACAAATATAAAAAAAGTGTTGTTGACAGCCTAACAGATAGAGCCATAAAGCTTTCACACCCTATAAACAGACCAAATAATATTGAAAAAATTAAAAACATTTGAATGAAAAATAATTACCCAAAAAAGTTTTTTGAGCCTATTATTAAAAATAGAATACATAAGATTTATAATTCCAATTCAACGAATAACAACACAAATCAGAATAACTACAACCACAATAGTAATCATAACAATATTACAACAAATCCTAATAACAATATTACAACAAATCTCAATAACTATAAAAAGTGGACTATAGAAATATTAATAATGATGATAACGATAATAATAAAAATAATAACATATACATTGCTTTATCCTACATCCCTAAAGTTAACAGAAAAATTGCCGACAAACCACTAAATCAAACTAAACAATTTTTCACTAAATTCAAACCTGCTATTCCAAGCGCAGAAACACCTAATACAGTTTATAAAATTGAACGCAACAACTGCAACCAATCATATATAGGACAAACCTCACAATACTTGAAAAATAGATTACGTAACCACCAAAATGATGTCAAGAATTTAAAAAATAATACAGCTCTGTCCAGTCATTATTTTAATACTGGCTATGAATTTAATTGCAACAGTTTTCAGATTTTGGATACTGAAACCGATTTTCATAAGAGATGTATCAAAGAAATGATTCACATTAAGAAAACTAACAATTCACTTAATTTTTGTGAAGATATAGATAAATTGGATAATGTATATAACAATCTACTAAACAGAATTTAATTTCAAACTTGTGATGTCTCCACCTTCCCGTTTCAATATATCATCTACAACCGTACACATTTTTTTTATTATTTTAATGTTTTTACGCTTAAAAAGAAATTAATTCATATCGCCAAAAATACATACAGTAAAGATTTCTCTACCTATTTGAAATATAATATGAATTGAGCAATGGAAGCCACCTGCCTATGAGCAACCACGGAAAATATGGACCTCCATTAACCGAATACGCACTGGCCATGGTAGGTGCGGAGATTCACTCTACAAATTGGGAAAAACACCATCTCCAGCATGTGACTGCGGTGCGGCTAATCAAACAGTTCACCACATCGTTACAGAGTGCCAGAAAAGAGCCTACAACGGCAATTTCAACGACTTCCTGATAGCTACCAAAGAAGCGATTGATTATATTTGTGAATTAGATGTTTGTCTGTAATTTGATACGTGTGTCATATACCTATATATTTATGTTTATATTTTATATTTTTATTGAATTAATTTATTTCATGTGTTTCTGTGCCATACGATAAATAAATAATAGCAATAGACCATAAAAATTACCACAATTTCATTCTGAAAATGACTTAGATGATTTTAAAAAGTCCACTGTTCTCGTCTTATATGTATGTTTCATTAAAATGGTTTTTTAAAAAAAAATGGATATGTCAAAGTAGCTGGTGTGTTTTTCAATTTTAAGCTTTGTAATATAAGAAAAAATAGGGATATTTAACTAATTTTTGTTGTAAACTCTCAATTTTATATTTTCAACCTTGATTAAATAATGTTAATATCATCTTTAAATAAAAATAAGAAAAGTTTTTATTATTGTAGGGTATTGTTGCAGATTGTCTTATAACGAATTTTGTAATAGAACATCATTATATGTATTATACGAATAACCCTGATGATGAACCTAAATAATGGATTCGAAACGTTGGAAAAAAAGTTTTATTTCTTATTAAAGAAGTTGGCGAAGAACCATTAATTATATAAATTGAAAATTTTCATACTGCCAATTAACCAATAATTATAATGATATATTTTCAGTCAAAAGAACTATTTTTCTTTGGTGTTACAACTTTAACAACACTGAATAAAAATGGTTACAGGCATATAAGAAAGTATTTCTTTAAATTTCAAATAATATCAAGCGGATAAAAAATGAATTTATATTATCAAACAGATAACCGACATACTAGCAATAATTCATATTTTTTAATCTACAATACTATATACAAAATTGAAGAATTAACATTTCTGAACACAACTGCTTTGTTCATTCTTCTTTTTTCTTCTTCTTCGTTTTATTTTTTCTTCTTTTTTTCCATTTTTTTCTTCGTTTTTTTCCTTATAGGACGTAAAAATATTATCTCTAAATTAAACCCCGTTCAGGTGACAGCTTCAACTCCTTAAATCTTCAAATGGGAACGTAGGGGCTTGTGATCGTTCATTTGAAAGGTATTTTCATTTTCTATCAAAAGTACTGCGGTTTTAAATTTCAGAAATTAATGGAAATATCGGAATGATATTTTTATTGAATTTTTCTCATTTGTCTATATATTTAGCCCACCCATGGTGACGCTCTTGAGACACGGACATAGAACTATAAAAGTGTGTGTCGATAAGTCGGAATTTAGACACCTGCGGAGCATCTGCATAGTATGAATAAAATTGCAACAAAGGTTAATCCAATTAGGATGATACAGATAACAGAAATTATGTGGGACTAGTGCCAAGGTTTTAGACTAATTAAAAGGGGTAAATGTAACGTTTATATATAATGAAATTGTATGTGAGACTCTAAATAATATTAAACCAATTGAATGACAGGAAAAACCGACCGTAGATACTTATGTAGGTACGCATGTGAAATTTTTGGCGCAAACAACAAAAATAACAATACTTTTGGTATGTATTAACGGCCATTACTCGAAAGTTGCTTACACTATCTCTTCAACTCCCACCAATAAGAAAAATATGAATTTTAATAATATTACATTATTGTAACTAAAAAGGAATGTGTATTTAACAATGAAATATCAAGAAAAGACTTAATGCCTGTTCTTTTTTATTCATAATTATGTTTTATATAGTACAATTATTTAACTAATCGCTTGGCCATTTCTCGGGTGGACGGTTTTCACCGTTACAAGATTCTAGAGCAATATTTATTGATTTTTTGTTGTTGTTGTATTGGTTGCATTATATTTATATCAAAACAGATTCTCAAAAAGAATCCATCCTCAAAATATATGAATAGCCGAAAGAAATAGAAAGCTGTAACCCTCTGTAAGGGGGTGGTTACGGATTGCCGGGTAGGGTTGTACAGTCAGAGACAGGATTCTCAAATAAAATAAGTTTATTCTTATAAAGATATTTACAGACGTTATTTACATATGTACAACAAGATCAATACCTGGCCTAAAATTAAATATTTATTATATCGGTCCGTATAAGGTTGCGTATCTAATTATTTCTCGTCGACCGGGGAGATATACCTACGGAATAGTGGTTTGGACGATGCAAACGCTGAGACTTCGGTACACGGGTGTTAGCGGTGATACGGGTTCTGGATGCTCGTCAGAGTCTATACCTCGGGCGAGACGAAGTACCTCTAAGTCAGTACCTTAGAGGCGGGAAGTACAGGAATATGTGAGAGTCAATACCTCTCACACGGGTGGTCGTCGTTTGGTAGGTCAATACCCTACCAAATGGTAAGAAGGATGCTCGGCAAGTCAATACCTTGCCGACGGAAGGGTAGAGTCTAACGAGTCAATACCTCGCCAGACTGGAGAAGTCCTTTCGAGTTAATGCCCCGACCGGACTGTCTCATCGAAATTGTTGGTCGGTTTATATATCCATCAGCTGTCGATAAAAACTGTATTGGTTCGAACCATAGGCGCATCATCAGCGGTGTTCACCGGAACATCGTTACAAAGCAAATGAACGCACACAAAAAAAATTACATCAATTTGTGCGATGAACGCAAAAAAGTAGGGAGTAGCGAAGGTGATGAAGTAAATGAGCAAGATAAAACCAACAGCAAAATTTGTGAAAACCCGCCGGGATACATTGAAAGTGAAGAAGGAATCGAAACTGATGATCAAATGAAAACTGAAAGCAAAATTTGTGAGTAATCAAAAATGGGAAGTGAAGAAGATTTCGAAGACTATTGAACCAAAGTGGGCCAGACGTCATAAAATAATGCAAATTACGACAAGGATGTCGAAGAACTATTTAATATGTACCACAATGAAATGAAAAAATATAATTGTTCATAGTTTTTAGTTAATAAAAGTTTTTGAACACTGATTTCAATTTCTCATTTGCTTTTAATCATTACTGTGGCAGTGTCCAATAAGTGAAAATATTATATCCAGTAATTGAATATTTCATCTAAAATAACTAACTTTTTGGAGGCTTTTCAGGTTTTTTCTTTAAAAGAGCTGTAATGTTAGCAATACTTAAAACGCGTGAATTTAAAATAAGATCTGACAAAGACGAAAAATAGTCCAGAGACAGCAAATTGAAATTAAACCTAACCGTCCAATAATCGGCTTACCCTAGTCATGGCTATATTGGATATTGTCAGAATGCCGCGTTTCTATTGGCCATAAACTATTATATTGAAAAATTTGCACATATAACATAATTAAAGTATAGGACTATGAGAAAACAAGTTTTCAGTATAAACAAATGTATAATGTAATCAAATGAAAATAATACATACCGAAAATTAACCTTATATCTACAACCGCACTTAAGAAATTTATAATGCAAAAGCCATACAATGTGAAAACTAATAAAATGTAGAGGATGAATCATGCAACAATTAGTGGCATAGCTACGTACAAAATTTGTTTATTAGGCTTCTAAAAATGTACACATATACAAGATGTTCAATTTAAAGAAGGCATCACAGTATAATTTTTCAGAATACAAACTATTTCATTTCCATACTACATTAGTTGATTTACGAAAAAGTTGTATTAAAGTATGGAACATTGAAATAAATATATTATTTCACATTCAGATTAAAGTTTAATGTCGCCTTGTATTACACAAATGCTACATCGTCATTTTGACAGCATTTCGAGAAAAATATCGATACATTAACTAACAATGTCATCAAAATAAAAGTAATAACGTTCCAGCAGACAACATATTAGCTTTATTAAAACAAGCCAAGTTTTCTGATGATCTCTCGAGCGCGTCTTTATTTTATTGCTCATCCTCTGAGTGTGGTCCTTCTTTCGTTTATGTCTACACAGTTAAAAATATGAGATTAATATAACGCATTGAAAATATAAACATTGTTGTTTGATGATAGGCTTATTTTATTCTGAAATTTCTTAGTTATGTTTTACTTTGAGGAACGATACTTTCTGTTTTAAAAGAAATTGTTGTATTTGTAGCTAAATATATTATCTTTGAGATATTATTAGAAATATCACCTGCTTATGTGATAGTTTTATAATTTTTTATTTCGTTAATTTGTCCAGGGAATATTAGTTGTATTGCCACTTCTTCCTTTTTTATTGATTTATTTATTTATCATATGTAATGGCTAATTTTTTAATTGTATTATTTTCTCTATTGAAATCACATTTGTTCATAGGAACTGAAAAAGCTCTATGTATCATTGAATTATATACTGCTAATTTATGTGACACGCGATAATTGGAATTATATGGAATAGATACATCAGTGTGTGTTGGTTTTCTGTAAATTGAATAATCAAGTACATTATTAACACTTTGAATTCTTAAATCAAGAAAATTGATTGAGTTATTTTTCTCAACTGCTAATATAAATTTAATTTTTCGCTGTAAATTATTAATATGGTTGATAAATACATCCAATTTTATACTATACATAATTAAATAGGTAATTCGCTCAATTAATTGAGGTATTGTTTACAAAAAATAAATGGTTTCAAAGATTAAAACTAACTTTTCCGCACTACGGCAACTGTATCGTGCTAATTTTCCAAAAATGACAAAAAATGTGATATATCTGGATTTATAGGAGCCGTTGTACTGGCAATTGCGACATAATATGCCAATTTATTTCGCATACCAGTCCTGTAATACCATACCATACCATACCATACCATTTATTCACCACATAATATACAAAAGTACATGTGAGGTATACATAGTTTAGTCAGGACAGAAATGATAAAAATCAGACATTGAGTAAAAACAGTTATTTAGCAGGAAGTACTTACTCATTTTATAGAATGACCTAACAGAGAGAATTCTAATTTCAATTTCCTTATTAAAACTAACAAAACTATTGTATAAGGTTACATCAATTTTATTGTTTGTAAACGAGAGAAAGGTTTTACAATGTTATTAGCAGATCGAGTACCATAAGTTCCTATGAACAAGGTTTATTGTCTCTAGAATATACATACACGGAACACTAAGAATATTATATTTTATAAATACATCTTTGCAATGTGTGTTCGGTTTGGCTCTATCAATTATGCGGAGTGCCGTTTTCTGCAATCGAAACACTCTCTCCATACTACTTGAATTACCCCATTGAATGATGCCGTATGATAAATGGCTGTGTATTATCGCAAAGTAGACCGTTCTTAGTACATCATTATCTAGGCAATGTCTTAATTGACGCAACGCAAATATTTGAGATGAGAGCTTGGAACACAAAGCATCAACATGAGGTGACCAGTTAAGGTATGTATCAAGTACAATACCCAAATACTTTACCGGTTCTGATTTATTCAGTAATCTACTGGATGTAAACATTATCTACTGAGTTTTAGTAGGATTCATCTTAAGTTTGTTTGCTGAAAACCATGTTTCAGCTTTCATTAAATTTTCAGCATTCAAAGCTTCCCCACGCTTTGTTGCTAATATTGTATCGTCGGCAAACAGGAAACACCTTGTTTGTTCGAAAATTGCAGGTAGGTCATTAATATATAACAGAAAGAGCACTGGGCCCATAACAGAACCCTGTGGTACACTATTCAATGGGGTCATCAAACTGGATTCTGAGTGCTTGCAACTTACATACTGTTTTCTGTTTGTCAGGTATGAATTGAAAAGATCGTTTTTTATTGCGTACTCCATAGAATTCTAGTTTTTGTAGCAGTACATGCTTGTTCACACAGTCAAAGGCCTTGGTAAGGTCACACATACTAGCGATGGTATTTTCCCCCTCGTCGAGTCCCTCAACTATGTAATCAATCAGTGCATTTACTGCTTTAGAAGTAGGTTGACCTTTCCCTAAACCAAATTGGGCCGGTGATATAATTAGTTTATTTTCACAGTAACTTACTAAGTTTTTCTTAATTATGACTTCCAATACTTTCCCAACAACAAGAACAATAGAAATCGGTCTATAGTTATCTAATGAGTCCTTATCGCCTTTTTTAAATGTTAGTAGAACTTTTGATATTTTAATGGAGTCTGGGCAGTTCCCTTCAGATACGCATTTATTAAAGAGTATGGTGAGCGGCTCAACTACTGAGTTTATGGCGGCTTTAAGCATCCTCCTATTAAGACTATAATAATCGATGCAATTGGAATTTTTTAATCCTAAAATAGCTTCACGAACATCAGTTTCCAGAATGGAGGACATAAATAAAGAAAAAGTAGGTTTATTCATCTTGTTAATAAATGACATAGGATGTATGTTAGGATCAACAATGCCGTTTACAATACTATCCCAATAGAGCAGAAAAATGCATTAAAATTATCTGCTGTAATGTTGCTGCTTGTGTTTACAGTATTTTTAGTTTTCCTCTCAGAATTCACAATCCTCCAAGCTGTTTTATTTTTATTGTCAGAATTTTGAATTATAGCCGCAAACGCGTTGCGTTTTTCATCTCTTAAAGTCTTTTTATAAGTCATTTTGAGCTCTCTATACAGGAGACAATGATCATAGGAGTTACTCTTTTTAAACCGTTTCTTTGCGGCAAATACACCCTTTCTTAGTTCTCTCAACTGTCTGTTGTACCAGCTGATACCGTTACTTTTATTGTTAACCGATTTTAGAAGAAAACATGTATCAACCAGATTAAGAAGATGATCAAGTATAACTCCAGCAGACACGTCTAAGGTCATAATTTCAGTAATTTCAGGCCATGGATTTTCACTTAAAATATCAGAGAATTTTTTAATTTTTGGGTCTGTAATAATTCTCCTTTTAAGAACTGGCTCGTATGAGTTTTGTATACCCAATAGGGATAGGAATAACGCTTGATGATCTTCGATGTCAGGATCCAACACATAAGCAAGCAGTTCGTTCCGGTCAATGTTTGTAATAATATTGTCTTAACACGACTTGGATATGGGGGTTATCCTTGTAGGAACATGTATTAGATGTTTTAAACCGAACATGCTCATGGTATTATAGCTTATAAGCTATTCTATAGTAGTTCTTATCTACAACGTAGTGTCCAGCTAAGGCAGACTCATGATATTGTACCACGATATTAGCCACTTGAGTTTTAGGTACTACTTGTAGGACTTCTTCGCAATCCAAATCTGGATGATATTTGAATAGAACTGCTCTGATCATACGGTATCCGCGCTCGGACCAACGTTTGTAGTCCACATTCTTCTCATCGGAATTATCTAACGAATCTATGATTTTCTTAAGATCTAGATTATCTAACAGTTCCTGACTTGTTTTATTGAGGGGTATTCCTGGTAGGTCGACATGTACATATGGAACTTCTATATTACTGAGAGAAGATTTTGACAACATTTTGCGACGACATTTAATTTGCCAGGCGTATAATCAACTCTGAAGTCATATGTCTGGAGGGATAAAGCCCGTCGGGCCAAACGACCTGATTTTGAAGGAAGTGAATTCATTAAAGGCTGGTGATCTCTTTGAAATATTATAGGTGAATGAATGTTGCCACAGAACTTGTCCAGTGCCTACACGACCGTTATAGCTTCTAGTTCGGTGGTTGTACAGTAATTTTGTTCTCTCGGGGTAAACGGCGGGCGTACTGGGTCTTTCTTCGGGTACTCCTCCTGTAGTAAATGAGCTCCGAGCGCATAGGAAGTGGCGTCAGTGCGAAGTATGAAAGAAAACTTGTCTGAGAATAGGGCTACAACTTAAAATGAATTTAAGTGGTTAGAACGCATGAGCTTGGGTCTCCATATCCATCTAGCTTTCTTTTTTAGGGGGTTGGAAAGAGGTTTGCTGATTTTGGCGAACTTTTCAATGAAGCTCCTAAACCATGATCGGGTTTGAAGAAAATATGTCAATTGTTTCAGTTTTTTCGGAGGCGATCTATCCAAAACACGAGACACCTTATCTCGGTCAGGCTTAATCCCTTGTGGAGTGATTATATGACCAAGATATCTAACCAAGTCACGGCGGAAAGTGTATTGGGAACGATTTAAATGAAGAATGAAGACTTTGAGACGACAAAAAATTTTTAAATGTCTTGTCTTGCATGCCTGCATGAAATCTGTCAATAAGGTGCTGAAACGGCGAGGGAATATTTCTCATTCCGAACGGCATGCGCGTATACCTGAATGTACCGAATGAGTATATGAACGCTGTTTTGTTCCTGCCTTTAGGATCTACTGCAACTTGCTGATAACCGGACTTCAGATCCAGTGTAGACATACATTCCATTTCTATCGTACAGTACAGAATTTCCTCCATTCTGGGTAGAGGGTATCTATCAGCTCGCGAGGCAGTTTTAAGCTTTCGGTAATCGACCGTTAACCTAACACATTCCTCTATGGTACCATCCGCAAGGAGTTCCTCTCTCTCTTCTTTTATTTGCCGTTTCTTAACTTCGGGAGCAACTGAGATGTGGCTATCATCCGTTAAAACAAATGTATGTTGAGCAAAAGCAGGTGCCTCTTCATTAGCGCAAAATACAACACGGTTTTGTTCAAGAAGTTCGTTAAGATCAGGTTTCTCATCAGGAGAGAGACTTCGTCTTCTCTTAATTCAATTCGTGCCAAATGAATGGAATTGAAACTGTACTTATCTTGCAAGGCTGTGTCTAGAGAAAAATTATAACGAACATCCGGGTAATCTCCATAAAATCAACAATCGTGCAGAGCGTCTAGCATTATATCAGCTGCCTTCAGGAAATAAGAACCTAGTTAAATACGGCTTTGGGCATGTTTCGGACGGCAATTAGCGTAAGTGCATGTTTGCGATTTCCTAGGACAATTTTAACACAGAAGAATGGAGCATTGACAGTCTTGGATTTGCCGTCTGCCAAGGTCATTACCAGAAACCTTGAGGTGTAGGAAATTTCCTCTTTCACAAGATATTTCGTAGCATCGCTCCAGCAGTTTTAGATTGAGCACCGAAATCAAGAAAAAAATGACGATGACCTTGAATCTTTACCTGGGCGAGTGGGCGCATGGGTAAATTTATAGTAGATTGACAGTCCTTATGAAATAGAGAAGTGCATAAAAACTCATTAACACTACTAACATGAGTACTAAATGTACTCACCTTAGTAATTTCAACCTGTTTGGAATAGTTTGGACATTTAGATTAATTATAACCTGGGGCTTTGAAGTTATAGCAGAAAATTACAGAATTTCCAGTTGAGTAGTCAACGTTGCAAGCAATCCCTTTGCGAGGTATTATTAGTGGTATTATTTCTAGTCGATGCATATTCACGACATTCACCTTTAATACGAACAAAATTTTTACAAAACACACAATGAACTTCACTTTCACGATTGCTAAGATTATTGTTGACATTTGGTCCATTTTATGTTAACTGATTTTTGACCGGCACGACAATCGCTGTGATGTGAACTTCCATGGATAGATTGCTGGATAATTCGAGAACTTACAATCAGATTTTTAAATGTATTGACTTCATTTCGCGGCAGTATCTCTCTAATTCGTGAGTTTAAATAAGCCACAAACCATATCTACTTGTACGTGTTCTGAAATTTTAGAGTCTCCAGATAAATGTGACAATAGCGCGTGAGCTTTGCTAATAAGTATATCAGTTTTTTCATTACCTTTTTCACACGAAAATAGTTCTCTATACATCTGATACGCAGGCTTAGGATAACCGTATCCATGCCTTGAGGATACCAAGATTCGTCAAAAGTAGTGATCGATGCCTTGATTCATTGCGACCAAGTAACTGTAGTAACATGAAATAGCATTCTGAAGCATTTTATTGCATGTTTATTTGATATATTAAGCCGATCTTCAAATACTGCAATTGCAACAATTATTGATTCGATATCTTCATTCTTATTTTCACAAAACCTATGTTTGCATGCTAGGTAATTATAATTTGTACTTACAGTCGTTCTTCTGGGTAATAGGGTTTTGTAGCATATCAGGGGTCATTACCACCTGATGAATTTGAATTACTGCTGGATCTGTGCCTGGCATTATTATTGGTGCTAACAGGTACTGAAGAGATTCATCCAGAGCGCAGAAACATGCTAGTAACTTCGAATTTAGTTCACCGTCGAGGAACTGGGGTAATTCAGTGTCCACCACGTGTATGATTATTCAGCGTACTAACTAGCTTTTACTTTAAAGCAGCGCGTTGGGAGCCAATATTGCGGGTTCTGAAGCAGTAAAATAATAACGGGAGGTACTTTACCCATCGTCCCGTATCCTTTATCGTACCAGCTCCTATTTTCCCTCTAACAGTGATGCTAGAGCACTCAAGCGGCGACATTACGTACTTGCTACTGTGGAGAGCCAGTAGCAAAAGTTGCACGTGTTTCTTTGTAGTGGTTTATGTTTCATATTGGTTTATGTATTTGTGGCTGGTTCCATGTAATATTTCACCATCTTTCGTAAGCTCACAGATCCTTTTACAGTAAGAGTAACTCACTTTAGTACATATACTCATTTATTAAATTTAACTTAGTAATGAAAACTCAGCCGGTTTACGCCGTAGTTTTATTTGTGGGTTATGATTTCTATATTCCCCGCTACGACGACGAGTTGCCTTCGTCGTACCACTTTCAGGTTCCTTAATCGTACCACTATTTTAAGGTTCCCTTGATCGTTAGTGGAGAACAAATGGTATTATGGATTCAAGGCTCGCCATCCAGAACTCAGTTTGCGAGAACCCACTGCAACGTCTCTGGCACGGGTTAAGGGATTCAATAAAGAAAATGTTCATGGTTTTTTTGACATCCTTGAGAAACTAGTAGTTGGAAATCAGATTGACGCGACAAGAATTTTTAATGTAGCTGAATCAGGTCTATGTATTGTCCAAAATAAATGTCAAAAGGTACTTGGTCTGAAGGAGAAATAACAAATTGGTTCAGTGTCTAGTGGCGAGCGTGGAGTGAACACTACGTTTGCGGTTGCACCAGTGCATCTGGGAACTATGTATCGCCCATGTTAATATTTGAACGAATACGAATGACTAATGATCTAAAAGTGGACGCTCCCCCTGGAAGTTTAGTCGAAATTTCTTAAATACTACATAACAAGTGATCTATTTCGAAAGTGGATTAGGAATTTCATCGAAATAGTAAAACCAACCATTGACAAAAAATTAATTCTAGTTTTGGATGGGCATACTACACATTAGAAAAATCTAGAGGCAATTGAAATGGCCAGGGAACATGGCGTAATAATGTTACAGCTGCCTGGTCATACTACTCATCGACTACAACCCCTCGATAAAAGTTTCTTCAATCCACTGAAAAGTAACTTTAACAAAGCTATACGTAAATGGCTGAGATCAAATCTTGGAGTGTGTGTTACGCAGTACCAGGTGGCTGGATTGTGTATCGAGGCTTACTCGAAAGCGGCTACAATTGAGAACGCAATCAAGGGATTTACAGTTACTGGAGTTTGGCCGGTTGATCGTTCGGTATTTAAAGGCTGCGACTTTGCGGCAGCTGAAAATTTGTTCCTACTGACAATGAGTGCTCAAAGAAGGAAGCCGATAACTTAATTTCATGAAGTGAAGGTTAAGGCGTTGAAAGAGAAATTGGAGTCTGCATCAAAGAAAATTTGCATAAAAAAAGAAAAATATATTTTAGTGTTTTAAATGAAACTCACGGTTTCTAGTTAATTCCACAATATAATACGAGTTATTGAAAATTCTAAAAAATTGACAATTGTTTTGATAAATCAATATCATCGTCAGAATGACAGAAGTTACATTTTATTTGATGCCTACCTGATGTTTAGTAGTTATTTTTGGCTAGACCAAGAAGTGACCTAACTTGTGACTGACTTAATATATGTTTATAGAAAAAAGAAGAAGATGTGATATTACAAATATTGAAGCTTAGATATTATTAGCCCTATGGTGATATCCTGGATATCATTTTTCCAATTAAGATCAGTATAACTGTGCAATGATATAAAAAACCAGGAAAACTATATCTGCTGATCTTTACAATTATCACTTAAGAAGACAGTATTAGTGGAGAACTCCCTAAATTTAACTGTTCATTAACAACTTCATATTGTAGGTTTCTTAAATGTCTTCTAATTTCCAATTCTTCAAGGAAATCCAGTTCTTGTTTCTTTTCACAAATATGCAGCACTTCTAGTTTTGTGTTAGGTGTCAATGAATGATTGGTGTCAAGTAGATGTTTTGCGTAGTGGGATTTATCTGGTTGTTTTAACCTGTATGCTCGTAAGTGTTCACTGTATCGGATTTCAAAATTCCTAAGGGTCTGACCCAAATAGACAGCATTACATTGTGGACATTAGAGTTTATATATACCTGACTTCTTTAATAGTGGTATTTTTTTTACATTTAACAATTTTGTACTAACGTTACTTTCTGTTTTAAAAGAAATTGTTGTATTCGTTGCTGAAGATATTATCTTTGAAATATTATTAGAAATACTTCCTGCATATGTGATGGTTTTATAAGTTTTTTATTTCATCAGCTTGTTTAGGAAATATTAGTTGTATTGCCACTTTTTCCTCTTTTTTACTAATTAGCTTATTTATCATATTTAATGGATAACCGTTGGATCTTGCTATTTGTCTAATTGTATTAATCTCTCTATCAAAATTACATTTGTTTATAGGAACTGAAAAAGCTCTATGTATCATTGAACTATATGCCGCCAGTCTGTGTGACATAGGGTGATTGGAATTGAATGGAATTGTCACATCAGTCTGTGTTGGTTTTCGGTAAATTGAATAATCAAGTACATTATTAACTCTCTGAATTTTTAAATCAAGAAAATTGGTTGAGCTACTTTCTTCAATTTCTAATGAAAATTTAATTTTTGGGTGTAAATTATTGATGTGGTTGAAAAATACATCTAATTGTCGTTCACTACCCATGAAACAAGCTAATATGTCATCTACATATCTATACCAAAATAAAATATTTTCCGAAATATTACTTTTAAAGATCTTTCTTTCTAAATTGTCCATAAAAATGTTAGCTAAAATCGGTGAAATAGGGCTTCCCATTGGTAAACCTTCATTTTGAATATATATCTTATTGTCAAAAGTGAAATAATTCTGATTAATGCATACATCAAATAAATTAAGTAAAGTATATCTGATATTATTCCTGGATTGATATTTTTATCTTCTAGTAATTTTAGTATTAGGCATTCTTTAGGAGGAATTTTAGTAAACATATTAGTTACATCGAACGAAATGAGTTTATAGTTATCTTACAAGTGGATTGCTTTCAACTTTTTGATTAGCTTTATTGAATTTCTAATTGAGTACTGAGATTCATATCCGTAACTATTGAGTATGTTGTTGAGTCTCTTTGCCAATATATTATTAGGATTATTAACATAAGAAACTACATGTCTAATTGGTTTCGTTATTTTAAGTAATTTAACGGTTCCATATAATTGTGGACAATGAGGATTATTATGTATGATAGACCTCTTTTCGTAATCACTTAATAGTTATTTGTAAAGCAAGTGTCACAATGACTCGTTTTGTAGTACGAGTGAAGTTTGCACAACGAACCGCGAAGCGATGAGTTGTGCAAATCACGAGTACTACAGAAAGTCATTGTGGCACAAGTTTTACACAATATTTTTTATAATTCGCGTTTATTTAATGATTTAAATAAAATATAATTTCATATAATTCCTCTTTTTAAACTAGGAGGTGTGGTTTGAATTTAAATTGGCAATTCTGTAGATTCCTAATTGGTCAGATCACAGATGATTGTATTCAGCACTTCTGACTTTTGACATATTATAACCGAATAATTGTGTAAATTGTAAACAAACTTTCATTTAAGCAACAAGAGGATGATTATTTGTTTAAAAAAGAGCTTCTTCGTATATGCCTTGGGATGTATTTATATTATATCATGAACAGAATTATTTCTGTAATACATCTTCACATAGATATTTAGTAATTTATCTCAAAAATCGTACGTTTTATATACCTATATATTGATACTATACAATATAAAAATAAACAATTGTCAAATCATTGATAAATAAACGTTAGCGTACTTTATTCGTTATTATTTTTAATATATAAATCATTCTAATTTACCTTTAATATAATAATTTGCTAGCTGGAACAACGCTAGACCATTTTATTTATAATCGGTGTCAATGCTAAAATCAAATGTCAAATAAAAATATAACTAAATACAAAAACCAACTGTACTCTAAAAATTACTATTACAGTGTTCAAAGAGCTTCATTGTGACACTGTAAACAATGTTATAATGAAGTCTCTTCTATACGCGAATTATAAAAAAGATAATTTGAATTATTAACAATATCCCTCACATTATTAGAAAACTTTTTTGTTGGCTCAGCTTTAAGAACTTTTACATAGCTAGATTCTATGCAGTTATATATTTTGGAATTGTAATTAATTAATTAGTTAATTTCATTGAAAAATATATTGAAAAGAAGAGACGCAACGGGAAGAAAAACCTTGGATTACGTGGAAAATCAGCTAAAATTTCCTCTGGGTTCATGGTTAACGTCGCATCTTCTTCGTATCAATCTCCTGTTGCGGTAGAAGTGCAACCTGAAGAATAGTATTGTTTCTTGTGTGAAACCAACCTGGTAGAAGATATGATTCAACGTCAGATTTTTAGTTTGTGGGTGCAAGATTCTTGTGCAGGAATCGCAAACAAAGACAGGCTTCAACAATTTACATGTGTTAAATGTAGATAAATAGTAGGCCTTTATCTTAATTTCATTATAACTCAAGTTTTCATAAAACACAACAATTGGACTTGCCCAATTGCTGTAGGATACCCTGGTCAAAACACCAGACTTGACCATTTTTGAAAGTTCCTCCTCGACTTTTGGTTTTAGTGCAAATGGCATTTCATATGCCCTATGAAAAATAGGTTTAAATTTTTCTTTGATCTTTATCTCAGCTTTAAAATCTTTGATTGAAGTGTGAGGTTCTTCCTCAAAAAGTGACTTATAATCTGGTTTCAAAGAAGCAATCAACTTCAATCTGACATTCTCTGACTCTGAACTTGAAACTTGATTTGACTGAAAATTGAATTGACTACAATTTTTTATATGAGACTTATTGTAACTGGACTTTTCTGTTACTACACTTCTATCTAGCAAATAATTTCTCCAATCTTTATTCAAAATATTTAGCCAATTCCTCCCTAAGAGCGGTACAAACTTGATATCTGATTTTAAGACAACCAAAGGTAAATAATACATCTTACTTAAGTATCTAACATGCACATATACCTCTCCTAAAATGTCTGCTTTTTGCCCTGTCAAAACTCTTAACTTAAAACTTACAGGCCTAAGACAAAATAGTTGAACAAAGATTTGAAATCTTGCTCATGCATAACTGACCTCACTGCACCCGAATCAACTTCCATTTCAAGATTTTGTTCATCGATATACAATTTAACTTTTAAAGTGTCAACATAACTTATTTTAAGCGAATTCAAGGTACACTTCTCTGATATTAAACCTAACTCAAAATTTTCATCTGACTCTTCTTCCAACTCCTGGTTTTCATCTCTATGCAGCTCAAAAACTTTGTTTTTACACATAGGAGCTTTTGCAGTGTGCCCTATCATATTACAGGCAAAGCACTTCCAATTTATTGCTGGACATTTGTTGTTATCAAAATGTATACGACAGCATCTTCTACACTTCTGCTTTTGACTATACCACTGACTTTGACTATCACTTGGATGGCTATGGCTACTAGACGACTTATTTTGACTGCCTTGACCTGACTTGACTCGGTTTTGATTAGACTGTAACTTGTAATTCTGACTTGACTTATGCTTGTGGTATACTTTATTTAAACTATTATCAGACACCATAGCTTTAACCTGCCTCTCAGCTAACTTCATACTAAGAGCGATTTTTAGAGCTGCTTCGAAGTTATGATCTTCTTCTAACAACTTTTGTTTAATACTATCATACCTAATTCCAGATATCAACCTGTCTCTCAAAGCATCGTTCAAAAAGTCACCATAGTTACAAGTTTTTGATATACTTTTCAACCTTGCAATGAATTCTGTGATAGTTTCGCCTGGTTCCTGGTAACTGTTGTTCATCTTGAAGCGTTCTGCTACAACTAGCCTTTTGGGACTGTAGTGATCTTTTAATGCTTTCACCAAATCAGCGTATGGCTTCGTGTCAGGTAATGTAGGTGAAACAAGATCTTTTAATCTGATATATCCCTCTCCCCCGATAAAAGTGATTAAAAGGGGTACTTTTTTTGTGTCTGCAACATCATTCACTTTAAAAATTTGATCTAAACGTTCTATCCATGATGAAATATCCCCAAACTTTTGGTTGAAAGGTTCGATACTCCCAATTAAAGACATGTTTATTAGATACTGATTTTCAGACAGACTAGACAGACTTTGACTTTACTCAGTATGGACAGACTTGACTATTGATTGATGCGCTGTATGCTTGGAAAATGTTAGGAAATGGAACGGACTTACTTGACTTTGTATGATATACTGCGACTGTGGCAAAACCCTGATCTAAGACAAGCCGGGTTTCATTGACCTTCAATGTAGCAAAACATCACAAAAACATGAACATCTTCGCGGAGTCGTTTCGGTTCTCGTCGCCAAAAATGTTGTGTATTCGACGAGGAATCAATACACATCTACTCAACTGCAAACTCAAATTTATTAGAATTAATAAGATCAATGACAAGATACTTTCAATTCAATAAAAGTACTGTCAACTAAAACTAAGGGCATGTTTACAATATATGGTGCCTTCAAAATACATAGCAGTATTAGAAAGAGAGGCTAACATCATCCTATTTGCGTAAAACCGGATGAGATTATTAGAAGTTATCAAATGTCATACGTTGTCAAAAATGTGATATAATTGTTCTATCTACAACTATTGAATGTAAATAACCAAATACATGCTTTCATTTGTATTTAACTGGCACTCGGCGCCAACGATTTCCATTTTTTACAACCTATGACATTTGGTAACCTCCAATAATCCCAGCCGGTTTCACGCAAATAGGATGACTTTAGTGACTCTTTCTAATACTTCTACCCTATTTTCAACAAAGCTGTTAATTCGATCAGTCCTACTTTCACTGACGCTCTCAGCGAAAGCAAAAGAACTTTTTTATAATTCGCGTATAAAAGAGACTTCATTAAAACATTGTTTACAGTGTCACAATGAGTCTCTTTGAGCACCGCTTTAGTAATTTTTAGTGTCATGCGGTTGGTTATTGTGTATATTATATATATATTATTATTTCACATTTCACCTTAACCTTGAAACAAAGAATAAATAAAATGGTCTAGCGTTGTTCTAGCTAGCAAATTACCAGATATCTATGTGAAGATGTATTACAGAAATATTGCTGTTTATGATATAATATAAATAGATCGCAAGTATATAGGAAAAAGCTCTTTTTTAAACAAATAATTATCCTCTGTTCGCTTAAATGAAAGTTGGTTTATGAAGCACATTGAACACTTTTTTAGTAATTTTTAGTATCATACAGTTGGTTATTGTATGTAGAATTTATTTTTATTTGACATTTGACTTTAACCTTGAAATAAATTATGAGATGGTCTAGCGTTGTTTTAGCTAGCAAATTATTATATTAAATGGTCTTAAAGATAAATTTGTTTAAATTATATATTAAAAATATTAATAAATGAAGTACACTAACGTTTATTTATCAATGATTTGTCAATTGTTTATTTTTATATTGAATAGGATCAATATCTAGGTATACATAACCTTCGATTTTTAGGATAAATCACCAGATATCTATGTGAAGATGTATTATAGAAATAATTCTGTTCATGATATAAATAGATCGCAAGCATATATACGAAGAATCTCTTTTTTAAATAAATAATCATCCTCTGTTTTCTTGAATGAAAGTTTGTTCACAATTAACACAGTTATTCTATCAGAATATGTCAAAAGTCATAAGTGCTGAATAAAACTATCTGTGATCTGACCAATCAGGAATCTACAGAGCTGCCAACTTAAATTCAAAATATTGCGTAAAACTTGTGTCACAATGACTTTCTGTAGTACTCGTTATTTCACTCGTACTACAAAACGAGTCATTGTGACACTTGTTTTACAAATAAATATTACTGACGCTGCCAATAACAAGGAGACGCCATCGTAAAAATGAAACATTCGGATTGGGAAATGGATTCAAAAATGTCATGATTTATTGACGTTTGAAAAAAAACGTTTCTCCTAATTTTTTCACATTTATTGTCAATATTGGCAATCAACAGTTTGTATACTGCATCTGAAAAAAAACTGTAACAGAAAATTGTTAGATATACAGGTTGTTCCATACAAAAATATAGAGATGGTTTGTATATATCAGAAACTTTACATTTGGCAATGCCGGAAATATAAAATCGCGAATGTAAGTACTACCAAAATTGCCATGTATGGGTGTCAGTAAAACTTTGCACCATGTACACGTCTCAAGTGACTCTAGAAAGAATAAAATTTGCATTTATTTAATAAACAATCAAAGTACCAAATCAAATTTGAATCACAAAAATTTTTGGAATCCTGTAAAATTCCATGTCGTATATTAAATTTATCCAACTTTTTTTATTTCCAATTGATACTTACAATAAACATTCTTCCAAATAATTCTCAATTTATTGACTAAAACCACACAAGAGAATATGACTTTGAGGTAAATGGGAAAATCATCAGAGTCAGTAAGACATTTTTCTTAAACACATTGTCAATATCACAAACATTTGTAACAACTTCGCTCGGAAAAAAGAAATCTGGTGGTATTGTTTCAATTGATGAGAGGGGTAGACATGACCATCACGTAAGAGTTCCAGATTTTGTAAGAGAGAGTGTACGTGAACATAATCGTCAGTTTCCTATTGAAGAATCTCACTATTCAACAGGAAAGAATAAGAGGAAATATTTAGGCAGTCATTTAAATTTATCTAAAATGTATAACTTGTACCGATCCCAAAGTGATGCGAAAAATTTAGAGGAATGTGAAATTGCCAAGGAATGGCTATATGCAAATATTTTTTACCCCGAATATAATTTGTCATTTAAGCCACCGGATAACGATACATGCGATACTTATGACGCATTCCTAATTTAAATACGTGATGCAGAAA
Source organism: Galeruca laticollis (assembly GCA_963921935.1). NCBI lineage: Eukaryota > Metazoa > Arthropoda > Insecta > Coleoptera > Chrysomelidae > Galeruca > Galeruca laticollis. Next base: position 77,315,062 of record OY998177.1, read on the forward strand.
ATGCTGCTGAGAAATCCAAATTACAAGAAGAGTATGACAAACACTTATCTGAATCCTCAAGAAGATACGATTTAAAGAGAAAAGAGTAGTCTGTGGATCATAAGAAAACCACTGTTATGGTTTGTGTTGATTTACAGAAATGTCTACCTACTCCAGTAATAACAAACGCTCAAAATGTCTACTCTTTAAATCTCTGGGCCCACAACTACACCGTGTACAATGCCACTAATAAAAAAGTATCCTGTGCTATGTGGGATGAGTCAAAGTCTAGTCGTGATGCTAACGAAATGGCTTCTGGAATAACTAAATGAACATTAGGAAATGTTAATCCACAGCACGAAGAGATCACTAACCTTAAAACAATAAGCCATAAGTTTTTGTTACCAGGCCATACTCATCTTGAGGTGGATGGCAGTCACTCAAGGATTGAACGGGCAAGAAAGAAAACTACGGGTTTTCAAATAATTACGCCATGGCATTGGCAACAACTAGCCCGAATGTGCAGTACTAACAACCCATTTGAAGTACTTAACATGGAAACTACTGATTTTGAAAATTTTAGGCAATTATATCAGAATCCCACATCCCTGATTATTTCTCGAAAGAAATCTGAGCAAGGAGATGATTTTTCAATATCTGAAGTGGTTTTTTTACAAGGAAGAGCAAATATTAGTGGAACACTATTCTACAAAACCGATTTCGAATGTGAACATTTTCTAATCATCAATTTGACCAGATCTGGGCGACGTAGTGTTTGCCAGACGAACTATCTCCCTTACGAGATGTACCCGATTTTATTTCTACTAAAAAATACAAACACCTCTCACATGGATTCCAAAACAGCTCCATAACTACTAAAGAGATTTGGTTCATACTGATTTGATAGCCCAGACAATGAGTTTGATGATTGAATAATTGGAAGCCGATAATTTCAGTTTAGAATTTGTTTGCTGTTCAGTAGAAATAAAACTTACTCATATTTTTTCATGTAGGTACCTTAGTTTTATTGAATCAAAAATTTTATTTTTGAGTGAGATATTTATTGTTGTATTAAACTTAAGTCCCAACAATATTAAACTTAGTTATACCAAGTCCTCTAAAGAAAATTGTTGGTAAATACAAAACTGTACTACTTTTTAATTTTTTTCCCTAAAATTTCCAATTTTTTTCACCATAAAGTATATCACAATGTAAAGAGAAGTCAACTACTGAAAGTAAAAAACAAATCTAATGAAATAAGCTGAAACTGACATAGATATTCTTCTTCACAAAAAGTTTAAATGTTTCTCCTGAACAATTTCCAAAATGTGACTAAAGACACTTTTATTCTGGAGTACAGATTTAAGCATGAGAATGTACCATTCGTACTATTTTAGGAACGGTACTCGAGAATATCATTTTTAGGAGGTATTCGCAAATAGAGCATTTATTGGCTTGCGTATACGTGACGTTGCGAACAATGTCAAGAATAGCGACCGGTTCGATATTCAGGGCGGACGAAACTATGTCACCGATCACTACAGTTGCAAGAAGTGATTCACCAGTGCGGAGAGGGATTTTGTCCCTGATATATCGCAGAACACAAACCAAACGTTCAACTTTAGAAAAATGTTCTACAAAAGTTTCAACGTTTATTTTTTAGAACTGAATATCTTCTTAATAAATGCATGGAAAATTATCATTGATACTGCAAATGGAAGATCATATATGGATTATATGGCAAATGTATGCATACATTGCCCGTGGATAATATACTTATTAACTAATTAAAAAAATAGAATTGTGGGGAAAAAGATTGTCTGTCGTCTAGCGCAAAAATATTTAAAAGAGGGCGGAGTCGAGATGTTACATGTCGCGAGTGACGAGCAGTCACTCTTGTTTAAAGCTTATTACCAAAAAGATAGATCATATATAAATTATATGGCCAATGTATGCATATTTTGTCCCTAGAGATAATAGGTTTTAAGTAAATAAAAAAAATAGAATTGCGGGTGAGGAAAAGGAGGACATTTTGTGCATAATAGTGTCTACCGTCCAGCGCATTATGACAGAGAGCAAAAGGGAGAGTGACAAAAATGGAAAACGTTAAAGTCGAGGTGTAACATGTCGCGAATGACGGGCAGTCACTCTTGATAACCAACATTTTGTTACTGTATCTTAAGGGGTGACAAAGATATCTTTGGCGCGCACTGTATATCCCACAATTGACTTCAAAAATTGATGCATGCCAAATAATTTTAATTTACAAAGTGGCTTTCCCACACTGTATATGGAAAGTGATATTTTTTTTATTGTGTATACCATGCAGGACCCAGACAACCATATTTTCCGTTACACACAATTTAACATATGATAAAGTGTATGACACGCCGCGTCGGCTATATACAAAAAGCGACTCTAAGGTCCGCTGTTTAAGAGCCATTGGAATGGGGTGGTAGTATGTTGATACCATTTGATTAATGCGGCGAAATTACATTTTATGAGCTTAGCACAAATTGGTGTTTCCCGAGGATATTTCTTGACGATAAAATAAAAAATCACTGAAGTGTTTGTGTAGCCAGGACACACTTATCTAAAATACTTTTATTTATTTGACGGAAATATCGCCGAAAACAATTTGATATGTTGAAGAATATTCAATCCGCTTCACTTCCTCGTTACTAAAATTGATTTCGTAATGTTTTATACAGAGTATTTAAAAAGTTTTAATCTGTTTTCCATCAAAATATTAACAAACTCAACTTTCTGTATAATAAGTATGTTTTCTAATTTTTGTTTTTTCTTATATATAGACTTTATATTAACACGAGAATTATAATTATATAAAAAATATATTAAATTTAAATTAAAATCATACATAAATAAAAATAGTTTTTGAAATTTCCGCTAAAACGCTCCAAACTGCAACGTTACTATGTTCTACATCTTGAACACCAACAAGTACCAATCTTTGTGAAGATCACTTCGATATATGTTCCGATAAACTACAAAAATACCAATATAAAATCGTTTTAGATAGTTTTATTTCTGGTAATGTGTCAAATATTTATTAGTTATACTACCGTAGGATGGGGATACTGATAATTTTTTTCTCTTCAAAGTTAAATATCTTTTTTGTTAATAAAGATAAACGTTTCAAAAAAAACTGTGATATCGGTTTTTGGTGTGCTATCGGTTACCCATAATATGAATTAAAACAATTAAGAGACTTTCGCGAGAAAAATTTAAAAATGCCTCCGTTTTTTCAACGAAATACTAAAGTATTCCCAGCGTTTTGAAAAAATGTTTTTTAAAAAACATGTTACTTCTTATTGGGAGAATTTAGAACACAAAAATTGAAAAATAAACTTTATTTCTTAAAATACTCAAACGCAACTTAAAATAATAGTATCAAACAAAACATTTCTTAATGAAATAGGTAACTACATATTTTTGTTAACTTAGAAACACTGTAAGAAGTAATTTCCTAGTTTTACTGAACACTTACAGCCAATTCCAACACATCAATACTTTTGTTGAAAGTGTAAATTATGGTTTCATCTTCATCTAGTTCTTGGCACGGTTGCGGCAATATTTCTAGAATGTCGTCTTCGTTAATTTTTGAGATATCATTAAGAACTTCTAAATTTTGTTTTATTTTTACCTACTGATTTAATGCCTACGACTGTGATGTCGCTCTCAATCTCGACAATCTGGCACACATATCTGTATTTGTTTTTCACGTTTAGTTAAAAATTTTACCAAAAGAAATTGGCCCACCTGTAAATTTCTGCAATTTCCAACTATTTTATTATCGGTTTTGTGGGTCTCAAGAGCCTCTATCAAAGATGGTTCATTTCTCGGTTCATTTTCAATTTCCTTGTTACCAGTATCTGCAAAATCAGTTGCATTTTCGACATGTGTAGCGACACTGCATCCTGGTAGAACAGCGAGTCGTTTCTTCCTTCCATCTACAAAACAGATACAATCACAATACAGCAGTAGAACAATACATAAACACTTCGTTTCAAAGTCGCGATTCGCTAGCTAGCTTGTAAGTAGGTAGGTACTTATCGCTTCGAAAGCTAATCGTCGACGGATGAATGTTGAGGCGCGATCGTCACTTTTATAGTCCTAACCTCGATCTCGAACATTCTCAAAAATACTCGAGTCGGCCCCTTCGATAAATAAAAAGCCGAAATTGAAATACAAAAAATGCGGTGTGTACATTTTCGACTTTATGATTTGAAGTTAGACTCGAAAATCGCTTGTTCACAACTATATATATATATATATATATATATATATATATATATATATAAGATCAAAAGTAGATCATGCGTGAATTTAACAAAAAAAAAGAGCAAACAACAAGTGTTATCATGGGAAAGCACGCAAAAATGAAGAGGTTACTGAAAAGGAGTGGTAACCGTAAACATGCATGTTTCTAGCTCATTAGCCTTCATCAGTACGGTATAACCAAGTATGGATGTGAAACTTGGGAGCAACGATGTTGAATGAAACATGGAAGAACACAAAGAACGGAAAATAACAGGACAACCAAACGCACATTTGTGCCATCAATTGGAAGATTCCGATTTTGGAACAACAACCAATATCAACACGGAGGCGCATAAAGCCCTTCTGTCTGGAAAAAACCAACCCAAGGTAAAGAAACAAGATCAAAAGTAGATCATGCGTGAATTTAACAAAAACAAAGAGCAAACAACAAGTGTTATCATGGGAAAGCACGCAAAAATGAAGAGGTTACTGAAAAGGAGTGGTAACCGTAAACATGCATGTTTCTAGCTCATTAGCCTTCATCAGTACGGTATAACCAAGTATGGATGTGAAACTTGGGAGCAACGATGTTGAATGAAACATGGAAGAACACAAAGAACGGAAAATAACAGGACAACCAAACGCACATTTGTGCCATCAATTGGAAGATTCCGATTTTGGAACAACAACCAATATCAACACGGAGGCGCATAAAGCCCTCCTGTCTGGAAAAAACCAACCCAAGGTAAAGAAACAAGATCAAAAGTAGATCATGCGTGAATTTAACAAAAACAAAGAGCAAAGAACAAGTGTTATCATGGGAAAGCACGCAAAAATGAAGAGGTTACTGAAAAGGAGTGTTCTTCCATGTTTCATTCAACATCGTTGCTCCCAAGTTTCACATCCATACTTGGTTATACCGTACTGATGAAGGCTAATGAGCTAGAAACATGCATGTTTACGGTTACCACTCCTTTTCAGTAACCTCTTCATTTTTGCGTGCTTTCCCATGATAACACTTGTTGTTTGCTCTTTGTTTTTGTTAAATTCACGCATGATCTACTTTTGATCTTGTTTCTTTACCTTGGGTTGGTTTTTTCCAGACAGGAGGGCTTTATGCGCCTCCGTGTTGATATTGGTTGTTGTTCCAAAATCGGAATCTTCCAATTGATGGCACAAATGTGCGTTTGGTTGTCCTGTTATTTTCCGTTCTTTGTGTTCTTCCATGTTTCATTCAACATCGTTGCTCCCAAGTTTCACATCCATACTTGGTTATACCGTACTGATGAAGGCTAATGAGCTAGAAACATGCATGTTTACGGTTACCACTCCTTTTCAGTAACCTCTTCATTTTTGCGTGCTTTCCCATGATAACACTTGTTGTTTGCTCTTTGTTTTTGTTAAATTCACGCATGATCTACTTTTGATCTTGTTTCTTTACCTTGGGTTGGTTTTTTCCAGACAGGAGGGCTTTATGCGCCTCCGTGTTGATATTGGTTGTTGTTCCAAAATCGGAATCTTCCAATTGATGGCACAAATGTGCGTTTGGTTGTCCTGTTATTTTCCGTTCTTTGTGTTCTTCCATGTTTCATTCAACATCGTTGCTCCCAAGTTTCACATCCATACTTGGTTATACCGTACTGATGAAGGCTAATGAGCTAGAAACATGCATGTTTACGGTTACCACTCCTTTTCAGTAACCTCTTCATTTTTGCGTGCTTTCCCATGATAACACTTGTTGTTATATATATATATATATATATATATATATATATATATATATATATATATATATATATATATATATATATATATATATTATATATATATATATATATATATTAAACTGAAAATTATCTATCAAGATAAATTAAAACAGAGATATCACTAAGTTAATGTGAATCTTAGTAATAGATGACAATAAATCCAATAAATTGCATAATAGTCCATAAGACAACAATTTAAATATGAGTATAAATATGTGAAGAAACACTTACAAACAAGATACAACTAATATTGCATATAAAAAAATTGCTATTTAAGTTTGCAATTATTTTTTCTTCAAATTATATTTCATGACAGAAAACACAGACGTAACAAATAAATTACGTAAACATTAATTTGGTACATAACAATGATTATCACGGTATAATATTACATGAATTTCAAAATAAAATTCCATAATTGTAATTTTATATATTATAGACACTTTTCAGAAACCCTGTATGTTATGTAAATTATTGATTATTTTGGTATAAACTTCAAGGTCAAAATGTCATCGTAAAATGACGTTCGGTTAATAGTTCGAACGGTGTAATTTCGGAGTGACATTAGGAATGCATAAGAACAAAGTGAACTTATCTACAATAACATAGAAAACAGATATTTGGATTTGAAAACAATGATGTTTATTTATAAACAATTGAAAAATAAAACAAAAATTAAAAACAACTAAAAGTTGTTGATTGAGAGCTTGAGGAGACGCGGTGTAGATTCAATAATGTGAGGACGCATTAAAATTACTCTCCTCTAAATTTTTATAAATCTCAAACATTTTTGATATATTTTAAGTTTAAAGAATTAATCATAGTATTTAAAAACAATGATGCTATAAAATAACAGAAACTTTCTATCGAATACATAATAAAAAGTGATAAAATTAGTGAAACGCCGAGAATTGGTAAGATGAACAATTTACCTTTATTAATCTGCTTTTCGTTTGCTCATTCACGTATCTTCTGTGAATAAATTGTTGCTCCTGGCGAAATAAATCACGTCACATCATTTTAATATCAAGATTTCGCATATATGATCATAGGCGATCGTATTTCTTCAAAATGTTTCATCCCAGAGACAAGAAGATGCCAAGCATAGACTTTTCTTTTCGTGTGTAACATATTTGTCCTATAAACATCGTCCATAATTTTCATTTGTTAGGTTATATTGTGTAAAAATTTATTCGTTGGTAAAATTATTAGATATAGATATTCAATCTCCACTAGATCGGGATAGAACATTGAACTTACATTAAAGGAAATAATAAAGGAAATAATACTCACCAAATCATTACGATAAATCATCAGTTTGCCTCACAAACACACTTGGTTTTCATTCTTTATTTAATAACTGAATTATCATTACCATAGAATAACTCAACGTCACGTCAACATTAACAAATTATTAGAGTAGAGATTGAATGGTTTGTGGAAGCTTTCAAAAACATATAGAGATAAGTTATAGGAAGCGAAATTTATTTGATATGTTTCATATTTAATAGTATTCATAAAAAAATAAAAAAAAAACGTACTTACGCAAAGGTTTAATTAATATGATTATACAATTATGATTCAGAAAATGTTCATTATTCAAACAACTATTCACAATTAAAATCTATTTATCTATGTTTTTCCTTTCTTTTCTTTGATATCTTACCTTTCAGTTTCTTGTTACTACCGATCGCCAAGTGCCGAATCTCATCCCTGAGGTATAGTATCATAAAGTTACATAACTCATAATTTTGTTACTAAATAAAATTTTTAATTGGAAATTAGCGGTTAGCTAAACCAATTCTGGCGCCCACAATCATTAAAAAAAAAATATATTTAAAGTCAAATCAATTATAAATAAATACTCATAAATATAAGATCCATAATAAAGTAGCATCCCAATATAGGATCATTAATAAATAAGTAAATGTTATTACTCCAATATTTAAATACATGATAATATATATATATATATATATATATATATATATATATATATATATATATATATATATATAATTGAAAATATCACGAGGATTGCAGCCTAAATTATGTTAAAAATTCTTGTTATACGAAATCGAGCGCTTTCGAAAGACTTTTTCTTTCTTTTTCAAGGTTGTATGGTAGAATTATTGGAAATCAAAGAAAACAGAATACATAGGATACATACGTTTTATTTTCCATTTATCATCCATCTTTTCCTGTCTTTAGATACTAATTCAGCTTCTTTCCATGACATTCCTTTTTCTTTCAATAATTTTGCCATTTCGTTGTCGCATGTCATCCTAGGTTTCCCTCTCCTTCTTTTTCCTATTTTTGTTGCAGTCCACACGTTTTTCACTTGTCTGTTTTCCTTTAAACGGTTTAAATGCCCCCACCATCTTAGTTGTGATTTTGCTATATGTTTCCGAACACTCTCAACTCCTAGGCTTTCTCGTATTGCATCGTTTCTTATTTTATCCATTATTGTCACATATGCTACTCTTCTTAAGTATTTCATTTCCATAACTTGCATCTGTTTCTTTGTTTTTCTGTAAGTACCCATGTTTCGCTTCCATATAATAAATTTGGTAAGTATACTATCTTGTATATTGTAAGTTTTGTTTAAGTACTAATTTCTTTTTATTTAGAAATCCTTTCCTCAGTGAATGGTATAGTTTTGTTGCAGATGATATTCGACTGTTTATTTCCGCATCATAACGTCCTGTACTGTATATAATTGTTCCTAAATATTTTATGTTGTCCACTTCTTCTATGTGTAGTCCATCCATTTTCGTGTTGGTGTTTCTTGATTTGTTTGATATTAGTATTACTTTTGTTTTTCTCACATTGATTCTCATATATTTTTCATGAAGGCATTTTGACCATACTTCTATGTTGTGTTGTAAATTTTCCGGGCTGTTTGCTGCTATTACTATGTCATTAGCAAATATACATTCGTTCATTGTGATATTCTGCATTTTGTTATATCCTACGTCTATTTTCCTGGATTGTTTGTTGGCCTGTATTATTATTTCATTCATAAATACTATGAAAAGTGAAGGACTGAGGATTCCACCTTGTATAACTTCTTGTGTTGTTTTAAATTTTGTTGATTCGTAGTTGTGCGTTCTTACTACTGTAGTGCTCTTTTTATACAATGATTTAACTCCCTCTATTAAATTTTTTCCTACTTCAAGATTTTTGAGTGCGCTCCAGATGTGGTGTCTCGGGACGGAATCAAAAGCTTTCTCGAGATCTATAAAAGATAGGTATATTTCTTCATTGTGTGTTAAGAATTTTTCTGTTAGATTTCTAATGGTAGAGACATCTTGGAAACTGTACCCTGGTTTAAATCCGCTCAGTGTTTCATGTAGGTGTCCTTCTGTTTTGTCCCTTAATCTTGTCTCCAATATTCTTTCATATATTTTATTTGCACTACAGGTAAGCGTTACACCTCTGTAATTCCCACAATCAGTTTTATCACAATTTTTGTATATGGGTATAGTTACTTGTGTTCCCCATTCCCTCGGTACTTTCTTAGTTTTCCATGCTGTAATATTTCAAGTCCTTCATCACCCATGCACTTGTACATTTCTGCTTTGATGTTGTCAACTCCTGGTGCCTTTCCGTTCTTTAATGTTTTGACCGCTTGTTCTACCTCCTCCATCGTGATTCCGTCGTCTATGTCGTTATTTGGGTTTATTGTTTGTGTTTCATCTTCTGCATCTCTCTCATTTGTTGTTTCTAGTATTGCTTGAAAGTATTCTTTCCATCTTGTTAGTATGTCTTCTGGTTTTGTGACGCTTTTTCCTTCTCTGTTTTTAATCTTTTGTGTCGATATTGATTTTCCTTTGCCTCTCATATTCTTCAGAACTTTGTAAAATAGTTTTTGGTGTTATTTTTCCTACTGTGTTCCATCTTTTGTCCGAAATCCTCCCATTCTTTGGCTTTAGCTTCTATAATTTTTGTTTTAACTAGGTTTCTTATTTCTCTGTATTTTTCATATTTTCGATCGTCTTTTCTCGTAAGTAGTCTTTCCATGCAAATTTTTTGTTCTTTACAATTATTTTCATTTCTTCACTCCACCAGCTGCTTCTCTTCTTCGAGCCCTCGGCTATTGAAACTTCGCAGGTCTTGCTGGCAGCTTCAGTTATGATTTTTTAAATATTTTCCATTTCCTCTCTAAGCCTGCTTGTGTTATTTCGTTGTATTGCTGGTGTATTAGATTAGTGACTAGTTCTCTGTATTTCTCCTTGGTTGGTGCTTCATGTAAATTTTATGTTTTTCTGACGATTTTTAGTTTATATAAATCTTTAATTTCGTCGGTTTGCTTTCAGAAATGTTTTGTTTTATAGTTGCTGCCACAAAGTAGTGATCTGTTCCTAATTCTGCACTTCGGTATACTTTTACGTCTTTTACAATATTTCTGTTTATTTTTCCAGTTATAATATAATCTATGATTGATTTCTCATCTCTTCCTGATTCTTGTCTTGTGTATTTGTGACAGTCTTTATGCTGAAAGAATGAGTTTTGTATTACCAGTCCATTTTGTATACAGAACTCTATAAGTTGGGATCCATTCCTATTTATTGTTGTTTCGCCGAAGCTTCCCATCACTCCTTCTGTTTCTTTTGTGATGTTTCCTATTGTCGCATTCAAATCTCCCATAATGATTACAGAATGTTTAGCCTCGTCATATATTTCTTGAAGTTTTTCCCAGAAAATGCCTTTTTCTGCTACTAAGTCATTTTAATTGTGTCCATATGCAATTATTATTTCAATGATTTCTTTTTCTGTCATCTGTAGTTTAATTTTCATAATTCTTTCATTAATTCCTTGCCATTCTATGGGTTTTTCAACATATTTGGAACTTAATATACATCCCACTCCTGCCGTTGCTATTTTATCCTGTTCAACTCCGCTGTATAATATTCCACAGTCCTCTATTTTCATTTCTCATGTTCCCTTTTTTTTTGTTTCTGTTATGGCGAGGATTTCTAGCTTCGCCTTTTTGAATTCTTGTATCAATTCCTGTTCTTTTCCTGCAATACTTCTTACGTTCCATGTGCCAATCTTTATTGTTTGTATTTTGTTACATCATTTTTGCGATTTTTTTAAATTTCGTGTTGTGTTTGCTTTTTGTTCTTTTTACCTTTTCCGTTGCCTTTTTCTTCGTTTCCTATATTTACTTTATCTGTTTTATTAGTTTTTTGTTGCTTTATTTATTCTCTTCAATCGCTGTTGAAAAGATTCATTTCCTGGAGATGTCTGGCCAAATTTCCTTTTATTATCAGTTTTGTTTTCCACGTTATCGTTTATGGGGATATCCTCTAGTTCTTCTAGACTATATGCTTTGTCATTTATTATCAGTTTGTTGTACTTTAGGATTGCTTTTGTTCCATTTTCCCTGGCCTCCTTTAATTTTGGCATTAACAGTTTCCTTTGTTCTAGTACCCCTTTTGGGTAATCTTCATTTATCCATATATTTGTGACTCTAAGATTTTTGTAGATTTTAGGATCTCTGCTTTTTTAGTCCCCTTTATAAGTTTCATTTGTATGGAACAAATAGAAAGCGGAACTGAAAATAGAAATACAAAAAATGCGGTATAAACGATTTCAACTTTGTGATCGCGCACAAGTAGATTTCGGCGGTGTCGGCATAGTAAAATTGTGCTGTTGTGGGTGACGACTAAGTTCGGCTTCGCTGTGATACGCCCGCCTCATAACGTTCGACCAGAGAGAGGTGTTTTCATTTTTTTCTGAATTCTTGCGGAGCCCTTACAGGAGAATCGCGGAACTCTAGGGTTCCGCGGAACAACTTAGAGAATGACTGGTTCAGGCTATTCCCTACAATTTATTCTAGGTTCCTAAGAACTCACAAATCAATAAATCCTGATAAATAGATTCTTCGGCCACTACTATTTAAGGTTTGTTCCGTCTCATACTATAAATTCGTTACATAATTTGACACCCAATGATAATGCGTCTTAGGATTAAAAGGAGATGAGAAGAAAAAGAAGAGAAGAAGGATACATAGATAATATTTTGAGTGTTTAAAAACTGTCTTTAATGTGTAAAATATAACTACATGAATTTGTAACATGGCGTGTCAGCATCCTTATAGAAGAGAGCTACAAAAATGATAATTCTGTTGCAACTGTAACTTTTAAGGATTGAGTAAATTTTTGAAAATTATGAATTTTCATAATCGTAACTCAGATAATCCATTTTCTTTATTAGTTTTCATCATATTTTTTATTCATATGCAAAGTAGGTAATAATTCTGTATCTAAAACTGTCAGTCAATTCAAATAATGTGTCTCAAATGATCCGTTTTTAAATCACGTGAACGCCTCCAACTTCTACAATTTATTACGAATTTTTTCAAACTACCCATAAAAGGACGTTTCTAATTTACGAATATTTAAGATAAACTATCTGAATCGTAAAAATCTTCCTTCATTTATTTTAATGACTTTCCGAAAGCGACTACCTTTACAAAAATACCCAAAAATCTAATAAAACCCTAAATAATAAACTAAGTTGACACTACCTTGCCCGTTGGGTCTAAAACAATCGCCAAAATTTACGTCTAGACATAAATTAGCCTCACGCCCTTTTTGGTCCAGTAAGATTCTAACAGTGTCGTCTCAATAGTGATTCTCCTGTGAGGTAATGTCAAAATATAAAAAGCGTGTCTTTGAAGAAGGTTAGCACATAAAATAACAAATATTTTCAATAACAATTTGTTGATACAGTTATAACATTGTAATTAAGATTTTTCCGATAACAAAATTTGATGAGGTGTCGAGTTTCTTGTGTTTACTACAATTTACTACAAGGGGTCCAAATTTTAGATATGTACTTTTTAAAATAATTATAATAATCTTATTACAAAAATTAAAATTATATTTCCTTAGCCCTCAAATGCCTATAACCTACAAATCAACCTACATACCGGTACGGGGTCCTTCAGAGACCCCAGATAAATATATGAATTTTTGAATTTTTCTAAATATTTACGAATATTTCTAAAAAATGATACACTCTAAAACTTTTTTAAAGTGTTCATTTAATTTTAACTAGACAAAACAAAATGTCACACCATGACAAAAAAATGGTTAAGAGGCAAAATTATTTATTATATAATATGCATAGAAAATAGTGTGTGTTAAAATTTTAGTTTGACATACAAGTGGAACATGTAATTGTTTGTTCTTTTTTTCTATGGACTTCGCATACAAACTTCTTACAAATACCGCACGTTGTGTTTAGTTTCTTATCATTTTTTCGAAAGCACAGATAGCATCTAGCACGTTTTCTACCAGGAGTTACTACTTGAGGAATATGTTGGTCTTCTACAACTAGTCCACAATCTCGTAAAGCCGATTTTACATGTACCTTGTGTTTTTTGTATTGGGACCTTCTCTCCATATTGATACGAGTAAGATCATCTCCCAATTGCAAAAGAAACAATCGCCCTCGCGAGTAATTTTTTATGCCAATCAAGATTTTCCTCAATAAACAAAATAAAAGCATTTAAGGCACAAATATCTGACATGTTCATAAATAGCCTATATGACCATCGATCTGTTCTTCCGCTACACGAATACTCTCTGATAAGCTCATCAGCATTGTCAACGCCACTCTTAGTTGCATTGTAATCCAAAATCATATATGGTTTATTTTGGATGGTTGGACAAATTTTATCATCATCATGTTGACTTGATATTACATGTACCATCCTATTCTTTTTGGGAGTGTGCGAGACCATCGTAAGGTCTTTCGTAAATGCAAACATAGATGATTCTATAGGCCTGGATGTTAGTTTTAGCTATGTTGGTGTGTCTGGCTTATTTTTACGAACAGTTCCAAGTAATGTGAGTTTCTTCGTCAACAAATAATTAGCCAACGAAACACTTGAGAAAAAGTTATCGGTCGTTATTCCTTGCCAGCTCTCATAGTAGGCTGCTGACGCCGATAGACCAATGAAAGTGCCAGACCCCAAAATTTTTTGGGAGGCTGCTTTCCTGGCTAGCGAGTCTGTAATACGGTTTCCTTTCGATTTCTCATGGCCCTTAATCCAGCCTAAAGTGACCGTGTTGTTGTTACAGGCTTCAATTAAGGCCATGTGACATTCTAGTACTAGTCCTGATGTAATAAGTGGTCTGTTCAGGTCTAGCAGTGTTTGTCTACTGTCCGTAAGGATGTATATGATATTACCTGTGGCTTTCCTTTTGGTAATCTCTTTTGCAGCGATGTAGATAGCAGTGAGCTCTGTTTGAGCAACACTTGCATAGCAGCGCATTCTCCACTTTATGTTTAGATTCAGGGGTCTGGAGAAAATTCCACATCCTGAGCCCACATTTGATGTAGACCCATCTGTGAAGATGCGGATTGCGTCTTCTTCCGTTGGGTCCTGTTCGTTGTTTTTAAATATTACCTTGTAGGGCCTGTAGAAGGCATATCGCGGTGGAATCGAGTCCGTATTGGCCTGCAGCAGTGGGACGTCCCTGAGGGCCACATGCCACAAGTTACGTCTGAGTTTACCGAATCCTACATCAGGTTGTATACCGGTAGAGCGTAGACGTGTCATGGTCATCAAAACAACCTCCTTGATGTATATGTCAAGGGGAGTGAGACCGAGGATTACCTCCATAGCTCTTGTTGGTGTGGTTCTGATGCCTCCTGTAGTGTTGAGGCATGCTGTTCTATGGATTTGATCCGGTTTACGGACGACTGTCAGCTGGTTTGCTTTAGCTCCCCAGGCAATTGCGCCGTACGTTAGCATAGGTCTGATAATGGCAGTGTAGATCCAAGCAGCAACCCTAGATGACATTCCCCAGGTGCGGCCGATGGTTCTACGCCACAGCTCATAAGAAATATATGCTTTTTTCACTCTGTTTTCTAAGTGAGAGTTCCACGTTAACTTACTGTCAAAGGTGACTCCTAAATATTTCACCTCTGAAGAGAAATTAAGTTTGGTATCTAGGAACTTTGGGGCTTGATATTTTGCAAGCTTCCTTTTTTCGTGAAAAGAACCATCTCCGTCGTTTCTAGATTTATTTACAGCGAATGGTCTCTGCACCGTTGTTCTATGATATTGAGGGCCTCTTGCATCAAAGAGCAGAGTGTCTCCTCGAATCTTCCTGTAAGCAGAATCACTAAGTCATCTGCGTATGCTATTGTGTGGAAGTTGCTTTCTTTGAGGTGGCTGACCAAGAAGTCTAAGACCATGTTCCACAGTAGTGGCGAGAGCACCCCTCCCTGTGGACAACCTTTTACAACCAAGCCTCTGATGATTACATCATCCACACTGATTTTTATCGCTCTTTTTGAGAGCATGTTATATATCCAGCCATTTATGGTATGGGGGATATTTTTGTTGGAAAGTGCATTTGTTATTTTAGGAAAAGTGGTACTTCTTCTGTGTCTATAAATACACCCAGGGTGGACTACTTATTTTCCAACGATCTCTCGAAGCCTCCCGCTACGAGATGAAGAGCCGAATCGGTGGATTTCCCTGGAGTGTATGTATGTTGATTTGGATTTTTGGTATTCCACTCATCAAAATATCTAGTAGCTTCTTTATTAGTATGGCGACAAATGATATCTTTCATTTCCATCGTCAAAAATAGGTTGAAGAAATCTAAGAACGTTATCGAATTTTAACTGTAATTTGTCATACCTGGACGCTCATTTATAATGTTTTTTTGAGTCTTTTATTTTTCACAAAAGGCCCACTATTCCACTGCAAACCCAATTTCGCCGTATATATTGGGCCACTACAATCCTGAACATCTTCTTGAGGTTCCGTAGGTTTGGTAGATTCTGCGTCCGACTCCACTTCACTTTGTATTTCTAGATAATCCTCTGTTTCGGACACATCCTCCTTCATAAAATCTTGATCGTCCTCCTTGTCCGAGTCTTCTTCGCTTTCATACTCCATTTCATCCTCTTGATTATTTATTATTTTTTCAAATTCAGCCTCTGTAAGTGGTCTGGTTAATGCCGAATCGGGTTCGCAACGGGACCCCACTTACCTATACGTTCTGATACTATACACTATAGCTACAACGCGCCGCAGCATACTAAAAGATCGCGCAACATGTATTTACTGACACATACCTAGATGCGATGTTGCTAATATGTTCAAATAAAAAATATATTAGATGAAATTGTCACTCGGGGTCCCAATGGGACCCCGCATAGGCATTTGAGGGTTAATTGTGAAGTAATAAAATCTTCATACATGATACAATAATAAAGAGATATGATATTGCGCATCCGACGGTCACGTGAGTGACGTCACAGGTGAGAAGTAACCATTAAAACCCTTCGACTTTCATTTATATTATTACTTTTGTTGAAGTAAATCGTTATTATTTCATTGTTAAACTGGTGTTATTAGGTGCTATTTGAGTTCACAGTAGTTTTTTGTGTTATCTTAATTAACAATGAGGTGTGCAGTGTCGTTATGTAAAACGGATAATCAATGTAAAAGTTTCACTAAAGGCACCAGGTTCTTTCGATTTCCAATGGATACCAATTTACAAAAAGCTTGGATGAATGCCTGTAAACGCAAGGACAAATTTAATGTAAAATATGCAAGGGTTTGTAGTAAACACATCTTAGAAGAGAATTATGAAAGAAACTTGAAATCTGAAATGTGTGGTCATTTATATTCAGCAAAAAATCAACGAGAATTGAAGGCTGACGCAATACCAACATTAAATTTGCCGAAATCATTGAATACATCTATACAAAATAGAAAACTACGATCAGCACAAAGAAATAGGTCAAAACTTGTTAAAGATTCTCCAAAATAAGTAAGTAGTTATTTGGTAGTTAAAAAGTAATTGAGTGGTTAGGTTAGGTTATAGTTATAGTTCGGGGAATGTAGTTAGTTGTTTAGTTTTTGTAAGTGTATATTCATTTGTTATTGTATATTTCCCAACAGTAAGAAGGAATATGTCTCATTCGAGAGATATTTGGTAAGACAATCTAAAATAAAAATTATTCAAATTATTTATTTTATCAATTTTTCAGTACACAGACAGAAATTGATGACTGAGATTAAGCTATCTTAAAATTAAAAGGAGATCGATCGTTTGCAAAGTAAAAATGAGGCCTATCGAAATATTTTCACTCCAAATCAACTAAAAAAATAGGAAAATCCCAAAAATAGAGAAACTCGGAACATAGACGACATTTCAAAAGCTATTGTTATCCATTCAGCTGGTGCACGAGCATACCGTCTACTTCTAAAAAAAGGGTATCCACTGCCTGCTATATCTACACTAAGATCTTGGTGTAAAAAAATTAGAACCAGGAATTTTAAAACAGGTTTGATATATTTTGTAAATTATCCTTATTTGTAACTTCTTGACATGTGAGTAGTTGTTTCTGTAATAGATATATTGTTTTTAGATTACAATTATAAAAAAAGCAGAACTATCAAATTTGGAAAAAGTCTGTGTGCTTTCATTTCTAACACTTCGGAAGCATCTAGCCCATTTTTCTCCATGTTTATCTTCTGAGTACCGACACATACAAAATAAACATTCAGCGTCGTTGTCACAAATTTGAGCTTGAGCTGGATCGATTCCATTTTATCAGTTTGTTACCTAATATGGACGGTTGATTAATATCAGATTTCGTAGATTAATCTTTATTCTTATTCGGTTGAGTATCATTTGATATCAATTGTTGTGTTAATTCTTCTTTTTTTCTAAGCTTTCTTGTAGTTCACCTTTATAGGTAGTCAGTGTAATAATATAAGCTTTTCCAGCTCTAGTATTTACTTTTTGTATGTTCGCCACGGACAGATATCAGTAGGGGCTAGACTTATGCCCAGCGTTATCCGAATAATCGTTTATTGAAACGTTTACTGAACTACAAAATCGTTTACAAGAAACGAAGAAACGGGAACTTTTGCAAAATCAACTAATATTAATGGACAAGCTAGAACAGCGTGTATTCCACAACAACTGAAATACCAGATTCTTCAAAGTTTTGACGAACATGCAGCAACGAGAACCTGAATACTTGCTCAACAAATAAATGTTCATGATCAAACTGTTTGGAATATTCTAGAAGAAAATTTATTGTATTCGTATCACGTTCAACTTATTCAAATTTATTACCTAATGGTTATACGCTCCGTGTGCAGTATTGCCAATGGATTTTAAATAAAAATACAAATAATCTCAATTCTGCTGCCGAAGTTCTGTTTACAGATGAGGCCAACTTGTCAAAATATGGCATATGAGCTGATGTAAATCCACATGCCTCAAGTGAAACACAATTCCCACAAACCTTTTCGGTCAATGTATGGCTTGACATTATCGACGATTATTTATTAGGACCACTTTTCCTCCCTGTACGGTTAACCGGTGAGACATATCCTCATTTTCTGACAAATAAACTTTCGGTTTTTATGGATGATCTACCTCGTATCGTAATAAGAAGGCTATGTGGTTCATGCATAACGGTGCTCCTCCACATTTTCCAGTGATTGTACGGAAGTTTTTAAATAACGTATTTCCCCACCGTTGAATCAGATGAGAATCTTCACACCCGTGGCCCCCAAGCTCACACCTATCTTGAACGTAGAATATCTTTAAAATGGCATCATATGAGACTGTACTGTTATTCGCAACAATACAGGCCCTCTCGAACAAATTTGGCAATAAATTAGATGTCGACAGGATGCTTGTATTTAAGCTGGAAGTGTAATTTTGACTATCTGCTCTGAAATGTACTATTTTACTTTTCCGCCCAGCCTTATCTATGTGTATTTCGTGTTGTCATCGTTGTCGTCGGCCACTTTTTGTAAAACATCTTGTTAAGATACAGCCTTCTGAGTGCATGAAATCACAAATTTTCTGATTGGGTATTGTTCACCAGAGCCAGTACATTGGGTCCTATAAATACAGATATAGTATAACTTTGGTCATTTTTGAATAAACTTCGGTTTGTTAGTGTTGTGTTGAGTTCAGTTCACGTAGGGTAGGTCAACACTAGAGGAGCAAACCTCGATAAAACAATCCCTAATCTCAGTTGTAAGCCATCGTGGCTATGGATGCATGGCTGCTCGAAGCGCAGTCAGACACAATGCTTCTAGGATACCTGGCTACGTCCTAGAGTATTCTAGCCTTACCACCGCAAGTGGGGCTCTGTGGTGGCGGAATTACTTTCACTAACTACGCGTGAGACGGAATATGGAGAAAGAGAATATAAAAATAGGACAGGAAAATATGGATGAAGGAAAGGAGGAAAGGAAATTTTTGGTAGGTCAGGAAAAATGAAACGTACACCGGATAAGATGAGGTCGTCAAGTGAAAAATATCCAAGGAGTGACTCTGGTGGGAAGAGGAAGGAGGTATCGCCTCTCGAGGATAAGGAGCAGAAGAGGAGGCAGAAGGAGAAAGGGAAGGCGACAGTGGAGATTGAAAAGGAGGAAGTGGGGAGAGTGTAGAGAGATTAAAGGAGACGATAAGGCAGCTGGAGAAGAGTGTCAAAATACTAGAGGAGCAGAAGGCGGCGGCAGAGGGAAGGATCAAGGAATTAGAGAGGTTGAGGAGAGGGGAAGAGGCAAACGACAGGAAGGATAGAGGGCCAACGCGATGGCAGGAGGGGCAAAGAGATTGGGAAGCGAGGAAGGAGGTTAGAGATGGGGACTGGGATGGTAAACAGGGGAAGGGAATAGAGATAAAATTGGAAAATCCAATGATAGGAGATGAGAAGGTTAAAGTGGTGTGAGTCACCAAGGAAGACTGTGGAATAGAAAAGGGGATTCAGAGGTTGTTTAGATATAAATACCCGATGTTAGGAGAAAAAAGATAGGAAATGAAGTGGGTAAAAGAGGTACGCACTACGGAAAGGAAAAGGGTAAGTGTGAACGCGGAGCAGTTGATATGTCGGATGGAGGGAGATTGTTCGAATCAATGAGTCGACTGTTTGGGGAACTGGGGAGCGCGGACAGCATAGGGTAGAGGTGCTGAGGAAGATGGTGGCGTGGGTGAGAGGAGAGGGGACGAAAAAGGTAAGAATTTATACAGATAGGGAAAAGGAAAGTAAGGGCAGGAATGAAGCGGTAATCCTGAAGGATATCGGGCAGATCAACCAGGAGGGGATTGAGAGGATCAAGAAGGGGCTGGGGGAAATGAAAGGGGAGTGGGTAGACAGCCTCCGGGTTTCAAAAAACAGGGAGATGGTGATAGAGGGGAAGATGTGAGGGGAATAATTTTAAAGGAGGTGGAAAGGGTAACAGGAGCTAAGGCGGTGGAAGAAGGGAGGGGAACAAAAACTGTTAAGATGGTAGGGAGAGACCCGTGGATGGAAGACGAGAAGGTGAGGAAGGAAATAGAGAAGTTGACTGGGAAAGGAGAAAAGGTGATAAAGATGGTAAGGGAGAGGAACAAGATGAAAATGGTGGTGGTAAGGGAGGAACGGGAAAAACCGGAAGCATTGCTGAAGAAAAGAGAGATTAGATTGTGGTGGAATAGAGTAACCATTATAGAGGGTAGAGAGGAGGGCAGATGTTTTATATATGGAGAAAAGGGACACAAGGTGGCAGGATGTCAGGTAAGGGGGGTTAAGGAGAAGAGTAAGTGCTGGCTATGTAAGAGCTAGGGTTATATGGCCAGAGACTGTTCGCAAGCCTTCCTCTGTAAGTTATGTGGGGAAATGAGACATAAGCCAGGGGAGATAGAATGTAGTAGGGGAAGGAAGAGAGTAGAGGAAGATGTTGGAAAAGAGGAGGGAAAAAATGGAATGGACTCGTCCACTCTGAACCCCTCAGAGGGGACGAGTTTGGCCAAACAGGAGGAAAGGGGTAATCAGTACGTGTGAAAAAGGAATGTAGAGGAGGGATGGAGGGGTTATACAGATAAATTTAGGGAAATGCCCCACTTAACAAGAAACATACCAAGTCTTTTTTGTGATGTTCCTTTTAGAGACTTTTCGTGATATTTATTTAAAACGTTAATAAGATATCTCCTAGATGTCTTAATTTTATTACCAACTCTATTAACATCCATGTCATGTAAATAAAACATATTTTTGATGTACACAATAATACTTGAATTCGCAGTTACATACACATCCTATGAACTTCTTTTTAGCAACTTTCTATAGGAAACTTTCATACGATGTTAATTTGTATACTTCTCACAAATGTCACATACAGAACGTTACTGTACTATATTACAAATTAACATATTTCTAAGATGATCACCTGTTGCAGTTACTTTTACATCTTTCGAAATAATGTTAGTAACATCCTACTATTACGTCTGTACGATGTTAGTTCATGAAACTCTCAGTAATATATCATATTAAACATCACAGTAACATAAAAAAAGAAGAAAAGAGAAGAGGAACCTTTGAACGAAACAAACAGTAGTTATCCGTGACAAGCATGAAATGGCGGATGGTTTTCAGTTATGTGTTATATTTTATTTGCAGTAAGCACATAATTTACAAGTAGTACTTGAATAAAGTGGTCTTCGTTTTCGTTAGTTCATACTTAGCTACAGTTTCTATACTTAGTTATAATTCTTGTTATAATGGACGAACAACAGTTGTTATCGGTAAGCACCTATTCCAAAATCATAATTATTAAAACTAATACTCATTCAATACTTTAATCAGCGGAATTGTACACTAACATTATATAATAGAGCTTACAGAGTAAGGGTTTTTTGCAGTTTTTAAAATATTCCAGTTAGTAAGTATATTTTAAAAACGATTCACAATATTTCAAATCCTAGATATGCATTATAACCTACAAAAAACTTAATATTGCAATAGGGTAGATATTATTATTAATAATAAAACATGCTCATATGTTGGCAGATATTTGAATCTAGAAGAAAATATTTTCAATGTTCAAGATGTTTCAGAAGCTACGTACACAAATGAAATAAGAAAGATATAGTTGGTAATTATGTGATGAAAGGGAGTAACTATTTCAGATAGTCTGATACAGACATTGTATTAAACAGTAGGTACAAAAAATATTGAATCAAGTATCTCTAGTTCTACTTTTGTTTTAGTAGTCATAGTCATCAATATAATTTTGGAGGATTAGAAAATTTTAACCTTATTACTAACAATTCTTGTGAACAATTAGGGACTGTTTAAGACAGAAATTCTGTTAACATGCTCATTTCCATTTGAAAATACACTGAATACAATAAAAGCTGTAGTTGTCCCTTACAATGGTACCTATATTAATCTAGTTGTATTAATCTAGTTGAAGAATATGTAACTTATGATACTGAATGCTACAGTCAACAAACAGAATTCAATTATTCCTTATTGTAGAAACACGGCTATTGGATAGTCAATTTGATACAATTAATTATAAACTCATTTAACTTGATAGTGTGTTCATATCTCGGCTTGATAAGTAGTTTTTTTTGTATACAGTGTATTAATAGTGCTTAGATTTCATTAAGATACAATTACACGATGTTAATATACAATTTGTTCCAAGATGAAAATAACAAGATGAGAATAGTATATTATTTTATACATAAAAGAAGTATGAATTTTCATAGCACACCTGAATTTACCTGCCAAATGGAGAGAGGCATGTAATAGAAGGTAAATCATGAAAATTCACTTCTCGAAATAAAATATGTTATTACTCCTTTGAAGAACCCCGCATGTGTCTTACGGAAAATGGGTCCCAGTCAATTGGCTGAAAATCAAGTTTGATGTAGTTTATGATGATCGATCAAAGGTCTCCATGGGCACAATTTGGTCTAAAGTAATTATTTTATTAGCTGATGTTCAAATACCTTCAAATGTTTCACAGATAAGGATTTTGAAGTGTACGTGATGGAATGGTTGAGGCACTCGAAAAAGCCACTCTTGCGTGAGAAAAAGTAACCGTAAGTGAACGATAGAATTTCCTTTAATCAGATTGGATTTCTGTTAATGTAACGTAAGGTTTCATTAAATCTTTATGGTGTAAAATTTTTATTAGTTTTAATATAATTAAAAAACTGTTCAAATAAATTTTCTGTAGACTAGCTGTAATGTATGTGTATCCTTTAAACTTTATTAATTCAGTTTCAAAGTATGTTACGTTATGGTAACTACAGATTAATATATCCTTTCTTATTTCTTGCTTTCACTGAATGCGTTCAATAGTTAACACTTTTCACACTTGTTATGTAATATTCTTACACAATTTTATTTTTTTTAGGTTGGATTCCCGGATAAGATATTTTTTTTCTAATTTTGTACCTGTTTTTTTCAAATTTACTGTACTGTTTATTAATAGTGAATAAACGTTTTAAAACCTTTATTGCTTTTATTGCTTTTTTTGCTATTTTATTTTAAAAGTACAGGATGAACAACTAAGAACGACTGTAGGCAATATATCAGAAAAGAATCATGGTACAACTTTCAAAAAAATTACCTTTAGGTAAGTGATCCTGAAAAATTGCTGGAAAATATGTTGCAGTCTCTAAAATATCTGCTGTATCTGCTAGGGGTGGAATGAACACTCGAAAACATAATACTCTATAAAAACATACTAAAGGTGTCCTAAAAATACATTGAAATCTTGATGAGACTATGAAAAAATTTAATTAAGGAGATTTTTTGACATTATTCTTCAAATAATGGGTAGGGGAAGGTTCAAACTTATGAACAAATGTATAACTTTTTCGTTTTTTTTAACCGATATTAATGATTTTAGCTGCATTTGAAAGAGTTTTTCTGTTTTATAAGATTGATAACAAAATTAGTTAATTTTGTATCCACTCGGAAAGGTATCAATTTAATTATAGAGTACAACAGCCTGGTGATCAAATAGCTATCAATCTGAGTACTGTGAATTTAGTTTTACGGTTTTCACTATATTCTTATTTTTTAACCCCTTTTCAACAGAATTCAAGAAATGCCTGATTTCATTTGAAATTTCCAAGAAAAATGGGAAGATTGTCGACTTTTTGACATAGCCTTGACAAAATTGTCCAATTTTGTTATTTTTGTTAAGCATATCTTATTAAAGAGGAAAACTCTTTTAAATGATGCCAAAAACATGGATATCGATTAAAAAACTAAAAAGTGTTACGACATTTGTTTTTTGGGTTAAACCTTCCTTCCCCCCTTACTTGAAGAATAAGGACAAAACGTCCCTAACTACATATTTTCATGATCTCAACATTATATCAAAAATTGTATTTCTAGAATACCTTTAGTATGTGTTTTTTGGAGATAATCACAGTATTATGTTTATTATGGCCGACAGCCGGCGTTCTTGGTTGTTCACCCTGTATTTGCTGATTAGGCACAGAAGCATCTATAGGATATCATCTAGAATGTTTGAGGTATATTATTTAGAGGTTTATGTAATGTCCATAGAACATCTACGAGAATACACTGTATTGTTTTTGAAATGTCGCATTTAAATCATTGATAAGATGTTATTTTTTAGACATTGCATTAACATTGACAAGATGTTTAAGGGCATTTCAGAATTTAACAGAAATGTTGTTTTTAGTTCGTTATAAAGACTTCCTTTTGAAGAAGTTCTAGTAACATCAGAGTAATGTAAAAAGGCAGCGCTTTAACATCGCTGAGAAGTTGAGTTGAAACATCACAAAAGTTAACAACCACAAGCTGGGCATAAGCGGTTGTATAGATGTGCATGTGATGAAAACAAGAGGAAAAAAAGGAAGAACATTATCACAATGTGATGTTGAATTAACATAACTGTAATATTTATATGCGTAGTGGGGCAGGAAAGCGCCTGATATTTTAGATGAAGTGATTTTTAGGAGGAAAGTGGATGTGGTGTGTGGATCTGAGGTAAATGCTAGATATGTGGAAAAAATAAGGATGGATTATGGGCGATACAGGAGAAGCAGGAATAAGAGTGGTGGATGAAGTGAGGAAGGGAAACGGATGGGTGGTCGTGCAAATTGGAGACATGGTGGTGTACAGTGTATATATAAACCCAAATGTTAGTCTGGGGGAATACGAGAGAAGCATGACAGGACTGGAGGACGACCTGAGGATGTCAAAAGGAAAAAGGCGCATCATAAGGAGAATGGTGACAGGAAATTTCAATGCTAAAAACACTGCATGGAGGGGGAAAGAAAACGGGGACAGGAGAGGGGAGATACTGGAGGAAGTGTTGACATCCAACGGGTTAGTGGTGCTGAATGACGGACTCCTGCCCACATACATACATACAGTTTGTAACCCCACTTATGGGGTTTTGCTGGAAGGTGTTGTTTTAAATGATGGTGTGCTTTGGTAGCACAAAGCTGCTCGTCAACTGACAGACATTTATCTATAGGTACTGACTGGAATCTGGCATTTACGGCTATAATAGGTCTTAGCTTGTGTAACCTATCCCGGTCTCGATTTTCTCGAGGCAACATCGTGTTGTTATCATTGAAGTGTAGGTTGTTTCGAATAAATTCAAACAGATTTTGACTCATAGTTTACTTGATTTGGGGGAGAGCTAATTTTGATGACCAGTAGCTTCGTACATTGGGCATATGTACGACTAATATGTGAATGCAAACTCCTAGAAACTGCTTTATATTAGCTGCAGATAACATGGCTGGTTTACTGGCATCTTTTTAGATTGAGTAAAGATTTGACTCATTTGCATTTTTTTCGAATAAATCGTCATCAAAAAAATGTTTAAAAATCTGGTGGTTCAAGATTGTTTAATGAAGGAAGTGTTGTGTTTCCTCGAAATGATGAACTTTCTTCACTCAAAACAAGATTTTGCTTACGCGATAATAGATTGGAGCATTTCTTTTTCAAATTACTTATCTCTTGTTCTGGAGTTTCATTTGATATTTCAGGACACTGTTGATTCTGATTTTCCTGCTCAACATCCGCACCAAGAAAAACAATAGTACCATCTTCAAGCTCTATTGGTAGTTCATCTATTTCAATAGCGTCAATTTGTTTAAGAGTAATGTCACCCAGATCATCATCCGAATCTTACTCCAAATCATCCTCACTATCTGATAAGTGATCTATAGCATACTCCAATTCATTTTGAGAGAATGGACTTTTCAATTTTTTCCGATTTGACATCTAAAAAATTAAAAAAAAAACTTGAAGTTTTTACATTATGTAGCAAATTTGATACGACCAAATTTTACATCAAAAATTTCTTCTTGCATAAACGAAAGTCAAAATACAATAAATTGAAACATAAACTACTTACCTTTGCCACAAAGAAAACCTCTAAGAATACTTCTACGGCTCACAAACGCAAAAATAACTATACAAAAGCGGAGACTAATCTGCACAAGTAATGCAACCACGTGCTACTGTTCTAACATAAACAAACTAGCCGATGGAGAGCGCGTTATATTCAATTTTCGACCGTATAGACCTGTTCAATAAAGTTGTAGTGGATCTGAAAAATAATCTTTAGCGATAATATATGAGAAAAAAAATGGTTGTATCTGATTTGATACATTAGGCAGTGTAGGGATATGTTGTTGTTGGTAAAATTTTGTCAGTGTCTGAGGTTGACGACACTTACACCATAAAATTTTTAAGTTACTATATTTACCCCAACTGTGATGATGTCTGTGATGTAACTTTTTTCGATGTAGAAATGATACTTAATGAGCCTGAGATAAAAAGAGGACATTTTTTCAATGAAAACCTCGAAAGATTCAAACTATGGACTGAATATTACCAAAAAAAAATATTTTTATTTTTTACATTTTTTTATAAGGAAGATTTTTTTACAGTGACACTGTAACCCAGTTTTATGTTTTCATATGAAAAAACCTTTTAATAAATTAAGTTTTCATGAATTTTTGTTCATTTTTGTAATACAACACATTCGTTTGTTTTTTCAACTCCCATACATGCATACATTGCTTTTTGATAATTTTAAGTCAGTGGGCAAAGTTGAAATATTTGCCCACCACCATTCTATTTTTGTTTCGGGTACTTCCCTGAAAGTTAACCAAACAACACTGTAGCTAACGATTTGTGTAGCTAAAACAAAACTTTTGGCATAAATGCAATTTGCAAATAAAAATCTCCCAAAACGATATTAGTCAAAAACAAGAATTTCCTGGGCAAAGTTGTAAGATTTTACGGTATCTAAAACGGAGAAAATCGATATGTTGTTATATATGTTACCGTAAATACCCGAAATCCGTTAATACGCGTAATAACTAGTGAGAACCCGAAATAACTAGGAGTATCGGTAAATTCGCGTTCTCACTAGTAAGAACGCGTAATTACTACGAGGTTTAGGAAAATACCCAATTAAAACTTTCATTCGGCTATTTACTGAAATTTTCAGTTAGAACGCGTTCTTTCTAAGCGTAAGTTAGTAACCACTGAGTGTTACTCGATCTTTGCAGGGATTGGCTACATTTCATCTCGCGATGTATCGAAAGACAGAGGAAGGTTCCCCCGCACCTTGCGCGGCTTCATAATACGTTATTTTATCTGAAGTTGTTACTGTGTGTACCACGCCGTTTGCCGTTTGTTACTTTGATAAACGTTGTTCTTCGAAAAATGAATTCTTCGCTGATTGCTTGGAAAGCAAAATTTACGAATTATTTATTAAGTACGTACAGTAAAGATCCCAAATTATCGAAATATACTATTATGAATACAGAAACTTACGAAAATCTACTTCAAGAAATTAAGGACGCTGAACTGACAAAAAAGAAAACTACCCCAGTATCGTCGTTTAAACCTTTTTGACATCATGGAATTGAGTGGCGTTCAGCATATTATAGCCAAATCCAAGAATGATGAAATATTATATTACCTCCCAATTGAAGAAATCTTTGATGTTATCGAAGCTGCTCACGTAGCAATTGGGCATGGTGGTCGGGACCGACTTCGAATAGAAACAGCAAGAAAATATGCAAATATTACTACCAGAATGATAAATTTATTTCTGTCGATGTGCGAAGTCTGCAACAGTAAAAAATCTGAGAAGAAAAGGGGATTGGTTTCTAAACCAATTTTACACAATGAATTAAACAACTGATGCCAAGTAGATCTGATCGATCTGCAGAGCCAATCAGATGGAGAATATAAATTCATAATAGTTTATCAAGATCATTTAACCAAGTTCATTTTGTTAAGAGCTTTAGCATCTAAACGAGCTGAAGAAATCGCATACAAACTCAACGAAATATTTTTGACTTTTGGAACGCCGTGCATATTACACAGTGATAACGGTCGAGAATTTGCGAACTGTGTTATAAACGAATTTAAATCCTTATGGCCAGAGCTTAAGATCGTTCACGGAAAGCCACGACACAGCCAGAGTTAGGGATCAGACGAAAGGCCCAATCAAGATGTTGAAAATATGATTGCTTCATGGATGTCCTATAATAAAACTGTAAAATGGTCAGAAGGTCTACCATTTGTACAACTTATGAAAAATCGTGCCCATCATTCAGGCATAAGGCAAATTCCATATAAGGCCATGTTTGGCATCGAACCTAGAGTTGCATTAACTACATCGTCTTTGCCTCCTGAGGTTATTTCGTCTTTAGAGCGGGAGGAGGATTTAGAAAAAGTCGTTAATGATGTTACCACGATGAGAGAAGAAACTCAAAGAGAAGATTCAAATTCAGTAGACGAAATTGCTGAAAAAGATCCAGAAGAAGATCAAGAACAAGAACGCTTTTGCAACAAATGTGGTGCTATTTTACCGATCAACATTGATCGTGACTGTTTGAATTGTAAAACAGAAGACAATATAAAAGCAGTAAGATCAGAAGCAAGCCATTCGCTAATTCATCAGGCAAAATAGATGAAAAGCTACAGTGATAAAACACATCCACCTGCAAACGTTGGCGATAATGTTACGGTACCTATTCCTGATGTGGATAAAGCAAGAGGTGCTTTCAGAAATATGATAGCTGTTGTGTTACTGAAGACCGACGACAACATGTACCAGCTAGGTACAAAAGATGGAGTCATAAATCATCTGTATACCAGATCCGAATTTGATATTTGCAAGCAAAAATTTATTGACATTGATTTTATAATAAGGAAAGATAAACAAATTTCTTTACGTCAAGCAGCTTCATCTAATTTTGGTTCTAGCCAGGGTTTTTTTATGTATAAATGCACTAAAAATTGTAAAAGTAAATTATGCAAATGCAAAAAAATAATGTTCTATGCAATTCAAAATGCCATAATAGTACCTCTTGCAATAATAAGTAAGCTAAGTTATATTGTTCACTTTTGTTTTAATTTCGCTTGTTCTATGTTTCATTTGTTCTGTAAATTTTTTTTTGCAATACATTAACTGAAACCAACCGCACTTTATTCTCTAACAGATACTTACCTACAATATTAATTTTGTGCATTAATAAATTTTAAAATTCGGTTATTTACTGTTGTGTGCTTAGAAAGAACGCGTTCTAACTGAAAATTTCAGTAAATAGCCGAATAAAAGTTTTAATTCGGTATTATCCTAAACATCGTAGTAAATACGCGTTCTTACTAGTAAGAACGCGAAATTACCGACATTCCTAGTTATTTCGTGTTCTTACTAGTTATCACGCGTATTAACGGATTTCGGGTATTTACGGTAACATATATAATGGGAAAAGAGTGTGAAGAAGTAGTTGTTCAATTTTCAAATCTTCCTACTACCTTTGAAGTGATGTTGACTCACTAACTACTTTATTCCACGAAGAAATGTAATTTTAGAAAGGTATCAATTTAATTCTAGAGTACAACAGCCTGGTGATCAAATAGCTATCAATCTGAGTACTGTGAATTTAGTTTTACGGTTTTCACTATATTCTTATTTTTTAACCCCTTTTCATCAGAATTCAAGAAATGCCTGATTTCATTTGAAATTTCCAAGAAAAATGGGAAAATTGTCGACTTTTTG
Organism: Galeruca laticollis; assembly: GCA_963921935.1. Taxonomy (NCBI): domain Eukaryota; kingdom Metazoa; phylum Arthropoda; class Insecta; order Coleoptera; family Chrysomelidae; genus Galeruca; species Galeruca laticollis. Next base: position 77,344,963 of record OY998177.1, read on the forward strand.
ACATAGCCTTGACAAAATTGTTCAATTTCGTTATCTTTGTTAAGCATATCTTATTAAAGAGGAAAATCTCTTTCAAATGACGCTAAAAATATTGATATTGGTTAAAAATCAAAAATGGGTTATGACATTTGTTCTCAAGGAATTTGAACCTTCCCTCATCCTTACTTGAAGAATAAGGACAAAAAGTCCCTAACTACATTTTTTCACAATCTCATCAATATTTCAAAAATTGTATTTTTAGGATACCTTTTTTGGAAATAATCACAGTATTATATGTTTTTAAATGTTCATTTCACCCCCTAGCAGATATTTTAGGAACTGAAAAATATATTCCAGCGATTTTTCAGGGTCATTCACCTGAAGGTATTTTTTCTAAAGTTGTACCATGACTATTTTTTGAAATATGGCCGACAGCTAGCGTTCTTTGTTGTTCACCCTGTATTTACTGATTAGGCACAGAAACATGTATGGGATATCATCTAGAATGTTTGAAGTATTTAGAACACAAAATCGTCGAAATAGAACAGGTCAACAAACGGAATAATATTGTCATTTTTGGGATAGAGGCAAACAAAGATAGTGTACTCGAAGTTACCACTGGAAAACTGAACGAGATATTTAACTGCAACCTATCTGAGAAAGACGTAAACAACATATACCTCATCGGAAAAAAAGGTACAATCATCTTAGAGTTTATCTCGTATTTACAAAAATTGAAAATTTTTCAAAACATAGAGAAATTACGAGGCACCGGTATTTCTATATCTCATGATTTAAGACCTGAAGATAAAACTACAAATAACATCTTGGTCAACCATCTAAAGAGTGCCAGAGTAAATAATTATCAAGCACATATAAATAACCATAAATTATATGTTAATGGTACTCCATACACTCCAGAAAAATTAGAGAGCGGCAACAAAGAATTTGAAGCTGATGAATTACTACCCAAATCGAACAGTGCACCTCCCACTCCAAGTACTAGTCACAAAATAGATTACAAGAAATATACCATTGAAAATACAGAGAAAATCCGAGAATCATAGAGGAATTAGCAAGAGAAGAGTACCCTCAAGAATACGAAGACAACGGTTGAAGTAAAGAAGAAACCAACAACACCTACTATACAAGCCAAAAACATAACCAAATTTGGCCGTGCTACAAGCAACAATTCGACTGCAAGTAGTAAATGTTATTTTTATAAACTTAACATAGCAGAACATTAACTATCATTTACTAACATAAAATCACTTCTCCATCATAATTCTTTCAAAAGAATTATTTATTTTCCAGTATTAGTTCAAGTTATTATATTTTCCAATGATATTACCTTTGTTTAAGTATAAATACTAAATAATCTCATGTTAAACGCTCGAACTAATATTTATTGAAATACATGTATCGATAAAAAACTATGAATATTTCGAAAGCCAGAGAATGAGTATTTTATTCCATGCATTGTTGATGTTTCTTGAAAATTGCATATTATGTCTATATAAGTAAGCGGTCTGAAATGAATCCATACATTAGAGATTTCAAAGTAGAAAAAATAAGAAATTTTGTGTTAGAAAATGCAGACCAAGCTAAACGAGTACTGAAAGTCAATAATAATATTCGAAGCATAGCTAAAAATCTGTATGAATTTATAATATTTCTAGAGGAATTAGACTCCTCAATAGACTGCATAGTACTTACAGAAACTAGAATTATAGATGACATCGGAGTATATAATATTGAAGGCTATACAACTCTCTATAATTTAGGCAAACTCAACCAGAATAATGGAGTAGTAGTTTCCATCAAATCGAATTTATACCACTCTCACTAAGAAATTGAAATAAATGGTACAAGTCTACTCCAATTACCGGTGACTATTGGCAAAGAAGTTATTATTACTAATGCATTTTACAGATCACTTTGAAATACTCAAATCGAACCGTTAATTGAATATCTGGACAATATATTAAAAAATCACCCAAAGAACTTCACATACAGTGTGTTTATCGGAGATATAAATATCGACTTGAATGAAAATACAGGCGATTCACAGATTTACCTGGACACATTAGGAGAGTATGGAAATAACTCAGCAATAAATAGTACCACCAGAAAACAGTCAGGTACATGCATAGACCACATTTTCATCAAGTCGAGAAAGGGAAACCTTGAATCTAGCATTCCGCTGACTGTGGAGACTTATATCACCGACCATTACACAATACTGGTGCAAATAATATTCAACGATAAGTATGCAAAAGAAATTACAGCCAATTCCAACTTCTATAAACAAATAAATGAAAAAAAATTGATACAAATCATTTAAAGTACGGATTGGAAATATTTCTTTGAAACAAATGATTTGGAAAACTCAGTTACTGAATTTGTCAGACTACTCCAAACTGCAATAGATGGATCCTCATAAAAGTTAAAAACAAAGATATAAAGAGGAAACTATGGGTTACTGGATCATTACTGGAATCCATTAATAGGAAGAATACTATGTATGCTATATTAAAGAAAAATCCACAAAATGAAATTTTAAAAACTGAATACAATACATACAGAAAAATATTTGATAAAGCAATAAAAGACATAAAAATGGATTATTACAAAAACAAGATAGAACAAAAAGGGGCAGACTCAAAATGATTATGGCAATTAGTAAATGAATTAACGAAAGCAAAAAAACATACCGATATATCATTGATGCAGACTGAGGATGGAAATATAACTTGCCATTCAATTATAATCTCTGAAAAATTCAACTCTTTCTTTAGCAATGTAGGTGCAAATCTAGCAAAAAATATTAAGCAGGACAGAAATTATACGGAAACGAAAATTAAATCAGATCACACCTTTTTCTTCTTTCCCACTGACGCCTATGAAATACAAGAAACTATTTTGCAGTTGAAAAATAAAAAATCACCAGGACCTGATGGCTTGAAATCGGAAACACTGAAACTCATATCAACTTACATAGCCAAACCTCTAAGTTATCAATAAATCCTTGTCAAGTTCACTTTCCTTCTGCTTTCAAAATGTCAACTGTGGTACCTGTTTACAAAACTGGCGAAAAGACAGAGGTTTCAAATTATCGACCTATAACACTTATATCAAATTTGGGTAAAATTATGGAAAAGATCATAAAAAAAGACTAAATTCGTTTCTGAAGAAATACAATCTGTTGTCAGGACCGCAATATGGATTCACAGAAAAAAAGACCACCAGCGATTCGATATTAGAACTAAAAAATATATAATTCTATATTGGAATTTTTCTAGACTTGGCAAAGGCATTCGATACCGTGGACCACAATATACTGTTATCAAGCCTTGATGATCTGGGAGTGAAGGGCAAATCACATGACATTTTCAACTCATACTTAACTGACAGGAAACAGCAAATAAAAATACAAAACATACTCAGCAAAAAAGAAGCTATATCATGTGGTATACTCCAGGGAACGGTGTTGGGACCTTTGCTATTCAATATTTATCTAAATAATTTATTCTCCATAGGAACACAAGGCAGCATCATAAGTTTTGCAGATGATACGGTCATATTCTATGAAAGTAACACATGGGACGACTTAAAGAATAAAATAGAAACTGACTTTGATAACATTAAGAAATGGTTCGATAATAGACTACTATCAATGATTCTCAAAAAAACTTTCTACCTGCCGTTCTGTAGCTTATCTACGAGCCTCCCAACATTTGACAAAATATCAATAGAAGATGACCTTGAAATATTACCATCGAAATAGGTTAAATACTTGGGTATTATGATAGACTGTCATCTTAGATGGTACGTACATATAAACTAAATTACGTAGTGTTCTATATAGAATCAAACAAGTCTCACATATACTCAACTTTAAACATAAAAAAAATGTTTACCACAGTTTAGTTGAATCGCATCTGGGCTATGGTATTATAGGATGGGGTGGAGTATCCAAAACATACCTGAAATTATTGGAAATCATACAAAAACGATTCTTGAAACTAATAATGTGTAGAAAAAAACGATATCCAAGTGAAGCGCTATATGAGGAGACACAAATTTATGATTTGAGGAAACTTTATTTCTTGAAACTAGGAAAAACACAATATTTGCATGAGAACGAACTCCTTACACATTTTCACCAATATAAGACGAGACAAAAGGACAAGTATATAGCCCCATTTATGAAGAAATCAGTCGGTCAGAGATGCTACCGATATCTGGGACCAAAGATATTCAATGGCTTACCTGATAATATTAAAAACGTACCCACAATCCAACGCTTCACTAAAACAGTCAAAGATTATATCAGAGAGCTACTAACTACCTACGTAAAATCAATAATAGGAAACTAAAACAATTAATAATGATAATTAAAATGAAAACTATTTATATTACTAACAATTGTTATGATGTTAGAGTACTACTAATATTTTTTTTCATATATTTAATAAGGTAATTTTTTTATGTATTTTTAACTTTATGATTAGGAACTGTTCTGTACATTTCAATTCATCTTATGTTTTGTGTGCTGTTTTGGATATTTGTTTGTTTATTTATTTATATATTCTCGCTCTACATACAGGTATATATGTGTATTCCGTTATACATGCTATACCTCGTAGATTAAGCTCTATTTATTCACACATTACCTGTATATAAATTGTCATTTTTTATCTTTACGTTGTGAATAAATTATTATATCATTATTTCATTTAGTGGTTTAAGTAATGTCCATACAACATCTAAGAGAATATACCTACTGTATATATTTTTAGACATTGCATTAACATCTACAAGATGTTAAAAGGAATTTCAGAATGTAATATAAATGTTGCTTTTAGCTCATTATAAAGACTTCCTTTTCAGGAAGTTCTAGTAACATCACAGTGATGTAAAAAGGCGGCGCTTTAACATCGCTGAGAAGTTAACAATTAACAGCCATAAGCTGTGCATAAGCGGTTGTATAGATGTGCATGTGATCAAAGCAAGAGGAAAAAAAGGAAGAACATTATCACAATGTGATGTTGAATCAACATGACTGTAACATTTATGAACCCAGATATACCTTATTTTTGGTAATTTTTGGAGAAATGTCGGTTTGCTAGCACGATACAGCCTCTGGAGTGTATAAATGTGGAAAAGTTACTTATAATCTTTAAAAATGTACATTTTTTATGTTTATTTCACTTAAAGTCAAATTTTGTTTATTAAAAGCAATTCAACGCCCTGTATCTTATTAACGAGAATATTTGTCAGACATGTTTATAAGAACTTTTCGTCTCACAGCAATCTTTCAGATTACTTTGGAAACACTCTGTATATGAGAACTACTTAAAAATGCCTCAACAATCTATTTCTACTCTAATTCACGAAACAAGCTGTATAATCTTGATGTTTCTGCTATTCAGTTATAAAAATACCTAATCTAGTTATCATTTTTACGTTTGTGATAGCAATATTGTTTCATATATACATTTCGCCACCGTTTAATTTTTTCTACAAAAAATATCCTTTCAAAAAGATACGCTCCTGCTATTCACTAATATATTTCAGCATTTCAATCTTCCAAAACCATGCTGATACCGAACCCAAACGAATTATTTTAGTAAAAAGTACTTTTATATCTACCTATTCTGATCCTTGTTTCGATCGGCACTAGAGCCAGATTCGTCTTCAAGTTGTTCAAAGATTACGAACGATTCTGTTTGTAACAGACATTAAACAGCGCCCCTCTGCGTTAATCAGCAGGTGTCAATTCTTCACTTGTCAACCGGTGCGCTATGCACTTGTTTTGTATCATCAATCTTACCGCTATCGTCGACTAGATCTACTAGAAATTGAAATAGACACTGTTACGATTGATAAAGTTTGAAAGATGATGCATACCTGCTTGGCGGTTTGCGTGGAGATTTGTTTTTAATTTAATATTTCAGAGAATTATTTGAGCGTGTTTGAATTGTCGTTTGAGTTTTTGTTTTTTAATTTCTCATCTTAGAAATATTGTGATTTTTATTTATAAATTGACAAGGCTAATAATACAAAAGGCGTCTCATGGATGACGGCTCTTCCTTTACAAATATGAATCGATGATCTGAAAAACTGTAATGTTTTGTTCTTAACATCGGGCAACAGAATTTACATTGCATCAGTTATACAGAGCATTTTTGGAAATACTGTGTATATAAAATTTGTGAATAATTGGTAAAAAAATTATATAAATTATCTGCCACTATGTACACCTTCAATTAGAACAACAAATTGCAGTATTATAGTGGTTTGGATCCGTTGACTGATACCATATCATAAGGGTATACTTAGACGCATTTGTTACCTATTGGTTAATTATTAAACAGAAGCCGAATAAATTTAAACTAAACATGAACTATGTGTTATGTTAAAATATATCCACAGGCGTAATAGCAATAAATATATTCGATAGCTTCAATATCCTGTAGATGTACACATTTTTTTATTCGAAAAGCAGGTAAAATCGAAAAAAAAAACATTTTAATTTTAATAACCCCTATCGTTTTGGATGTAATATAATGTATGGTAAGGGATAGGATATAAGGAAATAGTGGTTATTAAAACACTTATTATGAATAATTAATGGATAGTGATTAAATATTGAATATTCTTACCTCACATAATTATCAGATTAATGAATTCATTGATATGCATTTTCCTTTATAGCATACACTTTGAAATCTAAAGAAAAAAGCGTTGAACAAATAAATCACAAGCTTCTTCTTTATTATTATTATTATTATTATTGTTAGAGTAAATAGGTTTTTTTTCAAGAGGAGGCCGGATTGGGTCAGAAAATAGGTGAAGAAAACTATGATTATGAACAAAATCTTTGTAATTATGAATCGTTTATAAATAAATCTGATCTTGAGCGTTTCGAATACTCGATATTCCATGTCAATGTTCAAAGTATTACAAATAAAATTGACAATTTGCAAATATTCTTGGATGAATGTAATTTTGATATACTATGCGTCAGTGAGCATTGGCTTGATGCTGATGCTTTAGATTGTGTGGTGCTAAATGGCTATTCATTGGTGACAAGTTTCTGTAGAAATGCCAGGAGGGCGCATGGTGGCGTGCCATCCTTGCTGCCAGCAATACCCATTTATTGGGGATTGATGTTACCAGATTCTGCCAGCCTGTGCATGCGGAATTCTGTGCTGCAGAAATTAAACAAGGAAACTGTGTAATATTAGCGGTTTACAGGTCGTCTAGCAATGAGGATTTGTCGATATTTGTAAATATGCTACAAAAGGTCATAAACGAACTATTTTATAAATATAAAACGGTCATTATTATGGGAGACATAAACTTGAACTTGGATGGTAGTGGCGAGTATGCGAACAGCTTAAGAAATACGTTTTGTGAATATGGTATGCGACATCTGGTTCATATACCAACCCGAATATCAAATACGACTAGTTCATGTCTAGATAATATAGTTACAAATCTTGAAAATGAGAACCTTCATTCGGGCGTATGTGAGCCTTTAGTCGCGGACCATTGTGGTATTTTTTTATTGATAAATATTAATGGACACATTACTGAAGGGAAAAATAGCCGTAACATACGTGTGATAAATGAACAAAATTTATTAAACTATTGTGACCGAATCTCGGCCTATCAGTGGTTGGAGTCGGAGAAATTGAATTCTGATCAGTATGCAAATCTAGTTATTGACGCTCTTTCTGCATGTGCCGATGCCTGCTTTCCTCTTAGAAGTGTATCCCACAGAAAACCGAGAGTGGGTGGTTTAATGATGAGCTAAGAGAAAAACGTAAAGAAGTCTTTAATTTGAGAAAGAAATTTTTATACACGAAACTACCGGTGGATTGGTATCTATATTGTCAGCGACGAAAAGAATATCGCAAACATATAAAAAATGCAAAAAAGAATGCATGTGAGAAATTGGTCAACGAAGCGGAGAACAAGAGCAAAGTTATATGGGATATTGTAAATCAGGAGAGGAACAAAAAATGTCAAAATAAAATATCAACTACACTTAGCTCGGATGATTTTAATCATGACTTTGCAACCATAGCCGAGAATTTACTCAACAGTATACAAAATGTCCATTCAAAGATGCTTGATCCGATGTCTTTTCCTACCAGCATGCCTAGTCCACCATCATCCTTTTTTATAACACCAGTTCAAGAAACTGACATTTTGAACGCGGTAACAACTCTAAAAAATAAGCCTGGGCTAGACTTTTATAATCTGAACGCCAAAATGTTAAAAGCTGCTCTTGGTTCATTAGTTACACCGCTAACAAACCTGTTTAATAAATGCATACAGGAGGGGAGCTGGCCGCATGTATTAAAAATATCAAAAATCATACCAGTATATAAAAACGGTGATTTAGATCTTGTCGATAACTACAGACCCATAGCAATTCTTCCTGTCGTCTCAAAACTCTTTGAAACAATAATCAAAGAAAAATTAATATCATTTTTAGAAGATAAACATATTATCACTACTGCTCAATATGGATTTCAGGAGGGTAAATCTACAATTTCAGCTGTCACAAATGTGATTGAATACATAGTGGAAGGTCTTGACTGGGGTCAAAATACTCATGCTGTTATGTGCGATCTGTCTAAGGCCTTTGACTGTGTTAACCTTGATATTCTATTTAAAAAGTTCGAACATTACGGCATACGAGGGAATGGACACCTATTACTAAGATCTTATCTAGAAAACAGACAGCAATATGTCAGCTATAACGGACATGACTCTGGGCTTGTACCAGTTAAGCACGGAGTACCTCAGGGTTCGGTGTTAGGACCGATACTCTTCTTACTATATGTAAACGACGAATCATCTGTGATATATAAGACTATTATTTTTGCAGATGACACTACTTTCTTAACAAGAGGGAATGATAATTTGAATGTAGAAATTTTAAGAGTTGCAAAAAATTGGTTTGATGCGAATAACCTAAAGCTAAATGAATCAAAAACTAAAAATATAACATTCAGTTCAGACAAATGCCGCATAAAATCAGAACCGGTCAAGTTATTAGGAATAACACTCGATCCAGGACTAAACTGGACAATTCATATAGAAAATCTCTGTGCTAAGATCGCATCACAGTTGTTTGCGATGAGGCGAATACGTTCATGTATCGGAGGAAATGACGTTATGCGAACAGTTTATTATGGTCTTATTTACAGTCACCTGTCCTATGGCATTGTTCTGTGGGGGAGATCAAGTAGTACTCACAAGGTGTTTGCTCAGCAGAAAACGGCTCTCCGTATCATTGATGGTACCCAAGAACGCGTACACTGTCGGGAGCTGTTCATTAAATACAAAATACTTCCTCTACCATGTGTTTACATCTTTGAGACACTGCTCAGTATACATAAGAGAGCTTTGAATATGCCGACCCGTTCTGATTTTCATTATTATAATACTAGAGGAGCTGAACAACTGGTTCTACCTTATTCTCGAATAAGAGTATCAGAAAATAACAAACCAGATATAAAGCTTTATAATAAGTTTGTGGATTTGCATCCTGATCAGAATATTAAACATCTTAACTACTCTAAATTTTACTCACTTGCGAAAACATTTTTATTAGGAAATTGTTTTTATGATATTGCGGAATTTTTGGCAAGTATGTAACATTCTGTGTTACGGGCTTTTAATTGATTTTTTATTGTTGAATTGCGATGAATAGTCTTTTTATGAATGTGTTTTGTAAATATTAATGGGACTACCTTAAAACTTAAGGGTTTTTGAGTTATACTTTATTGTTGAATTGCGCTTAATATTGTTAATATTGTTTTTATAAATGTGTTTTTGTGAATATGAATGATACTAGTTTGAAACTCAAAGGATTTTAAATGATATTTTATTGTTAAATTGAAGTTGAAAATGATTTTATTGTGTGGTTTTGTAAATTATGACGCAATTAGTTTCAAACTGATTAGTTTATTGACCACGTATTTTATGAATATGTGTTATTTTAAATTCGGATGTGCAAATTTATATCTGTGTAATTGTTTATTTTCAATCTCAAATAACTGTAATTAGGACAAATTATGAGGACTAAAAAAATACTATGTATTTCAACTAGTCAATAAAGCACCTACCTACCTATCTACCTATTATTATTATTATTATTATTATTATTATTATTATTATTATTATTATTATTATTATTATTATTATTATTATTATTATTATTTAAATTTACGATTAAATAATTTTTTCACTACCGTTTCTGAAAAACTCATTGAATCACTTAATGATCTATACACGCACTATATTTCCTTCCTGAATAAAATGCAAAAACCTCCATCTTCATTTTTCATGCTACCATTTTTAGAATCTGATGTACTTGAGGCCATTCATTCCCTCAAAAACAAATTAAGTACCGATTACTATGGCTTGAATGCACAAATGATTAAGGCCTCCAGCACTTCTTTACTTGCACCCCTAACAGTTGCTCTAAACAAGTGCACTATCGAAGGCATTTGGCCCAACTCTTTAAAAATATCAAAAATTGTGCCCGTTCATAAGGGGGGAGATGTGGATGAACTGGATAATTACAGACCAATAGCGATCGTTCCCATATTATCTAAAATATTTGAGATCCTGATAAGGGATAGGTTTATATCTTATTTGGAAAAACAAAGTATTCTCTCGGCGTCACAGTTCGCATTCCAAAAGAACAAGTCCACTGTCTCTGCATTGGTTACAATTGTAGATGACATAGTGGACAGCCTCGATAGGGGACATGAAGTTCGTGCTACTTTATGTGATTTGTCTAAGGCGTTTGATTGCGTTAATACTCAAATTCTTCTGGGTAAAATGAAATTTTACGGGTTCAGAGATAAGCAATATGACCTTATGTTTTCTTATCTCAATAATAGACGGCAATACGTTTACTTGAACAACGTACATTCACACAAACTTAAAATGAATAACGGAGTACCCCAGGGTTCCGTCTTGGCCCTTTATTATTTTTACTTTACGTCAATGATTTACCCCAATCTTTGGAACAGCAGAGCAGAGTGGTTCTATATGCTGATGATGCTACCTTAATTTCAAACGAGGGAGTTGCTGCGAGGAATGGAAGTCTTGATATGGCAAAAAATTGGTTTCAAGCAAATAAACTCAAACTAAATGAATCAAAAACTCAACATATTCTTTTCGGTGTTGACAAATTTGCAGAAAAGTCGGAGCCTGTTAAATTGTTGGGAATTGTATTCGATACTTGGTTGACTTTGTCGAGCCAGATTGATCGATTATGCTCAAAAATATTTGTATTGAGACAGTTACGTAAAAATATTAGTGACAATAATGTAATGAAAGTCGCCTACTGTGCCTTGATTCACAGTCATCTGTCTTATGGCATATCGCTATGGGGTAACTCAAGCAGGCTCCATAAGGTTTTTTCGCTCCAAAAGGCAGCAATCCGAATTGTGGACGGATCAGCATACCGAGCGCATTGTATAGAAATTTTTAAGAAATATAAGATTCTGTGTCTACCCTGCCAATATATCTTTGACCAACTTCTAAGAATACATCGGGACCTAAATTCTATTTCGAGTCAAAGCGATTTACACGGTTACAGTACTAGAAATGCAAATGATCTAGTAAATATCTTTTCACGTCTGTCAACGGCTAAACGGAACCGACTTGATTTCAATCTGTTTAATAAATTAGATAAACTATACCCGGAGGAAAAAATAAAGGAAATGAGCGATGCGAAATTTTCTAAATTTGTCAGAATTTATCTGATAGAACACTGTTTTTACAGCATTGATGAGTACATGAGCTATTCCTTTGAGAGTGCATTATACTTGAATACCTGATGAAATATGGTTAACACACGATAATTGTTTATTTTTTCTATACAGTTCTATACTTTTATATGTTTTAATATAGTTTTTCATCCTTTTATAATATGTCTTGGTGTACTTTTAGATTTTTATTCTATTGTAGATATTTTGTAACTATTTGTACTTTTTATTGTGTGATTGTTCTCTTTTTTTTGTTTTTTCTCATAATGTAATTAATTGTCTATTAATCGTTTGTAATTATAATAATATTCTATATGAGATGACTATAGACGTGCCCTGTATGTTAAATGGTCAATAAACGAATATATATATATATATATATATATATATATGAATTGGCTATGGTGTAATAAGAATGTTATACTTATTTTATTTTAGTTTAAATTTACTTTAAGTTTATTGTTTGCCCGGTACATTGATGATTTTATATATATGATAAACAGTTTATATTACTAACATGAAAACTTCTCATCTCAGGGTAGAGTTCAAGTATTTAGGATAAAATGATTTTAGAATTCTATATATATTAGCGCCAAAGTTAATAAATGCTTTATATTTCAAAAATAAATTTGTTAATCAGAATATGTTACTTGTTCAATGATTCCAAACTAAATACGGTCCTGTCCTTCTTAAAACAAATCTGCATAATTCAATAGATGTCATTCAGAGCTTCTGCCTATGGTAAGTAGATGGTGCGCAAGTCACCAGATGAAATGAATAAATGAATAACTCAAAAATAGTTTAAAAACGTTCTTCAAAGAAAAAAAAACGATATTTAATTTAATGAAAATAAATACATTACACTTTTACAAGTGTTCTTGAACAAATTCAACTATCTAAAAGGATGACTCTTTCATAAAACATACACGCACTCAGGTGAGATATTATTATAAAAGTGAAATACAATTATACAACTTCATAAACATATGATTTTTAGAAAATGGCGAAATACACTCCTAAAAGCGTCTATGCGTCACAAAATGTCACAAAATTTTAGTTCTTTGCATAAATTGGTAAGTACGCTTGACTTTTTAATATATTAATAAATTAACTTGTACTACCTTATTCACTTCACTGTTTTGTTTGTTCACCTCAATGATCCGTTTCTTTTATTTGTTTCAGATTCTCCTCCTGGAAAAACTCCATGCTGGCATTCCGTTTCTACCAGAACAGGAATCGATGCTGTACTTCATTCAAAGTCCAAGCAGTTTATATAAATTCCATTATTCAGTGTTTTCCAAAAGCTATTGTGGCTATTTTACTTCCACAAGATACAAGACACCATATTATAAAATAAAAATCATGGTTAGTACTGTACAACATTCGACAATTCCTTTTTTAATTATTAATATAAACTTAACTACTTACACTGATGTATATCTTGTAAGTATAATGTATTTGTTCTTGAATTCTATAGTCAAATTTTTATCTTCCAAATAATTTCAAATGATTTCCTTTACCAAAGAGTTTTGCTGCTTACAAATTTTTCTTCCCAAAAAAACCTCTAGTCAATAGCCCCCATAATCAACAACCTTTCTACATTCCGATTTTTTTTTCGTTAGCAACATAATTGTCGCCGATATGATCTTTTTTAAATGTTTATTTACCAATCAAATTTGACTATTTATTTTATCACTCAAATTCCTCATTTCAACCAGTGAAATGTTCATCCATTATATCAGGATATTGTATTCTAAGGTTTTTTAATTGCTTAGACTTCCTATATTATTTTCATTCAATATTATTTCCTTGTATTGTTAAAATGACATTTCCTAACCTCTAAGTATGTATGTCAAATGAATATTCTTAATGTTTTAATAGATGACAGCTGTTACCTTTAAATATATATGCAAAATGAAAATTCGTTTTTTTTATGAGTCATGTTCTCTGAAATTCACATTATTATATACTTTTCTGCTCTGTTATGTCTAAACAGCTACACTAACTTACTTTAATGTTTTAATCAACAAATATTATGAGATTAGCTTGACTTTACAGAATAAAACATTATTAGTTTCTTATCATGAACAAATTCCGATACTTGATCTTTTTAATAAAAGTTTGGTTAATTTATTTCACATAAATTGTTTATCACACCTATTCGCAATTATCCCTACATTATACAGTCTGTCCTTTCTGTATGCCTTCTCTATCGAATAGTGGATCGTACAGATTGTCTCCATTCAAATGTTAAAAAAATTTTTGACTTAAAAAAAAATTCTTCTAGATTACAATGCACAATCTTAATTCTTTATTGTTTGATATACAGGGTGTTTCACTCTATAATATATATATATATATATATATATATATATATATATATATATATATATATATATATATATATATTCTTGTGTTCCACAGACTTATGTCTGGATATAGCTCTTCCCTTGCTTCGGCATATGCTGCAAGAAGACAAGTACGTATACTTTTTTGGGTCTTAAGTGTCGTTTAGCACGCGTCTAACAATTCCACTGGTTTCTATCATAACGATTTTTTGTAGTAGGTGGTATATTTGTTCCTTTATGCCTAATTTCTTTAGATTTTCGATGAGTGTATGTGGTATTTCTCCAGTTGCACCTATAATGATTGGTATTACGACAACTTTTTCTTGGTTCCACATGTCTTTTATTTCATTAGCAAGAGGTAAATACTTACTAATTTTTACTTCATCTTTTTTCTGCAGATTTGCGGCAAGTCAATTAAGTAAGTATTTCTCAGTTTTTTGTCGGTGAATTCCAAGTCTGGCCTGTTGTATTGTAGAAGTAAGTCTGTTATAATTTCCCTATTCCAATACATTTTATAATTTTCGGTTTCAAGTACACTTTCTGGATTATACTTGTAGTATGGGGTTGATTCCACAATTGTGTTGCTATGGATTTTCCGTAGCTCTTGATGGATTACCTTGCCAACGTTGTCATGCCTTTTAATATATTCTTTTGGAGCTAGTACTTCACATCCGCTTATAATATGGTCCAGTGATTCAGTATGTTCCTTGCACATTCTACATTTATCTGTTGGGATACGTTCTTTCATTATATATTTTTTATAATTTCTCGTTGCAATGACCTGGTCTTGTATCGCTATCAAAAATGACTCGGTTTCGGGGAACAGATATCCGAGTTTCAGCCACATGAGAGAGGCATCTCTGTTTATGTGGGCTTGCATTAAGGTTGTTGGATACCGACCATGCAGTTCCTTTCTCTTCCATTTATCTTCAAGGTCATCTTTTTCTCTTTGTTTATCGTTGTTATTTTGTGCCAAGTTAAGCGGTGTTAGTTTTTTATCAATTTGCCTTAATGTTTTATGTGGTTGACTGTTCGTGCTTTCATCTATAAAGTATTGTCTAAGCGTTGTAATTTGTTTTTGGTTATGTGATGGTATGTGCAGGATTCCTTGTCCTCCTTTTTCTCGTGGTATATTAACCCTTTCTATTGAGCTGCGCGGGTGATGTTTGCGGTATTCGGAGCTCAAGGAGCGGATTTCGCGATTAAGTTCTACAAGCTCTGTATCTGTCCAATTGATTATTCCAAAGCTGTATGTAAGGATAGATATGACATAAGTGTTTATGGCTTTTGTTGTGTTTTTTGAGTTTAGTTTCGTTCTTAGTATTTTCCGTAATCTCTGTGTGAATTTGTGTTTTAGTGTTTTTTTGCTTTGTTTTTGGTCTATTCTTCTGGCTTGTTGGTATCCAAGATATTTGTACAGCCCTTCAATTTCCATTCCATCTATTTGTCCTTCATCTGCACCCATATCATATCCTTCATGTCTTTCCCATTTTCCTCTCTCCATTGCGTTTATTCGGCATTTGTCTAGTCCAAATTTCATGTGAAAATCGTCGCTAAACATTGTTGTTATTTTTATTAAATTTTCTATGTTCTCTTTGTTGTCTGCGTATAGCTTTAGGTCATCCATGTAGAGGGAGTGGATGATTATGTTGTTTTCCAGTGTGGTACCCCTATTCGTTTTGTTCAGCATGTGTGAGAGTGGGTTTATTGCCATGCAAAACCATAACGCGCTGAGTGAGTCGCCTTGAAAGATTCCGCGTTTTATTTCTATGTTGTCTATTGTGAATTTTGTTTCGCTGTTGTTTACGCTTAATGTTGTTTTCCATGTCTTCATTATTTGTTTTAAGATGTTTTGAATGTATGGGTCTATTTTGTGAATGTCCAGAACTTCCCTCAGCCATGAGTGTGGGACGCTGTGAAAGGCTTTTTTATAGTCTATATATGCTGTGTATAGTGGCGTCCTTCCTTTTTTCTTGCGTTGTGTTATAATGGTGTCGATAATTAATTGTTCTTTGCAGCCTTTGGTTTTTCTTCTGCATCCTTTTTGCTCCGTTGCTATTATATTGTTTCTGTCTAGGTGTGTATATATTTTATCCAAAATTATTGATGTCAATATTTTGTGCATGGTTGGTAGGCATGTGATTGGTCTGTATTTGTCCGGGCTTTTACTTGTTGGCGTTGTGTTCGGGAGCAGATAGGTGATTCCATCGGTCATGAAACCCGGTGTTTCTGTTTGTCCAAGTAAGATTTCAGAAAAAAGCTTTGCTATTCTATCATGAGTGCTTGTAAATCTTTTCCACCAAAAGTTGTGTATTCCGTCTTTTCCTGGTGATTTCCAGTTGTATGTTTTTCTGATGGCTTTCCGTACATCTTCTGTTGTTATCTCATGATTGTTCATTTGTTCTTTGTTTTGCATCCTTGTTCTTTCGGCTTTAATCCATCGTGCAGTTTGTTTGTGTCTTTTTTCCTGTGACCAAATGTTGCTCCAATAAGTTTTTGTTTCTTCCTTGTCTGGATTTTCATTTTGTTGCTTGTGGTTTGTTTCCTGGTTGAGTTCTCTGTTATTATTATTATTATTATATTATTATTATTATTATTATAATTATCATTATTATTATTATTATTATTATTATTATTCTCTATTTCTCACAATTGTGGTTTCTTATAAATAGCAGACGGAGTTTGCACTCAAGTCTACTTTTACTCCATCTTTGGTTTAGAAATGATCTGGTAATATTGCATGTGTGTAGGATGACTGCTTTTTGTATCTGGGTGTGGGTGTAATGTGGAAGATTTAACTGCGTGAGGTTTGTGATGAATGTTTTTGGGGTAATTCCTGTAACATATATTATAGAAGGTATTACAATTACTTGTTTCTGTTTCCATACACGTTCTATTTCTATTGCTAACTGCTGGTATTTATCTTTCTTTTCTCTGTATTTGTTATTTATATTATTGTCAGATGGAACAGCAATATCAATAATGTAGGTGATCTTCTCTTTTTTGATTTGTTATATTATATCCGGTCTATTGTGCATTACTGTGTTGTCTGTATGAATGGTTATATCCCAATATAACTTGTATTCTTCGTTTTCCAATATCGTTTGTGGTGTGTATGTGTAATATGGTTGTGTTTCTGTCATAAGTTTATGTTGTAGTGCAAGCTGCTGGTGTATGATCTTTGCCGCTGTATTATGTCTGTTAGTATATTCAGATCCAGCCATCAACTTACATCCTGCCGTAATGTGGTCGATTGTTTCGGGAAATTGGTGGCATTTTCTGCATTTGTCGTCTGTGGTGTTAGGGTCTTTCATTATGTATTTTTTGTAATTTCTTGTAGCAATAACCTGATCCTGGATCGCTAATGTGAAGATTTCTGTTTCAGGATACAGTTCACCTTTTTGGAGCCATTTGTACGAGTCTGTCTTATTGATGTATTCATTTTGCAAGTTGTAAGTATGTTTACCATGTAATTTTTTCTGTGTCCATTCTTCTATCTTCTGCTGTTGTGTTTGTGTATTGTATATTTGCTGCGTGTGCGAGAGGTTGAGAGGTGTGTATTCTCTGTCTGCTTGTACAATTGCTCTATGTAATAATGACTGTTTACTATAGAAGAAATTTCTGAGTTTTTGTATCTGGTTTGTGTGTAGTGTGACAACATCCATCATTCCTCTTCCTCCCTCTTATCTTCCTATTGTTATTCTTTCTTTGCATGCGTGTGGGTGGTGGTTTGTATGTTTTGTTTGTTCTGTTCTCGTAAGTCTGTTGATGTTTTCAAGGTCGGTTTGCGTCCATTTGATAATCCCGAATGAATATGTTAGGAGGGGAATTTCGTATGTGTTTATTGCTTTGAAGAGGTTTTTCGAATTAAACTTAGTGTTCATTAGTAATGTCAGTCGTTTTTTGTATTCTTGTACAATATGTTCTTTTATTTCTGTATGGTTTATCCTTGTGTTCTGTTGGAATCCTAAGTATTTGTATGTTTCATTTTGCTGCATGTTTCTTAGTTCTTCATCGTTCAGTATTTCTGTCTCGATCTCTTCCTTCCATTTTCCTCTTTCTATGTGTAGTATTTTGCATTTGTTGATTCCGAATTCCATTTTTATGTCCTTTGTGATATGTTCTGTAAATTTGAGCAAGTTTTTCATTTGTGTTTGAGATGGAGCATATAATTTGATATCATCCATGTACAGTAGGTGGTTGATGGTGTGTTTAACTGTTTTTTGATGTTTGATTTGGAATCCATGATTTGTGTCATTTAATGCATTTGCTAAGGGATTCAGGCACATACAGAACCATAGGGCGCTGAGGGAGTCTCCTTGGAAGATACCTCTGTTGATTTCAATGTTCTCTGTTATTATTTCTTCATCGCTTGTTGTTAAATGTATGCTTGTTTTCTATGTTGTCATTACGTGCGTAAGAAATGATTCAATCATTGGATGTATCTTATATATGTCCAGTATTTTTAGCAGCCAGGAGTGAGGTACAGAGTCAAAAGCTTTCTTATAGTCAATGTAGCATGTGTGTATGTTTCTTTGTTGTTTTTCTGCTTGTTTCATAATGACACTGTCAATAATAAGTTGTTCCTTGCATCCCTGGCTTCTTTTTCTGCAAACTTTCTGTTCTTGTTTTATGATGTTGTTTGTTTCTAAATGTTTTTCTATTTTCTTGCATATCAATGATGTAATTATTTTATATAATGTTTGGAGGCATGTTATCGGTCGGTAGTTGGCAGGGTTTTGTGTTTCATTACTCTTTGGTTTTATGTATGTTCTGTTCTGTGCGAGAAAATCTGGTGTTAGCTGGGGATTTCTTATTATATTATTTATTTGGTTTGTAATATATTTATGTGTGTTATAGTTGTTTATACCAGAAATTTTGTATTTGGTCAGTTCCAGGACATTTCCAGTTGTGTGTGTTTTTAATTGTGTCAGTCAATTCTTCTACTGTTATTATGTGTTCCTGTTGTTCTATGACATTTTGTGATTTTTTTCTTCTTCTATGGTCCATGTTGCTTTTTCGTTGTGTTGCTTCCTATCAGACCATATTTATCTCCAGAATTCCGCTATTTCATTTCGGTTGGGTGCTATTATATGTATTTGTTTCCTGTTGGTCACGTTATTATAAAATAGTTTCTCGTTTTGTGTGAATAGCATGTTATCTGTTTTTCGGTTGTTAGACTCTTTATATCTTCTCAATCTGGCGGCGTATACGTTAAGTTTTTGTTTTGCGGTGTCAAGCATTTCAGTGACTGTTCGTTGGTTGTTGTCATTTGTTTTCTGTTCCATATGTTTTACAATTTTTTTTGATCTGTTTCCGTTGATATATTGTTGTGTTCTACCTATATCCTCCCCGAGTCGCTGCACAGCCCTCTCCAGCCTGATCTGCCACCTGGGTTTAGCCGTTTTTCTGCTTTTCTGTGCCGGTTCTCTCATTTTTTGGTTGTTACATGATACAACCGTTGATTCTGCTGCATATACGATTGTTTGTATTTCTTCCAGTGTGTTTGCATCTTCGAGATATTCTGTTATGATTTCCTCGTTTACAAGTTTTATCAGGCTCTTCGTTTCATGTCTGGACTGTAGTTTTGGTATTCTATTTCTTTTTGTGGGGTCGCTATTTTCCCAAATTGCAAAATTCATTCTCATTTCATCTGTGATCCTTTCTCTTACACTATGTGTTTTTGTGTCTTCGGGTAATTGGAGTGTGTGTGGTTGTGTGGTTGATTGGGATCTGTATGGTTGTGTTTGGGATATTTTGACTTGGTTTTGTTGGGTTATTTCAGTTTCTTGCTGTTCTTGCTCTGCATGTAGATGTTTTGCAACTTTTTGTTTTATTTGCTCTATCTCATGTGCAGTTAATCTGTTATTTTTTATCATCACCCTCTTCTGGTCTATTAGACGTTGCTCGGTTATTTGATCAGCTAAGTGTGGATATTGATTTATGAACAAGCGGTGTAGATCGAATCTATATCCAGTTGTAATGGTTTCTAGGTGTGTGGCTGTGAAATAACAACGCATGACACTTCCGTGGTCCATATCATGCGTTGTCTGGGTTTCCCTGTCTTCATGGTTACCGGTTGTACCGATAAAACATCTTGGGCAGGTTCCTGCGTTCCCATTGAAGTGGTTGCGGGGCGGATGTCCTGCAAAATATTTTCAGTGGATCCTGGTTGGTTATTTGTTGCCGGGTCGTCATTCGTTGCGAGCTGAGCATCACAACGGTTTCGAACAGGAGCAGCTCGCTCTCCTGCGCCGCTTCTTATATTTTTCGGAGCATGACTTCACACTTCATGGGCTGCTAACTCATGGAGCGGTACCAGAGCCCAATTGGCCGGTTACACCGTTGTCCGCCTCTCACGACGGGGACGTTGGGTTGGTTTTGGTGAGGCTTATTATTATAATTATTATTTCAATATTCTTAGGCTTCATTCATGGTGTTTGCATTTAGCGAGGTACGGGTGGGTTACCAAGCACTCCCGTCTATTCTTGACTCATGAATTTTCGAACAATTCTTGTTGTATTCAGTACAACTGCTTTCTGCATGGGCCTGTACAAATTGGTATTTAATGCCAGTGTTTTGAGGCTTCTATGTAGTTCATTTGGAATCACAACAGTGGAGGACAAGACAACGGGTACAATGGTCACTTTGTTGAGATTCCACAGGTATTTTATTTCATCGGCGAGGTCAGTGTACTTTCTTTTTTTTTTCTTCGATACTGGTTATAATATTGTGGGTGTTAGGGATCGCTATGTCTATGATGTATGCCTCCTTCTGTCTGTTATCTCTAACAACTATGTCTGGTTTGTTGCAGGGGATCCTCCGGTCTGTTATAATGGATCGATCGTAGTAAACTGTGATATGATTTTTCTGTACTACTGCAGCTGGTTGATATTCGTAGTACGGTGTTTTATTGCTGCTTTCTATTATTCCCCAATTGTGGCATATTTCTTGGTGGATGATAGCAGTGACTTGATTATGGCGATGTAAGTAATCATTCTGTGATAACATGCTGCATGCTGCCGTGATGTGTTGGATGGTTTCTGGCTTCTCCTTCCATTTCCTACATCTGTCATATGTCACACTTGGTTCTTTGGCAATATATTTCTGGTAATTCTTTGTGTGTATTACCTGATCCTGTATGGCTATAAGGAAGCCCTCAGTTTCTACGATTAGTTCGCATGTCCTTAACCATTCGTTCGACGCTTGCTTGTCGACATGGGATAGGTCGAGGTCATGCGGGTGTCGCCCATGAAGGGCCTTGCCTTTCCATTCATTCCTCTTCTCCTCTATACTAATCATGAGTTCATTGCCTTGTACTTCTTCATTGGATAGGTTTAGTGGTGTATATCCTCTATCTGTCATGCATACAAGTTGGTGTAACGATGATGTTTCTTTTCTTTTGTGGAATTATTATTATTATTATTATTATTATTATTATTATTATTATTATTATTATTATTATTATTATTATTATTTCTATATTTTTTTCCTCTTGCCTTACTATAGATTTGGCGGTAAAATGGGTGAATACAGTTCTCAACTAGAGATCAAAGTCATTCACCCTAGCACCTTTCTTATTATGTGAGCATTTCCCATGAGTGCAATTTTTTGCACTTCATACATGGATAGTTTACCTGGGATCATCTCTAAGTATGTTTTCAAACTATCCCGCATCATTCCCAATGTTCCTACAATAACGGGTACCACTTTAGTTTTTGTATTCCACATCCGACTTATCTCGATTTCTAGATCTTTATACTTGCTTCATTTTTCGTTTTCTTTGTTCACTATATTGCTATCATCTGGGACAGATATTTCGATCAAAAGACATGTATTAATGTTCTTATCATATAGTACTACGTCCGGTCTATTTGCGAGGATTGTTATATCAGTAATTACAGACATATGCCACATAACATCGATGTTGTTGTTGCTTACGACTTTTTCTGGAACATGATTATAATACTTTTCTGCTACACGCAATCCTATTGCGTTGCATATAGACCAATGGATGAATGAAGCAATCTTATTATGTCTGTTAGTGAATTCTGTTGGGGCAAGACTCGTACATCCGGCTATTAAGTGGCTAATATAATCGCCTAGACCTATAATAGCATGTTCATAAGCTGCGTGCAACTCGATTAAGCCTCGTCCGCCGTTTCGCCTTTTAATGTATAGTCTGGCAACATCTGCTTTAGGGTGATGCATACCCCCCATTGTGAGAAGTTTCCTCGTTTTCCTGTCAATCTTCTCTATTTCTGATGTTAGCCAGTCGACAATACCAAAGCTATATGTGACCACTGGAACTGCGAGGGTATTAATGGCTATGTTTTTGTTCTTCGAATTTAGTTCGGTACTTAGGATTTGGCGGATACGGCGATAATATTCTGTTGATACCATAGTTTTCATGTTAGTGTTATCTATGCCGTCTCTTTCTTCGACGCTGAGATATTTATAAGATTCGTCCATCTCCAGGTTTCTTATTGAGGTTCCGTTATCAAGTTGAATGTTGTACCTATTGACTAGTTTGCCTCTGTTGTAAATAGCTGTCGCACATTTGTCTAATCCAAACTCCATATTGATATCGTTACTAAATCCTTTCACGACAGTCGGTGCTCGATGTAGTTGAGTCTCATCTCTACTGAATAATTTCAGGTCATCCATATAAAGCAAGTGATTGATTTTCATATTCTTCCCAATGTCAAATACAATATTTTCTCTGTTCAGGGTATTGGTTATTGGGATAAGTGCCAAGCAGAAAAGCAAAGGTAATAAAGAGTCCCCTTGAAATATTCCTCTTTTGGTAGATATAAGTTCTGTTTCAATGTTTCCTTTGTTATGTATCAGTGTCATTTTTGTTTTCCAGGTCTGCATTGACTCTTTCACGAATCTGCAAATTATTGGATTTATTTTATATATGTCTAACACAGTGGCTATCCACGAATGTGGGACGGAGTCAAATGCCTTTTTATAGTCAATCCACGCTAGACCTAGATTTATTTTGCATTTTTTTGTAATTGAGATCACCATCTTACTCATGAGTAGTTGGTCTTTGCATCCTCTAGTGGCTCTTCGACATCCTTTTTGTTCTGCAGGAAATATTTCTTTGTTAACAATATGTGAATATATACGATTTGTCACTGCACTTGTAATAATTTTATAGATAGTAGGTAAACATGTAATTGGTCGATAATTTTTTGGGTCCTTGGTATCTTTACCCTTAGAGAGGAGGCATGTATGTCCCTGTGTTAACCATCGTGGCATATTTTTAGGGTCTATAAACGTTCAGTTAATGGCATTTGTGAGTATTTCATGTACAGCTGTTAATTGGTTCAGCCAGAAATTTGGTAACATGTCTGTTCCGGAGGCTTTCCAATTCTGAGTATGTTTTATAGCGTCTACTATTTCTTTAACAGTGAAATTATGCCATTGATCTGTTTCTAAATGTTCAAAGTTATTTCTTTCTTCTTTTATCCAAGAGGCTTCTTCATTATGACCAACACCATTTTCCAAGATTCCTCTCCAAAATTGCTCAATTTGAATTGGATCAGGTGGTTCACTAATTGATTCAGTTTTGTTGTTTAACTGACGGTAAAATTTTTTAGCATCCGTATTAAAGAGTCTGTTTTGGTGGTAGTGGTTGCTTCGTTTAATATATCTCCTCAATCGTTGCGACTTAGCTTGGAGTTTCATTTTGATAATTTGTTCAACTTCCTTGAGGTTGCTATTGAGATTGTATATTTTTGATATGATATCCACGTTTTTATGTACTTGTGAAGTAGTAACGCCTTTTTTGTATTCTCCAATGATTGCTAATTGACTCCTTAAGATGTCAATCGACTTTTTGATTCTAGTTTTCCAGAATGGTTCTTTCATTGTCTTTGATTGATTTATAGATTTCTCCTCTCTCTCACCGGATATGATGCTCGCTGTAGCGTACATTAGTTCATTAATTTATGTGAAATTAAATGTTCTCGTATTATTATTATTATTATGATTATTATTATTATTATTATTTTTATTATTATTATTATTATTATTTTCCTTTTTGTGTCACCGGATTTACACCCGGCGTGTTTCAACGACAGTCGGCCTCAACAGCAAGACTTTCGTTGGGTATCACTATTCTAGAAATGACCTAACAATGTTTGTCGCATCCAGGATTACAGATTTTTGCATTAATCGGTAGGTTGACTCAGGAATATCAATGTCTTTGAGGGAAGTACTTAGTTTCTTGGGAATTAGCCCCATACAGGATAAAACAACTGGAATGATCTTGACTTCTTTAAGATTCCACAATTCTTTTATTTCGGTCCTTAGCTCGGCGTATTTGCTTAGTTTTTCATTGTATTTGCTTTCTGTGTTAGAATTATTTGGGATCGATATGTCAATAAGCAGAGCTTGCTTGGATTGTTTATTAATGACTGTGATGTCCGGCCTGTTGTGTCGTACTGTTACGTCCGTCATGATAGTTTTATCCCAGTAGATCTTAGCATACTGATTTTCGATAACTGGAGGGGGCTTACATTTGTAATATGGCTTGTTGTTTTGTGGATCAAGGTTAAGTTTTTTCAGTACTTCTAGGTATACTACTGTGGCAACTTTGTTGTGTCGTTCCAGATATTTAGTTTCAGCTATGCTTTGGCAACTAGAAAGAATGTGTTCAATCGTTTCTTGACTTCTGTTGCACTTTCTGCACCTATCTGTTGGTATTTCTTCCTTCAAGATATACTTTTGGTAATTCCTCGTTTTTATAACCTGATCTTGTATACCAACCATAAAACCTTCAGTTTCTGGGAACAGCGTTCCAGTTTTAAGCCATTCAACCGATTTAGCTTGATCTATCGTGTCTTTCTGTAAATCATGAATGAATCTTCCGTGCAATTCTTTTGAACGCCAATTTCTAATTTTATCTTCCTCATTTCGTGTATTAAAGGGCGTAAAGTTTTCCATGCTTAGGTTTAAAGGTGTATAACCCGTATCTGTTTTCACTATGGCTTTATGAAGTTGACTATTTTGGTGGCGGAAAAAACTCCTCAAGCCTGCAATTTGCTGAGTGCAAGCTTCCACAACATATTTTATTCCTCTACCTCCTTTTTCTCTAGGTAAATTTATCCTTTCGACGGACGCTTTTGGATGGTGTTTTCTATGTTTTGTTAGCTCGGTTCTAATCTTTCTGTTTACTGCTTCCAGGTCCGTTTGAGTCCATTTAATTATTCCGAAGGAGTACTGAAGTGCGGATATGGCGTATTATTATTATTATTATTATTATTATTATTATTATTATTATTATTATTATTATTATTATTATTATGGAACTGAGGCACAGGTTTGTCCTGGTGTGTTCCGCCTATATGGGTGGACGCCAAGTATAGGAGGACTCTATTGATGTCGGAGGAATGATCTAACAATGTTGCATGTTTGTAGTATTACGGCTTTCTGTGTTTGGTTGTGTATAGTTGCGGGTAGATTGAGTTCTGATAGGTGTCCGATGAAGGATGTGTGAGTGAGGCCTGTTGATGAAATGATGATTGGTATGACAGTGACCGTTTTTTGTTTCCATATTCTTTCAAGTTCTATGGCGAGCGGGATGTACTCTTGGATTTTTTCCGAATATTTAGCTGGTACGTTCTGGTCGTTTGGTATTGAGATGTCTATTAGGTACGTGTGCTTCTCCTTCTTGTCCGTGAACGTAATATCGAGTCTATTGCATGATAGGGGTTTGTCAGATTGGAGAGATTATCAAGCTCCGACATTTCCCATAGTTTATCGATCAACAAGATGTCATTTTCACAGTGGGTGTCTGGGGGTCGATATAAGCCAAAGAGATTAATTGAAAATAAGTTTTTAGCAATGCACAGATGGATGACATCTATACCTGGAATATCAAAGTCACCCGCCGTGACTGAGAATGAAGAAGTAATGACATCAACCAAGTACAAGGACACATCTCCACCTACACGGTGTTCTCTATCTTTACGAAATAATGTGTATCTATTTATATGGACTACAGAGTCGAGTATGGTTGGTTTAAGCTAGCTTTTCGATATCATAATAATATGTGGTTTTAACAATTGCACAGTGCATAATAGCCAGTCGTGAAAGTTTGAAGAATGAGAATTATTGACGAAATTCCGTTATCTTTGGAGTACCTTGAATATGTTTGATTGTCAAGTCATGTTCACCATTGTTTTTTCTAGTTTCCAATTCATTGCGAAGATCTTTGAGTCGCTGCTGTTGGATAGGTGTCTTATCATCTATTATGGAGAAATATTCAGTGGCTTGGTTTTCCAACAGTTTTGATTTATTTCTTAGTATCTGTTTAGCTTGGTATTCCTAAGACATTGCAACTTTTAACATGTGAAGAAAAGGCTGGTTTGGTTTTGGTTCACCTACTCTGTAGAATGCCAGGTGATTTTCTTGAAAACCGACGACTTTCAACGTTGACTTAACTTTATTTAAATCGTGATCCTTTTTGGACTGAATATCGCCCATGTACTCTGGAACGCCTCTAATCAAAATATTCTTAGCACGATTTATGCGGTCCATAGTTTCATTGGCGATAGTATCGGTAATTTCCGTTGATTTTAAAGAATCAATTTGATTTAATTTGTCATTTAATTCTGACAATTTGTTTTCAAACTCAGTTATTTTATTATTAATATCCTTTTTTATAATCTAGCAAAAGGTCTTTAATTTGTGCAATGTTTCCAACGTTTGCATTACAAGAGTTGCATAAAATACATATTCCTCGTACTTTCTGCCTCGTGACTCTATCATCGGTAGACACATCAGTGCAAGTGATGTGGATTTGTTGTTCACAACCATCACCCTGAAGCTTGCGGTCGGCAGCACCTACCGATTTCGAACAATTAGCACAAACTGATAACGTAGACATGGTCTACTTTTTGTTGGGTTGAACGATACTAAATTCTTAAAATTAAAGTTTTGTACTTACGGTAAATCAGTTTCTATTGCACTTACACTTCAACTTTTAGAAATAAATTTAGCACTGTTAATTGCTACTATATTACTGCGTTGGTTTATATAGATTTCGTTAATTGAAGATATTTAATTCTTTGAGAAATTAGGAATATTTTCGAATACAAAAATAAACGTTTGCTCGCCGTACTAGTGGCGTTTTGTCTTTGTATTTATTACAAAAATTCGAGAAAAAGAAGCCGGAAAGGCTTCGGGAACATCAACGATAGATAAAGACGATAACAACAAAAAGAAACTGGTGAAATGTTTGCAGATGGAACACATTAGAGACATAGATGATAAATAGAAGATAATGCATCAATTAGAGGAATATCACTACTTTGCGCCGCAATGAGAAGGTTTTAAAAAAATATAGACAAAAAATTAAGTGTCCTCTTCGTCTTTTGGATCACTCGTTGGATTCAAGGATTAGGTTGCTCGCTGTTCAACAGTACCCAATAGAGACTGAAGTTGTTCAAAGTTTATATACTTTCGTTGTTTTCAACCACGGAACCAGAAGGTTGCTTTTATTGAACAGATAGTTCTCTTCGTAAACAGTGTCGTAAGAACTTCCATCGTTTCTGTTCATATTTACCTACAAATATAAAATTATTGATTGATACATTTAATTATCACTAAAATAAAATTTCGATATCTGACTACAGGAAATTATTTTGCTTCTTTCCATTACATATATCTTTTGGGTAAAACAACTATAGGCTGCATAGATAAACATACTTGTACAAGTATATGGAACTCTCTTCGCGCTACAGAAATGGGGGAGAAAATTGAAAATTACTAGGTACAAGTAGCAGAAAGATTCTTCGAATACACTAATTTGTACGCATTATTAACCCAACTTATTCAGGATGTCAGTATTTTAACTAGGACAACTTTTATTCGATTGTAATACTTCTTGGGCTAGTAGACTCTGACTATTGTTTCAAGGTAATTGATGTCGGGGCATATGGAAAGTCTAGTGACTGTCATATATTTAAAACTCTCTTCTTGACAAAAGATAGTTGCGCGCCAAATGCACATTCCACTTTCACAACAATTACCAAATGATGAAGATCGTACACGTCTGCCATTTGTCATAGTTGGAGATGAAACTTTGTATTATCAAAAAATATTAGACCATATTCAAATCGAAATGTTCAGCAAGCGAGTTTTTGAGTTTAAGCAGAGCCATAAGAAAGAATTTTAATATCTTTGATGTATCGATAATTTATCTTAAAAAGGCCTGATGAATTTTTTGTAGAAATAATGCATAATTTCAAACAATTAATAATTTGGAACAGACTCACCAATGGTCTGGATTAGGAACTGCAATCTGAATCAACTCTAAGTACAACTCAGAACTCTGCATCTTTACACTTTCCCAATCACGAATTGTTTCTCGGAAACACGGACAGAATTTATAATACTTGGGAACCGAATAACAATTTATAAGATCAATATCATTGTTCAAAATAATATGGACAACTTTTTTAATATTTGGAGAGTTCTTTAAATTCAGGTGCTCTCTTTTCGAGATATCAAATCAAACTGACTTCCCTTATTTCAATTAACAAACCAATATAAATTAGTTACAAATTTTTCATCTTTTAAAAAAACCAAATTTGTTTGCTGACCTGAATTGTTTATATGCCGAAAATTCTATAAAATATTGATTTGTTATTGTTTTATTATTATTGAATATCTACAGTGACATCTGATTAGAACTTGAAATATTTCTTTTATATTATGAAATGACTGTCTATTATTTATTATATTCTGTGTGAAATGTCATACGAAACTAAATCAATCCAAATTTGACACATACTGGGTATATCAAACATGTTGGATATCATAGACAATACTGGGTATTCCAAACGTATTCGTTTTCTTAATTTTGTTCCCATTTTTTTTGTCTTACTATTCGATTTTCTTTTCTCTCCCTTAACTTCTATTTATTCTCTTCTCTTACAGCTTGATTCTCTCTTCGTTCCTTAAATTTCTTTCTATTTTCCACTATGTCCTTTTCAAAATATTTGTTCCATATCTCACTATTTTCATCATATATTTGTGTTTCAAATTCCTCCATATTATTGATTCTACTTTTTATTATTTTCTTCTTTATCATACCTCTATCATACCCTCAATTCCCTTCATCTCATTTTTAATTATTTTAATGAAAACTTTTGGATGAATTCTATCCATTTTCCTATGCAGTTAAACTCCTATTTCTACATTTTCTGTATTAATTATTCGTCCTCGATTTTGTCTTATGGTTTCTTCTATTTCTTCCATAGTTTCTTGTAATCTTCTATTCATTTCTTCTAATTCTCGATTAAATTTTTTGCCCATATTATTACTTCTTTTAGCATGTCACTGTTTGTTCTGCTATCCTTCCATCTAAGTCTTTTATTTTCCAATAAATATTTTTTTCATAAATATGCATAACTTCCTCGCTTCCTAGTTCCTGTTAATTAATATCTACCATTTCCTCACATGTTTGTCTTTGTATTTTAATAAATTGTATTTCTTCAGTTATATTCTCATTTTGTTCATTTACTTCCGTTTGAATTGCTCCAGATTAATTTTCCTCAATACATCTATTTAATTCCTGAACTTCTTCTACTACCTGTTTTACAAATTCTTCTCTGATTTTAATTCGACTTTCTTGGATTTCTATTTTCAAATTCTTATTTTGTTCTTTCATATCTACTTTTACCTCGGCCATTTGTTTCCCCAATTGCTCGTTTTCATCCCTAATATTCGTAATTTCATTTAAGGTTTCTATTTTTACTTCTTCCATTTTCTTTTCTAATATGCTAATGTTTCCCTTTATATAATTCATATTTCCATTCATCTCGTCTATTTTTCCATCCAAACTATTTATATTCCCTTCTATTCTCTTTTCCATACTAATTATATTCTCATTCTGTTTGGCAAATAAATGTTGCACTATTTCCATCAATGCATTATGTCCGCCTGTTCTTCCTTGTGCCTCCTGTCTAATATCCTCTTGTTGTTCTTCATTTTCTTCTCTTGTCTTCTGATCCTGGCCCTCCCTGTTCTAAATATTGTACCTGAAAATCTCCTCTTCCATTCGTCCCTTTCTTTATCGGATCCACTTTCTGCTCCAACTTGTTTTCCATCCCTTAATGTCATTTTCCTCTCCATTATAAGTTTATTTCAAATATTACTAACGTTTCCAAAATGTATCGTGCCCCTTTCCAAAATTTATTTAGCTTCTTTAATCATACCCCACGGTGGACGCCAATATTGTACATGCGGCTTATTCCACACGTATGTTGTCAAAATATTTGCCGGCTACTAATAATCTCTCTTCTCTCAAGGCGAATTCAGTTATTTATGAAATAATTATTATTCTCTTATTTCAGGGTGAGTTCAATTAGTTATAATAATTTTCTATAAATTTTAAGTATTGTATAAATTAAAATATTTATTATGATTATTATTCCGTGTTATTCACCCAGTTGTTATATGTGACTGTATACGCTTAATTATACAAGGTCATTTAATTATAATCTGATATTTCAATTATAGGGGTGGAGACCGAACTATAGAGGCAGCACTTCTGTCGAAAGAAGAGCGCCCAGGTGATAAATAAGAAAAACATTGTGATGTAAACAGTATGATAAACAAAACATATAAAATGCAAAAAATGAGTAGATCTTTTTATTTTCTTTGCCAGGAAAAATTGTTGGTATGTAAGATGGGTGTAGGGGATTATCTGATTTTTGATTATTGACAAAATGAACACTGCAAATTCTAGTATTTATATTTGGTTCCCACTCCTCCCGATGTTTTCTGAAATGTAATTAAAAAAACTTGAAGTGATTCGTTTTGTACAAATGTTTACTCTCTTCCCCTTAATAGTATTTAATTATTTGAACTTATTATATAATATTAAAGTCAGCAAACACATAACTAGTTTTTTATTTTATATAATCAATGAAATCGTACAGAAAACAACATTTTATTCTCTGGATAATAATCTTTTATTTATGTAAAAAAAATTTAGAACTTTTCTAATAGCTGCCAATTGTAGCATCATACTGATTATACACAAAAGAATAGGTAATAAAATGTTTTAATTAGAATTTTTTAATTACATATGGGTTTCTACTGCATTTATCCATTTTTGACGTTTTAAGGTTATCCACGCAGTGTTCAATGGACTTTCGGGGAAACTATAAAATTTCAACTGCGTGGTATTTTTATACAGCATATTTGAACAGCCATGAATACAGAAAGATACTTTTGATGACGACATCACAAACATTTAATATCAGTTTTAAAAAATGAGCATTTAAAAACGCTGATTATACAAAACTACTAATAGTGTTTTTATAATTCACGTATACAAAATTCACATTGTGACATAGAAAACAGTGTCACAATGAAGTCTTTTGAACACTCTTTTAGTAATTTTTAGTGTTATGCAGTTGGTTATTGTATGTTATATATTTTTTTAATTGACATTTGACTTTAACCTTGAAATAAATTATAGAATGGTCTAGCGTTGTTCTAGCTAGCATATTGAATGGTCTTAAAGATTAATTTCAATAAACTGTGTGAGGGTGCGTGAGTGTATATAAAAAATATTAATAAATAAAGTATGCTAACGTTTATACATCAATGATTTGTCAATCGATTATTTTTACATTGTATAGGGTCAATATATAAGGTATACATAACGTTCAACTTTTGGGGTAAATTACCAGATATCTACGTGAAGATGTATTATAGAAATAATTCTGGTCATGTTATAGTATAAACAGACCGCAAGCATATACGAAGAAGCTTTTTTTAAACAAATGATCATCCTCTTTGCTTAAATGAAAGTTTGTTTACAATTTACACTATTATTCGGTCATAAATGTCAAAAGTGCTGAATAAAACCATATATGATCTGACCAATCAGGAATCTACAGATTTGCCAACTTAAATTCAAACTACTCCTCCTAGTTTAAAAACAGAGATTACATGTAATTCTATTTTACTTAAAAAATTGAATATATGCGAATTATAAAAAATGTTGTGTAAAACTTATGTCACAATGATTTTCTGTAGTACTCGTGATTTGCACAACTCACCGCTTCGCGGTTCGTTGCGCAAACTTCACTCGTACTAGAAAACGAGTCATTGTGACACTTGTTTTACAAATAACTATTACATCACATTGTTTGTGTTTTTTTGCGGCAGATGGCATAAACGTCAACTTTCTCGGTCCCTATATCTGTCTGTCTGTCACTAATAATCAAGAAATATCACTGTCACAAATTAGAATTTTCTGATTTAATTAAGTAAATTTATTTCAAATAAAACAATTCTAAATCATCTACAATTAGCTCTACAGTATGGTAAATTCAAATATGTATGTATATCAAAACTTACAAATCATCAGACAAACCCTAGTTTATTTTTTAACAAAATACAATACCTTATCTATACGAATACAAAATCAAAATTGAATACAGTAATCAAAATAAATGTAATAATTAGAATCGCAAAGTAGAAAAATATAGTTACATACATACATTATAAGTTAAATAACAGCTTTTAAGAACCGGGAAATATTTCTTATAATGTCTGTTCACCACACTTTGTATGAATACCCTCTTGATAACATTGCCAGACGAGGAATAAGAACTGACGGAGATGGTATTACTACCGTAGATAATTTTGCAGAATATTTCAGTTCTCCAAGATGTGAAATTGCGTGGCAATATTGCAAAATATACAAGTCTCTATATTACGTTTCTTCTTGTTAACAAACGAACAAATATTTTACCTATCTGCCTCAGTATCATCGCTTTTGATACTTCCTCCCACAACTTATGCTTTAAATTACGATCACTGTATTTTGGTTAAGGTACACCGGGGTAGGTTAGGTTAGGTTTATAATGAGTGGGTCAATGAGGCCCTCCACTGCGACTCGCGAGAGTCTATTGTGGAACCTAAAATAGTTATTTATGCCACAAGTGCAAAAAGTGAGTGGTTTTTGCACGCGACATCAAATTGTTGGACAACACGTCGAGTGCAAAAAACACGTTTTACACGAGTTGCATACAATATTTTTTCTACATTCATGCAAAAACTGGAAAATTAGAACCATGTCAGAACTCAGAATGTATTTTAACCGTTCTTCTTTTTTTGTATCTTTATGGCCTTCTCCTTGTCAGTACTTAATCATAGCTGGTTATCGCTTTGACCATTCAAATTTTGAATAATCAAAGATTTTTGCAATACCTAATTGTTTCTCATTATATATGGACCCTTCTATATCTCACTTATTATTTGATACAGATAACAATGTTTCAAATAAGAGTTAAAGGGTTATTATTGTAGTTTTTAAAATTCAACCAAAATATTATAGAGGATGTCCCAGAAAAGAGGGTCAGAGCCAAAGTGTTCATTCTTAAACGGGACACCCTATATATTTTTGTATTTTTAAACTGTTCACTTCAATCCGAATTCAGCAATATATAATTGTTATAGTCTCTCTTTTGGAATGGTTCGGTGAAAATAATTAGCGAATGTTTGTGTTTCCATCCACCCCTTTAATGTTGCTGAATATGATCTACCAGGATATTCATCTTCACTGATTGCTAACCACGTATCCCATACATTTTCCCCCTTAAATATAATAAGGGGGGGTAATTTTTCTCCAGCTGCATTAGCACTCATTAGAACAGAAAAATTTTCCCTCCTTGGTCCAGCGGTAACTCTATGAGTAGCTTTGCCTTTTTCTCCAACGACTAGGATCGATACAGAAGCTAGTCTCATCCATGTTATAGATTTGTTCTGGTGGTACTTTTAACGTTGCTTCTTTTAACAAACTAAAATAATCAGCAATGACAATAGGATCCAAGCTTTTCTTTCTAGCTACTTCAACAGGTTGCGGTTTTTTCTGAGAAAGGCGGTGCCGTTTTTTAAAATTTATAAAGTAGTCCCCAGGAATGAATCCTTAAAACAAGTTCTCAACCCATTTTCTTCTACGTACTGTCCAATGGAAAAAATAATTTATTTTTTGGAGAGTGCAAACCCTCATCTTTCCATGGTCTTAATACGCTCTGCCATCTTAGTTTCAACGTCAAAGGGTATAGCTGTAGGTCTTCCCATTGAAGTGCTCTTTACGCCTCTCTGCCCTTTGACATTTTTAAACAAGGTCGCTTTCGGTATACAATAATGTTTGGAAGCTCTATATAGAGTCATCACTCTGCTTCGAACAGCTTCCACTGCTTCTTCCAGTTGTTCTTTGGAATACGGTGCAGGTGCTCTTTTTTTAGTATAATTTTGAACCCTTTTACCTTTAACAATAATCAAGATAACTCATTTTGTCAAAAAAAGCCAAATAAAAATTTCAGAATCATCAGCGGGGCAAATGGAACATAGTCTCCACTTGCCCCTGTGTTATTGGTTTCTACTTGCCCCAACCACAACAAAAAAGTGGGGCAAGTGGAACCCAATTTTTTTAATAAAATGTTGTCAAATTGATTACTTCTACAAAATAAATAACATTAATACACATAGAATCATTACCTACCAGCAGAAAAAATAATGTAACTCCACTTTAAACGACATAAACATTCAAAACAATATGCGCGAACAGCTCAACATCTAGGAAGTGATTGACCTTGCAATTACACATTCAGAATCTCCACGCAGGCAGCAAATAAATGAAGTAGGTGTATTTTAGTGGGAGCGGGGAAGCCATTAAATACTGTTTCCTACAGATGGCGCTCGTTATACCATTTAAAGTAATATTTTTGGCATTCGGTTCCACTTATCCCATATTTCCACTTACCCCGGTGTACCTTATATCATGTTATAGCTACCATGTTATAACTGTTATTATCAACTGCTTCGCAAAATCTGCCATTCTTATAGAATGCCAAAACACCGATGGTATTTACAGTCCGATACGAAGTATTGCAATTATTGTCGATCGTCTGCGCAGGCATGTTTTATCTTGTTTGTTGAATAATTGCAGAAAATCGCTTGACGACTAATTCGTTGCCGAAATATAGAACTACTGTATATTTGGAAACACCATCTAATATAGTTAACCGAAATTTTGTTACTGTATCTGAAAGGCCGTGGCAAAGATATCTTCATGTTTTAATACTTTACGCGCCCACTGTATATACATTAATTGTCTAAAAATTGATATGACTACTAATTGCAGAATCAAATAATAATAAATTTCCTAAATTGCCATTATCAATTGTAGACTATGGTACGAACGATTCTCAATCATCTCAAATAAATGTTTCCTGCGTTTTTTAATATAAGATGAGAAATTATTTTTTTTCTTCAATTGGCGGCCTCCAGAAGCTCTCCAGAAGAGCGACCATCACATAAAAGAACGATAAACTTTGGCATTAACGCTTCAACCGGCGATAAATAAAATAATTATCCTATCGGAGTAAATTCAAGTGTTTTCCAAATAAACGTTGCGAACGAGCATAGTAGACCGCGGCGGCGGTAAAGTCAAAGGATTCTCGTAAAGGATAAGAACATTGTCGAGCAACAAAGTCAATTAATGAATAATTACTAGTAGTTGCCTGCTACGGCGGCAATTAGTTTGGTATCTATAAGAGTGTGATTTATATCCGACAAATACCGATATCTTCCAACATTTTAGACTTCTTATTGGTATGTAAAGGTGGTTTTACATTAACGCTAGAACTCGTTGAAAATCGCTACAGTTTAAAAACATTCATTATATTAATCCCGTGAAAATTGAATTAGGTTGCAATTCTACGAGACCAAGAGACTAATAAGTGATTTTTATTCATCAATTCATCGAAATGTACCGGGTGATCAATGAAGGGTAGCGAGCGGCCATATCTCATAAGATATTGGTCGTATAGATTTAGAAAAAAAAATTCATGATAAAAGTTGCTGGAAATTATGGGATTTTTATAGAATTTTGCTCAATGAAAGTATATCGATGTTATTATTTTCATATTTACTGACTATTCACCTACACTTTTTGACTAAAATGTTTTGTTTTATCTATCAAAATAAAGCGGAGGGGGGGGGAAGTTGAATTGTTTTTTAAACAAACTAAGATTTCTCCCGTTTCGCTTGACCGATTTTAACAAATTTGGGCTCATATGAAAGAGCATAATTTAAACTGCAAAACTCTTACTTGGTTTCCACTTTTTGACTTTCGTATTTTCCGCTAGATGGCGTTAACAGAAATGGTAGCAAATTTTTGAGTTTTTTTCAATAAAAACAAATGTAATAGTATATTCATTTTTACATATTTCAAAAGAGGATACATTTTTCTAAAATTTAATGAAAAAAATTGATCATCTACCTTTTTTTGAACCGTTGATATTGAAAAAAATATAATTTTATTACATTAAAAAATGGCACGCCACTGCTTTTTATCAAAATAAAAATCATTTTCGTAATCACTTATTAGTGGCTAATATAAAGAACCTTTCGACTTGTTTTCGTTAGACAAACGGTTTTGGATTGAAAAAATCAAATAAATTTACACGGGGCGCCCATATCTCGAAACATACTAATTCACATATTTGGAAAAAAAATCTTAATAAAACTGTCCAACAGCAGCAGGAGCAATAACACTGAAAACAAGAACACAGAACTTTAAAGATAAACGTTAAAAATAAATTAATAGTTTTGTCGTACATGTTCAAAATGTTGTCCATTATTTTGAATGCACTGGTCCAATCTTTTCTGGGTGGAGTTGACAGCTGCCTCAATTTCCGCTCTTGGTATATTATTTATGGCGTTTTGAATTCGGACTATCATGTCTTCTCGGGTAGTTGGTCGAGTTTTATACACCAAATCCTTTATTCGGCCCCACAGATAAAAATCAAGGCAGGTTAAATCGGGGGACCGTGGTGGCCAGAAAAATAGACTGCCTCTACCAATCCAACGATTAGGAAAATGCATGTTCAAAAAATCTTGCATATTTCGAGAATAATGTGCCGGGCAGCATATTTCAAAACTGCACATTGATACGAAACCAGTAGTGAAATCCTGCGCTGCCATTGTCTGGATTGTGTAGTTACCGTCTTTTAAACTCCTTGCTGTTGCTTACAACTTAGGGATGTCAATTTTCTTCAATTAGATTTTACTTTTCACAATAACATTTTGTTAAAAATGTACTAATACCATGGGATCACCCTGCATAAAAATATTGATAGAAATTTTACTTAAATCTAAATTATTACATAATTTAGTAATTGTCATTCTATAATGGCAGCGACAGCATAAAACCAATTGATGTATCGTATTCGAATAAAAACGGTCGCAGTCGCATAGGGAATGACGGTGGAAATCCAGCAAATAGCAGCGCCGCATTTAGCTACTGGCTTTGTATCAATGTTCAGTTTTGAAATATGCTGCCGGGCATCCGTCTTGTTGAAACCACATATTTCTTCTTACTTCTAAAGGCACATTTTCTAAGAGTCCTGGTAAATCGTTCAATAAAAAAATCAAATACATGTCACCGGTTAGATTGCCATTAAAGATGTACGGACCGATAGTAGCACCAATAATAACACCGCACCAGACGTTAACGCTCCATCGACCCAGCTGATAATCTTCACGTAACCAGTGTGGATTAGTGTCCGACCAGTAATGCATGTTATGAAGATTTACCCTGCTATTACTGCAAAAAGATGCTTCATCTGTCCACAATATTTGTGACAAAATATGACGGTTTTCCCTAATGAAATCTCTAAGCCAGTAGTAGTAATCGAGCCTACGTTCAAAGTCAGTCTCATTTAAGGATTGATGAATCACGACGTGATACGGATGCATTTTAAAATCCAAAGTTGGAGTTTGTTGCACTTGACAATGTTGCCTTGAACGTAAGGCTAAACGACGAAAAACGATTCTCGAATGCCGTCTTCGGAGGGGATAACGCACTGCATACTGCCTAGAAGCAATCGCCGCATTTTCAAAACATTGAAAATAAATTCTCAACATATCAAAGGCTTCTTCATTCGTAAAAGGCGTGATTTGTTGTAAAAATACTTTTCACATAACATTAAATTAGATGTTAATAGCAGGAACTGTCAAAATGAATATCAGCGTGATTGACAATTTGGTGTTTTCTTTCTTAATATAGATCATGGCCTGCTTCGCTTAAATGCGATGTTAGTTTAAACAGGATGTAAACCCATCTTATTTTTTCAATCCAAAACCGTTCGTCTAACGAAAAAAAGTCAGGGGGTTCTTTTTGTTAGCAACTAATAAGTGATTACGAAAATGATTTTTATTTTGATAAGAAGCAGTAGCGTGCCATTTTTTAATGTAATAAAATTATATTTTGTTCAATATCAACGGTTCAAAAAAAGGTAGAGGATTAATTTTTTCCATTAAATTTTAGAAAAATGTATCCCCTTCTAAAATATGTAAAAATTAATATACCATTACATTTGTTTTTCTTTTGAAAAAAACTCGCGAAAGTCAAAACGTCAAAACCAAGTAAGTGTTTTGTAGTGTAAATTATGCTCTTTCATATGAGCTCAAATTTGTTAAAATCGGTAGAGCGAAACGGGAGAAATCTTGGTTGGTTTAAAAAAACAATTGAACCTCCCCCACTGCTTTATTTTGATACATAGAACAAAACATTTTAGTCAAAGAGTGTAGGTCAATAGTCAGTGAATTTGAAAATGATAACATCGATATACTTTCATTAGGCAGGTTGTTGATAGTATTTATTATTGAATTGAAAAAAATTCTGTGAAAGGTAATAACTAAGAATAGTCAAAATATAATTGGTGCGATCCTCATTCATCTGAGCTGACAGTAAGGCCTCTTCTACAAGTGGTAACGTTTCCAATTTGGGAACAGATGTGAACACGTTGCTAACATCAAAAGATACCATCAAGCAGTTAGAATCAGAAGGGAAATCTTAACAGTTCAATTTATTGAACAAATCTAAGGTATTAGCAACTGAATGTGCAGGTCTGAAATTAGTCAACTCTCCTATGAGTTTATGTATAAATATGGCCAAAATGGAGACTGGAGTGTTCAAGAAACTCACCACGGGTCTGATAGGGATGTCTACTTTGTGAATATTTAAGAGACCATATAAGCGAGGTATGACCGGATTACTAGATATAAGAGAACGTGGGGCTGAATGTCGAATGAAGAATTCCTTTCCCTTACACAAAAATGACTTCATCCCAGCAATGAAAGGGTTAATTGGATTTGTTTGCAAAACTTTGAAGCTATGCTCAGAAAGAAATGACTCTACCTTATCAACATAACCCGACCTATTGAGAATGACCAAACAATTACCTTTATCAGCTTTCGATACAACAATATCATTAACCGATATCTTCGACTTAATACCTTTAAGAAATGAATTCAAGTGTCTCTGACTATCATCTAAAAACTTTTGTTTACTACTCTTGAAACCATACAGACAGTTCTGAACATCATTCCTAATCATCTCCTTGACCTGACTATCCTCCAATAACTGCTCGATGATAACGTCACGCTCGACAGCAAAATTGAAAATCTCACTCACAGAAACCCGACTGCTCAATAAAAACTTAAGTCCCAGCCCCAACAAATACATCTCATCATCATCAAACAAAATGTCAGAAAGATTCTTTACCCTATCGCGAAAAACAAAATCAGAAAATTTCTTGGTGTTTCTCTTTCTGTTCCTATAAAGTTCATGCTTTATTGTAATTAACCCATTGAGTTTTCCACTAATCTGGTGCTTTGATAAAGCCCTACCGCCTTATGTGGAAAGCTGTGACGAGTACGTGCTGAAATATCACATCATCAAGTGTAGAGTAGAATACTTGATAAGACCTGGACCCACGATTGTGTTCAGTGAAAAGGGTAGTGATAAGACAGCTAAAATTAGGTTGCCTACGCTCCAGTTGATACACTTTCCTGGCGACATCTCCCAGTGGATTGCATTTTGGTCACCGTTTTCTAGTATTGACGTAGATAGCGAATCTCTCTGATGAAGATAAGTTCCAGTTCTTTGATACAAGCTACTCCCTCTGGCTCTACAGCAAGATCGCTTGTAGAGAGCTTTCCACCATCAACCAAAAACTATTCAAAAGTGCTGGTAGCATTCAACGATTGTTTTGGTCTCTCGGACTTGTTGATTGAGCACTACGTTCAAACTGTATTGCAATTGGTTTCTAATAAACAAAAAAGGAAGCTGTACGACTGTTTGGAAAGTCATGGTAGAGCTTTGGAGTCGCTTTATATTATCTCTGACTAGTACGCTACGTTATTATTTCCGCTAATTGAGTCATGTATTCCTGTTGCCGTCCTGAAAGTTTGGTAGCGTTCAAACACGGAACGTGGTGCATCATTGAAGTTCCAAATGGATGCGCTTATGGCATTTCTGAAGGCTAAGGTTGAAACTGAGGGGAGCGGAGCAATGGCCACCAACGGAGATCAAGTCAGTGTTGGTCCAATCAGAACTGAACTGGTAAAAGTGTCACAGCTGCCGGCTTGGCCAATCTGAGCAACAAGAAAAGTTGTGTCTTTTGTCAGGCGTGCCATGAAGATGTTGTTTGTGAAAAGGCTTCTCCTATGTCGCTTGAAGAAAAAAAGGCTGTTTTGTAGTGAGCACGTGCTTGTTTTGGATGAGCTAAACTAAATCACCCCGCCCGTCGTTGTCGCGCGGAATGCGCTTGTGCCCATATTGGTTGGTTGTGCCCAATATCGAAGGAGTCGGAGAAAAAATTAGGTGCTGAACCAATCCATTTTAAGGATGAGTTGAAGGAAGCTTCACTCCTTTCTGTTGATCACGCTCTCTCTGTGAGTAATAGTCCAGAAGTATTTCTGCAGACGTCTGTGGCTGTACTTTACAATGGGGATAGGCAGCGGAAGGTAAGAGTTCTGGTTAATAGTGGTTCCCAGTGCTTCTACATTCTGCGGAAATTAGCCCAAGAGTTAAGATATAAACCCATTGGTGAAAAAAATCTCGTGCACTCACTCTTTGGAGGTGGCAGTATGGGAATGGTGAA
Organism: Galeruca laticollis; assembly: GCA_963921935.1. Classification (NCBI taxonomy): domain Eukaryota; kingdom Metazoa; phylum Arthropoda; class Insecta; order Coleoptera; family Chrysomelidae; genus Galeruca; species Galeruca laticollis. The sequence continues at coordinate 77,386,093 of OY998177.1, forward strand.
GCATGATTCATACAAAATACGCCTACGGAGCTTGGAAAATAATTATGCTAGTAATTTTACAGCTCACGATCAAGGAAGTATAGCTGCGTTGTTCTCCAAGTCCCTCCTCAAGGTAAGAGTTCCCCCGTACCACTAGGCTTAAGCAATTTTTGGAAATATCACACAATCCCTCAAGTTATTTTTTTTTCTCCAGTTACAACGATAATAAAAACAAATATTGTTTTGCAGCTATCTAATAGTATTTTATACACCAAGGTGGTGAAGACTGTTATTATTAAACGAGCACCAAAATTATTTCGCGAGGGGTTTTGCCCCGAGCGGAATAAGGTGCGAGGTTTATAAATGTTAGTGTTAATTTCATTTATAAATGTCTTCACCACCGTGGTGTATATACATTTTTTTCCGCTATTAGCCAAATTTAAGACAAAATCAAAAATAAAAAACATGTCATAAAAATCATATAGGTATAATTTAATCACACAGCAATAGAATACCATTATTCCTATAGTTCATAATCACCAATATTAAGTGCAACGAATTAACGAAACCAATTCACGATCTTAAAAATTTCACAAAGCGTGGTTTGTTTTACTTTGAACATTGAACAATTACAGCGGTAGTGCGTTCACAACACTTGGGTACAAAGTGAGTGTTCATAAAACATTTAACATATGTTTCACCATAGAGAAAGTAATATATTATTTGTCTATGTGGGTCAAGGCTAGCTACCAGTTTCTGTCAACAGAAGATTTTCAAATTCCACTGGTGATAATGTTGAAGGTAAAAACATTCCTCGATCCTCGTTTTTCTAAAATTAACGGAAAATAAACAGCACATTTCAATGTCAAATATGGATAGTGTTGATCTACAAATCGTTCAAACTGATTTCTCCCTAGGCGTTTACTCCGTCATCTGAGTGACACTGACACTGTTTTCGCTCCTCACCTCACCCATATATTATGAACGCACTCCTTATGTCATCAGAAATTTTTGGTTGAGCGCGAATTTTGAACTAATGACAGTTTTATTGAAATAATTTTATCTTGTTAGGTAATTTCGAGCAGTAAATATGTTAAACACGATCTCCTGGGTATACAAAATTATGTTTCACTAGTTATTGTTAAGCTATTATCCCTGAATTCTCAAATCATTTGAATTTGCCCATTATTGACCTAGGTTAACAATAGAAAAAATTATTAACTACTAATAGAGAAATTCAACTTCTCAGTTGGCTAGATGACACAATAATTATCAGCTTCACAGCTAGTAGTGGCAAATGGTATATTAAAGTATAAGTGGATAAAGAGGTCTTTCAAACACGCGCGATTTTTCGAGCACTACAGCGCAGCCGGAGTGCTCGAAATAGAGCAAGTGTTTGAAAGACCAGTTATCCACGAATACTTTATGCTATTTTGTTTTATTGGTGCACTTTGAAATCATAAAATATTATTATTATATTATTACTACAAAAAAATGGAAGTCCGTCCTCGATGCCCAGCCAAGTTTTGTGAAAGTCCATCCTAACTAGTATTTTTTTTTTATTTGCTGTCAGATCAATAATCAAAAAGTTTCTTCATTTATATTTAAAAGGATACAATGTATATATGAATATATAAATAAATTTTGCAGAAAAAACCAAATAAGACATTGTCTCACAATGAAAATATACAATTTAAAAACTAATAAAAAAAGTTGTCATTGATACTTACGTTTCTCGAGTTGTTGTTGTTACCATAGGGACTTTAAAAGACGCGCGTGTTTGAAAGTTCGATTTAAACACGCTGAGACGTGTTTTAAATAGGTAATATGAGGCATCAATAAAAAAAAATTAGTTTTTACCACAGATAACCCACATATAGATGAGACACTGATTGTGGCGCCATCTAAAGACCCTTTCGAGTAAACAATTGAGTGATGTTGAAAAAATTTCTGTAATTTCAAGTTTTGGCGGTATATTCAATTTTACTGTATTTCAATTATTTTATTTCCAAATAATCATTTATAGTCCATCATTTAACATTTCATTCAATTTAACTCAATAATGATTGGATGTTGAGTTAAATTAAATGAAATATCAAATGATGGACCATAAATGGTTAATTAAATTGAAAAAATAAAAGAGTAATCATATAAACAGTTTATTTATTCTGTTATAAAAATACACAACCAATAATCTCTTTCACAAAGTACTTTTCTCAACAAACAGAATGACAATAAATAAACTATAATGTAAAAACGATGCAATAATTAAAAAATAATTTGAGTAACATACATTTTCTAGATTGGAGTATCATTAGATTTTTAAATGATGTTAAATCAAGTTAAAAGTAGAAAATTATTTATGATGTTTATATTAATTTAATATTACACTCGTATAAACACACAGAGCTGGACAAACTGCTGGAGTAAAACTGCTGTAGTATGACTGCTACTTACTGAATCAAAAAAAGTGTTAGCAATGAGTTGTTAACTACTATTTTTAGCAACATTCTCTGAAAAAAAACATTTGAGTATAAAAACTGTGTATGTTAGAACAAAAGTAATTAAAATATTTTTATAGGAAAAGTTGTTAAATACTGCCCAGCTCTGTACATACAAGGTGCCAAGTAATTACATATAAGAGTGCCAAACAGCACTTGTGACTGTGCAACATTTAAAATAATATATCTAACATTTCATATCCACTTAAAACACATCTTTATTTCTTTAATGGAAGTATTAAATAGGTTTATATCACAAGCTTAAACCTAGTATATTGCATATTTGTATATTTCTACATTTAAAAGCATTCCGTTCTTATGAAACCATCGCATAAGGCAGTTTAAGTTACTCTGCAGCTCCTGGCAGTCTATGATTGTTAAAATGATTCTTAAGGGCTCTTAGAAATCCCACCGTCTCGTGGAAGTCCTTTCTCGTTTCTGGTTGAGGTTCTACAAGTAAACACACAAAATAACAACAATAAATAAGTAAACACACAAATATGTTTGAAAATTTATGTCAACAAAAGAAAACAAAATGCGCGTACTATCGAAATAATAAGTTTACACATGTTTTTGTACTAAGCCAAAAAAAATATCAAAAATGTTTGACTGTATACATTTGTTTGTTTTTTTGAATTTCTTTTTTGGAGCTTTTTTATTTTTTGTCTTTGTTGGATATATTGGTTACCGCTAGACCAAATACTTAGACGTAATGCCTCAACAAAAGTTAATACTCACTTTCATTTCCCATAAATTGTCACACCATGGGCTATATATGAAAATCGGCAAGGGGTCAATACCTTCCATCCCATAGCTGGTAGAAGGAATATAGCTATAACATAAAATAAAACCCAGATTATTCTTTTTTCAATGTATACATTTTAAAATGGAATTGTCTGAGTATGGTGTACACACTAGATATAAATTGAGTGAATGAAAAAACCAGTACTGAGTGTGTCATTGGATTCAAATTCCAGCTAAGCGCTTTCAACCATTAGGTCATTCTCAAAGCTGTCGACAAGAGAAAAACATACAACAGGTACAATGTACATACAATGAAATAAAATGTTTGACGTTACATCATTATTTAAGTAAAATTTGTTAAAATTACCCAATAAAGAGGGTGTACACACATATCATTTAGTCGGTAATTTCAAATTAGACGTTTCGGTATGTGAATTACAATTGTACACGCTCTTTATAGAGTAATTTTAACAAATTTTAGTTAAGTAATAATGTAACATCAAACATTTTATTTCATTGTATGTAGTAGTTACAGGGTTTGATGTTTTTTGACACCTTCTGTGTGTTTTTTCTTGACGAGAGCTTTCAGAATGGTCTAATGGCTGAAAGCGCTTACCTGGAATTTTAGTAAAATTACACACTCAGTACTCGTCTTTCCGTTCACTCAATTTACATTTTAAAATATCCAAAGTTATAGCATGCTATATTGAATACAATAAAACTTACCATAAATTTTTGTTAATTTCCACTCATATGAAAGAAAAAATGCTCAAATTTTTTTAATAAAACTTACGGAGTACACCACTTATTAAACTCCTTCAGAATACACTCTGACATTGTCTTTTCAATTAGTAACAATAAAGCAACGAAACAACAGATAAATATTACACTATAGCAATTAAAAAATACACCAAAATACCGTAACCTTAAAATAACCTCTACACTTAAACTAAGAAATGATAACAGTATAATAACATGTGGAAATGGGGACGAGCAATATGATACCGCGCATACGCAGTTATAAAAATCAATAAAATTTGATTACTAACGACGTTACAGTTTTCGTTAATTTTTTGAAATTATCTAACGATTTTAGTTACTCGACAGGCTCTATAGATGGCACGGTCTGCAGTGTCCCTAGCCTGGTTTTTACCTCTCTGTCAGAAATGTTTTGAATTAATTACATCATTGCTCGTTTTGATCTATTTATCTTAAGACTGCTCTAGTATAGAATAGTGAGCAAATGTTTAATATACAGTACACTATATTACATTTGTTAATTATTAGTTTTAGGCAAACCTTAAATTTCTCATGTAACTATGTTCTTGTAACTTGTTTGTGAAATAAATAAATGAAAAAATAAATAAAACAAAAAAAATATTTGTTGTATTTTTAAAGCACCGTGAACTTACATCAAATTCTCCGTTACTTGGTTTATTTTGCTGATGCATAAATTACTTCAGGGTGAGGCACTAGTCAAATGTTATTAAACCATCTTAAGTTAATCTTAATTCAAATACAAATCTCCTATCAAATTGTCGCTATTCAGAATTACAATCGAAACAATCGTAATTCAACGGAAAAATACTTACATTTCCACTCTCCCTTACCACCCGTATCTTCCGATCGGATCTTTTTCGGTAGCATCCCTCAGAAACCGATATCTCTGTAGTATATCTTTGACGTTTCGACCCCAACGATTTTCCATAATCCCGAGTATTCGGTCAATAACAATTTGTCCTTGGGGACTTTCGTTGTATAATTGATGTTTTTATCGGATGTGCTTTCAATTTTAATAGTATCGAATATCCCAAGCCTCCGGTTTTGTCTTTTGTCTCTGTCGCAGTATATTTGCTAACTTTCAAGCTGGATATATCAGAAATTAATGCTGGGGTAGTTATCTATTTGGAAAGGAATTGAAAATACCATACAAAATGTGATTTTTGGACTGAGAAAAAAAGTCACTTTACTTATCACTTTTCCAGTTTTATTTTTAGTTTTAGTCCATCAAGTTTCACTTTTTTAGTTACTCTTTTGATTTCGGCTTCTTTAGCTCGTGTCTGCTTCTCTACCAAAAAATCTTTGTGAAGAGTGAACGTTAGTGCTTCCCTCTTTTTGGCTTTCCTGTTTCTATTGTTCAATCTGTCCTTGTTGCAGTCCGGAACAGGCCATTTTTTTCCTAAATTTTTTTAACCGCTTCTGTATTTGGAGAAAATGAAGTAGAATTAAGTAAAGGAGAGAGGTGATATGTTAATGATATTGGGTGAACTTCGACAAGAACGGTCTCGATTTGTTTATTATTTATAGATCCTGGATATTCATGCTGGAAGTCAGTCGTTTCTATATCCTCCATTTCCATTGAAGCATCACCTGTTCTATGATTGGGAATAGCTTCTTTTTCGATCGTTTTGGTAGTATTTGCTCCGTTATCGTAGACAGCAGAAATTCTAAGTCGGCAAATATGTTTCTAGTAATAGGATATATTCCAGTACATTGAAAGTCTTTTTGTGCAATATCCAATCGAGTAGTATGCGAAAAACCCTGTGCACTTAACCCTGCTACGGCATATTGCCTTGTTCTAGCACCAAGATAAGATCTTATCCACATAGAACAAGCTTCATTGTAGAATAATTTAAAAGGTTTCATGAATGTTCTATCCAGTGGCTGAATTATGTGCATGGTGTGAGGCGGAGTAATCAGCTCAGCATACTAGATTACTCGAAGATCTTTATGACTGCTGAGTCCGTCCAAAATTGGAAGCAGCGTGCTAAATTTTGTTAAGTGGGTATTTTGTACAACATGCTTAAGCCATGTTAGAAATACGTAGCGGTCTATCCAACCATTGGTTTGTGCCACTCCAATTGCTACATTTGGTGCATTGGCCATTAACCTATCTTGCCTCATAAATATAAATAGTGGAAGGATGAAGGTATATGTGACATTCACACAAGCCATAACGGTAACATTATTTCCTCTTTCAGCTAAAGTCATTTGTCCAGCATGTCTTTTTCCTTTTTGAGACAATACTTTTTCATTTTTATGGACACATGAGCTGCCGGTCTATTCTGCATTGAATTTACGAGATGGAGGGAAATTGTGAGTAACCATAATAATTTCAAGTTTGTCGAAACACAGATTAAGTTCTGGTCTTATTGAATCCAAGATAGTAACCTCTAGCGACTGCGATGACAGATCCAGGTGGGGCTTTAAAAATCTATAGTAAAAATCCTTTCCTGCACTTTTGGCATGAACATTGAAACTGTGGTCAATTTTTAAATTTACTGTCAAATTAAAAGCAAGCTTGACAAATTTTTTTCTTGTAAATATCATTAACCTACTGTCTTTCTTTGACATAATCAACTAGAAGGTTTTCATATTTGAAAGGAAGCGTAGGTTAATACATTGCAATTTTAGGTTTTGTTACTATTTCTATTTAAAGCTATAACTCGTCTATGTAAGGTAGTTGTTGGTACATTGAATCTTTCGACCGCATCTCTTATCGCGTGGTGTACTTCGGTTACGTATTTTACAACTCGAACAAGGTTCTTCAGCCCAAGAACCACGATTAGTCATCCTGCCTTTGATCTTCGGCATCCTGTAATAAAAATATAAAACATTGATGTTCATTGTTCCAGGGTACCCGAATTTAATATGTTTCGGGTTACACGAATTGCAGAAACATATTAGCTTACCCTGTCCGTATACTGAAACATCTCAAAAAATTTGAGCGAATAATAAAAATTGCGTGAAAAATTTATTATGCTGAATAGCATCGTACTCAGCAGCGTCACCAACATGAGATTTGACACTTGTTATTGACTTGTAAACGTGCATCCAGCATAGACGTTGTACTACCAGTCGAAAAAAAAACGTGAAATATTATATTGTCCTGTGCTACCCGATGACTCGAGGCACCCGATTCTACTTTATTACTCTGAAACTAAAGTTTTAAAAACAAACTAGTATATAAATTCTACTATTATTGTGATCTAGATTTTTTTGATGTTGGTTTGAGTAGTAGCTTGATTTCAATTACATAATGCAATAAATCTGGTTAGTCACATCGTCCATATTCGTAAAGTTAGACAATAGACTTTAGTCAGCAATTAAGGCATTGCATTTCCTTTTTCATCTTGTTCCCGATTTAGTAAGGTGCCATTTGTAATTTATGTTCAGCATTTAACATGGTGACTTATTGACACACATAAACAGACGCTTCTGGTTACAGTTTTTCTATTGTCGTTATAAACAATGTATGCAGCTGCAAAAGATTACAAGGGTCATACAAAAAGTTATAATCAAAACAAGAAGAAGTTATTGAAATATTGAAAATACATTTATTTTAAAATCTCAAACAAGATTACGTGATTGATAAATTGAAATAATTCATGAAAATATATACAGAGTTGAAAATAGAATGTTTGCGGCTTGCTATTCCACAATGACAGATTATTAAACAACACACGAGAAATATATTCGATACTCGAAATTGCTTGTTTAAAAACGTTATTCACACAACTAACTAATTTAATTAGATATTTTTAAGTTTACAAGTGAAAGATTGACAAACAACTGAGCTACAAAAATATAATTCTAATAATGTAAAAAATGCAGAAAAAACAAGTTTGCATGAATATGATGATATGAGAATCTGCTAACGTTGGAGGTTCCATGGGAAACGGCGATATAATTCCTCCCTTAGAAATTTCAACTCTGAGGGTTAGCGAGGAAGTTGAACAGATTACAGGTCCATTGGTTGATCTTCTTTTTTCTTAGATTTGAATTGTGTCGATAGTTTTCTGACAATGATACATCTTCCTAGTATGAGCAATAGACAATAAATTATAAGTATCCATATGCTGGGAGTGTGGTGTATTTTCTGAATTTTTAACTCTGGGTCATTTTCAAGAATTTTGATTTTAATTTCGTTCACGTCATCCAGGTTGATGTCTTGCAATTGAATACTGGTAGGAACGTTTAGTATTTCCAAAGCTTTGACTTCTAGTTCAGGAAACAAGATGAGTTGGCTTGAGATTTGGATGTCGTGTCGATTTAGGATTTTGGTGACCTAGGTTTTTATTAGGTATCCTTTTGGTATTTGTATAAGGTATGTATTTTTGACTGTTATGGTTTCGGCTTGATCTTGGCATGTCAGTATAATGGTTTCTTGAAATGGTTATACTGCAATCCAATGGTTGGTGTTGTCCAGACATTGGAAAAACGTTTTGGGGATGGTGGTTCTTGACTGTTGGCAAGTGGAGGTGTTTATTATATTTAGTAGTTCCACTTCGCACAGATTTTCATCTTTCATCGTCTTGGAGGTCGGTGTACTCGCAGAGATGTAGTGTTGACGTATACAGCTCCAGACAAAGTTTGCTCTTGGATGCATTTTAAACGTTATTTTTTGTTATATACGAGTATATTTTATTTGGGATAATTGCTTTAAATTAACCTTCCTTTCTACTGGGGGTAGGGTACAAATGATAGTAATCAAAATTCTGAGAATTCGTTATTAGAATCTGTAATATGTAAGTTATTTTACCATTTAATATGTAATAGTTAATTTTTATGAATTTTTCAAATAGCAATATGTTTAGCAAAGTTATTTCTATAGGCAACTGACCACCTTCTAACCTTTTTCGTAGTTGATATAATCCATTATAAAAGTCAATTGTTTTAATTATACTTGGATGCATGATTCCTAGCTTCAAAAATGTAATTGATATTTCAATACCTTGTAATATTGAGATAATTATTTTCAGCATGTTGATAATTTTGTTAATATTATCTTTAATGAACATCGCATGTTCTCGATAGACGCTTCCTTCAACAATTAATGCAATTTGTTTTAATTTTGATTCTAAAAGTTTTTCGTTATTGGTTAAATCAATTAGGTCATAACTTTCATTATCATGTGTTTCATTTTCATTTATATTATAATCTTCGTTACAAACATTATTACTGGAAAAATTTGAATTAAAATTTTGAAAAGAGGGACCAGGTTCTTGGCATTCTGTATTGAATAGTTCTTCTGACACAAAATTTCGTGTTCGTTGATTTTGGTTAAATGGACCAGAAAAATTTTGATTATTTCGAGTCGAAATATTCGTGCCTCTATCAAATGTATTACGAGTAGAAACACACATAGGAGTGGCTTTTGGCAAATTTTGATTTTGTTGTTTGTTCGGCTTAAAAACAATAACATTTCTGTTGTGATTAAAAACTTGTCTTGTTTGTTATAACTTGCCTACTGAAATGTTTGAAATCCAAAACATCTGTATGTGCCATTTCAACAACCTTGTGATATGGTTACCTAGTTTTAGCTGTTCGTGCTACCATGTACCTACCCTCCGGCGTGAATACATCCACCTGTCTACATCGAGCCTCTATGGTAGAGTGTACAGAATCAGACTCCATCTCAGAGTGCCCTTATTCTATAAATTTTTGGTTTATTTCCGTTATGTTCAGCCGTTCTACAACTTGGAAAAACATTGCAGACACAATTGCATCATGATTCTGGCCGGATGCAGTTTCAGAATAATAAGTAATTTCATTTTTTTCCTCCAATGAAACTAAGTGTTTCCACAAACAAGTAGCAATTTCTGATGCTCCCTCCGAACCTTCATGCCACATGTAATTTGTAGCTTGTCCAAGAGACATATCATACAAAGTAAAATTGTACGTTTTTAGTTTTTTTAAATAATACAGTTGCCCCACCTGTAAATTTAGGGTTAACAGTATTTTTTCAAGATCCATCGTGAAACATTCGAACAATGGATCACTTTTAGCTTTGACTTTGTCGATTTTCTTATGATCACTTGCCTCTTCCTTGCGAATGAGGTGGAGGTTGGATTCTTCTCCACTTTATTTCTTAACTTCTGCCAACTTATTTTTATATTGAACACAAAAATCACATTGGTCTTTTTTGGGACATGAAATCCATAGTTTAACTCGTTTGTGAAAACTGTCTTATACAAACTAGCTTTCTCAGGTTCAGTATTATGGTCCTTGCAGTATTCTACGTAATCTAGGTAAAGGCATGTCTCACTCAATCCTGATGGTAAATATTTTGTCTTACTGCTACTCCGACAATAGTGAGAATCAACCACAGGCAGGGATTTGATGTGGTTCCTAATTATGTTTCTAACTTCATCTGATCTTTTTGTTGGGAGGCTCTATTTTACCTCTATGATCTATATACATGAGCCCTGTAGTAGACATTTTTTCAATTGCTGTTCGAATTTCTTTTCTGAGATGTCATAGGTCCCCAAAAAGAATCTTTTACAGACTTGACGCTCCTCCCCATCACAAGTAATCGTGTATATCAAGGTACCCGTGCGTCTGTTAGTATCTCCCATGTACCTTCTTTTTACAGGAACACATTTCACTCTTTTACCAATGAATGACCATCTAGATATTTCACTGTCCAGAGTAAGGTAATCAGCCAGCATTTGTTCTCGCTGCTTCACTTGAAATGTTGCTGTACACTTGTAGTGGCATTTGCAGTTAATTTCTTTAACTTCATTTTCAGATCTGGTTTTGTACTCACTACCAGCAATTCTCAAGTTTTTTTGATTATTCCTCTTCCACTTCTCCGGATTTCGTTTGCATTTCCTTCTTAATGATCCTTCTGATGGAAAATTTCCGTCAGTAAAAAAATACAGATTATCTCAAGGAACCAAAATATATAATAATTGGTATATTTATGGACGATTTAAAAAATTTAATAATCAAATCTAAATAGAAATCAATGTTCTATAAAATACCTTGAGAAGTTGGAGCTGGAGTCACATTAAGAAACTCTGGTTGTTGGGATTGCTCATTTAACACTTCAGACTCTTGGATATTTGGCTCGGACATTGAATGTCATAGTCAGCTTCGATTACGAATCAACTATAAAATATATTACCTTCAGTTCTCGTGATGAGAACATTATTAATTTACTTTTATTTTGATTGCCCACGAAAATCGTTATAATCATGAATTTTCATCTGCAGCCTTGAATTTTCATCTATTACAGTATTCTCATCAGTACCTGAAAAAAATTATTGTACATAATAATTTCACAATGTATACGCTAAATTTAGGCCTGACTATATTTAATGCAATAATATTGGTATAGTTAGTATTAATGCTCAGAAAGACTGGAAATAATGTAAAAATCAGCGTTTCCGTATTCTCCATTTAACTCGGCGAGATCTTCTATATTCATCTCAATCTCTGAATATCCATCTTTTATGTTAACGGCATCAGCCCCTGTAAAATAGTTGGGAGATAACAAAACAAACTTTCGAAAGTTCCACAATTTTTTTCACTCCTCGCCTAAATTATTTAACTAGTTCCATCTATAATTTATTTTGTACCCTGTAACGACACATTTTACATTATTATGGGCCCTTCATAAAACTGTTCGCTTACCATTCAAGTTAGGTTCATCTAAAGCTTTAAAAACCGTTGCAACCATTCGTTTTCCACGTACACCACTCATTGTGATAATTTTTATCAGTTGAATCACTATATTCCACAAAGAACAGGACACTTTAACACTTGAAAGTAACCACTAACGGATTGTACAGAAACTCACAAACAATATTTACGTCTTCGTTGTTTGCCGCGCAAATTATGAGAGACCTAAGTTTGTTGTCAAAAGACGTACACAACACATACGTATTTTGACTCCTAAAGTAAATAAACTAACAGCAAGAAATTACTTTGGATGCCAACAGAGTAATGCTACATGCAGTTATTGACTATTTTATGATATGTGTATTAAGTCCAATGGAAATTAACGATAACTTTAGAAGGTAATTTATTTTGGGTTACTTCTATTGACCACAGAATTTATTGACAAAAATAAAGTTATTTTGTATACTTATCTCATTTTCACGAAATTTGTGTATTACGCCTATTGACTTCCAAGACGACGAAGTAATAAATTAGATAAAAATAATTTTTCTTGTTGGCTGTAAAATTCACCAAGAATGTAGACTTTGTAAATTAAAAACAATAATATTAAAACTTTATCAGGTAATTTGAGGTTATGGTAGAATATGTGTATAAGTATATACTACTTCTGGAACAGGAACAGGAACAAGAACAAGAACAGGAACATGAACAGTATCAGGAACAGGAACAGGAACAGGAACAGGGACGGGAACAGGAACAGGAGCATGAGCAGGAACGGGAACAGGAACAGGAACAGGAACAGGAACAGGAACAGGAACAGGAACAGGGACAGGGACAGGGACAGGGACAGGGACATGAACAGGAACAGGAACAGGAACAGGAACAGGAACCGGAACCGGAACAGGAACAGGAACAGGAACAGGAACAGGAACCGGAACAGGAACAGGAACAGGAACAGGAACAGGAACAGGAACAGGAACAGGAACAGGAACAGGAACAGGAACAGGAACAGGAACAGGAACAGGAACAGGAACAGGAACAGGAACAGGAACAGGAACAGGAACAGGAACAGGAACAGGAACAGGAACAGGAACATGAACAGTAACATGAACAGGAACAGGAACAGGAACAGGAACATGAACATGAACAGGAACAGGAACAGGAACAGGAACACAAACAGGAACAGGAACAGGAACATTAACAGGAACATGAACAAGAACAGGATCATGACCCGGGACAGGAACAGAGACATAAACAGGTACATGATCGGGAACATGAACAGGAACAGAAAGAGGAACATGAACAGGAACAGGAACAGTGATAGGAACAGTGAAATGAGCATGGACAGGGACAGGAACAGTGACATTAACCGGAACGTGAACATTAACATGAACATGAACCGGAACAGGGACAGGAACCGGAGCAGGAACAGGAGCAGGTACAGGAACAGGGCAGGAACAGGGGCAGAAACAGGAACAGGAACGGCAACATGGTCAGGGACATGAACAGGAACAGGAACATGAACAGGGGCAGAAACAGGAGCAGGAACGGCAACATGGTCAGGGACAGGAACATGGACAGGAACATGGACAGGAAAAAGAACAGGAACAAGAACAGGAACAGGAACAGGAACATGAAGATGAATAGGAACAGGAACAGGGACATGAAGATGAACAGGAACAGGAACATGAACATGAACAGGAACCGGAACAGTAACATGAACATGAACAGGAACAGGAACAAGGACAGGGACAGGGACAGGGACAGGGACATGAACAGGAACAGGAACATGAACACGAACAGGGACATGAACATGAACATGAACATGAACATGAACATGAACATGAACATGAACATGAACATGAACATGTACATGAACATGAACATGAACATGAACATGAACATGAACATGAACATGAACATGAACATGAACATGAACATGAACAGGAACAGGATTTGGAACAGGAACAGGAACAGGAATCAAAATACAAAAATGTTGCGATGAATAGTATCAGAAATCCATGAAAATAAAACATAAAACAATGAAACGGGGTGTTGAAAAAACGCAATCAAAATATAACTGTCAAACTACTCGTCTGTAGGTGGTCCATTAGTTTACGAACGCCTTTTATTAGAGACTAATGCTTAACTGAGGTTGGTGGAACCGAATTTTGACCTTAATCACTCAATAATAGGTCGTTTTCTTAATTGGTAAATAAGGTGACGTTTGTTGGTTTAATTGAGCTTGGTGAAACCCAGAAAGTAACTTAACAAGACAAAAGTCACTAATAACCAATTAAAGTATTTAATTGAGATTGGTGAAACCGGCTATTTAATGCTGAAGTTAATTTATATTTTACTATACGGGATGTCCCATCATTGCTGGGACACAGAGCTACCACGTATAGTATAGGTAATAAGTCGATTGGACCCAATTTATTTATAAACCAAAATGTACCGTTTGCCCGTGAGAGTTCAAAGTTTACATAAAAAACACATTTTTCTATGAAGTTCAGAAATTAGTGAGATATATTGAATGAAACTTGATAAAAGTACCTTTTAGGCGATGACTCTCATCTCGGTAAATAAATAAACCCAAAAGAAATTGTTAAAACCATCCTCGCGCCCTGACATTTTTGTCAGAAGTCTTACGGTTGGTATACGGTACTTAATTTTTTTTTACTACACCCGTGTTATAACAATGCACTTATATGCCCATAATCCGTTTCATAATGATACCCTTTACGATACAGATTTTTCATTGCGAAACAGATTTTTCATTACGATACAGATTTTTAATCAATAGAAACCCATAATTTTCCAATCAAACATGCTGTGCATTAGACGTTTATCCTAGGTTCCTATGTAACTATTTTAGATGTCAAAATCAGTACGTATTAAATTTTCGTAGATATCTAACTAAACTTCGATAATTTATCAAAATGTCTGATATCAGCGATATAGAAGAATTACCATCGACTCCTCCACACATTTTGCCCCAAAAATCTTTAGAAAGTGTACGAAAAACTTTATCAACGGTTTATGGACTGGAGAAATACAAATAAGATTTCAACATTCTCCGAAAATGTTTTAATTGCTTATTTTCAAGAATTGATGGAAACTATGTAACCATCTAGTACACGGACACATTATTCAATAATAAAAACCAGTGGCGGCTCGTGGTTAATTTTATAAGGGGGTCATATGTGATGTGACCAAAATCTTAAAATACTGAACGACATTGACCAGTCCCCCGGAGGCCTATAAGCCGTGGGCGGAAATTTTTCGAAAAACCATGCCCAGAAATCGTTAAAATCGCTAAAAACGCTAAAGTTGTGGAGTTCTTTTCCAAAGCCAGAGAGGCGAAAAAATTTTTTGGCCACGCTTGTTTTATACAAAAATAATGCTCTCTTAAAAAACAACCACATTTCATTCTTTTCTATACATATTTAATATGACAAACTTAAATTAAATGATAATTAATCTAAATCTTTTTAAAATTTAAGTGAAGCCTTCGATCTTTTGTATTTGGAAAGTGATCAATAACCCTTTCTCTTTAATGTAGAAAAACATCTTTCCCTTCCTACAGTTGTCATTGGTAATGTACATAAAATAGTCAACAATTTTACAATTTCCGAAAAAGTTTCCGAGAGATTGTTATTAATAAACAATTGCAGCATTGGCACAGCTCCTGAAATCTTATTAAAATCGTCGCGTTAATAAATAACTTGAAGTTCAGTCTTTAGTTTTAAGTAATTAATACTAGAGAAGTTTTCTCTTATTGACTTAAGAATATCATCTGAAAAATTTATTTTATATTGTTCGAACTAGTCGCTGTAAAATAACTGGGCAATCACTAAATTATCACTGAAACTAAAGCGGTGGTTAATCTCAGAAATTATTATGTTGCAAACCTCCAAAGCAACTTGGCGATTTGAGTCTTCATTTTTCCTAGGTCTTTTTGCACCAAGTGTTGAAGAAGATGAAGGTGCTTCGGGAAATATTTCATTTAATAAAATATGGTCTCTGACTTTTTGAATTGACATTTTATTTGAGTCTATATTTTTTTTCACCAATATCACGTCAATACCCTGTTTTAGAAGTTTATTGAAAAGAACTTCACAATTAGGCATTATTAAATGGAAAAAATTTAGCCAGTGCAAAAAAGTTTTTAATCTTATTGCTTGATTAATTGTATTTGAGTCTTCTTCAACCTCAATTATCTTTTCTATTGAAGCCAGAATATCAGCTTGATACAAAAATACGGTTTCCACACAACGCGTATTAAAATACCACCTTGTCGGTGCCGCTCTAGGTAAACGTACTTTAACAAATTCATCGAGAATCGCTGTACGTTTTGGAGATCGACTAAAAAATGTGGAAAATCCCTGTAAATTGGCAAAAAAAACTTTAACATTTTTATTCTGACTTGCTGCTTTTTGCAGAATCAAATTACATTGGTGAGCATAACAATGAATAAAATTTGCGTGAGGATATCGTTCTTTAATTTTTTTTGTACTCCACCTAATCGACCACTCATAGTAGAAGCTCCGACATAACTCTGTCCAATTAAATTTTCCGGGGTTTTATTAATTTCTAGTACCTCTAATTCTTTAAAAATTATATCCGATAAATGTTCGGCTGTGGTGCCGGTAGGATTTACAAATTTTATAAACCTTTCGTGAACGACACCGGATAAAATGTACCGTATAATAAAAGTCATTTGAGTGTTTTTAAATGAAACTCACGGTCTCTAGTTAATTCCACAATATAATAAAAGTTATTGAAAATTCTAAAAAAATGACAATTGTTTCGATAAATCAATATAATCGTCAGAATGACAGAAGTTACATTTCATTTTATGCCTACCTGATGTTTAGTAGTTATTTTTGGCTAGACCAAGAAGTAACCTAACTTGTGATTGGCTTAATATATGTTTATAGAAAAAAGAAGAAGATGTGATATTACAAATATTGAAGCTTAGATATTATTAGCCCGATGGTGATATCCTGGATATCTTTTTCCAATTAAGATCAGTATAACTGTGCAATGATATAGAAAACTATATATATATATATATATATATATATATATATATATATATATATATATATATATAACTACTAAACATCAGGTAGGCATAAAATGAAATGTAACTTCTGTCATTCTGACGATGATATTGATTTATCGAAACAATTGTCATTTTTTTAGAATTTTCAATAACTTTTATTATATTGTGGAATTAACTAGAGACCGTGAGTTTCATTTAAAAACACTAATATGAGCATATTCCATGAAGTAAGGGTCGAGACAGTCAAAGTCATTTGAGTTCTGTTCGGGCTATCAGTAGTTTCATCCACCTGGACTGCGATATATTCGACTGACTGAATCTCCAATTTAAGTTGTTCTTGAGCCACCGATAACATTGAATCATGTAATTCATTTTGTACAGTTTTAGAAGTACCCTTAAAAACCGTAGCCTTACCCAAGTATTTTTTGAATATTGGATCCAGCTCTGAAACAAAATTTATAAGTCCACGAAATATTCCCGGGTTTACAGAAGATTCTGTCTCGTCGTGCCCTCGCAATGCAAGTTCAAACGCCCCACAAAATTTCACACAGTCAATTATTTTATTTATAATATATCTGTTTTCCGACACATTTTCATTAAAAATGCTTACCGATTGTCTATAAGCATTGTCTAATTTAGAACGAATATCCACAGTACCGATTGTAGCAAAACCCATGTCACATTTCATATGGTCTGCCGATAAACTAGGTTTTTTTTATTTTCTCTTTTAAATGTTTTAAGTCTTGGACACCGTTGTTACATCATAAAGAATTATTCGAAAAAAGCAGACAAACGAAACAGTAAAATGCATCACTTACTTCACATCCGCAAATCCAATCAGACAAATCATACATAGACCTGCGAAAATTGCGATGAACTTCTTTATTCTTGTCCTTGCTAGTCTGTTTAATTTGCAAATCTGGAAGAGGACGACCACCTTCCTTTAGTTCTAATAGTTTTTTCAAAATTTAATTCACTTTTTGTTTTCAAATCTTGAACCATTTGCACCACAGACATGATAAAAAGCGTAGAATAAAATAACACAAAACAATTAAAACACAAGCCCTCAAAAAAACGAATCAAAAATCAAAATATTAACAATAACAACGTATTACATCAAAACACAAATCTTATTTGACTTCAAAATGATCTCCTTTAAATCAAAATATAGCGCAGCCTGCCAACCCCTCTACTCATCTCTTTTCTAAGCGTGTAATAATCGAACGACGTAAGTCGATTCATCATCGATATTAACCTGGGCTTTTGACCCAACACATGTAAACTTCGGGTGTGTTTGTTTCACGTTACGAAGATTGTCAACGTTCGGCAGATTCCGTCTCCATTTAACGCGTTGAGGTCATCGATGGACACCAGCCCGTTTTGCTATTTTGAATTTCGCAGAGATGTAGGTACTCGCCGCGAAGTAACGTTTACACGGTCGTCTTGAAAAACGTCTTGAAACATTTTAGATAAATTTTATTTTTTATTTAAGAGAAATACTTAGTATTAGTATTTAATACTATACTATATGTATAGTAGGTATATTGTATTATTTTATATATCTATTTAAATATTTTTTTAAATTATTTTATAATGGAGAAGCCGCCACTGATAAAAACGTTGGTAAATATAAACCATAATATAGACATTTATTAAAGCGAAAGTCCGAAGGATATGTTGGAAAAAGCAAAAATATTTTCACCTGAACAAATAAAAAAGTTTATCTACGAAGTACCTGATGAATGGTTTTTATTTTTAAAAGTAAGTATCTTTCTAACATTGCATTTTTTAAAAAATTTCATGATTACATTTTCCATTCGACCTATGCATGATACGTATATCCTATTAATTTTGAGCAAATTCAAAAACCGATCTCGTGGCCAAGCGGGTTAAGTATGAGTTCCGGGTTCGAAACCAGCCCGGGTCATCCTGCTTTTTTCTCCTTTTTCTTTTTTCTCTTTATTTATTGTTGTTGTTTGTTTTTAGGTAGCAATGATTTTTCGAATAATGGGAGTATGTCGAAGGCTTGAACTACATGACCTAAAATATGAAATGTCAAAGATATGAATGGAATCTTAATTGTTAATGTGATAGAAACTAAAACAAAAGTACAAGGAACATTTACAGTTACCGGCGAATACTACGAAATTAGTAAAAAACATATGAATCTACGGCCTAAAATTTGCCCCACCCCATCTTTTTTCGTTAATTATTTAAATGGAAAATGCACAATTCAAAACATTGGTATTAATAAATTTGGTGATATAGGGAAAAAATAGCAACATATTTAAATTTATATACAGGGCATTGTTTTCGTAGGACATCTGCAACCGTATTAGTAGATGCCGGTGATGATAATACTACATTAAAACGCCATGGTGGCTGGAAATCCAATTCAGTGGCAGAAGGCTACATTGAAAATTCGGTTCAGAATAAAATCAGCATTCCCAATATAATATTTAACTCTATTGAGACTAGCAATAATGAAATAAATGTAAATATTCCTTCCACTTCCAGATCAGCGGGACCTGGAATAAACGTTTCAAACTGCACAATAAATAATCTTAATATTTTTAAGAAATCGGATTAATTACAATTATTATATGTTGAATATAAATACAAATAAAATTTTTATAGTTGTCTTGTATCTATGGCAATACCAATACCCGAGGTATTGATTACAATTTTGTCGATTTTTTTTATAGAAATACGAATAATTACTGTTACCTATTGTGTTCAATAAAAATATAAAATTTATGGTTTTTGATTATTTATCGGGTGTAGAAAAAATAGCGTATGCAACTCTCATGTAATGGTTATTAATACACTCGCATAAAACATACGAAACTCGCCTTCGGCTCGTTTCGTATCCCGGTTAATGCTCGTGTATTAATAATCATCATCACATGATCGTTGCATAATATACTATTAGCGAGAAAACTGGTTCATTATCTTCATTTTGCTATTCATGTAAAAATTTGATATTCACATAGTTCCGAACGAAAAAATGTTTTCTTGAATAATACTAACAGATATTCCTATTACAAGTTTAACACTATAATACAAAATTTAATTGGCAGTTTTATTAAACTTTTTAATATTAATATGTTATTTTCAGTTCTCTGTAGACCTATGAAAATTTAAATGGTTCATTATCTTCTAATAATGTACCGATATGCCAAGTTTAATTAAATTCTGAATGCAAATTCTAAATCCGGTAGTACTACCTTAAACTGATTTCATTTTCAATAAAGTTTAAATTTTTAATTATAGATCTTTGTTGACTCTGTACAATAGCGTACAAATAGAACAGCAAAGTTAAACAAAAGGTGAACATTCTTGTGAGCACGGTAGCCATATAATCAGTTTAGGTTCAACAATTTCCTCCAACTGACATTTTAAACAGTATTGGTGCAATCGATACGACATTACCAAAGGTAAATGTTTGTTTGGATTGCTGTTTTGCGGCGAAATCAAAAAATTTACTTAGCATAGCAATTAGTTTACTAAGAATAAATTGCGGGTAAGCGCGGTATAGACATTGATAGTAATTTCGCTTTGTAATGGGTAAAAGTGAATGTTGTGTATTGAAACTGATTGATGAAAGACTTTTTTATTAAATAAATTCATGCATTCATTCATAGATTTTCTTAATTCTATTATTGATTGATTGGAAGATTTGAAGACAGTGAGATTTTGGAAAATTAAAAAGAGGAGAAAAAAGAAACGAAACTGATGTAAATTATTATGTATTACATCAATATCGGCCTATGCAAATATAAAAAACACAATATAAAATAAACGGTTTTAAAGATTAAAACTAACTTCTCCGCATCTGTGAGATGCCCTGAACAATATTCTATCATAAAATTGTCACTTGTATACACTTGTGGGGATGTATCGTGCTAAGAAACCGAAATTTCTCCAAAAATGTAGTATATCTGGATTTATAGGACCCGCTGTACTCGCTCTTCTTCTTCTTTCGGTTCCGTCTTCACCTTAGTGAAGGTTGGTAACAATCTCGGCGAACTGGGTTCGGTTTTGAGCAGCTCGGAATAAGGAATGTGAGTCTAGTCCGGTCCAGTCTCTTATGTTTTTCAACCACGAATGTTGGCGTCTTCCTATACCTCGTCTGCCTTCTATTTTGCCTTCCATTATTATTTTCAGCAGCCTCATTCTATCACTCCTGATTACATGTCCCAAGTATGCGGTTTTTCTCTTTTTTATGTCGACAACTAAGTCTCTGTCCTTACCTAATCTTCTCAGAACTTCTTCATTACTGATGTGGTCTGTCCAGGGTATTTTTAAGAGCCTTCTATACACCCACATTTCGAAAGCTTCTAGCCGCCTTAGTGTTTCGGCCTTTAGGGTCCAGACTTCGGATCCGTACAGCAAGACGACACTCGCTCTAGTCAGCTAAAAATCAATAGGGACACCTTGGAAAATATCCAATTATAAGATTAGTCACTTATATACACTCCGGAGGCTGTATCGAATTTTCTCCAAAAAGGACCAAAAATGTGACACTTCAGGTACCATAGCACCCATTGTACCAGCTCTGCTGAGCTAAAAATCAAGGCTCAGCTATGAGACGTCCTGAATAATATTCAATCATAAAATTGGTTACTTGTATACAGTCTGGAGGCTGTATCGTGCTAACAAACTGAAAATTCTACAAAAATGACAGAAATTTGGTACTTCAAGTACCGTGGCACCCGTTGTACTGGCTTTAGTGTGCTGAATATCAATAGAGCTCATCTTTGAGACGCCCTGAATAATATACAATCATAAAATTGGTCACATGTATATACTCCGGAAGCTGTATCGTGCTAACAAACTGAAATTTCTCCAAAAATGACAATAATGTCGTACTTAAAGTACTATAGCACCTGTTGTACTGACTATGGTGAGCTGAATATCAATAGAATCCATCTGTGAGATGTCCTGAAAAATATTCAATTATAAAATTATTGACTTGTTGCACTCCGGAGGCTGTATCGTGCTAACAAGACATGTAACGAAAAGTGGCCGACGACAACGACGACGACGGCGACGACGACAACGACGACGACGGCGACGACGACGACGAGACGACGACGAGACGATGACGACATACACACAGGATTTTTTTCTATAAACCGTTTTTTCGTGTTGTTCATGTTAAAAAACGTGGAAATAACTAAAAAAAAAATTCAAAATTCTTACTTTTTTTATGGTAAACCAATACTTTTCTCGCATATTAGATAGGTTGGGTGGAAAAGTAAAATACACCAAAAAATTAATGTCACTGAAGATATGAAGAAAGCCTATTGGGATGTCGACGGAAATAGTTTGGGGGGGAGGGCAATACCCAGAAAAAATTATAGTTGATCAGCAAAAGAAACCAACTATAACTGAGAGCTGAATAGCAAACCAAGTGGCTAAAACATTTGAATTATTAATATATATTCAAAAAAACAGTGGGAGATCAAATTAAGGGTAACACTCATGAATGGCTACATTCTTGGGTGCCTTTCTTTTGCGATGTGGTCCATTACTCGTAGCACAAGTCGTACATATCTTACACCAGTCCTTCACATCGTCGGAGCTGTTTATCAAGTGAAACCTTTCACTATGAAGGGTTTTCTTCACTCCCAGATGACCTCCCGATGGACTGTCACGTAACTTTCTCAGTATCTCGGCTACTCTCGTTCTCGGGATAACTATCTGTCTTCTTTTCTCGGAACCACCATTGTTCTCAAGGATTCTTTTCAACAGGCCTTCTTCCCGGATATGAACGTCCTACTGAGCCCAATATGCCTTAAGTGTCGGTTAAAATCATGACACTTCTTGCCGGGTAGGTCACCGATTATCTTCCTTCCATTGCCCAATCTTCTTTAGGTGAGGATCATTCTCCTGATTTTCTCTCCTATCCCGGTGGATGACCATTCTTCGTTGACTACCGTAACTCTTGAAACTGCAACTTCCTCAGATTTCGACTTATTGCAGTGGGAATAGTCTACAGGGCATGACCGTCTAGGCAGAGTCGTCGTTTCGGCGATTCACATCAGTTCGGTGTTCGCCCCTCTCTAATTTCCCCTGTTGCTGGAGTTCTTGGGTTGAAGGAGTCCTGGGGCGCTCAGACGGGCTGCGTACGTGCTCTAGCTCGCCACACTTCCGGCGTTTGATCTTCTTCGACTTATTGTCTACCATACCTTTCAACAAGTTGACGATCTGGTCAAGTCTGTGATCGTCGCATTCTTCCTTCATGGTCCTACCTTTGTTTTACCGCGAATCATTTAAGACGTTCTTGTTTTGCAGGAATCGTAGGACACTTACACAAACTTCGTACATGCTCTAGCTCGCCACAATTACAGCACCTGATCTTCTTCGGCTTCTACTCTACCATACCTTTCAACAAGTTGACGATCTGGTCAAGTCTGTCATCGTCACCTTGTTTCTGCATGGTCCTACCTTTGATGTATCCCGAAGAAATCGTGGTTTCGTCATGTTTACGACTTCGGTTCTTCAGTTGGGATTGGTACTAATTCTCTAGATATTTTTGGCCATATCCCATGTCCAACCTCTTCTTCAGCTGCTCGAAGTCATCCGTTTCTTCAAGTGGTATCATCTGAAGTACATCTGAGGCATCTCCCCGAAGTGCGATGATTAAGTTTACTGCCTTCTCCCTATCGGACCAATTATTCACTCTAGCGGCTTCAAACTGTTTCACATAATTAGTCCACGATGTCTTTCCGTCGAACGTTGGAGCCTTGACTCGGTCAAAACTGCCAATATCTTCTAACTTAGGGTGTGTTTCTGGCTTGCAAGGTTTTGTTTGCTCGGTACTATTTTCTTCCGCTGGGTGTCTTAAGTTCTTAAATCTGTCATCTTTATTTCTAACTCCTTAATTACAATAAATACAAACAATTTTGTTAACCTAGTAAGTAAACTATCAGAAACAGAAGATGTTGGACTACTTACTTACTAACAAAGAAAAATATATTTGTATAACGTGTAACTTACTTACTGACCAATATGCAGAAATAAGCTTAGCAGAATTCAAGAAATATTTGAAGAAAAAAGGCATAACAATGATCATCTCAGCAGAAAACGCGCCGTTTTTTATTGGGAACAGAAGATTGAATCAAACATTAATTAACAAAATAAATGAAGAAATAAGAAGAAAGCTTAAGAGTGTGTTGATTAATACAGCTAGACTATACACTCAGTCACTGATTTCACACCAAAATATTGATTGTATGGTGTAGATTTTACAATTGTACCAAGTGAATTTGAAAATTAAATATCGGAACATAATTGGAATAGACACAACTTTGAAGAATATAATCAAATTGCATAACTACAATAAAAAATTATTTTACAAAAATTGAAAATATTTCGAATTCGACGTAGGAAACTGGGTGTATGTTGAAAATGGTAACAAACTCAACAGAAGAGAATTGGATCAACTGAGAATTGGACCATAGCAAATCAGAAAGAATCTCAAATTCCATATGTTTACTCTATATACATAAATGCCATAAAAAATCTGAATCCAAATTGTTCCATATAACTAAACTTATTCCAGTGACTACTGGTTAAGGGAGAGAAGAAAGTGAAGAAGATACCTCATAATCAAGAGAAAATTTCATAATCAATTTTCTTCCAAACCGTGAGAAATATAATAGTTATTTCAGATACAAGTGTATAAAGTAACTAGTGCACGAACTGTAGCTTTAAAGCGAGGAGTGCAATAAATAAACTTTTCACACGTTTGTCTTACAACATTTCATCTTCGAACGTGCGGCAATGTTTAAAGAAGAATTATGTAATGAATAAAATTAAAAATATTTTGTCCAGAGTGAATTGACAAAAAGGTTACTTATATAGCAACCAGTAAATAAATTACACAAATTATTTCAGTTGCCATTTTTATTTGAGGAAAAAGTTATCTGTCAGTGTTCCCTTGAACATCACAGAAAAAAATGTGTAATAGTGATAGTAGTGAACACTCCTTCCGATGTCGCGGCTATAAAATTTTCATATATTACCTCGGTTACCTCTCTTAATGAGACACCCGATACAGTGACAGAATTAATGAATTTATGCCATTTGGCTTTCCCACACTATATACATGAAAGGTGTTGAGTAAACATACGTTCAAGATTGATTTTTATAAAAACGAAGGTTTCATTAAGTGTCTTTAAAACCCATTTTCAATACAAGCATAAATCTTCTAGTGAACAATGCAAGGACAATATAAACCATTATCAGTATCTAACAAAGATCTATTATAAATTATGAAACGTTTAGTAAAAGACAACTATACAAGAGGCTGTTCTTAATATCGTCATTACGGACTGTCGTCAAGATGATTAAATAAAATGAGATTATAGTTTCTAAAAAAATAGCTATGAAAGAACATTTGTACGCTAATAAATAGGTTACTGAATAATGAGTGAAATCGTCAATAAAAGTGACAAAATAATGTTTGTCATCGATAGTGGGTGGAGTTATTGGGCCACACACAATTGAATGGACAATAAATAATAGTCTTTTATTATGAATTTTATCTTTGGCTTTTGCAAAAGGTAAATGCGTTTGTTTTCCATAAATACAACTTCACATACATCATGTGTGGGTTGGATTATTGCTAAATATTTATTGTCATTTCAAAATTCGATATTTTTTAGCTGTTAAAATTCTTCTTTGTTTAAATCACCTAAACGAGGATGCCAAAGTTTATAATTATTTAATGTCCTTTCAGAAGTAGCATTTGTTTGCATTTTTAATGGTTTATAAACCGTTTTTAATGGTTTATTAACTCTTATAGTAATTGTTATTAAATTATTTTGGAGCATATCTTTTATTATTGTTTCGTTGCCCTTTTTAATAGTCTTCGAACCATTTTGATTAAAAATAACAATAAGACCAGATTCTTGGGTACGGCGTACTGAAAGAAGTTTGTACGGGATGTCCGCAGCATACAGGACGTCGTCCAGAATACCAGTCATGCCATCTTCAGTTGTAACGTTGATGGTTCCTATTAACGTCACTGTAATTGAGGCAACAACCTTCGCAACTGAATTTTCAATCGTCCAACTGCTTCAATTTTGTAAACAAATTCGCTCGGTTCACTATATGGTCCATAACACCAGAGTCTAATATACATGTTAAATGTTTTTCTGATTGATTTGCCTGAAGAGCTGTTTCACTAAATTTAATATCAACAAACTCAAACACGAAACCGAAAGTAGAACACCGCATTTTTAATCTGGGCCCATAACCTATTAGATTTGTAATAGGAAAAGGGCATTCACAAATAAAACGACTGAATAAAGTTCATAAAAGTAGAGGGCCGTTTTATTGATTACTAGCTTTTGTCCACGACTTCGTCCGCGTGGTGTGCAACATAAGATATCTTAGAGGGTACAATTAGTGGTTCGCACGAGACCAACGAGACGAGATTTTCACAAAATCTTGTCTCGTCTCGCCGATGCAATGATAAGTCTCGTCTCAAGTCTCGTCTCGCAGCCTCCAGTCTCGTCTCGTCTCGTTTCTCGTACGAGAGTCTCGTAAAAGTATCGAAATCTCATCATTCATAATCTTATTGTTTCAGTGCAATAAGGAATACTTAAATACTTGCTAAAATATAAGAGTCGAAGAGAGAATTACAATTGTTGAAAAATAACATGTATTTGAAAGTAATACAACTAAAGAAAATAAAAACATAACATTATTTTATAAATGGAATAACTGAAAAAATCAAAGGTAAAAAACAGCCCTTAGCCCTCTCGGTTGCAAATGTTTTTGTTTTTCACCCAGACAACATAACAAACATCGTACAGATTCATTGTTGAGGCGATTTCGATGTTTTCTTATAGTTAATGCAGCACGTGAGAATAATCTTTCCGCCGGTACTGAAGTAGCCGGTATGCTTAAGAGATCACGTGCCAATTAACTTAGAATAGGAAATTCAGAAGCATGCATTTTCCACCATTGTAGTATATCTGTTTCTTTATTACATCGAGGCATAGAATATTTTTGAAGCTCTTGCATCCATTTTCCTTCTGCACGCGTAGGGTTTACTGCATACAAAACATCAAAATCAATTAAAAAATCTGAGTTTTCCGGTCCAGGATATTCTCGTTCCCTCGCTGCCGTTTTTTTCGTGCATTGTCCTTCTAAATCTTCTGATTGATTAAAATAGGCTTTGTAGATATCTTGAAATTTCTGTATCGAAGTATCTTTTAATTCTTGGCCCCATGTTGTCGTATCAAACGCTTCTAACTTATGCCGTGAATCGAGAATTAAAACTGCAGCATAAATCCAATTAGCTTTACGATAATGCTTTAATATTTTGTCTCTCGTAGCCTGAAAACTAACAATAAGCTGTTCTTCGACAGCGGTTCGATATACCTTTTGTTCTCAATATTATCTATTAGTATATTGATACATCCCACTATGCAAATAAATATTACAGTTATGTTAATTCAACATCACATTGTGATAATGTTCTTCCTTTTTTTCCTCTTGTTTTCATCACAAGCACATCTATACAACCGCTTATGCCCAGCTTGTGGCTGTTAACTTTTGTGATGTTTCAACTTAACTTCTCAGCGATGCTAAAGCGCTGCCTTTTTACATTACTGTGATGTTACTAAAACTTCCTCAAAAGGAAGTCTTTATAACGAACTAAAAACACCATTTCTGTTACATTCTGAAATGCCTTTCAACATCTTGTCGATGTTAATTCACTGTCTAAAAAATAACATCTTATCAATGATCTAAATGCGACATCTCAAAAACAATACATTCTCGTAGATGTTGTATGGACATTACATAAACCTCTAAACATTCTGGATGACATCCTATAGATGTTTCTGTGCCTAATCAGCAAATACAGGGTGAACAACTAAGAACGCCGGCTGTCGGCCATATTTAAAAAAATAGTCATAGTACAACTTTAAAAAAATACCTTCAGGAAAATGACCCTGAAAAAATGCTGGAAAATATTTTTGAGTTCCTAAAATATCTCCTATGGGGTGGAATGAACACTTAAAAACATAATACTGTGATTATCTCCAAAAAAGACATACTAAACGTATCCTAGAAATACAATGTTTGATATATTGTTGAGATTATGAAAAAATGTAGTTAGGGACTTTTTGTCTGTATTCTTCAAGTAAGGGGTGGGGGAAGGTTCAACCCAAACAACAAATGTCGTAATACTTTTTTTTATTCGACATCCATGTTTTTGGCTTCATTTGAAAGAGTTTTTCCTTTTTATTATGAAATGCTTAACAAAATTGCACAATTTTGTCAGCGCTTTGTGAAAAAGTCCACAATTTACCCATTTTTCTCGGAAATTTCAAATGTAATGAGGCATTTTTTAAATTTTGATGAAAAGGGGTTGAAAAAATAGGAATCTATTCCAAGATATAAGATTTACAAAATCAAATATAAAAATTAAAAAAATGCTTCAATTTACATTTGAAATTTCCGAGTGGATACAAAATTATCTAATTATGTTATCAATCTTATTAAACAGGAAAACTTTTAAATGCAGCTAAAATATATCGGTTAAAAAACGAAAAAGTTATACATTTGTTCATAAGTTTGAACCTCCCTACCCATTATTTGAAGAATAATTGCAAGAAATCTCCTTGATTAAATTTATTCATAATCTCATCAATATTTCAAAAATTGTATTTTTAGGACACCTTTAGTAAGTTTTTTTGGAGTATTATGTTCTCGAGTGTTCATTCCACCCCTAGCGGATATTTTAGAGACTGTAAAATATTTTCCAGCAATTTTCCAGGATCCCTTACCTAAAGGTAATTTTTTTGAAAGTTGTACCAGGATTATTTTCTGAGACGTGGCCTACAGTCGTTCTTAGTTGTTCATCCTGTACATTTAAAATAAAATAGCGAAAAAAATAATAAAGGATTTGAAACGTTTATTCACTATTGATGAACAGTACAGTAAATTTGAAAACAACAGGTACAAAATTAGAAGAAAAAATATATTGTCCAGCAATCCAACCTAAAAAAAATTGTGTAAGCATATTACATAACAAGTCTGGAAAGTGGAAACTATTGAAAACATTCAGTGAAAGCAAGAAATAAAAAGGGTATATTAATCCGTAGTCACCATAACGTAACATACTTTGAAACTGAATTAATAAAGTTTAAACGATACACATACATTACAGCTAGTCTGCAGAAAATGTATTAGAAAAGTTTTTTAATTATAATAAAACTAATAAAAATTTTACACCATAAAGATTACTTTTTTCGAGTGCCTCAACCATTCCATAACGTACACTTCAAAATACTTATCTGTGAAATGAAGGTGTTCTGAACAACAGCTAATAAAACAATTACTTTAGATCAAATTGTGCCCATGGAGACCTTTGATCGATCATCATAAACTACATCATACTTGATTTTCTGCCAATTGACTGGGATCCATTTTCCATGAGATACATGCGGGGTTCTTCAAATGAATAATAACATATTTTATTTCGAGAAGTGACTTTTCATGATTTACCTTCTATTCCATGCCCCACTCCATTTGGCAGGTAAATTCAGGTGTGCTATGAAAATTCATACTTCTTTTCTGTATAAAATAATATACTATTCTCATCTTGTTATTTTCATCCTGGAACAAATTGTATATTAACATCGTGGAATTGTAACTTAATGAAAACTAAGCATTATCAATACACTGTATACAAAAAAATCTACTCATGAAGAAGAGATATGAACACATCATCAAGTTAAATGAGTTTATAATTAATTGTATCCAATAGCTGTGTTTCTACAATAATAAATAATTGAATGCTGTTGGTTGACTGGAGCATTCAGTATCATAAGTTACATATTCTTCAACTAGATTAATATAGGTACCATTGTGAGGGACAACTACAGCTTATCTATTGTATTCAGTGAATTTTCAAATGAAAATGAGCTTTTTAACAGAAATTTCTGTTTTTAAAGTCTCTAATTGTTCGCAAGAATTGTTAGTAATAATGTTAAAATTTTCTAAACCTGCAAAACTATATTGATGGCTAAGACTACTACTAAAAAAACAAGAACTAGAGATACTTGATCCAATATTTTTTGTACTGTTTAATACAATGTTTGTATCAGACTATCTGAAATAATTACTCCCCTTTCATTACATAATTACTAACTATTTGTTTTGTATTTTATTTGTATAAGTAGCTTCTGAAACATCTTGAACATTGAAAACATTTTCTTCTAGATTTAAATATCTGGCTACATATGAGCATGTTTTATTATTAATTATAATATCTACCCTATTGCAATATCAAGTTTTTTGTAGGGTATAATGCATATCTAGGATTTGAAATATTGTGAATCTTTTTCAAAATATACTTACTAGGTAACTAAAATATTTAAAAAACCCCTATTTTGTAAATTCTATTATATAATGTTAGTGTACAATTCCGCCACCTGGAATTTCAATGTATAATAGCCAATTTAGCCAATTAAAGTATTGAATGAGTATTAAGTTTTAATAATTATGATTTTGGAATAGGTACTTACCGATAACAATTGTTGTTCGTCCATTATAACAAGAATTATAACTAAGTATAATAACTGTGGCTTAGTAGGAACTAACGAAAACGAAGACCACTTACTCAAGTGCTACTTGCAAAATATGTGCTTCCTGCAAATAAAGTATAACACATAACTGAAAACCATCCGCCATTTCATGCTTGTCATTTTTGTTTCTACAGATAACTACTGTATATTTCGTTCATCAGTTCCTCTTCTGTTTTCTTCTTTTTTATGTTACTGTGATGTTTAATATGAGATATTACTGAGAGTTTTATGAACTAACGTCGCACAGACGTAATAAGTACGATGTTAATAAAAATTATTTCGAAAGATGTAAAAGTAACTGCAACATGTGATCATCTTAGAAACATATTAATTTGTAATATAACACTAACGTTCTGTATGTGACATTAGTGAGAAGTATACAAATTAACATCGTATGAATGTTTCCTATAGGAAGTTACTAAAAAGATGTTCATAGGATGTGTATGTAACTGCGAATTAAAGTATTACTGTGTACATAAAAAATATGTTTTATTTACATGACATGGATGTTAATAGAGTTGGTAATAAAATTAAGACATCTAGGAGATATCATATTAACGGTTTAAATAAACATCACGAAAAGTCTCTAACAAGAACATCACAAAAAAAACTTGTTATGTTTCTTGTTTAGTGGGATACAACCACCATAGGTAATGTGACGTACTTCTCTCCTCCGAGCTTTTTGGAAAGAATTTGAAAGTTGACTAGTAATTTATGCACTTTTTCTAGCAGAATCCATTAATTGTCCATAAGAGCATAATGTTTTAAATCAACAACGTATTTTACATAGTGCATTAGAATTATCTTCAATTTCATCAACTTCGGCTTGCTCATCGACACTATCATCACTTAATTCTTCATTTGCCTCAGAATTCAGTTTCAGCAACAGAAACAAATTTTGCACGGCCAAATTAATCACGTGTCCAAAACATCGAAAATGGCAGTCCTCTACATTTAAATCGGGGATAAGTTGCTTTTCCTGTATGTTTTCCATGGACAGGAACAAAATCTAGAGCGATCGATTGCAATTCGCAATTGTCATCTATAAAATGTGTTGTAATTCCATGATAAGATCTGCCGCTAATAGAGTCAACATGTCGGTCATTCTTTGCTTTAGGCAGTCGAATCGTTACGTTGCTAATCTCAATTTATCCTTTTTTGGAAAATCCTCTCCAGATATTTTTGAGTATCTTCGTCATGGAAGAAATTAGAAGGTAAATATTTTTTTGCCATCCAATCAACAATCGCCATGTCAAAGTGATCCTTTTTTGGTTTCACTGATGTATTCTGAAAATAATAATATGTAATGTGATTAGACCTTTTAAAACGGACGGAAATGTAAATATAGTTATTTATGACACAATTGCTAATAGTTGCATTTTATATTGCGAAATAAGCGTTCACGAGTAGAGCAACTCCAGGAGCAAAATCAAATCACTTATAACAAATGTATCGTACAATATTCTTTGCCACGAAAGTATAATAAAAAATATTCAGACGATATTTCAACGTTTGATTCACTTTTTGCATTGTTGTTTTATGTTTTAGTGATGTTTTTCACATCGAGATGACAACTGAAAAAGAGCATATTTTGGTTGTCAGTGTCAAAATATCTATTTATGTAACCACCTGCGAAATGACACAATTTGTGTAATGCAATAGATAATTTTCTGCTTATTAGTATAGTAGTAGTAGTTAGTATGGCTGGCGTAGATTAAAATCACTAAAAAAACCAACGGCACCTGAAATATGGAATAACAATCCAGGCCCATATTTAAAAAATTATAGTTCTGAAAATACCGAAACGTTGTGAGTTGTGGGCCTTTTCGAAAATGCACCTTTTTAGGTTTTTCAAAATCTGAAAAACAAAATCTCTAAAATCACGCAGCAAGCGCCATTTAATATTTTATTACTAACTAAATTGTCTAAAGCTTCTCCCATTTACTCGTTCTCCTATCTCTTACATTACACTTTCCGAGATCGCAATATATCAATCCATTTTGAGCACACTCTATATCAAAATCTAAATGGCTAAAATTTAGAAAAGATTGTACCGTATAGCCGGTTCTCACATTATCTATCTCTTACAGTTTTAAAATAACAATACATGTAAGCCCAATTTGATACACGCAGTATTTTAATATTTCTTGAATATAGTTAATTCATTATCAACTATTGCAACAACTCGTATAAATCCAAAGGAGCCTCGCGATCCACGTGGACATATTGACGTGCGGCAAAATGCAAAATCTTTGGCAGTGAAGTTATTAATCATCATTTAAATGAGGTGTCGGCGTATCAAACGGAATTGATTGGTATTAGAAAGACTATTCACGCGGCGCTTGCCATGGCTTGTTAAACTTGTAGATTTTTTATAACGATAGATGCCGTCAGCCTTTTGAAAAAGTTATAGACTTCACTATTCAAAACAAAAATATGCTATAAATAAAAATGTGGTTTAACGATGGTATACAGCGTTAAAATAATTAAATTATTAAATTATCTAACAGCTTAGCTTCAATTGAGAATTCGCCGCAAACATATCGGGAACAGTGAGTCTGGAAGTACTTGCTCCTGCTTGTTGATTTTGTTCATTTGGATATATTTCGAAATATGCTTTTGGATGCTTAGACAAAGTGATTAGTGATTACCGTCAACCGATAACACCGGAAGAGGCTTTTAAAAGCAATTCTTGGTGTTATGCTTATACATTTTTATCAGAATAAATTGATTGAGCCAAAATATCCAGACTACGAAGTGAACTCACACGAGAGCATTTCCGCAAATTTCAGTGTTTGGCCTTGTGACTTATTTATGGTCATGGCAAAGCATATTTTCAAAGGGAATTGAATTCGCTCAAATTCAAACGGCAGATCATTGGGAATCAACGGTATACCTGGCACAAATACTGTTTGTCCCTGAGCAGACCCCGTGACTTCTATCAAATTCCGATGCAAGGCCTTAACTTGCAGACTTCTACCATTACAGAGTATTTATTGAATAGAACACCAATTTTTTACCTTCAAATGACTTTAGCAAAAGGTCATTGATTAATGCTGCTTGATCATTTGCTGGAGTTAAAATAGCTCTTTCAGAAAACCTTATCAGTGCTATATCGAGATACATTTTTCCTACGAGCTCTTTCACTCTAGGAACACTGCGCATAACTCATTAGGTATAACTAACATGCCATCTAGTTTTAGGTACTCGCCATTTCCAAATTTAAGTAGACGTTCTGAAAATTGTCCCGCAGACTCTTCCCCTATTAGGCAAACTCTCATGTTTTTAGTTAATTTAAAGGTTTTAATTGAAGGCCATTAAAATGATGTTTTAATGCACGCCTTAAGTTCATCGGCACGTGTACTTCTCGGAACTACCGGTAAAGTTTGACGAAAGTCTCCAGCAAATAATACTGTCATACCACCCATTAAAGTTTTGAGGTTCCTTATGTCTTGCAGAGCCCTATTTAAAGCTTCAATATCTTTCTTGTCTACCATAGTGCTTTCATCTCAAACTAATATTTTGGCTTGACGTATTATTTCAGCAAGATTGCGTTGCTTTTAAAAGTTGCAAATTGGTGTCTCTACATTAACCAAGTTAAGGGGCAATTTGAAGGCAGAGTGCGCTGTCCTACCTCCTTCCAATAACGTAGCGAAAATCCCAGAGGACGCGACGGCTAAGGCTATACTGCGAGTGCTTCTTACCTTTGCTAGGATTAAATTAATGAGATGCGTTTTATCACTCCCAACTTAGGCATCCAAGTATAAATCTTCTTCTCATCAACTCTTGAAATCACTTCATAGTAATTTGATTTTTGTTCTGCTGTCAGTGTATTTTCATTATAATTTACTAATTTTTATAAGGTAAGTATATCGTAGTTATATATACTCCTAACTCACTTCCTACAATTCTAGGCCCACATGGTCTTGGTAATATATAATCATCCAGGGCACAACCACCTAGTGCCAAACAATCTCTCTATTTCCAACAGACATTTATTAAATACATCATCCATGAAGTTCTCTGCGCTACCTTCTACTCGCTGTTGAATTTGTTGTTTAAAGTCTTCTGAAAGATATTCTTTAAATTTATCCCACATGCTAAAGGGATCTGATAATTGATAAAATACTAAAATAATTGGGAAAAGTTCTCCAATTTTAAAAGGAGATTCGCAGAGCGCTGCCTGTTGCATACCAATTTTGGTCATCGTCGAGGATGCCCAAAATGTTGCAGGCTAATTTAAATGTAGGTTGTACAACTCCATTTACAGTTTTTAATGCTGCATAGGATAAATGGGTCTCAAATTTCGTGAAGTAGCAAACGAAGATGGTAGCACTCTGTATTATTTGGGTGGACCGTGTATACTCTGCCCAGAGCTCGCTTTTTTTAACGCCTAGACATCTATTCACATCCGCTCCGGTTTTTCTCCTTTCAAATTGATTGTTCTTCCAACTGTAATATGCCGGTATTTCACAATAAAGTAGGCTTTACATAAATCGAAAAAAAGAAGTGAGTGTCGTTTTAGGTGGACTGGAAAATTTATCAGTCAAATTTTCTTGGTTAAAATAAACTCTTTGCCCATTCTCTAAGTGCAAGGCGAGAGGAAAATGTTCGTGAATCGAAAACCCAAGAATTCGCCAAACCGCTTCTGAACTGCTTATAAACCTGCCACTTTCGTATATTTTTAATTCATCTTTTCCAACTTCTAGTCTAACAGTAGCTTGATCTGTGCCCTTATTAAAGTATTTGCATATATATTTTATTGACTTCACTGAATTACAGTATTCCACATTCATGTGGGCGTTAAATGTTCTTAAGAGGACTGGATTAAATGGAAGTACCCAACGATTATCAAGTACCATAAAGGTTAACAGTAAAGCCACCCAAGTCTGGAGAACGTCTTTTATATTGTGGATAACCATCATCACCTGTCTGTGTTTCAGTAAGCAAAGGTTTAAGGTACCATTTACTGCAAGTTTTACTGTTCATACATGGCGAATTAAAGTATAAACCTCCACAAGGTCCGTGGACCATGTTACATTTTATTATTTCGTAAAGCTTCGCGTCTAATTCCGGGTTGGGTATATCAGCGCAAATAACATCATCAATCATTTCAGGAGAAATTCGATCGATTTGCCACAGGAGGATATGTATATGCGGAAAACCACGTTTTTGCCACTCCACTGTATAAAAGAAGCATCGAACTACCCCGAATAGTTTCATAAGATTTTCAACTTTCATGCGAAATAACAGAGCGATGATATCATGTCGATCGTGTGGTTTCTGCCCTGGAAGCAAACATTTTGAAATATCGTCCCATCGAGG
This sequence comes from Galeruca laticollis, assembly GCA_963921935.1. Lineage (NCBI taxonomy): Eukaryota > Metazoa > Arthropoda > Insecta > Coleoptera > Chrysomelidae > Galeruca > Galeruca laticollis. The sequence continues at coordinate 77,421,735 of OY998177.1, forward strand.
ATTGCACGTAAAAGTTATAAACATATTGTTACGAAACAGCACACTGGTATAGTCCCTAAATCCGACTCTGTCTAAGCCAGGTATAAAAGTTAAAATTATGGCGGATACGCAGGTTTTTTTATAACTGTTTACGACTATCTTATCTAAACATGGTTTTTGTGACCAGACTTATCTAGAAAATGCCAGAACCAATTATTTTTGTGTGTGTAAGCCGCAGTCCGGAATTTTCTAGTAAAAAAGGATTTAATATAAATAAAGGACCGATCAGCGGATAAGTTGATAATTTGACATCGTGAGATAAACAAGTAAATAAGTGAATATAAAGTGTTTATATAAATTAGTTTGAGTGAATATACAGTTGATATAGATTAATAATTAAGTGATTAGTTAAGTATATATAAATTAAGTGTTAGTGACTAGTTTAGTGTTTAAATGAATTAGTAAGTAGCCATACCGAGTGTTTAAAATTTATCCCACCCGTTTACCGTTTAAATAAATTAGAAAAACATTACATTGGTGTCAGGTGTGGAGTAATATAAATAAATTGCTACGTAAAAATGGCCAAGAGACTATGTGACCTCAAAGTGGCGGAACAGAGCAGAATTGGAAGATCGTGAGTTGGAAACGTCCGGTAAGAAAAGTGAATTAACAGAAAGACTCAAAATGGCACTAGAAAGTGAAGGCTTGGATCCAGAAACATTCTTATTCAAAGACGAGGCTTCCACCTTAATCTCGTCAATTTCTGATATGAGGAATGATTTTTCTGTAATAAAGAACGATTTTTCTGCCATGGACGAGGAGATTTCAACCATGAAGAACGATATTTCTGCTAACATGGACAAGGTTTCTACTAATATGGACGAGAAGATTTCTGCTATTAAAGACGATATTTCTACCATGAAGAATGATATTTCTGCTAACATGGACAAGGTTTCTACTAATATGGACGAGAGGATTTCTGCTATGAAGAATGATATATCTGCGGATATCTTATCATTAAAAAATTACATTGCTGCTGAAGTTGAGAATAAAATTTCGTCTCTAAAATCAGACATGGAGAATAAGATGACAACGATGGAAAATCAGATGGACGGGAAAATCAAGGAGTTAGAGACAAAGATTGCCGATTTAAAAACACAAGACACTTCAGCAGAAGAAAAGAAGATCGAGATGTGCAAGTCAGAAACACAACACAAGACAGATGATATTGGCAGTTTTACCCGAGTCAAGGCCTCAGCGTTCGACGAAAAGATATCGTGGACCAATTATGTGAAACAATTTGAAGCAGCCGCTAGAGTGAATGATTGGTCCGATAGAGACAACGCAGTGAACTCAACTATCGCGCTTAGGAGAGATGCCTTAGATGTACTTCAGACGATACCTCTGGAAAAAACGGATGATTTCGAGCAGCTGAAGAAGAGGTTGGACATGCGATATGGTCAGGAACATTTGGAACATTTGTACAGATTCCAGCTCAAGAAACGAAGGCGGAAACGTGACGAATCCCTTCAAGAGTATGAAATGGATATTGCCCGACTAGTCCGATTTGCTTATCCATCAGCACCAGATAACATGATGAAATGTTTAGGCATCCAGGCCTTTATTGACGGCTTATGTGACCACGATATGGAGAAGACGCTTCGATTAGCTCATCATAAAACATTGGTGGATGTATTGACTGCTGCTCTAGAATATGAGGCAGCCACGATGGCTTCGGGATACAACAAAGGTAGGACCATACAGGAAGAAAGTGACGATGACAGACTTGACCAAATCGTCAACTTGTTGAAAGGAATGGTAGACAAGAAGCCGAATAAAATCAGGTGTTGTAATTGTGGCGAGCTAGAGCATGCACGCAGTTCGTGGAAGCTTCCTACGACTCCTGCAAACCAAAAACCTCTTAAATGCAAAGCAGCCATGAAGAGCTCGCGGTACAACAAAGGTAGGACCATGCAGGAAGAAGATAACGATGACAAACATGACCAGATCATCAACTTGTTGAAAGAAATGGCAGACAAGAAACCGAAGAAGATCAAATGCCGGAAGTGTGGTGAGCTAGAGCACTTACGCAGTCCGTCTAAGCGCCCCAAGACTCCAGTAACCCAAGAACTTCAGTCACAGGGGAAATCAGACAAGGGTGAACATCCAGCTGATGTGAATCACCGAAAAGCTAACTCTTTGCCTAGACGGTCATGCTCTGTAGACTATTCACAATACAACCAGTCGAAATCTGAGGAAGTTGCAGTTTCAAGAATTACAGTAGTCAACGAGGAATGGTCACCCACCAGGATCAGATAAGATCAGGAAAATGATCCTCACCTGAAGATGATCCGGCAATAGAAGGAAGAAAATCGGCGACCCATCTGGCAAAAAGTGTCAACATTTTCACCGAAACTCAAGGCGTATTGGGCTCAGTGGGACTCTCTTGTCGTGGAAGAAGGGCTGTTGAAAAGAGTCCTTGAAAACGATGATGATTCTGATATGAGGAGGCAGCTAGTAATCGCGAAAACAAGGGTAGCTGAGGTATTGAAGAAGTTACACGACAGTCCATCGGGAGGTCATCTGGGAGTGAAGGAAACCCTTCAGCGAGTCCGTGAAAGGTTTTATTGGATGAACAACTCCGACGATGTGGAGGACTGGTGTAAGAAATGTACGACTTGTACTACGAGTAATGGACCACATCGTAAGAGAAAGGCACCCATGAAACAGTACAGTGGCGGCTTTAAGGGGGGGGCGCGGGGGCGCCCCCCCCAACGGCTTTCAATTTTGTTCTACTCTACAAAATATTTGATTACCTTACAACATTACAATGGACTCAGCCATGAAAAAATAATATGCCTAATTATTTTTGAATCGAACACCCCGAACACCCGGCCTAAATTATTTAATAGGTCTTATTGCTATTGCTCTTGGTCTGTTAATGCGGCGGCGAGTGCGAGCGGCTTCTTACTTTGAACTCCAAATTCCAGATTTCCAAGAGCGGCAGCGGCGTCTTTGCTTTGTCTTCTTCGCTGATGTTCGGCGCTTCGTTTTTATCCATTTCTGACTTCGACTTGGTTAGTTAGTTAGAAGACTTGAAGACTGATGCATCTGTGTATTTAGTGGTATTATAATAGTGTGTAATTCAATATGTCGAATAAGAGAGTTTCAAATAGTATTTTAAATTATTTTAAAAAATCAAGAACGGAGGAGAGAGTAGAAGATGAAAATACAGATGTTTTACCAACCGATGTTGCAGTTGCTTCTACTTCCACTCAAAACCAAAATACGGATTTGGATTTGATGGAAACTGAACAATTGAAATACGATGTCGGCGCATTTTTAGCGAAAATGGATACCATCCCCGATATCACTAAATATAATTTATTGAAAAATCATTGGGTTCCTGAACCACAATATGAATTTCCTTTTTCAATTCATACCAAACGAGGTCGCGAAGAACGAAGACGTCCAACAAACGCGCATTTTAAAAAATTTGAATGGCTAGTTTTTTCGGAAGAAAAGAAAGGCCTCTTTTGTAGATACTGTGCTATTTTTTCAAACGAACAATTAGTTGGAGCATCGCAAAGTTCAATACCACAAAAATTGGTTAGATTTCCTCTAACGAATTTTGCAAAACTTATGGGAAAGGAAGACCTTATTCGCCACGAAAACGCGAAATACCATACAGAATCAACCCTTGAAGGTAAGAAAAGTAGTATTGAAAATTTTACGCCTGTCATTTTAAGTCAATTACATACTGTAATTTCGCCAGTTGCCCATGGCAGCCTTCAAATTTTGCAGAATTTTTTTTCCTCCTGCCAAACTAGGCAAACAAAATTAATAAGTGGAAATTTTTTTTGACAGCTATCATATGGTCTTTAGTAAAACAAAATGGTTCTTAATAAAACATAAAAAAACAACATGTCCTTTTCACTTTAGTAATAAAGAAGGCATTTAATCTTTGAATTCAAATATTTATCTTTGCAACACAATTCACTTAGTATTACTAAAATAGAAGGAAAGTAAGGTTTTATAGAAAAGCGACGTCTATGGCAGTTTATCAAAGATTCTTAATAAAATAAAAAAACAACAGGTTCCTTTCACTTTAGCAATAAAGAAAGCATTCAGTTTTTGGATTCAAATATTTATCTTTGCAACACATCTCATTTAGTATTCCTAAAATAGAAGGAACGTAAGTTTTTATAGAAAATCGATGTCTAGCCAACTTTATTTTGGCGAAGTAATTTTCAAAATGAAACATACCAGATTTTTAAAATAAATTTTGGGTGTAAAATTTTCTTACCGAATCCCCCACGTCCTTGAATTAATGTCCGGAAATGTTTCCTCAGTCACGCATTTTTCTAGAAAATGCATTCCTTCGGAAAAATTTCCGGAAATAATTCAAGCACTGGGGAGATTATAAGTGAAAATATTCTTTGTTTGGCTATACAGTGCATCTCAGAAGAAATGTCTAAAACCATTTAAAATTCAGCGGTGTGCTTTTTGGACAAACGCTAGGACCCGTCGATTTCTATTTTTTAAAGCGCCTCTTTTGATGGTAAATTCATGTATACAGGGTGACTCAAAAATAAGTTAAGACAATCAACTTCATTTTTTAAGTGAAGACCTCTATTTTTTATTTCATTTTTGAGTTTTCTTCCGAATTCTAAGTATATTTCATGTACCATGTCATATACCTATAAGTCAACAGTTATCGAAAAAAATACGATTCAGCATAACTATAAGTAACTTATTTTTGGCTCACCCTGAATACATGAATTTCCCATCAGAAAAGTTTTAAAAAGCACATTAAAAAATGAAGATCGTCGGATCCGAGTGTTTTTTTAAAAGCACACCGTTGAATTTTAAATGATTTTATACTTCTGGGACGCACTGTATATTTTTAAATTACTAATGTCTGATAATTTATACTTTGTTTATATTTCAGCACAAAATTTTTTAAGGGTTTTCTAGAAGCCCGAGTTGGATATTAGGAATAGACTAAGTGAAGAACGAGCCAAACAAGTACAACAAAATAGGCTAAGGTTAGTGCCTATTTTAAAAACCATAATATTTCATGGTCACCAAAATATACCTTTGAGAGGACACCGCGATACTGGACCCCTATTTAACAAAGATGGTGATTTTAATTTAGTGGAAAACAATGATGGTTGTTTTAGAGCACTTCTTAGATTTAGGATAGATGCTGGTGATGTGCAGTTAGAAGAGCATCTTAAAAATACGGGCGCTCGTGCTACATATATTGGAAAAAATACGGCCAATCAATTAATTAATTGTAGTGAGCAAGAAATTATATCTAAAATTATGGGTAATGTTTACGAAGCCGAATTTTACTCAATAATTTTTGACGAAACAACAGATATATCTCACCATTCCCAACTAAGTTTGACAGTTAGATTCGTTTATCAAAATGAAATAAAAGAATGCTTTTTAGGATTTGTAGATCTCCATAAATCTTATTATACAACCAAAGCGTCCACTTCTACTAGCTCTGATGATAACGATAACGCTGAGACCAATTTTGAGCCAAAAATTACTGGGGAGATCTTAGGTAAGTCAGTATTGAAACACATGAAACTGTTAGGGCTTAATCTAGAAAAATGTGTCGGCATTGGCTGTGACAATTGTTCAGTTAATTTATCCAAAGTTGAAGGGGCTGCACAGGAAATTAAGAAAGAAGCTAAAAACGCTAGAATTTGCCCGTGCTTTAGTCACAGTTTAAATTTAGTTTTATCGCAGTCAGTAAAAGTAAAATCTGTAAAAAATTGTCTTGGCAGTATCCAAGAAATCGTAACTTTTTTAGCCTTTCTGCTAAGAGAAATTACGTCTTGGAAAAATATTTAAAATGTAAATTAAAAAGTCCATGCCAAACACGTTGGATTGAGAGGCATGACTCAATATTACAATTTACTACAGACCTGTTAAACATTGTCAAAGCCTTGAGAGAGATTTCTGAATGGGATGGCAACTTGTCTTCCAGTAAAGCAAACATTCTGTTAAAAGTAGTTTGTGACTGTGATTTCATTTTTACAGTGTTTTGTCTTTCTGATATTTTTAGCTTAACTTTACCATTAGCTAAATACTTACAAGGTATCGAAATTGATATACATTCGGCCAAATTAAAAGTAAGTGATCTCCTAAATGCCCTTAATCAAAAAAGGACCGACTTGGATTCATATTTTTTATCGATAATATTTCCACAAGTTCAACAAATTATTTTAGATCTTGATGTAGATCTCACAATTCCTCGTCTTTGCGGACGACAAACCCAAAGACAAACATTATCTGACTCTGCTACTCTTTCTCCTAACGATTATTGGAAAAGGTCTGTCTATATTCCAATTTTAGATATAATTATTGCAGATTTAAATGATAGATTTGGCGACAACAATTTATTACCGTTAAATCTTAACACACTAATTCCCTATTACCTTAATAAAATAAATCACGATTCCCTTAAACAGGTCTTGTCGGATATAATTTTGGAATTTGGTGGACTACTAGGACATCCTTCTCTCATGCAATTGCTCGGGGAAATACAGTTGTATAAACAAAGAATGGTGAATACTAAAAATGCATTAGAAGCTTTGCAGAAATGTGATAAAAACTATTTCCCACTAGTTCACCAAATTTTAAAAATTTTATGTACGTTGACTATTTCTGTAGCAACAGCAGAAAGAAGTTTTTCAAGCTTAAGGTTAATTAAAAGTTATTTAAGGTCCACCATGACAGAAGATCGCCTAAATGGGTTAGCTTTATTATATGTTCATAGAAATATTGACTTAGACATTGAAAGCGTAATTAACCGATTCGCCAAGAAAAAAAGAAAATTAGATTTTACAATTTAACTCTTATATGTATATTTTTTTCGTATTTGGAATACGTATTCTTTTATATTTTTGTATATACATATTATATGTATGTTATTGTTTTTGTTATTTTTTACAGCTTCCTCTTCCTATATACGAGGTTTAGAATTTCTGTCAGTCTCAATGACTGGTGCTACCAAGTCTTTGCTTGAATTAAAAGAAGAGCTTGGTCACAGATACAGACAAAAATTCTGAATTCTGGTCTTTGTTTTCATCTTTATTTAGTTTTTGTGTAATATGTGATTTGTTTCAGTTATGTTTGTTTTCTTTTGTTCCGTGTTTAGAAGCGTTTTGTCTCCTTTTAATATACCTATAGAAAACTTAACAAACGTATTTTCTTTTAATTGTATCTCGATGTTTCTCCTCACGCCCTCCGAATGACCCATTTTATGAAGTTTTATCTTTATACCGGGTGATGCATCGCCGAGTGAAACATAGGAAATCCCATGTAAATTTTGAAGTGGCTAAATATTCGCTCCCCAGTACATTTAATAGAAAAAATTTATAATAACTTTTTGAAGAGGCCGATGTGATAAACTCATATGCCGAGTTTGAATAAAGTCTAATAAGCAAATACTAAGTTATTCAATTAAATGTAATGGCAAAATTACGAAAATGTTCATAGCTCAGGTAATACAATAAACACCAGCAAATAATTTCTATGACGCTATTGCCAAAAACTGACGTATAAAGTATGTTCTACATTACTTTTTGTTTTGTCAATGTCAAAATTTAATTTGCTGGTGTTTACTGTATTACCTGAGCTATGAACATTTTCGTAATTTTGTCATTACATTTAATTGAATAACTTAGTATTTGCTTATTTGACTTTATTCAAACTCGGCACATGAGTTTATCATATCGGCCTCTTCAAAAAGTTATAACATTTTTCAATAAAATGTACTAGGGAGCCAATATTTAGCCACTTCAAAATTTTCATGGGATTTCCTATGTTTCACTCGGCAATGCATCACCCGGTATGTAAAAAGTGACAACTTGTAAATTGCAAGCATTTTTAATATATTTTCAATTTTGAACTTTATAGGTGGGAGGGAGAGGCCGATGCGCCCCCCAAGTTCAAATCCTAAAGCCGCCACTGAAACAGTACAATGTTGGAAGCTCTTTCGAAAGGATTGCTTTAGATATCGCTGGACCATTTCCGACGACAGAAAATGATAGCAAATACATACTGGTTGTAATGGATTATTTCACAAAGTGGGTGGAAATTTACGCTATCCCGACCCAAGAGGCCACAACTGTCGCTGTATTGGTGAAGGAATTTATCAGCCGATATGGAGTGCCCTTGGAAGTCCACAGTGACCAGGGAAGTAATTTCGAAAGCCATCTATTCCAGGAGATTTGCGACAAGCTGGGAATGAAGAAGACCAGGACAACAGCATTACATCCACAGTCAGATGGAATGGTAGAGAGAATGAACAGGACTATTGGAAAATACCTGTCCAAAGTAGTATCCAGCCATCAGAGAGATTGGGACCAATATCTTTCCCTATTCGCATTGGCTTATCGATCTACCGTCAATGAGTCCACGGTTGAAACACCGGCGAAAATCCTGTTTGGACGTGAAATGAGGCTTCCTTGTGACCTGGAATTTGGCTGCCGGCCTGGAGAAGATCTAGCAGGCGAAGACTACGCGATCCAATTGAGAAGAAGGCTGGACGATATTCATGAATTAGTTCGAACAAATCTTCAAGATGCCAGCGACAGAATGAAAAGTCGGTACGACACGCAGGCCACAGAAGGCGGTTTTAAAGAAGGGGACAAAGTATGGTTACACAACCCGACGAGAAGAAAAGGATTTTCTCCAAAATTACAAAAATCCTGGGAAGGTCCATACTTAATCAAGAAAAGGATCAATGATGTCATATATCGCCTAAGCAAGATCCGCAACGGAAAACCAAAAGTAGTTCACCAAAACCGACTAGCGCCATTCGAAGGAAACCATGACCTGGAGGAAGGAGTAAACCTAATTCAAGATGTGTCTGACCTTACCTTCGATGAATTTATGGGCACGTATGGAGGTACCGGGAAAGCTAGATATGAAGTCACTTCGGAACAACAACAAGATTTGTTCACTGTTTACGACTATCTTACCTAAACATTGTTTTTGTGACCAGACTTATCTAGAAAATGCCAGAACCAATTGTTTTTGTGTGTGTAAGCCGCCGTCTGGAGTTTTCTAGTAAAAAAGGCTTTAATATAAATAAAGGACCGATCAGCGGTTAAGTTAGTTGATAATGTGACATCGTGAGATAAACAAGTAAATAAGTGAATATAAAGTGTTTATATAAATTAGTTTGAGTGAATATACAGTTGATCTAAATTAATAATTAAGTGATGAGTTGAGTATATATAAATTGAGTGTTAGTGACTAGTTTAGTGTTTAAATAAATTAGTAAGTAGCCATACCGAGTGTTTAAAATTTGTCCCACCCGTTTACCGTTTAAATAAATTAGAAAAACATTACAATATCAAGGCGACCATAGTGGCGAACATACGTCATTGCCTCTTGGGTTAGTTCATGGAGATGAAGTTATATCAACTGAAGAATTAATTGATGACGTTTATCTAAAGCTTATATTTTATATTGTTATACTTAAAATTGTTATTACCATGATAGATAAATATGTTTATTGGTCAAAATATTTCTGAAAACCTACACCCTCCTCCTCCCATAGTTCAAGTCTGGGTACACCAGTGCTCTTCCCGGTACTTTTAAGAGTATTTGAACAAAATTCAGTTATAACCAGACAAGTTTTATTTGAGTGAATGTACGATTTTATCAATTTTCAACCAAAGTTTGATTTGCTTTTACTAATATGTATGTGAAATTATTTCCACCTACGATAAAACCAAAACCGTGTATCGTAGCAAATGTCGATGCTTATACAAATCGAATTCTAAATTCTAGCTAATTTTTTCGCACCTTTCTAGAATACCATTTACCTTATAGAGGAAATGAGTTACCGCAATACTTCGCTGATCTGTGAGTGTGTGTCGGCGGCTTACAAGGATTGTAGAAAAATTTCATATATATATACCTTTAAAGAAATTCTGTTCAAGAAGATTTCTGAGAAAATTCAAAGCGATTGTGAATAATTGAATTGAGACGAGCATTCTAACTAACAAAAATCAATTTTATATGATATTACAAAATGAGAATGTGTCTTGTAAATAACATTAATGAGACTCCCTTCTCCTTATGGTTGCGAATCAACACAGATGTCTGTATCGACAGAAGGATCGATAGATGTCACGTTCTTCGATGGGGATGTAAGTCAATATTCTGCGTGGTATTAGCCAGGAAAGAAGTTGTTTTTCTCTTCGAAGAACGGTCAGACTGATGTGGCGAAATTATTAAAATTATGACTTAAACGGGGGTGTGTAGTGGAAAACCTCAATTTATATATAAATATATGTTTCTTTTTTACTACCCAACGTTTCGAAAATATTTTTTTTTATCAAGGGCTAAAATATAAATTTTGGATAATTTACGAAGCATTATTAAACAACATTTTGAATGATACAAATAATTATAAAATGCTAACCAGGGATCCTACTTGTGCTTATCAGCAAAAAGCAAATAGAATAGTTGTTACGTGTTGAATAGTTTGCACGTATTTAATAGGTATAAACAATGCAATTTTTAGAAGGATGAACTCCGAATAATTTCAAATTTTACCTTCAAAAAAATTAAATTAGTAAGATGAATAAATCTTTTTATTCTAAATAAATTCTTTTAATATTCTTCAAGTGTTGTTTATGAGTATAGGTTATAGTAAATGACATTAAAATTTCCATGGAAATTATAATTATATGTTAATTAATTCTGGGAGTCCAATCTGGTTCTATGTCATATATAAATCTGCATTTCTATGATTAGGCAGGTTCAAGGTTATGCAGGTGATATGTTTAAAATTCCTTAGCATGTCAACTTTTTTTTTGTGATCTTTTTCATACCTTTTTCTTTCTTTTTTTGGTATTTGATTTTTAAGCATGAGCTTAGCTTTCTAGAATCTCTAGGATTTTTACCGAAAAAGAAAAGAAACGCTATTAATTGCTTTCAAATTGTATTTAGTTTTTGAAAACAACACGAAGAGGATTTAGAGATTTGAGCAATTAATATATTCCATCTAGGCCACACAAGATCATGGGCGAGTGCACACATTGTTATTGATTAATGGATTCACAGTATGTGACACAGAATTTCAGTCTTTCATTTATTTCTCTACCTCATTATTTCCCTATCTTATTTCTAATTGTCTCTACAATATTATAGTTAAATATAAACTTCTAAGACCTCAACTGTATAGTGATCAAGGCATCCCAATAACTGTTACCTTCTGGGTGGTGGTTGTATTTCACCACCACTGCAGTAAGATTGTCCGATAAAAATACTGGCGTCAAATATAACTTTAATTGGAGGAATACACAACACCAGCCAAGTAAGCTCGTTCCAATTAATAACAAACTCTAGGGTGACCTCACAAACTTGGCAGGTGAAATAACACTATTGATACATTATGTATAATACAATATTAATTTAAGACTGCTTACTTATATTTTTTTTTTGGAAACCAACTGGTACCATTTGGGTTGTCAATCAATTCTGACTAATCACCATTCCCAGTGTAAACTGTGATATTAAATCAGTTTTATATTATAAAGTACAATCAACTTTATATTTACCCACCCCTACTCTACCGGACTGAAATAACAATCCAATGAGTTAGCCTTATAGGGGTAATATAGTTTCCAAACTTATATATCATTCTTACATTGACAAGCAACAAGCGAAATTGCTAACAATTTATAATCAAACATCACCTAAATTCTATGGTTTACCAAAAATACATAAACCTCCTTGAAACCCTTTGTATCTTCTATCAATTCACCTAACATTTCTAATCTGGTAACAAATATATTGACATCAGCGTACAATACTGATAATCGATATTACATTAAAGACTCTTTTGCTTTTGCAGATTTTATTAATAATAAGAAACTACTTGAAAACTACAGACTTATAAGTCTGGGCGTGGTCTCTTTGTTTAGCAATATACCTGTCGAGTTACTTAAAATTAGTGTTGAAAAAAGATGGAATATTATTCAAAATTACACAACAATTCCAAAAACTGAGTTTTTGAAACTCATTGACTTCATTTTTGATACTACATATTGTGCATTTTAAAACAAATACTATAAACAAACTTTAGGTACACCTATGGGGGCTGACATCTCTCCCATAGCTGCTCAATATGTAATGGACGATCTTCTGGATTCTTCCATACCAAAACTGAATTTTCAATTATCACTTATTAAAAAAATTGTAGATGACATAATCTGTGCGATACCACAAAACTCCACAGAACTAATTTTAAATATTTTCAATTCATACAACAGACATCTTCAGTTCACTATAGAAACAGAGGTATACGACAGCATCCCGTTTCTTGACACGAAGCTGATTAGAACACAGGAAAATGTAATTGTCCTAGATTGGTATAGAAAACCAATGAATTCTTATAGATCTATGAATTCCTATGTCTAACCATACAGAAAGGACCAAAATTAATCTGGTTCTAACAATGAAAAACAGAACACATAAAATCTGTCACTCATCTCTAGTAAACAAAAATTTAAAATTTCTTCATGACATTTTTATAACCAATTCATATCCAACAAAACTTTTAAAAACATTAATATTCAGTACAAGGGTGCAAGAGCCCAGAAGACATATAAACCCAACTACCATTGATAATGTTAATGGAGAAAAAATGCAAAAAATAAAAAGTATGTAATAATACCTTACATTAACGATATTTCCTAAAAAATTTTGAACGTTTTCAAGGATGAAGAACAGTTGAAACTCACACACAAATATAACTTCAAAACGGGTGACATCTTCACCAAGACTAAACAAAGAGATGAAACACTCAAAAAAGCTGGAGTAGTTCATAAAATTCCATGTGTAAATTGTGAGAAAGTCTATTATGAACAAACTTCAAGGGTCCTCAGGGATAGGGTAACACAACATAAAAGTGATATCAACTTAAATAAAATGTCTTGTGGATTGGCAGAACATAGTATCTCAACAGGGCATCATCCAAACTTTAACATTGAAATAGTACATTCTAATCAATATTACTATGAAAGAACTTTGGAAATGTTATAAACCACCTTAGACAGCACTTCTCTTAACAAAAAGAGAGATACTCAACACATCACTTTTACTTATGCATACTTACTTACACTCGATAAATCGGGCATATCTTCAAATCTACTCTGCTCTGGAACTTACGATTCTGACATATAAGTTCTTACTTTGCTGCCATACAACAATTTTTAATACAACACTGAATTAAATCTAGTACCAATTATTGATGACATAACGGTTCGATTCTGTCCTGACTGAGTGAGAGTCATGTCAGCGGCTGAATATAGCGAGCCTCATAGTTATATCAACCTACATTTTGACAGTGACACCTGGGAATCGTTGTCTGGATAGGTGACGGATGTTGGACTTCGGTACCTGATTACAATCAACACCGCAACCGACTATGCAAGCTGAATTTTTCTAGTCGGGTATTTTCCACTTGTTCACGCTTTAAAACTATCAAGTTTGATACACATACTAAAATAAAAAAGAAATTCTTACACTGCTCCTCTTTCAAAAAATCCATTGGCTGTAAACCAAAAGAACCAGTACATTTGAGTACATGCTGATACAATTTGAAATTACTTTCACAGGTGTATCGAATTTTTTTAGTAGCACATTGACAAATATTATTTAGTAAATTTAGTTGGATTAGAGAATAATTTCATGTAACTGATTGCTGAAAAAACATAACATTTAGAAGAACCTTAGAAGATTCCAATTTCCCTAATGAAAATATAATAGCCACTTTCCTTCCCACAACTTGCCTTTGGGTGCACACACTTTCTCAAACCCGTTCCTTCCAGCATGCATCCCTCAAAGGACGACTCATTTCGGGAAGATCTTCCACTCCCTTACATTTCACATCGATGGAATCGTGAGTCTTCTTTATTGTGTACTTCTCCTGGGTTTCGTGGAAGTGTGAGGATATCCTCTTCTTTCCTTCAGGGTAAAACTATGCACTTTACTCCTTTTGTCTTTTATTTTGACGCTCTCTTTGTGTATGTCTTTTTTGCTGCCTCTAGATATGGCTCTAGATATGGCCAAGCAACAAGAGTGGATCTACTTGTTGGAGCTGCTCATCTTTCTGGGGAATGCTTGCTCTGCTCTTTCTGTCCCTATTATTCTTGGTGTATTTACTGCTAGTGGTTGTTAAGCTGACATTCGAGTGTGACCCATTATTAAATATGAACAATATTCTCAGTTTACGGAGATACATCAATAAATTCTAAGATTATAAAGAAACAGTTACTGACTTATGCAGATAATGTAGTGATGCTTAAAATAACAGAAAGAAATAAGAAGAAGAAATATAATAAAAAAACAAAGTGATGTGAGAGGAGCTCTAGAAATATAGCCTAGATTAGCATTAAAAAAAATCATTCCTACTACAGCGGCCGACGAGTAGAGATCGATCAAGTAGGTCATTTAAATAAATTCAGCAATTAAGTATTTATTATTAGTTTTTGCTACGTGCTTCTTTGGATTGTAATTATCAATGCATTAAGCATGTGATAATAACTTGTGAGGCAGCCAATAAAGAACTTTACCAGTGTATCTATTCAAGAAATAAGCAGTGGCGTAATATCTTCGTTCGTTGGTAAGTGACTGCTACTCACCTACTTCCCCCGATAAACCGGAAATACCACTTTTAGTGTAGTTATTTTGGTATCCAGAATCACGCACAAAATGTCATTATCTACCCCATCTCACCAACCAACTACATCATCTCATAATAATTTTGTCTACTCTTCTTCTCAATTCATTCATCCAGATGCACCTAATGTGACTAACCTCTCAAATCCAAAATCGTACGTAGCGGAAACACTCACTAAACCCCAACCTCCATCCTTCCCCAAAAGAGAACAAGCGATAATCATGCATTCAATCCCAAACACGGCTCTTTTCGAATACATCAAAGCTATTGGTAACATTGTCTCACCCAAAAATATAAC
This sequence comes from Galeruca laticollis, assembly GCA_963921935.1. Taxonomy (NCBI): domain Eukaryota; kingdom Metazoa; phylum Arthropoda; class Insecta; order Coleoptera; family Chrysomelidae; genus Galeruca; species Galeruca laticollis. The sequence continues at coordinate 77,436,737 of OY998177.1, forward strand.
TTTTGCCTCTAGGATTTCAAATAATCGCATCTGTATATATCTTTCTTCTATCGCCATCGTAGATGATCTCCTTAAATCAAATCCTATCGTGGTGATAAACTCTACTTCTGTCCCAATTAGAATACTAATTACTCCTGCTAAACGAATCCTAATCTCCAATGTAAGTATGTCCATCCCTCATCCGGTAATTGGATCATCTCTCAAAGAACTTGGTTTGGAACTAGTCTCGCCAGTTTCGTTCGTAAAATGTGGTGCCACCGGTGATGAATATGCACATATCATGAGTTTTAGACGAATCTCCTACGTAATACCTGACAGTGTCAATTTTAATATTCAAACATCTCTTCCAGTCTCATATGAAAATATGCAATATCGAATATTTATATCTACTGATAGACTAGAGTGTTTTATCTGCCAACAAACTGGACATACTGCCGATACTTGCTCAAATGCACCCAATGCCCCTGTAATGTAATCGAGTCAAAATTATCCCCTTTTTTCACCAGTGTAATATGATCGGTTCAAGTATTATCTTTCCGGTTTCCTTCCTCTCTGATGGTAGTGACCGGAAGGACCCTACTGTACACTCCTGTCCTAGAAATCGTTGCAGTGTGCTGTCACCAGTGCTTTACGGCACAAAATTTAGAACCAGGAATCTCCCTGCGGGATTACCTCGAGGGAGGGTTCCTGGCACGAGCGATCAAGGTCTTCGTGGGGCCTCTTGGGCTTATACAATGTGCCAAGCCCGAGTTCGCAATGCAGGTCGAGTCAGAGCCCGTCCTATTTGCTGGTACGAGGGTAAGGGTTGTTGTTAAAGGAAACAGACTGGTAGGATAAGTATGTACAAGTATATATTACAAAATAAAACAAATATAGTAGTGAGCCAAGTTTTTCGGAATCGAATAACATATAATAAACCGGCTATCTCATGATTTTTGGATAGCCTATGCGATATAAGACTAACAAAGTATCGAACAGGACTTTTGGAATTTAATCGGAATCATTACGGTACTCTATACACTACAGTAAATCATATAATAACAGTAGAATGTTGAAGTCGCAAAAAAAATAATAATGGTATCCCGTGAGATTGGCAATAATTATGATCTCTCAGGTATGGTGGATATCCTGTACAAAAAATAAGGCAATCAAATATCAGACAAAACTTTATGAACCAGAATCAATACGATATCCTGTACACCTCTAGTAAATCATATATATATATATATTAAGACAAATAAATTGTCTTAGAAAATTTTAGCTAGAATAATGTACCAAATAACAATAAATGATTTATAAAATATTAGATAAATTTGGCACACACTGTAGAAATTTGAAAAGTACCTAAGTAATTAATCAGAAGTTAGGTAAAGATTTTGAAATTGAAATGAAATCAAAATGGTACAGTGTAATATAGAAACATACCTTCACAAGCCATTGACCAAAGTCCAGGAGTATAGAAGATTATTTTATTGATTGTAAATTATTTTAGATATTGTGTAGCATTTTAATTATAGGAAGGTAGAGTAATTTACCCGAACATACAGAGTATGTTATAAAATTTATATTTGTCAAGTGCGGGTGACAAATGGTCACAATTTAAGGTTATAGAAGAAAGTTAGTGATGAGTAAGGAGAAAGGATACTTGTTCTGTCTAATGACTACTCTCTGATTGTTTGCGGTAACCAAAAGATACAAATTCAGGTGACTAAGAGAAAAATAGGATAGTGTCATTAAGAAAATTTTGAAAGAGCTGTCAAGAGTTAAAATAATTTTAAAAGAGGTCAGAGATTTCAAAAAAGAGATATAATTGATGAAATGGAGGTCTTTTGAACATACACTATAAGATATAAAGAGTAAAAGAAAGAAGGCTGAATTGGATTCGTTTTGCATAAAAAATTTTCATGAACATTCCTGGATGATATGTAAATTGAAGAGATAAGAAAATATTTGAAAGATATATGAATGGTAAAGGGGATAATTTCCCAAAATTTATAAAAAGAATAATAAAAGTTAAATGGTACATACCTTATGCTTTGGTTTAGTGAGGAGTTCAATAATTATTGAAGAGGATTTCTTTATTAAGTGTATTTGACAATTGAACTGCAAGGTAACAAGTCTTTATTAATATTTTGTCCGAGAAATCATCATTGTTCAGTATTTTTCATTGTAAATTTATAGGTTAAGTTTCTTCTCTTTTATTTAGTAGACAGAATGCATTCCATCTATTACGTCCAATAATAACAATCTTTAATTCTTCATGTATATTTATTGTTAACTAAAATTTGGTAATTCGTTATTCAAAATTACAAACTTAACAAAGTAATAGACGTATTTTGGAATTGATTAGTTTTTTATTTGGAGAAGTTTATTGTGTGTTATATTATAGTGAATGTCTGACACAGTTGGAGGCCATAGGTCTGGAAAAATGAGATATTGAACCCGTACGCCCAGAGTGCGGAAGCAAAGAGTTCTCAATTAAGATAAAGTTACATAAAACTAAAATTTAAATCTAGTGAAAATTATTATATAGCCGGAGCCCAGAAATTCAAATTTGATAAAATAAACTGTTTGTTAAAGCCCAAGTGTGACAATTTATAATTTGACAGTGACATTAAACAAAATTTCATTTTAATTTTCCAAATTTATATTACAATAGAAATAAATATCGTCACAATTTTGTCAGCCCAACGTGGTGCGGTATTTTTTTTTCAAAAACAGGGCTAAATAATTTTCCAGACGTAAGGTTATCCTTTTCCTAGTAACAACAATATCTACTTCAGATAAACTAATAATTACAGGTAGTCATTTTGAAACAATTTATTTATACAAATAATATTAAAATAATTATCAGATTCTGTGAAACATTTGCTATTTGCTTGATTGGTACGTCTCAGGTGTTTTTGCTGTTTTGTATCATTAGTATTGTAGAGTAAATTTATAATATACACAATAAAACGACATGTCTGATAAGCGAGAATTAGAGATAAAAGAATACACGATAGCACAATTGAAAGAACTTTTGGTGGAAAGGAATTTAAGTGATAGTGGAAAGAAAGCAGAGCTGCAAAAGAGACTTATTGAAGCCATCAGAATGGAATCTTGTGAATGTGGAAAAGGAGATATACAGGGGGAACAAGAAACTTTGAAAAATTTGGATGAACAGGACAAAATATTGGGAAATGATGTGGAGGAGAGTAACAATGATGACAGAAGAACTCAAGAAAAAGAGAAACAGGATACTCGAGTTCTTCAAGAAAGCCCAAAACAGACTAATCCTCAAGAAAATATTGATATTATACAATTAAAAGGATTTTTGCAAATGATGACAAGTCAAATGCAAGTGATGACAAGTGAAATCCAAGGAGTAAAAGGAGATATAAAAAATGTGAAAAATGAGTTACAATCTGATATACAAGCAATTTTAGAAAATTTTGATAGAAGATATGAGTTTCATCAGGCAAGAATCGATAAGATAGAAGATAAAATGGGGGAACAAGAAACAAAAATATATGGTATGGAGAAAAGCTTAAAACAAGAGACCAAGAGCTTAAGAGAAGAAGCCAAGCAACAAGAAAAGATATTCAAAGAAGATCTGCAACGGATAGAAAGAAGGCAAACTAATGAAAATATAAAAACTAACAAGAGAATAACAGATTTCGAAGAAGATGTTCGAAAGGAAATACAAACAACATTGGATCTGGCCGAAAACGAAAACAAAAAGACAGAAGCAAGATTTAGAGAAGAGTTAAAAAAAAGCATACAAGGAAACAATCCAAACAACAATGAACTAATGGAAAATTTTAGGAGACAGGTAGAACAAAAATTAACAAATATTACAGCAGAAGTAAAAAACTTATCAGATAATCGTATTATTGGTGAGTCATCAGGTTCTATGTATTTTGGTTGTAATAGTAAAGTTGATGAGTCTACAAAATTTTGTGGTGACTTTAGAAAGGTACACCCTATAAATTTTATAAAAACAATTAAAAGTAGAGCCAGGAGAATTGAAAACACTGGAGATCTTCACGAATTTTTGAGGAGTAATTTAACAGGTCAGGCCTTACTTTGGTTGAATTGTAAGGAAGATAAAATTCAGAATATGGATGATTTTGAAAAATTGTTTTTACACAATTTTTGGGGTGAGTTACAGCAGGGAAAAGTTCGTGAAAAATTGTATTTTGGTAAATTTGACTCACAACGCAATAATTTAACTAATTATGCTTTACAGGTGTATGCTCAAGCACAATACCTTGTACCAAGCATACCTGAATCAGAAATCGTTATGTTTTTGTCTAGGCACTATAAAAGTGAAATTTGTGAAACTATAAGCATACAAAATATTAGTCAGTTTGATATGCTATTGTCATATTTAACTCGAGTTGAACGAAACTTAGATGGCAGTGTTCAATATAAAAATTTGGATGGTAACCAGAATAGAAATTATCAACATAGGGCACGAAATAATAGGAATTATAATGAATTAATTGATGGAAATAATCAGATTAAAAATAATTATAATTACAAAAATTTTAATGAAATTAATAGAGGATTCCAAAATAGGAACAGTCAATATAATCAGGCAAACAATAATGGAAATAGAATTTTAAATAGATATAATCAAAATAGTAATTTCCGCGATTACCAAAATCAAAATAATAACTTCCAAAGAAATAATCATAACAATTATAATCGGGGGAATAATGGTAATCAAAACAGTCACAATCTAAATCATAATTATAACCAAAATACAAGAAACCAACAAAATTTTGATAACCAAAATAACAATAATGGTTATAACAGAGACATAAATTCTCGAGACTCAGGTGAACATGTGAGACGTGTTAATCGAGTGGATGTGGTAGATGAAAATCACAGAGGTAGAAGTGCAGAAAGATGTACTTCACAAAGTTTTGCTTCTCAGGAAAATTTCAGATCTACAGGAAGATCTCGTTCCTCAGAAGATTATCGGAATAGACATGATACCGAACCGCATTTTTAAAATGGGTGTATGATGTTGCAACTAGGTGTCAATACATGCACCCACGTGAATTTCTTGATCTCGGAGATTATAATAATGTACACCTGGAACAAAAAAATGTAGGTTTAATAATTTTAAATGGTAAAATATACGACAATAATGTTAGCATAATTTTAGATACAGGATCTACAGCTTCTTTAATATCAGAAAAATTTGTTGATAAAGTACAATGTTTGAAAAATGATATAATTAAAATTCCTAAAACTAACTTAGTAGGCATAAATGAAAAAACTTTAGGATACACAAATAGATCAGTGGTTACTAAAATACACTTTGAAAAATTTGAGATTATAGTTCAACTATTAATAGTAAACCATCTGGAATGCGATATACTTATTGGTAGTGATGAACTCAGTAAAAATAACTTTGTAATAAATTTTGAAAAAGGAATTGTTAAAATCAATAAAGAGTTTGAATTAAATTTTTCATTACAAGAAAGTATAAGGGTAGTAAAAAACTCGAATATAATTAGTATATGGGATTTTTGTGAACATAATTCGGAAAATAAAAATAATTGCAAAAATAAAAAAAAGGATAAGATTTTTATAGATAGAATTCTTTGTACATGGAATGATAAAGAAATGAATAAATATGATAATTATGATGAATATAAAATATTAAATGAAAGTAATAGGGAGGATAAATATGATTATGTTAGTAGGTCAAATGGAAGAGAGATTTTTGAAAGCAGGATTCAGGCCAAAGATGCCATAATAAAAGGAGTGGTACTTGAGAATATAGGTTTTGATTGTGATAATGAGTGGAGAGATAGAATGGTAGATTTAATAGGAAAGTATAAAGATTTAATAAATGAGGAATCAAGAATAGCTAAAGATTATGTTCATAGAATAAAGATAAAAGACATGAAACAATTCCATGCAAAAAGTTATCCAATACCATATAAGTATAGGGAGGATGTTAATAATGCATTAAATAATTTATTGAGAGATAACATAATTAGTTATAGCACCACACAATATATTAATCCAGTAGTGATTGTTAGGAAACAAGATAATTCAGTGAGAATCTGTCTTGATGCAAGAAATCTTAATAAATGTTGTGTTCCAGAATTTGAAGCACCACTTACAGTAGAATCAATTTTAGGTAGAGTAACAAATGCTAAAGTTTTTTCAAAACTAGATTTGAAACATTCTTTTTGGTTAATTCCTTTACATCCAGATTGTAGACATTTGGTAGGTTTCAAAATAAATGGTAGGGTATATCATTTCAATGTAGTTCCATTCGGCTTACAAAGTTCAGTATCAGCATTACTAAAAGCCACAAATAAAATCTTAGAAAGACATGAAGCTTACACTATTCATTATGTAGATGATATTTTGATTTTCTCAGAAAACAAGGATCAACATTTTACTCATTTGAAAAATGTCTTACAGGATCTTGATTCAGCAGGTCTCAAGCTTAGTTTAGGAAAATGCTCGTTTTTTAAAACAGAAGTCATATATTTAGGTTTCAAACTAACTCCATTGGGAATAGAAATGGATCCACAAAGGATAAGTTTGATTAAGGACTATAAAAGGCCTACAAATTTAAAAACTTTAAGAGGTTTCTTGGGAACTTTAAATTATTTTAAAAGATTAGTACCAAATCTTTCAGAAAAGGAATTACCACTTGTTGAATTGTTAAGGAAAAATGTAACTTGGAAATGGACGAATAAACAGGAGGAATCATTCAAGTCCATAAAGGAAGATTTCCATGAAAACGTAAAAATTTATCATCCTGATTATTCAAAAGTTTTTAAGTTAAGAACAGATGCCTCTATACAAAGAATAGCTGGTGTGCTTTTACAGGAACAAAATAATGTAGAAGTTCCAATATCTTTTGTTTCTCGCTTAACTCGTCAAGCAGAAAAAAATTATGGAGTAAGTGAACTAGAGCTTCTCAGTATAATTTTCTGTGTAAATAAGTTGCGATATTTCTTATTGGGTGGTCATTTCATAATTGAGACAGATAATCAGGCTCTAACTACTATCTTAGATAATAGGTATAATAATTCTCGTATTCACAGATGGAGTCTATTATTGCAAGAGTATTCATTTACAATAATTTTTATTCCTGGACATTTGAATATTGTATCAGATGCTATCACAAGAATGGAAGGGGAAAGCCTTGGTAGGCCAAACACTCATAAAGTTGGACTTAATCAATTAAAATTTGAACAGGGAATATTTTCGTTAGATGCTATTAAAATTAACCAAAATAGTTTAACAGATAAGGATAAGGCTAGGCTAAAATATAAGGAAAATATTTATTTTAAAATAATGAATGGAATAGAAATTTATGCAATAACAGACGAGTTGGCTAATTTAATAATAGATCAAATACATAGTAATTTTAATCATCCTGGAGTTAGACGTACTCATTTAATTTTTAGAGAGAATTATTATTGTAAGAATGATTTATCATTAATAAAAAAACAAATTAGAAATTGTACTACTTGTCAGTTCAATAAAGAAAAAAATATGCATTATACGAACTTACCAAGATCTTTAATAGTTAGTAAACCACTAGAGCTAATAACTGTAGACTTTATTTCAAATTTAATTCCAAGCACACACGGAAATCTCCATATTTTTGTAATTCTAGATGTTTTTTCGAAATACATATCTTTACATGCATGTTCTAAAACAAATAAAACGATGGTAAAATTTTTCTTGAATAAATTTATCAACGATCATGGAAAATTTGATACTTGTATAATGGACAATGCTACATATTTTAGAAGTAAACAATTACAAAATTGGTTTATTAAAAATAAAATAAATCATAGATATACTAGTATTAGACATCCTCAAGCTGATTTAGCTGAGAGGGGAATTAAAGAGGTCATTAAACATTTAAGGCTACTGGTTTCTTATAATCATAGAGAATGGGAGGATAAATTGTCAGATGTAGAATTCTTTATAAATAATAGTCCAAATATAAATACAGGATTTTCACCAATTATGCTATTCAAAGGAATAAATTCAGATAGACCATGGATAATTGATTTTGATTATAATCAGATAATTGAACAGGCCAGAGTAAAAGAGTCCATAAAAGAAAAGAGATATAGAGAAAAACAATTTAAAAAAAATAAACATAGTAAAGTTTTTAATCAGGGAGACTTAGTATTATTGAGAGCACTGAGATTTGCTGATCACAGACATGATAAATGTAAGAAACTGGATAGTTTGTTTGAAGGTCCTTATAGAATTCATAATAAAGGTGGAGTGAATAGTTATGTACTAGTACATCCAGAGACGGGAAATACACGTGGTGTATTCAACATTGATCAGTTATTTGATTATCATGGTTGCTCATCAACATAATATAGAAATAGTATATGAAGTTATAAGTTATTTATTATTGCTTAGTTCAACTTGTTACCAAATATGGGTCAATCCTTTGAGAATTTCTACTGTAAACATATAAATTGCTCAAAGGCTTGAGGGGGAATGTTAAGACAAATAAATTGTCTTAGAAAATTTTAGCTAGAATAATGTACCAAATAACAATAAATGATTTATAAAATATTAGATAAATTTGGCACACACTGTAGAAATTTGAAAAGTACCTAAGTAATTAATCAGAAGTTAGGTAAAGATTTTGAAATTGAAATGAAATCAAAATGGTACAGTGTAATATAGAAACATACCTTCACAAGCCATTGACCAAAGTCCAGGAGTATAGAAGATTATTTTATTGATTGTAAATTATTTTAGATATTGTGTAGCATTTTAATTATAGGAAGGTAGAGTAATTTACCCGAACATACAGAGTATGTTATAAAATTTATATTTGTCAAGTGCGGGTGACAAATGGTCACAATTTAAGGTTATAGAAGAAAGTTAGTGATGAGTAAGGAGAAAGGATACTTGTTCTGTCTAATGACTACTCTCTGATTGTTTGCGGTAACCAAAAGATACAAATTCAGGTGACTAAGAGAAAAATAGGATAGTGTCATTAAGAAAATTTTGAAAGAGCTGTCAAGAGTTAAAATAATTTTAAAAGAGGTCAGAGATTTCAAAAAAGAGATATAATTGATGAAATGGAGGTCTTTTGAACATACACTATAAGATATAAAGAGTAAAAGAAAGAAGGCTGAATTGGATTCGTTTTGCATAAAAAATTTTCATGAACATTCCTGGATGATATGTAAATTGAAGAGATAAGAAAATATTTGAAAGATATATGAATGGTAAAGGGGATAATTTCCCAAAATTTATAAAAAGAATAATAAAAGTTAAATGGTACATACCTTATGCTTTGGTTTAGTGAGGAGTTCAATAATTATTGAAGAGGATTTCTTTATTAAGTGTATTTGACAATTGAACTGTAAGGTAACAAGTCTTTATTAATATTTTGTCCGAGAAATCATCATTGTTCAGTATTTTTCATTGTAAATTTATAGGTTAAGTTTCTTCTCTTTTATTTAGTAGACAGAATGCATTCCATCTATTACGTCCAATAATAACAATCTTTAATTCTTCATGTATATTTATTGTTAACTAAAATTTGGTAATTCGTTATTCAAAATTACAAACTTAACAAAGTAATAGACGTATTTTGGAATTGATTAGTTTTTTATTTGGAGAAGTTTATTGTGTGTTATATTATAGTGAATGTCTGACACAGTTGGAGGCCATAGGTCTGGAAAAATGAGATATTGAACCCGTACGCCCAGAGTGCGGAAGCAAAGAGTTCTCAATTAAGATAAAGTTACATAAAACTAAAATTTAAATCTAGTGAAAATTATTATATAGCCGGAGCCCAGAAATTCAAATTTGATAAAATAAACTGTTTGTTAAAGCCCAAGTGTGACAATTTATAATTTGACAGTGACATTAAACAAAATTTCATTTTAATTTTCCAAATTTATATTACAATAGAAATAAATATCGTCACAATATATATATAATCATATATATATATATATATATATATATATATATATATATATATTAATACATATCCTCTATCTAAATTCTAAAGAAAACATTGAAATAGAGAAAATATGCATATGTACATGTAATACTAGTGATACACACTGTATTATCAATAATTTGAAAGGTTCAATATACTATAAAATTTGACATTTCAATTTCATATGACATTACTGCAGAATAGACTTAATGACAGATAGATTTTAAAACGATTTGAAAAAGCAGAATACAGATGTCTCTATTAGCAAATGGCACTTATAAATAAAATAATGAAAATCTCTCTTGGTATATAAAAACGTAAATTTGTATTTTTTAAAAAAAAAGAATTCTTGGTAACCAAAGGAGAGGAGAATTATTTATTTAAACATTTTAGTTAGTTGAATTTGAAATCCCAATGAGACAACATCATAATAAGAGTTGTCTCAAATTTAATTTTGAATACTAGGGAATTTATATAATCGTTATCAGTTCAACATATCTTGCCTTTTCTAAAGCCAGTGCGTGTACTATTCACAAAGAATTACCGCTAAAGTGCAAGTGTTTTCGCGTTTTCTAAATTATTGATTTGGAAATGTTTGTTCCGGAAATTCTAAAAATACGTTTTAGAATACGTACAAGATCTTTTAGTATCCAGTTTGGTGAGTCCAGTCCATATTATTCTCGAGAATTAATAGGCCTTTGATCAAAATTATTTCGAAAATAGATGCATCTTATGATTAAATTATAGTAACGTTACTTATATAAAATTCTACGTCAAGTGCAGACAATTTTGGGAACAGACAATTTACAAGAAAATTTACGTATTTTACATTGACAGATATCAAGTATAAATTTAGACATTTTGATCTTTCGGTTAAAATTATTTAGATAGGAGATTTCTAATATAGATTGTTTTTAATATTAAGGTTTGATAGAAAATTCTATCTTTGTTTATGCGTTTGTGATATTTTTTGAAGAGTTTTAATTTTTGTAAGTGTTATTTTGATAATATATTATATAAATTTGAATTCCAAATCTCTTTGGCTCTCTTTTCATTATATTTGATAATTTTTATACTATAGAAAATTTAGTATAATAAGTGACATTTAGTTAATCTCGTGACAGTAAATTCATATATGTCATAAGATAATTTAAATTGTCTTATAGTGTATTGGATAAACAGTTACTGTAGATTTGAATAGTGTGATACGTAATTTAGAAAATTATTTGGAAATTTACAAATTTGAATTATTAGTTGAAATCTTTGATCCCTCCCTGAGAAAAGAGTGAGTTGATTGGTGTTGTATTGATTTATCTTTCATAATTTAATATTTATTTAGCCGGGCATATTAATTTGACAACTGCTGTCATTGAAAATTTTATAGGTTATATTTAGAGGTAAAGGTGTTTTCACAATAGTATAGTTCTTAAACCTAAATTGCGAAGTTAAAAAAAATAGGAGAGATTAGATATATACAATAATTTGTCACCCGAACGTGGGGCAAATATAATTAAAGAACATTGAATATATTATAATATATATATATATATATATATATATATATATATATATATATATATATATATAACGACAACAAAGAGATTCATGGGTAATTCACGCAAAATAAGGGCTACTGAAATAGAGTGGTAACCGTGGACATGCATGTTTCTGGCTCATTTTGCCTCTTCAGCACGGCATAACCAAATAAGGATGTGAAATTTGGGAGCAAAGATGTTAATCGAAACATGGGAAAACACAAAATAACGGATTTCAGCAGTGAATCCATGCATGTCCACGGTTACCACTCTATTTCAGTAGCCCTTATTTTGCGTGAATTACCCATGAATCTCTTTGTTGTTGTTGTTAACATATCACGCGATATTCCTACATCTTTTATATATATATTTATATATATATATATATATATATATATATATATATATATATATATCACCAAAATTCTGGGATCGCATAAAATAATTATGAATCTCGTGAAATTTGGGTAACCTGTACAATATAGTACAAAAAAATCTATATCCACCACTTTGAATTCGAATTACGATTCCCGTGAAATTGGTTAACCTATACGATATATAAAAAAATCTATATCAACAAAATTTTGACAATTCAGTAGATTAATTATGATATCTCGGGTATGTGGATATCCTGTGAGAATACGGTAATAAAATATCGGTTGAACCTTTAAATAGGAATAGATATGATCCCCTGTACAATATAATATCCTTGCACAAATACAGAAAACCAATATATAGGGAGATGATCCCGGAACATACGATATCTCCGTAAGTACCTATAAATGTTAGACTCTAATAGTAGATGAGGGGCGTAGATGTAAATGGTACACTCGATATGACCGGAAATATGGGTTCCCTTACTTTTTTGGGACACCTAGTTGAGTCCATGAAAATATAATAAAACAGATCAATACAATATATAAAATCCCAATGGCACAGGACCAATTGGACAGGCTTATTTCAGTAACATGTTTGCATAAAACCCAAAATACAAAATTAGATACAAAAGAAATATAATGTTCTGAGATGTACAAAAAACCAAAGAAACATTCTGGCATCAAATCAAAAACAGAGAAATAAAAAAAATTTCTAGTAAATTTGTGAATTTTCTCAAATAAATGTTTTAATGTACGATTTAGAGAAAAATGGTAAATACAAAAGTTGTAGAACGTGTTAAGGTCTATAAAAAAGCTCTGTAATTTTTTGCGTAAAGTAAAAACCAAAGAAATACGATTTTCCTTCAACTTTGACAGGCCGCCATTTTGTTTTTACTAGGCCGATTTGGCTCATTAAGGAACTCGTTCAAGATTTTGGCCTAACCGATATTTGTAGCGAGTTTGGTTTCGATCCGTCAAAAAATACGCCCTCTATCGTGCTTACAAATTCCGTTATAACACACATATATATATATATATATATATATATATATATATATATATACATACATATATATATATATATATACATATATATATATATATATATATATATATATATATAATGGATATTTTTGTGGGGATGTGCCACATCCCCACAAAAATATCCATTACAAATAAGTTGGCAAATATCTTTTTTCAAATTATATATATATATATATATATATATATATATATATATATATATATATATATATATATATATATACATATATATATATATATATACATATATATATATATATAACCTTTGGAACGGAGGGTGATTTTGGCATCTAGAAACACCAAAACGAAAATGTGCATTGAAAGTTTTCCGAAGTCGCGTCATGCTACTCACTACAATAGCCCTATTTCATTCTGAAATAAGCCTAAAAATAAATTATACGTTAAAAACTTACGTTTTGTAATATTACTAGCCACAACTACACAATATTACTGGCCACTTCGGGGAGAGTTACTGTCTCTCTACCTTTTTAGATTCAAAAATTCTTGTTATTTATTCTAAAAATTACCTCGTCTATGCCCTTGTGTTTTCTATATCATTATTTCAATTTGTAACGTATTGATAAACAAAGCATGACACAACCGTCAGCTGTGATGTTTATTAACCTTGCTATAACACAAATTGTTTGTATCAATTTCTTTGTTGGAGGTCCACATTTAATAATTATTTCGAACTAAGAAAAATTTGTCTATATAGGGCGTTCCTAAAACTTCCTTTGTCATTTCTCGTGTTTATTACATCCCTGACATCCAACAACAGCTTTCCAACTCTTCTACTAGCTTCTCCTCCAATCATAATCTACCTCTCTCTACTCCATCTTCACAACCTACACCCCAACACAGTTCATTCTCAAATATCATCTGATATCCTTTTCTATAACTCAGCCCATCAATCTGGTCAAAAAAGAATTCGCTCTAATGATAGTCACCTTGATTCTCCTCTTGAACTTTTACCTGTTTCAACGCCCGTACCTGCACAAGAGACCAGTGAAATACAAACACCAAAATTTACAGCACCCCAAGATATTCCCAAACATGCCAAGAAAAAAACCAGGACTTCCAACTCTCAAGACAAATAAATTTAGCCCTAATGCCCTAACAACCATTCATAATCTGTACGAAAATTCATCTGATTCTTTCTCGCTAGATGAAATACAACTTATTGCTTTCCTACAAAATTCTTTTGATCATAGTGACCCCTTGAAAGAAGCTTATAATTTCACTTCTGATATCACAGCTCTATTAAATGATCTATCACTCATACATTCAGAGATGAATGAAAGGTCCTTAAAGAATCGAATTTCTAGATTACAAAAAAAGTTAAAATTCCAATATTACCCTGAAGGTTCATCAGATTGCAAAAGTATCTCGTCGAATACCTCAGTGGATGACCTCACCAATTCATTCGATTCCTAAGTGATAAACTCCTTCCTCTCCTTTTCTCTAAAATATCTTCACTTTAGTTCAATGGAACTGTGACGGATTCTTTTCCCGCCTGGAGAAAATTCAGCACCTAATCTCACAAACTAACCCTGACAACTTATGCCTACAGGAAACCAATTCTAAGCTTACTAATCAACCTCATATAAAAAATTTTGAAGGGTACCATTTCATCCGTACCAGTTGCTCTAGAGCAAGTGTAGGGACGTCAATACTAGTATCCAGTAACCTATATTCAACTCATCTTCCTATTAATACTAATCTTGAGGCCATTGCCGTAACTACTTGGTGCCCATATAAAATCACAATTTGTAACATATACATCCCACCAGACCACCCTCTAAAAGAAGAAGAACTGGTGGACCTTATCTATCAGCTACCCTCTTCATACATCCTTGTAGGCGATTTTAATGCCCATAATACCATGTGGGGCTCCAATCAAACATTTGGAAAAGGCAAAACAGTAGAGAATGCACTTAATATATCCGGCTCATGTCTACTAAATACTGGTTCAAATACACATCTTAATATATCCTCTGGGACATTCTCTGCCATTGATCTAAGTATATGCGATCCTGGATCAGCTCCTCCACTTACATGGTCTACTGATGATGACTTGCACGATAGTAACCATTTTCCCATCATTATTACCAAAACATACGAACAGTAGCAACCAAGTCGCTACTAGAAGATTTTGGCGTTTTATAAAAGCTAACTGGGAAGGTTACACCTCCCACACCGAAGCCCATATACCCTTAATCCCTATATATGACAACATCGATGACTTTACCAACGCATTCACTCATGCAATAATCTCTGCTGCAGAAACCCACATTGCGAAACCAAAAAACTGTACCTTGGTGGAATACCTCCTCTGAAAAAGCTGTAGAGCAATACTAAACGCCCTTAAAAATTTCCGCAGAAACAGAACACAAGAAAACATAATCTTTCTGAAAAAAGCCAAAGCTAAATGCAAATTCATAATAAAACAGAGCAAAAAATGTTCATGGCAAAACTACGTATCATCTTTGCCGAAAGATACAAATCCAAGTCAAGTATGGAAAAAAATCCGACAAATACAAGGAAATAGAACGAATCCCAATATTCCTAGTCTAGTAAGCAGTGGCTTAGTAATTAATGACAACTTACAAATTGCTAACTGTTTAGCTCAAAGCTTTGAAGAAAAATTTGAAAGCAAGAATAATTCTCTATCAACTTTATCTGCAAATACTCTCCAACCACTGCCCCTACCAACCACGATAACACAAGATGTCAATTATTTGAATACTTCTTCCACTTATTTCGAACTATCATCTGCTCTCAATTCCTGCAAAAACACCGCTCCGGGTCCCGACGACCTCCCCTACATTTTTTTCAAAAAAATTACAACACCATGCCTCTATAAAGTTCTTGAAATTTATAACGTGATCTGGACATCACAAACTTTTCCTAAACAATGGTTCAACTCTATTATCCTGCCCATCCATAAACCCGACCATCCTTCATCATTACCTCAATCTTATAGACTCATCTCATTGACTTGCACCATGTGCAAACTGATAAATAAAAGACTCTTGTGGTTTCTAAACAAATATAAAACTAGTGTTTTAAATGAAACTCACGGTTTCTAGTTAAACCGTGAGTTTCATTTGAAACACTAATATGAGTAGATTCCACGAAGTAAGGGATCGAGACAGTTAATTTCATTAAACATAAAATTATCTCTGAAGCCCAATCGGGCTTTAGACCTCACCGCTCTACCAACGATAACCTGGTCAATCACATATAGCTGATGCAATGAATGATAAACACAACATGATCGCAGCCATTTTTGATCATACACACCATATCCAGAACAGCGATAATCAATACGTTAAAACAATACAGCGTTCAAGGCAACATTCTATCCTTCATTCAAAACTTTTTATCCACCAGAAAGTTCCAGGTATCCGTTAATGCCATCCTTACCTCTCCCGTCATTCAAAGAGACGGTGTGCCGCAAGGCTCCGTCCTAAGTCCTACTTTATTTATTCTTTCACTGAATAACCTTATCTCAGACTTCCCAAGTCCTGTCAAACACACCCTATATGCTGACGATCTAATATTATATTGCCATGGAAGATTTACAACTACTATATGCTCATTGCTTTAAAATGCAGTAAATCTACTATACAGCAGAACGAAGCTCCCAAAAATCTAAAGTTATCAAATTCAGCAGGTTACCTCCATCTCAAATTCCTTGCATCCTAATTAAGGACTCCCCTCTTCCTGTTGTTGAACAATATAAAATACTAGGATTAATTTTTGACTCACGTCTCACTTGGAAACAGCACATTATGGATATTGAGGGTAAATGCCTTCAAAGACTAAATATCATTAAAACTCTTGCGCATCATAACTGGGGTGCAGAGGAAATACCCTCCTTAAAGTATACTGTAGCATGATAAAAATACAATGCTTCTTTGTATTATACTATGAGTAACTCACGGAGGTACGTTAATTCAATTAAGCCACCCACTGAGTATGCAACTTTATACACATTTCTGTATAGTTGGTTGCATAACGGAATTAACTATGGGTTTCAAAATTATTTAAGCATATCCTGGAATAACGGGATGTACATAATTAAATGGGTGTTTAGAGCAATATTTTTATTAATATTCTTCATGTGATTTAACCAATCCATGAGTATTTTATTATTTAATGTGGGGATTTTATTTGACTGCCATTGGTAACACTGTTTGCTGATGTCAATTGTAAAGTAAAGGGAAGCTGTTGAGATCACTTGTCTGATACTTGTCGAACGGTTAAGTCGGGGTATCGATGAGGACAAGTCGTAAGTATATAAAATGGCCGGTGGCGCATGGTTTAATCCATATATTTTGGGAACTATAGTAGTGAAAAATCCTTGGTAACAAGGTAAGCTTTCATCTTGTATATACTTTCACGGCTATAACCCCCAATTTATTTTCAGGGTTTTGTTTCTATACTGCATAGTTTTTACAAGCAGTTTTTACAATTTTTTTGCCAATTGATGGTTTGATAGTTTTTATGGGTGATGGTTATCAATGATAGGATGATCAAGAACAGATTTTAAGAAGCTTCAATTTCGGATGATTCCTGTATGGTATATATTCTCGTAGGATAGCTGACAGACCAAAGTTCTCCGTCCAGGGTTGTTGAGATGTTTCGTACATCGGATTACGATTAACGTTATAAAGCGACAAGAGCTTCTAACGGCGTTTCCAGTTCAAAGGACGAAGCTGGACTTATGTTTGTTGGTGACGACTGCCGAGTAATTTCATCGATTATTAACCGCATGGCTGAATCTTGTTCCATAAGTCAGATGTTGCTTGTCAATTAAGCCAATTGACGTCTAATAGTTTGGACACTAACCGCAAGTAACATTTAAAGTTTTATTTGTTTTTATCTGAACTTTGAGCACATTATTCATTTTATAACTTCATTTTTTTTAACGTTGAATCACACATTAACTTTTATATTCTACTGTTTGGTAATTTCACGTTTTATTAAGACGTCTATCAAATTCACAATCTGAACATTACATTCTTTCAATTCTCTAGAGTTGAAATATCAACTTTGTTATTGTGTATCGCACTGAAATTATATTTCAGTTTAATCTTATTATATTAGAGATACTTTTGACCTACTTGTATGTATATGGTTAATTATTACTGTTGTAAAGCGGTAACTGGTATACCATTTACGTGTTGCTAAAGATTTAGTGTATTGTATATTTTGATCTCAGTTAGTTGATAACATTAGAAATTGTTAAACATTTTAAATTAACTAATCATTGATAACTGATTATCATTTCGTAAATAGAGTTGATCACCTCATATTTTTGAGACAGGTTATTACAACATATGTTCAAGGTACCATCCATTTAATTAAACTGTTTCATTGGCAATAAAGTGTTTTATTCGATTCACAAACGTAAAAGCAAAACGACATAAATAGCATATTTGAAAAGTTACAATAGCTAATTTTTTGTTAATTATTGGTTTCTTGGTTAATCAGTAAATTTCTTGAATGTCCTACTAATCAAGTGGCGCCTTAAAAAAATAATAAAGGACAAGCTTTCAAATATTCCTCACTAACTCATGACCTTATGCTCTCCGGCGAAAAGCGAACCTTTGGCAATCTAACCTCACTTCTTGGAGTAACAACAACAAGGTAAGGTTACAATACAAAGCCCTGATACGCTCCAAAATTGACTATGCAAGTTTCATTTACATGTCTGCTAGCAAAACATATTTAAACCTACTAAACTCTGTGCCTAACACCGCCATACGTTTTTGTCTAGGAGCCTTTAGCTCCAGCCCAGCAGAAAGTCTTTATATCGAATCTAATGAACCACCCCTCTGGCTGAGACGTCAACAGCCTCTCCTTACATATGCATCATCAGCAGCATCGAACCCCTCAAATCCTACGCAAGCTCTCCTTACTAATATCCCAAACAATCAACACAATCAATCAAAATTAAAATCTATCACACATCTTCTCTCGCCAATAATAAGCAACATCAACCTATCACATACACTTCCGTTTTCAGCTCCATCTTCCCCTCTCCTGGCATAAACATATTCCTCGCCTAAAGACCTTCCTGTGTAATGATGACAAATATGACACTTCAAAGGACCTAATAATCAAAAATTTTATGAAAATCATTCAAACAAACAATTATTATCCGGTACTATACACGGACGCTTCAAAAAACGAATCTGGTGTAGGCTGTTCTGTCACAACTACCTATAACCCCGTAAACTCATCTCATATCCCCTCCCATTGGAGTATCCACACCGGCAAACTATTCAGCATACTTTTAGCATTCAATAACCTCACTCCAACAAATAACCAATATTGCTATTTGTACAGTAGGTGGCAATTAAATTAGCACCAAAACCATACAAAACTCTACCAAATCTGACCGAATCTTGATCGACCTACCTTCCCCAAACTTTCTAGAAAAGAGATGGTCATTTTAAGGAGACTAAGATTAGGCCATACAAAACTAAAGCATGGTTATCTAATAGCAACAAGTGCTAAACCAATGTGTCAATTCTGCGAATCCCTCCTGACCGTTAAACACATCCTGACTGAATGCCATCAGCATATAATGAGAAGTCAGCAACTAACTAAATATCGAAGATCTTCAAATCATATTAAATGATCCGCATATAATCATCGCTGTTATTAAACTATTGAAGGACATTCAACTTTATAACAAAATGTGAACCAAAAAATAATTTTGATATATTTCTGACAATTGTTATAGTTTACTCTTTCTTCTATAAATAAGTGAATGAGTGATAATTGTCTTTCTTCGTATAATCCATTTCAATTTATAAATCCATTGTAATCTTATAATCCATTATAATTGTAAATCCATTGTAATTTTATAATACATAGAAATTGTATAATCCATCGTAAATGTGTAAATGGCCATAGTTGTCGAGCACGTTAAACTGAATAAAAAAAAGCTAAGTTGTTGCAGAAAATGGACCAGAGAATAGCGGTAAAACAAATGCGGAAGTAAACACAGACGAGAAAGAAGGATAAAGCTAGAATGAAGTTACAGTCAAGGACAGAACAAAAAAAATTGGGAAGAATTTGTATATGAATAAAAGACACTCCCCTACATAATTTCATGATAATAGGATTTTTTTGTAGAATTGTTCTATACTTTTATAAAAATTCAACGTTCCGCATCTGATTCAATCTAAATTGATTATATTTATACAATGGTTCAAAATTATAACGAAGATATATGTTACCAAAAACCACAAATCTTCCTCTACAACTCCATATATCATACAGTGAGGAAAACTTAACCATTACTAACTTAATAGCCGACAAACAATAGCTAGAATATGAGTCTCGCCCTGTGGGTGTCCGCCGGAATAGGAATCAAGCCTCAAATGGTCTAGAAGCGCCAACGGCATTTAAATTTTCTCGGTAACGGCCCATTTAACCCTACTTGTCACCCCGATACTAAACTATCCGCGAAAAACAACTCATAAAAAAAGGGTAGTGCATATGCGACGCTTCGTATTCTGGAAAAGTGATATTGACTTGCTAGTCTAGTGAAATTAGTTATTATAAATGAAAAATGACGGAAAAAGATTTTTTTTCAGATTTCTAATACCATTACCAGTCGAGTTCTAGCACTGCTACGAGTAGGATCGTTAATATAGTGTTGGTGCCATTAAAAGTGTTATCAGCTTTTTGCCATTCAAACGATAAGTATACCTGATTAGTATAGTTCGTAAATAATATATTTATAATTTTGGTAGGTATTTTGAATAATCAATGTGCGATCCCAAGGACGACCCGAAGGGGCCGCCCGACAAAAACTCCAATGAATCTCAACCGGTTTATGATTTCAATAATAAATATCAAAATTCTGATAAGGGACCTTATTTTGATTATCTTGAACATGTAGATAAAAACTTAGGAAGATTATTTCCTATTAAAGTAGGTTATTTCTTGAGGGAATCATAAGAATTTAAAAATGATATTGTAGATATTAAGTCCATAGGTATCAAAAGAGTCAGAGTGGAATTTAAATCGTATTATATCGTCAATTTCTTGGTTAACCACAATTTAATAAAAAGTAATAGTCTAATCGCTTTCATACTTAAATTCTTCACACAAAAAAGGAGTCATTCGAATGGTCGATACTTTTTTTTCAGAATTTTTTTTAAAAACTGAGGTTGAATCTGATAGGCCAGTTGTTGAGGTGAAACGTATGAAAAGACGGGTAATCGACCCAGAATCGAAGCAAGTCAGCTATGTAGATAGGCAAATGATAATTGTTACCTTTTTAGGCAACAAAATCCCAGACACAGTAAAAATTAATCTAGTAAGATTCAATGTAGAGCCATATGTACACCCTGTGGTGCAATGTTTCAAGTGTTTGCGCTATGGTCATACACACACTCAATGTAAAAGTAAAAAACGATGTCAAACATGCGCTAATCAAGACGAAGAAGATGAAGAAAACAAAAAATGCGAATTAGAGACATTCTGTATATATTATAATACTTCAGATCACTCATCTATTTCTAGAAACTGCCCAGACTATATCAAACAATACAATATTAAAAAAACGATGGCCTACCAGAATACAACATTCAAGGAAGCTCAATTTTTGAAAGAAAATCCCACTTATGCAAAAATTTCCACAAATAATAGATTCGATATACTTAAAAATGACGAAAATTTCCCAGAATTACCATCAACGGGTTTGAATAACTTTCTTCTCAGAAAACCTAAAATTAACCACGCCACAGATAGAAATAATTCTAAAATATCCAAAAAAAGAAAATGCATCTCTCCGCCCATTTCTACAACCTGTAATACTTCTGAATCTACTTATACCAGAAATTCTTCACAAATCTCATCATATAATTTCATTAAAGATCACTCCGATATGACCCATATATCTGCCTCACCTTCTACTTCGTCCAAAGATAATTCTTCATTCAATCCCAATGAAATCTTTACACAAATTACCTCTTTTATATATGAAGTAATAAAAAAACCGAAATCAATCAATGAAATTAAGATCAAAGACTATTTGTGTTCAATACTGAATAAAAGAGGCAATTTGTTCAAAAATATTGATATAAATAATGAAAATAGTATGGAATACATGACTATTAATAGTGATGATGAGTACTAATCGTAATATAAAAATTCTCCATTGGAACATTCGATCTTTTCAACAAAACAAGGGTAGCCTTGAAAATTTATTGTATGAAAAAAATATTGATATTGTTGTTTTATCAGAATTATGGCTAAAACCACAAAATAATTATCATTTAAAAGGTTATAACTTCTTACAAAAATGTAGAGATTACGGTTATGGCGGTGTCGGAATTCTTATTCAAAATTCAATCAATCATAAACAAGTGCAAGTCAATAACAATTTTAAAAAAATATAGTTTGTGCAGCCGAAATAACTAACTGCAATCTTACCTTGGTATCAATATATAAACCACCTAATATAAATGCAAACAACAATAACTGGAAACAATTGTTCCAACAATTTCCTGTAACAACAATCTTTTGTGGAGATTTTGATTCACATTTTAGTATGTGGAGCCCCCATCCAGATACACCACAAAGAAGAATGTTAGCTGATGTCGTAGACGATTTAGATTACGTGGTACTTAATGACGGTACTCAACAAGAGTAACTCCTCCGAATCAATATAAATCAGCAGTTGATTTAACCATAACATTTCCTTTATTAGCAAGTAAAACACACCGGGAAGTAATAATTGATGATACAATGGGATCAGATCACTACCCAATAATCATGGAATTGCAAACCGTACCTTTTTCTAATTTAATCAACCCAACAACTGAATGGACCGATTCCCGCGCAGATTGGCCCTTGTTCAAAAGTAATATCGAATCCAAACTGAATTCTTCTGACTTAAATTTGTCTACAAATGGGGACAAACTTACCTTCTTTTTTTAATTACTTTCCAATTCCGCAAATCAAGCTATGCCTATAAAAAAACCAACAAACAGCTCTATCCTAGACCCTACTGGTGGCATGCTGACTGTTCATCAGCATCTAATGAACGGAAAAAAGCTTTAAATAAATTTAGAGAACTATTTGCATTATAAAAATGTTGCTGCTAAAGCAACAAGAATATTCAAGTAAAAACAGAAGCAATTTTGGATTGATTATTTAAATAGTTTAAATAAAAGTACTCCTTTGTCCAAAATATGGAACAAAGTTAAATGTATTAATAATAAATATCACCAAAACAAAAAACCCAACTTAACTCCTGAATTAATAGATCAAATTTTAGACACGTTAGCTCCTCCTTCGGTGTCAAGTCCCCCGTTTGTATCAACAAAAAATAATAATTTTTCATTTCAGACTAAATCGGATTTCCTAGTAAAACCATTTATGTTAGAAGAGCTGGACACTGTACTAAAAATTTCGCGAAATACTGCTCCTGGTTTCGATAGTTTCACATATAAAATGATATATAATATACCCGTTTCAGCTAAAATGTTTCTTTTAGATATATATAATAATTGGTGGCTTAGGCAAGACTATTCAGATAAATTGAAGGATGTTATTATAACGTTAATACTCGAACTCAATAAAAAACCTGATTCACCTTCATCGTTTCGACCTATTCCAGTACTGTCTTGTATAACAAAGGCCTTTGAACGTTTGATTAAGAATCGGCTAGAGTTCTTTATAGAAACTAACTCTTTGGCACCAAAAACTCAATATGGTTTTCGTAGGGGCCAAGGGACACTAGATGCTTTAACACCACTTGTCTCAGGTATACAGTTAACATTTTCGAAGAACGAATACTTACTATGTCTCGTTATTGACCTCAAAGGAGCTTATAATGTTGTAGATCATAATATTCTATTTAATAGAATGAATATAATGGGTATAAACAAAAAGGTATGCGCTAACAACAACTCTTTAAGAATCGAAAGATTTTTATTCGGGATAACAGTAATGTATAACAGGGCCCCAGAACAGTGCATAATGGTTTACCACAGGGCTCTATTCTTAGCCCTATTCTTTTTAATATCTAAATCGCGGACTTGCATGATATTATGGACGATAATATTAAAATAATTCAATACGCAGACGATATTTGTATCTATGTCTCCCATAATACCTATGAGCGATGCGAGAAAGAACTCAAACATGCAGTATACTGTATCAAAGGATGGTTAAACAATCTTGGTTTTAGTCTTGCATCTGAGAAATCGGCGGTTTTGTGTTTTACAAGACACCGGCTTCATCTGGTGGACACAATAATAATCAATAATACTTCCTTTCCTATAGTAGATCATTATAAATATTTAGGCGTTTTTCTATTCAAAAAACTGCTTTGGTCTAAACATGTTGAATTTGTGAAAGAGCAATGTGAGAAAGGTTTGAATCTTCTTCGAACTGTTTCCAAAACAAAATGGGGAGCTGATGCAGGCATCTCACTTATCTTTTATAGGGCTTATATACGTTCGCTCATGGATTATGGTTGCACGTTATACGGAACAGCTTCAAACACAAACTTACTCATTCTTGACAAAATCCAGTACAAAGCCATAAGAATATGTTTTGGGCGTTCAACAATTACGTTTTTTTTTCTTTGTAAGTTCTGAATTATTTGTGTTCATATCTGCAGCATTTTGTTTCGGAACCTTTTTTTGATGTTTTATATCTTTCTTTACATTTGTATAGAATGGATCAGTATGTAAGGGATTTCAGAATTGATTGTGTCGAAACGTATAGCATAGATACCACCGAAGAATGCAATCAAATCCTCGATATCAATAGGAACTCCACTAATTTTAAGGTTCTGCAAATGAATATACGTAGCATTTATAAAAACTTTGATGAATTTTTAGCGATGTTACAAACTTTTAATACTGATATTGACTGTATAATTCTAAGAGAAACAAGAGAGGTAATCGACCAGAGCATTTTTTGCATAAGTGGATACAATATGATATATAACGAAAGCCGTTATAACCAGAATGATGGGATAGTTGAATATATTAAATCGTGTTTTAATTTTAGTTATGAAATAAAACAGATTTCTAATGAGCTGAAGGCGCTTCAAATCAACCTTGGTGTAAACATGGGGAACACACTTCTCATTACAGCCTTATACCGATCACCAAACTCCAGCCTTCAAGAGTTTACTAAAAACCTTTTTACATTTTTTGAGAACCTTCATAATAACACTGATATATCTCTGTTTTTGGGAGACATCAATATTAACCTGTGTAATTCGGATGACAGGGATACAATTGAATATCTGAACACACTAAATGAGTTTGGGTACGTATCGACAATAAACGCACCTACAAGAGTACAAGGCAGGAGTGAAACCTGTCTAGACCATATTTTTATTAAATCCAAAGATCCTAATTTGAACGAAAATATCCTACCCATTATATTGAAAACCACAGTTACTGACCATTACACTACTCTCCTCCAAGTTGTAATTTCGGAGAAAAATAAGGTACAAGAACACAATAACAAAATAATAAAGTGTATAAATGTCAACAAAATGCACAATATGTTCAGCAATATCTCCTGGAGCGACGTCTATACTGCACCCACTCCAGACTCTGCAACCGAAAAATTTATCAATATAACCACAAATACGTTGGAAGCATGCACAGAGGTACGTCAGATTCGTAGGAAAAACAACAAAATAGCTCCCTGGGTTACGAATGGATTACTAAATTCTATTAATAAAAAAAATAAGATGTTTCGTCTTATGCAAAAGCGGCCACACAATGATGATCTGAAAAAAGAATACAAAACCTATCGAAACAAGTTAACTTCACTGATCCACAAAACTAAATCCAACTTCTATAACCAATTAATAGAAAAAAATCAAAACAATTCAAAAACTTTGTGGGATGTTATTCAACAAATATCAAGGACAAAAAAACAAAAATACGTCATAGATAAAATTAATCATCCTACAGAAAACAAAATTTTGACTGACAAAACAGAGATTGCGAATGCATTTAATGGAACCTTTGTTGAAATGGGTAGAACTCTTGCTGGTCGGATAAAAAACAACAGAAATTACAAAATAAAAAGATCACCTATGCTTAATTCATTTGTGTTCGAACCAATTAACACCATGGAGACTAAAAATATAATTTTAGAATTAGAAAATAACAAGGCAGTAGGTTATGATGACATGAAGGCGGAAACCATAAAACAAATATCAGAGTATATTCTGGAACCCTTGACTTATTTGTTGAATAGATGTGTGGAGGAAGGTGTTTACCCTGCTAAGTTTAAGAAATCAATTATTATACCACTGTTTAAAAAAGGGGATACATCTGTAATCACCAACTATCGTCCGATCTCTCTAGTTACCCATCTATCGAAAGTATTCGAAAAGATCATTAAGGGGAGGGTTGTTGGTTTTCTCAATAAGTACAAACTGATTTCAGATTATCAGTTTGGCTTCAGAGAGAAGATTTCAACTCAGGATGCTGTTCTGTCATTGAATTCAAGGGTTGTCCAGGCTTTGAATGAGGGTAGACCGTCCTTATGTGTGTTCATAGACCTATCCAAAGCCTTCGACACTGTCAGTCATCACCTTCTTCTTCAGTCGTTGGAAGATATAGGAATGCGAGGTGATGTATTGAGGCTATTCGAAAGTTATTTAACAGGAAGATGCCAGGCGGTGAGAATCGGTGATGTACTCGGCGGTGAGAGGGTGATGGATTGTGGAGTACCTCAGGGTTCCGTGCTGGGACCAACATTGTTTAATATATACGTGAATGGACTTTTCTCATTGAGTGACAACGGAAATATAATTGGATTTGCAGATGATACAGCCATCTTCTATAAAGCAGATGACTGGGACTCATTGAGGGATATGGTTGAAAGGGAGTTTTCTACAATAAAAATGTTGGTTGGATAAAAGATTATTAACGGTTAATATAGATAAAACACATTATATACCATTTTGTTGTAACTCAGCTGGATTGCCTCCATTTGATCACTTGGTAGTCAGGAATGAAGCACCCTTCCACATCCTCCCCGAAAAAAAAACTAAATATTTAGGAATAATAATTGATATGCATATGAAATGGGATTTACATATGAAGTATGCTGTCAACAAATTGAGAACTATTTTATATAAATTCAGGAAACTCAAAGAAATCCTGCCACTGAAGCACTTGAAAACTCTATATTATTCACTAGTAGAAAGTCATATTCGTTACGGAATAGCGGTGTGGGGGGGAACTTTGAATACTCACATACATTCTACCGAAGTTATGCAAAGGCGCTTCCTTAAATTAATATTTTCTAGAAGCAGCAGATGTTCTTCTGATATTCTGTACACTGAAGCTCAAATTCTAGATATAAGACAGTTGTATTTTCTATGCACAAGTATCGAATATCATGCAAATAAGCATACAGCTTTACTTCCCTTACATCAATACAACACTCGGCAAAAAGATCATTACGTTACCCCCCTGATGGTTAAGGTAGCTGCTCAGAGATCATACTCTTTCTTTGCTCCAAAACTGTATAATATTATTCCTGAAGCAATAAAATCAATAAAAAACAAGAACCACTTTAAAAAAGAACTGAAAAAACACATACTTCAAAGTAAGAGAATTGAACTTCAGCGAATATTCCATTAGGTAATATGGAAACTCAAGATAATAAAAAAATTACGTACCTTTGCTAAATCGTCGGCCTGGTGTTTTTGAAATTACTTATGTCGAATTGTTCTGGTTTTCCTATTTTAGTGTTTATCTGTCTGATAGCGAGGTGCATATGTGTTTATTGTTGTTTTCTCGTGTAACTAGTAACTTTTACTTTTTAGCCTTCCGTGTGTGTGCATGTGTATTTTTGTGGGTATATGTGTATTTTTGCTCGTCTATTTGTATTAAGACTGTATTTTACATTATACATTGAGATAGGTCTATCATTAATTGAAACTTTTTAATATTCTTTGTGATACATTGATTTATTTAATTAGTTCTCGAAACAAGTGTTTTACGCTTATCGAGTATTTTTTTATTCACAGCTGAACTTTATATTTTTTACTTTGTATTTGTCTTATGCTAATGTGAATAAATATTATATTATATTATATATTATATTAAGTCTTCCCCATGTCATGCGCAATTCTGCCAGAAGCACAAGTACCTCCTCTAAATATTAGACGACTCTTTTTAGCTCGTAAACAAATTATTATATACAGATCATTTAATGCATTACTGGTTTCAAAAATTGCAGATTTAAATATACAAAATCTTACCAACAACTACGGGAGGAAGAAAAACTCTCCACCACTAGCTGATGGTTTTCAAGCCAAACATAATTCATCCTCATTACACTAACAATCCCTCATTAAATAATACAATAATGAAAACTATATTGAATAAATTCAAAGATCATACACTTATTTACACTGATGGTTCGAAAACTAAAGCTGGAACAGGTTTAGTATTTTATGATTCCAATAATGATACAGTACTTCAGTATTGAATTCCTAATATATAGAAATGTGAATGGACTCCGACCCTGTCCCATGCTCAGCGAACTCCAACCAAGCAACGCGATCATCAATTTCATTACACCGATGTATTAAATATCGGTTGATGACTACGAAAATTGATTCATTGGATTATTTTAATCAAGTTCAATTATCCATTTCATTTATTATTATCAGTTATTATTTTTGTCAAGTTTCTTTTGTATTTCTAAGTTGTTTGTAAATAGAATCCAAATAAATATATTTTTTAAAAAGCTAAAAGTGTCTCGAAGAATATTTCTGGCGCTGAGAACAGGATTGACTTCGTACAGAAACCCAAGTTTCCTGGTCAACTTTAGTTGTTAGACGAGAAAATCCAACGAACCGAGGTGAAAACAACGTAGTATGCAGAAGACATCTCCAGTGATCATCCTCTTGTAAGTACAACGTTCCTTTTCTCCTTTATGAGCACTTTTAGTGATATTTCTGAAAGTAACTTACATTTATTGCTGTCAAATCTTTCAATAAATCCATTAGATAGTTCTAATACGGCTAATAGTTCTCGATCTTCTAAAAATCAAATTTCAGAAACTCGAAACATTAATAGCTTAAATATGTCTCTACAAAATAACGATATTTCTAGTCTTTGTGCCACCCTTCCTGAATTTAATACGGGAGATAATCTCTCGACTTTTATAAAATCAGTAGATAACTTAATTACGTTTCTTAGAACACAAATTCTTACTCAACCTCAAGAGTTTATATTAAACGCAAACATTATTTCTCGTATAAAAGGTGAACCTAGAGATTTTTTAAATTACTCAAATTAACCGCTTTGGACAGATGTACGTCCATCTTTACTAGCTAAATACGGAGATCGACGCTCCGAAGATATTTTGTCAACACAATTATCTACTACAGTACAGTACGATAACGAAACGTATGATCAATATCATCAAAGAATTTCAAATAATCTTAATGATTTGCTTCAACATATAGTTTTAAATGATAATGTGGAAACTGTAAATTTCAAAACCCCGTACTTCAAAAACATTGCTTTAAAAACTTTTTGCACTGGTATTAACGAACCCTATTGTGAATATTTATCACATTTCCAAATAAATTCTCTTGACGAAGCTCTTCAAAAATGTATCTCTTACGATAATCATAAGAATCAACAATTATATATGAACTTCTTAAGTAGTCAACAAAATAAAAAGTCACCTTCTCTTTATAAACCCAAACAAAATTCTTTCAATCCCAATCATAATAAATCCAATCAATCTTTTACGCAGAACCGTACTTGCCCGAATATTACATTTTCTTTTTGGAATAACTTCCATCCAAATGCCGCGATTTCTCCAATAAATAGATTTCATAATAATAACCCTCCTAGAAATAATCATAATTTTAACAGAACCCAGTCTAATAACACTTCTGGAAATAATCAATCATTTAATAAACCGTCTTATTCTTTCGGAATAACTCAAATCTTCATACACCGCAATTCCAAAGAAATTATCAAACTCCACAAAATATTCCAAGACCAATGAGTGGTGTACAAACAATTTCTACCAGAAACCAACCTATGAGCACTTCGACAAGAAGAACTTTGAATTTTAATGTAAATACCGACCAAAATGAAAATTTCGAAAATTCTCATGATACCTTTAATATTGACGATTCTAACGAAAATTTTGAAACTAACGCAGACGGTAAAGACGAAAATTTTCAAGAGGCCACTTACGAAATGCCATTTCAATAAACCTTAATAATATTCGCAACGATCCGCAATTACCATACTTCATTATGCCAACTTCTAAACTAAAAGTTTTAATAGATACAGGAGGATCCGATACTATCATTTCTCCTAAAGCTTCCACATTCTTCAACTCAAATCATGTTTATAATAAACCATTTACTCTGACGTCCATGAAAATTACACGAAAATATAACTCGAATATCAAAACACCATTACTTAAAGAATTTAAAATTTTAGAACCTATTGACGCTAGAATTGCCGACTGGAGTAAAGACTTTGACATATTATTAGGGAATTATGACTTAGAACGTTTACATGCTTTAATAGATTACCAAAATAAATTACTAACATTAAAACGTCTTAATATTACTATTCCTTTTGATACCTTATACAATAAAATTCCTGTTGACATTCTCAACGGCGACATCATCCATCCCGAAATTACAATAAATAATATTAAAATTCCTGAATCAATTCATATTGCCAAAGACGGTTACATTAATGATATTTGTTTACCAAGTCCTTTGTCATTAGAACCAATTCATGTCGAAAATTTAAATAAATACGAAATATCTAATGGTCCAAGTAATTTTGACCCATCGATAATCCGCACTCAACACCTAAACCATGAAGAAAGAGAAAAAATTTTAAAACTCTGTAATAAATACAAAGATATTTTCTATGACGATAACTCTGACTTAACTTTTACTTCTGCCATTAAACACGAAATACGAACAAAAGATGAAAATCCTATTTACGTTAAAGGTTTCCGACATCCGAAAGCGATGCAGGAGGAAATTACTAGACAGGTAAATCAATTACTCGATAAAAAAATTATTAGGCCCTCAATATCTCCTTATTCCGCTCCTATCTGAGTTGTATCGAAAAAACCAGACGCTTCTGGCAAGAAAAAATTCCGTATGGTTATTGATTATCGTAAATTAAATGAGAACACTGTCGTAGATAAATATAACCTCCCAAATATCGAAGACATACTAGATAACCTAGGAAAAGCCATGTATTTTACTACTCTTGATCTAGCTCAAGGTTTCCATCAAATTGAAGTTCATCCAAATTAAATTGAGAAAACAGCTTTTTCCGTACCCCACGGCCACTATGAGTTTCTGCGAATGCCATTTGGTCTTAAAAATGGACCCTCTACTCTCGAAAAATTAATGGATAACATCCTTAGACCCTTTCTCCACAAATGTTGTTTCGTCTATATGGACGATGTCATTATTTTTTCTAAGTCTCTTCAAGATCATTTAGTTCACATTGCCGCAATTTTTGAAACATTTCGGAAAGCTATCTTAAAAATCCAATTAGACAAATCTGAATTTCTGACGAAAGAAGTCGCTTTTCTTGGTCATATCGTAACTCCCGAAGGCATTAAGCCCAATCCTAGGAAAATAAAGGCTATTAAGAATTTTCCAATACCAAAAACGGTCAAAGAAGTGAGATCCTTCTTAGGACTTATTGGATATTATAGAAGGTTTATTCCAAATGTTGCAAGAATAACATCCCCCTTTTCTCGATCTACCCGCAAAGGAGCTGTCATAGACCCAACAAACGCCAATTATAAAGAGTGCTTTGAGAAGTGCAAACAACTCTTATGCAAAGCCCCAGTTCTCCAATATCCCGACTTTTCAAAACCTTTTGTTTTGACAACTGACGCTTCCAATATAGCCATAGGCTCTGTATTATCACAAAATAATCATCCAATCTCTTACTACTCCCGAACTTTAAACTCAGCCGAACAAAATTAATCAACTATCGAAAGAGAACTTTTGGCAATATTAGATTCCTGTAAACATTTCCGTCCGTACTTGTATGGTCAAAAATTCACAGTCGAAAGTGACCACAATCCCCTTGTATGGATTTGCAAAATTAAAGATCCCACATCCCGATTAGCCCGATGGCGACTGAAACTTGAAGACTATAATTTTGACGTAAAATACCGAAAAGGCAAAGAAAATCAAGTCGCCGACTGTCTTTCTAGAGTACAGGTCAATGTACTTTCATCTTCTTCTATATGTGTTGAACCTCTAGACAATTTTGACTTGGACGAATTTCTTGAAGATTTCGAGAAAAACCAGTCTCTTAGCGATGATACTAATCACACTGCAATCGAAAATCCGATTTCCGGAATCCCTATATCTGAAGATCAATTCTGCTACCAATCAAATTCTTATTGTTCCTAACTCCAGCGAATATAACATTATTTATAAAAAATGTTTTAATAAACATAGACATACCGTAACTGTCACTGATGATTGGAGAATGGAAATATCTGATGCTCCTTAAAACATATTTAGACCTAATGAAAAATTTGCATTACACGTACCACATGAATTTCGACATTTTATTTGTGAATACTTTAAGAAAACTTTTGACACCACAGTTAAGGCCGTTTTTTGTAATAAATTACTACAGGACATAGAAGAAGAACAAAGACAAATAGAGTGTGTAAAACAGTATCATAACGAAAATCATAACGGCATAGTTGAAACCTATAAACACTTGAAAAATCAATTTTATTGGCCCTCCATGCAAACTACAATTTCAAATTCCATTAACCAATGTGAAATTTGTTTTAAAAATAAATATGAACGGCACCCGTATAAATTACCTCAATTAGGTCCATTATTAGGACAAAAACCTTTTGATATAATCCATATTGATCTGTTCCACTGTAACAAAAATTACTACTTAACAATTGTCGACTCATTCAGCAAATATGCCCAATGCTATAAAATTTCTGATAAAACTTCTCTCATCATAATTATCCGAAAAAAATTGTTTCTGACAATGGAACTGAATTTAATTCTGCTGTAATTAAAGAATTTATGAAACTTCATAAAATTGAAATTCATTTCACAACAATCAATAACTCATCTTCTAATTCACCTGTTGAACGGTTCCATTCTACCCTAATAGAAAAACTTAGAACATTACGAGAACAAAATCCAGAAGACCCCTTAGACGATTCCTTCACACATGCCATTTTAATTTTTAATCAGTCCATTCATAGTGCTACTAACCTCTCACCTTTTTCAATTCTCTATGGCTCTTATGCCGAAGAAATACATTTTGATTTTGATCTCCCATTATACGAAACATACAATCAAAGACATAAAGACGAACTGCAACCCTTTATAACTGACCTATATAATAAACAAAAAGAAAAACGTCAGAAGATTTTAGATAAACAAAATGAAAAAGCCGAATCAATTCCTGTAATCGATCCCTCTTCCTCTCTCTACGTAACCAGAAAAAAACATCGACCTAAATTAAGCTCCCCTTATTCTAGACTACATCCGAAAAAACAAAATAAAACAAAAATTATCGGTAAGACGAATAAACAAAACACAACAAGTACACACTTAAAATTTGCTAAAAGACTTCGTAAAGTAAAAAAAAGGGATATTTTAGAAATACCTTCTTTGCAGGACGACCCTATCCCAGGGACATCTTATCAAGATACAGGAAATCCCCAATAACGGTTATTATGCAGAAGAACTTGGCAAATCGAATGAAATTAACCATTATCATAGACATATTTTACATATTAATTTAGAGAAATTAGCTAACACTTTAGAAATAAACCCCAATGACCTTTTCAATTCACCCTTAGAAAACGGACCCTTAGCTTCTTTGAAATTTCAATACAATCACCTCCTAAATGAAGCAAAAGACAATCTTCATAAAATAACTCGAAAGCATAAAAGAGGATTGTTTAACTTTCTAGGTACAACAATTAAGTACATAACTGGAAATCCCGACGATTACGACTTAGAATTATTAAAATCACACATTACTGCAATAGAACTTAAAGAAAATGAAATTATAACTAAACTTAACAATGAAATCTCTTTTGGTCATTCTATTGATACGAGATTTATTAACCTTTTAAATTTAATAAACAATAATAGTAACGTAATTATTGCTGCAGTAAATAAGTTATCATCCGATTTTAATGAATACGTTGCTCTTCATAACGAAATTCTCAATCTCCAAATTGTAAATGAATTCCTTTTAAAACTAATTAGAACCATAACCTTATCCCAACTAAGTCTTTCAAATATTGAGCTCTTTACTTTAGACGAACTGGAAACATTAAAACAAACATTGTTAGAAATATATTCTCGAAACGCCCTTTTAGTCAGTGACGAACATCCTTACCAACTCATTGATTCATCAAAATCTTTAGTTTGTGTTATCACCAAGACAATGCTCATAATATTAAAAATCCCTATCTTTTATCCAGAGGCTTTTCCCACATTTAGAATCTACCCCATTCCTAATAATGATCACATAATGATTTTGCCACCTGCGCATTACTTCGCAAATGGTAAATGGTATGAAGCCTGCACCAACCTAGCCGAACAAATTATCTGCACAAAACCTGTAAAATCTCAGTGTCAAATTCCAAATGTAGAAAATTGTACCAAATCAATCTCAACGGAGAATTTTTTCAGGAAACCAGGAAAGTAATTTTATTGGGAATAGTTCACCCAATAAAAATTCAAAATGAAGAAATTAGCAGAAGTAGCATCTTAATGACAAATGAGCCGATTGTCATAGAAGGAATACAGTACAACAGAAAAACTGTCCAAGAACTCCCAGTGCCGCAAGTAGTCCCAATCAAACTGTACCCGAAGCACGAAATCAAGATAGAAAAACTCCAGATTCCAGAGACGCACGGTCAACTTCAACCCATCGAACCGATACATCTTCTGCCACAATTTTCCGCAGGGCTTAGCATTGTTTCTCTTATAATAATTTCCACTGTTTTAGACATCTTTATAACAGTTGCTGTGAAGAAAAGGAAGAGAATCTCCAAATTCTTATATGGGCCCAAGCTACAACCAACTCAAATCCATATTCTTCAAGAGCTGTTCTCAGAGACTTCGAGGACGAAGTCTGGACCAAAGGAGGGAGGAGAAATGTGAATGGACTCCGACCCTGTCCCATGGTCAGCGAACTCCAACCAAGCAACGCGATCATCAATTTCATAACACCGATGTATTAAATATCGGTTGATGACTACGAAAATTGATTCATTCAATTATTTTAATCTAGTTCAATTATCCATTTCATTTATTATTAACAGTTATTATTTTTGTCAAGTTACTTTTGTATTTCTAAGTTGTTTGTAAATAGAATCCAAATAAATATATTTTTTAAAAAGTAAAAAGTGTCTCGAAGAATATTTCTATATGCTCAATATTTAGCGCGGAAGCTCTTGCCATAGAAGAAGCACTTACATGGTGTTTGAAACTAAAAACAAAAGGCATTGTAATAATATCTGATTCCAAACCAGTTCTGGAAGCTCTTCAGGGCTCGCCTTTCAAACATTTTAAAAAAAATAATATTTTCAACATTATAAAACTTGCTTATTTTTTTCGGTCTTCAAATATTAATATAATATTTATCTGGGCTAAGGCCCATGTACGTATAATAGGTAATGAAAAATCAGATTAGGAAGCCAAGGAATCTGTATCTGGGACAACTATAGACTATCAACCACAATACTCTGATCTCATTATTAATTACAGAAATCAAATTAAATCGGATTGGTCAAAAATATATGATAATATTGTTAAGGAGTCCACCCTAAACTTCCAAATAAAATTTTGCATCTATCTTTTCCCAATATAAGTAGATATTACCCTAGTACAATAACAAGACTAAAGTTAAATCACGGTCGCTTTCCGGCGCATCTTCACAGACTTGGTTTAGTAAGTTCTCCTCATTGCTCTTGCAATAATAATAAAATTGCTGATTCATACCATTTATTTTTTGAGTGCACCAATCATATTTTACCTACTAATGAACTAATAGCTGATTTAATGAAATATGGATTTCAACTATCTTTAAATGTTTCCACAATAATTTCAACAAACCATAAACCTGTCCTTGAATCTATCATAAAATTTTTAAAAGCAACCAATTATAACTGTTAATGAAATTAACTGTCTCGACCCTTACTTCGTGGACGATGATATTGATTTATCGAAACAATTGTCAATTTTTTAGAATTTTCAATAACTTTTATTATATTGTAGAATTAACTAGAGACCGTGAGTTTCATTTAAAAACACTAATATAACTGTTGTTCACTGATTAGTTGCCCTACAAAAAAAATATGTATGTGGCAAATATCTAAAGCTGATGCCATCTTCCCACCACACACACACACACACACACACACACACACACACACAATACCATTATGTAATACAAATGCCGGGAGAATGGTAGAAATAATTGATATTCCCAATTTTAAAAAAGGTGATAAGACAGTATGTGACAATATAGAGGTAAAGCACTTCTAAACAGATGTTATAAACTGTTAGTCCATATAATTGTCTCCAAATTTTTCATATTCGATCTCATCAATGGTGGAACATCCAAACAGATAATTTCTTTACAATGTTGTAGAACAATTTGAGTCACTTTTTCTTTAACCACAAGCTGAACAACATCCAGTTTTACATGGACTGAAAATTACTTTTAATAAAGTTTCCGAAACTGGTGGTCGATTCATCGTAACTGGCACTATTTGTTCCTTTCTATCCCCATTCTTATGTGTTTTTCTACTTGTAGGACCTATCAAAGGTCGGTTTTTTGCAGTGAAGTTTCATTTCAAACATGGCATCTTTTTAGAAAAATGTCTGGAGCGAATTAGTATTTTACAAAATAAGAAATACAGTTTTATTGAATATTTTCTTGAACCCTTTATTAACCTGTATCTCACAAAATAACAAGATGAGAGAAAAATTGTAGTCAGGTATTTCAAATATTTCTCCGGCAATCTACCACAATCCCCCAATTTACGGTATCTATTCAAGGAACATACTATATATTAGTTTACAAATATGTTACATCTTCTAAATCCTTTTCATTCCGGCGACTAATGTCTTATCAACCAAGTTTAGACAATAGAATAACGCTATCAAACAGGTCTACTTTGTCATTCTCCTATCCACGTTTCATCTCGAAAAAGTAGTATAGGTGGATACCTTTTTTTAATAGATGTCGTCTGTCTTAAAGAACCTTGTATTGATAATGATACATAATCGAGATAAAGCTACCGAATTGGAATTTGGACTCGAGGTGTTATCTCAAAAGATGTTTCGAATTTTTTCCTCATCGCATGGGAGCGATCTGCTCGATATTCTACAGGGGAAATCAAAAAAGTAATTCGTAATTAACTCAATGAATAATCATCAGTTATTAGAAATTGTTGCAAACGGTGTTTCTTCTTGTAAAGATATTTATTAATAATTAATTTGATATATAGTAAAATAATTAATTAGACATTTTGTAGATAAAATCAGCAGTTTTTGAGTTACAAAAAGATTTTATGGAAAACGATTTTTTTATAACATTTTGTGAACTTACTTTCTAATGAAAATGGTTAACTTATGGAAGATGTTCCTCAAAATAAAGAAATGTAAGCGCCCTACAAAAGTTTTTTGGAAGGACCCAAACTGATGGCTTGGTGTGGAGATGACATCCCACACCCGGTTACTATTACGGTGTTCTTTACAAGAAGAATCGACATGAACAGAGAAGATCCTCAACTTGTCGATGTTCAGAACTCCAACCTCACTACTGGGGATTGGAAAGTACTGAACTCAAAAAGGAGGGAAATGGGACAATCCTCACGATTGGCAGTGATCACCAATCTGAGGAGGCTTTGAAAGCAGGAGGTTACGCGCCGAACTTCTGTTTTGGGCGTAATCCTGTATCGGAGCTGGGAAAGAAAAAGAACCCCGCGGAGGAGCTGAAGGACATGGAGACACATTCGGATGGGAGGTGTGGGAGTACCGAAGAAAATTTGATGAAATAGGTTCTCTTTAGCCTGGGTTCTTGGCCACTCAGGAATCAAAGGAAATGAGGAGCCCAATATACGCTCCTGGAAAGAAGCACGGACGTCCGAAGTAACAAGAGCTCGAGGAGGAAATACTTGTTACTAATTTTTTCCTCAATTTAATATAATACAGTTGTGAAGCAGTTGCACATGCAGCAAGACGTTTCGTCTCTAATCATCCAGACGTTAATAAAAAAGTTTTTCTGAAAATTGATTTAGAAAATGCTTTCAATGCAATTCATCGCGACTTAAAACTTGTAGCAGATATTCTACCTGAAATTTTTCATTTCATTAATCAATGTTATAGATTCCCTTCATATCTTCTATTTGGCGAAAACAACATTTATTCGGGAAGAGGCGTCCAACAAGAGGACCCTTTGAAACCTCTCCTTTTTGCATATCGATACACAAACTTATAAGCAGCATTGACACAGAATTCAATGCTTAGTACCTTGATGATGGTTCTTCAAGTGGTGATACTAATTCCGTGTTTAAGTCTCTTGTCAATATGATAAACAATTCCAAGGATATTGGTCCTGAACTCAATTTCAGAAAATGCGAGTTATTTTTCTTAGAATCACCAAAGAATCGAACCATTGATAAATTTAATTCTGTAGCCCCAGGCATAACAATTACCAACAGACAAAATTCATTTCTATTAGGTGCTCCTTTATGAAACGAAACCTTTCTATCAGCTTTCAATGAAAAACTAACCTTTTTCAAAAAAATGTGATCTCGTTTATCCTGGTTACATAATGATATCTTAATCCATTTTGACAAAACCATCCGTCATTCATTAGAGTCATTGATTACCATTAAATTAGAGGACCTTTCTGGAAAACAAGCTTCACTACCTGTTTCATATGGTGGTTTAGGAATTCGCTCAATCGTTTCAGTAGCTCTTCTTTCTTTTTTGTCATCATTAAATAGTTCAAAAAACTTCATTAATTACATTCTGCCTATATTTTTCCACACACAATACCCTTTATTATTGGAGGCAGAAAATATTTGGTCATTAAAGTCTAACAAAGTTGTACCCGATGGATATAAATCCTTTCAAAAATCCTGGGATATACCTTTATTGAACATTGAAAGAGGAAATCTGCTTCAGAAAGCTATCAATTTACCAAACAAGGCTCGTTTGAATGCAGCTTTTTCAAAGGAATCAGGAGCATGGTTGAACGCTATACCGTCGGCCTCATTGGGTACGCTTTTAGATGACGAAAGTTTCCGTATTTCTATTAGTCTCCGTTTAGGTTGTCATATTTGTGTAAAACATCGCTGTCGTTGCGGAGCTGATGTTAATGAATATGGTAGACACGACCTAAGCTGCAAATTAAGTGTCGGCCGTTTTTCACGTCATTCTGCAGTAAATGACCTAATCAAACGAGGCCTGTCATCTGCAAAGATTCCCTGTTCGTTGGAACCGTTAGGTACTTTCCGCGACGACAGTAAACGTCCAGATGGTATGACCCTCATTCCATGGCAACGCGGCAGACCAGTTATATGGGATTTCACTTGCATTAACACTTGGGCTCTGTCCCATGTCCGATCCACATCTACTTCCGCAGGCACTGCAGCTTTACAAGGCGCAAATTTTAAAATCAATAAATACCAAAATTTGGAGAACATTTACATTTGTATTCCTGTAGCAATTGAGACCTCTGGTGTTTTCGATCATGAAGCTTTAAAATTCATTGAAGAAATCGGTGAAAACATATCAGTGGAAACCAATGATTCAAGAGCAACTTTGTTATTTAAACAACAAATAAGTATTGCAATTCAAAGAGGAAACGCTTCATTTTTTCTCGGTACGTATTCCTGTTCTAAGCCTCTAGAAGAACTTTTTATGAAACCTAATCATAAGAAACCTAATTCTTCTACCACTTTCAAATTTTCTCACATTACCGACCCTAAAACATGTGATCTTTCCTTCCTCCGAAAGTCTTATTTAACATCTTCATTCTCTTCTTCAGATTGTGTGCCTTCTGATAATACATGCGTTGACCATTTTATAAATCATGCCTCAAACAAGCTTTTGGGCCTCAGTGTACTAAAAAATATAGATAACCACCAGCCAGATGATGTCCCATTCATAGGAATACTGAAGAAGATGACTATGCTAAAGAATGATGCAATTCCTATACGCAATAAATTATCTTTAACCAAAACAAAATATAATACTGGTTTACCCCCAACAGAGTTGAAGACATCAAATAGAAAGGTAAACGACCAAATGGAAGGTATTTATACTAACAGTGTGGCATACTCTAACAATACTAATACAGACAATTTGTCTGATGAAGATGATAACGGAAATCACGCATCCGTAGCCGATTTGAATAAAAATTTGAATGGCAAACTCTTCAGAACAGTAAAAAATTGTACTAACCTCGTCAATAAGACAACTGAGGTTAGATCTAAAATTTCTGATGTGACCAATGGAGTGAAACCCCTAAGTACAAAAGCAATATCAATCAGAGTTTAAAAATATAGCAATAATGTTTCGGTGACCACAAAAAATGACATTGCCTCCAACAAGTGTCAAAATAACCCCGATGTTTTGCAGTCAAATTCAAAATTGAAAGAGAATGAAGACGTAGAAAAAAATAATGGGTCAGAAGGCGATAGGGTCGTAGTAACTGAGGAATCAATAAACATCAATTCCCTTTCTAAAAATAATCCTAGAGTTAACAACTTCTCTTCATACATTTCATTTTCGATTTAAAATTTTCAGAAAGGGGATGAAACTCAACAAGAAACAAAAGGGCATGTTTAAAAATGATGTAGATAACAAGGAATATATTAACAAAGTGAACATCAACCAAACTTTCCAAAACCGTAATATCTCCATCCAATTCAATAGCAAACAACATCAATTCAAATTCCTTATCACGCCGATCAAGTGAGAAAGATAATAATATAATCCGAGATTATTCGGAGAATGATAGTAGTTGCGTAAGAGCTCTTAACAATATCTCCATAATTAGATCCATAAAGGATATTCCCCAAAAATCTTTGGGTCTCAAAGGCCTCAAACATATTGGTAACACATGTTTCATAAATAGTATTAGCCAATGCCCATCAAACACAAGGTGGCTATTAGAATATCTAAAGAAAGACGCATACATAAGAGATATTAACATAAACATATCTTGCATGAAAGGAGCACTAATTAAAGCATTTGCTGAAGTTATTCAAGAGCTTTCGTCTGAAGACAGTTCAGACAGAGTGGTTAATACAGTATCATTGATAAGTCAGATTCAGCGATTTACTTCAAGGTTCATGGGATACACTCAACATGATGCACAGGAGTTTCTTCGTTACCTATTAGCAGGACTTCACGAAGATGTCAACAAGGTTTATGAAAAACCAAAGCCCATATTAACAGAAATTGATGACAACTTTAGTGACATTGAGAAAGCAAAAGAATCTTGGTTGAGATATTCCAGAATGGACAACTCCAAGATTGTGGATAACTTTGTCGGCCAATTAAAATCAACAACCAAGTGCACACACTGTGATCACAGTTTAGTTACATACGATCCCTTTTGGGATTTATCCCTTCCGATACCCCAAAGAACAGGTCAATTACGACTTTCACAATGTCTAGATTCGTTTACAAGAGAAGAAACACTCGACGGTGATGAGAAACCAACATGTTCGAAATGTAAGGAACGAAGACGATGCACTAAATCATTCTCAATTCATAAATTTCCGAAAATATTCACCTGAAGCGATTCTCGCAAACAGAAAGATTTAGTGGAAAACCTAATGTTGCAATAGAGTTTCCAATAGAAGGGCTTGATATGAGCCATTACGCGGTTGATAATGTGGCACCTTGTATGTACAACCTCTACACTATATCAAATCACAGTGGAACCACTTACAATGGTCACTACACAGCATATTGCCGACATCCCTACACGGGACAGTGGCACGAATATAACGATTCAAGGGTACTATTAATATCGTGGAATTCTTTAGTCAGTGGAGAAGCATATGTTCTCTTCTATGAACAAGATGACACAAAGTCCCACCTTTAAGTTTAATAATTTTTTCATTAGTTTTTAAATTGTAAATTTTCATTGTGAGCCGATGTCTTATTTGGTTTTTCTTGCAAAATTTATTGATATATTTATATATACATCAATGCATACATCAAATAAATGTTTTATCAACTTAAAAAAATTCTTTCTGTTCCTTACGGCTTGTGCAACAAATTTCTGCGCTCGATATAGAAGTTGATATGCTGCAACGCCACCTGTTGGGGAGTTACAAAAAAAGGCTAGCAAATACTAATTCTGCATAGAAAAATACATACATGTATATATAAATTAAAATTTCATAAAATACGAGGTGTGTCTATATGAAAAATAAATTTCGGTTTTCCACTGTACATCTTCGTTTCAGTCAAAATTTTAATAATCTCGACATATTAGTCTAACCGTTTCTCGAAGAGAAAAACAACTACTTTCCTGGCTAATACCACGCAGAATATTGAATAACATCCCTGTCGAAGAACGTGACGTCGATCGACCCTTTTGGTTATTCGCAACCGCAAGGAGAGGGCATAGTACACTGACCAGTTTCGACCTTCTTGGGTCTCTTCAAGAGTGCCGCAAAGCCTTCCAGTTCAGTGTCTCTAATCTGACTTGAAGATTCCGCCTTCCGACAACCTCTATTTGGCTCGTGTGGTTACACCTTTGCGAGAAGTAGTCAGCTGGCGCCATCTTCACTTTCATTTGCGAACCACCACCTCAGATAATTATTCGACCGTATAAGTCGTATGAAATAAAATGAATTGAAGTTTCATAAACCACGAGGTGTGTCTATATGAAAAATAAGTTTCGGTTTTCTAATGTACACCTCCGTTTTAGTCAAAATTTTAATAATTTCGATCTATTAGTCTGACCGTTCTTCGAAGAGAAAAACAACTACTTTCCTGGCTAATACTGCGCAGAATATTGAATTACATTCCCTTCGAAGAACGTGATGTCGATCGACCCTTTTGTCGATACAGACATCTGTGGTAATTCAATATTCTGCGTGGTATTAGCCAGGAAAGTAGTTGTGTTTCGTATTTTATGAAATTTTAATTCATTTTATCTCATACGACTTTATACGGTCGAATAACTATCTGATGTGGTGGTTCGCAACTGAAAGTGAAGATGGCGCCAGCTGACTTCTTCTCGCAAGTGTGTAGCCACACCAAATAGAGGTTGTCGGAATCCTCAGTTCAGATTAGAGACTCAGAACTAGAAGGCATTACGGCACTCTTGAAGAGACCCAAGAAGGTCAAAACCGGTCAGTGTACTATGTCTACAGATGTCTGTAATGTAACTGTAATTGGAAGAAATATGTAATTGCATTGTACTTATAAGAGGCATTGTAATTGAAGCAGAAATTGTAATTACAATAACTATTATAATCAGAAAATGTATTTGTACTTAAAAATGTAACAGTAATTAGGAAAATAATTGTAATTGAATTGTATTTGAGAAAGGAATTGTAACTGAAAAAGAAATTGTACTTATAAATGTGAATGAAATTGGAAAAAATTAGTTATTGAATTGAACATATAAATGTAACTCTAATTAGATGAATATTTGCAATTGAATTGTATTTGGAAAAGAAATTGGGATTGGAAAAGAAATTGTGTTTATGATAAGTATTTGTAATTAGACAATTTAAATAATATGATTACAATTCCATCACAGAATTTGCTTCAATTACATTCCCTAATTACTTTAATAAAAAATTACTGAAATAAAATTACAAATTACACGAAAAAATGTAATATATTATTCTTCCTAACAAACCATCAATACACATTCTTCTTATTAAACCAAACCACTCTGATTTTAGATTTTTGTAATATTTTAATTTTTCCTAAATGAACTAGATTCTAAAAATAGACGCAAGTTACTTCAATTTGTTATTACGAAGTACATTTAAGCGATTTAGACCACCATGAAAATTTGCTTACGTATTTTTTTTAAATAATTCCGTCACGTTCCAAAGCTTTATGGTTTGAAGTATGTGACTTTTATGTTTTTTTTTGTTCTTCTCTGGCGTAATTCGGTGGCTCTGAGGTAAACACCGAGGAGTATTTATGATAATAGTTGGCGTAAAATCAGATAACTTGATGCACACCTCCACCTGAATTCATATCACAGAAAAAGCAGGGTCGTACTGAAAAGTCATCCCGTTAATTGTAAAATTAATAATTTGTTCTTTGAATTCATGT
Source organism: Galeruca laticollis (assembly GCA_963921935.1). NCBI lineage: Eukaryota > Metazoa > Arthropoda > Insecta > Coleoptera > Chrysomelidae > Galeruca > Galeruca laticollis. The sequence continues at coordinate 77,481,050 of OY998177.1, forward strand.
GATAGTTATATACGATATCTGTTCTTGCTCTTCAGGAGTCTAGCTTTCGGTTGTTATTCGCTTTTATACTAATAATAAATGTAGTATTCAACTAAACTAGATTTAAATTTAATAATCTTTCTTATATCAGTATGCTCTACAGGCCGTGTAGACCTGTGGCAAGAATGGCAATATTACAAAGATTAACAAATATTTTTCTAACCCTGTGTAATAATGCGTTTGCAATTTAAATCGAAAAATTAAAATCCTATGTTTCCAACTATGTTTCACAATTTTTTCACGGCCTTTTCTTTCCAACTCTGTATGTTATAATTTTTTAGGTCTTCCATAACACAGTCATACCAACTCTTCTTTAGTCTTCCCTTCCTATTTTTGCCTATTGGTCTTCTCTGTAGTACTATTTTTGGCATCCCATCTCTACGTAGTCTAGATATGTCCTAGCCATGTAATAATCATACTTATTCTAGGTATAAAGTTCCTCCATTCTTTATTAATTCTTCTTTTATCTTCCTTGCTTTTCCCTCTTTGTATCTTTATTTCCCATCTGTTAAACATGTCTCCACCTGCCTTCTTTAATATCCATGTGTGCGGTGGGTCTTACTGCGGATTCATATATTCAAAGTGGGAAAAACTCTCGAACTTCTATTGTTTATTTGTTATTAATATAAAGGGTAGGTGATCCTCTGTCTCCTTCTGAGTATCCCGATTACCATATATTTTGAAATACTCAGAAATTATCAAAATGTATTCGTTTGTTCATTGAATTCAAGTGATATCTATTCAGCTCTTCAGAAGTCTAGCTTTCGATTGTTATTTCGCTTTTGTACTAATAATAAAAGTAGTATTCAATTGAACTGGGTAATTTATTAACTTTTCTTAAAATTTATCAAAAACAATTATGATAAAGGAAAATGGAATTCATATTCCAGGATTTCAAATGTAGTTTGATGGAATATATATTCTATGGGGCAACATGACAAATTTTCTGCAAATTTTAATCATTCTACGGCACCAATGATCTGTAATATGAGAGAACCATGACAGGGACGACCTAAGGGTGACAAAATGGAAACGGAGAATCATAAGGAGAATGGAATCTCAATGCTATGAATACGGGGGGGGGGGATTAGAAAACGGACAGGAGGGGAGAGATCCTAGATGGGTAATGTACGTGAGAGTAGGGCTTATTACTGGAATGAGGAAATAGAGGAACTGTGAAGATAGGGTAAGAATGAACGAAGGCGGAAACTGAGGGAAAGAGGATGGATAAAGGTAAAGGGGGTTACAAGGAGAAAAAGAACAAACTGGAGTGTGTAAATCTAAGTTGATTAGGATCAGTTGAGCGTTAGCACTACTTGTTCGTCATCCAGTAAACGTTCGGCTGGTCTTCATTTGGAGGAACGCGATGGAAATTCCGCTAAGAGACACTGCTTCCGATGTAGACAACCAGGACAGAAATCTGTTAGTAGTCTAGCTCCAAAACCTCTCGAACATTACATTATTTTAGGTGTAAGAAAGAGGGTTTCACTAAACGAACATGCCCAGATTGTCGTAATCCGGGAAACGAGGCACAGCTCGCTTAACTGGTCGAAAAAATGAAGTTGAAGTCGCATCGACCATAATACAACCTATTTTAGATTATATATTATATCATGCTCAGGGAGATGAACGTCCGTATCTTAATGTTAATGTTTTAGGTAAGCAAATATTAGGGTTGCTGGATTCTGGTGCAACTAGAACAATTGTAGGTAGCTCTGGTTGGGCTTTGCTGCAAAGTTTGAGTTTTTCAATGGACACTTCTAAAAAATCTACGTGTAAAGTGGCTAACGGACAAATTTGTGATGTCCTGGGAGAATGTCTTATACCTTTTCAGATAAGAGGTACAATAAAAATTTTGCCGGTTTTAGTGGTTCCATGTGTACTTCATACTTTAATACTGGGTTACGATTTTTGGCGAATCGTGGGGATAGTCCCTGATTTAAGGAATAACGAATGATACATTTTGGACACACCGACTATTCTCAATGCTGTAGAACGAATATTCGTTTTGAGAAAGTTACTGTGTTAGTGAAACGCGTCAACCAGTTTAAATGGAACATTAGTTCAAATAAATGAATTTTTAAACAAATTATATTATTTTATTTTATCATTCAGTATGGATCTTCATCAAGTAGAAGCCTCATCTATTCAATTAATGGAAAAGACTTTATGAAGATGGACTGGTGCAATTTGGAAGGTGAACTACCAAATTCCGAAAGTAATACCATGGACAATAAGACCAGATCATTAAGCAAGGTTTATATGGACGTAAGAAAACGTTTAGATGATGCATTTAAGAAAAACGAAAAGCGATGTAACCTCCGTCGACGACCAGAGGAATTTATTGTTAATCAGGCAGTCTGGAGGAAAAACTTCGTACTTTCAAATGCCTCGGAATATTTTACCAAAAAGCTAGCTCCTCGTTGGATAGGTTCATATTTTATTAAAAAACGCTTGTCTCCCTGGACTTACGGCCTAGTTTAACAGTTTTTGTTAAATTTATAGTTGTAAAACACAATAAAAAGTAATAAAATTATAAAAATCTATAATAAACTTGACATTTCCACGTGGCGCGTAACAGACGCTAGCAAGTTAGGAACAAAACTCCTGTCCCTATGTTGTCATTTTGTCTGTTGAGAGATTAATAAATGTCTATAGATTAGTTTTAGACGATTCTATTACAGTCAGGTAACGTAAACATATATTTACAAAGGAGAAAAACGTATCAATACTAATATTTTTATAAAACAAAATTTCAATAACGACAATAACGACAATAACAAGCGCTTAAAAAATAGCGTCAAACTCGAGTTGATAATAGTTTAAGGAAAGTATTATAATATATTTTTCATGCCGCCAGCTATTATCGAAAGTTTTGTAAAAGTGACATTTGTTAGAAATTCACTAGAATTGGGGCGGCATCATTGATTCTTAATTTCTCAAATGTCAATAAGTTTCACATAAAAGCGAAATATTTCGTTAATGTTTTACTTTTTTTAAATTTGTTGTCATGAAAAATGTGGTGGATTACACGTCCAAAAATGTTTTGCGAGTGCTCGTGTTGCTCCGCCTCGTCTACGCGCCGTGGCTGCGCAATACACTTGCAAAATATCATTTTCTGGACTTAGACCAGGGTCGATAATTTTTGAAACCAAAAAAAATTACAGTAGGATGAAACCCATTAGAAAAGCAGGGGAACATGATCAAAATGAAAGGAAAAATAAATTACGGTCGATCCGAGTTCGGGAAGTGGGAGGGGGTGAGTTTTTAAGGGTGAAAAATTGTTTATCTTGATTTCCGGCGAAACTACCAGTCCTATGGAAAAAAGTTAAATGGCAAAGTTGTAGGTCATAAAAAGATCTACAACTTTTGTGTTCACAATTTTTTCACATAACCTCAAAATTTAGGTGAAAAATTCAAAAAAACAAGTTTTTGGTTTTTTATTTATATCTTTTTTAAAAACATTTTTTTTTCTACGAAATTTGTTGAAAACTTACCTTATTATGTCCCAAATATACTGTAATTTATTTGATTAAAAATATTTATTTTTTCGCCTCATTTTAACTTAATATCAAAAAAGCACCCTAATTTTCAATCGAAAATTCTGACGTCAAAATTTCAGCTTTTTTCAAAAAGTTTAGGGGCTTTTTGTTCTTTGAAATATCTACTTTCTGATGGTGTAAAAAAAATATACATTAGTATAGGAAATATTATTAGAAAATGCAAAAAATTGAAAAAACCTCAAATTCGAAATTTTTTTTTTAATTACTATGTACAATTTCATCAAAAAAATGTGATTGCTGCAATTTTTTTTAGTTAAAAAGTTTATTTATTTTACTCGAATTACATTCATGTCATAGAAAATCTCATACAAAATAAATATACATGTAAATCGTACTATTGAATTTAGAAACTTAATTCTGATTACGTTATTCGTTAAATTTTTTTTAAAAAACTTTAATCTTGTTATTTATAAATACATTATCTGAAATTCTAATCAGTTATTCATTAGTTTTTGTCTCTTTGGAGGCATTTCTTCATCGTCAGATTCGACAAATCTTTCCAACTCTAGTTGATCGTCGAAATCTTCAAGACAATCATCTTCGTCTCCAATGTTATTTCCAGTCTGCATTGGTTCTTCATCCACAATTTCATCTGAATCATTTACTTCCTCGTAGATTTTTTCTTCCATATTGGAGCAATTTTCAGAACCATGACAATTAGTGCATAAATTTGTGCATTTTAAACCATGTTTTCGGCAGCCACATTTTAAACTGTTACATCCAGTTTCACAGCTGCAGCAAATAGTTTTGAGCAATACTTCCGGAATTAAATCCTTTTCTGTAAATTTGGGCATAATGCCACGCTGATGTTGCTTCCAGCCCCAATCTGTTGCTGTCAATTCGTTACCCAACCAAGTTTGAAGCTGATAATATGCTCTGTAACAATGTTGTTCTGCTGCTCCTTCTGTGGGTGGGAGGTTTGCCAAAATGAAGGATGATTTAATTTTTGCCAATTGATATTTTTGAAACCTTAATTGATTCAGTGTTAATTTTTCTTTTTTACATTTATAAATAGATTTAATTAATTGTAATCCATTTTTTTTTATATTTTCTTTACTTTCATCTTTTTTGTAAAAAACATTGGCCAAATTTGACAAATTTTTCGCGTCTAATATAGAATTAACGATACTTTTCATTCCTTTTCCGGCAAATCCAGATGTTGTATCGCAACCAGAAAAACAATGCAGAAATGCAACAATGTTTTTGAAGGATTCATGTTTGAAACTATTAGACGTGAAAAATAGATCCTTTCAATTTCCAGAGCCTGGTTTGAGAAAATAAATGTCATGATTATTTGAATTTAATTGATTTAAAAGAACCAAAAGATCAATATCTTGACCCACAACTATGACAGTTTTATTAGTATCTCTGGCAACTTCTATCGAGGTCTTAATTATGTCGGCATCAGCATCTTCTTCAACTTGTTTACAGGAAAATCCTTGTGACTGTAATCTTTTCATTAAACTTTTAATTATTTTGTCCTTGTTTTTCTCGTTAGATAAAAAGTTTTCTTGCGAAAATGTTATTTTTGTATGGTTTTGATAATCGAACTCTGGAATATTGTCTGAGGTTTTTCTACGATTACGTTCTCCTCTTTTAGTTGAAGTAGCTGCTGGTACTGTTGTGACAGTAGCTGATTTTTTAATTTCGGGGTACCCATCAAACACAATATAACTGTAACTATAACTGTAAATTTTAATAAATACCTCAAAATTGTACATAGTAATTAAAAAAAAATTTCGAATTTGAGGTTTTTTCAATTTTTTGCATTTTCTAATAATATTTCCTATAGTAATGTATATTTTTTTTACACCATCAGAAAGTAGATATTTCAACGAACAAAAAGCCCCCAAACTTTTTTAAAAAAGCTGAAATTTTGACGTCAGAATTTTCGATTGAAAATTAGGGTGCTTTTTTGATATTAAGTTAAAATGAGGCGAAAAAATAAATATTTTCAATCAAATAAATTACAGTATATTTGGGACATAATAAGGTAAGTTTTCACCAAATTTCGTAGAAAAAAAAATTTTTTAAAAAAGATATAAATAAAAACCAAGAACTTGGTTTTTTGAATTTTTCACCTAAATTTTGAGGTTATGTGAAAAAATTGTGAATACAAAAGTTGTAGATCGTTTTATGACCTACAACTTTGCCATTCAACTTTTTTCCATAGGACTGGTAGTTTCGCCGGAAATCAAGATAAACAATTTTTCACCCTTAAAAACTCACCCACTCCCACTTCCCGAACTCGGATCGACCGTAATTTATTTTTCCTTTCATTTTGATCATATTCCCCTGTATTTCTAATGGGTTTCATCCTACTGTAATTTTTTTTCATTTTTTACCATTTTTGAAGGCTTCGGCCCTGGTCTAACTAGTGATCCAAATAACTATTCCAACACCCTACTACAGACAACTGACTTTTTGCAAATATCAGCTGTGATAATCGAAGTTAAATGTAACCAACTGTTGATTATAGTATTAAAAATGAATTGGTAACCGAAATCTATATGAAATTTCGGTAATATTATATAGTCCAATGTAGGTTATAGGTTCATGTCTTTTCTTATATGTTTTACTCTTTTTTGTCACACCTATTCTCTTAAATATTTCATCTATGTCACCCGAGTTTTACATTTTTATCGTTCTGTCAATACCAAAGTTAGTATTGATCGATACATAGTTTTGATCACTCTTATTTTGGTGTCTCTGCATATTTCTTTTATATTTGTGAATTTAGTGTTCATGGCGTAATACAGTTGGTTTGTTTTTGCAATTCTGTTATTTATATTTGCGGTTTGGGTCCCGTTTTCGTCTCTTATTGTTCCTGGGTATTGGTAGTGTTTAACTTGTTCCAGAGTTTCTGTCTCGATTCTTATATTTATCTTGGTTAATTCTTCCCAAATTACCATTAGATTGGATTAGATTTTAACGGGGTTACAGTGCACTGAAACCAAAGGTTTATTGTGCCCCCCCTATCAGAGCTGTTCTCGCTACTACTACAGATCGCCTTCCAATTCCAAGGTTCTAATGAACTCTAGTATTTGGGACGGCTTCAACGAGGTTAGGTCCTCACTCTTACAAGTTTCTTGTCCGAAGTATTTCTTGCGTTGAGTTGCAATGGCGAGGCATTCCTCCCCACAGAATCTAGAGTCGTCAATCTCTGCTAGACCTATTCTCATTGAGTGGTTCCTAAGGCGGTAGTGTCCTGTAAGAAAGCCTGCGAGGAGATTTAGCTTATCTTTACTGAGGTCCAAATATTTTTTGGATCTAGCAGTGTCAAAGTTCCCCAGGAACTTTTTGGAATGTTCCAGCCCGGGAACGCACCACCAGAGTGCTTCTCTTTCAGTTTCCTATTTCTTCCGAAACTCTATCTTGTAGGAGCATTTTGCTACACCACAGAAAGGCTCCGGGTCAATAAAGGGCATTTGTGCTCCTTTCCTGGCAAGTGTATTGGCCTCTTCATTTCCCGAGTGGCCAGGAACCCGACTAAAGAGACCCTGTTATTCTTGCCTAATTCGTCAAGTTTTCTTCGGCACTCCCATGCCAACTTTGAGTCAATGACATGGAAGCTCAATGCTTTGATAGCTGCTTGACAATCAGAATGGATCGATATGTCACATTTCTGGTAATTTCTTTCTAGGTTTATTTCCAAGCATCTTTCGATCGCAAGTATTTCTGCCTGAAAGACGCTCTGGAAGAAGTCAGACCCAAATACTCCAGCGCCTGCTCCAATGGTGGTTTTTGAACCATCCGTATACCATCTAATGGTGTTTTCTTTGAGAGTTTGGGTGGTATATTCCCTTCCCCAGTCTCTCCTCGTATTTAGCATCGTGGTGAATTTCTTTTCGATGCTTACTTTCCTGATAATTTCGTCACTGGGAAGATTCGCTAATGAGATGCATCTTGTCAGAAAGGACCAAGCTCCCTGATTTTCAATACTCTCATTGCCTGAACCTTTCTTAGATATTCTTAGGATTGCCTCTTGGGCAGATCTTTCTATCACCAGATGTAGAGGTGTGAGATCTGTGATGATCTCAAGTGCCCTAGTTGGACACGTTCTCATAGCTCCAGTGATGCACACACAGGCAAGCCTTTGAACTTTGTCAAGGGGCTTCCTCGTGCTGTACTGACTTGCTTTTGTCTGCCAAACTATTGCCCCATACGTAATTGCTGGTCTCACAATCATGGCGTACATCCATCGCAGTATTTTTGGGTTACAGCCCCACCTCTTACCAGCTAGATTTCTGCACGCCATCAAAGCTCTTATTGCTTTACTAGCAGTTATTTCAACATGCTTATTCCACAGAAGATTACTGTCTAGGGTTATCCCTAGATATTTAAGCTCTGATTTCCATTCTATGATGTCCCCGTTTGAGGATATGGGTTTTATGGCTGGAAGTGTTCTTTTCCGGGTAAATGGAATTACTATGGTCTTGCTTGGGTTAATGATTAGCCCCACTGACAAGCACCATTGCTCAATGATTCTGAGGCACTTTTGTAATAAATGGCACAAGGTGCTCTCGAACTTGCCTCTGACTATTAAAACAATGTCATCGGCGTAGCCCATACATTCGAAGCCAAGCTGCGTTATCCTGTAGAGCAACTCATCTACTACGAGGCTCCATATAAGGGGATATATCACTCCCCCTTGAGGTGTCCCCGAGTGGCTTTAACTGAGGTGGTTTGATTCCCCACCTGTGTCTCAGCTATCCTCGTTGTCAACAACTCATACATCCATTTTACAATGGTTTCATTCACTTCTCGCCTTTTTAGTGCTTCTTTGACAGACACGTGAGTTGTGTTGTCAAAGGCCCCTGATATATCCAAGATTGCGCACATTGCGATTTCTTTGTTGTTCAGAGTTCTCTGGATGACTTCGGTCAGCTGATACAGAGTCGTCTCAGTTGATCGACCCACTCTGTAGGCATGCTGACATTTATGAAGTGGTATATTCTCCAGATTCTCTGTTCTTATATAGTTATCCACTACTTTCTCCATCGATTTGAGTAGAAACGATGTTAGACAGATGGGTCTAAAAGATCGGGAATCAGTCCCATATTTTTTCCCTATTTCTGGTATGAAGGTTACCCTTGCCCTTCTCCATTTTCTAGGTATTGGACCCACTGCTAGACTGCTTCTTATAATCTTCAGCAGGTGAGAATGAATCTCCTCTATCCCTTGCTGTAGGAGCGCTGGAAATATTCCATCCACTCCTGATGATTTATATGGTTGGGAGGTACTTATTGCCCATTCCAACCGTTATCTGGTAAATATTTTCTTAGCAATGTCCCAATCTTCCTTGCGGGATTTTTTGGTGTAGTTCATTGCTATTTCGGTGCTTGTTGCTGGTTCACTACCTGGGAAGTGGGTTCTAAGAAGAAGAATCGATCGTTCCTCTTCACCTTCCGTGTATGATCCGTCTAGCTTTTTCAGCGACATTGTGGGGTTAGTTTCCCCATTTGCCATTGCCTTTTGTAGTCTGGCCGCTGTGTGAGTGGAAGTGATATTTTCGCAAAAGGCTTGAAAATTAAGCCTTTCGGCCTTCCTAATCACTTTATTGTACTGAGTAAGCTTCTCAGTGTACCTCTGCCAATTGCCGTCACGTTTGGCTCTATTAAAGAGCCGACGAATCTCTTTTCTGAGGTTTGACAGGTTCTCATTCCACCAAGGAGCATCCTTTTCTGAAAGAGCTTTTGAGAGTGAGCAACTGGAATGAAAAGCTTCCATTATTGTCTCACTGATCTGTTTGTCTCTTTGTTTCAGGTCGTAGTGCGGGTGATTTACCCCATTCACTTCGACGTGTTCCTAATTGTCCTTCAGATTGGTCTTGTAAAGAGACCAATCAGTATTTCTAGGATTTCGGATTGTAGAAATCGAGATGGTATTCCCCTCTATCCTAAATTCGATGATCCTATGGTCGCAAAGTGATGGCTCGCTCATCACCCTCTAATATTTTACATTTTTCCTAGCAGCAACATTACCAATTGTTACGTCCAGGACCTCTTCTCTTACTCTCGTGACAAAAGTGGGGGTGGTCCCGACGTTTAAGGTCTCAAGGTTATTTGCTAAGAGATATTCTAATAAACACTCACCTTTTGCGTTGTTATTGGTGCTTCTCCACACGGTATTGTGTGCGTTGGCATCACAACCAATTATAATTGGCAGCCGTCTGCCATTGCAGTGTCTCACTAGCTCTTGTACCTCTTCTGGCGGTGTGATCGGCCCGTCTCCAGCGAAGTAGGCAGGGACAATGACGATGTCTCGGTCGATACCACCAATTTTGAGGTGAATCATGATTGGAATAAGGTCCCGTGACACGTATTCTTAAACACAAATATATTTTATGTTATTTCTTATGATTACACAGGCACGCGAATATACTTGCCTTTGATCATGAATCAATTTAGAATCCTTACATGCCAAACCTTTGTTTTGGCATTCTTTGTTGATCCATGGTTCTTGGATCAGTACAATATCCAGTTGTAGTCTAGCGAACAACCTTGCAATCACGGCTGAAGCTCCCTTCGCGTGATGCAGGTTAATCTGAGCTACATTCGTGAACGTGAAGGTGAATTATTATGGATGAGAGAGGCCGAGTTACTCAGCCTCTATTCATCCCCCTCCTTTCTCTCTCCCTGACCCTCCTCGACCACCATGGCAGTATTTCCCTCGTTAATCGAGCAGGTTTCTTGTTCTCTAGTCAGATTCTCGGCCCCCAGGATTATCTACCCACCTTCTCGGGATGCAGAGGCAGTCCCCCCATTCCCAGTCATCCCAGCAGAGCCGGTGGAGATCTCGGGCAGGCCCAAGGTCAAGCTTCCGCCTTGTTTCCCCTTTCCAGAGGTTCCGGATGGGGAGGGTATCTCCCGGTTCTTTGGATCATCCGCGGGATTCTCCTTTTTTCCCAGCCCCGAGACAGTGATACGCCCAAAACGGAAGTTTAGCGCGTTACCTCCTGCCTTTAGAGCCTCCCCAGATTGGTGATCGATCCCAATCGTGTGTATAGTTCCCTGTCCCTCTTTTTTAGAGTTTTGAATCTTCCAAGCCGCAGTACTGAGGTTGGAGTTCTGAACCTCGACAAGTTGGAGGATCTTCTCCAGTTTCATGTCTTGGCTTCTTGGGAAGAAGACCCCCGTTATGTGACCGGCTTTGGAATGTCGTCTCCACTTCGAGCCACCAATTCGGGTCCTTCCAAAGAGTTTAATTTCGGCGCTGACCTCATCAGCCAGTCTGCCGATTCTTGTGACCCACAGTCCACCAGTATCATTCCACAACGGAAATGGATACCTGCGAAGTGGATTCCCTTCTCTTTGCTCTGGCACAGCTCTTCCACCAGATGACCCCAGGATAATCCTTGGGCATTATTCCCACCCTAAAAGCTTTCTCTGTTTTGACAGCTGCTGCGTAACCAGTGGCTTGTCCGGTTACCGTTGCAGCTGTTTCTGATTTCTTGCTTAGAGGCCGCAGCGGAGGGGTAATATGCTCCGGGCCTCTTTTAAGCTTTGTTTTCCCCGTTGGTGATTCCTTCGGGGGGGTTGGGCGCTGAATTACCTGCTTCCTGGCTTCTTCAGGGGATATTCCCTGATTGAGGAGTCGCAGGTATTTCCACACCCCTGCTCCACTGAGGCCTATTCTCAGTGGGTCGTCTATGCCGCCCGGTTCTCCTGGTTTTGGGAGGTCGAACGGCATACGACCTTTGTGCCTATTGGCCTTTTTCCCTTTGTGAGGTGCCCGGATGAAGAGGTGGAGGTTTTCTCCACTACTTATACGGTGAAAGTCTCACTTTTTCTTTCCATGAGTGATCCCACGAGAAGCTAGGGTCATTACGGTCCACCGCTGCAGAGCCCCACATACAGAGGTAAGGGGTTCAATACAATGGAGTTCCCCCCGGTGCTCCAAACTCGAAACCAGTAAGGACTATTTTTCTATATAGCCACGCATTCTTCGGCCGGGTTTCCCACCTTGACTTTAGGTTTTTAATGAGTCTTCTCTTGGTCCGGACAGTAAAGCCAAGACCCCCCTCCATCCAACTGGCCCGCGAGACTTGACCACAGACAGCCAGGAGACATTGGTATAATAGGTGATTTCGAAGTAAGCTCGAAATTTTACCCTGCATCGTAACCCTGTGTGCAATCCCTTAGCCACGATACTACAGCTGGGACAGGTAAAGTTGGTTCGCGGCAGGGTATTCGAGGGCTGCCAGTTGACTTTTTAGACACAACAATCCCCAGGTTTTTCCCCGCAGACCTCCTTCTCATATAAAATCATCTCAGAGGCCCTTCTCCTATCCACCACCTGGAGACGCGCCGGGTTGGTACTTCACCCCCTCCACATCAATAAATACACCGACGAACAGCGACGAACTACGTATATATCTACTGATGTGGACCCAGAAATCACCATTACTTTTGTTTTTGTTCAGTTTCATTCCCATGTTTATCACTGTTGTATTCTACACCTTCTCAGCTTGTGGCTGAGATCAATTTCATTGATAACGTTTTGGTTCCAGGTGAGGCAACATTTTATTTGAACGGGAATGTTAACCAGCCAATTGGTCTAATGAAAATCCAAATTGGATGCAAGAATGCCATACGCATACGCAAGTTTTGAGTTTCCATGAAAAAATACTTCTTAGTTCAAACCATTATATTCAAATGTCAAGTAGACTCAACCTTAGAATAATAACTACTAGTCCTACCACTGCTACACAACTAGGGAGGCTGTGCTGTGTCACACGTGTGTGTGTCTAATGAAAAAAATTCAGTATTATTCAAAACACATAAGTATTCAAATTTGAACGTCGTAAAACCCACACTAAAGATGGTATCAACGTTGGTAACGCTAAAATTGCCCATAGAGGGCACATCAAAACGAGTAAGTTAGTTTTGATTTTATTTGAGATTAGAGATGAATCAGCTGCCACGAACTTAATAAGGTATGTATGGAACTAGAGAACAGTCGACAACGGAGAGATTTTAATTGTTTGTCTTACATCACCGGAAGTACTTACGTTGTTAGTAATAATGGTAACGTCCTTCATATACAAAAAGAACAAATTTTAACTTACTAACAATAAAAGTAAGTGTAATAATTCTTAGATTTAAACAAATTCGTAATCAGCATGGTCTTAAACCTCTCCAATAGAATAAAAATTTTCATAGCACAGTCAAAGAAGGATTTCAACTCTGAAAAAGAGTTAAAAAGCTACGAATTGGTATAAACCTTTGTTTTGGCACTATAAAAAAAATATTTAAAAACTCTCAGATAATCTAGTGTACGGAATATGAAATATTAAAGGTCACAAAAGTAGTTTTTCGTAAAAGTTATTGAACAAATAAAGACATAGGTGAGTTTGAACTTCTTTTAAATATTAAGAGGTTATATCTCATTATTTTCTTCAAGATTTTATATATATTTAGTATATTCAAAAGAAATTAAAACTTGTAGCGGTCGTACATATGCACGACGCCCTGTACACCATTCTAGTTAGGAAAACAGGCAGTTTCAGTCGCAAGATTCGATAGCAAAATATGTCACGACACAGTCTAAATGTTCATAACCACCATCTCAATACAGGGTGGTCCTTAAGTAATTGGTACATAGGAGTATAGTAGATTCCTGACTTTAAAGTATTACAATTTAAACCAACTGGCTTCAATAAAATGTTGCTAATAAGGAATATACAGGATGTTAAAGGTTAAATTTTAAAATTCCTTATTTGCAATAACTTTAACGTTTTTTGATATGTATACATAAAAATTTGGAAATAGAGGTTTTTGGACACGAAAAATCATAATCTGGTACTTACGTCGATTTAATTTGTAGAGGGCGCCACATAGGTCACATTTGTGACATCAATGTGCCCTAAAAATTTTTGCTGTTTAGGTTAGCGGTATTTTTGTAAAAGAATATTAAAGCCACGTTATTTTAATAGAAAAAAAGTATACTTGTTATTAACCTTAAAACTTAACGGTTTACGATATAATCGCATTTTAGGGATCAGCTGCATGATTATTATTGAAAACATTTAGAAATCAAATTAAAAAAAACTAAGCTAAATAACATTATAACTTCAATTGTGTCACATTAAATGTACTATATGTCCTCCATTCTCGTCGATACATTTATCTACACGTTCCATAAAAGATCGTCTCATATTAAACAACATCATTGGATCAAAAAAACCCGCTGCTCTATTTATTTCTTCCCAACGTTGTGTTATGGTTTAAATTCTCTGAGAAGTTAATCTTGTTGAAAATTAAATATTTCATTATTACAGCATTATAGACTTCCAATTTTCTTTTAATGAAGGGGTAATAAATAACTATTCATAGATCTATTAACATTGAACTGTTTTTCACTTATAAATAAAAATAACAGAAGTAAAAGTCGTAAACGTTATCAGTATAATACCTTATAGAACTATAGAATGACCATAATACGAAACACTCTATCTTACCGAACAATTTGTGATCTTCTATGACTTAAAACCATACTCAGTTTGTCCCCATATAAAAAGTAGTAGAGTTACCTTCTTCTAGTAACTTATTTTCCCATCATGCTTTAGTATTTCCCATGGAAATTGTTTTCTCGGTAACCTTCCTTTGTTTTACTTGTCTTTGGTTTGTCATCATACAGTAAACAAAATAAAATAAAATACTTAGCAGCCACTATTGAACATCATTATATCTCTGATTATAAACGGCCCTTGTTTCAATTTTAATCGGGAAAACTGGTGAAAATGCATAGTCTGTACACTGTTTTAATTGCTGGATTTATATTAAAGAAATAAACTAGTCAGTGTACATACATTGATGAAATATAGTTGTCTTACCTGGATGCTTATTAGTTCTCGTTATTTTCCTAAGGAAGTCTTGATTTCTCTCTCTAATAATCTTGAAATTTCTGTTATGCATTTGTTTTGGTAATGGTTAAGTCATATAACTGTCAATTGAGATATAAAACATCGACTTGAGCGTTCACACGATACGTTCGATCGAAGTGTTCTCGATCTCTCTTATTTTGGATGAGTAAGACAAGACTGAGAATAGTTAGAGAATACGAAACATTATGATGAAAAGAGCGAGGCTAGAGATGAAACCCACATAGAGAAATAAATATAGTATTATTTGTCTATGGAATCCCATTACCCAGAACAATTTTGGAATTCTTAAACATTTGATTTTCGTTTACCCCAAATATATATATATCCATGTTATTTACCATAACTAAAGGAGTGTTTTTTATTCAATTACCATTGTCATATACCATAGTAATTGTCACGGATAGTTTGCTAATTAGTCATCTTGAATGGTACTTTCTACTTCACCTGTTGGTCAACCTACCTCTAGTAGTCGATGCCCACCTGTATGTTGATTTAATTTTATTCATTATTGCCAACAGGAACAATAAAATTTGAGTTTTTTATAAACAATTTTTAATTCTGATTTTTCCATTGTAAGCTGGATAAACTGATTTAGCCATTTTGAGGATAGTTTGCACGGCAAGCAACCGCTGCGATTTTGGAGGAACTGACTTTTGCGGTTCTCATATTTGTGCAAGTTGCTTATACATTGTTTGATTAATTTTTGGATTCATCCGTATTGGAACGGGATTTGATTTGCGCAAATTATAAGAATATAGTCGGCTTTAGTTTTGGAGAATTTGGGAAGCCACTATATATACCGAAAGGGATTTATTTTATGAGAATTCGCCAGAGGTTCATTTGAACATCGAACCCAAACGACTGCCTTTTCCAGTGTGGTCATTTAGTTGAAACCTCATCGTGTTGAGGTAAGCCGATATGTCTATTATTTTCTAATAAAGGAAGAGTTAATAGCTATTGCCAATTTTTTATGCAATTTTTTATAATGAAGGTTAATACTTTTAGGGTTTTCTTTTCCCTTCCTTTTCCTCGTGGATGGAATAATTATTTGACAGTTCGAACTCATTGCATTGGTTCATCTGCTTCAATTGTCAGACCAAAAATAGTCCGTTCAGTCACCTGCTTCAAGCAAGATTAAGGGAGAGACAATTAGGACTAGAATTTGTTTGTGGACTGGAACTCATACCAATACCATAGCAGCTATGTTCCTTAGTTAAGACTACCTGTGATTTTACTACTCCATATTATTTTAACTTTAGTACGTTAATATTTGACATTTTGCACTGGAGAACTGGGTTGGCTGGAACCCAACTTCAGTTCATATAGTGATTGCGCCCGATTTTGACAATTAGATAATAAATCCCGGATTCGACTATTCAGTTTGGCTGAAACCCAAACTAAACATTTATATATTGTAATTTCAGTAAAATAAAATCGATAATTTTCTTTATGTTACTTTATTAGGGGGTATTAGGTACAAAAAAGGGTGTAGTGTACAACGGGTTGCAAAGTGTAAAGCTTGTATGATCATGCAGTGCTAAACGAGATAATTGTAGACTGTTATATCATATATAATTTAATTATTTATAACCGTGATTAGAGTTTTAAAACTTTTACATTGTGAACTTCACTTCAGAAATTATTAGTAATATACACTACCCTTGACACCAGACAAGGTTACTTAATTCGTTTGCAAGGTACATGCCCATTTGTTTTCCGCATTTTCCAAAAATAGTAAAATTCGGTGGCGCCTGGAATTAAATAGTGACTTTAAGGAAACCGAGGGAATTCACACCCACTCCTGATAGTAGTACCTATCGCTTTGAATCTTTACATTATTAAGTTGGGCATTCCAGCGACTTCGGTCTTTTACAAAAGCACACTTAAAGGTAGGTTAATTGTTGCATCAAGTTCGAGTAACAATTGGCGCTGATACTGGCAAAATTCTGTTCGGGTTTCCTATCCCAAATTTGACACTATAAGTTGTGAGATTTCGTATTTTTGACATAAACTGTACCAAATTTTGTTGTTTAAAAAGACATTTGGTGAATTATTTTAAACTTTTTTTCGGTGCTGTGCTTCCTTTCTTTCAACAGGTATATTTTCACAAATTGGAAGTGTAGGAAGACGGATATCAATTTTTTTCAAAGATGTTTTTTCTTTCTTCATTTCTTCTAAACCTTGATACGAGTTAAATTTAAAAATGTTTAATTTAAATGTAAACTATTTAGTACGCGATGAGTTAGAATATGAATTGGAAGTTAGAGAGATTTCGGAGCAAGGCAATGTAGAAACACTACGAAAACATTTTCGAAACAGTTTGGCTTTGGAGAGAAGTGGTTCACCCCTTCAAGGAAAATATAAACTAGATCCTAAAACTGAAATTTCGGAATGTAAGAAGAAAATACAAGAGTTACATGATGCTATTACTACTCTTACTGGTGTTGCATCCACTAAGAAAATCGAAACTAAGTTTGCACACATTATGGGTAGAATTGGTAGAATATCCGAAGATGATGACGATTTGTCGACACAAAGGTCGTCGTTACTTATTGAATTATCAGAACTCGTTCCAGAGTATAATAATAAGTTGAAACTTTTTGAAAATAAAGGTCCTACTTCTCAAATACCGTTAGATCCTAATTTTAGTGGTTCTACTTCCTCTACTTCAGCAGCCAATACTGGTACATCAACGGCTCAAGATGTAAATACTTCTGTGAATCTTAGCCCCGCAAATCAAAGCAATTCTAATATTACTCAATTTTCTAGTAGTTCCATAAAATTAGTACCTATATATAGATGGTACTTGAAATTTTCAGGTGGTTCTGATTTAAGTTTTAAAGCCTTTCTACAGTGCGTTGAAGATTTAAGTAGGTCCAGGAAGGTCTCCAAAGATGAACTGTTTTTATCGGCACATGATTTATTTGAAGGTGACGCCCTAAACTTCTATCATATGGTGGTTAAATATTCGAGTAACTGGGATAGTTTAATTGGTCTAATGAAAGAACAATTTATTTCTTCTCATACATCAGATCAACTCTGGAAACAGATTTTAAAACGGAAAACGGACTTAAGGACTTGATGAATCTATAGGCCTGTATGTAGCTGCTATGAATACACTTTTTGATCGAATGCCTACTCCAATTGGCGATGAATTAAGATTCAAAGTTTTAAAATCAAATATTCTTCCCTTTTATCAGGAACGTCTAACTCTTCAAACAATTAATACTCCATTTGACCTTATCCAACTTTGCCGCAAATTAGAAGAGACTAAAATCAATATCGAGCAATATGCTCCCGCAAAACCTGGAAACTTATCGTTAGAACCTGATTTAGACTATCACTGCACTATTAGGAAAACTCCACCATCACAATCTATTATTAGGGAAATTTTGGTACCAAGTACTAGTAGTAGCTTTAATAACAAGACTTATCGGAACAACGGAAATAGCTATAGGAATAATAGTAATAATTACATGGATGAGAGTAATTCCCAAAGGAACAATTCTCCCCGAGTATGCTTTAAATGCGATCAGCCTAATCATTTGGCGAAGCATTGCACATCTCGTGTTATCAGATCTTTTTCCTGTGAGAAAGAAGGTTTTACTAAACGCACTTGCCATTCGTAGGTGGGAGTCTGACTTCTTTCCCCAAACCCATCAATAATGTAAATAGTGTATATTCTGTAGATAAAGAAATGATTGTTTTAGACTACATTCTTTCCCATGTAGGTCCTGGTGAATGTCCTTATTTAAAAGTTAAAATCTTGGGTCAAACTTTTTTCGGATTATTGGACTCTGGTGCAAATAAAACTTTTGTTGGTTCAGTAGGCTGGGAAAAATTGAAAAACTTAGGATTAAGATTAGATGAAAATAGTAAAAGTTGGTGTACACTTGCATCTAATGATACATGTGAGTGTGTTGGTGTAGTATCAGCTCCAATCCAGGTAAGAGATATTGTGAAGCTTTTTGATATTTACGTCGTGCCTAAACTTCGTCAAGAAATAATTTTAGGTATAGATTTTTGGTGCACTATGGGCATTGTACCTGATATGCGCCGTGGCGAGTGGTTTTTTTCGACAGAGGTACCAAGTTCCCCTCAAATAAATCACATTCGTAGTGAGGAAGATTTAACACCAGGTCAATTAGGTCAATTAAATGAAGTTGTATCAGAATATTTTGATAAGATAGGTGACAAACTTGGGTGCACCATAGCAGTTAAACATAGGATAGTAACAAATAGTCCTCCGATCAAACAAAGATATTATCCGGTTTCTCCTTTCAAACAAAAGCTTATTAATGAACAACTCGATGCAATGTTGAAAGATGGTATCGTGGAACCTTCGAAGTCAGCTTGGTCTTCCCTAGTACTTCTTGTACCTAAAGCAAAGGGCGAGCAACGTTTCTGTGTTGACTTTCGACGTCTTAATGCCGTTACTGAACGTGATGCTTTTCCATTACCTTACATTTCAAACATTCTAGATAAGTTAGGAGGTGCTCAGTATATGTCTTCTTTAGATTTAAAATGTGCCTATTGGCAAGTGGCTCTAAATGATGATAGTAAACAATACACTGCATTTACAGTGCCTGGACGTGGTTTATTTCAATTTACACGCCTTCCATTCGGTCTACACAATGCACCAGCCACTTTCCAAAGACTGATAGAAACTATTATGAGCGATTTAGATAACTATGTATTTTGTTATTTAGATAACATAGTGGTGGTGACTATAGATTTCGAGTCTCATATTAACGTCCTTCGAACAGTTTTCGATCGTCTGTACTCTAATGGTCTCACTTTGAATCGTGACAAAAGTAAATTCTGCCGTGATGAACTTAAATATCTTGGAAGCCTTGTAAATCGCTTAGGAATCTCAGTAGATCCTGAGAAAGTTAGCTCCATTTCAAATCTTGCAGTTCCCAAAAATGTACGAGATATTCGAAGACTAATTGGCAGGGTGTCATATTATAGGAAGTTTATACTTTCGTTTTCAACATTAACTGCTCCCTTAACACGTCTTCTTCACAAGGGTGTAAAGTTTAATTGGAATAATGAATGTGAGTTGGCTTTTCAAAATATAAAAAATGCTCTTATTTTGGCCCCCATCCTTAATTGCCCAAATTTCGATTATGAGTTTGTGTTACAACTGATAGTTCATCTTTTGGTATTGGCGCTGTGCTTACACAATTTTATGATGGTCGTGAGCATGTGGTATGTTACGTTTCTAGGACTCTTAGTCGCACAGAACGGGTTTACAGTGCAACAGAAAGGGAACTCCTAACTGTTATTTGGAGTACTGAAAAATTGAGATGTTACCTTGAAGGTACAAGGTTTAAAGTAATAACGGATCATTATAGTTTGAAATAGCTGAATAATCTGAAAATTCCTCAAGGTCACTTAGGTCGTTGGTGCCTTAGACTTCAACAATTTGACTTTGAAGTTATCCATAAAAAGGGTAAAGAACATTACGTTCCTGACGCGCTCTCGCGCGCTGTTGAGGATAATCCGGATTTAATTGGTTCAGATCTTGAAATTACAGAAATGGAAATGGACGGAATTAAAGATAAATAGTATCTAAATATGTTAGATAGAGTAGAAACTGATCCACTCTCATTTCCTACTTGGCGGACTTCTGAAAATAAGCTTTATAAGAAGGTAAACCTGGATTGTCCAGAGTTACATACTGATGATGACTTCTGGAAGTTGGTTATTCCAAGAAAGAAACGCAAAGTAGTTATTTCATCTTGTCATGATACAACTACTGGTGGTCACTTCGGTGTTCACGGATATCACGAAGTTTATTAAAAGTTGTGTTGGGTGCCAGCAAGTTAAATCAGAACCAAAACCACCGGCTGGTCTTATGGAAAATGCTATTATTGCCACTCATTGTTGGCAGATTATCAGTATGGATTTATTTGGTCCGTTACCTAAAAGTAAAAATGGTAATATGTATATATTTGTCGTCACTGATACCTTTAGTAAATTTAATTTATTCTTCCCAATTCGGAAAGCTAATTCGAAGACTATAATTCAGTTGTTAGAAGAAAGAGTCTTTCTTTGCTTTGGTGTACCTGAATTAATTCGGACAGATAATGGCCCTCAATTTAGAAGTTTGGATTTCTCCAATTTAAAATCGAAGTATGTTATAAGAATTCTTTTTAATCCAAATTATCATCCATTCCCAAATCTTACAGAAAGAGTAAACCGAGTAATGAAAACTATTATATCTTCATTTGTTACAGAAAATCAAAGAGATTGGGATATAGATCTTTCAGCTTTTGCATGTGCTGTCAATACAGCAAAACATGTAGTTACTGGTCATACACCTTACTTCCTAAATTTTGGAACTGAAATGAAATTGCATGGTTCGGAGGAGGAGAAGGACCTCATAAGTACGAACATAAAATGAGATTAATGTCTAAATTGAGAGAAACCTTAGTTAAGAATATGGAAGTTGCTCACGAGCAAGCTATAACCAGTATGATTTACGTCGCCGTGACGTAACCTTTTCTGTGGGTGATCTCGTGTGGAAAAAGAAATTTACTCAATCTGATGCAGGTAACTACTATACGGCAAAACTTGGTTGTAAATTTGAAGGACCGTTTAGAATCTCGAAAAAAGGTGGATACTGTGTGTACGAACTCGAAGATTTGGAAGGGAGAAGTAAAGGCCGTTGGCATACACAAGATTTAAAACCCTACTATGAAGATAAGTCGGAGTGACTTTACTGTGTAAATTCTTTAGGGGAGGGGGTAGTGTTATGGTTTAAATTCTCTAAGAAGTTAAGCTTGTTGAAAATTGAATATGTCATTAATACAGCATTATAGACTTTCAATTTACTTTTAATGAAGGGGTAATAAATAACTATTCATAGATCTATTAACATTGAACTGTATTTCACTTATAAATATAAATAACAGAGGTAAAAGCCGTAAACGTTATTAGTATAATACCTTTTAGAACTTATAGAATGACCATAATACGAAACACTCTGCGGAAACAATCATAGTCTATCTTACCGAACAATTTGTGATCTTCTATGATTTAAAACCATACTCAGTTTGTCCCCATATAAAAAGTAGTAGAGTTACCTTCTTCTAGTAATTTATTTTCCCATCCTGCTTTAGTATTTTCCATGGAAACTGTTTTCTCGGTAACCTTCCTTTGTTTTACTTGCCATCATACAATAACTAAAATAAAATAAAATACTTAGCAGCCACTATTGAACATCATTATATCTCTGAATATAAATGGCCCTTGTTTCAATTTTAATCGTGAAAACTGGTGAAAATGCATAGTCTGTACACTGTTTTAATTGCTGGATTTATATTAAAGAAATAAACTAGTCAGTGTACATACATTGATGAAATATAGTTGTCTTACCTGGATGCTTATTAGTTCTCGCTATTTTCCTAAGGAAGTCTTGATTTCTTTCTCTAGTAATCTTGATATTTATTTTTGTTATGCATTTGTTTTGGTTAAGGGTTAAGTCATATAACTGTCAATCAGTTGGTCGTTGGAATTTATGGGATCCTTATAAACAAGTTGTTTCATTGCACCCCATACACCGAAATCGAGAGGATTCAAGTCTGGACTACGTGCTGGCCGATCCTTCCAATAGAATAATGAAATCATTTTGAGAAATGAAAGTAGTTCTCACCATTCAAATCACGAGGTAAAACGTATGGTCCTAAGAACTTGTTACCAATGATACCACACCATACGTTTATTTTGAATTCATATTGGAAATGGCTTACTTGCTTATCATGGGGATTTTCAAAAGCGTAAAGACGAATATTCCTCAAATCGAAAATACCACGGTGGTTGAAGGTAGCTTTGTCGGTAAATAATATTCCGTCGACGAAGGTGTGATCAAGATTTTGCCTGTTTCGGATAGCACTTGCAAATTGGTATCTTAACGGTAGATTTGCTGGCAATAAATTTTATACCGGAGTAAAATGGTATGGGTAATACTTCTCGCGGTGTAGTCTTTTTAAAATAGAAGTTTTACTGATTTCTAAAGCAGCAGATAAACGCCGTCTACTAACTTGAGGATCATCTTCAATGCGAACCATTATTTCGTCATCTTTATCAGGCGTAATTTTTTTTTGGTCGGCCTAAATCCGGCTGCGCCGTCGTTCTCGAAAAATCGCGCAGCCGGAGTGCTCGAAATAGAGCAAGTGTTTGAAAGACCAGTTATCCACGAATACTTTACGCTATTTTTTTATTGGTGCACTTTGAAATCATAAAATATTATTATTATATTATTACTACAAAAAAATGGAAGTTCATCCTCGATGCCCAGCCAAGTTTCGTGAAAGTCCACCCTAAATAGTATTTTTTTTTGATGTTACGAGGTACCGCTGTCAGATCAATAATCAAAAAGTTTCTTTATTCATATTTAAAAGGATACTATGTACATATGAAAATATAAATAAATATACTTATTTTCCTAACAAGTGCGCAAGTGCTACTGTTCCGCATGCAAATACAGTTATGCGAACGACACGAAGCGTAGTTTGCATGAGTTTTTGCGTGCGGAAAAGGCACTTTACGCACGCGTTAGGAACAACATTTTTCTTATAAGCTTCAGTAATGTAACTATAAGAGTTCTGAGCCACTACTTCGAAAAAGGTCCGCTAGGCGACGGTGGCGCTGGTGCCGGTGGCGCTGCGTTGGCGCTGTCGGCGGTGTCGTCCATTTTTTAGTCGGCCATTTTTTTTATCCAGTAGATTTCGCTAGATGGCGCGCTCCAATTTTGCAGATTTCTTTTTTAGATGTGTGTCGTCCATTTTTTATCCTGTAAGTTTGTGCATGGCGTAACCGAAAGAAATTTTTGCCCCGAGTGAGATTCGAGCCCACGACCTCATCGTTCCCAGCCTACAGCGCTACATGTCTGCCATGAGGGTTCCAATATATTTTAGTTTTGAAAGTGATCAGTATAAGTATTTTGAAATCTCACGAGGCGTGATTTCACGATGCGATGTAATTTTCTTCAATGCGCCGATTTTAATGCATGAATATGTTCCACATTTTAAAAAAAATATATTAAAATCGAAAAAAAAAATTTACCCCGAGTGAATTTCGAACCTACGACCTCATCGTTCCCAGCCTAGACCGCTACATGTTTGCCATGGTGGATTCATACAAATTATGTTTTGAAATGAATTATATTCGTACTATTTTGAAATGACGCACTAAAAGCTGTACACCGAGGTGTCTCATGTATTATCTGATTTCACGATTGCTTCAATGTAAATTTCTTCAATACTCCCTTGTACTAATATCGTTTTAGTTGTTAGAACATGTCAAATGCAGTTGAATCAGAATCCTTCGTAATCGTTCATTGTATATAATTGTATAATCAGTGATAATATAAACAGTTTTATCATACACACATGAGAGAGAAATTAATATGTAACAAATAATTTACTGAAACGAATCCGAATTTTATAACGCTAGGATTATTTTTTAAAATCTCCTTCATCACGACGTTATATCATAAAGCTTATTACCGTTTCGCTGTATTAAATAGGGATGACTTTCCTCAATGTGTTTTCATAGAAATTTTTCTATACACCTTTGAAGAAAAAAATATTATTTGTGTTGTTATTACAAATTATAAAAATATGGGGAATATTGACAATAATAAAGAACCTTGAATTCACGAAATACGAGTGGACGTGTTTTTTTTATTAAGCATAAAATATTCTTTGAACTAATATCTATACCTAAGAACAGGTAGCCTCTCTCGCCAACACTTGTTCGAGTAGGGAACGCATTAAAAGATTTCAATGACAATATTCTGTATAGTGGTTGATTTGAGAAGCCGACAAGACGTTGAGCTTAGATCAAAAAGATTATTAATGTTTCTATATTAAATAGTCCACTGTATGATACATTAATTAGGTTCATTACAGTATACGAATATTTTTTCAATACAGGGTGTTAAAAGATATTTGCATCCCTATTATTATTCTGCGGGGAATATCTACGTAAAATATACGAGGCATGTTATGATTAAAATTGATATATACATGGGGTGTTTGTAATTATTAAGACTGTAGAAATATGTAGATATAAAAGGTAATGACACACACAGTTTAGTAGTATTTTCAGGGGGATGTCTACGTAAATTATAACAAATATATGTCTGAATATGATACTGAGAAACCATCAACGTACATACAGATACCACATTTTTTATACAGGGTGTGGTCATAAAACATACCATTTTTCTTTATATACAGGTGTAGTCAAAAAGATGTGATGTTCATATATACAGAGTGTAGTCATAAGAAGATGCGATTTTATACAGGGTGTAGTCATAAAGATACCGTATTTTTTATATATACAGGTCGTAGTCATGAAAATACCGAATTTTTTCATAAAAGATGCCACAGGGTATATAAAGATAAGGACGTTACAATGAATCTCTGCTATTATTGCTCAAATTTTCATCGAACAAACCGCATTGGTAGATTATTTCCACATACAGGATGTTACTAGAACGACAACGACAATGACAGCTAATCCACTTTATTGGACAACAGAGGACAACCAAAGCCTTTGCATGCTTTGTGATTTGTTGCTCGTACGACTACACTATAGTAAAATATGATATGACTCATTATATTATTAGACGGATAACACACATCAGAAGTCTATCAGACAGATAGCAGAGGGGTAACAGAAGGGATAACAAACACACCCCAGACTCACATCAGAAGTCTGTTTGACTGTGCTAGTACTAACAAATTTACTGCGACACTCGGTATATATGAATTATTTTCAAGAAAACAACAAAATGATGCAATGATTTCACAACTTTGTCATACACTGAATGTCAGTTTTATTATAGTTGCGGTGAAACAAGAGCCAACTTTACAACTCAAGCAGAGGGACAGCAGACACACATCACAGGGTTAGCACACATACACCACAGAGGCACCAGACATGCACCACCGTTATACGTTTGACATTTTTGGTATCAAACAGTACTCTTTGAAACAAAATATCAGGAATTAGCACACATACACCACAGAGGCACCAGACATGCACCCCCGTTATACGTTTAACATTTTTGGTATCAAACAGTACTCTTTGAAACAAAAAGCACACATACACCACAGAGGCACCAGACATGCGCCACCGTTATACGTTTGACATTTTTTGGTATCAAACAGTACTCTTTGAAACAAGAAAAGAATGCTACGCTAATAGAAAAATCTTGAAGCAATGATTTCACAACTTTGTCATACACTGAATGTCATTTTTATCATAGATGCGGTGAAAGAAGAGCCAACTTTACAACTCAAGCAGAGGGACAGCAGACACACATCATAGGGTTAGCACGCATACACCACAGAGGCACCAGACATGCGCCACCGTTATACGTTTGACATTTTTTGGTATCAAACAGTACTCTTTGAAACAAGAAAAGAATGCTACGCTAATAGAAAAATCTTGAAGCAATGATTTCACAACTTTGTCATACACTGAATGTAATTTTTATCATAGATGCGGTGAAAGAAGAGCCAACTTTACAACTCAAGCAGAGGAACAGCAGACACACATCACAGGGTTAGCACACATACACCACAGAGGCACCAGACATGCACCACCGTCATACGTTTGACATTTTTGGTATTGAACAGTACTCTTTGAAACAAAATATCAGGAATCTTGTATTTCCAAATTTCATTATGAATCACCCCAAATATTTAGAGGGACGTATGATACTGATGGCGATATTGATAATTTTCATATACATTATAGCTATTTATAATTTAATCACGTTATTTGTATATTCATTTAATATAGTTATATGCTTTTCTGTATTTGTAAATTCTTAAAATTAAACTGTTATATGCTTTACCCAAATCCCAGTAAGACTACGCTCATCAGGCACGGATTATTATACCGTAATGTGATAACACTTTCGACAACATGATTATAAAACTAACTATTTTAGTAATGGAACTCACAAAATGTTATTCAAATATTGTGATTTGTCTGTATAGGAGAGAGAAATTACGGTCGACGGGCAGGTAAGATTTTATCTGAAAAATAACAATGACATTCTCGGAGGGTCAAAAAGATTTCACCCGCTGTGTGTTACATAAAATGCAAGAAATGTATATGCAAACATATAATTTGTATCTTCCCATGATGGTCGTTATGGTGCTAAAAATCTCATTTCTAGTCTGCGTTATCGCAATAGAACAATTTTCAATGATGATCCGACTCTAAGGAAAATTAAAAAATCTCCATTGTCAATAAACCAATGTATATGGATATGGCAATTCTCGATATTTCCAAAACTAGAATGTACGACTTTCACTATAATTTTATGCTTCCAACAATGGGAGTAGTCAATTGTGAGCTATTGTACACAGACACTAACAGTTTTGCTCACCAACTTACTTGTAACGATGCATATAAATATTTAATTGACGCAAAAATTGACAAATTTGGTACATAAGACTACTACACTAATAATCCATCCAATATACCTAGAGTTAATAAAAAGTATTATGCGTAATGAAAGATGAGTCTAATGAACAAATCGTCACACATTTCGTTGGTCCAAAATGTACGGTTACAAAGTTCAGTGTGGGAGTAAAGTCGTTAAAGAGTATTGAAAAATGTGTAGTAAAAAATAACTTTTGATGATTATGTCGTTTGTATGAAAAATTGGGAACATATGACAATTACTCAAAATACGATACGTTCCTTTGTCCATAAGGTGTATAGTGTTGAACAAACCAAAATCTCGTTGAGTCCTCACAATGATAAAAGAAAATTACTTCATAATTCTTTAGATACACTTCCGTGGGGAATAGAATAAGTTTTGGGAATGACTAAACTAACTTTTATAACTGAAGTTCATTTACCACATAATTTATTATTAAAATATCG